>BSYR01000018.1:4993750-6355000 GCA_030270665.1 Hibiscus trionum
ATGATGAATGTTAACCCATGCCTAATTGCTTACTTGAATGTTTGCCTCATGCCTTAAGAGCTTATAGTTGTGTTTGAATGATGTTTGAATGAATGCATGTATGTGGGATGTTGCCTTGGTATTAAACATGTTTGAATCTTGTTAAAGCATGATAATAGTGTTGGTATATCTTGGGTTGAATAGCTTTGATGTTGTTTGGTGTTTTGGTGGTGTTTTGGGGCACCCTTGTGCCTCAAAACAGCCCAGACGAGTCTGCAGACAGGGGGTGTTTCGGAACGGGTCCCCCTATTCTGGAACGGTCCCTGTGTAAATGGCCTGCAGTTTCGAAACGGATGAGGGTCGTTTCGGAACATTTTGGCTACTGGAATTTTGAGAAATTGGCGAGATGAAGCCGTTCCGAAACGGGCCTTTGGTGTTTCGAAACGGTCAAATCTCGTTGACCACGAGATATTGACCGTCAAGGTCGTTCCGATACGGGTCACCCCTATTTCGGAACGGTCACCTTATGGTTGACCCTGGCCTGTTGACTTAGTCAAGGTGTTTCGGAACACCCTAAGGGCGTTTCGAAACGGCCTGCTGTAATGAAGTAAAATGGACTGTTTATGCTTTGTTTGGTCGGTAAATGTTTCGTTGTTTGTATCTTCCGCTGTTATGCTCCACTTAGGAATTAAATATGCATCTAGATAAGACTAAAGTTAAAAGAAATTTTCTGGGTCGTTAACCGAGGGGAAGCCTTAACGGGTTTCGCTTCGGTTTTCCCCGTGTGGCCCACTCGGACCGGTCATCCGACCAGACCGGGACGAGGGGGTTACACTTGTTGGTATCAGAGCCTAAGGTTACCGAGACCTTGGGCAGGTAAGTGAGGTAAGTTTAAGTCTTAAAATTGAAGTGCACGGTGTTTGCTTGTTTTACAAGAATAACTGCTTGTGTGATGAGTATGTTGATTGTTTTATTTTAAAGCATGTGTGTGTGGGTCCCATTGCTACTATTACGTTGGAAAAATGATTTTTAAGTGAGGGAATGTACTTGAACACTTGGAAGCCTTGCCTTGCTAACCCAGCTTGTATGTTTTGTTGTTGTGGTTGTAGTTAATATCTGTTAGAGCAATGTCTAGACCGAGGGGTAGAACGAGGTTGGTTCATCAGGAACCACGGGTTGCGGCTCCTGTTGAGCCGGGTGTTGGTGTGGAGGCTCACCTAGAAGGACCGGTGGCCGCGGGAGCTGGCGCTCCTCCACCACCTCCACCACCACCACCTCCTCCACCCGGAGCCGGAGGCGAGGATGGAGCTGAAGAAGAGGGACCTCAAGGTGGCCAAGGTGGCCAAGGTCCAGCTGGAATTGATATGACTCCGCTAGTGCAAGCAATAGCGGGAGCATTCCAGGCCGCAGTTGCGGGAGCTCAGGCTGCAGCTCAGCCTAGGTATGATGATGCTAGTTTACCTTTGGAGAGGCTCCGTAGCTTAGGGGCCGAGGAGTTTAGAGGATCTACTCCGGAGAGGTCGGAGTTATGGTTGGAGAAGACAGTTCGTATCTTGGCTCAGATGGGTTGCGCGGGCGCACGTAGATTGGGTTGTGTGATCTCATTGCTTCAGGGTGATGCCTACACCTGGTGGGTCACCATTACTGCCGGGGTTCTAGAGGCCGAGATAGATTGGGATTTCTTTGAGTTTGCTTTCCGGAAGAGGTACTTGGGACCGAGGTACCTAGATGAGAAAAAGAGAGAGTTCATGGCTCTCACTCAGGGGGATGCATCTGTGACTGATTATGAGATTCGTTTCGTTCGTCTGAGTCAGTATGCTCTAGAGTTAGTACCCACTGAGAGGGCTCGATGTGATCGTTTCAGATACGGACTTCATGAGGAAGTTAAGAGGTATACCTTGGCTTCTGATTATTCTGACTTTGATGTCTTGGTTGCTAGAGCCAAGGACATTGAGCATAGCTTGGGGCTGGCCAAGCGTTCTGGGGGATCTAGTTCTGGTAAGAGGCACAACAACTTTGATGGTAGAGATGCTAAGAGGCACAGAGGTGGCGGACATCAGTTTGATCAGAGACGTGGCGGTGGCCACCATGGTAGAGGCCATCAGGGCCATAGAGGAGGAGGGCGCTTGCCCGAGTGTGCACAGTGTGGGAGACAGCACACTGGAGAGTGCTGGGGTAATTTCCATGCTTGTTGAAACTGTGGTTCGTGGGACCACTTTAGGAGGGACTGTCCACGTCAGGCAGCTCAGGCACCGAACATTGCTCAGGCTCCTGCGAGAGGTAATGATTTTCAGAGAGGCCGTGGGCACGGTCGTGGCTACTTCCAGCCGAGGGCTGATGCACCTAGGGTAGATGCTCAGAGGAACCTTGCACATGTTGTGGCTGTGCAGCCAGAGGCGGGAGGACCAGCGAGGGTCTACGCTTAGAGAGAGGCCGGGAACGACACCGATGTGATAGCAGGTAATTTCGAGTTACAGTCTATGTCTTTGCTTTCTTTGGTTGATTCGGGTTCTACGCATTCCTACATTTTGAGTGAGCATGCACAGAAGTTAGATATTCCGGTTGAGATCTTAGATGTAGGTATGCATGTTACTAGTTCATTTGGTGAGACAGTTGTGGTTAGGCGTATGTATAGGAGGTGTCCACTGAGGATTCAGGGTCATGTGTTTTCAGTTGATATGATGGAACTTCCTTTCTACGGTTTTGATATTATATTGGGTATGGATTGGTTGGTTGAGCATCGAGCTAGTGTGGACTTTGAGACGAAGAGAATTTCTTTGAAGCTTTCTGATGACTACGAGGTAGTGGTAGTGGGCGAGAACATTAAGTTCTTGTCTAATGTGGTGTCAGCTTTAGAGGCTCATAGGTTGATGGACTCTGGATGTGGGGCCTATTTAGCTTATGTTATGAATCTGGACATGAGTGCAGCTAGACCGAAGGATATCAGAACAGTGTGTGACTTTCCAGATGTGTTTCCCAAAGAGTTACCGGGTTTGCCTCCTGACAGAGATGTTGAGTTTGTGATTGAGACAGTTTCAGGGTCTAGTCCAGTTTCGGTAGCTCCGTATTGTATGGCTCCGAAAGAGTTGAAAGAATTGAAGAGTCAGTTGCAAGAATTTTTAGACCGTGGTTTCATTAGGCCTAGTAGTTCTCCGTGGGGTGCTCCAGTGTTGTTTGTGAAAAAGAAAGATGGTAGCATGCGCATGTGTATTGACTATAGACAGTTGAATCAGTTGACTGTGAAGAACAAGTATCCGTTGCCTCGTATAGATGATTTGTTTGATCAGTTGAGAGGTGCTTCAGTATTCTCGAAGATAGATTTGAGATCCGGGTACTATCAGTTGAAGGTGAAAGAGTGTGATGTTCCGAAGACAGCTTTTAGGACTAGATATGGTCACTATGAGTTTCTTGTGATGCCATTTGGGCTCACGAATGCACCAGCAGCATTCATGGACATGATGAACAGAATTTTCAGAGACTATCTATACCGGTTTGTGGTTGTCTTCATTGATGATATACTAGTGTACTCGAAGACAGAAGAAGAGCATGATGAACACTTGAGATGTGTTTTACAGAGATTGTTGAACAATCAGTTGTATGCGAAGCTTAGTAAGTGTGAGTTCTGGATTCGAGAGGTTGTATTTCTTGGCCATGTTGTTTCGGCCGAAGGTATCCGAGTTGATCCATCGAAGATTGAGGCTATTGTTGAGTGGAAACAACCTAAGTCCGTGACCGAGATTAGGAGTTTCCTAGGATTAGCTGGTTACTATATGAGGTTTGTTGATGGCTTCTCTAGAGTAGCTGCTCCCTTGACTAAGTTGTTGCAAAAGGGAGTCAAGTTTGAATGGTCAGATGCAAGACAAAAGGCCTTTGAGAAGTTGAAAGAAGCTTTGACAAATGCTCCAGTGTTAGTGCAACCTGTTTCAGGTAAGGAGTTTGTGATTTACAGTGATGCTTCCTATGTAGGCTTAGGGTGTGTTTTGATGCAAGATAAGAGAGTTGTTGCTTATGCTTCTAGACAGTTGAAGATTCATGAGAAGAATTATCCTACTCATGATATAGAGTTGGCCGCAGTTGTTTTTGCATTGAAGATTTGGCGTCACTATTTGTATGGTGAGAAGTGTATTGTTTACACCAATCACAAGAGCTTGAAGTACTTGATGACACAGAAGGAGTTGAATTTGAGACAGAGAAGATGGCTAGAGCTGTTGAAAGATTATGATTTGACCATTGAGTACCATCCGGGTAAAGCAAACGTAGTAGCCGATGCTTTGAGTAGAAAAGTGGCCGTTGAGCTGAGAGCTAGGTTTGCTAGATTGAGCGTGTCCGATGATGGTGGTTTGATCACCGAGTTGCAAGTGAAGCCTTCTTTGATTCAGTTGATTAGAGAGAAACAGTTGCAAGATGTGAGCCTAGTTCCCCATGTTCAAGACATAGCCGAAGGAAGACCGACTGAGTATAGTTTTAGTGGTGAGAGCTTGTTGTGCTTTAGAGATAGAATTGTTGTACCTGAAGATGTTGAGTTGAGACGTCAGATTTTGAGTGAAGCACATTCGAGTCCCTTTTCTATGCATCCGGGTAGTACCAAGATGTACCGAGATTTGAAGACTGATTACTTCTGGGTTGGTTTGAAGAGAGATGTAGCCGAGCATGTGAGTCGTTGTATGGTTTGTCAGAGAGTGAAGGCAGAACATCAGGTTCCTTCAGGTTTGCTACAGCCTTTGAAGATTCCGGAATGGAAATGGGAGAGAATCACCATGGATTTTGTATCGGGGTTGCCTTTGTCTCCTTCGAAGAAGAATTCAGTTTGGGTGATTGTTGATAGGTTCACTAAGTGTGCTCACTTCTTAGCAGTGAACACTACGGATTCCTTAGACAAGTTGGCAAACTTGTACATTCGTGAGATTGTGAGACTTCATGGAGTCCCGAAGTCTATTGTTTCGGATAGGGATCCTAGATTTACTTCGAGGTTCTGGAATTGCTTGCATAGTGCTTTGGGTAGTCGTCTGCATTTCAGCACATCTTATCATCCGCAGTCCGATGGGCAGTCAGAGCGAGTGATACAGATTCTAGAGGATATGCTTCGTTGTTGTGTGATTGATTTTCAGGGTTCTTGGGAGAAACACTTACCGTTGGTTGAGTTTGCTTACAACAACAGTTATCAGTCTAGTATCCAGATGGCACCATATGAGGCTTTGTATGGTAGACGGTGTAGGACTCCGATTTGTTGGGCTGAGACAGGTCAGAGGTTGTTACCTATGCCAGACTTGCTTAAAGGAACCACAGAAAAAGTGAAGTTGATTTGTGACCGTTTGAAAGCAGCTTCCGATCGTTAGAAGTCCTATGCAGATTTAAAGAGGAAAGAGGTTGAGTACTCAGTGGGTGAGAAAGTGTTTCTGAAGGTATCTCCGTGGAAGAAGGTAATGAGATTTGGCCGAAAGGGCAAGTTGAGTCCGAGGTTCATTGGCCCGTATGAGATAGTTGAGCGGATTGGGCCTGTAGCTTATCGGTTGAGGTTACCTTCTGAGTTAGAGAAGATCCATGATGTCTTTCATGTATCTATGCTTAGGAGATATAGATCGGATCCTTCTCATGTGATGCCCGTTGAGGAGATAGAGTTGAATCCGGATTTGTCCTATAATGAAGAGCCCGTAGAGATACTTGCTTTTGATAGCAAGGTGTTGCGTGGCAAGACCATAGAGTTGGTCAAGGTGTTGTGGAGACATAGAGGTGTGGAAGAGGCCACGTGGGAGAGGAAAGCGGATATGGTTGAGCAATTTCCGTATCTGTTTCCACCAGGTAATTTCGGGGACGAAATTTCCTTAAGTGGGGGAGAGTTGTAACACCCGAGTTTAGGGGTTAGGTGAAAATAATAATTTAATATTACTTTGGGTTTGGTTTTATGATTTGAAAATGGTTCGGGTTTGGTTTGCAAATTTATTAATTTGAAGATAGACTATGTTTTGGAATTAAACCCCAAATGGCCATAGATTATATGTCTTTGTGAATATTTCATTTCATTAAGGGCAAATAGGTCATTGGGCTTTTAACTTAAAACAAAACAAATAAAATAAAACCCAAATTTCACTCATCTTCTCCCTCTCTCCACAAAACCCACAACAAAACCCCTCCCACCATTGAAGAACACTATTCCATCTTATTGCTTCTCCGTTTCAGCTCCAAATTGAAAGGTAAGAGCAAATTTGATTTCCCCTCATCTTCCCCTTCATAAAAGTACCATTCTTTTTCATTTTCATAAAGTTTTTGGAAAATGAGGTTTTGAATATTTTGAGTAAAAATGGTGCCTTTGTGTAGCTAATCTTAATATTTCGAATTGTTATGGTTAGTTATGGAATATATGAGCCAAATGATACTACATATGTGAATTTTAAAGGATTTGGAACAATTTTCGGATTTGAATGAAAATGGGGTTTTTGGGAGGTTTTGGGGGTGTTTTGGGGGTTGTCTTAGGTGAGTTTTGATAGGCTTTTGATAGTACTATAGGTAGGGGTTGAATTGGGATCATTGGAGGGTGTAATGGAAGTTGAAAACATGGTTTTTGGTCAAGGTTTTGGGGCCATCCGGATTGGTGAAAAATGGATATTGTTCATGCTTGTAACATGGTATTTTGTGGTTGAATTGCATTCCGGGTTAGCTTCGATGATAAGATATTGATTGTGGGTGTTTTGTTTGTGTTTGGGAATGGTTAGAATCAAGTTTGGGCATCGGTGAAGCATCGGAAGTGAATCCGGGAAGTTGAAGGTTGTGCTTGCTTGGTCCTTGGGCTTGGAAGCTTAGGTGAGTGGTTTATTGTTTTAAACGGTTTTAAAATGGTTGGTTCGAGTATGTGGACTAGGTTGGGCTTGGTAGACCCACCTAGAGTTAGGATTAGGGTGGTAGCCTAATCCTAAACTTGATCTAGAGCCTTTGGTTGAACTCATAATATGGTTGTGTATGCCTCGTATAAATTGTGGTATGAATGTCTATGTATATTGCTTTATACATGTGAAATGAGATTGGATTTATGATGCTTGAGACATGCATAATGATGGTTGTTGGTGAGTACGTGCTAAGCACAAGGTTATTGAAATGAGTAATGTGAAGTGAGTAAATATTGGCACTAGTAAACTTAAATACAAATGATCGATCATTAGGATGTTAGTGTGTACACATGAGTCAAAAGTCGCGCATGGCCTTGGTGGCGTTGAGTCACCAAGGAGGAGTACGGGTACGCCCGGAAATGGTATTTAAATATAGTCGGTGATGAGTGGAATCCCATCGACGGGGCGTGAGGATGAGTGGAATCCCATCGACGGGGCGTGAGGATGAGTGGAATCCCCTCCGCGAGACCGGTGATGAGTGAAATCCCACCGTCAGGTAATGGTTGTGTTGTTGGACGTGAGTTCCAACGGTTATCCGTGTATTTGAGTCTTAACTAGGTGCCAATGTTGATTGATATGAGTACCAATGACTTGAGATATATGAGTTGTTTGGATGTTTAAATGTGATTACATGTATGGTAGTGTTGAGCTCATGATTATGGCATATATGTGATACGTTGCTCATGCATTTTATCTTGTGGACTCTTGGTATGATTGTGGTTACCTTGGCTAGATCGTGCTCGGACCCTGCAATGTTGAGGTTTGTTTTTAGAGCTTACCCTCACTAAGCATCATTGCTTACGCTCTCTTTGTTCAACATTGCAGATCCTTAGCTCGTGGTTCGCTCGGGCAAGTGGAGGGCCTCCAAGTGTGGTTTTTGGACTTGAGTTCATCGAGTATGGTTTTAATGTTAAGACATGTAATAGTTTAAGCAATGGGATGTGTAAGGTCTTGTCGGTTGTTGTTGGTTGTTTAAGAGCATGTATGGACTCCCCTATATCTTGTTTTGTATGGTTGTGTTACCATGATGAATGTTAACCCATGCCTAATTGCTTACTTGAATGTTAGCCTCATGCCTTAAGAGCTTATAGTTGTGTTTGAATGATGTTTGAATGAATGCATGTATGTGGGATGTTGCCTTGGTATTAAACATGTTTGAATCTTGTTAAAGCATGATAATAGTGTTGGTATATCTTGGGTTGAATAGCTTTGATGTTGTTTGGTGTTTTGGTGGTGTTTTGGGGCACCCTTGTGCCTCAAAACAGCCCAGACGAGTCTGCAGACAGGGGGTGTTTCGGAACGGGTCCCCCTGTTCCGGAACGGTCCCTGTGTAAATGGCCTACCATTTCGAAACGGATGAGGGTCATTTCGGAACATTTTGGCTACTGGAATTTTGAGAAATTGGCGAGATGAAGCCGTTCCGAAACGGGCCTTTGGTGTTTCGAAACGGTCAAATCTCGTTGACCACGAGATATTGACCGTCAAGGTCGTTCCGATACGGGTCACCCCTGTTTCGGAACGGTCACCTTATGGTTGACCCTGGCCTGTTGACTTAGTCAAGGCGTTTCGGAACACCCTAAGGGCGTTTCGAAACGGCCTGCTGTAATGAAGTAAAATGGACTGTTTATGCTTTGTTTGGTCGGTAAATGTTTCGTTGTTTGTATCTTCCGTTGTTATGCTCCACTTAGGAATTAAATATGCATCTAGATAAGACTAAAGTTAAAAGAAATTTTCTGGGTTGTTAACCGAGGGGAAGCCTTAACGGGTTTCGCTTCGGTTTTCCCCGTGTGGCCCACTCGGACCGGTCATCCGACCGGACCGGGACGAGGGGGTTACACTAACAGCTAGAGATTTCTAGAACGAGCTGGCTGGTATTGCATGCTAACATCTGTCCTACTTTTTCTTCTCCTCTTGAAAAACCTCAGCAAGAGTGACGACATTAAGCTTCTGACGGAACAAAGTGAAGAACGAGCTGGTGAGGGGCTTTGTAAACCTATCAGCAATCTGAAAGGGAGCAGGAACGTAGTTGACTAGGAGGGTTTTGGCAGAAACTTTCTCGCGGACAAAATGGACATCGAGGTCAACATGTTTGGATTGAGCAGGGAAAACATGATTCATACTCATGGCAACAACACTGGTGCTATCGCTCCAAATAACGGGAACATTTTTCTGAGCAACACCCATGTCTTTGGGCAAGACACTTAGCCAAACAACCTCAGAGGTTGTATCTGCGATGCTTTTGTACTCAGCTTCCATAGTGGAGCGAGACACCACTTTTTGCTTTTTTGAGGTCCATGCAACGAGACTTTTGCCAAGAAACACACAGTTGCCGGTGGTAGACCTTCGATCATCTGGACAGCTTCCCCAATCAGCGTCAGCAAAGGCAACTAAGCTAGAGTTTGAGCCAGACGAGGGAAAAGGCAAACTGTAATGTAAGGTTGCACTCAAATACCGTAAAATACGCTTGACAGTAGCGAGATGAACTTAACAGGGCTTGTGCATGTATTGGGTAACTCGGTGAACATTGTAGGTAATACCTGGACGAGTATGGCACAAATATAGCAACGCTCCAACAATGCTACGGTACCTTTTGGCATCCTCGATAGGACTACCAGTATGGAGAGTGAGTTTGTCAGATGCAAGCATGAGAGTAGACGCACCATTGGCTTTGTCCATGTTGTTCCTTAACAGTAGCTCAAGGATATACTTCCGTTGACTAAGGAATAAATGTCATTACATCGTTGTACCTCAATGCCGAGAAAATAACTCAACTCCCCGAGATCTTTTAAGGAAAACATGTCACCAAGCAATCGAACCACCTCAGATATACTGGAATCACAGCTGCCTGTAATAACTATGTCGTCCACATAGATGAGGATGTAGGTGAAAACATCACCCTTATTGAAAACAAAGAGAGACGAATCTGCTCCACTGCTACGAAAACCAATACCAATGAGAAATTGTCGAAGCTGAGAATGCCAGTTGCGAGGGGTCTGGGGTAGACCATACAAAGCCTTCTCAAGCTTACAAACTAAGAGAGAACCATAATCAGCAAGAGTCTCAAAGCCAGGTGGCTGCTGCATAAAAACTTCTTCCTCTAAGTCGCCGTTGAGGAAGGCGTTATTTACATCCACCTGACGCAAGCTCCATCGGTTCGAGATTGCCAAGGAAAGAACAACATTAACAGTAGCAAACTTCACCACAGGGCTGAATGTGTCAGTAAAGTCCCTGCCTGGAACCTGAGAGAAGCCTTTCGCGACGAGCCGGGCTTTGTAACGAGAGACAGGCCCATCAACGTTCTTCTTGACCTTAAATATCCATTTACAGCCTATAGGAACACGACCTTAAGGAAGCTTGACGAGAGACCAGGTGCCATTTTTGAGTAAAGCCTCATATTCATCCATGGTAGCCTGGCGCCATTCAGGAGAGGCAAGAGCATCATTGATGGTCCGGGGCAAGTCATCATCAACAGAGGCATCAGCCAGATAAATCTTGGGCTTAAAAACACCAACTTTGCTGCGAGTGACCATGGGGTGAAGATTAGCAAGTGCAGGCGGAAGAGAGTCATCCGGATAATCAACATTCTGAGTAGGGAGATCCAAAGCAGACTCATTCTGAGGAGGGGAGGGATCCAAGGCAACTGTGGATCCTGGAGATGATGAAGAAGCAGGAAGACTCTGACGGGCACAGGAAGAAGGACGAACACAAGGAGAAGACACATGGCTAGGAGCTGGTGAAGATGTCCCATGGTCAGACACGATCGTATCAGGAATCACAGGCCTGGAGGGAGAAGAATTGCAAAGATCAGTGGTCCTACGAGGACTGTGACACGGGAGAGGTGACTCACGTGCACCACAAGGGTCAACAGTAGCAGCAGGAGGAACTGTAGGAGTAGTAGGGGTGGCAAGGTGACGAACACATGGTGAATTGGACCCATGCACAGGAGAAGAACCACCAGAGGAACCAGTAGCCATATTAGGGTTAGCAACCAAAGGATTTTGCTGACGTGTAGGATACTGTGGTTGTTGCGGCGGGGAGGAAGAGATGTGTCTCAATAATTGCTCAACGCCAGGGACTAAAGACAACGTCGAATTCCCAACAGTAGAGGTCGAAGAGGAAGAATATATATGAGTAGAATCCATAAAAGGAAAAAATCTCTCGTCAAAGACCACGTGTCTGGAAATGTAAACTTTCCCATCTGGTGCAAGACACTGATAGCCCATGTGGGAGGAACTGTAGCCTAAAAATGTAGACGGGAAAGATCGAAAATCCAACTTGTGTGTACGAAACGGGCGTAAATGTGGGAAGCAACGACATCCAAAAACTCGAAGTAGCTCACACTTGGGTTTTCTGCCAAACAACTTCTCAAAAGGAGAAACACCTTGAAGAACTTTGGTAGGAAGGCGATTGATCAAATACACAGCAGAGACAACAGCAAAGGACCTAAACTTGAGAGGAATAAACGCCTGGGCAAGAAGCGTCAAGGCGAGCTCGATGATGTGACGGTGTTTCTGCTCTACAACACCATTCTGTTGAGAGGTGTGAGGACAAGTGATGTGATGCACAATCCCAGCATTACGCAGGACTGGAGTCAAACTGCGATATTCCCCACCCTAGTCGCTTTGAACTGCTTTAACAGTGGCGTTAAACTGAGTGTGAACAAGCTTAAGAAAATCTTGAAACGCAGCCAAGGCCTGAGACTTGCATTTCAGCAAATAAAGCCAACAATGACGAGTATGGGCATCCACAAAAGAAACATAATAAAAGTAACCCTGCGAAGCAACATGGGCAGGTCCCCAAAGATCACTAAAAATCAACTGAAAAGGGCTATCATAACATGAATCGGACGGCACAAATGGAAGCATGTGACTCTTCCCCATTTGACATGCAACACAAACATAGGAAATTGTATTAGCATCACTAGGAATCTGAACATTAAAATACTTGCACACTGTAACAAGAGTGTCATTAGAGGGATGCCCTAAACGGCGATGCCACAATTCATACAAGGACACAAAACTATGAGCTAAATTGACCTTAGGAATAGGTCGTTTATTACAACAAGAAGGTAAGCATGAACGAAATCGATAAAGGCCTCCATTTTCATCACCAGTCAAGACAACAGTGCCAATGTCTTCATCATGAACAACGCAGGAACGAGCATGAAACTCTAAGAAAACATTATTATCCCTAGCAAGCTTGGACACCGAAACCAAGTTCTTTTTTATGCTAGGTACGTGCAAAACATTGTTCAACAGTAAGGTTCGAGAAGAAGAAATCAACGCAGATTGACCTAACTTGGAGATACCAAGGGAAACACCGTTACCGATAGTGAGCTTACTAGGACCAGAATAGTCAATACTGTCAAGAAGAGCAGCCGAGTCAGGTGAAACATGCTGCGACGCGCCATAATCAGCAAACCAATGGCCCTTGTTTGCAGTTACAACATTGGCCTGAGCAGGAGCAACAATTTGGGAACTAATAGTGGGTTTGGAAGACGTCTCATCAACTTGGTGACAACCACAATTGAAAGAAGCAACATCAAGAGCACACAAATTAGCCGCACCAGACTCATCTCTAACCACGTCCTTGTTGCGAGCAGTGATCCCAACAAAATTTTCATCAAATTGATACCAGCACCGGTCAACTAAATGACCTAACTTGCCACACAGTTGGCACTGTAATCCCGTGCGCCCAAACCTGCCACGACCACGAGAAGCAGATGCCGATCGATAGGGACGGGAAGCAGTGGAGATAGTATCCCGACTGGCAGGAAAGTTGGAAGAAGCCTGCACCATATTGACACTAGAGGATAAATCAGAGAGAGGATTAAAGCTTAAGAGCTGAGTTTCAGCATCAAATAGAACCAAAATAGCAGCATCGAGAGTAAAGGGTTGTTGGCTGGCAGTGATGACAGCAACAAACGGTTGATACTCCATTGGTAGACCATTCAGAATCGTGGCAATCTTTTCAAGATCCGAGATCGGACTGCCACAAGATGCAAGAGCGTTACAGATCTCCTTGATCTGAGAAACATACATCCTCTTGCTGGAATCACCCTTCTTGACAGATCGAAGTTTGTAGTGAAGACTCATGACGGTGGTAGTGGAACGGCTGGAGAAGAAACGAAGCACAGTGGACCAGATCTCAGCCGCGATGTCAGCTCCAACAAACTCGGAAAGAAGATGCGAGCTGATCGTATACAGGAGCCAAGAGGCCAACGCACTATCTTGAGCCACAAAAACCTCATAAGCTTCATTGACAACGGAGGATCCATTGGCACCAGGAACAGTGGCCGGAGGAGGCTTGAGATCACCAGTGAGTAATTTCTCGAGACGCAGGCTACGAACAGCCAGCAAAACTTGATGCTTCCACATTAGAAAGTTGAATTCAACAAGAACAATGTTCACTTGTTTGTTGGTGAACGATTTGCTCATCTTGGCCAAACCAGCAGAAGGATCAACATCAAAGGCATAAGTAGAAGCAGAGTCGTCGGGCTGCATCATCGGAGCAGATCGGAGCAACGGAGAGCAAAGCTAGAGCAAGCAGCAGAAAGGGTGCCCAGAACCTTCGGCGAAAGATACCATGTTGAATGGAAAGGAAGCTTACTAAGAATAAAAAAATGAGCACAAAAAGCATGAGCATTTCATTAGTATCAAATGGTTTATAAACACATGCACAGACGTTCTAGAAACTTTGTCACATCAGCAAAGTTTGTTGAAAACAATCTAACAACCCTAACCATTTACAGGTTGTCTAACAGCTAGCTAACAGCTAGAGATTTCTAGAACGAGCTGGCTGGTATTGCATTCTAACATTCCTCTACAATTCTTCACTCAATTGAGTAATCCCGGTGGGAATAGACTTCAACCTTTAACTCCGAGGAAGAATGATCTTATGCTCATTACCCTGAATGAACTTTAGGTTATTCGTGAAAGAATTTGTAACAATTCTACTTTAAATTTCTCAGTCATCTCAAAAAGATATTTTGTTTTCGAATGATGAACTAAGCTTACTTTCAATTCTCTCAGTATTCGAGAAAATGTATAAGAATCTATGAACAAAGTGCTTAAAGGAAATGCCCTACCTCTCAAAAATTGACAAAGGTAAAACCCTCAATTGAACAAAGGTATGAGATTAAAGGATGCACCTACTTCTTAAGTTTAACAAACAATATAAGAAGAATGACCAAAGACCCTTGGTGTAAAGAAATCAACTTATGGATGAGGAAAAACAATATAAGAAGAGTTTACACAAATCAGTGTAGATTAACTACATTAATCGATCAAATTTTTTAAAGCATTAATGAATAATAAAATAAGACTATACAAGAAAAAGGTGAAAATTTAATTAAATAATTTGAAAAAATTATAGATGCAAGTAAACACCATTTTTGTCGTGAAAGATAAACGCTATTAACACCAGCATAAAAGTGCATATAACAATAATGACACATTAATAAATTTACTTTACCATAACAACTCAATTGTAATCTATATTTGGTGATAACAGACATCTATCATTATAAGAAAATCAATTGAAAAGTGTAGCTGCGGCTTTGTAACTTCTTTTTTCCCCCTTCGATTGGTGGTCGGCAACTAATCTTAGTATTGGTTGTGACACACGTTTTCATCTATCATTGTGACATGTTTTATATTTTGTGGTTTGTTTCATTTGTCCTTGTGATATGATTTTAGCATACCCTAGCGGTCGTTTGTTGCTTGCACAGAGATTTTAACGGCGCTAGTTTTTTATTATGATTTTGTCGGTGGTCATGGAAAGTTAGATCCCTACTCGGTTGATGGTTGTTTATCGATGTAATCAGTCCTGAGTAGCGGAACATTCTGCTTGATAGTTTGGGTCGCTCACCACTCCCTTTTCATCTGCTATGCGCCTCGATTGGATAGAGACAAGGAGATTCAGGAAATTTATAATTATACATTGAGTTCTTTAGATTTTAAATCTTTATAAATTAAATTAATAGTACTCATCGGTGCTATTCGTTAGTGGTGCTCATCGGTGCTATTCCTTAGTGATGCTCATCGGTACTCGTCGTTAGTGGTGCTCATCAGTACTCGTCGAGCTCTATAGAATTTTCCCCAAATGGATTGTTCTTCTACGCTCGACGAGCAACAACGAGCACCACTATTGACGAGCACCGATGAGCACTAATAGATTATTTTATAAAAATTTTAAATCCAAAGTACTTAATGCGTAATTATACTTTTTTAAAAAAATTAAAAGTGTAATTTAATTAAAGTACTTTTTTAGTTTTAAATTTATTTTAAATATTATTAATCAAAATAAACTATCCAAAATCAAAAAATCTAGGTTTATTTTTGCTTTGAAACTAACCTAATTGCCTCTGCACCCTCCGCCAACCGCCGCTGTCGCCGACAACCTTTGCTGCCGCCGACAGCCACCGCTAGTCCTAATTCTTTGTTGCAATTAGGTAATTCTTAGTCAATGGTTTTCCACAAAATGGTGGTGTGAAGACGACAGAGAAAGGAAGCTATATTTGTAACCCCTCGTCCCGGCCTAGCCAATAGACCGAACCGAACGGGTTACACGGGGAAACCCAAAGCGAAACCCGTTAAGGAATCACCGATTAGAAACCCTATTTTTTCTTTTTTTATCTTGTCTAAATATCACTTTTAATCCTATGTGTGAAGACAACAGCGAAAAAGCGAAAACGGAATACGAACCAATCAGAGGGCATACGATAATTTCAACTTACCCAATAGCTTATTTGTCAAATTTCATGCTCACGAGGCAAAACCACCAAAAAAGGGGCACATATAACTCATTTAGGAAGCATACGAGCATTAGGGACTAAAATGTAACACTCAAAAACCTTCAAAGATGCCCTTTAACCATTTTAACTACATGCGTTCCGAAATAGGCCTGCCCGTTCCGAAAGGCGGGCTTCATTTAAAGAGTAACACTAAGACGTTCTGGAACGGTCCCACCTGGTTCCGGAACAGGAGCCTCTAGTGGCCAAACGTACCGGAACGACCCTACATGGTTCCAAAACTGGAACCTCTAGTGGAAAATCGTACCAAAACAGAACCACCCCCGTTCCGATACAGGTGCCCCTAAAGCTTGATCGTTCCGAAATCATATCAGGCGTTCCGAAACGCCTAGACACAGTTTGGCACGAAAATGCTTTTCGGCATCTCCAAACGTCCCCAAACTTGCCCGAAACATCACAAACCACGCAGCAACTTATTATACAAACAATCTAGAGGCAAAACACCCTAAACACGACTTCAAACATGCATACACGCAACAAAATGGATCTCAACCCCAAGCTCATAAGAACACATAGCTTCAAAAACACTAACAAGGCAAAACGCATAGCAATTCATCCAAGGCCACATCAAACCTCAACATAACATGGTATCAACATTCAAAACATGCTAGCAACTTAAACAAAGCCAAACATAGGAGTTTGAACACCAACTCCCTAACATAAAAGTCTAGTATTCCCATTTTCTAAGCATTATTACAACAAGTAAAACCATACTTTGAGCTTAGCAAGAACTCCAAGAACTCCTCCCTTGCCCACTTGCCTCCCAAATTCTCTAACGATCTGCATTGTTGGAAAAAGAGAGCGTAAGCTTAAAAGCTTAGTGAGTAGAACTCTAAAACACAACAACAATGCAGTTTAAAACATATATCTTAGTTTTAAAAACAAAACCATTTAAGAAGGAGATACAATGAAATGGAAACATAGACGAAACATGGTTTGTACATGCACAACCATCTCGGTGGGACTACACATCACCTTACACAACAACTAGCATTTTTCCGATGGGACTGCACATCACCGTACTCATGTACTAGTCACTACCGGTGGGACTACACATAACCATATACAACAATAACCATCACGTGAGGCTTGACACCAACTGCGACTACACAACAACATTAGAACGGAGAGTAAAAGCAATCCACATTTCACACAACAACACAAATATTCGCACACACCAACACTTAACGAAACAAGGCAAATTAGATGAACATACACTCGGGTTTAGGTTAGCCCTTAAGACTTCACCCAAACCCCCAAGAAGACCTCTTTGAATCATTTTAAACTTCAAAACATTACCATTCACTAGCTCAAAACCCGAAACAAGCTAACGGTTCTCCTTCAAGCTTCTGCAACTCCCGGTGTGATGTCCGAAGGACCCGAATCGTTATCTGTTGCTTCTATCCAAATCAAAACAAGGAATTAATACATCTTTCAACATTCTAACTTTCTGAAACCATTACCATCAAAATCCGACAACAACAAGCATCTCATTTCTACTCCAAACCAACCCAAACTATCCTCAAACCTATTCTAACCTCAAGTCAGTCATATCTCCATCAATTTATCATCCAAACCATATTCAAACACTCCAAAACATCAACCCAACAACTCCGAAGCATCAGGAACCCTTCTCCACCATTTCTAAGCCAAAAACCCAAATACCCATTTATCAAAATCACCCATTTACACAGAATTCGGGATTTCATGTTAAAACCAATATCTTAGTACCATTTTACACTCAAAACATCCTTTAAAACTTGCCTAAACCACTATTTTCATCAAAAGCTAAAACCCCTCAAAAACCCTATTTTTACCCAAATGTTGAAACTTGATAAATCCCCCAAAACCTTAAAGAGTAGAGGCTAAAAACTAGATTAGAATGAAGAAGGAGAATAAAACCAAGTGCTTACCTATTTGAAATCTCCAAAAAAGATGAAACTTGGTGAAAGAGGATGGTGGATATGGCTTGGGAGAGTTTAACGTGAGAAATATTTGGGGAAGAAGGAGGGATGTCATTTTTGAAAAAAAAAGTATTTTATTTCAACTCAAAACATATCTCCAAAACCCATATGACTATATTTTACTAAAATACCCCTTTTCTTTAAAGACTTTAAAATTGGTTCATTTTAATTTGTTTACCCAAAATTGCTTATCTTTAACCGGCTTAACCCGACGTCCAAACCCGAGTATCCTCCGGGGCCCAACCCCCGGGCATTACAACTCTCCCCCACTTAAGGAATTTCATCCCCGAAAGTATCTGACGAAAAAAGATACAGAAATTGTCTTTCCGTGTCTTCCTTCCTCTCCCAAGTAGCCTCTTCCACACCTCGGTGTCTCCACAGAACCTTGACTAACTCGATAGATCTCCCACGCAACACTTTCCTATCTGTAGAAAGAATTTCAACCAGCTATTCATCATACGACAAATCTGGGTTCAACTCGATATCTTCCATTGGCATTACGTGAGACGGATCTGATCTATACTTTCGGAGCATCGAAACATGAAACACATCATGAATCTTCTCTAACTCTGTCGGCAGTCTTAATCTATAAGCAACGGGACCAATCCTCTCAACTACCTTGTAAGGACCAATGAATCTCGGACTCAACTTACCTTTCCTATCAAACCACATCACCTTCTTCCAAGGAGAGACTTTCAAGAACACTTTGTCGCCCACGGCATACTCTATCTCCTTTCTTTTTAAATCGGCATACAATTTCTGTCGGTCTGAAGCTGCCTTCAAGCGATCAAAGATCAGTTTTACCTTCTCGGTAGTTCCCTTGAGAAAGTCTAGCATCGGTACTAGCTTCTGTCCGGCCTCGGCCCAACAAATAGGTGTTCTACACTTCCTACCATACAGAGCTTCATACGGTGCAATCTGAATACTAGCCTAATAACTGTTGTTGTATGCAAACTCTACTAACGGTATGTGCTTCTCCCAAGAACCATGAAAGTCGATAATACAACACCTCAACATGTCCTCCAACACCTGAATAACTCTCTCTGACTACCATCTGACTGCGGGTGATACGAAGTGCTGAAGTTCAACCAAGTACCCAAAGCACGATGCAAACACTCCCAAAATCTAGCTGTAAACCTCGGATCTCGGTCTGATATGATCGACTTCGGTACCCCATGCAACCTCGCTATCTCACTAATGTACAGATCGGCCAACTTATCTAAAGTGTAGGTAGTATGAACATATATGAAATGGGCACACTTAGTGAATCTATCGACTATCACTCACATTGAATTCTTTTTCGAATGAGTCAACGGTAAACCCGACACAAAGTCCATGGTAATACGTTCCCACTTTCATTCCAAAATCTTCAACGGCTGTAACAAACCTAAAGGAAACTAATGTTCGGCCTTAATTCGCTGACATATCATACACTTACTCACAAACTCGTCCACATCTCTCTTCAACCCAATCCAGTAGTACTCATCTTTCAACCCACGGTACATCTTCGTACTACCCGAGTGCATAGCAAAAGGACTGTTATGGGCTTCATTCAAGATAGTACGCCTTAACTCGGCGTCTTCTGGGACTACTATCCTATCCTTGAAACATAGGATCACATTCTCACAATAGCATAAATCTGTGATTCTACCCTCGGCTATATCTTGCACGTGAGGTGCCAAAGACCCATCTCGTAACTGTTTCTCTGGAATCAACTGAACCAACGAAGGTTTAATCTGTAGCTCGGCTATCAAACCGCCATCCCGTGACACACTCAATCTCGCAAACATAGCTCGTAACTCAACTTCCACTTTTCTACTCAAAGCATCAGCCACTACGTTTGCCTTACCCGTATGGTACTCAATCGTAAGGTCATAATCCTTAAGAATCTCTATCCACCTACGTTGTCTAAGGTTCAACTCTCTCTGAGTCATCAAGTATTTTAAACTCTTGTGGTCGGTATAAATTGTGCACTTCTCACCATAAAGGTGGTGTCTCCAAATATTCAAAGAAAACACTACTGCGGCTAACTCTATATCATGAGTGGGGTAGTTCTTCTCGTGAACCTTCAACTGCCTCGAAGCATAAGCTACAACCTTACCCTCTTGCATAAGCACACAACCTAAACCTACATACAATGCATCACTGAAAATCACAAACTCTTTCTTCGGTTCAGGCTGAATGAAAATAGGAGCTTCGGTTAAAGCTTTCTTCAACTTCTCAAACGCTTGTTGTCTTGCATCTGATCATTTATACGGAACATTCTTCTGAAGCAATTTAGTCAAGGGTGCCATAATCTTCGAAAATTCTTCGACAAATCTTCGATAATACCCCGCCAAGCCTAGGAAACTACGGATTTCTGTCACTGTCTTCGGTTGTTTCCAACTCACTATGGCTTCTATCTTCTTGGGATTCACACTAATTCCATTGGCTGAGATCACATGACCTAGGAAGACCACCTTCTTAATCCAAAACTCGCACTTACTCAACTTGGCATACAACTGATTTTCAAGAAAAGTTTGAAGCACTAGCCGCAAGTGCTTATCATGCTCTTCCTCGGTCCTAGAGTACACTAAGATATCATCTATGAATACTACCACAAACCTATCTAAAAACTCATAGAACACTCGGTTCATCATATCCATAAATGCAGCTAGAGCATTAGTCAAACTGAAAGGCATTACCAAGAACTCATAGTACCCATATCGTGTACGGAAAGCGGTCTTCGGTATGTCCACATCTTTTACCTTCAACTGATAGTAACCGGATCTCAAATCAATCTTCGAAAACACTGAAGCACCTCTCAACTGATCAAGAAAATCATCTATCTGCGGCAAAGGATACTTGTTCTTCACTTTTACCTTGTTCAACTGTCTATATTCTATACACATCCTCATACTGTTGTCCTTTTTCTTCACAAACAAGACCGGAGCACCCCACGGAGAAATACTAGGCCTAATGAAACCTCTATCTGACACTTCCTGAAGTTGTTTCTTCAAATCTTTCAACTCTTTCGGTGTCATTCTATACGGAGCAATAGACACGGGTGCAGAATCGGAATACGTCTCAATAGCAAACTCAACTTCCCTATCTGGAGGCAAACCTGGCAACTCTTCTGGAATAACACTCAGAAAATCACAAATTGTTCTGATGTCTTGCGGTCTAACCTCACTCATATTCGGATTCATCACATAAGCTAAATATGCCTGACAACCCGAATCCATCAATCTCTGAGCTTCTAAAGTAGAAACAACATTGGACAAGAACTTAATGTTCTCGCCAACCACTACAACCTTAAAATCATCCGTAAGTCTCAAGGAGACTCTCTTCGTCTCAAAGTCTACCCTAGCTCTATGTTCTACAAGCCAATCTATGCCCAAAATCACATCAAAATCATAGAACGACAATTCCATCATGTCAACCGGAAACACATGGCCCTGAATCATCAAAGGACACCTTCTATACATCTTCCTAACTACCACGGTCTCACCAAAAGAACTAGTAACATTTACACCTACTTTTAACCACTTATACGGTAACCCTAGAGATCTTGCATGTTCACCCAAAATGTATGAATATGTCGAACCCGAATATATCAAAGAAAGCAAAGTCAAAAACTGTAACGAGAATGTAACCCCCTTAGCCCTGCCAAGACATTTGACACGAACTACGGAGATTACACGGGGAAATTCAAAGTCAACCCGAAAGTCAACCTTGATTAATGACCCTTTTTTGTTTCTTTTTATCTTTTCTAAATGCACATTAAGCCTATGTGATCACTCAAGAATCATAGGAGAGAAGGGCATCGCGATCAGAAAATATTTAGAGACTCAATTGCAAGATTTACACATTTTAGGGACCAAAATTTAATTTTCAGAAAATATAAGGACTTGGCTAAATTTAAGATTACTAATATGTAATTAATCATATTTCATGCCTCTCATCCAAATCTCAACTAAAAAGGACATTCCAAGATCAAGCAATTACATCCACAACATTCTAGACTAAAATGTAAAACATGGAGACTTAAAACAATTCAAAAACACCATCCAACGGTCATCCGTTTCGAAACACCAAACCCCTGTACCGAAACGCCCGTATCGAAACAGTGTTGACTGTTTCGGTACTCGGGTGTGTTCCGAGACTAATACCGAAACAGACCTCTCCAGTGGCCAAACTGTTTCGAAACACCTTCAGTTGTTCCGAAACGCTATGGGCATTACAGGCCTCTGTTTCGAAACAGTTAAGGGTGTTTCGATACACCCTGCACTGTGACAGCAAAAATTGCTGGTTTTTCATGCTTTTTCATACTCGAATCAACCCCGAGACATGCCACATCATGCATACATCAAGGATATATATCAACTATTAACATAACGAGACTATAGCCTAAACATAGGAACCAACACCCAAGCAAAGCACTAAAGGCATGCTTCCTAGCTCATCCAAAACCATAACAAGTCAAAACTCCAAATAAACCAAAATCCAAACTCCAGAGGCCATTTACAATTCAAATATAGTCAAACCAATATGCTCAAAGTGAAAGGAACATTCCCAAACATTCCAAAGTATAAGCTCCCACCCATTGCCTCTTATTACACTAAGGGTGAACCACATACATTTCTGTTGGGTTGTGTGGGGCTCGATTCGTTCAACCGATTATGCTCACCAAGTGGTGGAGAGATGGATTTTTGGGTGGAAGGGTTGAGGAAGCTAAAAGAATAATTGACACAATGATTTATAGTGGTTCGGTCTTCTAACAAGCACCTACATCCACTACCTTAGCTCCCCACTAAGGATTTCACAATCAATCCACTAATTGATTCGTCCCCTTTTCTAGGCTTAGGAGGAAACCCTTACAAACGATCAAGCTTCTACCCAAAGCCTTGATCAAAACCCTCTTTTACAAAGAGATAAACAAAGCAAACTTAAACCCTCTAATAGGTGTTTGTTTGCACAATGAAGCACTCACCCAAATCCTAAAACACTTGAGCAAATTTAACAATTTTGGCTCACTAGTGTTTGCCTATACAAGAATTGACAAATAAAGCACTAAGACAATTTCTTGATCATTTGATGTTTGACAATATGAGCATTTTTCTTCTCTTGATGCTTGGAGGTCCCTTTTATACTCCCAAATGAGTTTGTAGCCGTTACTAGCCGTTGGGGATGAATTGGAGCCGTTGAGGACTTAATTTCCCTTCATAAATGCTGTTCTGCAGCTAACGGTATCGATACACGTGGAACAGTATCGATACGGCCTTCATAAGAACTAGCTGTTGGGCTCTGGCCTGCATAGGCGTATCGATACGCTTGAGGGCGTATCGGTACCCTTTGACATTTAAATGGCCGTTGGGAAATAGCCGTTGGGGTAGTTAAAATGGGATCGGTACGCTGACGTGACGTATCGAAACGACCCCTTCCGTATCGATACACTAAACCCTCGTATCGATACGGGTTTTGACAGTGGCCAAACCAGGGCAAAATGGTATCGATACTGGTATGACCGTATCGATACTAGTAACGTGAAAAGTCAAGTCTGGCTATTGAAAACATGAAAAATCTTTGTCAAAAACCTCTTAAAATACCTCAAACATAATTTCAAGTAGTTTGGACTTTAAAACCAAGTTTTAAATTCTTTCAAATTAGTCCAAAACATTTTTCAATTATTATATCAAAACATTAGTTCTACAATTTCTTTAGCAAAACCTTGGATTCTTCTTGCTATTGAGCTGCCTCCAAATGTTCAATTTTCTGCATTGATGAAACAAACGAGCATAAGCTTAAAGCTTAGTGAGGATTGCTAAACAACATTCATCAATGCATAACTCATGTTTTGCAAAAACATCACTTTACAACACAAGCTATTTATAAAACATGTCTTCTCAAGACTTCAATGCACTTTTAAAACCCCATGCACATATGCATCAATATACAACAACAAATAGACCTTTGCTCATGGTTTGACAAGCATCTCGTGCATTCTTGCACCATACACATATATCTCATGCACCCTTGCATCATTCACAAGCATCTCATGCTTCAATTGGTTCATTTACATTATATTGGCTTTCAAGTGATAGGCCACAAATCATTTCAACACAAGACACAATCGGATACGCGGATTACAAGCGTTGTCCCTCACGGTTCATACAAACAACCGGACTACACAAGGTGGAGACAAATGGCACAATCACAACCCCTCAACACCCGTGATGGAGACTAATGGCACAATCACAACCCATCAACATCACTCATCGGTAGTTGTATAATTCCACTAACGAGAGTATGGGACACATACACAAGACTCACACACGGGACTAACCACTCACCGTTGTGATCTTAACCTCAATCGTTAGGGTAATTGGATGGAGATTACGACACAATCACAACCCCTCAACATCCAAGGCGACTTTATTCATGGTGCACCCAATCCTATAGCCGGCTAACTATATCTGATTAAAGTAACCATAAACCATTTTCATCACTTGTCAATATAATCATTTATCCACATTAATCCACTGTTTTTCAAGCATAACCACAATGTCATTTCCACAACCACACATGTTTAACATCATATGCATTTTCATATGATAAACAAGGATCACTTACCTAGTGCATCCTTAACATAATGACATAAAAATCCAGCATTAAACCATGCTTAAACATGCTTAAAAACAGTAAACAAATCAACTCTTACATCAAATGCATTTTCATCCAACTTAGCACATTTCCAAGAGAGGGATTACCGAAATACTTACACTTGGCGCTTAGTTAAGTGTATCAAGCTTACACTAAGCTCCCAAGAGCACGCTCAAAGCGTTACAAAGCAGGAAATTGCATTTCCACTCACCGATACGCGAAGCCTTGTTCACCGACACATAAATTACACCTCCGGAGCCTCCAAAACCACCTCGTTAGCTTCCGGATCAAGATCCCCTGTTTTCACATCAACAAAACAGAGATCTAAATGCATTAAAATGCATTCCAACAAAAGCAACAATCCATAGACTCGTTGCCCACTCAAACTACACCAAAATACCCTTCTAACACAACCGAAAACTCAATCGATTGTCTCCTAAACCAAGCCCAGCCATCATGCAACACTTCCAAAGCATTAACAACATCCAAACACATCTAAAAAACATCCTAACTCATCCTTATAGCTCCAGCCATCAAGATTCCATCACTACACCCCAAAATCACACTTAAAACTACCAAGAAACTCAAGGATCTTAAGGATTTCGGGATCTATGTTACTAACACAAAATTTTAACATATAAATCAACTTAAAAATCAATTAGAATCAACACAAAACAGTGCCCAACACATCAAGTCCGAAAAATCAAGATTTCATCCACATTTTCATAAGATTCTGATCTCAAATCAAAACTATATTGAAAACTCAATCAAAAATAGTTATTAGAAGCCAAATATCTTGGGAATTTCAATAAAGAACTTAGATTAGAGGTTAAGAACGTGATTTACCTCTAATCCTTGCTTCATTCAATAGATGACAAGTTTTCCTTGCAAAAATCTTGATTAAGGAAAATCTCTTGAAATTGATTTAGAAAATGTTGAGAGAACTTTTGAGAGAAATAATTCGAGAAAAGATGAGAGAAAATGGTGTTTGGCTAAAATGAGAGGGAATTGGTAGTTACGTAAAATGAAAATCCACTAACTACCAATTAATTAATATCTTATTTTAATTAAAATCCTTTAATTAAAAATCCATTTAAAACACATGACATATTTGAAGAAAGGTCAAATTGACTTAAATCCCCCTAAAGATTCTAAGATTTTGGCTTCCACCTTTAAAATCACATTTTTCCTAGTTTTGAAACTTTACAATTTGGTCACTACTCAAAATGTCTATTTTCCAAATCCCTTTTTGTAAAATTGATTTGGCCAACCTCTTAATTATATTTTTAGAGGATTTTAGCAATTTTAATCACAATTTTATCCTATCCTGGTCCTTGATTCCTTAAAATCACCTTACGTGATTCGAATCGTTCCCGACCGGTCCGATCCGATGTCTAAAACATCTAGGCCCAAAACCAGGGCGTTACAACTCTCCCCCCACTTAGGAAATTTTGTCCTCGAAATTCTTACTTGATGGAAAGAGATGGGGAAACTGCCTCAGCATGTCCGCCTTGCTTTCCCACATGGCCTCCTCAACTCCTCGGTGCCGCCACAACACCTTCACAAGCTCTATCGTCTTGCCACGAAGAACTTTGCTACTCACATCCAGAACCTTCACCAGTTCCTCATCATATGGCAGATCCGGATTCAACTCTATCTCCTCAACAAGCATCACATGCGAAGGATCTGATCTATACTTCTGTAACATGGAGACATGAAACACATCATGTATCTTCTCCAACTCAGCAGGCAATCTCAACCGATATGCCACAGGACCAATACGCTCCACAATCTCGTAAGGTCCAATAAACCTTGGGCTAAGTTTACCCTTACGCCCAAATCTCATTACCTTCTTCCAAGGTGAAACTTTCAAAAACACATGTTCGCCAACCGCGAACTCAATTTCCTTACGCTTCAAGTCCGCATAAGACTTATGCCTATCTGATGTTGTCTTTAACCACTCAAAAATGAGCTTCACCTTCTCGGTGGTTCCCTTAAGCATAGCCGGCATTGAAATCAACTTTTTCTCAGCTTTTGCCCAACAAAGAGGGGTTCTATATCTCCTCCCATACAAAGCCTCGTATGGAGCCATCTGGATACTTGCCTGGTAGCTATTATTATACGCAAACTCAACCAACGGCAAGTGTTTCTCCCAAGAACCCTGAAAATCTATCACACAGCATCTCAGCATATCCTCAAGCACCTGAATCACACGTTCTGATTGTCCATCCGTCTGCGGATGATAAGAAGTGCTAAAATTCAACCGTGTACCCAAGGCTTGATACAAACATTCCCAAAATCGTGCTGTAAACCTCGGATCTCTATCCGACACAATAGACTTTGGCACACCGTGCAACCGCACATTCTCAGCTATGTACAGCTCAGCCAACTTATCCAAAGTATACGTAGTATGCACAGGCAGAAAATGTGCACACTTCGTAAGCCGATCCACAATCACCCAAACTGAATTCTTCTTTGTCGGTGACAAAGGCAAACCAGAAACAAAATCCATGGTGATTCTCTCCCACTTCCATTATGGAATTCTCAAAGGCTGCAACAATCCAGAAGGAACCTGATGCTCAGCCTTCACTCGCTGACACACCATACACTTACTAACGAACTCCGCAACATCCTTTTTCAACCCCACCCAGTAGTACTCATCCTTTAGGTCACGATACATCTCTGTACTACCCTGGTGCATAGCAAAAGGACTACAATAAGCTTCAGTCAGAATAGTGCGCCTTAACTCAGCATCATCTGGCACCACTATTCAACTCCCAAAACACAGAACACCATCATCACTAAAGTTGAAATCCAAAGGTTTATCTTCCGCAATGTCTTGAACATGCGAAAAAAAGAGAATCATCAAGCAACTATTTCTCTTTAATCAACTGTAACAAAGATGGTTTCACTTGCAACTCCGCCACAAGACCACCTTCACGCGATATGCTCAAAAGAGCAAACATTGCTCTCAACTCAACAGCCACCTTCCGGCTCAAAGCATCAGCCACAACATTGGCCTTGCCCGGGTGGTACTCAATCGCCATATCATAATCCTTAAGCAACTCCACCCAACGTCGTTGCCTAAGATTCTACTCCTTCTGAGACATAAGGTATTTCAAGCTCTTATGATCTGTGAACACAACACATTTCTCACCATACAGGTAATGCCTCCAAATCTTCAAGGCAAATACCACAGCTGCAAGCTCAAGATCATGAGTAGGGTAGTTGCGCTCATGCACCTTCAAATGTCTAGATGCATAGGCCACCACCTTACCTTCCTGCATCAACACGCGGCCCAAACCAACAATGGACGCATCACTATAGACCACAAACTCCTTACCAGATTTAGGTTGAATCAAAACTGGAGCTTGCGTCAAAGCTTCCTTCAGCTTCTCAAAAGCTTGTTGCCTCACCTCCGTCCACTCAAAGCGAACATTCTTCTACAGCAACTTGGTCAAAGGTGCCGCTATCTTTGAGAAACCCTCGACAAACCTACGCTAGTACCCAGCCAACCCAAGGAAACTCCGTACTTCCGTCACTGACTTAGGTACTTTCCAACTCATCACAACCTCCACTTTTTGCGAGTCAACGCGAATACCCTCAGCCGATACCACATGCCCAAGGAAGACCACTTCCCTAACCCAAAACTCACATTTACTCAGCTTCGCATACAACTGATTTTCCAACAACGCTTGCAAAACGATCCTTAAGTTTCCATCATGATCCTCCTTTGTAAGCGAATACACAAGGATACATCAATGAACACCACCACAAATTGATCCAAGAATTCATGGAATACACGATTCATCATGTCCATGAAAGCAGTAGGCGTGTTGGTCAACCCAAACGGCATCACCAAAAAATCATAATGCTCGTACCTCGTCCGAAAAGCAGTTTTAGGTACGTCCACATCCTTCACCTTCAGCTGATAGTACCCCGATCTCAAGTCTATCTTAGAAAACACTGAGGCTCTCTGGAATTGATCAAAGAGATCGTCAATTCTAGGCAAGGGATACTTGTTCTTGATCTTCAACTTGTTTAGTTGCTGATAATCTATACACATTCTCATCGTCCCATCTTTCTTCTTCACAAATAGAACCGGTGCACCCCAAGGTGACACACTTGGCCGGATGAAACCTCGATCCAACAACTCCTGCAACTGCGTTTTCAACTCTTTCAACTCTTTGGGTGCCATGCGATAATGAGCAATGGACACCAGAGTTGTGTTCTCGTACAACTTTATACCAAACTCAACTTCCCTATTTGGTGGCAATCCAGGCAATTCTTCCGGAAAATCGCGAACTGTGCGAATTTCCTGCACACGCACGTCCTTGGTACCAGGATTCATCACATAAGCAAGGTAAGCCTCACACCCCAACCTCATCATACGGTTTGCTTCCAAGGCCGAAATTACATTCGACAAGAATTTCACATTCTCGCCTACTACGACAACCTCATAGTCATCGACCAATTTTAAGGTGACTCGCTTAACATCAAAGTCAACCACGGCTCTATGCTCCGTCAACCAATCCATGCCAAGGATTACATAAAATCCGTAGAAAGGTAATTCCATCAAATCTACAAGGAAAACATGACCTTGCATAGACAGAGGACACCTCCTATACAACTTCCTAGTGACTACAGTTTCACCAAAAGAACTAGTCACTTGCATTCCTACTCCAAGCATCTCAACAGGTATATCAAGCAAATGTGCATGCTCGCTCAAGATATAAGAATGCGTGGATCCAGAATCAATAAAAGCCAGCAAAGATAAAGACTGGAGAGCAAAGGTACTTGCGATCACGTCAGTATCGTTGCGCTCCTCGCGCTGAGCATACACCCTCGCTGGTCCACCTCCCTCAGGTCGAACGGCTACAACGTGAGCAATACCTCGCTGCCCCTCATCCCTCCTCTGAAAGTTACCACGGCCGCACCCACGGCCTCTCTGAGGTGCAGCTACCACAGGAGCACGTCCTTGGCCTCCACCAGCCAACAAAGGACACTCCCTCCTCAAATGATCTGCCGAACCACAATTCTAGCAGGAGTTCCCTGTCACTGCAATAGGAGCCTGAACCTCTCTAGCTACTCGATGAAAATCTCGCCTCAAATGGTCCCGCGAACCACAAGTCCAGCATGTATGCTGCTCAGACCTCATACGACCTCCCCGAGCCTGTCCACCTCGACCCGGAACACCACGCCTTCCCTCAGACTGATGTCTCCTATCACGGCCTCTCTTCTGCCGTCCACCCCCAGAACTATACTCAGCAGCTCTCTTTCCAAAGCTAGAACCAACACCTCTAGAAGACAAGCCCAGGTTCTGCTCAATGTCCTTTGCTCGACACACAAGCACATCAAAATCTGTGTAGTCTGCAGCTAGCATGTACGTCTTAACATCTTGCACCAATCCATACCGGAAGCGATCACAACGATGCCTCTCACTCGGTACCAGCTCAAGAGCATACTGGCTCAAGCGCATGAACTGAACCTCGTACTCAGCCACCGATAGGTTACCCTGAACGAGAGACATAAACTCTTGTTTCTTCTCATCCAAGTATCTTACACCCTGATACTTTCTCCGGAAGGAACCTATAAAGAACTCCCAATCAGCTTCATTGGGTTCCATACCAGCTGTGGTAGTCTTCCACCAGCTGTAAGCATCACCTTGCAGCAAAGAAACTGCACATCCAAGCTTGCGCTCATCACTACATCCCATTTGATCCATTATGCGGATCGTACTTGCCAACCAGGCCTCAGACGCCTCGGGGGTCATACCATAGAACTCTACTGCTCCCAAGCTCCTCAACCTCTCTAAAGGTAGACCCGCCTGCCCAGCTACAGAGGCCTGCACTTGCGCTCCGGCAACAGCAGCCTGAAACGCTCTGTTAATCGCCTCAACTAGTGGCACCAAATTACCCAATCCAGGACCAGCTTGTCCTTGTTGCACCTGATCCCCACCTCCATGTGGTGGCGGAGGAGGTAGATCTCCACCAGGAGGGACATCAACCCCCTACTCAGCCTGACTTTCCTGCTCAGCCGCAAGCTCTATCGTATTGGACCTCAATTCCTTCTAGGTCCCATGTGCTATTTTAAACAAACACAATAACGAAAACAAATCAAACCATTTAGGCCAGCTGCAAGCAAGAATCCAAGTTTATAAAACATTTGATTAGTGTAATAAGGCAATGGGCACCCAATTTCCCCCACAAAGAAGAGCATACATGAAACATCATGCTCACATACTTCCCATCAATCCAAATCAGCACATATTCACATAACATCATCATCATACCATCATATTCATCTCACATGCAATTCACACCAATCAACATGGCATAACTTCAAAAATTCAAACATTAGCATGTTTTTCAAACATCATACTTCAACTCACACCAACAACACATACCAACATTCCCAATTCTTTCGAAACCTGGCTCTGATACAAACAAATGTAACCCCCTTAGCTCGACCTAGACGTTTGACCCGAACTATGGAGATTACACGGGGAAAACCAAAGTCAACCCGAAAGTCAACCTTGATTAACGAACCTTTTTGTTTCTTTTTATCTTTTCTAAAAGCACATTAAGCCTATGTGATCACTCAAGAATCATAGGAGAGAAGGGCATCGCGATCAGAAAACATTTAGGGACTCAATTGTATGATTTACACATTTTATGGACCAAAATGTAATTTTCAGAAAATATAAGGACTTGGATGAATTTAAGATTACCAATATGTAATTAATCATATTTCATGCCTCTCAGCCAAATCTCAACTAAAAAAGACATTCCAAGAACAAGCAATTGCATCCACAACATTCCGGACTAAAATGTAAAACATGGAGACTTAAAACAATTCAAAAACACCATCCAACGGTCGTCCGTTTCGAAACACCAAACCCCTATACCGAAACGCCCGTATTGAAACGGTGTTGACGGTTTCGGTACTCAGGTGTGTTCCGAGACCAGTACCGAAACAAACCTCTCTAGTGGCCAAACTGTTTCGAAACACCTTCAGTTGTTTCGAAACGCTATGGCCATTACAGGCCTCTGTTTCGAAACAGTTAAGGGTGTTTCGATACACCCTGCACTGTGACAGCATAAATTGCTAGTTTTTCATGCTTTTTCATACTAGAATCAACCCCGAGACATGCCACATCATGCATGCATCAAGGATATATATCAACTATTAACATAACGAGACAATAGCCTAAACATAGGAACCAACACCCAAGCAAAGCACTAAAGGCATGCTTCCTAGCTCATCCAAAACCATAACAAGTCAAAACTCCAAATAAACAAAAATCCAAACTCCAAAGGCCATTTACAATTCAAATATAGTCAAACCAATATGCTCAAAGTGAAAGGAACATTCCCAAACATTCCAAAGTATAAGCTCCCACCCATTGCCTCTTATTACACTAAGGGTGAACCACATACATTTCTTTAGCAAAACCTTGGATTCTTCTTGCTATCGAGCTGCCTCCAAATGTTCAATTTTCTACATTGATGAAACAAACGGGCGTAAGCTTAAAGCTTAGTGAGGATTGCTAAACAACATTCATCAATGCATAACTCATGTTTTGCAAAAACATCACTTTACAACACAAGCCATTTATAAAACATGTCTTCTCAAGACTTCAATGCACTTTTAAAACCTCATGCACATATACATCAATATACAACAACAAATAGACCTTTGCTCATGGTTTAACAAGCATCTCATACATTCTTGCACCATACACATATATCTCATGCACCCTTGCATCATTCACAAGCATCTCATGCTTCAATTGGTTCATTTACATTATATTGGCATTCAAGTGATAGTCCACAAATCATTTCAACACAAGACACAATCGGATACGCGGATTACAAGCATTGTCCCTCACGCTTCATACAAACTACTGGACTACACAAGGTGGAGACAAATGGCACAAACACAACCCCTCAACACCCGTGATGGAGACTAATGGCACAATCACAACCCCTCAACATCACTCATCGGTAGTTGTATAATTCCACTAACAAGAGTATGGGACACATACACAAGATTCACACACGGGACTAACCACTCACCGTTGTGATCTTAACCTCAATCGTTAGGGTACTTGGATGGAGATTACGGCACAATCACAACACCTCAACATCCAAGGCGACTTTATTCACGGTGCACCCAATCCTATAGCCGGCTAACTATATCCGATTAAAGTAACCAAAAACCATTTTCATCACTTGCCAATATAATCATTTATCCACATTAATCCATTGTTTTTCAAGCATAACCACAATGTCATTTCCACAAGCACGCATGCTTAACATCATATGCATTTTCATATGATAACCAAGGATCACTTACCTAGTGCATCCTTAACATAATGACATAAAAATCCAGCATTAAACCATGCTTAAAAACAGTAAACAAATCAACTCTTACATCAAATGCATTTTCATCCAACTTAGCACATTTCCAAGAGAGGGATTACTGAAATACTTACACTTGAGCTTAGTTAAGTGTATCAAGCTTACACTAAGCTCCCAAGAGCACGATCAAAGCGTTACAAAGCAGGAAATTGAATCTCCACTCACCGATATGCGAAGCCTTGTTCACCGACACGGAAATTACACCTTCGGAGCATCCAAAACCACCTCGTTAGCTTCCGGATCAAGATCCCATGTTTTCACATCAACAAAACAGAGATCTAAATGCATTAAAATGCATTCTAACACCAGCAACAATCCATAGACTCGTTGCCCACTCAAACTACACCAAAATACCCTTCCAACACAACCGAAAACTCAATCGATTGCCTCCTAAACCAAGCCCATCCATCATGCAACACTTCCAAAGCATTAACAACATCCAAACACATCTAAAAAAACATCCTAACTCATCCTTAATGCTCCAGCCATCAAGATTCCATCACTACACCCCAAAATCACACTTAAAACTACCAAGAAACTCAAGGATCTCAAGGATTTCGGGATCTATGTTACTAACACAACATTTTAACATATAAATCAACTTAAAAATCAATTAGAATCAACACAAAATAGTGCCCAACACATCAAGTCCGAAAATCAAGATTTCATCCACATTTTCATAAGATTTTGATCTCAAATCAAAACTATATTGAAAACTCAATCAAAAATATTTATTAGAAGCCAAATATCTTGGGAATTTCAATAAAGAACTTAGATTAGAGGTTAAGAACGGGATTTACCTCCAATCCTTGTTCCCTTCAATAGATGACAAGTTTTCCTTGCAAAAATCTTGAAGAATTAAGGAAAATCTCTTGAAATTGATTTAGAAAATGTTGAGAGAACTTTTGAGAGAAAGAATTCTGGAAAAGATTAGAGAAAATGGTGTTTGGCTAAAATGAGAGGGAATTGGTAGTTACGTAAAATGAAAATCCACTAACTACCAATTAATTAATATCTTATTTTAATTAAAATCCTTTAATTAAAACTCCATTTAAAACACATGTCATATTTGAAGAAAGGTCAAATTGACTTAAAGCCCCCTAAAGATTCTAAGATTTTGGCTTCCACCTTTAAAATCACATTTTTCCTAGTTTTGAAACTTTACAATTTGGTCACTACTCAAAATGTCCATTTTCCAAATCCTTTTTTGTAAAATTGATTTGGCCAACCTCTTAATTATATTTTTAGAGGATTTTAGCAATTTAAACCACAATTTTATCCTATCCCGATCCTTGATTCCTTAAAATCACCTTACGCGATTAGAATCGTTCCCGACCGGTCCGATCCGATATCTAAAACATCTAGGCCCAAAACCAGGGCATTACAGAGAAATTATCTGTGATGACATTCATGTCATTCACAGCCTTTCGTTGTGCATACACCCTAGCCGGTCCTCCACCCTCGGGCCGAACTGCCACCACATGAGCTAAGTTCCTCTAACCATCATTCCTTAGCTGAAAATTACCTCGATCGAGCCCACGGCCTCTCTGATGCTCAAACCCCCTAGTTGGAGCCAGTTCGCCCCTAGCCGGGTGTGGACAGTTACGCCTCAAATGATCCCAGGAACCACAGTTCCAACATACCCCAAAGGTACCCATACACTCGCCCAGATGGCGTCTTCCGCATCTAGTGCACTTAGGAGTGTGAACAATAGCACCTTGGCCCTGATGGCCCCGTCCATGGTTATCGCCCCTATGTCTCGAATCGGGTTGATACTTCATATCTATGTGCCTCTTGGCTTGATCTTTGTCCCAATCTGTGTGTCTCTTTTCGAAATCAGACCCACTAGCACGGGTACTCGAGCCCAAGTTCTGCTCAATATCCTTGGCCCTAGAGACCAAAACATCAAACTCGGTGTAATCAGAAGTGAGCATATACGTCTTCAAATCCCTAGTCAAACCATATCGGAAATGCTCACACCGTTCCCTCTCACTGGGAACCAACTCGGGAGCATACTGGCTCAACCTCACGAACTGAACCTCATACTCTGACACCGTCTTACTACCCTGAACCAAGGCCATAAATTCTCTCTTCTTCTCATCCTGATATCAGACTCCAAGGTACTTCTTTCTAAAAGCTATTCGGAAGAATTCCCAAGTAACATCTGCTTCTGCCATACCCGAAGTAACGGTAGTCCACCAAGCATACGCATCTCCCTGAAGCAAGGAGACAACACAACCCAACTTACGAGTGTTTGAGCACTCCATCTGGCCTAAGATACGTGTAGTACTCTCGAGCCAAGCCTCTGAACCCTCGGGAGTCAAACCACGGAAGTCAACTCCACCCAAACTACGAAGCCTATCAAGGGGTAAACTTGTCCCCGCACCCTGAGGTGGTGTTGCAGCATGTATACCGGCCAAAGCTGTCTGAAAAGCCCCGACTATAGTCTGAATCAAATGAGTCATGTCTGCACCTGCCGGACCCTGACCCGCCTGAGCTCCATTACCCCCAACATTTGCACCGGCCTAAGGTCCATTACCATCACCTCCGACATTCGCACCGGCCTGGGGCACATTACCTCCGACATCCACCCTATTACCATTGGGAGTAGGAGGAACAAGAGGCACATCCCCGGGTGCCTGGTCACCCGCTCTAGGTCGTCCTCTCGGTCTTACCATAATGAAGATAAAATCTAAAACAACAAACACATCACACACAAGAAAACATTGGGTTAGCAAGGGCAAGGATCCAAGTTCTCAAGCTCTTTAAACTCAAACCATTTTCCAATAACAACACCTAGCAATGGGAACACTCGACTAAACTTCAACAACAACAATAAAACATGCTTTCATACACTGTGCAATGGCAAACAAACCAAACAAACCAACTTACCTGACTTACCTTCCCGGGAGACCTCGTAACCGAAGCTCTGATACCACCAAATGTAACCCCATTGTCCCAGCCTAGCCAACAGACCGAACCGAACGGGTTACACGGGGAAAACCGAAGCAAAACCCGTTAAGGCCTTACTTCGATTAGCAACCCTATTTTTTTCTTTTATTTATCTTGTCTAAATATCACTTTTAATCCTATGTGTGAAGGCAACAGTGGAAAAACGAAAACGGAATACGAACCAATCAGAGGGCATACGATAATTTGAACTTACCCAATAGCTTATTTGTCAAATTTCATGCTCACGAGGCAAAACCACCACAAAGGGGCACATATAACTCATTTAGGAAGCATACAGGCATTAGGGATTAAAACGTAACATTTAGAAACCTTCAAAGATGTCTTTTAACCGTTTTAACTACCTGCGTTTCGAAACAGGCCTGCCCGTTTCGAAAGGCGGGCTTCATTTAAAGAGTAACACTAAGCCATTCTGGAATGGTCCCACCTAGTTCCGGAACAAGAGCCTCCAGTGGCCAAACGTACTGGAACAGCCTTACATGGTTCAAAAACAGGAATCTCCAGTGGCAAATCGTACCGAAACGGCACCACCCTCGTTCCGATAAGGGTGCCTCTAGAGCTCGACCATTCCGAAACCATATCAGACGTTCTGAAACGCATGGACACAGTTTGGCCCAAAAATGCATTTCGGCATCTCCAAACGTCCCCAAACTTGCCTAAAACATCACAAACCACATAGCAACTTATTATACAAACAATCTAGAGGCAAAAACATCCTAAACACGACTTCAAACATGCATACACGCAACAAAATGGATCTCAACCCCAAGCTCATAAGAACACTTAGCTTCAAAAACACTAACAAAGCAAAACGCATAGCAATTCATCGAAGGCCACATCAAACCTCAACATAACATGGTATCAACATTCAAAACATGTTAGCAACTTAAACAAAGCCAAACATAGGAGTTTGAACACCAACTCCCTAACATAAAAGTCTAGTATTCCCATTGTCTAAGCATTATTACAACAAGTAAAACCATACTTTGAGCTTAGCAAGAACTCCTCCCTTGCCCACTTGCCTCTCGAAGTCTCTAACGATCTGCATTGTTGGAAAAAATAGAGCATAAGCTTAAAAGCTTAGTGAGTGGAGCTCTAAAACACAGCAACAATGCAGTTTAAAACATATATCTTAGTTTTAAAAACAAAACCATTTAAGAAGGAGATACAATGAAATGGAAACATAGACGAAACATGGTTTGCACATGCACAACCATCCCGGTGGGACTACACATCACCGCACACAACAACTAGCATTTTTTCGATGGGGCTACACATCATCATACTCATCTACTAGTCACTACCGATGGGACTACACATCACCGTATACAACAATAACCATCACGTGAAGCTTGACACCAACTACGACTACACAACAACATTAGAACTGAGAGTAAAAGCAATCCACATTTCACACAACAACACGAATATTCGTACACACCAACACTTAACGAAACAAGGCAAATTAGACGAACTTACACTCGGGTTTAGGTTAGCCCTTAAGACTTCACCCCAAACCCCCCAAAAGACCTCTTTGAATCATTTTAAACTTCAAAACATTACCACTCACCAGCTCAAAACCCGAAACAAGCTAACGGTTCTCCTTCAAGCTTCCGCAAATTCCGGTGTGACGTCCGAAGGACCCGAATCGTTATCCACTACTTCTACCCAAATCAAAACAAGGAATTAATACATCTTTAAACATTCTAACTTGCTGAAATCATTACCATCAAAATCCGACAATAACAAGCATCTCATTTCTACTCTAAACTAACCCAAACTATCCTCAAACCTATTCTAACCTCAAGTCAGTCATATATCCATCAATTTATCATCCAAACAATATTCAAACACTCCAAAACATCAACCCAACAACTCCGAAGCATTATAAACCCTTCTCCACCATTTCTAAGCCAAAAACCCAAATACCCATTTATCAAAATCACCCATTTACACAGAATCCGGGATTTCATGTTAAACCCAATATCTTAGTACCATTTTACACTCAAAACATCCTTTAAAACTTACCCAAACCACCGTTTTCATCAAAAGCTTAAACCCCCTCAAAAACCTCATTTTTACCCAAATGTTGAAACTTGATAAATCCCCCAAAACCTTAAAAAGTAGAGGCTAAAAACTAGATTAGGATGAAGAGGAGAATAAAACCAAGTGCTTACCTCTTTGAAATATCCAAAAATAATGAAACTTGGTGAAAAAGGATGGTGGTTATGGCTTGGGAGAGTTTAACATGAGAAATATTTGGAGAAGAAGGAGGGATGGCATTTTTGAAAAAAAAAAGTATTTTATTTCAACTCAAAACCTATCTCCAAAACTCATTTGACTACATTTTACTAAAATACACCCTTTTCTTTAAAGACTTTAAAATTGGTTCATTTTAATTTGTTTACCCAAAATTGCTTATCTTTAACCGGCTTAACGTGACGTCTAAACCCGAGTATCCTCTGGGCCCCAAATCTCGGGCGTTACAATATTGCTGGTTAAAGTTCATGGCAGGTACTCGATGGAGACAAAGAATCATCGGATTCGTGTCTGTCACTGTTGTTCAGCCAAAAAGATTGATCCTAAGCCTAGAGATCCTGTACAAGTTCAAGGGAATCTCCTCCACCGTGCTGGTTATCAAAGGCTTAGTGTTTCATACGACGTAGTCGATCATCTCTGGAATTTGCATAGTCCATAAAGTACCGCCGGTAAGTTGTCCACAAAATCGCATACCATCACTGTTTGTGGTGGTTGAACAAAAAAATTTCCAGAACTTTTATTTTTCTTTTTTCCGAGTGATTTTCATATTTAGTGTGAATATCGAGTTGAGCTGGTGCCAGATTTTTATAATGTCATCAGCGGTCTTTGTTTAATTTCATTTACAAATTGTGTACAATATGAATGTAATACTCCATTGTTTGAAGAAAAAAAATTTGAAAAGGGTAGAGGTTGGGGGGAGTCGAACCCGCAACCTCCCCTTTGTTTTGGCCGTTACCCAGCTGTTTGAGCTAGCAAGCTCTTAGTGCAAAGTTCCCCAAAAATTTATTTGAACCCTTTTTGTGAACCTGAAATTAATAAGACTCTGACTCCTCACCTACCAGCTTTAATGAAAATCTGATCCCAATAATATTTTTCCCCCTCCCCGAAACCCTCTTTTTTTTCCCTTGCCGGCGAGCTTGCAGCCACGTCACCATCGTGCCGTTCGTGACACCCCCGCCAGAGGTGTGTTCTCCGTCTAGTCGTGAGGTCGCCGTTACCGGTCACGCGCGCCCTCGAACAGCGGTGTACGGTGGAATGTCGATCTAAGTTCGACAGTTCCGTGGGCCACGTCTACCACGTTTCCGGCCGAATCACCGCCGATCTTGGCTCACCGTGGGCACGACCGAGATCCTTGCATTCGGATCTGCAAAACCTGAGCCTGCTGCCTCCGTTCGCCGCCGTTAAGCCCTTCGTCGGAGCTTCGGCAGTTCCGAGACCCTTGTTACGTTTTCGGTAACTTTCGGCCTTTATCCGGCGATCTTTCGGTTGAATAATTTCGGGTTAAACATTGTGTAATCGAAAGGCTTTCCTTTTCAGGTCAAAACGACATTTCAAGACTTTTCCGGCGAGATTCCGATCGCCGCCGACGACCTTTCTGATAAGGGTAAGAAACGGGTCTGACTCGACCCATGGGCTCTCCGACCCGACCCGACCCGGCTGAGTTGAATCGCCGAGTCAGCTCAGTGAGTTGAATCGCCGTGTCAGCTCAGTGAGTTGACTCGCCCGAGTTGACTCAGTTATCTTGACCCAGTTGACTTATGCTGACGTCAGCGTTGACTTATGCTGACGTCATGCTGACGTCAGCGTTGACTTTGACCAGAAAGTCAAATTTTTCGAAAAGGCCCTATTTTATATTTTTCGACGTCCTGAGTCCGATTTTAAAGCCCATTTTATGAAATTCTAACCCGAAAGCCCTCAAATCTGACTTTAAACCTAAATCATGCATATGTACTAAATTGCTTAAATTAAAATGATGATAAGGTCGATTAAGGGTCTGATAAGTGTATTAATTGTGTAAGGTGCTCGAGATATTTGTGATCAGTATCCAGCTCAGCCTAGCTCCTCTCGTTCCGCTCACCCTCACGCTCCAGTTAATATAAGTATGAACTTGAACTCAGTGTATAAGAACAACTAAACCTTTAATTCACTATATGACCGATTAATTTTTCTGTGATTTAGGACCTGACTCTACATCTGAGCGCTCCGAGGCTGGTGCCCGTTAGTTTACCCACCGACCGTATTTTGAGGTGTGTTCTATGTGTGCTACATCCTACTGTATGAGTTGCATGCTTACTATATCGTGATGATTGACCAAATAACCAATGAAATATGAATGATATTATGTTGATAAAAGGCTGAATTGAACTAATGATTTCATACATTGTCTGCCTATTGTAAGTATGCTTGATCTAACCTTGCGTGTGACTGTTTGATATGGCTTAACATAGTATGTCTGTCTGACGTAATTGGTTTTGAAACCAGTAAACTTGATATATGATGATACGTTTTGCTTGCATAATGATGACGAATATGTTTGCTCAATGGTATGCCCGTTTATCTGTTGAAAGCATGAGTTTCTGTTTGTTACCCTGAATAGAACATATCTGCTATATGTATTCTGCTACTCATGTATGGAACCTGAACTCTGATTTCTGTCTGGGGTATACTATTGGGATATGATACGAAGTCTCTGTCGGTACAGCCCTGATCCAGCTGGTAAATCCTTATGGACTCAAGGTCTCCCCTTGAGTAGGTTCCGATGCTCTGGCACGGGTAAACCCTTATGGACCTAAGGCATCCCCTTAGGTGGCACCTACGCCCATCGGGCCTAGGGTAAGTCCTTATGGATGCAGTTCTGGGGGACTGCATAATGGTGTAAGGTTGGAGGGTAGTTATTAGTGAACCTTTGTATGCTCTCAAACCATTGTTCTGATCTGTAACATGTTAATATGTTATACTTGATGTATACTTGTGATTGCTTGATCTGCACATATCAGAACACACTGAGCTCCCTAGCTCATGCTTTCCCCTCTTCCCCTTTCAGATACTTGCGACAGGCTACCCTGTGGACCCGGCATTTGGAGGATCGGCACATTTAGCATCTAGTTGTTGTAATGATCTTATCTTCCTAGCTGTCTATTTTTGTGGGGTGACTCATGCCTATATTTTGATACGATATGTTATATACATTTTGGCGGATGTCGGCCATGATCTTATTTGACAACTTATGCTTTTCATCACTTATTTTGTAATACCTCGATGTTAAACTTCAACTTTCTATTTTGAGATGGATGAGAAAGTATCTTTGATGGTTTTGTAGTCGTTTTGGAACTATAATGGATATATCTTGCTTACAGGTTTTGAAATATGGGGTATAGCCACTATTAGGCGGAACTATACCAGTTTTTATATTTAAACAAAATTTGTGATATAAAGCCTAGTCATAGATTGTGACCGCTCGGAGTTAGGTGAAACGCATAAGCGGGTCCGGGTGGTTACATTTAGTGGTATCAGAGCTTTTGGTTTTAAAAACCTCGGACTGTGTACGAGTCCTTTTTACGCGATGTTGTAAAAGTTTCACAAAATATGTTTTGAAAAGAGCTAAGTCACCCTAGTTTTGTCTGCTCATTTGTGTTCGATTCTCCATTGCCATGAACTGATCCTAAGTTTATTCCTTGTAGAGACCCTCTGCCATGAGTGCCGTTCGAGGGCGACGACCTATCCGGAGGCGCGGTAGACCTGTACGGTTTGCCGATGCTGTGAATGAACCGGTGGATGAGCTACCTACTCCACCCACCGCCCCTGGTCCTACTGAGCCTTCTGCCCATTCTGGTCCTGCTGTAGAGTCTGCTTCTCAGCCTACCCCTGGGATCGATGTGTTTACTCCAGTCAGAGGAGTACCATCTTCTTCTGAGCCTCCCACATTGGTTACTGACGAAGCCCTCAGTAGTCAATTTTTGCAGCTGATATCTGGTGCTGTTAGGGCAGCCGGTATTATTCCTGAGGTTCCCATCTCTCAGACTCTGATCACAAATGGGGCGAGGACTTTCGACGGCCCTACAGGTGGAGCCCCTACCGAGGCTGAAGAGTGGCTCCACGATTTAGAGAGACGTATGGATTCCTTGGGTCTTGAGCCACCCAAAAGATATTTAGGGGTTGTCTCTATGCTATATGGGAATGCCCGCACTTGGTGGGATTCTGTGGTCAGTAGCGTTCCTGCAGCTCGTCTGACTTGGGACTTCTTCAAGGAGCGCTTCAAGAGCCGTTTTGTTGGCGAGCGTTATATGAGACAGATGCAAGATCGGTTCAGGACTTTGACTCAGGGAGATATGTCAGTATCAGAGTATGAGACAGAGTTCTTGGGCTTACTCAGGTTCGGGGCTAGCTTAGTGCCCACTGAGAAAGAGAAGTGCCGCAAGTTTGTGATGGGGCTGAGGTACGAGCTGTGTGTGCATGTTGTCGGACACCTGGATAAGGACTCCGACACCTTAGTAGAGAAAGCTAAAGATCTTGAGGAGGTTGAGCTAGCAGCTGCTGGAGGAGCTAGAGTTGATCGTGAGCGATCTAAGAGGCCCCCTTTTCCTGAGTCCTCCACCCGCCCTGGTAAGAGGAACCGTACTTCTAGCCATCAGAGAGGCAATTTTGGATCCAGACCCGATTCTTCTTCGGCCCCGGTTGCTAGTAGAGGTGATTCATCTGGTTTCACCCCTATGCCCCTTTGTGTGCATTGTGATAAGCGCCATGGGGGAGAGTGCAGGAAGAAGGCTGGTACATGTTTCCGTTGTGGGTCTGGAGATCACTTCCTGAAGAATTGTCCTGTCTCATCGTCTGTACCTCGGGTTTCCTCTCAGACTCCTACTCGCTCACAGACTTCGGTACAGACTCCTGCTAGAGGTCGTAGTCGGAGTAGACCATCTACATCTGCTGCTAGGTCCGATTCTAGAGCCCGATCCCATCAGAGTGGAGGACCTGTTTTATCTGAGGCTAGGCAACCTGCTCTCGTTTATGCCACCAGACGTCGAGAGGATAGAGATGAGCCGGATGTTATAGCAGGTACTTTTACCATTTTCTCTACTCCATTCTTTGCATTGCTCGATAATGGTTCTACCCACTCCTACATTTCAAGATCTGTTTCTCGAGACCTTCCGATTCCTGTCGAAGCCACAGAAAATGTTCTTACAGTTATGAGCCCTGTTGGTCAATCTGTGTCTGTGGATAAGGTGTTTAGGCGTTGTCCTCTTGAGGTTCAAGGGGAAATCTTTCTGGCTGATCTTATGGAGCTTCCAATGGAGGAGTTCGATCTGATCTTGGGTATGGATTGGTTGACCGAGCATCGGGTTAACCTTGATTGTGAATTAAAAAGGGCAACCTTAAGGACTTCTGATGGTCAGTCAGTAGTTCTAATCAGCGAACGTCGAGGTTATTTGTCTAATGTAGTATCTGCTCTGACCGTCGACAGAATGATTCGGAAGGGATATGAGACCTTCATTGCTTGTCTCCTGAATACGAAGGGTTCTCTATCCAAGATTGAAGAAATTCGCACTGTCAGCGAATTTCCTGATGTCTTTCCCGAAGAGTTGCCCGGGTTACCTCCGGATAGGGATGTTGAGTTTGAGATTGAGACTTATCCGGGGTCTGCACCTGTATCCATGAATCCCTATCGTATGGCCCCTAAAGAGCTTAAGGAGTTGAAAATTCAGTTGCAAGAGCTGCTTGATCGAGGTTTCATTCGACCTAGCTCTTCACCTTGGGGAGCTCCAGTCCTCTTCGTCAAGAAGAAAGATGGTTCACTTCGATTATGCATTGATTATCGAAAGTTGAACAAGATGACGGTTAAGAACAAATACCCGTTACCCAGAATTGACGATTTGTTTGATCAATTTCGGGGAGCCACAGTTTTCTCAAATATTGATCTTCGGTCTGGATACTATCAACTGAAGATAAAGGGATCTGATGTTGCGAAGACAGCTATCCGCACTAGATATGGGCACTATGAGTTTCTTGTGATGCCTTTTGGTTTGACCAATGCACCTGCGGCCTTCATGGACATGATGAACCGTGTGTTCCGACCTTATATAGACCAGTTTGTTGTAGTGTTTATTGATGATATCTTGGTTTATTCTCGGACCGAATCTGAGCATGTTGAGCACTTGAAGATTGTTTTGCAAACCTTGAGAGAGCATCGTTTGTATGCTAAGCTGAGCAAGTGCGAATTTTGGCTCAAAGAGGTAACATTTTTGGGGCATGTTGTGTCAGCTCGAGGTATTCAGGTCGATCCCTATAAGATCGAGGCTATCACCAGTTGGAAGCAACCTAAGAATATCTCAGAGATCCGTAGCTTTCTGGGTTTAGCTGGTTACTACCGACGCTTTGTCGAGGGTTTCTCCATCATTGCTGCCCCTCTAACGAAGCTGTTGAGGAAGAGCATTCCTTTTGTTTGGGCTGATGCACAACAGACCAGCTTTGAGAAATTAAAGACAGTTCTGACACAAGCTCCAGTCCTGACACAACCCGAGTCGGGAAAGGACTTCTTGGTCTATAGCGATGCCTCGCATTCTGGGCTTGGTTGTGTACTGATGCAGGAGGGGAAGGTGATTGCTTATGCCTCACGTCAGTTACGACCACATGAGTGCAACTATCCCACCCACGACCTTGAGTTAGCTGCAGTGGTCTTTGCCTTGAAGATCTGGAGGCACTATCTCTACGGAGAGAAGTGCTACATCTATACTGATCACAAGAGCCTGAAATACCTCCTTACTCAAAAAGAGCTAAACCTGAGACAACGTCGTTGGCTTGAACTTCTTAAGGATTATGATTGTGAGATTGAGTACCATCCAGGGAAGGCCAATGTTGTTGCCGATGCCTTGAGCCGCAAGGCTATCTCAGACTTGAGGTCCTTGTTTGCCAGGATAAGTATTTTTGATGATGGCAGCTTATTGGCTGAATTGCAAGTTAAGCCGACCTTGGCCGAAGAGATCAAGGCCAAACAGCGTTTAGACAATTCCTTACTCCCAGTCATACAACATGTGGAACAAGGTCCCACGACTGCCTACGCTTTTGATCAAGATGGTGTTCTGTGCTTCAAGGGTCGTTATTGTGTGCCTGATGATACTGACCTAAAGCGAGCCATCCTTAGTGAGGCTCATAGCAGTCCTTATGCTATGTATCCTGGTGGTGATAAGATGTATCAGAACTTGAGACAGAGGTACCGTTGGGTTGGCATGAAAAAGGATATCTCTGATTATGTATCTCGGTGCATGACTTGTCAGCAGGTTAAGGCATAACATCAGCACCCCTCTGGTTTGCTACAACCCATTAAGATTCCGGAGTGGAAATGGGAACGTGTCACTATGGATTTTGTTACCAGGTTACCTCTGACTCCTTCCAAGAAGGATTCTGTCTGGGTTGTTGTTGATCGACTCACCAAGTCAGCTCACTTTATTCCTGTCCGAGTTACCTACTCTCTTGAGAAGCTAGCTAAGTTATACATCTCTGAGATCATCAGATTGCATGGTGTACCCTTATCCATCATATCCGATCGGGATCCGAGGTTCACTTCTCATTTCTGGTCTGCTTTGCATAATGCTCTGGGTACACGATTGAACTTTAGTACATCTTTCCACCCACAGACTGATGGTCAGTCTGAAAGGGTAATTCAAATTCTAGAAGATATGTTGAGGGGTTGTGTGATCGACTTCCGCGGTAGTTGGGAATATTTCTTGCCCTTGGCTGAGTTTGCTTATAATAATAGCTATCAAGCTAGTATTCGCATGGCCCCCTATGAAGCTCTGTATGGTCGTAAGTGTCGAACTCCTATCTGTTGAACCGAGCTGTATGATAAGAAGACTTTGGGTCTGGAATTGGTCCAAGAGGCTGAAGAGACTGTCAGATTAATCCGTGATCGCCTGAAAGAGGCCTTTGATAGACAGAAATCTTATGTTGATCGGAGAAGAAAGGATATTGAGTTTGAGGTCGGTGATCAAGTCTTTCTGAAAGTATCTCCATGGAAGAAAGTTTTAAGATTTGGAAAAAAAGGTCAGCTGAGTCCGAGATTCATTGGGCCGTACCGTATCTTGAAGAGAGTTGGGCCAGTTGCCTATCAGCTTGAGTTGCCTCCTCAGCTCAACCGTATTCACGATGTTTTTCATGTGTCTATGCTGAGACAGTACCATCCAGATCCGAGTCATGTTATCCAGGTTCAGGATGTAGAGTTGAGACCGGACTTGTCCTATGAGGAGGAACCGATTCAGATCTTGGATTTTGATGAGAGAGTTCTGAGAAACCGACGCATTCCGATGGTTAAAGTTCAGTGGAGAAATCGGAGCCCCAGCGAGGCTACATGGGAAGTTGAAGGACCCATGAGAGAACAGTTCCCACATCTGTTTAATTCAGGTAAATTTCGAGGACGAAATTCCTTTTAGGAGGGGAGAGTTGTAACACTCCATTGTTTGAAGAAAAAAATTTTGAAAAGGGTAGAGGTTGGGGGAGTCGAACCCGCAACCTCCCCTTTGTTTTGGCCGTTACCCAGCCGTTTGAGCTAGCAAGCTCTTAGTGCAAAGTTCCCCAAAAATTTATTTGAACCCTTTTTGTGAACCTGAAATTAATAAGACTCTGACTCCTCACCTACCAGCTTTAATGAAAATCTGATCCCAATAATATTTTTCCCCCTCCCCGAAACCCTCTTTTTTTCCCTTGCCGGCGAGCTTGCAGACGCGTCACCATCGTGCCGTTCGTGACACCGCCGCCAGAGGTGTGTTCTCCGTCTAGTCGTGAGGTCGCCGTTACCGGTCACGCGCGCCCTCGAACAGCGGTGTACGGTGGAATGTCGATCTAAGTTCGACAGTTTCGTGGGCCACGTCTACCACGTTTCCGGCCGAATCACCGCCGATCTTGGCTCACCGTGGGCACGAATGAGATCCTTGCGTTTGGATCTGCAAAACCTGAGCCTGCTGCCTCCGTTCGCCGCCGTTAAGCCCTTCGTCGGAGCTTCGGCAGTTCCGAGACCCTTGTTACGTTTTCGGTAACTTTCGGCCTTTATCCGGCGATCTTTCGGTTGAATAATCTCGGGTTAAACATTGTGTAATCGAAAGGCTTTCCTTTTCAGGTCAAAACGACATTTCAAGACTTTTCCGGCGAGATTCCGATCGCCGCCGACGACCTTTATGATAAGGGTAAGAAACGGGTCTGACTCGACCCATGGGCTCTCCGACCCGACCCGACCCGGCTGAGTTGAATCGCCGAGTCAGCTCAGTGAGTTGAATCGCCGAGTCAGCTCAGTGAGTTGACTCGCCCGAGTTGACTCAGTTATCTTGACCCAGTTGACTTATGCTGACGTCAGCGTTGACTTATGCTGACGTCAGCGTTGACTTTGACCAGAAAGTCAAATTTTTCGAAAAGGCCCTATTTTATATTTTTCGACGTCCTGAGTCCGATTTTAAAGCCCATTTTATGAAATTCTAACCCGAAAGCCCTCAAATCTGACTTTAAACCTAAATCATGCATATGTACTAAATTGCTTAAATTAAAATGATGATAAGGTCGATTAAGGGTCTGATAAGTGTATTAATTGTGTAAGGTGCTCGAAATATTTGTGATCAGTATCCAGCTCAGCCTAGCTCCTCTCATTCCGCTCACCCTCACGCTCCAGTTAATATAAGTATGAACTTGAACTCAGTGTATAAGAACAACTAAACCTTTAATTCACTATATGACCGATTAATTTTTCTGTGATTTAGGACCTGACTCTACATCTGAGCGCTCCGAGGCTGGTGCCCGTTAGTTTACCCACCGACCGTATTTTCAGGTGTGTTCTATGTGTGCTACATCCTACTGTATGAGTTGCATGCTTACTATATCGTGATGATTGACCAAATAACCAATGAAATATGAATGATATTATGTTGATAAAAGGCTGAATTGAACTAATGATTTCATACATTGTCTGCCTATTGTAAGTATGCTTGATCTAACCTTGCGTGTGACTGCTTGATATGGCTTAACATAGTATGTCTGTCTGACGTAATTGGTTTTGAAACCAGTAAACTTGATATATGATGATACGTTTTGCTTGCATAATGATGACGAATATGTTTGCTCAATGGTATGCCCGTTTATCTGTTGAAAGCATGAGTTTCTGTTTGTTACCCTGAATAGAACATATCTGCTATATGTATTCTGCTACTCATGTATGAAACCTGAACTCTGATTTCTGTCAGGGGTATACTATTGGGATATGATACGAAGTCTCTGTCGGTACAGCTCTGATCCAGCTGGTAAATCCTTATGGACTCAAGGTCTCCCCTTGAGTAGGTTTCGATGCTCTGGCACGGGTAAACCCTTATGGACCTAAGGCAGCCCCTTAGGTGGCACCTACGCCCATCGGGCCTAGGGTAAGTCCTTATGGATGCAGTTCTGGGGGACTGCATAATGGTGTAAGGTTGGAGGGTAGTTATTAGTGAACCTTTGTATGCTCTCAAACCATTGTTCTGATCTGTAACATGTTAATATGTTATACTTGATGTATACTTGTGATTGCTTGATCTGCACATATCAGAACACACTGAGCTCCCTAGCTCATGCTTTCCCCTCTTCCCCTTTCAGATACTTGCGACAGGCTACCCTGTGGACCCGGCATTTGGAGGATCGGCACATTTAGCATCTAGTTGTTGTAATGTTCTTATCTTCCTAGCTGTCTGTTTTTGTGGGGTGACTCATGCCTATATTTTGATACGATATGTTATATACATTTTGGCGGATGTCGACCATGATCTTATTTGACAACTTATGCTTTTCATCACTTATTTTGTAATACCTCGATGTTAAACTTCAACTTTCTATTTTGAGATGGATGAGAAAGTATCTTTGATGGTTTTGTAGTCGTTTTGGAACTATAATGGATATATCTTGCTTACAGGTTTTGAAGTATGGGGTATAGCCACTATTAGGCGGAACTATACCAATTTTTATATTTAAACAAAATTTGTGATATAAAGCCTAGTCATAGATTGTGACCGCTCGGAGTTAGGTGAAACGCATAAGCGGATCCGGGTGGTTACAATGAAAGTATGCAGTGAGCAAGAGAGAAGTGTGAAACATTTCGCTTCTTTTCTTGATTTTAATTGATTTTTGAGTTTGTTTCGACTCTAAAATATTTAAGGTTTTTAATTAAATATCATTTCTTATAATTAAAATAAATTACTTCTCAAGAAAAATGTTATTAGTTATCTCCATGACAATTTGAATTACGAAATCAAATAGTGCAGATTTAAATATATTTTCAACGTATCGATTTATGATTGTAATTTATATAAATATTTTTAAGATAATTAGGGTTTTAAAAATTGGGGATAAATGACCTAATTGCAATGAAGGATTAGAACTGACGGCGGCTGTTGACGATGGTGACGGCAGCTGTCGGCGACGGCAAAGGTTGTCGGCGACGGCGGCGGTTGGCGGTGGGTGCGACGACAATTGGGTTAATTTCAAAGCAAAAAAAAAAAAATCTAGAATTTTTTTTATTTGGGATAGTTTATTTTGATTAATAATATTTAAAATAAATTTAAAACTTAAAAAAGTACTTTAATTAAATTACACTTTTAATTTTTTAAAAAATTATAATTACGCATTAAGTACTTTGGATTTAAAAATTTTATAAAATAATCTATCAGTGTTCATCGGTGCTCGTCGTTGCTCGACAAGCGCTATAAAATTTTCCTAATCTCAATCATCCATTTACCTTCATCCAATGGTCCAAAAAAAATGTAAAAGGATTCTATATATACATATAGGTGAATACAATGTAATATCTGTCCATACATATATTCTTAATCCTTTAACGATATACACAAACTTTATCAACAAAAGTACGAATAAGATAACAAACAACCATAAGAAATCTTAAGGGAAAAAGGAGGATGAAGGAGAATCTCTAATCGACGATTTAAGAAAATTTAAAAATTCCATTTCGTTTTTTTTTTGTAGACACGCAATTGTAATTAATGAAAAATTAGCAGCTTTCCATAAACAATCGATGATGATTAATTCTCTAATTCATATTTACACAAAAACATATGGAATATGACAGCAAAACGAGAATAAAATCCCCTTTAATTCGGATGGGATTTTTCTATTTTCAATAATCAACATAATTACCATTTGAAGGGCTTCCTTTTTCTACTTAATTTATTTATTCCAAGTTTATCTTTTTTAAGAAGACTTACCCTATTAAATTATTACCATAATGGTTTTCCCATTTTTATATAAATTTCTTCATCTTCTACACTTGTTATTAATCTTCTTTTTGTGCCACCATGGGTTCTTGGTAGGGAAATTATAAACTGAGAGTGGACAGATGAGTCATGTCTCCATTGTTAAATAATAACAAGGTTAGTCATACTTTTACACTAATTTTTTTATTTCTGATTTTAGTAATTTCCTTCATCCCTCAGATACTGTTGGTTTAGGGTTAAACTAGAGTAAGTTTTCTTGTTAGTATTGCATTTGGCTTTAAGAAACAAATGATATTATAACATCTAAAATTTAATTCAATTGTTTTCATACAACCATTCTTAAGAGGTGATATTCTGCTTTTATTTTTATTTTGTTAAAGAAAAAATGATCAAATCTTTAATATTTCCCATTCTAGATTTAAGCCTAGCTTATATTTTCTTAATTAAGCTCAAGTGATGAAGTAACCCTTTTTCATGATTCTCATATTTGGGATCATTCAAAATTCTGCAATTCAATGACTCCATCAGTAAAAAAATGAGAAAATTGAAAATTGTTTTAAACTATAGTGTTTGATTTTGATTTAGTTTTATTAAATTTGATTTAATTAACTAACAATTAGTTGATTTAGTTGGATGAAACAAGAGATCTTTTAAGCAAGTTCAGTGGTTCGAGTCCAGTGAATTGGGAGGGTCGCCCCCATAATAAGCCTCTACAGTTCTCAATCTAATTAATCAGTAAATGGTTTGGAGGTGTGCGTCCAAATTTAAAACAGGAATAAAATACTACACAGTAATTAAACTAGAATGATCACAAAATTGATTTAATCGGTACTTAAATGCAATATTCTAACATAATTTGGAACATTTAGACATCGGTTGAACTGAAATCCAGGCGAATGTGGTACAGCAATGAAGAAGAATCAATGAGAGAGGAGCTGATAGGTCAAATCGGGATGCACCAACAGACATCGAACGTGTTATATCAGCTATTGTCCGAAGCCTGCCGTGAAAGAGACGAAGCTAAAGAGCAGTTGAAGAAATCAATGGCCGAAGTCTCCGAATTGAAGAAACTACTAAACAAACTCTTACCATCATCCAACATTCCATCTCAGACCAGCTACTCCCACAATGTTCCATTGACCGCCGGTATCGGTTTCCGTCCCAGAACGTCGAGAACCTCGTTCGTTGGAGATCCCGCCCGCGGTCAGGTTCCGATTGGAGAATGTTCTTCGAGCGGAAAAGTAATCGACACCCTGATTAAAGGGAAGCCGTTACCGGAGAGAGGGAGGTTGTTGGAAGCTGTTGTTGATACGGCGCCGTTGTTGGAGACAGTTATGATAACAGGACAGCTTCCCAATTGGCGAAACCCTCCGCCATTGCCATTCAACCTCTTTGGTAGTGATAATATCGCAGGTTTCCAAACTTTGAACTATAAGAAAAGCAACGATCATAACATTCGGTAAACAATCTATGGAACAATATACTGTTAATATATTTATTTATTTATCAAATTTAAGATTTTAACCTTCTTTTATTACCAGGACAATGCATGTTCAGTTCATTAAATGAACATATTTATTTGTATTATTTAAATCTTTTAATAAGAAGTTTGTTCATTGTTTGATTGTTACATAATTATTAATATTTATTTTTTATTATTGTTTATCGAAAAAGTAATGTTCATTATATAAATTTGTTTGTTTATTGTTGATGAATGAATTAAGTATTTACTGCAGGTTAGTTTAATGTGATAGGATCCGTTTACACAGTATAAGAGATTTTAAGTTTTTTACGTTTTCTGGAACGTTGGATAGGTGGAACGAATGACTGAGATTAACAGTAGAATATGTGAAGATTATCACTTGAAAAAAAAGTAAGAATTAATTTCATCAATCTATTTCACCCATCCAGCGATCCAAAAAACATGTAAAACTCATAGTATTACGCCGTGTTTAAGTGTGTGTATATATATAATGTTTTAAGAGTTAATTGCATCACATATCCTCAAATTATGACCACTGTTCGAAATTGGTCATCAACCTTTTGAATGTTTTGGTTTCATCCCCAAACTGTGATATTCCAAATTGATCATCAAACTTTTGAATATTTCAATTTCATCCTCAAATTATTACACAATACATATTAGTGTTTACATGGCAGTTACCAATTTTTATAATTGTTTTATTAATATAGGACATTATCAACATATGTTGATAATTTTGGGATAAAATTAAAACATTCAAAAGTGTGGGAGACCAAAGTAGAATGAGGTTTATAGTTTAGGGATGAAATTGAAATGTTCAAAAGTTTGAGAACCAATTTAGAATGAATATCATAGTTTGAGGGTGAAATTGAAACATTTAAAAGTTTGAGGACCAATTTAGAATGATAATTATGGTTTGAAGACTTTTTTAAATAGTTGATTATAATGTAGTACATGTCGAATATGATACTTCATGTAAATTCAGGGAGGGAGCTACTAAAAAATTAGTAGTAGTAGTTATGGTCCTAAATATTTTAAATTTTTTATTTATGTAACACCCCGAAAACCGATTTAGTCGGAATTGAATTTCGATGATCGGAGTATTATTAAAATATTAAAATATCGAATCTTTGCTATAGATTATATTGTTATAGGACCTTATTTAAACCAAGTCTTTAGTTAAGATTGCCTTTAAAATGCCTTAAGATGATGTTTTGAGCTAGTTGTTTCGATACAGTCAAACTCATACCGAAATGGCCTAAAAAAGGTGTTTCGAAACGATTAAGGGACATTTCGATACGGTGTAACTAAATTAACTAACTTTTGAAGTTTTGCTCAACCGTTTCGATACGATTTCACTCGTTTCGAAACGGGTCCAGTATTTCGAATGTATTTAAAAGAAAAATTGAGAGGAAAGAATAAGGTGATGACTCACCTGCTTATTGCTGCCCTTCCCATGTGATTACCATCAGGAAAGCTGACTAGTGGTCATCTATTTAGTTATATTGGTAAATATAGAAAGAATAAATAATAATATTATAAGCTTACATTTGGTTGAGGGAAAGCTTCTCATTGACTTTTTGAGAGGTGGGAAATGATTAAAGATTATGATTTTATTAAATGAATAAAAGGAAAGCTTTTATCTTTGTTGGCTTCACCGAGAACCATTCCCATTTTTTATCTTTGAAATACTAAGCACACACTTCTGTTGTCATCTTTTCCATCAAGCTCAAGCACACACCTCTCCATTTGTGAACCTTAAGCTTAGGCTTTTCTTGATTTAAGAACACCAAGTTATAACTATCGATCGAGTAAGTAGAAGCCCTAAGTCAATCATCAATTCTCTTGATTATTAGATGATCAATTTCAAGCTTAAAGATAAGCTTTGTCTATAGCTAATGGCTATTCAAGTATCGATGTTGTCATATTGATTCTAATGATTCCTTATTGCTTTTCCTAGTTCAAGAAGTGGAAAAGATTAATCTATCGTCTCCATCAAAAGCTATGAATAAAAGAATCGCCATCTGAGAGCCTTATGAGCTTTGGATTTTCGAGGTGAGTGTAGTCGGAGTCTCGTAAATGGGCGAGGAGCCTTTCCAAATTTACAGATATTAATTTTATATGATTTACTAACTATTGAATTAAAGGGGCTTTTTATAAAGCATCATTGAAAATCATATTGATAAATTTGGTAAGTATAGCATCGATTCATTGTCTATAGCATTGCAATTATTGTCATGAAAAATATTGAAGCATTGACATATAGAATCATTGACATGAGTTTATTGATATTGCCTATTGTTATGGCTACATGATTAATGAGATATTAACATTGAATCATTGATATTGAACTATTGTCATTGAATCATTGATATTGAGTTATTGTTATCGGACCTTGGGATCGAACTATTGGATACAATTGGCATGCCATAAAATTCATGAGGTCAGTGGTACAGAGATTATACGGTGTAGTGGAGGGATGTGATGTGCTGGTCAAAAACGGTGTAGTGGAAGATATTGGACCATATTGTTCATTGTTAGTGTAGTGGTGGAATTCGTGTATCCAAATACGGTTGAAATCGATCCAATGAAGAATATTAATTATTGATATTGCCATTGATGAAATGATTATTGATATTGCATTGTCATGAAATTGAGATGTTGTTATTGGTGAATTGATTGTTGATGCTATGATTCAACATGATTAAAGAATATGCCATGATGATTGTATAGTTAATGTTATGATTGTTATCAAAGCATGAAAGTATATCAAGTGCATTTATTGTTATTGACTACCTCACTTAGGCTATGTAAGTCTAATGCATTCATTGTTTTGTACATTTCATGATAAGAAAATACCAGGTCAAGATCGGAATTAGCTAGAAGTTAGCAAGTCACCACGAGATTAATGTAAAGTACTTTTGTCCCTTTGAACTCCTATAATGGTGGCAAAGTAGTTGAAGATGGTGTTTTGATTATATGTATAAAGGCTATGTGTTTTATGTGGTTAAAGCACTACAAATGACTTGTTATGTTTGCTTGAAAATGGCTTAAATGCATACTTGACCTAAAAGAGTGAAAACATAGTAAACGTACTCGAATGATGGTGAAACTTGGCATGACAGTAGTTTATAGTATTAAACCAATGTGTATAAAATTTTATTGCATTTGGACATCGTTTTGGTAGGTTACTTTGAATAAAAATCAGCAAGAATATGTCATTACAGGTCAGACCGTATCGAAATGGGTGATGGCGTTTCGATACGGGTAAGCATAATTGAACCTGAGGAAACAGGGTGTACCGAAACGGTTTAGAGCTGTACCGAAACATTTTGCTACTGGAATCCATCGTTTCGATACGGGTTCATAGCGTATCGAAACGGGTCAAAGTCAAAGTCAAAGGAAGTCAACCCGTACTGATACAAGGCCTACCCGTATTGATACAGTCAAAAGGGAAAAGTCAATAGGGGTTGACCATCGTTCACCCGTATCGAAACGGCCCTGAGCGTTTCAATATAGGGTTGGTTAAAGAGCTTAATATGAAAGTTTACATTGTTTACAGTTTAGTCCCTAAGTTTAGGATGATTAAATTGCATGAGTAAATGATCACCTTTATCCATGAAAATTTACAGGCTAGCTAATATTTTACTGAATTTCATTGTGGTCATGTCTAATGCATCGAAGGAGCTCTAGTTTGTAAGATTTATAGATCAATCCCTAAAACTTGTAAAAGTTGTGAATTGATCTTAAATGGTTAATTGTGGTCTTCTTATGAATGAATTGGACCGATTATCGTATCGTTCACCGGTAACACGTTCCGACCCGGTTCTCGACCAGGCCGGGAAGGGGGTGTTACAATTTAACTATTATCAAATAAGATATTCGTTTTTCTCGATTTTTAGATTTAAATACTTTAAATTCTTGTTTTTTAATGTAAATGTTTAGTTCATTTTAATGTTTAATTCTAGCTCGTAAATCTTTCACAAAAGAATTTTATTTTTCACCAATTACTTATTGGTATAACGAATGAGATGCTAAATGCTAAAATAAGTTTAAAATTTTAATCATTGTCATTATAAATAGAATAAAGAATCGTTTCATATGACTATATGGTTACATGCAAATGGAAGGCGGGAGGGACAATTGTCCCTTAACTTTAAATGGTTTAATTGTATTTTAGACCACTGGTAGTTTTAAAATCATTGCAATTAAGCTCTCGTCCTTCTTAAAATCTTTTGATTTATTTTTTTTAAGACTATGTCAGAGTAAATTAATGAAATTAAGTCTCAACTCTTCATTTTTTTTTTAGTTTAATTATTTTTTAAAGATCTTTCAATTTTGAAATTTGTGAAACTAAACCATAACTCTCTTAATTTTGTATGATTTAATTACTTTTTATAACTCTATTCATTTTAAAATTAATTAACTTTATTCCCTTTTTAAACATAGGGTTTAGTTTTAAAATTTGCTTCAAACTTGTCATTATTCGACTACCATCTTTATTGGCCTTGATTTTGCTATAGAATAGAAACTACACAGAAAAACTATCAATGCCTCGGTTGAGTCCAAATTGTAGGTTGCCTTTAACCACCGCCGCAACCATGTTCAACAGAGAAGCTTATAATCCTTTATTTGACATCCAAAAGGTTACCATTGTTCACATTCCTTCGTCGCAGGATTCATCGAACTCATTTTCGGATGCTTGTAAGTTGTTCGACGAAATGTCTGACTTAGGTGTAGTTTCAGCCACTTCCATAATTGGAACCTTCTCTAAGCAACAGCAACATAAAGAAGCCATATATCTGTTTACCAGGATGCTTTCTAACAATATTAGACCCACTGAGTTCACGTTTGGGACTGTGATTCACTCTTCCACTTTGTTAAAAGACCTCAATATTGGGAAGCAACTTCATGCCTGTGCAATCAAACTGGGCCTTAATTCCAATGTTTTTGTGGGTAGTGCAAGTTTAGATCTTTATTCAAAGCTGAGTACAATAGAGGAAGCAAGCAGGGTTTTTGAAGATACCCATCAACCCAATGTTGTATCTTACACAACTTTGATATCTGGATACTTGAAAAATGAGAGGTTTGAGGATGCTTCATGGCTTTTTAAAGTGATGCCCGAGAGAAATGTTATTTCTTGGAATGCAATGATTTCTGGGTTTAGCCAAACTGGTCATAATGAAGAGGCTGTAAATCTTTTCATTCAGATGTTGAGAGAAGGGGTGATGCCTAGTGAACCCACTTTCTCTTGTGTTATAATTGCAGCAGCTAATATAGCTGCTCTTGGGAAGGGAAAAAGTTTTCATGCTTATGCTTTTAAGTCTTTGGGAGATCAACTTAATGTGTTTATTGGCAATGCTCTTATTAGTTTCTATGCCAAATGTGGAAGTGTGGATGATAGTCTCTTGGTTTTTGATAAACTTCTTGGAAGAAATGTTGTTTCTTGGAATGCTTTGATATGTGGTTATGCACAGAACGGAAGAGGAAAGGAAGCCATTGAATTATTTGAGAGGATGCTAGTAAGTGGTTTTAGGCCTAATGATGTTACAATTCTTGGTTTATTATGGGCTTGTAATCATGCTGGTCTTGTTACTGAGGGTTATTCATATTTCAATAAGGTAAGGCTTAAGGAATCCAACTTGCTTAAACCAGCGCATTATGCTTGTATGGTGGATATGCTCGCTCGGTCCGGGCAGTTCAAGGAAGCTGAGGAGTTTATTCACCAATTGCCTTTTGAACCAGGTATTGGTTTTTGGAAAGCACTGCTTGGAGGCTGCCAAATTCACTCAAATCGGGAACTTGGCGAATTTGCAGCAAGGAAAATCATGGCATTGGACCCTGGGGATGTTTCATCATATATAATGCTGTCCAATGCACATGCTGCCGCGGGCAGATGGGAAATTACATCGAAGGTGAGGAGAGAGATAAAAGAGAAACAGATGAAGAGAATTCCAGGCTGCAGTTGGATTGAAATAAGAAACAAAGTTCATGTTTTCCTGAATAAGGATTGCAAACACTGCCAAATAGATGAAATCTACAGAGCCTTGAGGATTTGTATCCAACATTCACTGGACAGTGAAGCTGCCAGCATTTTAATGGAGTTTAATATCTAGTTGGTAGAAAAAGAAGAATGGCATTGGACTTCTATCACGCTGCACTTCCCTTATTGATATAGGTAACAGCTTCTTTTCCTTTGAATCTTCATTCGAAAATGAACATATATCGAGAATGATCAATGGGGTAAATTAGATTTAAGAGATTCAGTGGAATATGAGACCAAGTACCGATTTATTCAAACCTTTGGTTGTTTCAAATTCAGTGTTGGTGTTAATATTAAGACAAAAATTCGATATCCCTGCAAATATTACAGCAAACTGACAGCACCAATGTATTAAACAAATGAAGATACTTGGACTAGCTTAAAGAGGCTCTTCTCCATTTGGGTTTTCAAGCACTGATGTAAGTGGGATTTTTGCTATTTCCATGCTGTGCATCTTATGTTAGTAGATTCAGTATTCATACTTAGATTCACCCACCTAGTTCAATTAAGTTTCCTTTGCTTGTTCCCCAATTCAAGCATACATTTATGTACAGATACATTAAATGTAGCAAAATTCCAATGAAAACTTAAGTTGAAAATGGAATTTTTGTTATTTTCATGCTGTGCATGTTATGTTAGTGGATTCAGTATTCATACTTCGATTCACCCGCATTGTTCAATTAAGCTTTCCTTTGCTTGTTCCCAACTACAAGAATACATATATGTTCAGATACATACATTTTGCCCCACAATCTGCTTTGATTGTTTGGTTTGAGGTTAGTTTTTTCCATGCTGCTCATCTTAATCTTAGTGGATCCAGTATTCATATTTGGATTCACCCCCTTGTTCAATCAAGCATCCTTTACTTGTTCTTAGCTACAAACATACATACCTGCATACATATGTATGTATGTACCGTGTTCTTACATACATATATTGCTGTCTGCTTTGATTGTGTTATTTGGTGTATGATGTTAGTAAAATACATCTATAGCTTGTATGCAAGCATGACTATTCACTTGGTATTCTAATTTTGGTAAACGAATGTTCTAATTGATTTGAAAAAGTTTAGAATAGTGAAATTGTTAATGTAACTTGCTGGAAAAGACTAAAGACCTAATATGCATGAAAGAGGTAGGTTAGTGCTCTTACAGGTAAGAAAATTGCATAATTGAAACTATAGGATCTAGATTTGATCTAGTTTGTTGTTTATTATAAAATTTGGCATGCAATTATGTTTTATTGTATGTAATGTGTTGGTATTAAGTTAGGAACATGATTAGAACGTTTAACGAAGATTTGAGGTTGAGTTCTGTGATTTAAAGCTCAAATTTCTGCACTTTTTGCCTTGCTGTACCAATACTATATGAGCAATGAACAAATATCAGTACTGTACTAGAGCAGTTCCGATACTGAACCATGCATACCGATACTGAAGAAGGGCAATACAAGTATTGGTTCAAGGGTACCGGTACTGAAATTAATTACTGGAGAATGAAACATTTTATGTTTTAAATGGGCTTTACAGATGTTACAAATTAGTCCTCATTTTTAATAATGCAACTAAAGATTGATTTCAACTTGGATGACTTTGAAATTTATTCAATTGACTTCAATTTATATTGATTCCGAAATAGTACGGGAAATTTTATTTTTTGACCTTTGTATTAAAGTTAATCCTAGTTTACAGTTTAGTCCCCCCAAAAAATGTTTTTGAAATTCACAATGATTTATAAATCTGATTTGGCCAAAATTTTCCGTGATAGCTTTTTAAGTGTTTAAGAAGATATAAGTATCATCAAATTCATATTTTTTAACTGTTTAAAGTAATATTTTCTTTTGTAAAACGGTGTTGGTTTGTTTGTTTACGGTTTAAGTCCAGCGGAAGCCCTTGTACCATAGCCAAAAATCCAGTTTAGTCCTTGTACTCTTGAAAGGGACGTTTTAGTCCCTGTACTTTCGAAATCCTACCGTTTTAACCTAAAACTTAATTCCCTGTTAACTGAATGACATGGTTTAAGGGTGGCTGATGTGGCAAGTAATCAAATGTTGAGTTGGAATAAAATGCTTACTTTTCTTTAATATGATGTGGGATGGATATTATTTGACTTGAATCCATGGATCTATTTTTATCTAAAAGGATATTATTAAATCCTTAAATAAATCCCCTATGAACAAGAAAAAAATATCTAGAAACACAAAAGCTTGAGAACCCAAATCTTATAACACAAATCCCTAAAATAAAAATCTAAACAAATGTTAAACTAAAAAAATATTAAACCGACATCAGCTTAAGAGGGACATGTTGAAAGGAGATCGTTGATCTAATCGACAATTTGAAAGAATGAAAAAAGGTAAGAAATTGATTGTATACATTTTTTCTTTAGTAAAAAAAACTTGTGTTCAAATTATTTGTAATTTAGTTAACATGGTGGTCCACTATGTTTAAAGTTTGGAAGGTGATTTCCAAGTATAGGGGAAGGCAACGAATTATTATTATTATTTTGCTTGTTACTGATGATAATTTGTTTACAATTTGTTAATGTGTGAGAGGGCACTTAGATACAGTAAATCATTTGTTCCGCGAGTGTCTAACAACCTTATCAATTTGGTTACAACTCGTGAAGAATGATAAGTTTGAAGAGTTTTTGTCAATAAATTTTAAGGATTGAATACGTGTGAACTTGTTTAATGTGGGTTATTATGCAAAGGATGCGAAGGACTGGGACTTGTTTTTCGATTCCAGTTGATGGTCATTATTAGGGATGACAATTGATCGGACTTAGATCGAATTTTATAAAATTCAAGTCCAATCCAATTAATAATCGGACATCAAAAAAATCCAAGTCCGATTACATAAATTCAAGCCCGATCCAATAAATATTTAAAATCTAAATCCAAATCCGAAAGTCTGAATCCAATTAATTTTTTCATTTTTTAAAGTAACAGCTCAAACAAATATCTATAAATAAAAAATAATTTTCATCAAACAAATATATTTAAACTAATAGCACAAACAAATCTCAACAAATATTACAATCCAATATAAAATAGATTAAACTAGTTTCATCTTATATATATTAAATATATATATTAAATATATATATATTAAATATACATAATCGCAATTCAACTTAATTAAACTAGTTTAAATATATTACAATCCAATATATGTTAAATATATATAATCCCGATTCAACTTAATTGGGATTTCAATATATATCTATATTAATATACATAATCACAATTCAACTTAATTAGGATTTCAATGTATATCTATATTTTTTAAATCTAAGAGTTTTACATATTTTTATTCGGATTCATATATGGATCGGGCTCGGATCGGATATAGATTCGGATCGAATCATGACAATGTCCATATATGATCCACCTCCTGTTAGGACTCAGACCCTTTATTCCAGATTCAAATTCAGACTTTTTCAATCGAATTTGGATCAAATTTTTTAGATGGAATAGGACTCGGATTATATTGCCATCCCTAGACACTATAGAAGCATAGGAATACATGCATTTTTTATACGAAAAGCATGGGCAGGTTTACATTGCTGGAACAAAGCTGCTGGTTGTTGGCTGGGGAGGTTCGACCATTGGTAACCTGTCTTACCAGAAGCGAATACTAGTTCTAGTGTGTTGAGGGCTGCAGACAAGTGATTAGCTTCTCCTAATTGCTAGGCGAAGAGCAATACGAATGGGGCACAAGATATGTCCACGATATTTGTTGTATGTGGAGGCGTTATTCGATACGAGAACGGACATTGAATAATTGAATTCTCTAGGTCTATTGGGATAAATTGGTTGAATAAATTGGTTGTTATTCTTTGAGAGAAGACAATGATTGTTATGGTAGATGGAGAGGTCTTTCTCACACCGCCGAATAATTTTATCTCTAGTGTCTAAGGGCTAATATTTTTCTCTTGAATTATTTCAAGCTCTCTTATTTATAAAAAAAATATTATGTGCATTTTAGTTGTTTTCTTGTCATGAAACATTGGTCATCCATCTTGAATTATTTCAAGCTCTCTTGAATTGTTTAGCTGGCAATTTATCATTTGAAATTCTTCTCTCTAAATATGATCCAGTAACATGGTTAAAATTCGTTGTTTTTTTTTTTTCCAACAAAATGTTCTTTATTGATTGAAATAAATTACTAGTCCCTACAGCAAGTTAGGGGCACTGTAAGAATAACAGTTGCTTACAACACCTGAGTAACAAAGCAATCACCACACTTTACAATAAAATCAAAACACTGCAAGCTATGAACGTTTGTTGCCTTGTCATTCCTGCCTTCGCTAGGTAATTTGTCATGCCATTAGCATATCGAAACTCAGAACTAATTGCTCGATACAGTCCATCAATCTCGTCAAAGATCGCCCAAGTCGTGCTTAAAATTTGTTGTTGGTTGATGATGTGCTCATATTCTTGTTTTGGTTATCTATATTATTTGGAGAAATGATCTATTTCCTCTTCTAATTTCTAACAACATTCTTCATGATCTGACATGATTGCATCTTTTTTAAAAAAATTAATTTATGTTTTCTATATTAAGTAATTCTGTTTTATGGATGGCCAGTTAATACAGATTTGGAAGTCAATCCTATATGCCCCTTTACTTCATTGTTGTTCTAAATCTTTAAACTTTCATGTTTCTTCATGTACTACACCATTAACATCTTTACCATCACTTTTAGCAAGTTTACTTGAGTCACTGATATGATGTTATTTATAAATATTATATATATATTGTATAAGTGTATGCAAGACTGTATTAAAACTGTATTATTTGTCCATTTAATAGATTAATATAAATAATTAGAATTCCATTGATTTCAACTTTCAATAAAAAATAAAAAATATTATATCATATTAATTAGAAAATTCAAATTAGATATCAGTAATTTTTGTATAACATGTACTCTTCAGTAATTTTCATATAACATGTACTAGCTCTTGTGCCGCCGTTGAGTGCCATGGCTTGGAAGTAAAAGTAGCGTGATCTGATTTGCTTCAAAGAAGAATCAAGCTGGTGAATCTAACTCTTCTTACGGTGTTGGAATGTTCCCAAAACAACTTCACAACTTTTCAATTTGGAGGGGAAATCCAAACAAAGTTCAACTCAAAGGTTCTTTTTCTCTTTTCGTTTGTTCAATTCTGTTTATTATTTATAGCGTTAGTGAAATAGTTTGTCCATGGAATTGAACTGCAATAAGAATCACAAAGTGGGGGAAAATAAAATGATCGGCTCGCAAGGAAGGAAGTGGCGGTCCTGGCGGATGGTGTTTGTGGCAAATCTGTCATTTCAATTACACTGGCAAGGGATCTGATAGATATTCGATCGTCATGAGTTGTCGTGGATGTATTCGTCCCAAAGAAATTGGCTTGGGATGGATCTAGATTTAGTTTTGTGCGGATGAAAATGAAAGCGGATGCTGATAGAGTAATTGAGAGATTTAAGAGTTTCTGGCTTTATAGATCACGAGTAAGAGTGACTATGGCGCAAAGCGATACGAGAGTCATTCTGGCGAAGAAAGAGAGGTGAATCCCAATATAACCAAGCAAATCGTGAGGGGCACCAAGGGCAATCAAATCAGAAAGTGGATCGACCAAAATCGAATCATGTAGGGATTGAGGATCTGATCTCAAGAGTCGAGGAGAAGTCGTGGTCGGTTGAAGGTGTTGTTGATGCAAATAAATTGTAAACTTCTACAGAATTGTCCTTATGGTTTCTATCGAGAACCATATCAAATCTTGGACTTAACAAAGGAATTTTACAAGGCTAATCTGTGGGGTTTTATTGTGATGAGGGTAGCGGGATCATTGGTTCTCTAAATGTTTAGGGACAAGGAGACGCGAGAGAGGATGTTGAAGGAGCAATGCTTGGATAAATGGTCGGTGAATGTGATGATTTGGTCTCCTTCAATGGGATTTCCAAATCGTCGAATGTTGCTTTCGGCTTGTGGGATCCCTATCCATACTTACTCTAAGGATACTTTCTGTAATATTGCGACACTTTGGGGTGAATTAATACAAGTAGGGATGGCAGACGGGTACAGTTTTGCGGATTTCGCACCGCACCCGCCCCAGTTGGGGTGGGGATGGGTATGAGTTTGGTGGGTAGTGGGCGGGTGTGGATGTAAAAAGTCATACCCGCCGCGGGTAGTGGGTAGGTGGTGGATTTAAGACCTTACCCACCCCGCACCCGCCCGCCTCGCACCCGCCCGCCCCGCACCCGTCTTCCCCGTATGCTACCTGCCATATTATGTGGCTTTGAAGATATCTGATTCAGTATAAAATTTGTTTTCTTTATTCAAATTTCAAGTTCATTGCTTTAGTTTTTTGTACTGTCTTACCCTCAGATTTCTCACATAATAACTAACTTACACCGGTGTAAATTAGTCATAGTTAGTTAGCTATGGTTCAGTAGAACTTACACCGGTGTAAGTTAGTTATACCACATCACAAGTTAACAGTGTCAGGGTCGGGGGCGTTTTAAATGATAAAAGAAAACTTCAGGGGCACATTAAACGCATCCAAAGTTCAGGCACCACATTAAACTTTCCGTCAAAGTACAGGGGGCATTGGTGCCATTATCCCTTCATATTTTATGTGATATGGTTGCTACCAGGCGGGCGGGTAGGCGGGTACAAGCGGGTACGAGATGGGTAATGGGTATCCAATTGGGTGGTGGGTGTGGGGATGGATTTAAGAATATACCCACGTGGGCGGGTGTAGATTTGAAAATTATACCCGCCGTGGGTGGTGGGTAGGTGGTGGATATGAAAATTTTAGGTGGGTATGAGGATGGGGGAGGGGGTATCCGCACCCGCCCCGCCCATTTGCCATCCCTAAATACAAGTAGATACGAAAACATTGGCCCCTTCAACCTTCGAGAGAAGTCGTTTTCAAGTGGAGACGGATTGGATTATGCAAATCGATGAGTTGATAGATTTGCAACTAGCCGATGATGTGTTTCGTATTAGGATTGTTGAGGTTGAGGAAGCAATTGGTCCAAAATACAGTTGTTTCTTGAAGGAGGATAATACTAGTGTGGGCAATACTGAAATTGCCAGTGTTCGTAATGGTGAGCAACAAGAGGATATCCCTAGTGAGAAAAGGAATGGCTGCTTAAGTGAATCAGTGCAGGGGACAGTGGTACCAAACTCTGTAATGAAACAGGAACTAGACTCTTGGCAGCTAAATAGCTTGTGGGAAGACAATAGAAGAGTGGATTGGCGTGTATGTGAGACACCATCACAAGGGTTGATGGAGGATGAAGATGTAGGCCTTATGGTGCGTACCGACGAGGTTCAAACAAGTGTGGTTGTGTTGCACGAGGCGAATGTTGTTGACATGGCTCGGCAAGGGTTGGACCTCGTAGTTTATAAGGTGAGGCCTTGTGTGTCTAAGGCTTCGGGTTTGCTGGATGGGCCTAGGTATGAGATTCCTAGGGCAAACAAGGCTAGGATGGTTGAATATAAGGGAGATAAAATGCGTGTCCACCAAGTTTCTGAAATTGAACTCAGTTTGATGCAGCCAGAGGAATAGCGTGATGCTAAAAAACATACTGGAAAAAAGGGGCAAGGGTGACCAAAAAAGAGGAGCATACTTAGGAAAGCAAGGGGGTGCTGGAATTGGGGAAGTGGATTGGTGCTAGAACTATTGGAAACGAGGAAGATATTGTGAAAGATATTGCTCGTCTCATAGAGGGAAGGCAGAAGAAGCAATAGCTTCGAAGGATGCAGATGTTGTCGTGGAACATTAGAAGATTAGGAAAGGCGACGAAAAGAAAATTCGTTCAGTTATGGCTACGACAACATCGATGCGAGATTGTGGTGTTGCAGGAAATTAAATTAGAGGTGATCATGGATCGAATCGTTAGTAGAGTGTGGCACAGAGATAATTTCGCGTATGTATTTGCGCCGTCTATTGGCATTTCGGGTGGTGTGTTGGTCATATGGGATACGAGAAAGTTTTATTATGTTGGGGTTGAATATTGGGTGTCGTTTTGTGGCTGTGAAAGAAAGATGGATGGTTGAAGAATGGTCGTGTGGAATTTTGGGAATTTACACACTGTGTAAGAGGGATGAACACGTGCTGTTTCGACAAGAATTGACAGCTTGGGTAAGTGGTAGACAACTGTCGTGGTGTATTGGTGGCGACTGCAACATGATTTTAAATGTGGGGGAACGTTGTGGCTGCTCTAGTATGATCCAAAGTATGTCTGATTTATTGCGTTTATGGAGTTAAATGAGCTTATTGACATCCCTCTTCGGGGGAAAAAAGTTCACATGGTTTGGAGCAGATAATAAGTGCAGTCGGATCGATCATTTTCAACGCTTTCAGTGGAGTAGGTTTCCGACCGTGGTGATAGAATCAGACTCTATGGCAGTGGTTTCATGGATTTTGCATCATGATCGGCGTCCATAGAAATATTGGTATTGGTTTCACCAAATAGATGAGATATGTGATGGGTTGAAAGGTGTGTGTTTCCACAACATTTATCACGAGGTTAATAGTTTGGATCGTGCGCCGTGGTTCCAAGTCCTTCACTAGTGTTGTGGTTGTGCAATCTGGTGTACTTGTTTCTTGTAGGGTGCTAGAGTAGTAGTTTTGGGGTTGCTTGTGTGTGCTGCATGCTGGTGGTGTTGAATGAGAGTGGTTTAATGTGGTTTGGGTTTTGCCTTATGTTTGGTGTGAATGTGGTGTTCTTTTGTGTTTTGTTTGGTTTTTATGTGTGTTGTCGATCTTAACATTCCCTCGAGTACTCTTTTCCTACAACTAGGATTAGAGAGATTTTTAACGAGGCCTATGGGAATGGTGGCCTGTAAAATTCCACACAATAAAATCATACTTTTTTCAAGCAAAAAAATTAGATATCAGTTAACAAAAGCAACTTAAATTCACAAAATCATATAAAAAATTAATTAACCAAAACATATTCAGTCTCAAATCTAATTCACATATTTAATTAACAATATCAAATTCAGATTGAAATTCAACTACTTTGAACATAAAAATAACAAAATATTGAAATGTAGGCTCAAACAATAACTAGTCCACGCTTGAGCTAGCTCGAATTTCAATTTCATAAATTTGTACTTAATTTGTCAAATCGTCTTGATGAACATGGACAATAGCATCAGTGTCATTTGTAGTTCTATTTTAAGTTGAAGTCTGTGAAAATAACTCATTAAAGGAATTGTGGATTCGACTATGTGCCTTTTTTGTTTTGCTTCCTGCTTATTAGTTAAAAATCAATTTGATTTAGAGTGTATTATTGAAAGAAAATGTATCAAGATATTTAAATTTTTTCTTCACCAACAATTGTTTGGTTGTTATAACTGACTTTGATCTGGTTCCACTTGAAATAAGCAATTGATTAGGTGTCTCCAACTATACATTTGCAATTAGTTACTAGAACATGAATTACACATATATCAAACTTAGAGAAGTACTTAAATTATAAATACATTCAAAACTGAAACATGATGTTCACCTTCTTAATTTTTTTCATTTCTTCTAGAATATCAGCAATCACTAGTAGATTCATGATCCTTCCTTTTACTTGCGACATTCTAATTAAGTGTGTGCAAGATAATTTTTTTCAAACTAAATTAAAATAAGGAACATGCTTCAATTGTGGCAAAGTGGGGCACAAGTCCTTTGAATGTAGACATCCAAAGAGAGCCAAAGCCAAGAAGGCCAATGTTGTGGAGGATGTAAATTTATGCGTTGTGATCTCTGTATTCAACTTGGTTGACACCAACCCAAGGGAATGGTGGCTTGACACTAGAGCAACACGTCATATTGTTGCGACGAGAACTCCTTTTCTGAGCTGATACCTAACGACAATGGGGAGAAGCTCTACATGGGAAATGTTGCGACTTCCAAGATCAAGGGGAAGGGAACTGTGGTCTTGAAGATGACTTCTGGAAAAGAACTCAAGCTACAGAATGTGTTGTATGTACCTGACATACGCAAAAACCTTGTTTCTGGAACAATTTTAAGTGTTCATGGAGTTAGAATGGTTTTTGAATCCCAGAAACTAATTTTGTCTAAGGTGGGATGTTTATGGGTAGGGGACATGAATAAGAATGCAACTTCTTCTTCTGTTTATATGCTCGAGTCATTAAATTTATGGCATGGTAGACTCGGACATGTTAATTATGATACTTTGTGTAGATTAATTAACTTGGAACGCATCTCTTCGTTTCATATTGAATATAATCATAAATGTGAAACATGCATTGAAGCAAAATTAACAAGGTCTTCGTTTCAAACTATTAAAAGAAGCACTGAACTGCTTGATCTAATACATATCGATGTTTGTGATTTGAAATTCGTTCAAACTATAGGAGGAAATAATTTTTTATTGCCTTCATCGATGATAGAACAAAGTATTGCTATGTGTATTTGCTTAAGAGCAATGACAAAGCTATAGAGAAATTCATACTCTATAAGTAGGAAGTCGAAAACCAACTTAATAAAAAGATTAAGATGGTGAGAAGTGATCATGGTGGTGAATACGTTAGACCATTTGGTGAATATTGTTCACAATATGGTATTATTCACGAAGTAACACCACCTTACTCTCCTCAATCCAATGGAGTAGCCGAACGGAAAAATCAAACTCTAAAGGAAATGATGAACGCCTTGCTAGGAAGTTTTGGGTTATCACAAAACATGTGGGGGAGTTATTCTTTCAGCTAATTACCTTTTAAATAAGGTTCACTGAAAGAGAAAAGGATAAGACACCATATGAGTTATGAAAAGTTTGAAAACCTTCCTACAAACACTTGAAAATGTGGGGTGTCTTGCCAAGGTAATGGCCCCATTATCAAAACAAATGAAAATAGGTCATAAAACTGTGGATTGTATTTTCATTAGTTATGTAGAACATAGCAATGCTTATCGGTTCCTTGTGTATGAATCAAATAATCTTGAGATTCACAAGAACACGATAATGAAATTAAAGAATGCATCATCCTTTGAGAATATATTCCCTTATAAATCTAGGCAGGTTGATCAAATTTCAATAAAACAAACTTTAGACGGAATTACTCCAAATGATCAACAAAAGGCTGAAACTAAAATAGAGCCAAGAAGGAGCAAACGAGCAAGGGTGGAAAATCCTTTGGATCTGGTTTCCTAACCTTTATGCTAGAGGCTGAACCTCAAACATATAGTAACGCTATACGCTCCTCTAAAGGCACCTTATGGAAGGAAGCCATTAAAAGTGAAATTGAATCCATCGTGCAATACTATACATGGGAATTAGTGGATCTTCCTCATGGAATTAAACCACTAAATTCAAAATGGATTTTCAAACAAAAAATGAAAGCATGTGGAACAATTGATAAGTACAAGACAAGATTGGTAATAAAACGATACCGACAAAAGGAAGGCCTTGATTATTTTGATACATTCTTCATGTATCAAGAATAACATCCATAAGAATGATACTTGCAATTTTTGCCTTGCGAAATTTAGAAGTACATCAAATGTATGTTAAAACAGCTTTCCTTAGTAGAGATCGTGATGAAGAAATATACATGGAACAACCTGAGGGTCATGTAGTTTCAGGTCAAGAAAGGAAAGTATGTAGATTGGTGAAGTCCTTGTATTGACTTAAACAAGTACCAAAACAATGTCATGAGAAATTCGATAGTGTCATGATTACAAACGGCTTCAAGATAAACGAGTGTGACAAATGTGTATATGTCAAAACTACAAATATTGGATATATCATTCTATATTTGTATTTGGATGACATACTTATTGTTGGAAGCAACGATGAAATGGTAAAACGTACCAAAAACATGTTAAATTCAATATTTGACATGAAAGATATAGGACTGGCCAATACGATTTTGGGCATCCAAATCAAAAGGTCATCTTAAGGTCTCATATTGACTCAGTCACACTATGTGGACAAGATTCTCGAGAAATTTAACAAGGATGATTTTGGCATAGCCATAACTCCATTAGATTCTTGTTCACATATATCTAAGAATCAAGGTCAAAGTATTCACCAAGTGGAATATGAAAGAGTCATAGGCAGCTTATTGTAACTCATGAGCTATACTAGACCATACATCGCTTTTACTGTTAGCAGTATAAGAAGATTCACAAGCAATCCAGGGGAAAACCACTGGAAAGCAATTGTGGGGTATTAAGATGTCTCAAATATACTCGGGACTATTGATTGCATTATTCCAAAGACCCCACTGTCCTAGAAAGATACTCTGATGTTAGTTGGATATCTGATATTCAAGATACCAAAGGTATAAGTAGATGTGTATTCATATAAAAAGGGAGGAGCCGTGTCATGGGAATCCTCAAGAAAAACTATTATAACCAGATCCACAATGGAATCTGAGTTTGTTGCTCTAGACAAATTTGGAGAAGAAGCAGAATGACTTCGACAATTTCTCGAGGATATTCTGAATGGTCGAAACATGTGCCCACAGTATGTATACACTGTGACAATCAAGCAACAATTGCTAGAGCACATAGTTTCATGCACAACGGCAAGTCAAGGCATATGCGTCGTCGACATAATATCTGTTGAGTTTTAGGGTGCTCGATTCCTTCAACCGTTTTTGCTCGCCAAGTGTGGAGAAGTGAGATAATTTGGGTGTAAATGTGGGAAGGAAAAGATAGACAATTTACACAAGGATTTAAAGTGGTTCAACCTTCTAACTAAGGTCTACATCCACTACCTTAGCTTCCCACTAAGGATTTCCAAACAAATTCACTAAGAATTTCGTCCCCTTTTCTCGGATTAGGAGGAAACCGTTACAACGATCAAGCTTTCTACCCAAAGCTTGATCAAACACTCTCTTACACAAGAAAGACTTAGCAAACTAGAAATCTCTCTAATAGGTATGTGTTTGCACTATAAAGCTCTCACCCAAAAACCTAAACACTTGAGCAAATTTAACAATATTTAGCTCACTAGTGTTGTCTAAGCAAGGAATGTACAATTAAAGCTCTAGACACAATTTGACATCATAATGTTGTAACAATTGAAGCATCCTCTTCTCTAGATGCTTGGAGGTCCCTTTTATACTCTCAATTGAGTTTGTAGTCGTTGAGGACCGTTGGGGATGGATTAGAGCCGTTGGAGCCTTTATTTCCCACCATAAATGCAGTTCTGCAGCTTGGCGTATCGATACCCTTCAAACCGTATCGATACGGTCCCGATAAGGAAGTAGCCGTTGTGCACTTCTCCTGATGCGTATCGATACGCTTACCTAACATATCGGTACGGTCCTGCAAATTAAAAAACCGTTGGGAAATATGATCGTTAGGGTAGTTAGGCGTATTAGTACGCGATACAACTGTATCGCTACGCGAATAGTCGTTGGGCTGTTTCAAAACACACCGTATTGATACGGCAAAGCGTATCGGTACGGGTTTTGGCTAGTGGAAAATTCCTGTAGTTGAAACCCTAAGGCGTATCGGTACGAGCACTTGAAATGCTTGGTTTTGACTACTTTAAATGCACTTTAAATCATTCCAAAGCCTTGTAAAACCCTTAAACATATTTTCAAGTTGTTTTTGACTAAAAATATATTTTAAATTCTTTTCAATTTAGTCCAAAACATTTTTCAAATATTATATCAAAACACTTAGTTCTACAATCTCCCCCTTTTTGATATAATAAAACCAACTTGAAAATTTGTTTGAGATTTTCCCCCTTTGTATTTTAAAATTTGAAATTAGATTAAAGCTCCCCCTTATTCTCTTGAAAAACTTGAAAGATCAATTTTTCAAACCATTTCTCCCCCTTTTTGTTATATCAAAAAGAATTTAAAATAACATTGGGCTCAAAATAACTTATGAGGTTAAAAAGAAAAATTGACACACTTAAAAATTTGGTTTTAAAAATTTGCTCCCCCTTACTCAAAGCATCAAATAATGTTAGTTCAACATATATGATCATAATCTAGTTGAAGTAAAAAATAAATCAAATTAAACAAATAAAGCAACTAGATTTTTTACCAACACTTGAACCCAATGGAGGATGTGAAGCCTTCCTTCTTCAAGTGTTCTTCCTTGTGTGCATGGAGCTCCCCCTCAAAGTTTGACTTTTTGATCACTCTCCATCACACCTAGCCAAAAGACAATCAAGTAATTTTCGGTATCCAAATTGCTTTGGATCCATAAACGTTAGTAGCACAAAATTTAGTCCCCTTAGGAATCCATTTTTCAATTTCATCATTTTTAGTTGAAGTGGTTAGTCCTTTTGGGACCCAAACACTTCTAAAACATTTTCCTTTTACAAATCTAGGGGCACTAGATTGTCTTATATAAAAATTTGATTTTCCTAAATTATTTTTCTTTTGAAGTTCATTGGAAATCAGATCTTTTTCTTTTTGAACTTTAAGAAGCAAATTTTGTAAATCAAAACATTTTTGTTCAAAATCTTTCAATTTTTCTTCAAGTTCAAGATTTGTTTTGGAAAGCAAATCATTCTCAATTTTTATTTTTGAAATCAACTTTTTGTTCTTTGAAAATGATGTCTTGAATTCCAAAAGCAAATCATCATAGGCAACTTGCAACTCATCAAATGTATATGAATTTGAAATGGATGAGTTAGAAGTTACCTCCCCCTCATTGAGGGCCATCAAGCATAGGTGGGCTACTTCATCATCGGTGGAGTCTTCATCGCTCCATGTTGCCACATATGCTTGCTTTGAAGATGATCCCCTCTTGTTGGACTTGTGGGATTCCTTCATCTTCTTTCTCGATTCATGCTTGGATTTTTCCATTTTGCTCTTCATGAACCGGGAAAATTTGTTGAAGAGATAGGCCATCTCTTCATCTTCACTTTCCTCCTCACTTGAATCTTCATGATGTCATGCGGAGGATTTTAGAGCAACGACACTTGAATTGATGCCAAGCTCCATGATTTTCTTGTTCCCCATAGCTCTAATTTCTTCCCTCTTCTTCTCCTCTTCATTGTTCTTCTTCATGATTTGATGAGTGAGAAGTGACCCCATGAGTTCATCAAGCTTCAAGGTCTTTAGATTCTTGGCTTCGATGATGGCGGTCCTTTTTGAGTCCCATGACTCGGGAAGTGAGTAGATGAGCTTTCGGACAAGCTTTTCTTTCGGGATGGCTTCTCCATAGCCTTTGAGACCATTGGTGATAGTGGAGAACCTATCAAACATCTTCTCGATGTTCTCTTCCGGATCCTGTAACCCCCTTAACCCGGCCTAGACGGTTGACCTGAATTAAGAAAGTTACACGGGGAAAACCAAAGTCAACCCGAAAGTCAACCTTGATTAACGACCCTTTTTTTCTTTTTAACCTTGTCTAGATGCACTTTAGACCTAATTGTGATCACACAAACATCATGCCAAAAGATCACAAACATCAGAGATCAAACAGGGACTCAATTGAACAAAATACAACTTTAGGGACCAAATTGTAAATTCTGATAATTATAAGGACTTAACCCAAATTGAAGTTACCAACTTGAAATTAATCATGTTTCATGCTTCTCTGTGAAATTTCAGCTCAAAAGGACTTCCCAAACTCATACAATTGCACAAACAAGTTTCAGGACCAAAACGCAAACATTCCAAAACATATAACTGCCAATGTTAGCCCCCAACGGTCACCCGTTCCGAAACAGGCATAGCCCGTTTCGAAACTCGGGGCCGTTCCGCAACGCGTACCGAAACGGGGGTCTGGCAGTGGCCTTTCCGTTTCGGAACGGCCCCTCCCGTTTCGGACGCATGGGCACAATTAAGGCACCCGTTCCGAAACGGTAGGTGCTGTTCCGAAACACCCTGCACAGATTGCCTAAAAATGCATACTTAAACCTGCAATTGACCAACCAATCATGCTCCAAATGCCACCAAACTTTGCCAACATGCAATTCAACATATAAGGGACATATAAGCATCATCAATTCAGCAAAACAATATCATAAGCAAAAAGCCCCAAATCTATAGGCATGCTTCCTACACAAGTAAGCCATTCAAGCATAACTTCCAAAACAAGCATTTAAAGATCCAACACCAAAACAAGCATTCTCAACAACATTCAACATACTTAGGGAGTACAAAACATCTCCCAAAACATATACATTGGTCCCCCATTGCCAAATTACCAAAAGCTAAAATGTACTTAGAAAACCTTCCATACTTAGAGCTTAGTTTCCACTTGGATGCTTGCCCTCCTTGCTGCCCTCAAGTACTTTAATGTTCTGCATTATTGATTTGAGAAAACAAAGAGAGCGTAAGCAAAAGCTTAGTGAGGAATGCTCAATAAAACCATCCAATAATGCATTTATAAAACATTTATACATCATGCTTCAAATCAACATTTGTACATGCTTAAAAGCATACTTAAACATGCATCTCATGCATCACATCACAACATGTCATATTGGCCTCAAGTGATAAGTTCCATTTCTTTAAAAACAAGTTCATCAACTTTCACCCCAAGGACTTTTAAACACCTTGGCCCCAAGGACTTTTAAACACCTTGGCCATGGACTTTTAAACACCATGAAATGTATCTCATCAAGGACTTTTAAACACCTTGATCCCAAGGACTTTTAAACACCCTGGCCTATGGACTTTTAAACACCATAGAATGGACCACACAAGGACTTTTAACCACCTTTGTGTCCGTAACAAGAACCATCCAAGGACTTTTAACCACCTTGATGTTCTTAAGTAACAAGGCTCACTCAAGGACTTTTAACCACCTTAGTGACCTTAACCTTTTCAAAACATCACTTGCCAATATACATCATTATCATCAATTTATCCACTGTTTTAAAGCATTAAACCAAGCCATATTCATCATGCATTTAAAAGCATCAAACCACATTTAATCAATGTTCGAAAACAAGGAACTCTTACCTTGAGCTTCCTTTAACATATGGCTTATCAAAACAGCAAATACCATGCTAAATCATGCTTTCAAAACAGTAATCAAAACATGCAAATAACCACATTGCATCACAACAAAATCATGGCCACCACTAGAGAGAATTTCCGAAAACTTACACTAGAGCTTAGCAAAGTTGTTTAGACTTAAACTAAGCTCCCAAGACATTGGTTTCAAAGCCGAAAACCCAATTTCACTCACCGATTCCACTTCGCCTCTTGCCGAAGCACCAATTCAAGCTTCCGGATCAACAACTCTTGGATCCAAAGATGCCTCCCCTGATTAAACACATTAAAGCAGAGATTTAATGCATCATCATGCATCAAAAGCTTCAATGAAAGCACTCCAACTCGCTGCTCTCATTCACACTCCAATTTCGGCCACCAAACACAACCGAAATGGCATCAAAACCACTTCTCAACAAAGCCCAGCCATAAACCAGCAAAACCTAACATCCACTAACACCATTTAACATCTAAAAACAACCTATAAACATCCTTATACCTCCAGCAACATCAGATCCACAAGATCACCACAAAAACATCCAAGAATCACAAGCTAAACTTAGGAAACACAACCTATCCGGGATTGCATTAATCAAAACTCATTTCCTTATCAAATTAGCATTCATTAATCATCATTTTAGCACCTTAAAACACTGCTTAAACAGATCCAACGAAATTTCATCAAAAACACACCAAATCTTGCATTTTAAGCCAAGATCCACTAAACACTCTTAAAAGCCATTTATAAAACCTCAATTAAGGATTGAGAACTTGGGAATTTCATTAAAGAACTTGAAGTTCAGAGGAGAAGGACGTTCTTACCTCCAAACTTGAGTTTCTCCTCTTTTAGAGCCAAAAAGCTTGATGAACCAAGTAGCAAATACAAAGGTTTTGATGAGGAGATGATTAGGAATCAAATGAGGATTGAAAAGAAGTATTTAGGTGATAAAAATCAGAGGAAAAGATCTGGAGAGAATGTGTTTGGTTTGAGAGAAAAGATGAGAGAAAAAATGAGAATGAAAAATTTAGAAAGTTAGTTAAAGATGACTAAAAATATCTTTCCCTCCTTTTTACTTTTATTTTAAACCATTATTAAATCATTTAATATTCTAGAAAATCTGGAGAAACTCCCCTTTGGGTAAATAGCTCCCTAAAGATTCAAAGTTTCAATCCTTTTTAAAACAGTCACAAAACTTTCAAAAATTACATTTTGGTCACTAGCCAAAATGTCACCCTTCCGAAACTCATTTTCCAAAATTGATTTCACAATTCACTTAATTATATTAAAAGATGATTTTAGAACATTTTTCCATATTTTTAATGCAACCCGAACTAGGCTTTCCTAACTTCACCTCTTTAGATTCGAACAACACTTTGACCAAACCGGTCAACGCCCAAAACTTCTAAGCCCAAAACCGGGGCGTTACAACTCTCCCCCCCTTAAGAAATTTCGTCCTCGAAATTTACCTGAAGGAAAGAGATAAGGAAACTGCTTCAGCATGTCTTCCTTCCGCTCCCACGTGGCTTCCTCAACACCGCGATGCTTCCACAGCACCTTCACCAACTCAATGGTCTTGCCACGAAGAACCTTGCTATCCGAATCCAGAACCTTCACCGGTTCCTCATCATAGGTCAAATCCGGATTCAATTCCACTTCCTCCACAGGCATCACATGCGAAGGATCAGATCTATACCGCCGGAGCATAGAGACATGGAACACATCATGGATCTTCTCCAACTCCTGTGGTAACCTCAACCGATACGCAACAGGACCCACACGCTCAACCACCTCATATGGTCCAATGTACCTAGGGCTCAACTTACCCTTTCGGCCAAACCGCATCACCTTCTTCCAAGGCGAAACCTTCAAGAACACACGGTCACCCACCGCATACTCTATCTCCTTACGCTTCAAATCCGCGTAAGACTTCTGCCGATCAGAAGCAGCCTTTAACCGCTCACAAATGAGCTTTACCTTCTCTGTGGTCCCTTTCAACAAAGCCGGCATCGGAACCAACTTTTGACCAGTTTCAGCCCAACAAAGAGGAGTCCTACACTTCCTCCCGTACAAAGCCTCATAAGGTGCCATCTGTATACTCGCCTGATAACTGTTGTTATAAGCAAACTCAACCAAAGGCAGATGCTTCTCCCAAGAACCTTGGAACTCAATCACGCAGCACCTCAACATATCCTCCAAAATCTGGATAACTCGCTCAGACTGACCATCCGACTGAGGATGATAGGATGTACTGAAATGCAACCTTGTACCCAGAGCTTGATGCAAACACTGCCAGAAACGCGATGTGAACCTCGGATCCCTATCCGACACAATCGACTTAGGCACACCATGCAGCCGCACAATCTCAGCAATGTACAGCTCTGCCAACCTATCCAAAGAAAACGTGGTATGCACAGGCAAGAAATGCGCACACTTCGTCAGGCGATCCACAATCACCCAGACCGAATTCTTCTTCGATGGAGACAAAGGTAAACCAGATACAAAATCCATGGTAACCCTCTCCCACTTCCATTCAGGGATTTTCAACGGTTGCAACAACCCTGAAGGAAACTGATGCTCAGCCTTAACTCGCTGACACACCAAACACTTGCTAACAAACTCCGCAACATCCTTCTTCAAACCCACCCAATAGTACTCATCACGAAGATCACGGTACATCTTAGTACTACCAGGGTGCATAGCAAAAGGACTACTATGACCTTCAGTCAGAATAGCACGCCTCAACTCAGCATCAGCAGGCACTACTATCCGACTCCCAAAACACAGCACACCATCATCATTGAAACAGAAATCCGAAGGTCTACCCTCCGCGATATCCTGAACATGAGACACCAAGGAATCATCCAACAACTGCTTATCCTTGATCAACTGAACCAAAGAGGGTTTCACTTGCAACTCAGCAACGAGACCACCATCTTGCGATATGCTCAAGCTAGCAAACATGGCTCTCAGCTCAACAGCTACCTTCCTACTCAAGGCATCCGCTACCACATTAGCTTTTCCAGGATGATACTCAATCGTCAGATCATAATCTTTGAGCAACTCCAACCAACGCCGATGTCTAAGATTCAACTCCTTCTGAGACATCAGATACCTCAAACTCTTGTGATCCGTGTACACAGTACACTTCTCACCATACAGATAATGCCTCCAGATCTTCAGAGCAAAAACCACTGCAGCCAGCTCGATATCATGCGTAGGGTAATTGCGCTCATGCACTTTCAACTGCCGCGATGCATAAGCCACCACCTTACCCTCCTACATCAACACACACCCCAAACCAACATAGGATGCATCACTGTAAACCATAAACTCTTTCCCTGATTCAGGCTGAATCAAGATAGGAGCTTGCGTCAAAGCCGCCTTAAGCTTCTCAAAAGCCTGCTGTCTCGCTTCCGTCCATTCATACTTAACATCCTTCTGCAACAGCTTCGTCAAAGGAGCAGCAATCTTGGAAAAACCATCCACAAACCTTCGGTAGTATCCCGCCAAACCAAGGAAACTACGAATCTCATGAACAGACTTAGGAACTTTCCAACTCATCACCGCCTCAATCTTCTGAGGATCAACACGAATCCCCTCAGCTGAGACCACATGCCCAAGGAAAACCACCTCCCTTAACCAGAACTCACACTTGCTCAGCTTAGCATAAAGCTGATTCTCCAACAAAGCTTGCAAAACAATCCTCAAATGCTCTTCATGCTCCTCCTCAGTACGCGAGTACACGAGGATATCATCAATGAACACCACAACAAACTTGTCCAGGTATTCATGAAACACACGATTCATCATGTCCATAAAAGCAGCAGGAGCATTTGTCAACCCAAACGGCATCACAAGGAACTCATAATGCCCATACCTTGTCCTGAAAGCTGTCTTAGGCACATCCACATCCTTCACCTTCAACTGATAATACCCTGACCTCAAGTCAATCTTAGAGAACACAGCAGCTCCCCGAAATTGATCAAAGAGATCATCAATCCTCGGCAAAGGATACCGATTCTTGATAGTCAACTTGTTCAGCTGACGGTAATCAATGCACATTCTCATAGTGCCATCCTTCTTCTTCACAAACAAGACCGGTGCTCCCCAAGGTGACACACTCGGCCGGATGAAACCACGATCAAGCAACTCTTGCAACTGCGTCTTCAGCTCCTTCAGCTCCTTAGGTGCCATTCTATAGGGAGTAATGGACACAGGAGTTGTATTCTCATACAGCTCAATTCCAAACTCCACCTCGCGGTTAGGAGGTAAACCAGGCAACTCCTCAGGAAAAACACCAGGAAACTCCTTTACAACTCTGATATCTTGCACCCTCAACTCTTTAGAGCTAGGATTCATCACAAAAGCTAGATAGGCTTCGCAACCTTGCCTCAGCATCCTGCTCGCCTCCAAGGTAGACACCACATTGGCAAGAAACTTCACATTCTCGCCAACCACCACAACTTCATAATCATCCGCAAGCTTAAGCGAAACCCGCTTGTTCTCACAATCCACAACAGCACGATGCTCAGCAAGCCAATCCATACCAAGGATCACATCGAAACCATAGAAGGGCAACTCCATAAGATCAACATGGAAAACATGTTCTTGAACAACCAAAGGACACCTTCTATAAAGCTTCCTAGTCACAACAGTCTCACCAAAAGAACTAGTGACTCGAACACCAACATCCAAAGACTCAACAGGCAAACCAAGCAATTCAGCATGCTCACGCAAAAAGTATGAATGCGTAGATCCAGAATCAATCAAAGAAAGCAATGACAAGGACTGCAAAGTAAAGGTACCTGCAATCACATCCGCATCATTCCTGCCCTCTCGCTGAGCATACACCCTCGCTTGGCCTCCGCCCTCAGGCTGAATAGCCACAACATGGGCCACTCCACGACCACCTTCCTCTCTCCTCTGGAAATTACCACGGCCGCGCCCACGACCTCTCTGCGGTGCAGCAACAACAGGAGCACGCACCTGGTCACCAGCCAACCTCGGACAATCTCGCCTCAAGTGGTCTGCAGAACCACAACTCCAGCACCCGTTACCAGCAGCCGCAACAGGATCTTGCACCACTCTCTCAGCACGAGGACAGTCACGCTTCATGTGACCACGTGAACCACAGATCCAACAAGCACTCGGATCAGCTCTAGCACTGCCACCCCTAGCAGATGCACCACCACCTCTCTTGGCTGAAGACTGATACTTCTGATCACGTCCTCTCTTGTTCCGTCCACCTCCGGAACTAAACTCAGCAGATCGCTTGCCAGCACCCTTAGCAGATAAACCCAAGTTCATCTCAACGTCCTTGGCTCGGCCCACCAATACGTCAAAATCATCATACTCGGCGGCCAGCAAATACATCTTTACATCCGTCTCTAAACCATAACGGAACCTCTCGCACCTTGCCCGCTCATCAGGTACCAGCTCCGGTGCATACTGACTGAGTCGCACAAACTGCACTTCATACTCAGCCACACTCATGCTCCCTTGGGTAAGAGACATGAATTCACGCTTTTTCTCATCAAGATATCTCACACCAAGATATCTCCGCTTGAACACATTCTGAAAGAATGTCCAAGTCACATCAGCTTCTGCCATCCCAGCAATAGTGGTTGTCCACCACGTATACGCATCCTTCTGCAGCAAGGACACAACACAACCCAGCTTCTGCACATCAGTGCAACTCATCTGGCCCAAGATTCGCTTGGTACTCTCTAGCCAAGCTTCAGAACTCTCAGCAGACATACCCCTGAACTCAGTCCCACCAAGACTGCGCAAACGCTCCAAAGGTAGTCTGACACCAGCATCTTCCTGATGCCCGCTCCACGAGCCCCAGCTACTACTGCTTGAAAAGCACCAGCAATAGCTTGCACTAACATCGTCATGTCAGGCATAGCTTGCCCCTGACCAGCCCCAGGTCCAGCAGCTCCAGCGCCAGCTGCAGCTCCAGCTTCCTCAGCCCCAGCACCACCACCACCAGGTGGAGGAGGAGGTAACACCGCACTACCCGTGTTTTCCTCATTCTCGTTCTCATTAGGAGCCGTAGCTCGCACATTACCTCGTAACTCTCTACGTGGTGCCATATTTTTACCATGCAATCACAACACAAATAAAACAAAGTCAGGCCCAGCAAGGTAAGCAATCCAAGTATTCAAGCTCAATTTCATTTCAAAACAACATCTTTCCTTTAGCTTTGATTTGGCAATGGGTACCCACAACATGCTACATCACAGCACATACTTCAATTGCATCAAAAACACAAGCCATTAAACATGCTTTCACTCAACAAGCATACAAGACATACATACTTCAATCATGCATACATACATTCCCAACTACTCGAGAACTCAGCTCTGATACCACCAAATGTAACCCCCTTAACCCGGCCTAGACGGTTGACCCGAATTAAGAAAGTTACACGGGGAAAACCAAAGTCAACCCGAAAGTCAACCTTGATTAACGACCCTTTTTTTTCTTTTTAACCTTGTCTAGATGCACTTTAGACCTAATTGTGATCACACAAACATCATACCAAAAGATCACAAACATCAGAGATCAAACAAGGACTCAATTGAACAAAATACAACTTTAGGGACCAAATTGTAAATTCTGATAATTATAAGGACTTAACCCAAATTGAAGTTACCAACTTGAAATTAATCATGTTTCATGCTTCTCTGTTAAATTTTAGCTCAAAAGGACTTCCCAAACTCATACAATTGCACAAACAAGTTTCAGGACCAAAACGCAAACATTCCAAAACATATAACTGCCAATGTCAGCCCCCAACGGTCACCCGTTCCGAAACAGGCATAGCCCGTTTCGAAACTCGGGGCCGTTTCGCAACGCGTACCGAAACGGGGGTCTGGCAGTGGCCTTTCCGTTTCGGAACGGCCCCTCCCGTTTCGGACGCCTGGGCACAATTAAGGCACCCGTTCCGAAACGGTAGGTGCTGTTCCGAAACACCCTGCACAGATTGCCTAAAAATGCATACTTAAACATGCAATTGACCAACCAATCATGCTCCAAATGCCACCAAACTTTGCCAACATGCAATTCAACATATAAGGGACATATAAGCATCATCAATTCAGCAAAACAATATCATAAGCAAAAAGCCCCAAATCTATAGGCATGCTTCCTACACAAGTAAGCCATTCAAGCATAACTTCCAAAACAAGCATTTAAAGATCCAACACCAAAACAAGCATTCTCAACAACATTCAACATACTTAGGGAGTACAAAACATCTCCCAAAACATATACATTGGTCCCCCATTGCCAAATTACCAAAAGCTAAAATGTACTTAGAAAACCTTCCATACTTAGAGCTTAGTTTCCACTTGGATGCTTGCCCTCCTTGCTGCCCTCAAGTACTTTAATGTTCTGCATTATTGATTTGAGAAAACAAAGAGAGCGTAAGCAAAAGCTTAGTGAGGAATGCTCAATAAAACCATCCAATAATGCATTTATAAAACATTTATACATCATGCTTCAAATCAACATTTGTACATGCTTAAAAGCATACTTAAACATGCATCTCATGCATCACATCACAACATGTCATATTGGCCTCAAGTGATAAGTTCCATTTCTTTAAAAACAAGTTCATCAACTTTCACCCCAAGGACTTTTAAACACCTTGGCCCCAAGGACTTTTAAACACCTTGGCCATGGACTTTTAAACACCATGAAATGTATCTCATCAAGGACTTTTAAACACCTTGATCCCAAGGACTTTTAAACACCCTGGCCTATGGACTTTTAAACACCATAGAATGGACCACACAAGGACTTTTAACCACCTTTGTGTCCGTAACAAGAACCATCCAAGGACTTTTAACCACCTTGATGTTCTTAAGTAACAAGGCTCACTCAAGGACTTTTAACCACCTTAGTGACCTTAACCTTTTCAAAACATCACTTGCCAATATACATCATTATCATCAATTTATCCACTGTTTTAAAGCATTAAACCAAGCCATATTCATCATGCATTTAAAAGCATCAAACCACATTTAATCAATGTTCGAAAACAAGGAACTCTTACCTTGAGCTTCCTTTAACATATGGCTTATCAAAACAGCAAATACCATGCTAAATCATGCTTTCAAAACAGTAATCAAAACATGCAAATAACCACATTGCATCACAACAAAATCATGGCCACCACTAGAGAGAATTTCCGAAAACTTACACTAGAGCTTAGCAAAGTTGTTTAGACTTAAACTAAGCTCCCAAGACATTGGTTTCAAAGCCGAAAACCCAATTTCACTCACCGATTCCACTTCGCCTCTTGCCGAAGCACCAATTCAAGCTTCCGGATCAACAACTCTTGGATCCAAAGATGCCTCCCCTGATTAAACACATTAAAGCAGAGATTTAATGCATCATCATGCATCAAAAGCTTCAATGAAAGCACTCCAACTCGCTGCTCTCATTCACACTCCAATTTCGGCCACCAAACACAACCGAAATGGCATCAAAACCACTTCTCAACAAAGCCCAGCCATAAACCAGCAAAACCTAACATCCACTAACACCATTTAACATCTAAAAACAACCTATAAACATCCTTATACCTCCAGCAACATCAGATCCACAAGATCACCACAAAAACATCCAAGAATCACAAGCTAAACTTAGGAAACACAACCTATCCGGGATTGCATTAATCAAAACTCATTTCCTTATCAAATTAGCATTCATTAATCATCATTTTAGCACCTTAAAACACTGCTTAAACAGATCCAACGAAATTTCATCAAAAACACACCAAATCTTGCATTTTAAGCCAAGATCCACTAAACACTCTTAAAAGCCATTTATAAAACCTCAATTAAGGATTGAGAACTTGGGAATTTCATTAAAGAACTTGAAGTTCAGAGGAGAAGGACGTTCTTACCTCCAAACTTGAGTTTCTCCTCTTTTAGAGCCAAAAAGCTTGATGAACCAAGTAGCAAATACAAAGGTTTTGATGAGGAGATGATTAGGAATCAAATGAGGATTGAAAAGAAGTATTTAGGTGATAAAAATCAGAGGAAAAGATCTGGAGAGAATGTGTTTGGTTTGAGAGAAAAGATGAGAGAAAAAATGAGAATGAAAAATTTAGAAAGTTAGTTAAAGATGACTAAAAATATCTTTCCCTCCTTTTTACTTTTATTTTAAACCATTATTAAATCATTTAATATTCTAGAAAATCTGGAGAAACTCCCCTTTGGGTAAATAGCTCCCTAAAGATTCAAAGTTTCAATCCTTTTTAAAACAGTCACAAAACTTTCAAAAATTACATTTTGGTCACTAGCCAAAATGTTACCCTTCTGAAACTCATTTTCCAAAATTGATTTCACAATTCACTTAATTATATTAAAAGATGATTTTAGAACATTTTTCCATATTTTTAATGCAACCCGAACTAGGCTTTCCTAACTTCACCTCTTTAGATTCGAACAACACTTTGACCAAACCGGTCAACGCCCAAAACTTCTAAGCCCAAAACCGGGGCGTTACAGACCCATCTTGAAGTTCTCATAATCTAAGATGAGGAGCCCAATCTTGGTCTCTTTAACTTCATCGGTTCCCTCGTATGTGACTTCAAGCTTGTCCCATACCTCCTTGGCACTCTCACAAGAAGACATCTTCTCATAGATGGTTGGGCCAAATGCACAAAAGAGGATGTGCAAGGCTTTGTAATTTAGCTCCATCTTCTTGCGATTGTCGGCACTCCACTCCGCTTTGCTTCGTTGAGTCACGAACGGACCATCTTCAACTATGTCCCATAGCTTGTAGTCTCTAGACTTGATGAAGAACTTCATCTTTGTCTTCCAATGGGCATACTGTGTTCCGTCGAAGAAGGACGGTTTGTCGATGGATTGCGCCATTTGAGCCGGTTGTGTGAAATGATGATCGAGCTTGCCGAATCTTCTCAATAGGATGTTAATCCTCTTCGATTGAGCCAAGCTCTGATACCAATTGTTGAGTTTTAGGGTGCTCGATTCCTTCAACTGTTTTTGCTCGCCAAGTGTGAAGAAGTGAGATAATTTGGGTGTAAATGTGGGAAGGAAAAGATAGACAATTTACACAAGGATTTAAAGTGGTTCAACCTTCTAACCAAGGTCTACATCCACTACCTTAGCTTCCCACTAAGGATTTCCAAACAAATTCACTAAGAACTTCGTCCCCTTTTCTCGGATTAGGAGGAAACCGTTACAACGATCAAGCTTTCTACCCAAAGCTTGATCAAACACTCTCTTATACAAGAAAGACTTAGCAAACTAGAAATCCCTCTAATAGGTATGTGTTTGCACTATAAAGCTCTCACTCAAAAACCTAAACACTTGAGCAAATTTAACAATATTTAGCTCACTAGTGTTGTCTAAGCAAGGAATGTACAATTAAAGATCTAGACACAATTTGACATCATAATGTTGTAACAATTGAAGCATCCCCTTCTCTAGATGCTTGGAGGTCCCTTTTATACTCCCAATTGAGTTTGTAGTTGTTGATGACCGTTAGGGATGGGTTAGAGCCGTTGGAGCCTTTATTTCCTACCATAAATACAGTTCTGCAGCTTGGCGTATCGATACCCTTCAAACCGTATCAATACAGTCTCGATAAGGAAGCAACCGTTGTGCACTTCAGCTGATGCGTATCGATACGCTTACCTAGCGTATCGGTACGGTCCTGCAAATTAAAAGACCATTGGGAAATATGACCGTTGGGGTAGTTAGGCGTATCGGTACGCGACTAGCCGTTGGGCTGTTTCAAAACACACCGTATCGATACGGCTAAGCGTATCGGTATGGGTTTTGGCTACTGGAAAATTCCTGTAGTTGAAACCCTAAGGCGTATCGGTACAGTACCAGACCGTATCGGTACGGGCACTTGAAATGCTTGGTTTTGACTACTTTAAATGCACTTTAAATCATTCCAAAGCCTTGTAAAACCCTTAAACATATTTTCAAGTTGTTTTTGACTAAAAATATATTTTAAATTCTTTTCAATTTAGTCCAAAACATTTTTCAAATATTATATCAAAACACTTAGTTCTACAATATCGTTAGACAATTGATCTCAAGTGGAGTTATCTCTATTGACTTTATAAGATCAAAGGATAACATTGCGGATCTGCTAACTAAAAGGTTAAATCGAGATCAAGTTGAGAAAATATCTAAAGGAATAGGACTAAAGCCCATGAAAAGTAAAGGTGCTATGTGAAGGAAAACCTTACCTAGTTGACTGGAGATCCCAAGATCTAGGTTCAAAGGGACAACTTAATTACATAGACATGTTCGATCACTGTGAGGGGGGGGATGGGGTTATCCACAAGTCCGTTCCTATGATTTAAATAGTGATCAAAGTGGAATAGGCTAAGCAAAATCTTTTAATGCCCATTGTGTGCTACGGTGAGCCGAGCAACATAAGTCACCTATGTGAGAGTGACGTGGGGGCTGCTTCAAAGACTATTAGGCATAGTTCTTTTAAACTCTTGCAGAACCAGACGATGTCTACGGCCATATGGACATAACCATGAGAACAGATACTCTTGGAATAGATGTAGTTCTGTGAAGTATATCATCACTTACACCAACGGCTGAACAGTTCAAGGACTCACGTCTACTGGTTAGCCAGTAAAGTAAATATACTTTCACAAGGGAAGGTTCAAAGGAGGAAACATACCTACCCTGTGCAACTATCGACCATAGAACCTATCACCACATTTAGTCAAAATGTTTTGATAAAATCATCAATTTCATTCATGTGGGGGATTGTTGGAAAACTGTGAGAAATCGGTAACTTTGAGTCATATTTCTATAAGTAAAGGTGGAGGTTCGAATGATGAATTTATTAATTCATATTCTACTCTACGAGACCTTTACAGGGTATCTCATATGCTTAAAATGGTTGACGGATGAATGAGAAATTGATGCTCAAAGTAAGGTAGTTGTGAATTGTGTAAAGGAAAAATAAAACCCCTTATCCCACATGGGTGGGATGACAAACTTGTGAAGCGTTTAAATAATCCAACCCACTTGGTGGTCATTGAATGACTTGAATGGAAAATGTGCATTGCGCGCAGGGGTGCGAATCGAACCCATTCGGGTTGGGGCGCACCCGCACGACGTGGGCGACGCGAATGTTTGGACTAGTCGGGCCCTTCGTGGCCTTCATATATTTTACCCACTTCGAATTATTTTTTCCTTTAGTTTTGGCAAATCTTTTGAATATTCTGAATTTAATAGGATAATTTCTAGTTTCCTTTAAATTCGAATATTAAAAGGTAATGAGTGCAATTCACGGGAATATTCTACTTTTAATATGGCATTAACAGATTGTTACCGTTTTAATTAGGTCAAATGATTAAGACCATTAATTCAGAATATTATGATTTCCATAATTTTCCTCATCCATTCCTCTATATATACCATGCTCTTCTTCAGTTTCAAAACACAACTCAAAATTGTTTTCTTCTCCTCTAGTGTTTTCGGTGATATGCTAAGTCAAGAGCATAGTTATTGATCTCTTCATCTTGTGCTTCCATCGAAGACCATCTTGTTGTTGTATCCTGGGAGACTGATGACCAGCGAACTCAAGCATTTCGAAGTGATCGAAATTTATCTTAAGGTAACTGCGTAACTGCAGGCTTCAATATGTTTCCTACTCTTTTCATTTGAATATGAGTTTGTCTCTATTTATTCTATTTTTTATTTAAATTTATTTAAATAATATTTAATTTATTTTTTTATCGTCTTGGATTCTAACAATATTGCAACAGTCAATATAATCTATAACATAAATATCAAATTTTAGTTGGTACCTTGTATGGGGTTTTAATAACTAGGTTCTAAGTTCTGTTAACAAATGTGTGATAGTTTAATATGTAATTTCAATTTTTTATAATACAATTATTATCTATTTATTACTTGAATTTTCTTTTGAACTTATTCTTTTTGTTAGATGCTCAAAAATGAATCAGTAATTTTTTTTCTCAACTTCAAAATAATTTTAATAATAAATCAGTTTATGCTAACGATGTCTCAAAGAAAAAGAAAAACAATACAACACATCTAAGACAAAAGATGCGACTTTAATTCTGAAAACAATCAAACTGACAATGTATCATGAAACAATTTAATTGTTCAAAGAATAAAAAAATAGTACTTAACAATTATCTAGAAAATAAAAAGGTATATTGTCATATGTGAGTGTTTTCAACAATGAAAGCATTGTGGACCAAAGTCTTTATTTTTTTGTAATTTTGATATTAATTGTGAAACAAAGTTTAACAACTATTATATTAAAAAACCATCATTTCTACAGCTATGTTGACTAAGATACAAATACATTAAACACATTTTTACCAAAAAAAAAAATTGATTTCTTACCTCTGTCCATTCTTCTAAATTATCGTTTAGATCAGTTATCTTATATTGTAGTGTATTCCTCTTACTTAAGTTGATGTCGGTTTGAGTTTTTATGGGGATTTGTGTCATAGAATTTGGGGTTTTTAAGGTCTTGTGTTTCAAGTTTTTTCTTGTTATAGAGAATTGACGATAGTTTATTTCTAAAATTTAGGTTTTCACGATTTATTTTAGGGTTTAATGACAATTATTTTAAGGAATTTTAACCGTTAATAGAACCAAATTCTTTTTATGAAATTTTAACCGAACCGAAAATGTTCAGTTAGTTCAGTCGATTTTCGAAATAACCGAAATTTGTTATAAAATTTTAGGTAAATTACACAAATGATCACTAAACTATGTAAAATGATCTTTTTAGCCACTAAACTTTCAGAACTTATAATACAACCATTAAACTTATGGAGCTATTACAAAATAGTCATTGATTCATTGCACGTTATAAATTGTTGATAAATATTGAAAAGTTTAATGATCATTTTGTGCTAATTTGGTAAAGTTTAATGATCATTTTATAATATATCAAAAAATTTAATGATCATTTTATAATTTTTAAAAGTTCAAATACCAAAAATAAATAAATATATAATATATAAAATTTCGATTAATTAACTGATTTCAAACTGAATTAACCGATAACCGAAGTTTGAAAAAATTATTAACCGTTAACCGACCGAACCTAAAATTAACCGACCGATTAACTGAAAAAAAATCGATTCAATTAGTTAATTCGATTAAAACCGAAGTTTGAACACCGCTAAAAAAGAGAATTTTAAACGAAAACACATGTACGTGTAGGGTCCGTCATTTCACTCGAACCCGATCAGTTTTGATTCGACTCTATAAAATTTATTTTTTTAAAATAGTTTCGGATTGGATTAGGTGTTATAAGAGAGCTGATCAGGTTCATATCAGAATCAATTTTATGATAATATTTTACCTTTTTACTTTTCCATGACAGACATCTTTCGTTACTGCCATTCGACTAGCGTAAGTCCGTTTACGATATACCTTCCAATTTCTCCCCTCTTTCTTATGCAAAGCTTGTTTTTTTTGGGTAAACTACATAAATGGTCACTGAATTTTTAGGGTAGATTCATTTTGATCACCGTACTTTTAAAATATTCGATAAGGTCACCCAACTTTTAATTTGCATTCGATAAGGTCACCCAACTTTTAAATCGCATTCAATACGGTCCCTCCTTTAACTCCGTTAAAGTTTACGTGCTTTTCCTTAATAAAAAATGGGTAAACTACATCAATCATCACCCAACTTTCTTCTCACTCCTATTTTGGTAATTAGAGTTTAACAATTTAATAAATTAACTTTCGAATTGTTCATATTTTGGCCACTCTCAAATGACATGGTTATACAAATAGAAAATTTTGATTAATCTTTTAAAAAATCCGGGTAATGATTTTTTTACTTTGCTTATTAAAGTTACCATATTTGATATTTTAATACGCTAAGTAAAAAAATATTACTCGAATAAAATATTCATTTAACCGGCCAATCGATTATCCGATTTAAATGGTACAATATAAGCTCGAGAATTGAATAATCTGAATTTAGCACTTAACGAAAATAATTTTTAAGACCAATCGAACCCGATTCAGTACCAAAGTAAAATAATATATTTTAAAAATTTGTACCGAAATCGGGTTCAATTAATCATTAAAAAATATTTTTGTTAAAAAAAATCATTACTCAGATTTTTAAAAGATTAACCGAACCCGATTTTCGGTGCAAATTTTTAAAATATTTTTTAAGGATTAATCAAACCCGATTTCGGTAAAAAATTAAAATAAATTATTTTATTTTGGTACCGAAATCGGGTTTGATTAATCCTTAAAAATTATTTTGGTTAAAAAATCATTACTTGGATTTTTTAAAAGATTAACTGAACCCAATTTCGGTACAAATTTTTAAAATAATTTTTAAGGATTAGTCGAACCCGATTTCGGAAAAAAATTATTTTATTTTGGTACCGAAATCAAGTTCGATTAGTCCTTAAAAATTATTTTGGTTAAAAAATCATTACCCAGATTTTTTGAAAGATTAATCGAACCTGATTTCGCTACAAATTTTTAAAATAATTTTTAAGGATTAATCGAACCCGATTTCGGTAAAAAAATTAAAATAAATTATTTTATTTTGGTACCGAAATCGGGTTCGATTAGTCTTTAAAAATTATTTTGGTTAAAAAATTAATACCCAGATTTTTTAAAAGATTATTCAAACTCGATTTCGGTACAAATTTTTAAAATAATTTTTAAGGATTAATCGAACTCGATTTCGGTAAAAAATTTAAAATAATTTTTTTTATTTTGGTACCGAAATCGGGTTCGATTAGTCCTTAAAAATTATTTTGGTTAAAAAATCATTACCCGAATTTTTAAAAGATTAATCTATCCCGATTTCGATACACATTTTTAACCAAAATAATTTTTAAAGATTAATCGAACTGATTTGGTAATTTTTAAAAACAAATTATTTTATTTTGGTACCGAAATCGGGTTCCATTAGTCTTTAAAAATTATTTTGGTTAAAAAATCAATACCCAGATTTTTTAAAAGATTAATCAAACTCGATTTCGGTAAAAAATTTAAAATAATTTTTTTGGGTACATAAATCTGGTTCGTTTAGTCCTTAAAAATTATTTTGGTTAAAAAATCATTACCCGAGTTTTTAAAAGATTAATCTATCCCGATTTCGATACACATTTTTAAACAAAATAATTTTTAAGGATTAATCGAACTGATTTCGGTAATTTTTTAAAAATAAATTATTTTATTTTGGGTACCGAAATCGGGTTCCATTAGTCTTTAAAAATTATTTTGGTTAATTGCTAAATTCAGATTATTCAATTCTGGATCTTATATTGTACTAATTAAATCAGATAATCTATTGGCCGATTAATTGAATTATTTTATTCGAGTAATATTTTTTTACTTTGCTTATTAAAATATCAAATATGGTAAATTTAATAAGAAAATTAAAAAAAATCATTGCTCGGATTTTTAGAAAGATTAATCGAATTTTTTTATTTGTATAACCATGTCATTTGAGAGTGACCAAAATATGAACAATTTGAAAGTTAATTTATTAAATTGTTAAACTCTAGTGACTAAAATAGGTGTGAGAAGAAAGTTGGGTGATGATTGATGTAGTTTACTCATTTTTTATTAAGGAAAAGCACGTGAACTTTAACGGAGTTAAAGGGAGGGACCGTATCAAATGCGATTTAAAAGTTGGGTGACCTTATCGAATGCGAATTAAAAGTTGGGTGGCCTTATCAAATATTTTAAAGTACGGTGACCAAAATTAATCTACCCTAAAAGTTTCTGTGACAATTTATGTAGTTTAATGATCATTTTATAATTTATCAAAAAATTTAATGATCATTTTATAATTTTTAAAAGTTCAAATACCAAAAATAAATAAATATATAATATATAAAATTTCGATTAATTAACTGATTTCGAACTGAATTAACCGATAACCGAAGTTTGAAAAAATTATTAAGCGTTAACCGACCGAACCTAAAATTAACCGACCGATTAACTGAAAAAAATCGATTCAGTCGGTTAATTCGATTAAAACTGAAGTTTGAACACCTCTAAAAAAGAGAGCTTTTAAACGAAAACACATGCACGTGTAGGGTCCGTCATTTCACTCGAACCCGATTAGTTCTGATTCGACTCTATAAAATTTATTTTTAAAAATAATTTCAGATTGGATTAGGTGTTATAAGAGAGCTGATCAGGTTCATATCAGAATCGATTTTATGATAATATTTTACCTTTTTACTTTTTCATGACCGACATCTTTCGTTACCGCCATTCGACTAGCGTAAGTCATCGTTTACGATATACCTTCCAATTTCTCCCCTCTTTCTTATGCAAAGCTTGTTTTTTTAATAAAAATATCTCTAAATTAACAAAACTCAAATAAAAATTTTGACGTTATCTTCGTCATAAAAATTTCTCCCCTCTTTCTTATGCAAAGCTTGTTTTTTTTATATATAAAATTTTGGGTTAGAAAGGAAAATTCTAGAGGCTTTTTACATAAATTTACTCAAAAAATTTAGACAAGAGTGATGAAATCTGAAGTGACCATAACAAAAACAAATGCAAAGTTAAGTGATTAAAAACGTTTTACCCTAAAAAAAGAAAATCCCATTACAAGGTGGAGACATGTTGAAGCCCAAAGGCTTTAGTGCTTTTTTTGGCCATACATTTTTACTATTGAAGATAAATTTCTGAAACTTAACAAATCATTTGATAGAAAAGAAGAAAATCCTAAATATTATTGCGGATGCGAATAAAAGGAAAGGACAACATATTCCTGTGCTAATTTTTCCAGGTAACGTAGAACAAGGTAATAATAATAATGAAACGAATTGACAAAATACAGCAGTCTGGTTCACACTATACATACTCGCCACCACATTTCTTCGTCTGCATTTAAGCTCCTTTTCCTTCATCTTCGTTCAAAATGCGATTCCGGAAATCATTCACCATAAGGGGCAACCCCTCTCTCAGGGGGATTTTGGGCTCCCAGTTCAGCAGCTCCTTTGCTTTGGTGATATCTGGTTTCCTCATATGTGGATCGTCTGCAGTATTTGGTTTATATTCTATCGTTGCACTTGGATCAATTGTGTCTTTCACAACCTGAAAGGTTTGCAGGTAAATGAATTTCAAAAGGCCTCCATGAATTCTAAGATTAGCCAACAGAAAACAAATTGGACAAACCTCGGCCAATTCGAGCATAGTGAACTCTCCTGGGTTGCCCAGATTAAAAGGCCCTATGTGCTCACCTTCCATTAAAGCAACAAGTCCATCCACCTGTAATACATGAGTATGAAATCCTCTTCAATTGTATTGCACTCAATCTTCTTAACTTCGAAATTGTCTCCCTTCTAAGTTCTAACCACTCGAATAAACGAAAATATACACAGCTAGTTTTTACTTCCACGCGCTATTCCCAGTGAGAAAAATTATCAAAGTTATTTCTACTTCACATTTCCCCAGTATTCACAATTGGAATACCAATACAAGTCACCAAGAAAAAGGCAGATATTGAGAGAAGTTATGATAATAAACAGGCAGACCTACCAAATCAGAAACGTATTGGAAGCTACGTGTTTGTTTCCCATCACCATAAACAGTCATCGGTTGCTTTCGAATGGCCTGTGATATAAAGCTACAAATGTTAGAAAATGTCGTATGATCCAAATATCAACTGAATTCTACACATGAAAGCAAGAAAAAGATTCATGGGATCACTCAACCTGAGCAACGAAATTGCTAACGACACGTCCATCATCCAAGCACATTCGTGGACCATAAGTGTTGAAAATTCGAGCAATTCGCACCTGCAAACAGAAAGTATAACCACTTAATCATCACAGGTACATGTCTCTTGTAACATAGGCAATTTTCTAATCTCCTTTTCACATACATTGTTAGTAATATTCACATAAAAACTTGTATAGTACACATCATGGCTAAGTTAATATTTAAGGTTTAGGCTAAATTCAGATGTCAGTTTGAAGTTACAACGGCTAAGTTCACATTTTGAACGCATTAGCACATACTCATCTAGCACATTACCAAAAAACTAAATTCAGATTAAACCTTTCCTCTAGCTGACAGGTTTGTGGACAACAAAAAGCTTTATTTATTACAAATTCTACTATTATCCGAGCCATAATATATTACCTTTCATCAAGTGTCAATTTGTCTGCCTACTTTTTTTTTTGGATCAATAAACCAATTAACCCTTCACAAGTTCTTTCACCCCCATCAAGTATCAAAGGCGACAATGCTCCAAGTAATAACAGTAGATCATTCTAGAGAATGGAAGCATGCTAAATCATAACAGGATGGTTAATGCAGATGTTGCCATAAATACTACAAGATGATAGTTTCTAGTGTAGTTTCCGAATGCGACATTTTAAGTATATTATTCAAGCATTCCAAAATTGTTCAGGTAAATATAGAAAAAACCGCACCTCAACATCAGCACCTCGATGATAATCCATGGTTAAGGTTTCCGCGGTCCTTTTTCCTTCATCGTAGCAACTCCTCTCCCCTAATCACATTAACAAAACAAACATAAAAACATGAAGATACATGGACCAAAACAATATCTTGTGGCATTGTATAAGCTCCTTACCGATAGGATTCACATTTCCCCAATAGGTTTCTTTCTGCGGATGCTGAAGGGGATCGCCATAAACCTCACTCGTGCTAGTAAGCAAAAACCTGGCCCCAACTCTCTTTGCAAGCCCCAACATATTAAGCGTACCCATAACATTTGTCTTGTAATCTCAATAAGTTAAGGATCTCAAATAAATCAAAAGAGAAAAACCCATTTAATCAAATAGAAACGTATAGAAAAATTCAAAACACAAGAACAGAAACTGAAATTAAATTACAGGAAAGGATATGATGGTCTTGACCGGATTATATTTATAATGAACTGGAGAAGCAGGGCAAGCTAAATGATAGATCTGATCCACTTCCAAGAGAATTGGTTCAACAACGTCGTGTCGGATGAGTTCGAACCTCGGGTTCCCGAAAAGATGAACCACGTTCTCTTTCCTCCCGGTGAAGAAATTATCGATGACAATCACTTCATCGCCTCTTCCAATAAGCTTATCAACGAGATGGCTCCCAACGAAGCCAGCCCCACCGGTGACTACAATCCTCATCCTCCGCCGGCCGATGCCGACGGGGACCCGACCCAGCTTTCCTTGAACCGGCTTGGTCGAAACGGAGAAGTCTTGGGTGTGGGAAATGACTTCATCTTTGGAGAAAGATCTGGGGATGGAAGGGTGGGTCTCGGATGGGCCTAAACGAGAGAGAGTCGGCTGGAGGATGAAGAAAGTGGAGCCGATTAAAATGCCGATAAAGATAAACAAAAGCCGCTGTTCCTTGAAAAGATAGTTAATGGATCTAGGGAGAGATCTGGGGTGTTTCAAGGTTTTGGGTGAGTAAGGAGGCGTTTGGGGTATTAACATCTCCTCGTCTCGTCTATGGTTCACGCTTGATTGCTTGTGTAACTGTTTCATGGCTTCAAATTTCTGGGTTTCTTTTCTTTTCTTTTCTGCGTGGGAATTCTCGAATGAATGAAGAGTTTCTTTTTCTTCAGCTAGAGAGTTTCTGTCGGTGCTTTCATGGGTTCTATTTGATGTGATTGAAGAACTGAAGCTGAAGTTCAAAGAGGAAAATCTGAAACGCGTTTCAATTCATTGTTTTTAGCCAAAAAAAAAAAGAGAAGGTGAAATTAAAAGAGCTTGAGATCGAAGAGGTAGATTAGACGAGAGAGATGAAATAATTGTTTTTATTATTTTTTATTTTCGAAGTATTAATGATTGCGAAATGGAGTACTTTTGAAGATACATTGATTTTTGGGTAAACTAACACAATTACCACCATACTATGGTAAATGTATTAAAATGACCACATTAAAAAAAATTGACTCAATTGACCACTCAAACTATTGAAATTGGATCAATATGACCATCAGCCGTTAATGGGCTAACGGAAGGTGACGTGGCAGTTAAAAAATTAAAGGTATAATTACACATTTGGTCACTATACACATTCTTTCAATTTAGTCCTAATTTTAAACTAATAAAATAAATTAATTAGGTGGTAGCCCATTGAATAAATTAATTTTATTAGTTTAAAATTAGGACTAAATTGAAAGAATGTGTAAATAGTAAAGACCAAATGTGTAATTATACCTTTAATTTTTTAACTGCCACGTCACCTTCCGTTAGCCCATTAACGGCTGGTGGTCACATTGATCCAATTTCAATAGTTTGGGTGGTCAATTGAGTCGATTTTTTTAATGTGGTCATTTTAATACATTTATCATAGTATGGTGGTCATTGAGTTAGTTTACCCTTGATTTTTTGGTAAACTACACGATTGGACCCTTTTGTTTTCGAAGTGTTTGATTTTAATCGTTGACTTTGAAAAAATTATGTTTTGATCACTTACGATATCGATTTATAACCTTCTGTCACTGATTCATTAGATGTCGTTAGTATAATGATATGGCACACTAGTCAAAAGCGTTTATTTTTAATTTGATCCATAACTACGATAAAATATCAATTTGACCATAAACTTTAGATTACATGTTAATTTGACCCTAAACTTTAGATAAATGTAAATTTGAACCTAAGTTTTAATTAAATCCCCTTACCGCCGGTCGTTTCTCACCCTACTGCCAGTTTTTTCTCACCTCGTCGCCGACTGTCGCTCACTCAGTCGTTGATTATCACTCGCTTCATCATTTGTCGTTGCCGATAACGACCATTGGGCCCCAAAATTTTCATATCTCGTATTTTGACCTCTTCGACATGAATTTGATGTCTATTTCACCGAAAGTGTCTTATAATTCACAATTGTATCTAGAATCACCAAATTCACAATTGTTACACACAATATTTTAGTTTAATACTCCCCCGTCCCATTAAATTTGTCCAATATTGACTTTTTTAGTCAATTTTTTTAACTTTGACTCCTTATTAATTAAAAATTATTGTTGATAAAAATGTGAAAAATATGTTTTAAAAATATTCAATCAAGTGGTTTAAAAATATATATTTTATAAAATTTAATTAAATAAAACATACAAAATAATTATGGTTAAAGTTTGAAATTCTTTACTTTTAAAAAGTCAAGACTGGACAAAATTAGTGGGACAGAGGGAGTATTAAATTTGACACAACATTTTTATTTGATGAAATTTTACTATTGATTTTTTATTATTTTCAGTTATATTTGATTAAATTGCTACAGAAAAATGTCCGCTTTCTAGAACTGAATTCATGAAATCTGTAACACCCAAACTCAGAAGTCACGTTTGGGCCTCAAGTCTAACCCATAACCATAAGATTTTCAACCTAGTTTAGCCCAAATATAAATCAAGTCTCATATGATATCATAATAAAGTGTTTAAAACGTTTACATGGTAGCTCCAAATACATTTAAAAATCGTTAAACATTCGACTCAATTCTTAAAATCTAAAATAAGTTACAATTACATAGCAATAGAGTCCCAAGAATATATATCACAATAAATCTAAGTATTGTACTCTGACGAGATGATGCTGAAATCATACTCCAATGGTACTCCTCTAATGCAACATAGAACCTACTAACTTACAAACGAAAACAACAAATCTAAACGTTAAGCTTACAAAGCTCAATGGTACACATCCACTCTATCATGCTTCATGCAAATCATAAACATGAGCATGTAACTAGAAATGATATGATGGCATTAATAACATTACAAGGCCATACCGCTAGTCGTCTAACAACATGCTTTATCAACAAGCAATGCATAAATAAACATCATAAACATGATCATGCAAACCAATCACATATACAAACCTAGAGTGAGGCTTGGGGACATAAAGCATTAGGAACTTACACTCAGAGTGAGGCCCGAGGACACAAAGCATTGGGAACTTACACTTTATACTTGGAATTACCACTCGAGTATCTTCAAACGAGGCCCGAAGACACAAAACATCGGGATCGTACGTTCGATGTCACTTACCATAGTGTTGCAACACGTTTCCTAGGTATTCGAATCCCAATAATCAAGGTGACTCAACTACACAAGTGCCCACTCAGCACACAACAACAACACAATCCCTAGAATATCCTATTGTTGCTAATTATAACATGTCACCCTTTTAATTACCAAGTTATTATTCGTTATAATGTATACAAGGTCAGAAACTCGTTTATTAAGTTATTTATGTTATGAGGCATCATAGGCGAGGCATGAGTCCATCGACCATAATTTTCTGACCCATCTATCTGGAAATGACATTTATTGGGTCGAATGCTCAGTTGGTATCAGTATGGGACCACGAGTACCGGTACACCCATACGCGTACCGATACGGAGTGCCTAAGTGTTCACTTCCTCCTCAGTCAGAGGGAGGGGTGTTACTTTAAGATAAGCTTTTTCTCTATTGCACGTTGTCTTTCGTTGACACTCTTACCAGTCCCTCTTCTTTGATTGGTTAGGTTCGCTCTTCCTCTCCAGGATGGGTTCTCTCTCATTTTATTCTTTCTTCTCTCTAGCATGGTACCGTACATCTTCTTCTTTTCACGGTCTCTCCGCAACGGGAAAAAAGTGTGCTAAGTCTTAGTCTAGCTTGCCCAAAGCATTGAACATACAAAATTAAGGTATTACATTACATACCTAGGCGGAAATGGTACACTATTGATCCAAGCGGGATAGGGTTTACGATACTGATAAGATGGACGATACACATGGTGATAGAATTCTTGAACGTTGTTGAGAATGAAATCTCGCAGCCCCGTAATACTATTCGGTATTGTTTTGTAACCCATGTCCTTTTTACAAGCTGAATTTATCCCTTTAGTAGATTGTGAGTGGGTTTGGTGAAGTTTGGGGAATCCTGTAATCGTAGAAAGCTTTTTGCTTATATTGACAATGACTCGTGGTAAAGACAAGATAGACTTTCACAAGACCCTCTGCGTGCATAATGAAAAAAGAAAATAAAGTCTCATTCGAGACATTTCCATCATGACCTTTGGAAGAAACTGGCTCTCCCATAGGAATTGATTAGATAACGCGTTTGCACCGTTCAATTGAATTAAAGAGCCTCCTTTTGTTTCTACCTTTTCTCTCTAGTTGAATACTTTTTTCTATGTAAAAATTAAATAATACGATGTAATAGATTTAATGACAACGTTCTTCTTTCAGTCTTGATTAGATTCTTCCATGGGGTATGGAGGTTGCATGGCTGGTGATGCATTCCTGTTTTTGCTCACATTCACTATGCTTTCATCATGTTTTACAATTTTGAAAGAAGAGAGAGTTTTTAATTACTTTCCATTCATCTACTCTTTATACTTAATTATATTCTTTATAGTTAAGCATGCAAGTTTGAACATATATGATACTTATGCTAGAGAAATGATCAGCTTTAAGCATTACATACTTATCTATCACTATGCATTTTGTTTCGTGATGTTTATGTTATATATTAAGTAAGTTACATGCATGCCTTAGCTATTAGATACACCACATCTTTCTTTAAATTCATTTCTGTTATTATACTTTGTTTTAATTACTTTTACTTATGTTATTTGGTGTTTTCTTTGTAGGAAATATTAACCACATCACAAGGGATCAATGTGTAGCTCACTATTAGCTCGTTATGTTCGGAATCAACTTAATCCAACTGCAAGTTCACTTGTCGAGACAACCAGCTAGGAGGCAGCTCAATTTAGCTCAACTCAAATCGCCGAGGCAGCTCATTCAATTTATCATTAGCTCAAATCAGCTTAGAGAGGAGTCAAGACAAGGATAGCTCCAATTTAGCTCATAACAACTCCTATAGTACGAGACAAGCTCAAGAATACTCAAGGAGGAGTTCACCTAGCTAAGGGCAGCTCAAAACAACTCAAGCTATCACTCTTAGCTCAAGAAAACTCCTGTTGAGTGTGTAAAAGTTCTATTATTTACACCCTTTTTAACCCATATTTCTGCTGCATTCAAGCATCATTGCATTGCATTTAGGTTAGTTTACAGTAAAACATCACAAATGGATTAAAGGCACAGATTCTACTAAAAGATGGCTTATTTTGCAGGTTGCTGCCATCGTAGACGGTGAAGGCAGGCGCTGGGCAGAGAAGCAGAAGAGCTGAACTGGACAAGCAGACGACGAGGACGAAGCTGCTATGGAGCTGTCGTGACAGCAAGGTGACAGCGGCCTTATGAAGAGGAACAGTAAAGTGGACCTCGATAGATAGAGAAAAATCTGCTCGTCTGTCGTGTGAAAGCCAAATATTTTTCCAAGCCCCGGATCAAAAGATATGTCAAGCCAAAGCTCAAGGAGAGGAATTCCCATGAAACAAGGAGGACGGCTGAAAAGTAGGAATCCTTAGAGATTAAGCATTCATTAGAATCTTACTTTTCATTAAAGTTGTAATCCTTGTTAACTTAGAATACTTGAGCCCAAAGCTTATATAAGGGCATAGATTTAACCTAGGAGGCATAATACCCCCATAACCGATAACCTAAACCCCTCTGCCGTTTACCCGTCACCGACATGTTCTAAATTCTCCTTAGGGCCACGGGTTGTTTTGTAAAGTAGTTGCAAGGGTTGTTTTGTTTTAGGATTTTCCAAGTTCAATAAAATAAACTTCAAGTTCTCTTATTTTGGTTTTAATATCTTGCAAGAGCATCGGGAGAGCATTGTGAGGTTATCTATTTACTTAGCATCGGGAGAGTTAAGTATACGAAAGAAATAAGAGCGAGTTCTCTAGTTTATAGTTGAACTATCTTGTGCCTAGGGATAGGGCAAGGTTAAGTGGCTAAGGAAGAATTCATACACATCGGTGTTCACCCTTCGATTCACGCCGGGAGGTATCGTCAAAGACGTGATCATCGACAGACTTGGACCTAGGGATAGGCCAAGGCAGATCTGGGATTCTTGCCAAACTTGAACGTACTGAGTTGGTGTGTTTGCTGCCGCGACGACCAACGGACAGCTGCCGCGACAGGTGCTGTCGGCGACAGGCGCGACGACAGAACTGGAGTTCCTAAGCAATACAATACCTGCACTACTGAGCAATTCAATACCAGCCCATTCTCTCTATCTTGATTACTCTATTCTTTTATTTACGTTTTCCTTTATTATTCTCGTGACAACTCTCAATTATTACCTTTACTTCGTGCAGTGAAATTAGGTGAAGCTATTGGCCCAATCCCTGTGGAGACGATAATCCGATACTTCGTATCACTTTACTACTTGTGTCGTGTACACTTGCACTACAATTGCGATAGACTCTTTTACACGCAACAAGTTTTTGGCGCCGTTGCCGGGGATTGGCAACATAACTACACCTTTCTTTTATTGCACTTTTCGTTTTTGTTTTTGTTTTTTTCTTTTAATTTTTCTTTTTCTATTTTTCGTTAGTACTTTAAACTCTTGCTTTTCACAAGGCTATCTTGTTTATGCACAGATCTAAAAGAGGCGAAGATCCTGAGTATAAATTAGATCCGGAAATCGAACGTTCCTTCAATCTCAAGAAACAACTTCGCCACCTTTTAGACAGGAACGAGTACCTTGAGGAACAGCTAGAGAAGATGGCCCGTAATCCGCCCGCTGGTGATGGTGTACCGCCTGTCGGCGACCCGCCCGCAGCAGCTGGACGACGGTCATGTCGTGACTACATGCTGAACGATCATGTAGAGCTGGAGACCACACTGCCGGATATTGATGTTGATAACTTCGAACTCAAGCCTGTCATGTTTAGTATGATCAACAACGTCGGGCAGTTTAGTGGTGCTGTGATAGAAGATGCTAGGGAGCATCTCAAGACGTTCCAGGAGATCTGTGGTTCGTTTAGACTACCAGGAGTTAATCCGGAGATACTGAGGCTTCAGTTATTTCCCCATTCATTGAGGGACAGAGCTAAGACTTGGTGGAATAAACTAACACCGGGTTCAATCGTAACTTGGGCAGATTTGTCTCGTGAATTCTTATCTCGTTTTAATCCTTCGCATTTATCTGAGCGATTACGTAACGAAATTGCTACTTTTCAATAGGAAGATGACGAGCCAATGCACGAGGCCTGGGACAGATTTACTACTCTTCTTCGAAACTGCCCCATGCATGGATTCCCCGTCTGGAATCAGGTAACTAAGTTCTATAATGCTGCTAACTTACAAACTCGTATTCGAATTGATTCTGCAGCAAATGGACTATTATTGGATAAAGATCCAGACGAGGCATTGCAAGTTTTGAAAAATCTAGCCAAGAATGAGGAGCAGTTTCCGACTGCAAGAAGAGGGGGTAAACGGGTACTTGTTGTCAAGGATTATGAAGCCGACAGCACTATGAAATCACAGGTAGCATTCCTTACTAAAGCAATGAAAAGATTATTGAATGATGATGGATTACAAGGATTTGCTGTTGAGGAAGTATGTGACATCTGTGAGGGAAATCATAGTCGGGATGAGTGCCCAATAAATGTAGAAGAGGGAAAATATGTTGGAAATTACAAGCCAAATTACAATTCCAACAATTATAACCCCAATTGGAGGAAGGATCCCAAATTTTCCTGGAGTAATCCTAACAATGCCCTGAATCCGCAAGCACACAATCAGAATCAGGGAGGACCTAGATTGCTGACGCGACAGCAACTGCCGCAGCAACTGTTGCAGAACCTGCCGCCGCAGCAGCAACAGCAGCCACCACCTGCCACGAGTAGTATATTGGAACAGACTCTGGCCACCTTTATGTCTCAAACCGGTACTTATATTGAGAATATGAATCAGTTTGTTAAGAAGACAGAGAACTTCATGGACAAAACCGAGATGAGGATGACAAATCATGAAGCTACTTTGAAATCTCTAGAGACACAAATGGGTCAAGTTTCTCAACATATTAAGCCGAGGCAAAATGGAGGATTCCCTAGCAATACTGAAAATGCTAGACCACCCACACATGAGCAATGTAAGGCAATTACTACTAGGAGTGGGAAGAAACTACCAGGGCCGGAAAAAGAAGCTGAAACAGAAAAGGAACCAGCCGTGGACAAACCTGCCGAGGAAGCTGCCCCGACAGGTGATAAACAGACTGCTGCCGATGAACCTGTCACGACAGCAGAAGCGACAGAGGAGAAAAATAAAGAACATCGTCCTCAGATTCGTATGCAGCGGGAAGGACGTATTGCTGATTACCGTCCCCCACCACCCTTCCCTCAACGGATACAGCAAACTAAACAGGAATCTCAACTTAAAAAGATTTATGATATTTTTAAGCAGGTTCAAATTAATATTCCGCTGTTAGATGCTGTTAGGGAGATGCCCGGTTACGCCAAATTTCTCAAGAATGTCATGTCAAAGAAATATAAATTTGGGGAATTTGAAACGGTAAGGATGGCAGATGGTTGCATGAGTATTCTTCATCGGCAGCCACCCAGAAAAAGAAGGATCCGGGGAGCTTCATCATACCTTGTGTAATCGGAGACAAATTTATGGGTAAGGCACTTTGTGATCTTGGTGCTAGTGTTAATTTAATGCCAAAATCTGTTTTTTCAGAAATTAGGTATTGGAAAGGCGCGGCCCACGACAGTAACTCTGCAGCTGGCAGACCGCTCTTACGTTCATCCAGAGGGAAAGATTGAAGATATTCTGGTAAGAGTGGATAAGTTTATTTTTCCTGCTGACTTTCTTGTTTTAGATTGTGAGGCAGATGAAAATGCACCAGTCATCCTTGGGCGACCCTTCTTAGCCACGGGAAGATCACTGATTGATGTGGAGAAAGGAGAACTCACTATGCGTGTGACCGATCAAGAGATTAAGTTAAATGTTCTCCAAGCAATGAAACATGCTGATGTGGATGAGGAATGCAAGGCTATCATTGAAGTAACCCTTGATCATCCATACATTAGGTCGGGCTGTCATGATATAAACTTTGGCCACTGCTGCGACAACCACTTACAGGCCTGTCACGACAGCAACGAAGACAGCTCCGACGACAGCAACTCCTCTGACTCCGATACATCTGATACTGAAGATCAGGAGGAGGTAAACTGGTTAGGCCATCGTCCAGGTAAGTTATTCGAACCTTTGAATTACACTTCGGATAACCATTTAATCCAAAAGCCATCTACTGTTGAACCACCTGCCTTAGAACTGAAGCCTCTGCCAGGGCAGCTTAAATATGCTTTTCTTGGTTCAAATGATACGTTGCCCGTAATCATCTCTTCTAAGCTGCCGCAGGAACATGAACGACAGCTAATCGACATGCTAAGGCAGCACAAAAAGGCGATTGGATGGACGATAGCAGACATTCAAGGGATTAGTCCGGCGTTATGCATGCACAAAATCCTCCTGGAGGAAGATCATAAGCCAACTATTGATGCCCAAAGGCGGCTAAACCATGCGATGAAAGAGGTGGTGCGTAAAGAGATAATTAAGTGGTTAGATGCTGGTATTATTTACGCCATCTCAGACAGCAAATGGGTAAGCCCGGTGCAATGCGTTCCCAAGAAAGGAGGAATGACCGTGGTGACCAATGAGAACAATGAGTTAATCCCAACCAGGACTGTAACCGGTTGGAGGGTTTGTATGGACTATCGGAAGCTTAACAAAGCTACCCGAAAGGACCACTTTCCTTTACCCTTTATTGATCAAATGCTTGATAGATTAGCGGGTAAACCTTACTATTGTTTTCTTGATGGTTATTCAGGTTATAACCAAATTGCTATTGCACCTGAGGATCAAGAAAAGACGACCTTCACATGCCCCTACGGAACGTACGCTTTTAGGAGAATGCCATTTGGACTCTGTAATGCACCTGCCACCTTCCAAAGGTGCATGATGGCCATATTCTCCGACATGGTAGAGGACTTCCTAGAGATTTTTATGGATGACTTTTCCGTCTTTGGAGACGATTTTGAAAGCTGCCTTGGCAATCTTCAAAAGGTACTTGAAAGATGTGAAAAAGCTAATCTTGTTTTGAATTGGGAAAAATGCCACTTTATGGTGGATGAGGGGATAGTTCTCGGCCATAAGATTAGCTGCCGTGGGATAGAAGTCGACAGGGCTAAGATTGAAGTAATTGAGAAGCTGCCGCCGCCAACCACAGTCAAGGGCATAAGGAGTTTTTTAGGGCATGCTGGTTTTTATCGAAGATTTATCGCAAATTTCTCAAAAATCACCAAGCCCCTATGCCATCTCTTAGAGCAGAACCGACCCTTTGACTTTAATGATGAATGTACTGAAGCATTCAAGGTTCTGAAGGAAAAACTAGTGACAGCCCCCATAGTACAGCCACCAGACTGGACACAACCATTTGAGATTATGTGTGATGCTAGTGACTATGCTGTCGGGGCAGCACTTGGGCAGCGCAGAAATAAGCTGTTTCATGTCATATACTACGCCAGCAAGACATTAAATGACGCCCAAGTGAACTACACCACCACAGAAAAGGAGCTATTAGCTGTGGTGTTCTCCATTGACAAGTTTCGTTCTTACATACTTGGGACGAAGGTGATAGTGCACACAGACCATTCTGCCCTGAAATATTTGTTCGCAAAGAAGGATGCAAAGCCTAGATTGATACGGTGGATCTTGCTATTACAAGAATTCGACCTAGAGATCAAGGACAAAAAAGGGACAGAAAACCAGGTGGCAGACCACTTGTCAAGATTGGAGAAGGGACATAGTCTACCAATTGATGAGACAAACATACTGGAGACCTTCCCAGATGAGCAGCTCTTTGCTGCCGCAATCGCTGCCGTGACAGCCATGGCGGCAGGTAAGTCTTCTGAACTCCCCTGGTATGCTGATTTCGTTAATTTTATAGTTAGCGGAATATTCCCTTCTGATCTTAATTATCAAGCCAGGAAGAGGTTCCAAAATGATGTCAAGCATTATTATTGGGACGAACCTCTTCTTTTCAAATTATGTGCAGATCAGGTTATAAGGAGGTGTGTACCACAAGAAGAGCAAAAGGACATTCTCCATCACTGCCATGCTTCACAATATGGAGGTCACTTAGGAGGCAACAAAACTGCTGCCAAGGTGCTGCAGTCAGGGTTCTACTGGCCGACACTGTATAAAGACGCACAGGACTTTTACAAGAACTGTGACAGGTGCCAGCGGACAGGTAACATCTCGAGGAGAAATGAGATGCCACTACAAAACATTTTAGAGGTCGAGATCTTCGACGTTTGGGGGATTGATTTTATGGGACCTTTTCCATCTTCATGTGGAAATTTATACATCCTCCTAGCAGTGGATTATGTCTCTAAGTGGGTTGAAGCTATCGCCACACAAAAGAATGATGCCAAGACGGTCCAAAAGTTTTTACACAAAAACATTTTTTCGAGGTTTGGCATCCCCAAGGCGATAATCAGTGATGAAGGGAGACATTTTGATAATAGGGTTATTGCTGCCGCCTTGAAGAAATATGGTGTCAAGCACAGGATTGCGACAGCATACCACCCACAGACTAATGGACAAGCTGAGATATCCAATAGGGAAGTGAAGAACATTCTTGAGAAGATGGTTAAGCCAACTAGGAAAGATTGGTCTTTACTTCTGAATGATGCATTATGGGCATATAGAACAGCGTTTAAGACTCCATTGGGCATGTCTCCATATCGATTGATTTATGGGAAAACCTGTCATCTGCCTGTCGAGATCGAGCATAAAGCATACTGGGCAATTAAGGCAGTGAACATGGACTTGGACAAGGCAGGCCAGAAAAGGCTGTTAGATCTAAACGAGCTTGAAGAAATACGGACAATGGCCTACGACAATGCAAGAATCTACAAGGAAAAGACAAAGAAGTGGCATGACAAGAAGTTGCTGCCATGTCAGTTCTGCCCAGGGCAGCTTGTGTTGTTATTCAATTCTAGGTTGAAACTCTTCCCAGGGAAGCTTAAATCTAGATGGTCAGGCCCGTTCCAAGTTGTACAAGTTTTTCCCCATGGTGCCATCACAATTCAATCATTAAAAGATGGGCACCAATTCAAGGTCAATGGACAGCGCCTCAAGCATTATCAAGGGACTGAAGCCCCAGGAATACAGGAAGTGGTTACTTTGGGAGATGCCCCACAAGGCATCCCTAATTTAACCTAAATTTTATTTTTATTATTTATTTTTATTATTTTATTATTTATTAGGTAATTAGGTTTATTTTATTTGAATAATGTTTTTTTTTCTATTTTATGTTTTTAGGAAATAAAGGAGTCAAGAAGAAAAGGAGAAGTGACCCAAGCCCACCATCCATCCATCAGCCCAACAGAGCCCATTTATTGAAGCCTGTCGTTTCGGCTGCCACCGCAGACGGATAAGACAGGCTGTCAACAGACTGACACGGCAGACGTAGAAGCGTGTGGCAGACGCGTAACAGACGCATAAATACGTGTCAGACACGCTAAATCCCAACAGTCGCTCCGTTATCCACGCCTGCCGTTACAGCATTAAACGGGCAGCCCCTCGACCGCTATAAAACCCCGTTTTCATTTTCATTTTTCTCACTTCTGCTTACTCTTCCTTGCTTTCTCCTCTAGTTTTTATTTGCTTTCTTCATTTCCACAACCTTTGCAACTCATATGTCGTCTAGACAGACCCGCCACAGCGCTGCCTCAGCCTCTTCTTCAGCAGCAGCAACGCCGTTCGCCAACAAGGAATTATGGAAAGAGACGGGCTTCGTCTACATCCGCAAAGCACCAAACATGGGGCTCCGACCATTCATTGCGAGGGCCATACGAGCTCAACTATGGGAGCAATTCGCAGAACAGCCAGCAGAACTAAACGACACCCTGGTTAGAGAGTTCTACGCTGCCATTGACAGCAGAACGGCAACATCTGTCACCATCCGAGGAGTGGAGGTGCCAGTCACAGCTGACAGCATCAACCACATGTTTGGCCTCTTTTTTGGCCTCGATGATGATGCCCACCAGAAATTTCTCGACACCCTCGATGCTGCCGCCTATGATGCTGTCATGGCGGAGGTGAAAAAGGAAGGAACAACATGGACAACCAGCAAAAAGAACCCCCACTCCGTCAAAAGGGGGCAGCTGCTCCCAGAAGCTAAACTTTGGAACGCTTTCATAAAAAAGCGTATCATGCCGTCCTCCCATCACACGACGGTGAACCAGCAGCGTCTCGCCCTCATCCATTCCATTATGCACGACAGGCCTATCAACGTGGGCCGATATATGAGGGAAAGCATTTTGGATTGTGCCCATCGAACAGACTCTCGCCTCTGCCTGTCGTTCACGATAACTTCTCTCTGCCGCTGTGCTGCTGTCCCCGAGGTATCCACCGACAAATTAGTCAATGGTCGTGGCTGGTCTGACAACAACATCTCAAGCCTCATGGAGGTCATAGCTGCAACACCTATTCACTCCTTCAACCCAGCTGCCTCCCCTGCAGACTCAGATGAGGAGCCTGCCACAGAACCTGCCGCCGCCACCGCCCCGACAGACCATTCTGCCACCATCCTTGCTGCAATCCAACGGGTAGAAGAACGACAAATGGGAATGATGACCTTCATCCGGGACTTCACCAACGCAACGGTAAATTTCATTACCGACACTTTACATTATACGGATGTCATCTTCCCCACCTTCCCTGCCCATTATTTTCATATCCCCTCCCCTACACCCACACCACCTGTCTCCCCCCATGCACATTCTGCTGCCTCCACCCCTTCACCTGTCCGGACGGCAGCTGCGAATCCTCCGGTCGACAGCCCTGCACGTGGAACCAAGCGGCCAGCTACAGCTGACATCGAAGAAGAACCTCTGATTAGGAGGAATTTGGAGAGGGAGTTTACGCCTGTCAAGCGACAGAAGCACGTGGCAGACAGGAAGCTGATGCCCAAGGCTAGCACCTCCACCAGCTGCACGTGGGACAGTGGCAGTAGTTCAGACGTCCAGCTCGTTGAGCAAACTATCCAGCCTCCACCACAGCCCAGACGCCGCCATCAGATCCGTGTCAGCAGCAGCAGCGAGGACAGCGACTGAAAATTTTAGTCTTTTATTTTTCTTTTCCTGCTGCCTGCTCTATTTTATTTTGTGATGTACCTGCCTATATCTTTTCTGTCATTTTGCATTGAGGGCAATACAACCCTCGAGTTTGGGGGTGGCAACCCTCCATCATTAATGGAGTCTTAGTACATCTTTTTATTAATCTGTTGTGTCATTTATTTATTTAAGTTCTCTTAAAAAAAAGAAAAAAAATATTAAACTGTTGGCTTAAAACTGTGAAGTTAACTTACCTGTCATGACAGCTCTGTCGTGGCAGCATCTTTAGGACAGATTAAGGAGAAGTTTAGAGCCTTTCTATAGTTCTGAAAACTTAAACACCTTTGTGACTGTTATACTGCTTAGATTTCTTTTAGCCAAACTAGAATAGGAAGCTTAGCACTTGAATAGCCCCTAGAGGTGCCTAACACTGGCTCTAGGAAAGAAGTAGCCCTAGAGGTGCCCGAAACCGGCTCTAGGAAGTTAGCTAGAGGTGCCCGAAACCGGCTCTAGTGAAACTTTAGCTTGAAAAATAAAAATCAAGTCAAAACAGAAAATCAAAGAAGCATGAAAATGTGCCTTCAAAAAGATAAACTTTGGCATAAAAATTCAAGTTAAGAGTTGATTATTCTAGTGAAACTAAGAGAGTCTTAGCATATAACTGTTCACAAGCATGCACACACTGCACGAGGACTATAGGGAGATTCCGGACATATCCTAATCTTTCCGACAGGTTGCTGCCGTTACAGAGAATGAGCGACGGGTAAGGGACAGTTCACTGTTTGAAGGCCAACACAAAAAAAAAATTTATATTCTTTTTCTTTTAGGTCTTAGTTGCTTGAGGGCAAGCAAAAACTTGAGTTTGGGGGTGTGTTAAGTGTGTAAAAGTTCTATTATTTACACCCTTTTTAACCCATATTTCTGCTGCATTCAAGCATCATTGCATTGCATTTAGGTTAGTTTACAGTAAAACATCACAAATGGATTAAAGGCACAGATTCTACTAAAAGATGGCTTATTTTGCAGGTTGCTGCCATCGTAGACGGTGAAGGCAAGCGCTGGGCAGAGAAGCAGAAGAGCTGAACTGGACAAGCAGACGACGAGGACGAAGCTGCCATGGAGCTGTCGTGACAGCAAGGTGACAGCGGCCTTATGAAGAGGAACAGTAAAGTGGACCTCGATAGATAGAGAAAAATCTGCTCGTCTGTCGTGTGAAAGCCAAATATTTTTCCAAGCCCCGGATCAAAAGATATGTCAAGCCAAAGCTCAAGGAGAGGAATTCCCATGAAACAAGGAGGACGGCTGAAAAGTAGGAATCCTTAGAGATTAAGCATTCATTAGAATCTTACTTTTCATTAAAGTTGTAATCCTTGTTAACTTAGAATACTTGAGCCCAAAGCTTATATAAGGGCATAGATTTAACCTAGGAGGCATAATACCCCCATAACCGATAACCTAAACCCCTCTGCCGTTTACCCGTCACCGACATGTTCTAAATTCCCCTTAGGGCCACAGGTTGTTTTGTAAAGTAGTTGCAAGGGTTGTTTTGTTTTAGGATTTTCCAAGTTCAATAAAATAAACTTCAAGTTCTCTTATTTTGGTTTTAATATCTTGCAAGAGCATCGGGATAGCATTGTGAGGTTATCTATTTACTTAGCATCGGGAGAGTTAAGTATACGAAAGAAATAAGAGCGAGTTCTCTAGTTTATAGTTGAACTATCTTGTGCCTAGGGATAGGGCAAGGTTAAGTGGCTAAGGAAGAATTCATACACATCGGTGTTCACCCTTCGATTCACGCCGGGAGGTATCGTCAAAGACGTGATCATCGACAGACTTGGACCTAGGGATAGGCCAAGGCAGATTTGGGATTCTTGCCAAACTTGAACGTACTGAGTTGGTGTGTTTGCTGCCGCGACGACCAATGGACAACTGCCGCGACAGGTGCTGTCGGCGACAGGCGCGACGACAGAACTGGAGTTCCTAAGCAATACAATACCTGCACTACTGAGCAATTCAATACCAGCCCATTCTCTCTATCTTGATTACTCTATTCTTTTATTTACGTTTTCCTTTATTATTCTCATGACAACTCTCAATTATTACCTTTACTTCGTGCAGTGAAATTAGGTGAAGCTATTGGCCCAATCCCTGTGGAGACGATAATCCGATACTTCGTATCACTTTACTACTTGCGTCGTGTACACTTGCACTACAATTGCGATAGACTCTTTTACACGCAACAACTCCAAAGGATGAGCTAGCTAAATCAGCTAGCTAGCTTAGCTCAAGTCAGCTCATGCCAGCTCGAGGAGCTCAACTCAGCTCATGTAACCCCCTTAGCCCGACCTAGACGGTTAACCCGAACTAAGACGATTACACGGGGAAAACCAAAGTCAACCTGAAAGTCAACCTTGATTAACGACCTTTTTTTCATTTTAATCTTGTCTAGATACATATTAATCTTAAGCGTACCCTTGAGAAACACATACTTGAAAAGCACAGCGATCGGATTACATTACGAGACCCAATTGCACAAGTTACAACTATTAGGGACCAAAATGTAAATTCTGGAAATTAAGAGGACTTAACTGATTTTTAAGTTACCAATATGAAATTAATCACATTACATGCTTCCCTGTCAATTTTCACATTAAACAGACATCCCAAACTCAAGCAATTGCTAAAACGATTTCCAGGACTAAAACGTAAAGCTTGCAAACCTTTAACCCATTCAAATCAGTGCCCAACGGTCGTCTGTTTCGGAACAAGGGTTGACCGTTCCGAAAAGCGGGTTCATTTTGAGACCTGTATTGAAACAGGGCTTGGCAATGGCCAAAACGTTTCGGAACGTCCTGTACCCGTTTCGATACACGAAGGCCATTTCAGGCCCCCGTTTCGAAACGCTAGTTTAACACACATTAATCCACTCAAGCACATTCTAATAACCCCCTAATCATGCCAACAAGTCATCATGCATATAAGGTGCACATTTGCATCATCAAAACACATTCATGGCATCAACTAAGATATTCCACAAGTCTATAGGCATGCACCCTAACATCCAAAACCAACCAAACATCAAAACACCATCAACATACTTTAAACCATTCCACTACATATCAACAACATGCCAAGCATCATAACCACCAAATTACATTAACAACTAGATACAATCAAACCTTAGGTGCACCAACTCATTCAACACATCAACACTTGATCATGCTTTTAAAACAAGAAGCATAACATAACAACTTATGTAGAAGATTCAAATATGGCAAAGCGATCAACAACCAAGTTCAAACCATAAACTGAACTTGTTCAACATATACAATCTCATTACACATCAATATAAAAGACTTCCCCCCATTGCCTTTATTATCTATAGCTATAAACCAAGACATACTTCTCAAGTGGAGCTCCTCTTGAATCCCTTGCTTCTTGTTGTCCCAACTTCAAATATCTGCATTGATGGACAAAAAAAAGAGCGTAAGCACTTAATGCTTAGTGAGGAATGCTCAAAACCAAAACACCATCAATGCAGCGAATCATAAAACCCTCTTTAAAAGTAGATGCACCTCAATAAACCAAAGCATTGTTTGAAAAACCTCTTTTGAAACAACATGCTTTAAACCATGCATTGCTCAACATGAAATCCAACCTTTAGCTTAGAAAAGCTAAACAACTTACCTAAAACACATTCTTGCAATTACCATTATTTAAACCCTTTTATGCATGAACACACATGCAAAGTTACACTCAAATTCCTTGGAAACCATTTCCACTTCACAACATACTTTCCTCATACTTTATGATCATTTCAAAGAAAAATACCTTTCAATAACCATTTGTTACTTCTAACAATCTCATGCATTCCACAAATGCAAAACACATGAACTACAAAAGCAACATTTGCATTACATGCCTTTTTAAACAAGCCTTCACAAGACTACAATGCACTAAAGAGATTCCATGCACTCATGCATCATTCACAATAGAAGAATAACACTTGTTCAAGTTTAACAAGTAATACATGCATTCTTAAACCATTACACACTTCCCATGCAACCTTGCATCATTTCAAGCATCTCTCGCTTCACTACATTCAAGAACATTATATTGGCTTTCAAGTGATAATTCACAATCCGTTTCAACTCAAGACACAATCAGATACGCAGATTACAAGCGTTGTCCCACACGCTTCATACACACTACCGAACAACACAAGGTGGAGTTTACCGGTACAATCACAACCCCTCAAAACCCGTGATGGAGTTTAACAGTACAATCACAACCCCTCAACATCACTCATCGGAAGTTGTATAACTCACTAGCGAGAGCCGGGACACACCACAAGGCTTACACATGGGAGCTACCTCAACCATTGTAATCACCCTAACCAAGCTCACACACGGGAGCAACCCTCCACCGTTGTGACGCTTAACAATTTCCACCCACGAGAGCCATCCTCCATCGTGGTGACTCTTAACAAAGTCCACCCACGAGAGCCATCCTCCATCGTGGTGACACTTAACAAAGTCCACTCACGAGAGCCATCCTCCATCGTGGTGACACCAATTTCCTCAATCGCTAGGATACTTGGATGGAGTTTACGGTACAATCACAACCCCTCAACATCCAAGGCGACTCTACTTACGGTGCACCCAATCCTATAGCCGGCTAACTATATCCGATTAAAGTAACCAAAAACCACTTACATCACTTGCAAATACACATCAATTAACATAATCAATTCATTGTTTTAAGGCATTAAACAAAGCCATTAAACAACATGCAACACTATGCATCAATTCCACATTTCCACCATACAAAACCAAGGATCTCTTACCTTGAGCATCCTTCAACACATGACTTTCAAAACCAGCATTAATCATGCTAAAATATGCTTTCAAAACAGAATTTAAACATGCAAATTAAATACATTGCATCCAACCATCTCATGGTTCATCAAAGAGAGAGTTTCTCCGAAAACTTACTCTTGAGCTTAGTTAAGTTGCTTAGATTTAAACTAAGCTCCCCAAACCTTCAAACATTGGTTTCAAATCTAAAAACCCAACTTCACTCACCGATACACAAAACTAAGCTAGCCGACAAGCTTTCCAAGCATCCGAACCTTCCAACGCCACCTCTATTGCTTCCGGATCATTCTCCCCTGTTTTAAACACATAACAACAGAGGATTAATGCATCATCATTCATTAAAAACACCAGCAACACAATCCAACTCGCTGCTCTACATAAATATAACATTTCGGCTACCAAACACAACCGAAATCACCTCCAAACTCTTTCAAAACATAACCCAGCCAAGATCCAACACTTTTAACCATTTCTAAACATCATTTAACATCCAAAATGAACCCAAACTCTTCCTTATACCTCCAGCATTAACAGAACACCAAGATCACCCCCAAAAACCACCATTTTCATAAGCAAAAACTTAGGAAACATAACCTATTCGGGATTGCATTGATTAAACCTCAATTACACATCATTAAACATCCAAAATACATTGAAAAGACATCTCAAAATAGAGCCCAAACATTCATCACGAATTTCTTTAAGATTTGATCCAAATCTTGAGTTTTAAGCCAAAATCAAGATCACAACATTAAAACCTTTCATAAAACTTAATTTAAGGATTGAGAACTTGGGAATTTCAATAAAGAACTGAATATTTAGAGGAGAAGAACATCCTTACCTCTAAATGTAGATTTCTCCTTGTTTAGAGCCAAAATCCTTGAAAATTCAATAAGCAAATGAAGAGGATTTGATGTAGAAAGGATTAGGAATCAATTGATGATTGAAACCTCATCATTTAGTGTGAAAATCAAAAGAAATGTTGTTGTAGAAATGTGTTTGGCTGAGGGAATTTTGAGAGAAAATGAGATGAGAAAGTTTTAACAAAAGTTAGTTATGAAATCTAAAATATGGTTTCCCACTTTTCATTAAATGAATTAAACATTAATTAAGTTATTAAAATTAAGAAAAATCTGGAGAAATCTTTCCTTGGGTAAATTAGCTCCTTAAAGATTCAAAGTTTCAATCCTTACAAAACAGTCACCACCGAACTTTTCAAAAATTACATTTTAGTCACCATTTTGAAATGTCACACTTCCAAACCTTATTTTGTAAAATTAATTTCACCACTCTCTTATATATATTAAAAGAGGATTTTTTAGATATTTTTCCATATTTTTAATGTATCCTGAACTAGGCTTTCCCTAAAACCACCTTTTATATTCGAACCGAAAACAGACCGGTCCGGTTCAGCCCCTAAACTTCCAAGCCCAAAATTGGGGTGTTACAACTCTCCCCCTCTTGGGAAATTTCGTCCTCGAAATTCCAATCGGTGAAAAGAACACAATACCAAACTTCTCAAAGCAACATACAAAGCAACACAGGTGAACTAAGCACCACTGAGCATTCTCCACACAAAACACCGCAAAAATCAACTCCTCCACAAATCGAACTTACACTATAACCAAACCCAACACCACTACATACTGTCCAAAACTTCCAGAACACCAGATGTTAATCCTCAGCTTACCCTTTCACAATTCCGAACTGCGCTTAGCCGCAGCAACCCGAAGAACTTTAAAATTTTTACAACATACTCCACCTTATCTCATAACTCCCAAAACTCGCACACACGGTGACACCAACCTATCTAGTTTCAGCCACCATGTGACCCACAACCTTCACTGCTTCCAAAAACCCCTTGCAAAACTGCTCAGCTTCTTTCAAAGATTACCACAACAAGCCAAAAATTCTTAAGCATCAACTGCTTACTCAAACTCTTCAATACACTGATGAAATCCCTTCACATCCGCCACTATCACCACCATAACGACTCACCCACACTACTCACACAACATTCGAAATTCACATCACAAACTCCAACCTTAACTCTGCCAGCTGTTCCACGTACCCCTAGCTGACTTAGAAAAGATTTACTTATACCTGATTAGCAAACCACTTCTCACAAGAACCCGACCAACTAACAATGGTCCTTGAACTTACGTTGCCTTTCCACCTCAAGCTCTGACCATAACACTAGCCTTACCTGAATACTGCCCCATCTATACAAACAGGTTAAGATTACGAAACCTCTACTCATCTCCTCGAAGGTTGCTACAAACCATCACCTACATAAACAACCTTCCTATTGCAAACATCAATGCCAAGACACCTCAACACTCTGGAGACACATCCACTAACCTATAACAACACTTAACACAAGAAATTACCACATCTATCAGCTATTCACAACCACATGACCGATTCTAACTCCAACCGGTAATCTCCTCATCACCACACCACTAAAATCTTTAAGCACCAAAACACTTTCCTTCTGTCAACACGCCATATCGCACTCACTATTACTGACAGCTCGCTTGCTACCCTCCACTACTTCTAACATTCTCCTAGCACCAAACAACCCTCAAACCCACATCCAACCTAATCCTACCACAAAACTAACGGACCCAATTAGCTATTAGCAAGTGTGAACGTTCGTATGCATGATCACCAATATGCCCTACCAATGCCTGTGTACATGTATGCAAAACCTCTAATGTCATGTCGCATGCATGCATGTACCAACATATATAATATAATATATATAACAAATGGTTTTAACTGTGCATGTATGTCGGTTCACACCCACCAATAACATCCTCAGAATTCGCCTAAAAACAACCTCTTACCTCACTTCTAACTTGACCAGCTCTACCATTCTAACAGTCCGCTAACCACAAAATACCCACTAATGCCCTCTTCACACTAAAGTTGTTTTCGAAACAACTCCGGCTACTACCCCAAACTTGCTAGCTACAAGACCATACCAACTACGTAAGAGAAACCAAACCGAAACCAAACAAAGATAACTAGGGAAAAGATTACTTAACAAGGTTACCTGTAATCACCTCACTGCCCCGGAGCTTCAACAGATAGACTCTCTTCCTCGCAGAACCATCATTCTCCAGCCGCACCACCGCAGCATCAGCCAACACTTTAAGGCACTCTACGTCTCCCTGCGACAAAGAACCATGTCTACCCCGAGCCAACTCCAAACAATTTCGTCTCAAATGTCCGATAGACCCACAATTCCAACAAGATTCAACCCCCAAGCTCCTCACACCTTTCTGCCTATCCTGCCACCTCCGAACTTTGTCTCGGCTGCGCCCATGACTCTTCTGAGACCCTTTTGCACCCACCGTAACTGATCCCACCGCTTGAGGACAATTTTGCTGCACATGCTCCTTAGAACCACAGTTCCAAAAAACTCCCGCGCCCCAACAACCTCCAACATGAAACCTTCCACAACGATCACACATCGGCAACCGAGCTACCATTCCTTGATCATGTAGCACTTGACCCACATCTGCACTACCACCCAGACTTCGATTCGAGCGAATCCTTCTATCACGTAGCCTCTTACGCTGACCGCTCCCGAGGTCAGTACCCACAACTCTTTTGCTTAAACCTTTCTCACCTTCATAGTCTGAAGCCACACCCCTACGTTGCTCAACCCTTGAGAACTTCTCTCCAAGGTATCTTTCATTAAAGGCAGACACAAAGAACTCTCAATCTATATCGTGGATATGCGTTGCCACCGCCACAGATGTCCACCAGGCACAAGCGTCCTCCAACATCAACATGACAACACTTCCCAGCTTACAGGCATAGTCACACACTTCCTGATCCAAAATCAGAATTACACTGGCTAACCAAGCCTCGAATGCCTCAGGTGTTGAACCATGATACTCCACAGCTCCCAAATCATACAAATGTTGTTTTGACAAACTCGCGTGTCCTTCAGTCGGCACATCTTCAGGCCTCACTTTCACCACGACCTGAGATGTTCCGGACACCTCCTGAACCATAGGTGATGAACCCTTCATCACAGAACCAGCTTCCTCCTCCAGCCTTACTACCTCAACTCCAGGCACTGTAGACTAAAACAAAACACCTCCACCAACCGGTGAATTCCACGCCTTAACAACCTGCTCTAAAGCAGCAACCATCTCACCCAACTACCATTCTTTCATCGATTTCATCGTGCTATTAACAACAAAGCAATGATAACAAAACAAACAAAATGATCAGGCCAGCTTCAAGCAAGGATTCAAGACTCCAACTCCAACATAACACAATAGCTATAATAATAAGGCAATGGGTATCCCAAATTCTCCCCTTTTATACGACATCACAATCGATAAAAACATTGATATCACAAACACCGAGCATATCAATCAACAAACTTCAATCATGCTTTCATCAAACAACATAATATACATATCATACCCAACACATTTTCATCATTCAAGAAATCAACTAACAACACCAACATATCATCAACACAAGTTCACATTAGCTCAAGGAAGATTCATTACCAAAAGCATGATAAAACATCAACCACTCGCTCAAAAACACATTTTTCCACCAACTTTCAACCACACATTAGAACAAACATCAAACATATATAATATCAACTCACCCTTGCCCCCAAATATTCGCAACTTAGCTCTGATACCACCAAATGTAACCCCCTTAGCCCGGCCTAGACGGTTGACCCGAACTAAGACGATTACACGGGGAAAACCAAAGTCAACCCGAAAGTCAACCTTGATTAACGACCCTTTTTTTCATTTTAATCATGTCTAGATACATATTAATCTTAAGCGTACCCTTGAGAAACACATACTTGAAAAGCACATCGATCGGATTACATTACGGGACCCAATTGCACAAGTTACAACTATTAGGGACCAAAATGTAAATTCTGGAAATTAGGAGGACTTAACTGATTTTTAAGTTACCAATATGAAATTAATCACATTACATGCTTCCCTGTCAAATTTCATATTAAACGGACATCCCAAACTCAAGCAATTGCCAAAACGATTTCCAGCACTAAAACGTAAAGCTTGCAAACCTTTAACCCATTCAAATCAGTGCCCAACGGTCGTCTGTTTCGGAACGAGGGTTGACCATTCCGAAACGCGGGTTCGTTTCAAGACCTGTATCGAAACAGGGCTTGGCAGTGGCCAAAACGTTTCAGAACGTCCTGTACCCGTTTCGATACACAAAGGCCATTTCAGGCCCCCGTTTCGAAACGCTAGTGCCCGTTCCGATACGGATTGCCCAGAAAGTGCAGAATTTGCTGGTTTAACACACATTAATCCACTCAAGCACATTCTAATAACCCCCTAATCATGCCAACAAGTCATCATGCATATAAGGTGCACATTTGCATCATCAAAACACATTCATGGCATCAACTAAGATATTCCACAAGTCTATAGGCATGCACCCTAACATCCAAAACCAACCAAACATCAAAACACCATCAACATACTTTAACCACTACATATCAACAACATGCCAAGCATCATAACCACCAAATTACATTAACAACTAGATACAATCAAACCTTAGGTGCACCAACTCATTCAACACATCAACACTTGATTATGCTTTTAAAACAAGAAGCATAGCATAACAACTTATGTAGAAGATTCAAATATGGCAAAGCGATCAACAACCAAGTTCAAACCATAAACCGAACTTGTTCAACATATACAATCTCATTACACATCAATATAAAAGACTTTCCCCCCATTACCTTTATTATCTATAGCTATAAACCAAGACATACTTCTCAAGTGGAGCTCCTCTTGAATCCCTTGCTTCTTGCTGTCCCAACTTCAAATATCTGCATTGATGGACAAAAAAAAGAGCGTAAGCACTTAATGCTTAGTGAGGAATGCTCAAAACCAAAACACCATCAATGCAACGAATCATAAAACCCTCTTTAAAAGTAGATGCACCTCAATAAACCAAAGCATTGTTTGAAAAACCTCTTTGAAACAACATGCTTTAAACCATGCATTGCTCAACATGAAATCCAACCTTTAGCTTAGAAAAGCTAAACAAATTACCTCAAACACATTCTTGCAATTACCATTATTTAAACCCTTTTATGCATGAACACACATGCAAAGTTACACTCAAATTCCTTGGAAACCATTTCCACTTCACAACATACTTTCCTCATGCTTGATGATCATTTCAAAGCAAAATACCTTTCAAAAACCATTTGTTCCTTCTAACAATCTCATGCATTCCACAAATGCAAAACACATGAACTACAAAAGCAACATTTGCATTACATGGCCTTTTTTAAACAAGCCTTCACAAGACTACAATGCACTAAAGAGATTCCATGCACTCATGCATCATTCACAATAGAAGAATAACACTTGTTCAAGTTTAACAAGTAATACATGCATTTTTAAACCATTACACACTTCCCATGCAACCTTCAATCATTTCAAGCATCTCTCGCTTCACTACATTCAAGAACATTATATTGGCTTTCAAGTGATAATTCACAATCCGTTTCAACTCAAGACACAATCGGATACGCGGATTACAAGCGTTGTCCCACACGCTTCATACACACTACCGAACAACACAAGGTGGAGTTTACCGGTACAATCACAACCCCTCAACACCCGTGATGGAGTTTAACAGTACAATCACAACCCCTCAACATCACTCATCGGAAGTTGTATAACTCACTAGCGAGAGCCGGGACACACCACAAGGCTTACACATGGGAGCTACCTCAACCATTGTAATCACCTTAACCAAGCTCACACATGGGAGCAACCCTCCACCATTGTGACGCTTAACAAAGTCCACCCACGAGAGCCATCCTCCATCGTGGTGACACTTACCAAAGTCCACCCACGAGAGCCATCCTCCATCGTGGTGACACTTAACAAAGACCACCCACGAGAGCTATCCTCCATCGTGGTGACACTTAACAAAGTCCACTCACGAGAGCCATCCTCCATCGTGGTGACAACAATTTCCTCAATCGCTAGTATACTTGGATGAAGTTTACGGTACAATCACAACCCCTCAACATCCAAGGCGACTCTACTTACGGTGCACCCAATCCTATAGCCGGCTAACTATATCCGATTAAAGTAACCAAAAACCATTTACATCACTTGCCAATACACATCAATTAACATCATCAATTCACTGTTTTAAGGCATTAAACAAAGCCATTAAACAACATGCAACACTATGCATCAATTCCACATTTCCACCATACAAAACCAATGATCTCTTACCTTGAGCATCCTTCAACACATGACTTTCAAAACCAGCATTAATCATGCTAAAACATGCTTTCAAAACAGAATTTAAACATGCAAATTAAATACATTGCATCCAACCATCTCATGGTTCATCAAAGAGAGAGTTTCTCCGAAAACTTACTCTTGAGCTTAGTTAAGTTGCTTAGACTTAAACTAAGCTCCCAAAACCTTCAAACTTTGGTTTCAAAGCTGAAAACCCAACTTCACTCACCGGTACACAAAACTAAGCTAGCCGACAAGCTTTCCAAGCATCCGAACCTTCCAACACCACCTCTATTGCTTCCGGATCATTCTCCCCTGTTTTAAACACATAACAACAGAGGATTAATGCATCATCATGCATTAAAAACACCAGCAACACAATCCAACTCACCGCTCTACATAAATCTAACATTTCGGCTACCAACTACAACCGAAATCACCTCCAAACTCTTCCAAAACATAACCCAGCCAAGATCCAACACTTCTAACCATTTCTAAACATCATTTAACATCCAAAATGAACCCAAACTCGTCCTTATACCTCCAGCATTAACATAACACCAAGATCACCCAAAAAACCACCATTTTCATAAGCAAAAACTTAGGAAACATAACCTATTCGGGATTGCATTGATTAAACCTCAATTACACATCATTAAACATCCAAAATACATTGAAAAGACATCTCAAAACAAAGCCAAAACATTCATCACGAATTTCTTCAAGATTTGATCCAAATCTTGAGTTTTAAGCCAAAATCAAGATCACAACATTAAAACCTTTCATAAAACTTAATTTAAGGATTGAGAACTTGGGAATTTCAATAAAGAACTGAATATTTAGAGGAGAAGAACATCCTTACCTCTAAATGTAGATTTCTCCTTGTTTAGAGCCAAAATCCTTGAAAATTCAATAAGTAAATGAAGAGGATTTGATGTAGAAAGGATTAGGAATCAATTGATGATTGAAACCTCATCATTTAGTGTGAAAATAAAAAGAAATGTTGCTGTAGAAATGTGTTTGGCTGAGGGAATTTTGAGAGAAAATGAGATGAGAAAGTTTTAACAAAAGTTAGTTATGAAATCTAAAATATGGTTTCCCACTTTTCATTAAATTAATTAAACATTAATTACATCATTAAAACTAAGAAAAATCTGGAGAAATCCTTCCTTGGGTAAATTAGCTCCTTAAAGATTTAAAATCCTTGGGTAAATTAGCTCCTTAAAGATTCAAAGTTTCAATCCTTACAAAACAGTCACCACTGAACTTTTCAAAAATTACATTTTAGTCACCATTTCGAAATGTCACACTTCCAAACCTTATTTTGTAAAATTGATTTCACCACTCTCTTATATATATTAAAATAAGATTTTTATATATTTTTCCATATTTTTAATGCATCCCGAACTAGGCTTTCCCTAAAACCACCTTTTATATTCGAACCGAAAACAGACCGGTCCGGTTCAGCCCCTAAACTTCCAAGCCCAAAATTGGGGTGTTACAACTCAAGCTATCACTCTTAGCTCCACTACCTAGCTAGCTAGCTACACTACCAAGCTAGCTAAGCATGAAGGGTCACCTAGGCAACCATTCGACCATGGAGGGAAACCATAGTGCCTCTCCACACCTTGGCACCAAAGTGAAGCAACACCAACCCTTGAAGAGTTAGCTGAATCATCACCAGCACTCTACATGCCCATTTGACCATTTTGGAGGGAGACACAAGCCATGCTGAACCATCACATACCCCTTGATTCAAGCCCATTCGACCATCCCTTGTAATCTATAAATACGCATTTGATTTCCATTTGTAAACACAACTTTCAGAATATATAAATTATCCTTTTGTGAGGTTTCTCTCAAACTTGTTCTTTTAAGAACTTCTTGACTTATCAAACCTATTCTAAGGTTTGTGGCATCTTCCTATTTCCATTCTTGATACTTCAGGTTGTTGATTATTTTTAATCATCAGTCTAAGTCCCTATTACCACCCTCAAAGTCCTTCAATTAGTAACTGGTTTATACTCTAAGTATAAGTTCTTTCTTTGATACTTTGAACACACTTCCTTCATTTCCATTCTATTTCTTTTCCTTTCCATCCACAACCATATCCGAGCAGCCCCTAAATCCTTCACCAAATTCATCCTTTCATCTCTTTCATCCATACCATACACTACCATACTTCCTCATCCTATTCTATCTTCATCATTTCTTTCCTATTTCACCAAGAAGACATTCGGAGGATCAAGACTTACTTGCATTCATGGTTGGGACAATCAAAGCTTCTCTCAACAACATCAATTAGAGAGTTGGAGCGCATCATGTGGTAATCTGAGCAAAGGAAGAATCAAGTAAGCATTATCTTTGTGATTTCAATTTCTGATAAAAAAATTGAAATTCTTCTTCTTCTCAAAGAATTCGAATATAACAAAAAAAATTCAGAATTTCCTTAAACTCATCTCTCAAGGAATCTAAATAGTACAAAAAAAGAGAAACAAAAAAAATCATTAATAATCAGAAAAGAAAAGTTTGTTATGACTTGTGCCTACGATAGGATAGCCTGATTACTTTATTTTCGCACCTAACTAAAATTAAAACTTAATCTTGGGAAAGAGCATGAAATATGACTTTGATTTTTTTTTCTTTTTGCTTGAAAAGCTGAATATCTCTATTACTTGCTGAATGTATAGAATATTTGATGAACATTGCATGTATGTTTTTATTGCAAAATTCTAACAATAATTGCAGGTAGCCGCCGAGGCAGGCAAAAGAAACAGAAAAATGCAGATTTGCCAAAGGCAGAAAAATCAAAAACAAAGAAAAAATGTTGTGTTACCCTAGAGGTGCCCGCAACAGGCTCTAGGAAGAATCATGAACGAGGAAACTCCGCTGCTACCAAAGTCCATGGATTTGAAAGCCTAAAAAGTGATAGACAAATTAGCATGAGTGAATGAAAGCCTTCATGAGATGTAACACCCGGGTTTGGGGGTCGGGTGATTTAAAATAATAAAATAATATTTTGGGCCTCGGGTTTTCAAAACAAATATTTTATGTTGGACTTGTTTAATTTAAAACCCAATTCCATGGATTTTAGAATTTTTGAGATAGCCATCTCATTAATGGCATACTTGTAATTAAATGGACTTGTGGAATTAAAAACCCATTTTTGATTTTAAAAGAGCTATTCATCATCTTCTTCCCTCTTCACTCCCCCATTTCAACGACAAAAGCTCTCCTTACCCCAAATCACTATTCCATCATCTCCCTTTCTCATTGTTGGAGATTTTTCAAAGGTAAAACCGTTTTGACTTGTCCTCCCTTCCCTCTACATGTTGGTACCATTAATTTTCATAAAGCTTGTGGTTTTTGCATTTTGGTGTTTTGAAAGTTTAGATTAAAAATGTCATCTTTGTTGTCTTAAACTTGAGCCTTTGGTTTATTAGTGTTAGATAAGATGTTTACAACCTAAAAGGTCCAACATATCCGATTTTTGCAAGGTTTTATGGTGAATCTCGAAATGGGTTTTTAGGGGTATATTTAAAGTGTCAAAATTTGTATTTTTGGAGTGGTTTTGTGAAAAATTGTTGGGATGATGTTATAGTGACATTGGATAGGTGTTTTTAGATGTTATTTGATGATTTTTAAGTGGTGATAGTGTTGGTTTGAAGGGATTCTCATAGCTACTGCTGTAGGTGATTTTTAGGAGTGGAAAATGAGAGTTTTTAAGGTGTTTATGTGGGGAAATGAAGGGCTGATGGTTGTACAGCCTTAGGGTGATGTTTTGGACATGTTTTGGAGTGTTTTAAGTGTTTAAATTGAGAAGTAATGACTGGGTTTTGCGGGAGTACAAAAATGGGATTATTTGGGAGGATTTCGGCTTTGAATTGTTGAGAAAATATTGTGGAATTGTGAGCTGATGTATAACAGTAAATTTGTGGTTGATTAAGAGGTTAATACATTGCTTTTGATTGGTTAGAAACAACGGATTTGGCCTCGGGAGGTTCGGCACGATTCCGGAAGTTGTGGAGGCTTGAGTCGGCTTTGCTTGGTTTGCTTAAGGAAATATGGTGAGTGAAAATATTTTTAAGTAATGTTTTGGTTCAAAGGTGGTTTTGAAAGAGTTTGGATTGAGCTTGAAAGGTCAATCTAAACTTAAGAGTAAGTTGATGTGTATCGCCTCTTTAAATTTCCCTTTCATCGTTTGTCTTCCAATACTTAAAATGATAACTTGTTGTGCATGAAATTTCAATACTTTGGGAGGAAGCATGTTGCTTATTATTATGTCGTTGATCATGTATGATGGAATCAATGGTGATGTTGTTATGCCTTGTAAAATATGTGTAAGTTGGTGCAGGTTGTGCACGGAAATGGTGAGTAAGACCAATTGGGGTTGGTAAGATTGTAAGTAGTAAGTTTGTGCATAATTGTGGATTTTGTTACAAGTTGTTTTGGTCGTGCATGATTATATTGTGTTCATGTCACATGAGGGTGATTTGTATACCGTGTTGCATGGTTGGTGTCGAACCTCACGTGATGGTTGTCGTTACTACGGTGATGTGTAGTCCTACCGATAGTGACAAGTATAAGACTCCGGTGATGTGTAGTCCCGCCGGTAGTGACTAGTAGAAGAGTACGTTGATGTGTAGTCCCATCGGAAAACTACTAGTCGAAACGGTGATGTGTAGTCCCACCGTGTGTGTTTTGGTTATGCTTGTGCATACCATGTGTTGCTCATGTTTGTGTCCCACTATATCATTCTCTCTTAATGGTTTTGCTTTAAATCTAGGATTATGCCTTTATGCATACCATGAAGTGTGATGCCATGATAAATGCCTATATTGTTGACCTGTGGTTGAACTTGTATGTTAGTAAGAGGCTTACGTCGTTGGATGGATTGTTTGTGTTGGCCTTTTCTTTTAAGAAAGCTTTGAACCATGCATTGTCGTTGTTATGTTTTTGAGCTCCGCTCACTAAGCTTTATGCTTACGCTCTCCTTTTTCCGACAATGCAGATCATTAGCTTGGAGTTAGCAAGGAGCAAGAAAAGGGCGTCCAAGCGTGTGGTAGTTTGCTCAAGTATGATTTATTAAATAATGTAGTAGTTTAGCAATGGGAAATGCTACGTGTTTTAGGAGCATGTATCTAGACTCCTTTGTGTTGGCTTTGTGTTGTTAATGCTTCATGTTGATGGATTTGTAAACCATGTTTATGTTGATGTCTAAGTGTTTGTTTGGAGGGCTTATAACCATGTTCCTTGAGACGTCTATACCTTTGTGTTGAAGTTTGTAAGCCATGTCTTTTGGATGCTTATGTTTGTAGTGAAGGTATGTAAATCTTGTTATGCATGTATCTTGTGGGTGCTTGTTCTCTTTTAAATTGGTTAGCCTTGGACATGTGTTCCTTTGAATGTATGTTAAGTGTTGGATCATGTTTGAAGTAGGGGAAATGCCTCTAGAGTATGTGTATGCATGTTGTATGCTTGTTTTGGTATATGATGCTCTGTTGTTTGCTTAAAATGATCCGTATGTTTAATCTTGGTTGCTAAATGATCTATGAATGTGGGTAAGTTGCTAGACAAGTCGTAAAATGCATCTAGAGTCGAGTTTTGGCTCGTTTTGAAGCTAAATTGAGGCTTGCAGTGCAGGGCGTATCGATACGCCCCAGGGCCGCATCGATACGGTCCTACACTTTGGGCCTCAATTTAAGCAGAGCGTACCGATACACGGGGGTGTATCGATACGCCAAAACCTCTCTGGAAATCTGAGATTTTGGCGTATCGGTACGGGTCTAGGGCGTATCGGTACGGTCTTGTATCGTTGACCGTGAGAAGTTGACCAAGTGAGGGCGTATCGGTACGGTCAACCAGTGTACCGATACGGTCTCCCTATGTTGACTACGGGCTGTTGACCTAGTCAAGGCGTATCGATACGCCCTTCTAGCGTATCGATATGGCCTGCTATAAAAGTTAAAATGGGCTGCTAATTTGCATTTCTTGGTGTCTTGCATCCGTGTATGTTCGCTGCGTGTCCTAACACATAGGATTTAATAAAGGCATCTAGAAAAGATAAAGGAAAAAAATAGGGTTGCTAATCGGAGTGGGACCTTAACGGGTTTCGCTTCGGTTTTCCCCGTGTAACCTACTCGGACCGGTCAGTCGTCTAGACCGGGACGAGGGGGTTACATGAGATGACTCTACTCTAAGGGTTCGGGGTTCTGTAGTTTGCTCCTATCTAAACGTCAGACCTGTAAGAGTAGTTGTGATAAGCTGAAGCCCTCAATGCCTTGATTAAAAATAATATGCTTAACTGTGCTGCCTCGGCAACAACCCTTTAAATTACAACAGTATCTTTGTTTAATCTTTTATTCTGCATGTTCAGCTTGTTTACAGATTTGCAAACATCACACATGAATTAGGAATTTAATTCTGAGTTATTTTCCTATTTATTTCCCTTCATTAAGTTATATATATATATAGGTGCCACGACCTTGAGGTAGAAAATCAGGTTAAAAACAAGTTTTTTCTTTCTGACTATTATTAGAGCAAGTACTTTAGGTTACATTGCTTGAGGACAAGCAATAGTTAGAGTTTGGGGGTGTGTAAAGTGTCCAAAAGTCCTATATTTCATATACTGTCCAACACTTATTATTATTGTTTTAAGCACATTTTAGGCATAATTAGGTGCATGCATAACATTTTACAGTATTTCATTGTTTTGCCTTACTTTTATAGCTTATTATTAATTCGGTGAACAAGAGGTATTGTCCTAGTGTATTCTTGCTTGTAGGTACTAACAACTAAACGAGGGAGCCGAGGAATGGAGGACACAACGCTGAGAAGCAAATCCAGGAGCTGTACTGAAGCAGTTCCAACTGACGATAAGTTGCTGCCGAGCACCTGCCGAGCAAAAGCTGCTGCCAACCTTTCTGCCCGCGGCAGCGGACTATGGAAGTTTGGAGAACCGGAGCACGATTTGTAGAGCTAAAACTCCTGATTCTATCACTGGTGTTCACGTGATTTTCCGACGTATGTAGCAGCGGCTAGGGCTGCCGAAGCGAAAATCCCAAGCTTACTTGCGGGCTAAGTAAAACGAGGAAGAGTCCATATTCCAAGCAAAGAAGTCAGCATTTAAAGCTTCATTAAAGAAGAAAAGCTACTTTAGAGGAATTGTACTCCAAGAAGGACTTGACCTAGTTTTAAGTCTATAAATACCCATTGTACTTCTAGTTTAAATCATCCTAGGTTTTCGATAGACTTTTCTTGTGCTTTTCTCTGCCACCATGTTCTAAATTCTCATTGGGTTAGGGTTATGTTGTAACTAGTGAGAAACAATTGTTTTAGGTTTTTGAGTTATTTCTTTAATAAAATATTTCAAGTTTACTTAATCCATTATTCTTCATTCTTTCAATCTTTCCACACTAGTCGTTTGAGAGAATTTATTTGTCGGGCACGAAAGTGCAAGGCTCACGAAAGGGTTAAGTACGGTCACAATAGGAAGCGTGACTAACTTGGTTCCACACTAGTCCACAAGTTTCAGCGGCTAAAAGGGATCACTAACCGAGTTGATTGATTTGGTTCCACACTAGTCCTCAACTTATCAATCTCGAGCATCCTAATCTAGAAATAGAAGGGATCACTATCGACTATCCTACCGAACTTGAAGTATCTGCCATATTTGCCGCCAGAATGTCTTTCCATTCCACCTGCCGAGTCAGCACACACCCTGACATGCTGCGGACGCGTGACAGGGTCGTTGTTTGCCGCTCATCTACCCGCCGAGGCAGCATATCATTGCAGCAAAGGATAACTCATACCTAATTCAACGCAGTTTTCACACTAAGTGGTAGTATAACCCTGCCTACTCCATCAACCTGATTCACCTCTTATCTTTTACTTGTGTTTTTATTTACTTTCCGATCTCCACCAACTATTCACTTGTGTTTTTACTTTACTTTGTGCAGGAACTAAAGAACGAGACAAGCTGTCCAATCCTCGTGGGATTCGACATCTTTTATACTATAACTTGATAGGAGTGTGCACTTGCGCTCCCACAAAAAGGGAACACCTTCACGCCCTACAATAACCCTGCCTGCTCTATCAACCTGATTCACCTCTTCTATTTTACTTGTGTTTTTATTTACTTTTCAATCTCAACCAATCACTCACTTGTGTTTTTACTTTACCATTGTGCATGAATTAAAGAATGAGACAAGCTATCCAATCCTCGTAGGATTCAACATCTTATATACTATAACTTGACAGGAGTGTGCACTTACGCTCTTACAAAAAGGGAACACCTACACGCCCTACAAGTTTTTGGCGCCGTTGCCGGGGATTGGTAACAACGAATTTCATTTTTCAATTTCTGCACCTTTTTTACTTTTTCTTTTATTTTTAATTGAAAAAAAGAAAAGAGAAATTTTTCCGTGTTGTTTGCAAGTGTATGACCAGGGCTAACCCTAAAGGAAACTTCATTATTTACGAAGACCTTGAGTGTGAAACTAGACGAATCAAGAGGGAACTCAGGGAAGCCTTAAAGAACAAATAGAAGGGCAAAGCAAAGGAAAAGACCATGGTAAACGAGGACCCCCCAGTTGATGCCATCAATGGCAGGGGCGGGCAGCAAGATTTGTCGCCTAGAGGACCACAAGTACAACAGAGGCAGGATCCCCCTGATCCACCCCAAATGTAGACAACTAGGGACTACCTTGAACATGACTTCCAAAGGTTTGAGCTAATAGTGACGGAAACGAAGATAGGGGCAGATCATTTTTAACTGAAGCATGTCATGTTCAACATGCTAAACACACTAGAGCACTTCGGAGGGACCGCCAAAGAAGATGCAAGGCAGCAGCTACGAGGATTCCTGGACATTTGCCGAGCATTCAAGATACATGGGGTACACCAATATGTATTACGGCTAAGGCTATTTCCCTATTCACTGAGGGATAGGGCGAAATAATGGTTGAATAACCAGCCAGCCAGATCTTTCACTTCATGGGCGGATCTCTGCAAGGACTTCTTAGACCGTTTCAGCCCGTCTAACATCACCGGTAGGCTGCAGAATGAGATCACAGCCTTTAGACAAGGGGATGTCAAGCCGATGTACGATGCATGAGAGCGGTACCAACAAATGCTAAACAACTGCCCGTTTCACGGTTTACCAGCTTGGACTCAGGTATCTATATTCTACAATGGGGTTAACTACCCAACTCGGATGTTGATAGATGCCTCAGTTAACGGGATCATCCTAGACAGACCTCCAGAGGAAGCACTACGACTGCTCAACATAGCAGCTGAAAATGACTATAAATACCCGACAGCCCGCCGAGGCGGCATAAGGCGGCCAGCTACTGTAAATGAGGTAGAAGCCTCCGAATCTGTTAATGCCCGCCTCGACACTCTGACAGAACTGGTGATGAAGATGGTGCAATCCCCATGGAAGTTCCATGAAGCAAAAGTTGTGGAGCCATTTTGCGAAGAATGTGGTGGCAACCATGAATCCACTGATTGTGCCGAATTTGCTAATTATATGGGAAGATACGAGAGGAATAACAGACCTACGCAGAATAGCTACAACTCAGGATTAAAGAACCACCCTAACTACTCGTGGAGCAAACCTAGAACAGCTGCGAACCCATCACAACAACGAGGGGATTATCAACATAACCTGTCACGACAGCTGCTACCACAACAGGATATAAATACTTCATCTTTAGAATCTACTCTGCATGAATTCATGTCCTATACTAAAGATTTTATTTTTAGCACAACTAAATTCATTGATAAAATTAAATCTTTCATGTACAAGACTAAAAACATGATGAACAATCAAGAGGCAGCTTTAAAAAATCTGGAAACACAGTTCGGGAAATTTTCCCAGATCATCAGCACTAGGACTATGGGTTAGTGACATTGAATCAGCAAAAGGAAAAGCCCTTGAACAGTGTAAGGCCGTAACAACCCGAAGCGGGACAACATTACAGGACCCATTTCTGCCAGCTGCAAGAGAAAAAGCAACTGCCGAACCAATCCACCCTGCCGTCAATTCTGTAGCGGCAGCACCATAGCATGAATCAACAAATGACACCAGGAATGAACAGACAGAACCTGAACCAACTGCTTAAAATAGGATGGTCAGCATAAAAAAACTGCCACCCATGCACCCCCACCATTTCCCCAGAGACTAAAGAAACAAAAACAAGAGATGCAGTATAAAAAGTTCCTGGATGGTGTCCAAAAGAATAAGGATCGAGGAATTTGAAACGATGGCAGTAACAAAAGGATGTATGGCTATGCTACACAATAAAGCACCACCCAAGCAGAAAGATCCTTGCAGCTTTATAATCCCTTGAAAAATTGGCAACAACTACTTTGTACGAGCATTATGTGACCTAGGGGCAAGTATAAATTTGATGCCTAAATCTGTTTTTCAGAAACTAGGAATAGGAGATGCCCACCCAACAACGGTGATGCTACAATTGGCTGACAGAACCTATGTGCAACCATAAGGAAAAATTGAGGACATTCTAGTACAAGTGGATGAATTTATTTTTCCCGTCGACTTCTTGGTACTTGATTGTAAAGCAGATGAGAAAGCACCGATTATACTGGGGCGACCTTTCCTTGGTACGGGTAGAACCCTGATTGATGTAGAAAAAGGTGAACTCACGATGCGAATAGACGATCAACAAATAAAATTGAACGTTTATCAATCCATGAGACAGGCTGAAGATTTGAAAGAGTGCCAGCTACTGGATGCTGTCACAGAGTTCAACCTGGAAGAAAATAGACCCTGCTTACATCAAGACTGCTCCGGCGGCAAACTTGGCAGCTGCCATGGCAGCCATTATGAAAGCTACCCGGAAGATGAGCAACAAAATGAGTGGACAGATCAGGAAACGAAGGAACAAGAAGAAGCTCATTGGATAACAAACATGCCAAGTAAGTTCTTTGAACCCCTGAATTACACAGAAAAGGGGGGCAAGATGTTCAAACCATGCATTGAACAACCACCTACCCTTGAATTAAAAACCTTACCTAAACAACTTAAATACGTTTTCTTGGGACCTAACGATACACTACAAGTTATAATCTCATCCAAGTTGCAGCCTGAACAGGAACGGCAACTAACTGCACTACTGCGACAATATAAGAAGGCGATAGGCTGGACCAATGCAGACATAAAGGGAATCAACCCTGCCATTTGCATGCACAAAATTCAACTGGAGCAGGACCAAAAACCAACCGTGGATGCCCAACGGAGATTAAACGAAGCCATGAGAAAAGTGGTCAAAATGGAGATCATCAAATGGCTAGATGCTGGTATCATATACCTGATTACAGACAGCGAATGGGTAAGCCCGGTACAATGTGTACCAAAGAAAGGCTATCTTTATGGTTGATGCATGATGCATGATGGCTATCTTCTCTGACATGATCGAAGACTTCATGGAAATCTTCATGGATGATTTCTCTGTCTTTGGCAGCAGCTTCGACAACTTCCTCGGCAACCTTGAGAAAGTGCTGACCAGATGTGAGGAAACATACCTAGTGCTTAACTGGGAAAAATGCCACTTTATGGTTGACGAAGGCATAGTATTGGGGCATAAAATCTCCATACAAGGAATAGAGGTGGACAAAGCAAAAATCAAAGTCATATCTAATTTGCCGCCACCGACCAAAGTCAAGGGCATACAGAGTTTTCTGGGACACACATGTTTTTATCGTAGATTCATTGAAAACTTTTCTAAGATTTCTAAACCGCCGTGTACTTTGCTAGAATAGGACAAGCCATTCATCTTCAACGAGGCATGCCATGAGGCGTTCAAGACTTTAAAGGAGAAGCTCATCACATCCCCTGTTGTAGTTCCCCAGGACTGGAGTCAACTCTTCGAGCTCATGTGCGATGCTAGTGACATTGTCGTTGGCGCCGCCTTAGGGCAGCGTAAAGATAAACTCTTTCATGTCATATACTACGCTAGCAAAACACTAAATACCACCCAGACCAACTGCACCACCACAGAAAAAGAATTGCTGGCTGTAGTATTTTCTTTCGATAAGTTTCGACCCTACCTGATTGGCACGAAGGTGATAGTCCATACAGACCATCCTGCCCTAAGGTACCTATTTACAAAGAAGGATGCAAAGCCATGCCTAATTCGGTAGATCCTACTATTACAGGAATTTGACGTAGAAATCCGAGATAGAAAGGGTACGGAAAACCAAGTGGCGGATCATCTCTCTCAGCTTGAGAATAGACAAGAATACACCTCCCATGACGAAATTCAGGATGAATTCCCTGATGGACGGCTGATGCTAGTCTCTGCCCTAGTAACCGCCTTAGAAGCTGAAGGATTAATACCAGCCGCTCCCACAGAAGCAGCGACAGCAAATTCAATAGACACACCCTGGTATGTGGATATTGTTAATTATTTAGTATCCAGTGTTTTTCCTTATGGACTAAACTATCAAGGAAAGAAACGTTTCCAACATGATGCTAAGCATTATTTTTGGGATGAGCCTTTCTTGTTTAAAAACTGTGCAGACCAGGTCATCAGATGATGTGTACCAGAGGATGAACATCATGCCATACTCTCACAATGCCACTCAGCACCATATGGAGGCCATTTCGATGGGCAGCAAACAACAACAAAGGTGCTGCAATTAGGGTTCTTTTGGCCAACACTGCCAAAGAACAGGAAATGTATCGAGACAGAATGAAAGGCCCCTGCAAACAGTTTTAGATGCCGAGCTGTTCAATGTTTGAGGGGTAGACTTTATGGGACCATTCCCATCTTCGTGCGGAAACCTATACATCCTTCTCGCAGTGGATTATGTTTCTAAGTGGGTAAAAGCCATTGCCACCCCTCACAATGATGCAAGGACTATTAATCGATTCTTACGAAAGAACATCTTCACGAGTTTCGGAGTACCAAGAGCAATCATAAGCGATGAAGGCACCCATTTTGACAATAGATTAATTGTAAAGGTACTCCAAAAAGTAGGGGTCAAGCACAAGATTGCTGCAGCCTACCATCCACAAACAAATGGGCAAGCATAAATTTCGAACATGGAAGTCAAAACTATTATGGAAAAGGTTGTAAATCCTAATAGAAAAGACTGGTCATTGAAACTAGAAGATGCTCTTTGGGCATATCGAACATCATACAAAACACAGTTAGGAATGTCCCCATATCGTCTAGTATACTGAAAAGCCTGCCACCTCCCTGTTGAAATAGAACACAAGGCATACTGGGCAGTCAAGGCAGTTAACATGGAATGGAAACAGGCTGGGGAAAAGAGACTGCTCAACCTGACGGAAATGGAAGAATTTCGGCGGGAGGCATACGAGAACACCAAGCTGTACAAGGAAAAAAATGGCATGACAACAAGATCCAGCAGCGACAGTTCCTGCCAGGGTAGCAAGTACTGCTATTCAATTCCCGTCTCAGACTGTTTCCGGGCAGCGACTAAAGCACTACACAAGGGACTCAATCATCAAAGAACATGAAGTATTCATTTTGGGGATGGCACCCACTGTGACTTAACCTTATCTAAGCCTCTATTTACTGTTTTAGTAGGAGTAGTTTTAGGATTAGGTTTCTTTTGTTTTATTTTTTATTTATTCCCGTCTTACAATCAGTTTTGCAGATCCAAACCCAAGGAAAAAACGACAACGAGGCAGCAATATCAAGCCCGCTGCCAGCACCGGCCATTGGTAGCGACTTCAGGAGTTATTCCCTCTACTTACTCTAACTCAATTTTCTTTTCAGTTTTGTGTATTGAGGGCAATGCCCATCTCGAGTTTGGGGGGGATAGCTCTCGCATCATTTGTAAGCAATCTTAGTTGCATTTAGATTGCATTGTACTTGCCTTAGTAATAATCGAAAAAGAAAAGTTTGTTATGACTTGTGCCTATGATAGGATAGCTGATTACCTTATTTTCGCACCTAATTAAAAATTGAACTTAATCTTGGGGAAAAGCATGAAATATGACTTAGATTTTTTTTTTTTTTTTCCTGAAAATGTTAAATATCTATGTTACTTGCTGAATGTGTTAGAATATTTGATGAACACTGTCTGTTTGTTTTTAGAATTATTTGCAAAATTCTAGTAATAATTGCAAGTAGCCGCCGAGGCAGACAAAAGGCATAGAAAAATGCAGAACTTGCAAGGCAGCAACATCAAAAACAAAGAAAAAGTGCTATATTACTGTAGAGGTGCCCGAAACAGGCTCTAGGAAGAATCATGTGTGAGGACACTCCGCTGCTATAAAAGTCCATGAATTTGAAAGACTAAAAGTGACAGACAAATTAGCATGAGTGAATGAAAGCCTTCACGGGATGACTATACTCCAAGAGTTCGGGGTTCTGTAGTTTGCTCCTATCTAAACGTCAGACCTAGAAGATTAGTTGTGATAAGCTGAAGCCCTCACTGCCTTGATTAAAAATAATAATGTGCTGAAACTGTGCTGCCTCAGCAGCAACCTTTAAATTACAACAATATCTTTGTTTAATCTTTTATTCTTCGTATTCAGCTTGTTTACATATTTGCAAACATCACACAGACATTAGGAATTCAATTCTGAGTTGTTTTCTTACTTATTTCCCTTCATTAAGTTATATATATAGGTGCCATGGCCTTGAGGCAGAAAATCAGGTTAAAAACAAGTTTTTCCTTCTAACTATTATTAGAGCAAGTAGTTTAGGTTGCATTGCTTGAGGACAAGCAATATTTTGAGTTTGGGGGTGTGTAAAGTGTCCAAAAGTCCTATATTTCATGCATTTTCCAACTCTTATTATTACTGTTTTAAGCTCATCTTAGGTGTAGTTAAGCCCATGCATAGTAGTTTACAATATTTCATTGTTCTACCTTGCTTTTATAACTTATCATTTATTTGGTGAACAAGAGATACTGTTTTAGTGTATTCTTGTTTGTAGGAACTAATAGCTGAACGAGGGAACCAAGGAGTGGAGGACACAACGCTGAGGAGCAAACCCAGGAGCTGTACTGAAGCAGTTCCAGCTGAAGACAAGTTGCTGCCGAGCACCTGCCGAGTAGAATTACCGTCAACCTTGCTGCCCTTGGTAGCTGACTATGGAAGTTGGAAGAATTGGAGCGCGATTTGTAGAGCAAAAACTCCTAAATCTATCGCCGTCATTCATATGATTTTCTGACGTCTGTAGCAGCGGCTAGGGCTGCCGAAGCGAAATTCCCAAGCTTACTTGTGGGCTAAGAAAAACGAGGAAGAGTCCATATTCCAAGCAAAGAAGTCAGCATTTAAAGCTACATTAAAGAAGAAAAGCTACTTTAGAGGACTTCTACTTCAAGGAGGACTTAACCTAGTTTTGAGTCTATAAATACCCATTGTACTTCTAGTTTAAATCATCCTAGGTTTTCTATAGACTCTTCTTGTGCTCTTCTCTGCTGCCATGTTCTAAATCCCCATTGGGTTAGGGTTATGTTGTAACTAGAGTGAAACAATTGTTTTAGGTTTTTGAGTTATTTCTTCAATAAAATATTCCAATTTTACTTAATCTATTGTTCTTCATTCTTTTAATTGTTCTACACCAGTCGTTTAAGAGAATCTATTTTTCAGGCACGAAAGTGCAAGACTCACGAAAGGGTTAAGTACAGTCACAACAGGAGGCGTGACTAACTTGGTTCCACACTAGTCTACAAGTTTCAGCGGCTAAAAGGGATCACTAACCGAGTTGAGTGATTTGGTTCCACGGTAGTCCTCAAGTTATCAATCTCGAGCATCCTAACCTAGAAATAGGAGGGATCACTATCGACTATCCTGCCGAACTTGGAGTATCTTCCAGACTTGCCACTAGGACGTCTTTCCATTCCACCCGCCGAGACAGTAAACACCCCTACAGTGGCAGTGACCTGCTGCGGCCGCGTGACAGGGTCATAGTTTGCCGCCCGCCATACCCGCCGAGGCAGCATATCGTGACAACAAAGGATAACTCATACCTATTACAATGCAGTTTTCACACTAAGTGGCAGCATAACCCTGCCTGCTCTATCAACCTGATTCACCTCTTCTCTTTTACTTGTGTTTTTATTTACTTTTCAATCTCAACCAATCACTCACTTGTGTTTCTACTTTACCATTGTGCAAGAATTAAAGAGCGAGACAAGATGTCCAATCCTCGTGGGATTCGACATCTTATATACTATAACTTGACAGGAGTGTGCACTTGCGCTCTTACAAAAATGGAACACCTACACACCCTACAACACTCTCGTGCCCGACAAATAGATTTCCTCAACTGGATTTTTGGAACTAATTGAAGAAGTGAAGAATATGAATTAAGTAAACTTGGAATATTTTATTAAAAACAAACTTGAAACATAAACAACCGTTTTCACAACTAAATTACAACATAACCCAAACCCAAAAAAGAATTAGAACATGGCGGCGACAGAAAACCTAAGCTTATGTCTAGAGAAAAAACCTAAGATATCTTCTCCTGATTTGCTAAATACATGAGGTTTATATAATCAATGATCTAGTCTAAGTCCTTCTTGGAGTAGAAGTCCTTCTTGGAGTAGAAATCCTTCTTGGAGTAGAAGTCCTCAAAAGACTTTTTTATTAAATGCAACTTTAAAATCTGACTTCTTTAAGTTGAATATGGACTTCTTTTCCCGTTGCCTTGTTCCACAAGTAAGCTCGTTCTTCTCTTTGGGCGGTTCTACATTCTACTACAGGCATCAAAAAATTTTGTGATCGGCACCGCTAGAATCAGGATTTTCTGCTCTGTTGATTGCACTCCCATTCTCCAACTCCTCAGTTTGATGCCCTGGGTGGCACTGGGCTCACTTTGTTGCCCTCGTCTGCTGCCTCAGCATCCTCTCCTCTGGTCTGTCCTTCTCCTGACAGCTTATAGCCCTGGAAAACAAAGAATAATGTCAAAACAATGTACTTATAAAATGTATGACCTAATTGGGTTAGGGTTATGTACTTATAAAACAATATCTTTACTTCACCAAATAACAAATATTCAATAAAAGCATGACAAAACAAAGAATAATGTATTTATAAAATGTATGACCTAATTATGCCTAAAATGTACTTAAAAACAACAATAATATGAGATGGAATGTGCATGAAATATAGAACTTTTGGACACTTTACAGTAATCAATGACCAAGTCATAGTCTTTCAACAACTCCATCCATCTTCTTTGTCTCAAGTTCAAATCCTTCTGAGTTAGGAGGTATTTGATGCTTTTTTGATCGGTTTAAAGGTAATACTTCTCACCGTACAAGTAATGTCTAATAAACAGAGGATTGAGCTTTTATTTCCTTCAAATTTGAAGACCTTCTTCCAAGGAGACACTTTGAGAAAGACTTTATCTCCAATGTTGTATTGGACATCCGTTCTTTTCAAGTTAGCATAGGCTTTCTGCCTATCAAAGACTTGCTTTAGTCGATCATGAATGATTTGAATTTGCTCTTCGGTTTCTCTGAGAAATTGAGGTCCCAACACCTTGTTCTCTCCCAATTCGGACCAACACAAGGGAGTTCTACATCATCTTCCATACAAGGCTTTGAATGGTGCCATTTGGATCGAGGTTTGATAGTTATTGTTGTAGGCAAATTCTACAAGAGGTAAGGATTTCTCCCAATTTTCCCCGAAGTCTATAACACAAGCTCTTAACATGTCTTCAAGCACTTGTATTACCCTTTCAGATTGGCCATCACTTTGAGGATGAAAGGTCGTGCTTAAATGCACTTTGGATCCAAGGGCTTTTTGCAAGGATTTCCAAAATCGAGCAGTGAATCTAGGATCTCTGTCTGAGATTATGGTTGTAGGAACTCCGTATAAGCGTATTACTTTACGAATGTATAGCTCGGCCAAGGCATCCAAGCTTAGGTTCGTTTGAATAAGGAGGGAGTGAGCCGATTTAGTGAATCTATCCACTATCAACCACACGACATCACTCTTTCTTGGAGTGCAAGGAAAACCACTCATGAAATCCATGGTAATACGATCCCACTTCCACTGGGGTGGTTCGATTAGTTGAAGTAATCTCGTAGGAACTTTGTGTTCGACTTTAACTCTTTGAAAAATTAAACACTTGGATACGAAGTCTATGATGGCTGACTTCATGCCTGGCCACCAATATAGGGGTTTCAGGTCTTTATACATCTTGACTGATCCTGGGTGTATCGAGAAGGAGCCGTGGTGTGCTTCTTGCAAGATCTCCTTCTTCAATTCTTCATTGTCGGGGACACATACCCCATCATTGAAATAAAGCAATACATTTGAATGAATGGAGAATTCAAGGTTGGCTTTTGAATCAAGCTTCAAGAGGATAGCTTGGAGTTCAAGGTCGGTTTGTTGAAGGTCTTTGATTCTCTAAATCAAGTTAGATTGAACTTGGAGTTCAGATAAGAGTCCATGCTTCTTGTACACTCCAAAGTGTGCATTGTTTGCTTGAGAAACTACAAGGAAATCTTATAGGATTAATTTTATGGATTCAAAAGGAAGTTTTCAAGGATATCACTTTTACAAGGTTTTCGAATGGCTTACCCAATCTTGATTTACGACTAAGAGCATCATAAACCACATTGTCTTTTTCGAGATGGTAATCAATGTCCAAGTCATAGACTTTCAACAAATCCATCCATCTTCTTTGTCTCAAGTTCAAATCCTTCTGAGTTGGAGGTATTTGAGGCTTTTGTGATCGGTGTATAAGTAACACTTCTCACCGTACAAGTAATGTCTGTATATATTGAGAGCAAATACAATAGCAGCCGATTCTAGATCGTGTGTAGGGTAGTTTAGCTTGTGAGGTTTTAACTTTCTGGATGCATACGCTACCGCATTACCTCCTTGCATCAAAACACATCCTAGCCCCAAATGTGAAGCATCACTATACACAATGAACTCCTTTCCCGATTCTAGTTGTATAAGAATTGGGGCATGAGTCAAGGCTTGCTTGAGTTGGTGGAAACTTCTTTGTTGCTTCTCTGACAATTCGAAAGGCTCATACTTTCAAAGAAGCTTGGTCAAGGGTGTGGCTATAGTTGAAAACCCTTTGACAAAACACTGATAGTATACAGCTAAACCGAGAAAGCTTCTGACCTCACTTACATTCCTCGGAGATCTCCAATCCAAGATAGGTTGTATCTTCTTTGGGTCTACTTTGATTCCTTCAGGCGAGATTACATGTCCAAGAAACAAGACTTCCGATAGCCAGAATTCACACTTGGAGAACTTTGCATATAGCTTACGTTCTCGAAGGGTTTGCAAGACAATTCAGAGGTGCTTTGAGTGTTCCTCCTTGTTTCGAGAATAGACCAATATGTCATCTATGAATACAACCACAAATTTATCAAGATAGGGCTTGAATACACGATTCATGAGGTCCACGAATGTAGCCGGGGCATTTGTTAACTCGAATGGCATTACGAGGAATTCATAATGGCCATATCGAGTTCGAAAGACTGTCTTGGGAACATATTCTTCTTTTACCCTCATTTGGTAGCATCCCGATCGTAGATCGATCTTTGAAAACCTATTAGCATCCTTAAGTTGATCAAAGAGATATTCAATCCTTGGCAAGGGATATCGATTCTTGATGGTGAGATGGTTCAATTGTCGGTAATCGATACAAAGTCTCATCGTCCCGTCTTTCTTCTTCACCAAAAAGACTGGTGCACCCCAGGGATGAGCATACAAAAGAATGGGTAGAGCCCGAATCAATTAAAGCATAAGGAGGACTTGAATTTAATTCAACGGTACATGCGATAACATCGGGCGATTCTTCTTCCTCCTTTCCCTAAATGTGATAAATTCGAGCAAGGGCTCGAGATTCTTGATGTGTAGGTTCCGAATGCTGGCCTCAACTTTTGGCTTGATTCCTGGACTGAGCTTGTCTCAGGCCCTTGTTAGGGTTGGAAGATTTTGAACTAGCATTTACCGGGGCTCGATTCGGAAGCTTGTTAGGATTTTGAGGGCAATCCTTGATATAATGATCTGAGCCTCCTATAAGTAGCATAGATTGGATTGAGTTCTGCACTGTCCAAAATGGAGCTTTTGGCAGAACTTGCAAGTAGGGACTTAAGCAGCTTTACTAGAATTCCTCGTGCTATTAACAAAGATAACCAGGGTTGGGGGCTTGGATACCGTTTGAGGTCTCGGTATGTCATTACTCTTTTGAGAAGGAGTGAAGGTTGAAGAGCTTTCTTTATGGAACTTGGCCTTCTTAGATTGCAAATGAGGCTTATCATCATGTTTGGATCTCTTATTGTTCAGGTGGCTTCCACTGTTTCTTTTCTCCGAAGCTTTCATCTTTGCTTCAGTTGCAATAGCTCGATTAACCAAATTTTGGAAATCTATAATTCTGAGAGCCGTAAAGATGGGACTTAGTTCCTCATTGAAGCCATTGATGAACATTCTACACTTGTCTGCATCCGTCTTAATGTACTCCGAGCCATACTTGTAGTACTTGCAGAAATCGCTCACATATTGTTCGATAGGCTTGCCACCTTGCTTCAGGTACAAGAAACGCTTCTAACGTTCGGATAGATATTGTTTCCTAATGTACTTCTTCTTGAATTATTCAACGAAGAACTTCCACGTAACAGCATCAGTAGGGGTAGTCAAGGTTGTGGTTTCCCACCAACTTAAGGCTTCATCAGCCAAGAGGGCTATGGAACATTCAAGCTTGTGTTCATCAGAACACAAGAGTTGTTTGGTGAGGATAAGAGTAGTAGCCTCTAGCCAGTACTCAGCTACTTCAGGATTGGCTTGATCAACACCGGTGAAGGTATAGGCTCGATGTTGAGCTATCTTATCAATTGGAGCTCTATTAGATGTAGCAATAGGATCATCAGCATGGTCTCGTTTTAACGTAGTCACAAATTGATTGAACATCTCCTTTATGCTAAGGAGACATTCCCTTTGCACAGCTTGGATAGCAGGAGCTTCCTGCTGAGGTTGAGCTTGCTCTCGAGGTTCGACTGGGTCTCAAGGTTCAACTTGTCTTGGAGGATTTTGTTCCATCCTCACACTATACGAGTCTTGTTTTAGACATTCTACGTTTAAACAAGACAAGAGAGAGTTTAGTTAAGCAAGAACACAAGCATACTTGAAATACAACTCCTAGGTGGCACAATTTAATCCTATATGATGAATGATGGCCCGGTTTAGTCCTAGAATCGACTAAACCTTAAGCTCTGATTACCACTTTTGTAACACCCCTCACTCAGTTTAGGAGTAAACCAGACAAGGAGTGTAAAAACAAGCAAATAAGCATAAAAGAAGGCAAGCCAATTAAAATTTTTCGAACTTATCACTAGAAGATGAGTTGTTCGACTAGTTAGAACATAAACAAGTGAGCTTAACAATCGAATAGACATGTACATCAAAGCAATTTCAAGCAACACGATCAATTAGCATGCTTTACAACATTTCAGGTTACCGATTTAGTTGATTTCATTTGCAAGTTACATTCAAATTTATCATACATGTGAAGCAAGGCATGTAAGGCATTCGAATACTCTAAGCTAGGTCCAAGTTAAGTTCAATCCAATACAAGTATACGCTTATTAGTTCCAATTCAAGATAATAATCAAGCATAGTTTCAATACCATATACATGACTAGAAATCTAAGCATAACATCCTAGCATATTACAATCACATCATGTCTCATGTATGTATATTATCAACGAAGAATAACAACACATAGCATCTTTAGCTAGCTATCAAGTCATTTTAATCGAACAAGGCAAGCAATCATCATCAAGTTAATTCGGATAAGCAATCAAGGAATCAAGCATACAAGACCATGCTATTCGAACAAGAACAAGCATTCAAAAATCAAGCATATATGATCCATTTCTCATGTACATTCAATCACATCTAGATCAAGTAAACCAAGAATCAAATATGCATTTAATAGGACAAGTTCATACCATTCATTTAATATTCAAGCCATAACAAACTTCAAGTTTTAGTGACCATTTAATCACAAGTCTTAAACTTTATGTTAAGTTTATATATACAACTTTTCAACCAAGCAAAATGCATGATAAGCTTATCTATGCACATTCTAGTACCACCAACTAGGAGAGTACAAAAAGAATACAAGATCATACTTCTAGCAACTAAATCTACATAAAATACTTAGTGAGGTAGCAACTAAATCTAGCAAGTTTTCAAGTTTAGTAGTCTTTAAGTCAAGTATAAACTAGCTAAGGCTTAATCACTAGAGATCGAGCCTAGCTTAAGGTTTCAAACACATCAAGTCAAGTAAGAAGTCAAGTAGTCATGTATAATCTTTACCATTTATGCTTTTCATCATAAGTACAAGAACATGTAACAAGGTTATAAACTCAAGCACATAAATCATATCATGTTACCAACATCAATCAAATAGCATGCCAATCAAGGGGAAAGTTTGATTTCAAGATTAATCAAGCATCATTTCAAGGCAAGAAGCATGCTCAAGTATAACAATTCAATTATTCATTCAAGTGTCATGTAAAAAAGCAAGTTCAAGCATCAAGTCAAGTATATTCAAGCTTTAAGACATGTTTTCTTTCTTTATTTTTAACTTTAGATTAGGCCTTGGTACTTAGTTATGTCTAGGTAATCGTGTCACCAACCAAACTGTCGCCAAATCAAGCAACTGGTCATATCCCTCCTACTTTCGCCAGTGACCATAACACGCATCCCTACTATTATCGCCAATTAGGGGCCTTGGCCCTAGATCGTAGTCCACCAGTAGGGCGTGTAGGTGTTCCCTTTTTGTGAGAGTGCAAGTGCACATTTCTGCCAAGTTATAGTATAAAAGATGTCGAATCTCAAGAGGATTGGTCAACTTGGTTCGTTTTGTAGTTCCTGCACAAGGGAAAGTAAAAACACAAATAAGTTGATTGTTGAGATGAAGAGTAAAATAACATAAAACAAAAATGATAAAAGAGGTGATTCAGGTTGATAAAGCGGGCAAGGTTATGCTGCCACTTAGTGTGAAACTGTGTAGTGAAGGTTAAGTTGTTTTGTGCTACCACGATATGTTGCCTCGACGGGTAATGGACGACAGCTATGACCCTATCACGCGGCCGCAGCGGGTCACTGCCCCTGCAACTCTCGCTGTCTCGGCAGGTGGAATGAAAATAAGTCCTTGCGGCAAGTCTGGCAGATACTCCAAGTTCGACAGAGCAATTCTTTAAGTGATCCTTCCTATTTCTAGGCAAGGATCCTGTCACCATGTGATGTAGGCAATACCTAGAAATCTCAGCGTAAACATAACACAGGCAGTCGACGTTTGGTTGTTCCTTTTAGCCGCTTAAACTCGAACTTATGTCTAAGCCGAATTAGTCAATACCTCGACATGATGAGACCATACATAATTCTTTCGTGAGCCTTACACTTTCGTGCCTGACAAATGGATTTCTTCAACTGGAATTTTGGAACTAATTGAAGAAGTGAAGATCATGAATTAAGTAAACTTGGAATATTTTATTGAAACAACTTAAAAACCTAATACAACTGTCTCACAGCTAATTCACAACATAACCCTAAACCCAAGATGAGTTTAGAATATGTCGGCGACAAAGAACAATCTAGCTATGTCTATATAAAACCTAAGATGATTTGAACTAGGAGTACAATGAGTATATATAGACAAATAACTAGGTTAAGTCCTCCTTAAAGTATAAGTCCTCAAAAGTAGCTTTCCACATTTAATGTGACTTTAAATTTTGACTTCTTTGCGTTGAATGTGGACTTTATCTCATTTGCCTTAGTCCGTAAGTAACCTTGAGATCTCACTTCAGCGGCTCTGCCCGCTGCTACAGACGTCAGAAAATTGAGTTGATGGTGGCGATAGACTCAGGATTTTTAGCTCTACAAATCGCACTTCGGTTCTCCAACTCTATAGTTTATTGTCGTGGGCAGCAAAGTCGGCGGCAACCTTACTCGGAAACAATTATCTTCAGCTGGAACTGCATCAGTACAGCCCCTTGGTTCGCTGCCTCAGCATTGCATCCTCATCTCCTATTTCCCTCTTTCATCTTTTATTACCTAGAAACAAAAATACACTAAAACAACATCTCTTCTTTACCAAATGAAGGATAATCTATAAAAACAAGGTAAAGCGAAGGAATACTGTAAAATGCAATGCATGAACCTAATTATTCCTAAAATGAGCTCAAAAAAAGTAATAATAAGAGGTGGGATGTGCATGAAATATAGGACTTGTGGACACTTTACACACTCCCAAACTCGAACTATTGCTTGTCCTTAAGCAATTCAACTTAACATACTTTCTCTATTAATAATCAGAAAGATAAACCTGTATTCAACTTGATTTTATTGCCTCAAGGCCATGGCACATATATTAATTTAGAGAAGGGAAATAAAGCAAGAAAATAACTCAGAATTTAAATTCTCATGCCAGTGCGGCGTGTGCATGTCTGTGCACAGGCTAAATATGCAGAATAAATAATTAAATAAAGATGTTGTTGCGATTTAAAGTTTGCTGCCGAGGCAGTACAGTTAAGCACAATATTTTTAATCATTGCAATGAGGGCTTCAACTTTCACAACCACTCTTCTAGGTCTGAAGTTAAGGTAGGAGCAAACTACAAAACCCCGAACCCTTGGAGTAGAGTCATCCCGTGAAGACTTTCATTCACTCATGCTTATTTGTCTGTCACCTCAAGGCTTTCAGTTTCATGGACTTTGATATCAGCGGAGTGTCCTCGCACATGATTCTTCCTAGAGCCTGTTACGGGCACCTCTAGGGTAAAACAACGTATTTTCCTTGTTTTTACCTATGCTGTTGTGGCAGTGTTGTATTGTTTTGATTCTTTTGCTTGCCTCAGCGGCTACCTACAATCATTGTTAGAACTTTGCAAAGAATTCTAAAACTAAACAGGCAATGTTCATTAAATATTCTAACACATTCAGCAAGTAACAGAGGTGTTTGACATTTTAGGCAAAAAGAATAAAAAATTCTAAGTCATATTTCATGCTTTTCCTAAGATTAAGTTTAATTTCCATTAGGTGCGAAAATAAATTAGTTGGCTATCCTATAATAGGCACAAATCATAACAAATTTTTCTTTTCCGATTATTACTAAGGCAAGTACAATGCAATCTAAATGCAACTAAGTATGCCTAGACAAAAGATGCGAGAGTTATCCCCCCCCAAACTCAAGATGGGCATTGCCCTCAATGCACAAAATGAATGAAAATAAATAAAAGAAAAATTAAGGCAAGAAAAAGGGAAGAAGACTTAGGTTGCTGTCATTAGCGGGTTACGGTAGCGGGCTTGGCCTTGCTGCCTTGTGCTTTGCGGTTTTTGATTTTTTTGGGTTTGGACCTGCAGAACTAATTGTGAGACGGGAATGAAGAAAAATTAAAACAAATAAAACCTAGTCATAAAAACTACTCCTACTAAAGCGATAAAGAGATGAAAAGATAAGGTTATGTCATAGTGGGGTGGGCATCCCCCAATGTGAATACTTCCTGTTCTTTTGGGGCAGAGTCCCCTGTATAGTGCTTTAGTCGCTGCCCGTTGACTTTGAACTCTATCCCTCCATGTACTGGTCTTATTATCACGGTACCATGTGGGAAGGCTTGGACTACTTCGAACGGTCCTGACCATCTGGATTTTAGCTTCTTAGGAAACAATATGAGACGGGAATTGAATAGCAGCACTTGCTGCCCGGGCAGGAACTGCCGCTGCTGAATCTTGCTGTCGTGCCATTTTTTGACTTTTCCTTGTACAACTTGGCGTTCTCGTATGCCTCCCTCCGAAATTCTTCCTTTTTTGTCAGATTTAGTAGTCTCTTTTCTCTAGCTGGTTTCTAGTCCATGTTAACTGGCTTGACTGCCCAATACACCTTGTGTTCTATTTCGACAGGGAGGTGTCAGGCTTTCCCGTATACTAGATGATATGGGGGCATTCCTAATGGTGTTTTATATGCTGTCCGGTATGCCCAAAGAGCGTCGTCTAGTTTCATTGACCAGTCCTTTCTATTAGGGTTTACAACTTTCTCCAAGATGGTCTTGACTTCCTTGTTTGAAATTTCTGCCTGCCCATTTGTTTGTGGATGATAGGCCGTGGCAATCTTGTGCGTAACCCCCACTTTTTGAAGTACCTTTGCAATTAGTCTGTTGTCGAAATGAGTTCCCTCGTTACTAATGATTGCTCTTGGAACTCCGAACCTTATGAATATGTTCTTTCGTAAGAATCTATGGACGGTCTTTGCATCATTGTGAGGGGTGGCAATGGCTTCTACCCACTTAGAAACATAGTCAACTGCTAGAAGGATATACATATTTCCACACGAGGATGGGAATGGTCCCATAAAATCTATCCCCCAAACATCGAATAGTTCGACCTCTAGGATTGTTTGTAGGGGCATTTAGTTCCTTCTTGATATTTTTTCTATTCTTTGGCAGCTGTCACACTGTTTGTAGAATGCTTGAGCGTCTTTATGTAGTGTTGGCCAGAAGAACCCTGATTGTAGCACTTTCGCTGCTGTGCGTTGCCCTCCAAAATGGCCTCCATATGGTGCTGCGTGGCATTGTGAGAGTATGTCTTGTTGTTCATCCTCCGAGACACACCTTCTAATAACATGGTCTGCACAGTTTTTAAACAAGAAAGGCTCATCCCAAAAATAATGCTTAACATCATGTTGGAATCGTTTCTTTCCTTGAAAGTTAAGTTCATAGGGCAAAACACCATATACTAAATAATTTACAATATCTGCGTACCAGGGTGTGTCTATTGATGTTGTTGCTGCAGCGTCTTCGTGGGCGGCAAGTGAGATGCCTTCAGCTTCCAGGGCGGCTACCAGAGCAGAGGCTAGTAGCAGCTGTTCATCAGGGAATGCATCCTGAATTTCGCTGTGGGATGTGTTCTCTTGTCTATTCTCAAGCCGAGAGAGATGGTTTGCCACTTGATTTTCTGTGCCCTTCTTGTCTCAAATTTCTACGCCAAATTCTTGCAGCAGCAGGATCCATTGGATAAGGCGGGGCTTTGCGTCCTTCTTGGCGAGCAGATACCTTAAGGCAGAATGGTCTGTGTGAACTATCACCTTTGTGCCAATTAGGTAGGGCCGGAACTTATCGAAGGCGAATACTACTGCCAACAGTTCTTTCTTTGTAGTGGTGTAGTTGGTCTGGGCAGGATTTAGTGTTTTGCTAGTGTAGTATATTACGTTAAAGATCTTATCTCTGTGATGTCCTAGGGCGGCGCCGATGGCAGTGTCACTAGCATCACACATGAGCTCGAAAGGTTGACTCTAGTCAGGGGGCTACCAAAGGTGCTGTGACTAGCTTGTCCTTTAAGGTTCTAAATGCCTCCTAACATGCTTCATCGAATATGAATGGTTTGTCCTGTTCTAGAAAAGTACACAGTGGTTTAGAGATTTTAGAAAAAATTTCAATGAATCTGCGATAAAAACCAGCGTGTCCCAAAAAACTCCGAATGCCGGCAAGTTGGCTATTACTTCAATCTTGGCTTTGTCTACTTCTATTCCCTGCGCGGAAATTTTATGGCCCAAAACTATGCCTTTGTCGACCATAAAGTGGCATTTTTCCCAGTTAAGCACCAAGTATGTTTCCTCACATTTGGTCAGGACTTTTTCTAGGTTGCCAAGGCAGCTATCAAAACTGCTTCCGAAGATTGAGAAGCCATCCATGAAGATTTCCATGAAATGTTCTATCATGTCGGAGAAGATAGACATCATGCATCGCTGGAATGTGGTTGGGGCGTTACACAAACCGAATGGCATTCTTCGAAAGGCATAGATGCCATATGGGCAGGTGAAGGTTGTTTTGGCCTAGTCCTCTGGTGCGATGGTGATTTGGTTATAACCTGAATGTCGATCCAAAAAGAAATAGTACGGTTTGCCAGCAAAGCGGTCAAGCATTTGATCAATAAAGATAATGGAAAATGATCTTTTTTGTTGCTTTGTTTAACTTGCGGTAATCCATGCATATTCGCCAACCAGTTACTGTTCTAGTTGGTATTAACTCATTATTATCATTGATTACCATAGTTTTGCCACCTTATTTGGTACGCATTGTACCGGGCTTACCCATTCGCTGTCCGAGATTGGATATATGATGTCCGCATCTAACCACTTGATGATCTCCTTTTTGACAACTTCTCTCATGGCCTCATTTAATCTTCTCTGGGCATCTACAGTTGGTTTCTGGTCCTGTTCAAGCTGGATTTTATGCATGCAAATGACATGGCTTATTCCTTTTATATCCGCAATGGTCCAGCCTATTGCCTTCTTATGCTGCTACAACAGCGTTGTCAATTGCTGTTCCTGTTTGGGCTACAACTTGGAAGAAATTATTACTGGCAGCATATCATTAGGTCCTAAGAAAACATATTTAAGTTGTGCAGGTAAGGCTTTTAACTCAAGAATGGGAGGTTGTTCGGTGGATGGTTTAAACATCTTTCCCCCCTTTTCTGTGTAATTCAATGGTTTAAAATACTTACCTGGCCTGGTTGCTATCCAGTATTCCTCTTCATGCTCTGCTATTTCCTGCTCTATCCACTCATCGCGTTGTTCATCTTCCGTGAAAGTTTCTAAATGGCTGCTGAGGATGCTGCCCGAGCAGTCTTGCTATAGGCAGGGCTTGCTGACTTCAAGATTGAACTCTGAGATGACATTCTTTCGGATCATCAGCCTGTCTCATAGATTGAAAGACGTTTAGTTTCACTTGTTGATCGTCTACCCTCATTGTAAGTTCACCTTTTTCCACATCGATTAGTGTTCTGCCCGTAGCAAGGAATAGCCGCCCTAGGATTATTGGTGCCTTTTCATTTGCTTCACAGTCTAGTACCAAAAAAATTACAGGAAAAATAAATTTGTCCACCTTCACCAGGATGTCCTCAATTTTTCCTTCCGGATGAACATATGTTATGTCAGCCAGCTAGAGCATCACTATTGTTGGGCGGGTGTCTCATATCCCTAGTTTCTGAAAAAAAAAATCGGCATTAAGTTTATGCTCGCCCCTAAGTCACATAGTGCTCGTACGGAGTGATTGCTACCTATTTTGCAGGGATTATGAAGCTTCCTGGATCTTTCTGCTTAGGCGGCGCCTTATTGTGCAGCATAGCCATGCATCCTTCTATTACTGCCACTGTTTCAAATTCCCCGATCCTTGTTCTCTTGGACACCATATCTTTTAAGAACTTCACATAGCTGGGCATTTTTTTAATCAATTCTATCAGTGGAAGATTGATTTTGACTTGTTTTAGAACATCCAAGAACTTTCTATATTGCATCTCTTGTTTTTGTTTCTTCAATCTTTGTGGAAATAGTGGTGGAGGTAAAGGGTTGAAAATTTTTGCTTTGTTGGGCATCCTTTCTTGGGAAGAGGTGATTGGTTCAAGATCTGACCGTTCATTCTTGATGTTATCTTCCAGTTCCTGCTCTGGTTCCTTATTGTTTTCATCAGGTGCTGCCGCGACAGGTTGTTCGGTGGCTTGAGCTGGTTCGACGGGTGTTGTTTCTCTTATAACAGGCGTGGATGGGTCATGTAGTGTTATCCCGCTTTTGGTTGTTACATCCTTGCACTGTTCATGGGATTTCCCTTTCGCTATTTCAGTGTCACTCGGTAATCCACCCATTGGCCTAGTACTGATAATCTGAGCAAATTTCTCGAACTGGGTCTCCAATTTTTTTATAGCTGCCTCTTGACTTTTCATCCTTCTTTCTGTCCTGTACATAAAAGATTTATTTTATCAATGAATTTATTTTTATTAAAAATAAAATCATTCGTGTGGGACATGAAATTATGCAGGGTAGATTCTAAAGAAGAAGTGCTTGTATCCTGTTGCAGTGGTGGGTTAGCAGCAGTCCTTGGGTTGCTCCAAGAGAAGTTAGGATGGTTCTTCCACCCAGGGTTGTAGGTATTCTGAGCAGGTTTGCTATTCCTCTCGTATCCTCCCATATAGTTTACAGATGCGGCGCAGTTAGAGGAATCATGGTTGCCCCACACTCTTCGCCGATTGGATCCACAGTCTTTACCTCATATATTTTCCCAGGGGGTTGCACAGTCTTCATTACCAGCTTTGTTAGTGTATCAAGGCGGGCGTTAACAGATTTCGAGGCTTCTACCTAGTTCGTATTATTTGGCTGCCATATGTTGCCTCGGCGGGTGGTTGGATATTTGTAATCATTTTTGGTGGCTTGATTTAGCAGTCGCAATTCTTCCTCTGGAGGTCTTTCGAGAATGATCTCATTGGCCGAGGCATCTATAATCATCCCAGTTGGGTAATTCACCTCGTTGTAGAATATGGATACTTGCGTCCAAGCCGGAAGACCATGTAACGGGTAGTTATTCAGCATCTGTTGGTACCGCTCCCATGCTTCATACGCCGGCTCGTCATCTCCTTCTCTAAAGGCTGTGATCTCATTCTGCAACCTATCAGTGACGTTGGACGGGCTGAATCGATCAATGAAGTCTTTACATAGTTCCGTCAATGTGTTGAAGGATCCTGTCGGCTAATTGTTCAACCACTGTTTAGCCCTATCCCTCAGTGAATAGGGAAATAACCTCAGCCTCAGTACATCCTGGTGGACCCCGTGTATTTTAAATGCTCTGCAGTTGTCAAGGAATCCTCTCAAATGCTGCCGAGCATCTTCTGTGGCAGTCCCTCCAAAGTGCTCATATGTGTTTATCATGTTTAACATGACGAGCTTCAGCTCGAAGTGGTCCACCTTTATATCAAGTTCTATTACTGTGGGATCGAACACTCGAAAGTCATGTTCGAAATAATCCCTAGTGGTTCGAATCTGGGGCGGCCTGGGTGGAAGTGGGGGTTCTTGCCTCGGTTGATCTTGCAGACCTCTGGGCGGCAAGTCGTGCTGCCCGCCCCCGCCATGTGCAGCTCCATTTGGTGGGTTCTCGTTTACCATGTTTACCTTCGCTTTTCCCTTGTCTTCTTTGTTTTTCGCAAGGACTTCCCTAAGCTCCCTCTTAAGTTCTCTTGCTTGACGTTCGATATCGTCGTAAAAGAGTTCACCTTTTGGGTTTGCTCTTGTTATATACTAGTAAAGGACACGGTAAAATATTTTTTCGATTAAAAATAAAGATAAAATAAAAATAAATTAAAAATGCAGAAATTAAAAACGAAATTCAATGTTACCAAACCCCGGCAACGACGCCAAAAACTTGTAGGGCGTGTAGGTGTTCCCTTTTTGTGAGAGCGCAAGTGCACACTCCTGCCAAGTTATAGTATAAAAGATGTCGAATCCCACGAGGTTTGGTCAGCTTGGTTCGATTTGTAGTTCCTGCACGAGGAAAAGTAAAAAAAACAAATAAGTTGATTGTTGAGATGAAGAGTAAAATAACATAAAACACAAATGATAAAAGTGGTGATTCAAGTTGATAAAGCGGGCAGGGTTATGCTGCCACTTAGTGTGAAACTGCGTTGTGAAGGTTAAGTTGTTTTGTGCTACCACGATATGCTGCCTCGGCGGGTAATGGACGGCAGCTATGACTCTGTCACGCGGCCGTAGCGGGTCACTGCCCCTGCAACTCTCGCTGTCTCGGCAGGTGGAATGGAAATAAGTCCTTGCAGCAAGTTTGACAGATACTCCAAGTTCGACAGAGCAATTCTTTAAGTGATCCTTCCTATGTCTAGGCAAGGATCCTGTCACATCGTGATGTAGGAAATACCTAGAAATATCAGCCTAAACCTAACACAGGCAGGCGGCGTTTGGTTGCTCCTTTTAGCCGCTTAAACTCGAACTTATGTCTAATCCGAATTAGTCAACAGCTCAACATGATGAGACCGTACTTAATTTTTTCGCGAACCTTACACTTTCGTGCCCGACAAATGGATTTCTTCAACTGGACTTTTGGAACTAATTGAAGAAGTGAAGATCATGAATTAAGTAAACTTGGAATATTTTATTGAAACAACTTAAAAACCTAATACAACCGTCTCACAGCTAATTCACAACATAACCCTAAACCCAAGATGAGTTTAGAAAATGGCGGCGGCAAGGAACACTGTAGCTATGTCTATATAAAACCTAAGATGATTTGAACTAGGAGTACAATGAGTATTTATAGACAAATAACTAGGTTAAGTCATCCTTAAAGTAGAACTCCTCAGAAGTAGCTTTCTACATTTAATGTGACTTTAAATTTTGAATGTGGACTTTATCTCGTTTGCCTTAGCCCGCAAGTAACCTTGAGATCTCACTTCGGTGGCTCTGCGCGCTGCTATAGACGTCGGAAAATTGAGTGGATGGTGGCGATAGACTCAGGATTTTTAGCTCAACAAATCGGCGGAAACCTTACTCGACAGCTACTCGGCAACAACTGTCTTCAGCTGGAACTGCATCAGTACAGCCCCTTGGTTCGCTGCCTCAGCATTGCATCCTCAGCTCCTCTTTCCCTCTTTCATCTTTTATTACCTAGAAAAAAATACACTAAAACAATATCTCTTCTTTACCAAATGAAGGATAATCTATAAAAACAAGGTAAAGCGAAGGAATACTGTAAAATGCAATGCATGAACCTAATTATGCCTAAAATGAGCTCAAAAATAGTAATAATAAGAGGTGGGATGTGCATGAAATATAGGACTTGTGGACACTTTACACCACCCAATCACAAATGAGCTCTAGACTCTATGGCATGCCATTCTATCTATGACCAACTAGCAACCAAGGCTTTGATTGATTTACATGTCAATTATTAAAGCTTCAAGATTTCATGTCAAGGCAAGTATATATAGCAAGTTCAAGGCAAGTTGATAGCTTATTTAAGAATTTCTTTCAAGTATTTACTTAACAATAACAAGATAGCCCTTAGGCCATTCGAGCCTTAGCTCACATTATATCATGTATTCTTTGAAGTTTAGCAAGTATATATGTTTCATGTCATCAAGTATCGAGAATGATCATCCTAGGTACATCTAGAAGCATTTGAATAGATCAACTCAAAGAATCATAGAAGATCAAACAATGGTCACATGATTCATTTGCATAGCCAAGTTATATATCAAGCATATCTTAATCAACAAATTTCCATTTAGCCATTCTTCCGTTATTCATTACCAAGCATAGATTAGTTTCATTTCATGGCATATTCTTAGCAACAATGTAAACAAGCATATTTGGTTAGGACCTAAGTAAGACTACACTCACAATACTCCAAGCTATTTGTGCTCTTGGATCCAAATCCCTTTTAGCTTTGCACTAGCTTGCCCAACTCTCTCTTCTTCAACAAGTTCCTTTCCTTGTGATAACAATACATTCAATACAAGGGATCAAAATCAACCACAATGCAAGAAATACATTCAATGCATTTCAAGCAATTCAACTCAAACAATTCAAGGCAATTCTACCTAGCACAAGGATACTTGTCATCTAGCAATTGTATACACATTTCTATTCATTAAATCAGTTCTTTAATTAAGCTTATCAAAACAGCTTTATCCAGCTTTAAACTGCCCTAAAACAGTACCAATTTAACTGTATTTACCATATATAAAAACAATCCCTTTAGGTTTCATTTCTACTCAAAACAATCCCTTATTGTGTGTGTTTGTATACATGTTCAAAACTGTTTTTCCAACATTAAAACAGTGCAGTTTTTAGCTTGAAAACAATCTCAATTCTGTGTTTTGCAGCGCAGTCCAAATGCAGCTTAAAAACAGTCCCTAAGTAGTCCAATTTTATTCAAAACAGTCCCTAATGTTACTATATCAAGCTGTCCAATTTTTAGGCCAAAACAATGCATTTTCTCATTTAAAAACAGTCCCAGTTTTTACTAAATTTTACAGGGCAGTCCTTTAATTATCAAAACAGAATTTCCTGCACTTAATTTAGCATGAAAACAGTTTTTGCTAAAATAGTCCACAATTTTACTATATGCTCAAAACAGTCCCAAGTTCATATATGCATCAAAAACAGTCCTTAAACAATGTTATATCACACAATTCATTTTAGCAATCTTTTAACTATCTTTCCCTGTTTCAAAGATATCATTTCCGGTCCTTAATTCCTTCATTTCAGTCAAAAAATTTACCAATTCTTTCAAAATGATCACTAGTTAGCATTTAACCACCAAATGTGACTAGTTTCATTTCTAGTCAAATTTCACTATCTAAGCATGATACTCAATCGATTAACATCCCAATTTAACATTTATCTAAATTTCCAGCAAGCTAATCATACAATTCAAGTCTAAATTTTCATGAATTTCGAATTACATATCAAGTTACATGATCATTCAAGCAAGGGTTGTCATGCATGTCAATATAACTCTCGGTTAAGCTAAATTCCATACTAATTTCAATAGTGCTTCAATTATCTAACAAACTACCATCAAAAGCCATTTCAAGCATGTATCATACAACAAACATACTTTTGCGTTGTATGGTGTACTATAATTTACATGCAAATAGTGCAAGTATACACGTTGAACAAGTAGTAAAGTGATGAGTGAGTATCGTTTCAACAAGGATTGGAGGTGTTTCAAGTTAAGTTTAAGCACACGAAATAAAAAATGAATATTGATTAAGGAACTGGTTTTAAACGAGTAAATAAGATGCTGTAGCAAAAACAATATATAAAAACTGGAGTAAACTGAATGAACTTTCAACGTCCTCTCACGTGTGAAACTCTCTATGGAATGACTTAACATCCATTAAGATCAAAATAAAATCATCCAAAGCAAGCCTAAGCCACTTAAAATCAGTTCATGGCTGGGAAATAAACATCCATCTTCATTCGTTTAAAACAAACCATTCCAGAATAGAAAATGCTAAAGCAGAACAACTAAAAAGGAAGGAAAAACTCCTAACACCGTCTTGGACTGCCACGAACTGCCCTAAGCTTGCTGCTTCTCTCGAACGCAAGCAAGATCACCCTTTGGAGCTTCAACTATGGAGGACATCAAGGTGAAGAAGAAGAAGAAAACGGCTGACTCTCCTTATTTCTTTCCTCGCCCAAAAAGCTCCTTTTTCTAATTCTCTCTCCTCGTTTCTCATGTGGGATTCTTGTCCTTTATATAGTGCCCTAATATTCCTTGAGGGTCCTAGGGAATATTCCCTCATCATGTGTGGCACAAAAGACAAATAGGGGAGTTTGCACATGTGGGCCATAGAGAACGTGTTCGATGCTTTATCCTTTTCTACACCCAGAAATGTTGTCCAAAAACGCTGCGGCATTTTCCTCCTTTTCCCAGGTTCACTCCTGCTTCACCTACACATCACTGCACCAAAACACACCCTTCTAGCAGCATCAAATCTTGTAAAATTAACCAAACCACCAAGCAAGCAAAGCCCTATGCAACTATATTTTCTAAATGCATCTAAATGCTATGAAATGATCTTGAAACCAAACAAATACTTAAGTAAAAAGGTATGAAATATAGGTATTTTTGCAAGTTATCACACTCTCAAACTTAAGCTATTGCTTGCCTTCAAGCAATGAGTAGATAAAAACATAAAACACATGTTGTGGAAAAAATTTAATTAAAGACAGCTGCTATGGAAAAATTTTAGTCCTCAGAAAATACAGGCTTTCATATTTTAGACATAAATGAGATTTTGAGAACAGTTCCTTAGGGCAAGACCCTTTGTTGGTGTGTGCGTAATTGCATACAGCTTATGCTTAACAAAGTTAGAAATTTTTTTAAACAAGAACTCAAGCACATCCTAATGTGTAACTACTTAAGCACAAATTTACTCTCATAATTCAACTGTGTGTGTGTGTGTGTTTTAAGAAGGGTGTCAGCTCATCACACCTACCATCCCTCACTCTAGGTAAGCAGGGAACATACCTCTCACCCGAGCTAGTAGGTAGAGTCATCTCGTGACAACTTTCATTCACTCATTTGATGTTGCTGCCATTTATTTAAGCATGGTTTCCAGGAAATGCAACACAAAGCGGAGTGTCCTTCTACAATTATGTCGTAGCATTTATTCACAATTTATTGTATTCAATGGGCACATGGGAGTTTGGTCAAGCCTTTACTGCTTTCATTTATCAATTAATTCATTGACTTCTTTTACACAAGGATATGCATGAGTTATAAAAACTTCTCTCACAATCTTAAGCCTAAGGAGCATACAATTGTGTAATAATGTAAAAGTAAAGCATCAAGCCCTAAAGTCAATTCTACCAATCTCAATAGTCATGCATGGTCAATCAATTCATAGCCATAAAAAAATTTCATCATCGACCATCCTAAATTTGTTCATACAATTGTCATAGAATGAAACAAAATGCCATAGCAAAATTTCTATTTCTAGCTACAATGCAAATGACTAACTATGGGCACTAACAACCCCAAACTTGAAAGATGCAGTGTCCTCAATGCAATAAAAATAAAACTAAATGTAGCTATTCTACATGCAATGCAAAGTGAAGGGTGTAACTCACTTTTTGGCTTTTGTTGTCTTGGTGGCGAGATGCTTGATGCTTGTTGATTTGAAAGAGGCGATGGGCGAGTCATCTGCTTCTTGTTCTGGTGGAGGGTTAGAGACTCGTTCAGCTGGTGTCTCTTGATTGGCCGAGCTTATATCTGACTCGTTCTCCTCAACAGGCGTGGTCCAAATTCGACCGGTAGTGCGCTTTGTGCGAGTCCTCGTTGAGACATGATTTGGTGTCTAGGTAGGTGAAGGTGTGGGAGTAGAGTGCATAATGTCATCATCATCAGACTCGATACTCATAGGGTCAACGATGGGTTCTTTGGTTGGTGGCGCCATGGGAGCCTTACCCGTTCTCTTGCACTTCTTCAGTGGTGGACATGTTGTACCATCACTGGCATGATTCTGGGGGGATGGCTGAGGCTGTGTAGGGATTTTGCTGGAGGTTGGTATTTCTGTGCAGAAGTGGGGGGTCCTTTTTATGTACTAGCAGAGCATCAGGGAATGCTGGAAAGTGAACATTGATGTGTGGCAAGATTTCCTTGAAATGAGTGTTCATGAAAGCATCCCTTTCCTTGACATATGTGAAAAAGGTAGTCAGGTCTATGCGCATCTGATCCATGTCTTTCCTTAGACGAGTGGTGGAGGCTACTAACACAACAACCCTTGTAACATCAAAAGTTTTGGCCCCTCCAACTAGGGTTTCCACAGGAGCATCCTAGTCAAATCCTTTGATGCCAGGGATCAAGTCTAGGGTAATAGGGCTTTTTCTTGAGTCCTGGACGTCACTGTTAGTATCTTCAAACACCTCATTCTTGCGACATAAAGCTGTGATAAGGTTTGGAAAGATCAGTGGGTTGAATTTCTCTTTTACACAAGCGTAGACTTCATCCACAATAATCTTGCCAACATCGATCGATCGACCATTCAAGATTGAGTGTAGGAGGAGAAGCCTTGGGATATTGATTGTGGATGTGTGGGATGTAGGCATGAGCCGGCTTTTGATATAGTGAATCCACGGTTTGGCCTCGGGCTTGAGGCGCGCCTGTAGAGTCTCCATGAGTTCTATATTTTGTACACATTCATGCCTGAATTATTGTTGTTCTTAAGCTCATTTAAGCATATATAGGTGCATTGCATGCATTATAACAATATCTTCTCTTTTACTATGCTTCCATTGAATATTTTATGTTCAGTTGAGAAAAGTTACTGTTTTAGTTTAAGTTTATGTTTTTAGGTGCTGTAGCAAGGGAAGGAGAGGACAGGAAAGCTGGAACAAAAGGAGCTGTACTGAAGCAGTTCCAAATGCCGATAAGGATGCTGCCGAAGCAACATTGCCACCAAGTGCCGTCCGGGCAGGAGTTACATCGATTTAGCTAAGATGGGTCGCTATTTAAAGAGGGCAATTTCCTAAGCCCAATAAGCCCAGTCTTGCAATCTTCTGAAGCCTGTAGCGGCCGGTAGAGCTGATCCAAGACCGATAAGTAGGAGCACCTATCCTTACTTGCGGAAGAAGGCAACGTCCAAAGAGTCCATATTTAAAGTATAAAGGAGTCTGTATTTAATTTTTATTTTATTCTTGCATTTATTTCAGGTTAAGAATGAAGGAAAGATCAAGAAAGATTAAAGAATAACGGAGAGGCCCAACTAGCGGCCAGGGCAGCCCAAGGCAGATAAGTGTAACGAATAGTGGCTTCATAAAGGCTAGCCGCAACAGTTATATTTTGCCCCAGCGAGCAGAATGGATTTCTGTGTAACGGCTAGAATCTCGTTATTCACGCCGCAATAATTGCCGCCCGTTGACAGCGTGCCCGCCAAGGTAGAGGAGAGAAGCAGCTATATAAAGCCAACGATTCTCCCCCCGTTCTTCACTTTGCTTTCTCCTCTACTATGAATTCTTTATGCAATATTTGCTTCCAAGATTTCTCTTGCTTTATTTTCTTTCACACTCTTTATTTTCTTTCTTTAGGAAATACAACTATCCCACAAACTATGGCCTCATCACAGCAACCCGCCACCACCTCCAAAACCCCTTTCAAAAGGTTATTGAACCCTGTTGTCGAGGAGACCTACAAGAAACACTTTAGAGAGCGGCAACTATGGGAGGAGATGGGTTTCCAATATACACAGTCTTATGTGGATTTTGGCTTGGAACCCTCTCTATTCGAAAGGATCCACAATATGGGTTGGGACCAGTTCGAACGACAACTAGAAGGAATTAACATCAACCATGTACGAGAGTTCTACGCCCACAGACCGACACCAACAAGCCTTTTTGTGTACGTCTGCGGAGAAGGCTTCAAGTTTACTACTGACATGATCAACAACTTCTACAACATAGAAGTCAACAACAATCTACACGAGGAATGGGAGTCCTACTTAACGGTGGCTGACTACAACAAAATCAAGAGGGAGATCTGCAAGCCAAACACCAAGTGGCTAACAGGTAAAATCAACGGGTCAGTCAACCGCCACAATTTGCTGCCAGAGGAAGCCCTTTGGAGTTACTTTGTCCAGCGCCGCCTGATGCCTTCCACGCACGGATTGACAGTAAACAAGACAAGGCTCGCCCTTATCTACAGTATAATGATGGGTAGGCAGATCAAAATTGGCGAGGTAATCATAAAAGAGGTCTATGACCACGCAGAAAAACAAAACGCCAAGGGACCTCTCTTCTTCCATGCACTCATAACGGGCCTTTGCACCAATTTTCGCGTGCCGCCAGACCCCAAAGAAAAAATTAGTCCGGCCAATGAAGGATGGACAAGAAGTGTAAGCCAGCAGATGATGCATAACGTGGAGCCAGACACACCTTCCACCGCCCAGCCGTCGTCTTAAGCTGCCTCCACCCCAGCTTCAGCGGGCAGTACTAAAGCTACCCTCCCGTTCGAAGTGATCCCCTTACTGCGCAGCCTAGTTGAAAACTGCCAAAGGATCGAGCACAAGCAGCTGATCTTCACCAAATATGTTGCGGACGTGCAATAGGCCTTTGTGGCCTACTTGCTGGACAAGTATTAGGATGCAGGCCCATAATTGCCCGCCTTTCCCACGGAGTTAGCAGCTTCCAATCCAATCCAGATCACTCCAAGACCAGCTGCTGCTCCTACCGCTGATGACAGCGAGGGGCTGCACCGCCGCCCCAAGAGAAGAACCTCTCCAACCCCTATCTAACCATATGAACTAACCTCCTTATCTATACCAAAGAAGGAGGAGGAAACCACTGCTGCATCCCTAATAGCAAAAGGGGTCGCTGCCAAAGACGCAAGCGACTCAGACATGGAGATCTCAGACTTCTTCGATGACGACCCAGCGGAGGTAGATAGAAAGAGAAAGCGGCCAACAACAGAGCCCCAGGGTGGAGGATCTGAAAAACCATCCAAGAAAACCACCCCTAGCCGCGTCTAGCCGCCGCGTAGCAAGAAGAAGAGCCCAACTAACAGACCATCTGCTACGCGCCGCCTTGTCCTGCCCCCCTTCTCAGAGTCCTCCTCTTACGCGGCAGCAACATGGGGGAACTCCCTCAGTCTATAGCATCATTTTTTTCTTTTCTTTTCTTTTTAATTTTTATGTTTTATTTTCTCTTTTATGTTTTATTTTTTCTGCTTTTAATTTTTATTTTTATGTTTTTTTTCATTTTTGTAGAGGCATTGAGGACAATGCCAACCTTGAGTTTGGGGGGAAATTAGTACTCTTTGTTTTAGATTCATTTAGTAGCATTTAAATGCATATGTAAATTTTGCCCCTTAGCGCTTAATGAAATAGAAATCTTTAGCTTAAAAACTTATGCCTATGATATCTTAGCCGACTACTTATATTCGCACCATTCTAAATTTTTTTCTCTAACTATGGGAAGAAGCATGAAAAAGCCTTAGAAAATTTGAGTTTCTTTCTGCCATTTATCTTTACACTTGTTTGTTAAATGCTGAATTTTGCTTGAGTTTTGGGTTTAACACTGCCTGCCTTACTTAATAAAAATTCCTTGATTGAATACAGGTTTGCCACCACGGAAACACATGGCAGCACAACAAAAATGATGAAAAACCCTAGAGGTGCCCGAAACATGCTCTAGGCATGAAGTTTTGCACACACTGCACTGGCATTAAGAAAATTAAAACCTAAGTTATTTCATGCCATTCCCTATTACTAACATAAAAACAGGTGCCACGGCCTTGAGGTAAGAAATCAAGTTAAAGGCTAATGTTTCTATTAATTTTGTACTAAGGGCAGGTTTACTAGCTAGGTTTACATTGCTTGAGGACAAGCAATAGTTCGAGTTTGGGGGTGTGTAGAGTGTCCAGGAGTTCTATATTTTGTACACATTTATGCCCGTATTATTGATGTTCTTAAGCTCATTTAGGCATATTTAGGTGCATTGCATGCATTATAACAGTATCTTCTCTTTTACCATGCTTCCATTGAATATTTTATGTTTGGTTGAGAAAAGTTACTGTTTTAGTTTAAGTTTATATTTTTAAGTGTTGTAGAAAGGGAAGGAGAGGAGAGGACTAGAAAGCTGGAACAAAAGGAGCTGTCCTGAAGCAGTTCTAGATGCCGCCAAGGACGCTGCCGAAGCAGCATTGCCGCCAAGTGCCGCCTGGGGAGGAGTTACACCGAATTAGCTAAGATGGGTCGCGATTTAAAGAGGGCAATTTCCTAAGCCCAATGAGCCCAGTCTTGCAATCTTCTGAAGCCTGTAGCGGCAGGTAGAGCTGATCCAAGACCGATAAGTAGGAGCACTTATCCTTACTTGCGGAAGAAGGCAAGGTCCAAAGAGTCCATAATTAAAGTATAAAAGAGTCTGTATTTAATGTAACTTACTTTTAGAACTTCTACTTGAAGGAGGACTCAAACTTAGGCCATGAGCCCCATATATACCCAATGTATGTAAGGGTATAGGGGCATGATGATAACAAGGGTGAGGGGATGCAAGCCTGAGTAGCCGCACAACAAGATGTAGTTAGATAGGTTGGAGTTGTTGGAGGTCGCGGCCCAACTCTCTTAGGGTTTAGGCGCGTGTATGTAAAGTAGTTTGAGGGAAACAGTTGTATTAGTTTTGAGTTGTTTTCAATAAAATTCCAAAGTTTACTTAATCTATGCTTTTTGTTCTTTCAATTAGTCTACAGTAGACAATTGAAGAGAGAATCCATTTGTCGGGCACGAAAGTGCAAGGCTCACGAAAGGGTTAAGCACGGTCACAACATGCAAAGGCGTGACTAACTTGGTTCCACACAAGTTTCAGCGGCTAAAAGGGATCACCAATTGAATGAACTTGCATGTGTTAGGTTAACGCTAAGATTGCTAGGTATTGCCTACATTACGTGAGTGTTCGAGCATCCTAACCTGGAAATAGGTGGGATCACTTTCGACCATCCCGCCGAACTTTGGAGTGTCTGCTAGACTTGCCGCCAGGACTTCCTTCCGTTCCACCTGTTGAGACAGTACACTCCTACAGTGGCAGTGACCTGCTGCGGCCACGTGACAGGGTCGTAGTTTGCCGCCCGCCATCTCGCCAAGGCAGCAATTCATTGCAGCGCTAAACATGCTCAGACTATACAATGTAGTCCTCATGCTACTGAACTGCATTTGTCTCACCAATCTATCGCCCAAATCTCTCCCTATCATTCCTCTCATCACTATATTTATTTTATTTGTGTTTTTATATTTCCACATCATGAGATTTAATTACGCATTTACTAAATCTTTGTGCATGAAGCCATTCATAGGAGCTGCTCCAATCCCTGTGGGAGACGATATCTTTTATACTATAACTTGACAAGAGTGTGCACTTGCGCTCAAAAATAGAGAACACCTAGACGCTCTACAGTACCCTCAAAACACAAATCTTCCAAGACTTCCTTGATGGTGTGGGGGTCGGCATTCTCGGCAAAAAGAGTTTGTTGATCTGCAAAATCTTTCAACCCATAGAATTCGTTGGTCTTGGCGTTTGTGAACTTGATCTGGTTTACTCACACATACACGCTTGACTGAGTAGGACTGGTGAGGTGAGCATAGAACTCCTTCATGATGGGAACACATATGTTTCCAAGATGAGGGACAAAGGTTTCCCACTTGTGCTTGACTATAGTCCCCAAGACGTCTTTTTTGAAACCATGTTCCCCTTCATTAGGGAACTTGAAGCCTTGATCAGGAAAAAAAATTGTCCTTGAGAAGTTGGAAGTGCTATTTTTCTTTTTCATCGAGGAACTTCTTGAGTAGCACCGATTTTGGTTGTACACGGCTGGATTCTCCTTCAACTCTCTTGAAGCGAACCATTATTTTGCAAAAAGAGGGAGAACTGAGGGAAGAGTTTGGTAGGATTTTTAGTTTGGTTTGATGCGGTGCAAGGGTTTAGGATGTTGAAGGTTTTTGCGAGCAGAGAAGACGAAGGGGAAGGGGTTTTAGAGAAGAGATTAATTTTGGGCGATATGATGGTGATGGGAGTTGAAAAAAGAGCAACTGCCACGATTGGAAAGAGTGAGAGATTTTTTTGGATTTTTGTGTGGCGTGGGTTTAGGAGAGAGGTAAGGGGTAATTAATGAAAAGTGAAAAGTAGGAAAGAGAAGGTGGTAGGGTAATGATGGTTAGGGTTTCTTTTTTTTAAAAAAAAGTTAAAAGGTAATTAATTTATCTCTTTTTGCCTTTTAAGAGCCGGCTCCCTCCAATGTTGGAAAAAATAGGTTTTTTCAATTCTTTTTGTTCTCATAAAGACAAGGCCATGATTCTCCTAGGACAATCCGTCTTTGTCCATTAAACCCTAGCACGCCACCTGCACCTCTAGGGTTATTCAGGAATGAGCAGGTGAAGACAAGGTAAAAGCATAAAATAAACCAAAGTAGCATAAAGAGCTATAAATTAAAGGATAAAGTACGACTCAAAGATAAAGACATGCTAAGTTATTTATGAATAGGAAAACAAGAAAATGCGGTAGCAAAATAAAAGTAAAAGTGAAGAATTCAAACTCTCAAGGGTCATGAAGGGATAAGGAATATTTGTCTCGCAGGATGGGAGCTCCATTGTATATCTTCAGACGTTGTCCATTGACCTTGAAGACTGCGTCATCATCGAGCTTTTTGATACCCACCGCACCATGAGAGTAGACCTTGTGCACTAGGAAAGGGCCTGACCATCGTGATTTTAGTTTTTCTGGAGAGAGATTGAGATGGAGTTGTAGAGGAGCACTTGTTGTCCTTCTAAAAAATGTCGTGGCAAAATATGTTTGTCATGCCACTTCTTTTTCTTTTCCTTGTATAGACGCGCATTCTCGTAAGCGTGAGCTCTGAACTACTTCATCTCATTTAACTCTAGAAGCCTTGTTTCTCTAGCTAGTTGGGCATCCATATTGAGCTTTTTAATGGCCCAATAAGCCTTGTGCTCTAGCTCAATGGAAAGATGACAAGCCTTGCCATAAACTAGCTTGAACAACGACATTCCCAAGGGTGTCTTGTAGGCAGTGCGATAGGCCCAAAGAGCTTCATCAAGATTTGGAGACCATTCCTTCCTTTTAGGGTTGGCCACTTTTTCAAGTATCTGTTTGATCTCTCGATTGGAAACCTCGGCTTGGCCATTGGTTTGGGGTGATATGCTGTAGCAATCTTGTGTCGCACTCCGTACCTCTGTAATGCCTTAGCAATAAGCTTGTTGTCAAAGTGGGTTCCTTCATCACTGATAATGGCTCTTGGTGCACCAAACCTTGTGAAGATATTCTTGTGAAGGAACTTCATGACAGTTTTAGAATCATTCCTCGGATTAGCTACTGTTTTGACCCATTTGGATACGTAATCCAGTTCTAAAAGGATGTATAAGTCTCCATAGGAGGAAGGGAAAGGCTCCATGAAGTCAATTCCCAATACGTCAACCTCCAAGATGCCTTGTAATGGCATTTCATACCTTCTTCAAATGTTCCCCATTACATGGAATCGATCACAAGTCTTGCAAAATTCATGTGCATCCTTGAAGAGTGTGGGCCAATAGAACCTGGGTTGGAGGACCTTTGTGGTTGTCCTAGCCCCTCCAAAATGGCCTCCAGAGGGAGATGAATGACAATGAAATACTATCTCCTTGTGCTCCTCTTCGGGGACACACCTTCTAATTATCTGGTCGACACATTGCTTGAACAAATAAGGTTCATCCCAGAAGTAGAATCTCACATCATGTAACACCCCAATTTTGGGCTTGGAAGTTTAGGTTCTGAACCGGACCGGTCTGATTTTCGGTTCGAATATAAAAGGAGGTTTTAAGGAAAGCCTAGTTCGGGATGCATTAAAAATGTGGAAAAATATCTAAAAATTCTATTTTAATATATATATGAGAGTGGTGAAATCAATTTTACAAAATAAGGTTTGAAAGTGCGACATTTTGAAATGGTGACTAAAATGTAATTTTTGAAAAGTTCAGTGGTGACTGTTTTATAAGGATTGAAACTTTGAATCTTTAAGGAGCTAATTTACCCAAGGAAGGATTTCTCCAGATTTTTCATAGATTTTAATGGTTTAATAAATGTTTAATTAATTAAATGAAAAGTGGAAAACCATATTTTAGATTTTCATAACTAACTTTTGTTAAAACTTTCCATCTCATTTTCTCTCAAAATTCCCTCAGCCAAACACATTTCTACAGCAAAATTTCTATTGATTTTCATACTAAATGATGAGGTTTCAATCATTAATTGATTCCTAATCCTTTCTACATCAAAACCTCTTGATTTGCTTATTGAATTTTTAAGGATTTTGGCTCTAATCAAGGAGAATTCTACATTTATAGGTAAGGATGTTCTTCTCCTCTAAATACTCAGTTCTTTACTGAAATTCCCAAGTTCTCAATCCTTAAATTAAGTTTTATAAAAGGTTTTAATGTTGTGATCTTGATTTTGGCTTAAAACTCAAGATTTGGAAGAAATCTTGAAGAATTTCGTGGTGTTTGTTTGGGCTCTGTTTTGTGATGGTTATTAAATGTATTTTGGATATCTAATGATGTGTAAATGAGGTTTGACCAATGCAATCCCGAATAGGTTATGTTTCCTAAGTTTTTGCTTATGAAAATGGTGGTTTTTGGGGTGATTTTGGTGTTCTGTTAATGCTGAAGGTATAAGGACGAGTTTGGGTTCATTTTGGATGTTAATTGATGTTTAGAAATGGTTAGAAGTGATGGATCTTGGGTGGGTTATGTTTTGGAAGAGTTTGGAGGTGATTTCAGCTGTGTTTGGTAGCCGAAATGTTAGATTTATGTAGAGCAGCGAGTTGGATTGTGTTGCTGGTATTTTTAATGCATGATGATGCATTAATCCTCTGTTGTTATGTGTTTAAAACATGGGAGAATGATCCGGAAGCAATAGAGGTGGCGTTGGAGGTTTCGGATGCTTAGAAGGCTTGTCGGCTAGCATAGTTTTTGTGTATCGGTGAGTGGAAAAGAGTTTTCCAGCTTTGAATCATTTTGGATGAGGTTTTGGGAGCTTAGTCTAAGTATAAACAACTTAGCTAAGCTCAAGAGTAAGTAAATGGAATTTCTCTCTTGGATTGTGCTATGATTTGGTTTTAAATGCATTTGGGGTGGTTATGCTTTAATTACTGTTTTTAAGCATGTTTAGTCATGGTTTAATGCTGGTTTTGAAAGCTATATGTTGAAGGATGCTCAAGGTAAGAGATCCTTGTTTTGGCATGTTGCTAAATTGGTAATGTTGCATGGTGATGCATGGTGCTTAATTGCTTTGTTTAATGCTTTAAAACAGTGAATTGTTGATGGTAATTGATGTGTATTGGCAAGTGATGTAAGTGGTTGTTGCTTACTTTAATCGGATATAGTTAGCCGGCTATAGGATTGGGTGCACCGTGAATTAAGTCGCCTTGGATGTCGAGGGGTTGTAATTGTACCGTAAACTCCATCCAAGTACCCTAACGAGAGAGGTAAGATCACAACGGTAGTTAAAAGTCCGTGTGTGGATCTTGGTAAGCTTACAACGGTGGTTAAAAGTCCGTGTCAGGATTTTGGGTAAGATCTCAACGGTGGTTAAAAGTTCGTGTGAGGATCTTGTTAAGCTCACAATGGTGGTTAAAATTCCGGGTGAGGATTTTGGTAAGATCACAACGGTGGTTAAAAGTTCGTGTGTGGATCTTGGTAAGATCACAATGGTGGTTAAAAGTCTGTGTGTGGATCTTGTGTGATGTGTCCCGTACTCTCGTTAGTGAGTTATACAACTTCCGATGAGTGTTCTTGAATGTAATGAAGCGAGAGATGCTTGAAATGATGCAAGTTTGCATGGGAGATGTGTAATGGTTTAAGAGTGCATGTATTACTTGTTAAGCTTGAACAAGTATTTATCTTCTATTGTGAATGGTGCATATGTGCATGGAATCTCTTTAGTGCATTGAAGTCTTGTGAAGACTTGTCTAGAAAGGCATGTAATACAAATGTTGCTTTTGGTAGTTCATGTGTTTTGCATTTGTCGAATGCATGAGATAGCTAGAAGGAACAAATGGTTTTCGAGAGGTTTTGCTTTGAAATGATCATCAAGCATGAGGAACGTCTGTTGTGAAGTGGAAGTGTTTTCCAAGGAATTTGAGTTTAACCTTGCATGTGGTGTTTATGCATGGAAGGGTTTAAATAATGGTTTTTGGAAGAATGTGTTTTGGGGTAAGTTGTTTAGCTTCTCTAAGCTAAAGGTTGGATTTCATGTCGAGCAATGCATGGTTTAAAGCATGTTGTTTCAAAAGAGGTTTTTCAAACAATGCTTTGGTTTATTGAAGTGCATCTACTTTTAAAGAGGGTTTTATGATTCGCTGCATTGATGGTGTTTTGGTTTTGAGCATTCCTCACTAAGCATTATGTGCTTACGCTCCTTTTTGTCCATCAATGCAGATATTTGAAGTTGGGACAGCGAGAAGCAAGGGATTCAAGAAGAGCTCCACTTGAGAAGTATGTCTTGGTTTATAGCTATAGATAATAAGGGCAATGGGGGGAAGGTCTTTTATATTGATGTGTAATGAGATTTTGTATGTTGAACAAGTTCGGTTTATGGTTTGAACTATGTGGTATAATGCTTTGCAACATTTGAATCTTCTTCTTCATAAGTTGTTATGCTATGCTTCTTTTTTTAAATGCATGATCAAGTGTTGGATGTGTTGATTGAGTTGGTGCACCTAAGGCATGATTGTATCTAGTTGTTAATGCAATTTGGTAGCTATGATGCTTGGCATGTTGTTGATATGTTGAGGAATGGTTTAAAGTATGTTTGTTGGTGTCTTGATGTTTGGTTGGTTTTGAACGTTAGGGTGCATACCTATAGATTTGTAGATCTTCCTAATTGATGCCATGAATGTGTTTTGATGATGTAAATATGTACCTCATATGTAAGATGACTTGTCGGCATAATTAGGAGGTTATTAGAATGTGTTTGAGTGGATAAATGTGTGTTAAACCAGCAAATTTTGCACTTTCTGGGCAATCTGTATCGGAACGGGCACTAGCGTTTCGAAACGGGGGCCTGTAATGGTCTTCGTGTATCGAAACGGGTAGAGGTCGTTCCGAAACGTTTTGGCCACTGCCAGGCCCTGTTTCGATACAGGTCTCGAAACGAACCCGTGTTTCGGAACGGTCAACCCCTGTTCCGAAACAGATGACCGTTGGGCACTGATTTGAATGGTTTAAAGGTTTGCAAGCTTTACGTTTTAGTCCTGAAAATCGTTTTAGCAATTGCTTGAGTTTGGGATGTTCGTTTAAGGTGAAATTTGACAGGGAAACATGTACTACGATTAATTTGATATTGGTAATTTAAAATTCAGCTAAGTCCTCCATCTTTCCAGAAATTACAATTTGGTCCCTAACTTTTGTATGTTGTGCAATTGAGTCCCGTAATGCTTTCCGATCGCTGTGCTTTTCAAGTATGCTTTTCTCAAGGGCACGCCTAAGGTTAATGTGCATCTAGATAAGATTAAAAAGAAAAAAGGGGTCGTTAATCAAGGTTGACTTTCGGGTTGACTTTGGTTTTCCCCGTGTAATCTTTGTAGTTCGGGCCAACCGTCTAGGCCGGGCTAAGGGAGTTACATTTGGTGGTATCAGAGCTAAGTTGCGAATATTTGGGGCAAGGGTAAGTTGTTATAATAAGTGTTTGATGTTTGTTCTGATGTGTGGTTGAAAGTTGGTTGAAAAATGTGTTTTTGAGCGAGTGGTTGATGTTTTTATCATGCATTTTGGTTATGAATCTTCTGTGAGCTAGTGTGAACTTGTGTTGATGATATGATGGTGTTGTGAGTTGATTTTCTGAGTGATGAAAATGTGATGGGTATGATATGTTGATATTATGCTGTTGAGGGTGAATGTTGTTTGATGAGAGCATGATTGAAGTTTGCTGATTGATATGCTCGATGTTTGTGATATCAATGTTTTTATCGATTGTTATGCCGTATAAAAGGGGAGAATTTGGGATACCCATTGCCTTATTATTATAGCTATTGTGTTATGTTGGAGTTGGAGTCTTGAATCCTTGCTTGAAGCTGGCCTGATCGTTGTGTTTGTTTTGTTATCATTGCTTTGTTATTAATAGCACGATGGAATCGATGAGAGAATGGCAGTTGGGTGAGATGGTTGCTGCTTTAGAGCAGGTTGTTAAGGCGTCGAATTCACCTTTTGGTGGAGGTGTTTCGTTTCAGTCTACAGTGCCTGGAGTTGAGGTAGTAAGGCTGGAGGAGGAAGCTGGTTCTGTGATGAAGGGTTCATCACCTGTAGTTCAGGAGGTGTCGGGAACATCTCAGGCCGTGGTGAAAGTGAGGCCTGTAGACATGTCGACTGTGGGACACACGAGTTTGTCAAAACAGCGTTTATATGATTTGGGAGTTGTGGAGTATCATGGTTCGACACCTGAGGCGTTTGAGGCCTGGTTAGCCAATATAATTCTGATTTTGGATCATGAAGGGTGTGACTATGCCTGTAAGCTGGGAAGTGTCGTCTCGTTGATGTTGGAAGATGCTTGTGCCTGGTGGACATCTGTGGCGGTGGCAACGCATATCAACGATATTGACGGGGAGTTCTTTGTGTCTGCCTTTAATGGAAGATACCTTGGAGAGAAGTTCCCAAGGGTTAAGCAACGTGGGGGTGTGGCTTCAGACTATGAAGGTGAGAAAAGTTTAAGCAAAAGAGTTGTGGTTACTGACCTCGGGAGCGGTCAGCGTAAGAGGCTACGTGATAGAAGGATTTGCTTGAATCGAAGTCTGGGGGGTAGTGCAGATGTTGGTTAAGTGCTACATGATCAAGAAGTGGTAGCTCGGTTGCCGATGTGTGACCGTTGTGGAAGGTGTCATGTTGGAGGTTGTTGAGGTGTGGGAGTTTGTTGGAACTGTGGTTCTAAGGAGCATGTGAAGCGAAATTGTCCTCGAGTGGTGAGATCAGTTTCGGTGGGTGCAAAAGGGTCTCAGAAGGGTCATGGGCGTGGCCGAGACAAAGTTCGGAGGTGGCAGGAAAAGCAGAAAGGTGTGAGGAGCTTGGGGGATGAATCTTGTTGGAATTGTGGGTCTGTCGGACATTTGAGACGAAATTGTTTGGAGTTGGCTCGGGGTAGTCAGGGTTCTTTATCGCAGGGAGACGATGATGACCTTAAAGTATTGGCTGATGCTGCGGCGGTGCGGCTGGAGAATGATGGTTCTGCGAGGAAGAGAGTTTGTCTGTTGAAGCTCCGGGGCAGTGAGGTGATTACAGGTAACCTTGTTAAGTAATCTTTGACCTAGTTATCTTTGTTTGGTTTCAGTTGGGTTTCCCTTGCGTAGTGGGTTTGGTCTTGTAGCTAGCAAGTTTGGGGAAGTAGCCGGAGTTGTTTTGAAAACAACTTTAGTATGAAGAGGGCATTAACAGAGTATTTTGTGGTTAGCGGATTGTTAGAATGGTGGAGTTGGACAAGTTAGAAGTGAAGTAAGAGGTTGTTCTTAGGCAGATTCTGAGGATGTTATTGGTGGGTGTGAACCGACCTACATGCACAATTAAAACCATTTGTTATATACTATATTATATATGTTGGTACATGCATACATGCGACATGACATTAGAGGTTTTGCATACATGTACACAGGCATTGATAGGGCATATTGGTGACCATGCATACGAACGTTCACACTTGCTAATAGCTAGTTGGGTCCGTTAGTTTTGTGGTAGGATTAGGTTGGATGGTGGGTTTTAAGAGTTGTTTTGGTGCTTAAAGAGTTTCTCGGTGTGGTGGTGAGGAGATTACCGGTTGGAGTTAGAATCGGTCAAGTTGTTGTGAATAGCTAGTAGATGTGGTAGTTTCTTTGTGTTAAGTGTTGTTATAGGTTAGTGGATGTGTCTCTAGAGTGCTGAGGTGTCTTGGCATTGATGTTTGCAATAGGAGGGTTGTTTATGTAGGTGATGGTTTGTAGCAATCTTCGAGGAGTTAAGTAGAGGTTTCGTAATCTTAACCTGTTTGTATAGAATGGGCGGTATCCAGGTAAGGCTAGTGTTTTGGTTAAAGCTTGAGGTGGAAAGGCAATGTAAGTTCAAGGGCCATTGTTGGTTGGCCGGGTTCTTGTGAGAAGTGGTTTGCTAATCGGGTATAAGTAAATCTTTTCTAAGTCAGCTAGGGGTACGTGGAACAGCTGGCAGAGTTAAGGTTGGAGTCTTGTGATGTGGATTTCGGATGTTGTGTGGGTAGGTTGGTGAGTCGTTATGGTGGTGATAGTGGCGGATGTGAAGGAATGTCATCAGTACATTGAGAAGTTTGAGTAAGCAGTTGATGCTTAAGAATTTTTGCTTGTTGTGGTAATCTTTGGAAGAAGCTGAGCAGTTTTGCAAGGGGTTTTGGAAGCAGTGAAGGTTGTGGGTCACATGGTGGCTGAAACTGGATGGGTTGGTGTCATCGTGTGTGCAAGTTTAGGGAGTTATGAGATAAGATGGAGTATGTGTAAAAATTTGAAAGTTCTTCGGGTTGCTGAGGCTAAGCGCAGTTCGAAATTGTGAAAGGTTAAGCTGAGGTTAACATTTGAGTGTTCTGGAAGTTATGAACAGTATGTAGTGGTGTTGGGTTTGGTTATAGTGTGATTTTGATTTGAGGAGGAGTTGTTTTTTTTGGTGTTTTGGGTGGAGAGTGTTCAGTGGTGGTTAAGTCTCTTGTGTTGCTTTGTGTGTTGCTTTGAGAAGTTTGGTATTGTGCTCTTTTCGCCGGTTGGAATTTCAAGGACGAAATTTCCTAAGGGGGGAGAGTTGTAACACCCCAATTTTGGGCTTGGAAGTTTAGCATCTGAACCGAACCGGTCTGATTTTCGGTTCGAATATAAAAGGAGGTTTTAAGGAAAGCCTAGTTCGGGATGCATTAAAAATGTGGAAAAATATCTAAAAATCCTCTTTTAATATATATAAGAGAGTGGTGAAATCAATTTTACAAAATAAGGTTTGGAAGTGCGACATTTTGAAATGGTGACTAAAATGTAATTTTTGAAAAGTTCAATGGTGACTGTTTTGTAAGAATTGAAACTTTGAATCTTTAAGGAGCTAATTTACCCAAGGAAGGATTTCTCCAGATTTTTCTTAGATTTTAATGGTTTAACAAATTTTTAATTAATTAAATGAAAAGTGGAAAACCATATTTTAGATTTTTATAACTAACTTTTGTTAAAACTTTCTCATCTCATTTTCTCTCAAAATTCCCTCAGCCAAACACATTTCTACAGCAAAATTTCTATTGATTTTCACACTAAATGATGAGGTTTCAATCATTAATTGATTCCTAATCCTTTCTACATCAAAACCTCTTGATTTGCTTATTGAATTTTCAAGGATTTTGGCTCTAATCAAGGAGAAATCTACATTTAGAGGTAAGGATGTTCTTCTCCTCTAAATACTCAGTTCTTTACTGAAATTCTCAAGTTCTCAATCCTTAAATTAAGTTTTATAAAAGGTTTTAATGTTGTGATCTTGATTTTGGCTTAAAACTCAAGATTTGGAAGAAATCTTGAAGAATTTCGTGGAGTTTGTTTGGGCTCTATTTTGTGATGGTTATTAAATGTATTTTGGATGTCTAATGATGTGCAAATGAGGTTTGACCAATGCAATCCCGAATAGGTTATGTTTCCTAAGTTTTTGCTTATGAAAATGGTGGTTTTTTGGGTGATTTTGGTGTTTTGTTAATGCTGAAGGTATAAGGACGAGTTTGGGTTCATTTTGGATGTTAATTGATGTTTAGAAATGGTTAGAAGTGATGGATCTTGGCTGGGTTATGTTTTGGAAGAGTTTGGAGGTGATTTCAGTTGTGTTTGGTAGCCGAAATGTTAGATTTATGTAGAGCAGCAAGTTGGATTGTGTTGCTGGTATTTTTAATGCATGATGATGCATTAATCCTCTGTTGTTATGTGTTTAAAACAGAGGAGAATGATTCGAAAGCAATAGAGGTGGCATTGGAGGTTTCGGATGCTTGGAAGGCTTGTCGGCTAGCATAGTTTTTGTGTATCGGTGAGTGGAAAAGAGTTTTCCAGTTTTGAAACATTTTGGATGAGGTTTTGGGAGCTTAGTCTAAGTCTAAACAACTTAGCTAAGCTCAAGAGTAAGTAAATGGAATTTCTCTCTTGGATTGTGCTATGATTTGGTTTTAAATGCACTTGGGGTGGTTATGCTTTAATTACTATTTTTAAGCATGTTTAGTCATGGTTTAATGCTGGTTTTGAAAGCTATATGTTGAAGGATGCTCAAGGTAAGAGATCCTTGTTTTGGCATGTTGCTAAATTGGTAATGTTGCATGGTGATGCATGGTGTTTAATGGCTTTGTTTAATGCTTTAAAACAATGAATTGATGATGGTAATTGATGTGTATTGGCAAGTGATGTAAGTGGTTGTTGGTTACTTTAATCGGATATAGTTAGCCGGCTATAGGATTGGGTGCACCGTGAATTAAGTCGCCTTGGATGTCGAGGGGTTGTAATTGTACCGTAAACCCCATCCAAGTACCCTAACGAGAGAGGTAAGATCACAACGGTGGTTAAAAGTCCGTGTGTGGATCTTGGTAAGCTCACAACGGTGGTTAAAAGTCCGTGTGAGGATTTTGGGTAAGATCTCAACGGTAGTTAAAAGTCCGTGTGAGGATCTTGTTAAGCTCACAATGGTGGTTAAAAGTCCAGGTGAGGATTTTGGTAAGATCACAACAGTGGTTAAAAGTCCGTGTGTGGATCTTGGTAAGATCACAACGGTGGTTAAAAGTCCGTGTGTGGATCTTGTGTGATGTGTCCCGTACTCTCGTTAGTGAGTTATACAACTTCCGATGAGTGATGTTGAGGGGTTGTGATTGTACCGTTAAACTCCATCACGGGTGTTGAGGGGTTGTGATTGTACCGGTAAACTCCACCTTGTGTTGTTCGGTAGTGTGTATGAAGCGTGTGGGACAACGCTTGTAATCTGCGTATCCGATTGTGTCTTGAGTTGAAATGGTTTGTGAATTATCACTTGAAAGCCAATATAATGTTCTTGAATGTAATGAAGCGAGAGATGCTTGAAATGATGCAAGGTTGCATGGGAGATGTGTAATGGTTTAAGAGTGCATGTATTACTTGTTAAGCTTGAACAAGTATTTATCTTCTATTGTGAATGGTGCATATGTGCATGGAATCTCTTTAGTGCATTGAAGTATTGTGAAGACTTGTCTAGAAAGGCATGTAATGCAAATGTTGCTTTTGGTAGTTCATATGTTTTGCATTTGTCGAATGCATGAGATAGTTAGAAGGAACAAATGGTTTTCGAGAGATTTTTCTTTGGAATGATCATCAAGCATGAGGAAAGTATGTTGTGAAGTGGAAGTGTTTTCCAAGGAATTTGAGTTTAACCTTGCATGTGGTGTTCATGCATAGAAGGGTTTAAATAATGGTTTTTGCAAGAATGTGTTTTGGGGTAAGTTGTTTAGCTTCTCTAAGCTAAAGGTTGGATTTCATGTCGAGCAATGCATGGTTTAAAGCATGTTGTTTCAAAAGAGGTTTTTCAAACAATGCTTTGGTTTATTGAAGTGCATCTACTTTTAAAGAGGGTTTTATGATTCACTGCATTAATGGTGTTTTGGTTTTGAGCATTCCTCACTAAGCATTATGTGCTTAGGCTTCTTTTTTTCCATCAATGCCGATATTTGAAGTTGGGACAGCGAGAAGCAAGGGATTCAAGAAGAGCTCCACTTGAGAAGTATGTCTTGGTTTATAGCTATAAATAATAAAGGAAATGGGGGGAAGGTCTTTTATATTGATGTGTAATGAGATTGTGTATGTCTAACAAGTTCGGTTTATGGTTTGAACTATGTGGTATAACGCTTTGCAACATTTGAATCTTCTTCTTCATAAGTTGTTATGCTATGCTTCTTGTTTTAAAAGCATGATCAAGTGTTGGATGTGTTGATTGAGTTGGTGCACCTAAGGCTTGATTGTATCTAGTTGTTAATGCAATTTGGTAGATATGATGCTTGGCATGTTGTTGATATGTTGAGGAATGGTTTAAAGTATGTTTGTTGGTGTCTTGATGTTTGGTTGGTTTTGAATGTTAGGGTGCATACCTATAGACTTGTGGATCTTCCTAATTGATGCCATGAATGTGTTTTGATGACGCAAATGTGTACCTCATATGTAAGATGACTTGTTGGCATGATTAGGAGGTTATTAGAATGTGTTTGAGTGGATAAATGTGTGTTAAACCAGCAAATTCTGCACTTTCCGGGCAATCTGTATCGGAACGGGCACTAGCGTTTCGAAACGGAGGTCTGTAATGGCCTTCGTGTATCGAAACGGGTAGAGGCCGTTCTGAAATGTTTTGGCCACTGCCAGGCCCTGTTTTGATACAGGTCTCAAAACGAACTCATGTTTCGGAACGGTCAACCCCCGTTCCGAAACAGACGACCGTTGGGCACTGATTTGAATGGTTTAAAGGTTTGCAAGCTTTACGTTTTAGTCCTGAAAATCGTTTTAGCAATTGCTTGAGTTTGGGATGTTCGTTTAAGGTGAAATTTGACAAGGAAGCATGTACTACGATTAATTTGATATTGGTAATTTAAAATTCAGCTAAGTCCTCCATCTTTCTAGAAATTACATTTTGGTCCCTAATTTGTGTATGTTGTGCAATTGAGTCCCTTAATGCTTTCCGATTGCTGTGCTTTTCAAGTATGCTTTTCTCAAGGGCACGCCTAAGGTTAATGTGCATCTAGATAAGATTAAAAAGAAAAAAAGGGTCGTTAATCAAGGTTGACTTTCGGGTTGACTTTGGTTTCCCCCGTGTAATCTTCGTAGTTCGGGTCAACCGTCTAGGCCGGGCTAAGGGGGTTACACATCATGTCTAAACTTCCTTCGTCCCTGGCTATTCAAATCATAAGGCAAAATACCACTAACGAGAAAGTTAACAATATCAGCATACCAAGGAATTGCTGTAGCATATAATATTTTCTCATCAGGGAATTCCTCTGTAATATCTTGTTCATCATGCTTTCCATTTTTGACTTCTAGCCTAGAGAGATGGTCGGCTACATGGTTTTCACACCCTTTTCTATCCCTAACTTCCAAGTTAAATTCTTGCAAGAGAAGTGTCCACCTAATAAGTCTAGGTTTAGCGTCCTTTTTAGTCACTAAGTATTTAATAGCCGAATGATCGGTGTGAACAATGATCCTAGTGCCTATCAAGTATAACCTAAACTTATGAAAGGCAAACACAATAGCCAACAATTCTTTTTCGGTGGTGGTGTAGTTAATTTGTGCATCATTCAAGGTACGACTAGCATAATAAATAACATGAAAGAGTTTACTTCGGTGTTGTCCAAGAGCTGCTCCTATTGCATAGTCACTTGCATCACACATCAGCTCGAAAGGTGAGCTCCAATCAGGTGGAATAACAATGGGTGCTGAGACAAGTTTCTCCTTCAGTTCTATGAAAGCTCTGCGACATTTATCATCAAATATAAAGGGCTGATTTTGATGTAGCAAATTGCATAATGGCTTAGAGATCTTGGATAAATCCTTGATGAACCGTCTATAAAAGCCGGCATGGCCCAAGAAACTCCGTATACCCTTGACGATGGTGGGAGGCGGTAGCTTCTCGATCACCTCAATCTTTCCCTTGTCCACCTCAATTCTCTTCTTCGATATCTTGTGGCCCAAATTGTTCCTCTGGTCACCATAAAATGACATTTCTCTCAATATAGAACCAAATAAGCTTCTTCACATCGTTTAAGCTCCTTTCCCAAATTGCCTAAGCACGAATCAAAATCATTCCTGGATAGGGCTGGGCATTCTATCGATTCGAGTCGAGTAAAAAAATTTCGAGTTAGTCGAGTTGACGCATCATATTTTATCATTCAAACTTTATTTGAAATTTTTTCGAGTCGAGTCGAGTTTATGAAATTCGAGTCGAGTCGAGTCGAATCAAGTTTCTGAAAAAATTTAACTATAATTATTTATAATATTATAGTACTAGTAGTTCCAAATTCCTATTAATACACGTTAAAATGGTCATACAGAATGTTTCTTTTCAATTCTCTTTTAATGTTAGTGTTTAGAATTTCATAAACTAAATTAAACTCGAAATTCATAAACTCTAAACACTAAATTAAACCCCCAACTCCTAAAAATAATAATGTATAAACTAAATTTTACAACATGTCTATCAAAAAATTTTCAATAAAAGAAATACGCTTGTATCGTAGTTAAGAGACTTTAATTTTAGGGTAAACTATACTAATGACCACCGAACTATGGGGTTGGTGTCGATTTGACCACTGTATTTTCAATTGTGTTAAATATACCACATAATTATTTAATTGGTTCCAATTTAACCACATGCCGTTAAAAAACAGAAAAGTTGATGGGGCTGTTAAAATAATTGGTATAATTACAAATTTGGTCCCTTTTATCTATACAATCTATCAATTTGATCCTAATTTTAATCTAATAAACATTTATTTATTTTAAGGGTAAACTATATAAATGACCACCATACTATTGCAAAAGTCGCGATTTGACCACCTTATTTTTTTCGAAGCAATTAAACCATCATACTATTAAATTCGGTGCAATTTGACCATCAGCCGTTAAAGGTTAACATCAGGGTGACGTGTCAGTTAAAAAAATAAGGCTATAATTACACATTTGGTCCCTACTACTTATACATTTTTTCAATTTAGTCATAATTTTAATTTAATAAAATAAATTAATTATTTAATTAGGTGATGACACGTGTCACCACCTAATTAAAGGAAGAAAATGGAAAAACATCTCAAATACAAGTATGGGGGATTGAACTTGTGTCTCATAGAGAGCATGAATGATGGCTTACCACCACACCAAATGCTATATTGCAATATAATTCCTGCACTATATTATATGTAAATAAACTGAAAAAACTAAAAAAACTCCATCATCGTTAATATCGGCTCCGGTGCTGCCATTGTTATCCCTTCTGATCCACTTTATGCTGTTTATGCTGCTACTAAAGCGTATGTGTTTGCCTTTTTTTCTCCAAAAGTTAATGAATCCTTTTTTGAAATGACAAAATGTTTTGCTAATAGATTAGTAAATTTTTGTAAGCTGGTGCCAAAATGGACGGTTCGAATGATTAGTCATTGAGTTCGTATGGTCATGTACCTGAGCTGCACATTTGTCATCCGAAGCTCCGGCCAATGAACGCCGAAAAACCCCACCGGGATTCGAGATCGCGAGAAGTCTCCTGCGGTGCTCGGTGTCTGTGTTATCTTCTTCATCAAATTCATTGACCGAATTCTCTTGTTTCTTGTTGCATGGATGCCAAGTAGCTGCGATTTCCTTTGATATGCATATATCTGATATTAACCCTTGTCCTACTGTTAGAAGCAAGGATATAAACCCCAGCAACATAAGCTCTACACAAACAAGAAAACCCATCAGTTTCTTCTTGTCTGAATTAACCTTTAAAATCTATTAAATCTGCTGATATTGTTAGGTTAAACTAAACTAGTTTACCTGATTTGATCTTTTCCAGTGCTTCATAAAGTGCTCGTTTATGTTTCTTCCTCAACCACTGTAAAAACAAAACATATTTTTTTTTTGCAGATTTGAAGTTAAAACTTACATTAAAGGACAGGTTCAAAGAATATTAAAACATACCTTTCCAATCATGTGGAGTATGTGTTCAATTATGATCGAAAATGTTGCTAACGGCGATGATGGAGTTTTTCAGTTTTTAATGTTTATTTACATATAATATAGTGCATGAATTATATCACAATATAACATTTGGTGTGGTGGTAAGCCATCACTTTTGCTTGCTATGAGATGCAGGTTCGATCCCCCCATACTTGCATTTGAGATGTTTTTTCATTTTCTTCCTTTAATTAGGTGTCACCACCTAATTGGAGGATGAAAATAAATTTATTTAATCAAATATAAATAATTAAATCCCTCCAATAAGGTAGTGACACGTGTCATCACATAATTAATTTATTTTATTAAATTAAAATTATGACTAAATTGAAAAAATGTATAAGTAGTAAGGACCAAATGTGTAATTATACCCTTATTTTTTTAACTGACACGTCACCCTGCCGTTAACCTTTAACGGCTGGTGGTCAAATTGCACCCAATTTAATAGTATGCGAGTTTGCCACTAAGCCAAGCATATACTTGTGATATGCAATACTAATAATAATATATGTGTTATACAATTGGAGAAAGAAAAAACAAACAATATACTCATAGCAGCGTACAGTTTAACATTCCATGAATACCTATCAAGTGGTAACTTTCTTTCTGAGAAGATGGTGCAGGTCGAGAGCATTGATCTTGCCAGCAAGTATGAAGTCATTTTCCGTAAGTCCACCTATTCACATTTGAACAATACGAGTTAGAGACAAATTAAAGCCTTAGCTTCTCATCAGGCATGAACGGGCAAAAGCCAGGTGATTAATGACCAAAGGAAAAATAAATGACATGAATTTAGAGTTTTTTCAAGGGCAAGATAATGGTTACTAGCAGCATGAATCCATATTTTAATTATGGAGGAAAAATAAATGACATCGAATTCTTTTAAAAACTTCTGTGCATTAATAAAAATGAACTTCCAAACAAAAAGGACAAGAAAATATGACACAAACATCAGATTTTTCGACTCAAACAAAAAGCAGCAGCACATCCATGATTAACAACGGCATATCATATAGTATGTGATGAAATATTAAACCCAAACATCAGATTTTCGACCCTGCAAAATCCCCTCTTGTGATGACTTGTTGAAGAACTCAATGCAGTCAGCAATGGCCTCAGTGTAATGGGAATGGGAAGAGTAATAAGAGCTGCATGAAACCTTCGGTGGCTCAAACCTGTCGTTGTTGTTTTGGTTGGAACCCACACTTGAAGACTTGCCGGAAGATCCACCGGAAGGAAGGGAAGGAAACAAGAGCCGCATAAGGAACTTGCGGAAACGATAAAAGAGCTTCATTGTAGATCAAATATCAGAAAGACACTACTGCAGCTTCAAGGGTTTGTTCTTTGTTGTAGGGTTTCACTCCGAGTCTGAGGCAACATTGTAAATTTGTAGCCTCTCTCTGTCTGTGTTTTTTGCTTTGCCACTTTCCAGATGCCCTGGGGATATCATGTGTGCGATTCATTGTGAAGATTTCAAAAAGTTCGAGGTTTTTGCAAGTCTCAAAGTGCACCGGAAAACACCATGTGCCCAAATCATTTTTGTATTGTACTTCACATCACTTGTCCTAGAGCTGTTTGTATTGTATATTTGATGTTAGTTTGACGCTGTGATAACACATATATTATTATTAGTATTGCATGTCACAAGTATATGCTTGGCTCAGTGGCAAACTCACATGTGCTACTCCCCCAAGGTCCCAAGTTTGATTCCTACTAAGGGTGTTTCCTTGGTTTTCATCCACCTAAATAAAATAAATAAATTTTTATTAGATTAAAATTAGGATCAAATTGATAGATTGTATAGATAAAGGGGGACCAAATTTGTAATTATACCAATTTGTTTTAACTACCACATCATCTTTCCGTTAGGATTTAACGGAAGGTGGCTACATTGAAACCAATTAAATAGTTATGTGTTACATTTAACACAATTGAAAATATAGTGGTCAAATCGACACCAACTCCATAGTTCGGTGGTCATTAGTATAGTTTACCCTTAATTTTAATATGAATTAGATAATCTTTTTGAATAATAATATACATATTAGATAATTTTTAATTAACATGTAATAAAATATGGACCAAATCTTTAAACTCGAATTAGAAGTAAATCGAAAACTCTAATAATTTAAAAAAATACCCTTGAGTTGTTGCTTTCAGTTTGGGAATTCTTTCATCTTCTGGAATATGCAATTTGATTTTTTCTTTCTAAATAAATAAGGACGGTTCCCTTCAACTTCTTAATCATGGAAAAATAAACAAGTATTCTATTATATTAGCAAAAGATATATCGATTGCAATTCCCTTGCCTTTTTAAACTCATTGCTTTTTCTCAACGACAAACCATCGTTTCATCAGTCAACTGTAAAAACATAGTGCAGATTAGTTGTGGAAAAAAGCATGATGGATTGGGGACCAGTGATGATGGCAGATTAGTTGTTTCATTTTTGGGGAGGAACAAAGTGGCAGAGTTTGGGAACAATGAAATATGAATAGCTGAAGAAGGAAAGGATCAGGGAAGGTTAAAGTACTAAGGTTTAAAATGAAACAACGTAGTTTTATAAGTTCGAATTATTTGATTTTTCGGTTATTCGAATTTCCAAAATTCAGAATCGGCTCGAACTCGAAATTCTAACGAGTTATTCAAGTGACTTAAAAAACTCGAATAACTCAAATAACTCGACTCGAACAACTCAAAATTCAAAAAAAAAATTTGATTTTTTCGAGTCGAGTTTTGCCCACCCCTATCCCCGGAGATTGAAAAGTCGTCCATGAAAATTTCCAAAAATTCTACAACCATGTCTGAAAAAATAGCCAGCATACACCTCTGAAAAGTTGATGGGCATTACACAGTCCAAAGGGCATTCTTCTAAAAGCATAGGTTCCATACGAACAGGTGTAGGTGTCTTCTCTTGGTCTTCAGGTGCTATAGCAATCTGGTTGTACCCTGAGTATTCGTCGAGGAAACAATAGAATGATTTCCCCGCCAATCTATCTAGCATTTGATCGATGAATGGGAGAGGGAAATGGTCTTTTTTGGTTGCCTTGTTGAGCTTCTGACAATCCATACAAATCTTTCACCCCGAGACAGTCCTTGTCGGTAGCAAATCATTTTCCTTGTTACTCACCACAATCATGCCTCTTTTCTTGGGCACACATTGTACTGGACTGACCCACGAACTGTTGGATATGGGGTATATCACACTGGCGTCAAGCCACTTGATTATCTCCTTCATCACCACCTTCTTCATGATTGGATTGAGCCTTCTTTGGGTTTCGACAGAATTGTTGTGACAATCATCAAGCAGAATTTTGTGCATACAAATAGTAGGGCTTATACCCTTCAAGTCAGCCATAGTCCAACCTAAAGCTTTTATATGTTGAGATAACATATTTATGAAGCTAGATTCTTGCTTAGGCGTAAGACTAAATGAAATCATCACTGTAATGTCTCATTACTTCCTAAATATGCATACTTAAGGTGTGATGGCAAAGGTTTCAATTCCAATGTGGGTGCATGCTCGAGTGAGGGCTTAGGAGGAATAAATTCTGAGAAATCAATAGGTTCAAAATGAGTATCTGGTTTAATTTCAAGCATGCTAGACTGGGAAAACAAATCTGTCCACCTTCACCACTACATCTTCTATTCTTCCTTCAGGACCTACATGAGATCGGTCGGCCAATTGCAAGATGACGGAGGTTGGCCTTACATCTCCTATACTAAGCTTCATGAAAACTGATTTGGGTATGAGATTCACACTAGACCCAAGGTCACATAAGGCCTTCCCAACATAATTATCACCTATAGAACAAGGGATGATGAAGCTACCAGGATCCTTTCTCTTAGGAGGTAGCTTGATCCACACAGAATAACATTCGCTTGCTGTAGTAACAATCTCATATCTCTCAACCTTCCTCTTCTTGGTGATAATGTCCTTGAGGAATTTAGCATACGTAGGCATTTGGTTGATGACTTCTAGAAAAGGGACCTTGGTGTGCAGCTGGTCAAGAACATCCAAAATTTCTTGAATTGAAGATTTTCATTCTACTTCTTCAATCGTTGAGGGAAGGGTGGTGCGGGTCTGACTTCTTCTTCTACCACTGGGGTTTTGTCCCTTTCTCTAGCATTTTGTCCTCCTTCGATAGGTTCATTCGTCGAATCCCTGTCCTTATCCTTCTCACACGATGAGTCCTCTTGCAAATCAGGTTCCTCTTTCACATCCTTGGGAGTGGAGGTTTCTTTCTTTTCCCCCCAAACTTATCTTCCTTGTTAAATTGAGTGCCACTCCTCAAAGTAAGTGCACTGCATTGCTCCTTGTCGTGGCTTTTAGTGACTTCAGTATCACTAGGTAGATTTCCCTAGGGTCGCACATGCAATGCTTGAGCAATCTGACCCACTTGTGTTTCTAACGATCGCAAGGATGAAGTATGAATTTGTAGCAAGGCCCTTTGATTCTTTATAGACATAGAGTGGTCTTGCAACAGTGTCTTTTTAGTGGACATGAAATCTTTAGCGGATGTCATGAAATCCTTGAGTGTAGCTTCTAAAGAGTTACTGTTCGATGAAGATGCAATGCCTCTATTATTTTGCCATGGCATATTCTGCTGAGAACCTTGTTGTTCAAGTAGATTCTGTTGTTGATTCGAGCCATCATAGTTGTTGTTTCCTTGATTCCCCCAAGAAAGGTTAGGATGCTGTCACCATCTTAGGTTATAGGTATTCGAGTAGGGGTTGTTATTTCGGTTTGTGTTCCCCATATAGTTTGTGGACTCTTGATTATCCGGGCACTCGCTCAAATGGTGGTTTCCATCACAACGAAGGCAAGTGGATGCCATCTTTACCTCCTTCACTTCATTAGAACGTTGGAGATTTTTCAACATACTTGTAATGGCGGAAAAGCTGAGCTGAAACTGAGGCATCCGCATCTGTGTCACGTGTTCCTTGAGTTCTTCTCTCCGTTCCAAGTCTTGATGATGGAAATTGGTAATCGTTATTAGCGATTCTATCAAGAATGTCAAATGCTTCCTATGGTGACTTATCCAACAAAGTTCCATTTGGTAAAACATCTAGCATCATTCTGGTGGGAGTATTAACACAATTGTAGAACATTACTACTTATGTCCAATCATGAAATCTGTGATTAGTGCACTTGCGCAGAAGTCCCTTTAATCTGTCTCAATACTAATACATTGATTCATCATCAGATTGACGAAAAGAGGCAATATCATTCCTCAACTGAGTGTTTCTGTTTGGTGGATTATATTGCAACAAAAAACTTTTGCACAAATCTATTCATGTTTCATTGATCCGGCTGGTACACCACTCAACCATTCTCGTGTTCGGTCACGTAATGAATAAGGGAAAAGCTTGAGTTTCAGCACATCTTCATGTACCCCTTGTTTTCGAAAAGAGTCGAAAACTTCTAAGAAAGCACGAATGTGTTGCCTAGCATCTTCATGAGGGGAGCCTTTGAATTGACCAATCGAGTTCAACATGTTGAACATTACAGGTTTAAGCTCGAAGTGGGCTGCCTGAATTTCGGGAGCTACAATCCTTGGGTTGAGGTCATCCAAGATAGGATTCAAGTGATCTCCAATAGCTCGTGGTCGAACCTCAGGTCCACCATTTGTTGCAGCATCAGGATCTGCCTGATTACCAGTTGGTAATCCTCCTTGATTTTGAGCTTCGTTCATGACTCTAAGTGCTTCTTGTATTCTTCTTCGTTAACGAAAAAGATGTTCAATTTTAGGAATATACGGTAGTATGGGTTCGTCCAGTCTTCTTCGGGTCATTCACTAGCACACACACCTGAAAAAAAACGAACAAAAATAACTAGTAAATATATACAAGAAAAGAGGAATTGAACTAGTACGAAGACTAAACTTAAAACAACCAATTGTCAATCCCCGGCAACGGCGCCAAAAACTTGTTGTGTTGTATGATTTACTATAATTGAAATGCAAATAGTGCAAGTATACACGTCGATCAAGTATTAAAGTGACGAGTAAGTATCGTCTCCACAGGGATTGGAGGTGTTTCAAGTTAAGTTTAAGCACACGAGACAAAAAATGAATATTGATTAAGGAGCTGGTTTTAAACGAGTAAATAAGATGCTGTAGCAAAAATAGTATATAAAAACTGGAGTAAACTGAATGAACTTTCAACGTCCTCTCACGTGTGAAACTCTCTATGGAATGACTGGCTAGGCTTGCTAAGGAATTCTTTACTTAAGTCTCATACAAGTCTCACTACTTCCAGCCCAAACTATGCTCGACAGAGTTTACTACGATGCTTCTAAGCTATCTCTAGCAAGAAACCTGACAGCCAAGATGCTACAACAATACCTCTCAGCGTGAACCCTAGCAAACTACTTATCGTTTAAGCGCTACTCTTTTTAGTTGTTGAAACCCTATCCTTATCTCTAAGGTGAGTTAAGGTTTGCCTCTTAGCACAACCTCATTGTCCACGTAGATATAGGCTTAACTCTCTCGACCATTAAGCACATCGACACTTAGGTTAAGGCTACTCTCGAAAGCTTTTACAAATCTAAGACAATAAAACAGTGAACAAAGCATTTAAGGGAATAAAAATAACTTAACATCCATAAAAACCAAAATAAAATCATCAAAAGAAAGCCCAAGCCACTTAAAATCAGGTCATGGCTGGGTAATAAACATCCATCTTCATTCGTTTAAAACAAACCATTCTAGAATAGAAAATGCTAAAGCAGAACAGCTAAAAAGGAAGGAAAAACTCCCAATGTCATCTTGGACTGCCACGAACTGCCCTAAGCTTGCTGCTTCTCTCGAACGCAAGCAAGATCACCCTTTGGAGCTTCAACTATGAAGGACAGCAAGGTGAAGAAGATGAAGAAAGCGGTCGAGTCTTCTCCTTTCTTTCCTCGCCCAAAAAGCTCCTTTTCTAATTCTCTCTCCTCGTTTCTCATGTTGGCTTCTTGTCCTTTATATAGTGGGGCTCCTAGGGTCTTGTGCTCTAATATTCCTTGAGGTTCCTAGGCAATATTCCCTCTTCATGTGTGGCACAAAAGACAAATAGGGGAGTTTCCACATGTGGGCCAAAGAGAATGTCTTCGATGCTTTGTTCTTTTTTGCGCCCAAAAATGCTGTCCAAAAATGTTGCAGCATTTTTCCTCCTTTTCCCAGCTTCACTCCTGCTTCACCTGTACATCACTGCACCAGAACATACCCTTCCAACAGCATCAAATATTGTAAAATAGATCAAACCACCAAACAAGCAAAGGCCTATGCAACTATATGTCCTAAATGCATCTATATGATATGAAATGATCTTAAAACCAAGAAAATACTTAAGTAAAAATGTATGAAATATAGGTATTTTTGCAAGTTATCACATACACATAATATCCACAAGTATATCATTCGAATCATGGTTCATGCATAATAACTTGTTCAAACATGAAATTCACAAGGAGAAACAAAAGAACAAGACAATTACCTTGCTAATTAAGGATCTACACAAAGAATATTCATCAATTTAAGTTTATCATCCCAAGAATCAAGCTTTCTATCTCTATTTCTTCTTCTCTTTTCTCTATCTAAAGGGTTCGGTTAAGGGAGGAAAAGGATGGAGATGATGATTCATCATCCTTTCTCCCTAAGTGTTTCCGAGTGCTCCACTAAGAAATTCTCTCCACATGACACATGTGGAGGCCCTTAATCCTTTACTCATTTTGCATGCAAGTTATCGGATTTGGATTATAAACATTTTACTCCTATTGATTTGGGTTAGTAAAACTTTAATTCTTACGATTTAGTCCTTAACTCATTTAATTCTCCTTAATTACAAGATGTTTGCACAATTAGGCTCTAATTGCTTTTGCAACAAGCTACTAGGCCCTAATTTTGGGTATTAAATTCCCCCCCCCCCTTAAAAGGAAATTCACCCTTGAATTTACATGAGTTAAACAAGTGAGGATATTGATCTCTCATCGTAGCCTCGGGTTTTCACCAAGGGTACATTCTTGTTTCTAAGTCTTCTGACTTCCTTTTAAAGTTTTTTCATTGGCTCTTCTTCATATGACAAGTTGGGATTCAATTCGTGTAACCCCCTCGTCCCGGCCTAGCCAACAGACCGGACCGAACGAGTTACACAGGGAAAACCAAAGCGAAACCCGCTAAGGCCTCACTCCGATTAGCAACACTAATTTGTTTCATTTATATTTATCTTGTCTAAATGTCACAATTAATCCTAAATGTGAAGAAGACATTAGAAAAGCGAAAACGAATACAATCCAAGCAGAGCATACGACAACTTAAATTTACCAAGTAGCTTAATTGATCAAGTTCCATGCACACGGGGCAAAACCATCATAAAGGATACATATAACTCAATTAGGAAACATACAAGCCATAGAGACTAAAATGTAACGTTCAAGAACCTTTGAAGATGCCATTTAACCGATTTAACTACTTGCATTTCGGAACAGGGAACAGGCAAGCTTGTTCTGAAACGCGGGCTCTATTTAAAAAGTAAGACCACGCCGTTCCGAACGGTCCCACCTTGTTCCGGAAAGGGAGTCTACAGTGGCAAAACGTATCGAAACTGGTTCCGAACAGGGACTCACAGTGGCAAACCGTATCGAAATGGGTTCTAAAACGGGGGCTCATAGTGGCAAATCGTATCGAAATGGCACCACCCCTATTTCGATACGAGTTCCCCTGGAGCTGTCGACCGTTCCGAAACTATATCGAGCGTTTCGAAACGCTTGCACACAGTTTGGCCCGAAATCATACTTTGACACCTCCAAACGTCCCCAAACTTGTCTCGAATCATCAAAAACCACATAGCAACATATCATACATACATTCTAGATGCAAAGTATCCTAATTACATCATTAGACATGCATTCAAGCAATAAAGTGGATTTCAAGTCCAAGGCTCGCAAAGACACTTAGTTTCAAAAACACTAACATGCCAAAACACAAAGCAATTCATACAATGCCTCATCACACCTCAACATATCATAGTATCAACATTTAAAACGTGCTTGCAACATAGACATAGCAAAACATAGGAGTTTGAACACCAACTCCCTAACAACAAACCTAGCAATCCCATTGTCTAAGTGTTATTACAACTAATAAAATCATACTTTGAGCCACCCAAGAACTCCGAATAACTCCTCCCTTGCCCACTTGCCTCTCAAAGCCTCTAACGATATGCATTGTTGGAAAAGGAGAGCGTAAGCTTAAAGCTTAGAGAGCGGAGCTCTAAAACACAACAACAATGCAATTTTAAAACATAAATATTAGATTTGGAGCAAAACCATTTAAGGAAAGATGTGAGGAAACACAAACATCAACAATACATGGTATGCACATGTATAACCAATACCCGGTAGGACTACACATCACCGTTCACAACAACTAGTAGTTTTCTGATGGGACTACACATCACCGTACTCTTCTACTAGTCACTACCGGTGGGATTACACATCATCGTAGCAACGACAACCATCACGTGAGACTCGACACCAACAACGACTACACGACAACATTAAACGGAGAGTAAAGGCAATCCACATTTCACACAACAACACAATAATTGCACACACCAAGACTTAACGAGTAAGGTGAAATAGCAACTTACACTTGGGTTTAGGTTAGCCCTTAAGGCTCCACCCAAACCCCAAGAACCCACTTTGAAATCATTTAAAACTTCAAACATTACCACTCACCGATTGAGCCCAAACGAAAGCCAAAACGCCGATCTCAAGCCTTCGTACTACCCGGTATCGCATCCGAAGTACCCGAATCAATATATGCTGCTTCAAGACAACCCAAAACAAACTATTAGGGTGCTAAAATACTTGTAAACCAGCAGCAACCCGGAAATCTACTCCTTGCAACCAAAACACATTGATTCAAACCCAAATTTCATCCAAACTTCACCATTTTCGTCCTAGACAAACCCTACACTGAAACCATTCATTTCAACCACCAAAACACATCCAAAATCATCTAGAAATATCCCCCAACATCAAAGGAACCACCAGCCATGGTTTCGACTCAAAACCAACCCAAAAACTCAACTTTTTTAACCTAAAATTCCCATTTTTATACCCATTTTGGGTTTCCCACCATTTGTAATCTTTTTAAGACACCCAAACATGATTAAAAACACCCTTAAACATTACATTAGAATACCCACACGAAAATCCCTCCATTTTATCATTTTTCAAACTCAAAGCATTTTAAAATAACCCAAAATAATGGATTTTTAAGAGAAATCTAACTAGTGACAACTTAGGGGAAGAAGAATTAAAACAATGAAATGCGTACCTTGGAAAACTTGCTTGAAAGAGGGATTTGGGAAATGGAATAGTGGTTTAGGGTTTAAGAGAGGTTTTGTGGAAAAATGGGTTTTTCTTTTGGAGAAGATGACACCTTTTTTTCAAACTTCTTTTCTTTAGTCTTTTTAATTAAATTCCCATCTACAAATTCATTAATAGCATTTTTGTAATTAATGGCAACTTTTATAAAATCATTATTTTAAATCTAATTTTAACCCGGACTAATCCTAGATCAACACGGATAAACTGCCGAGCCCTAAATCTGGGCGTTACAATTCGACTTCTTCAAGCTCTAGAACGTGTAGTGGATCAAATTTGTATCTTCTGAGCACAAAAACATGGAAGACATTGTGGATCTTATCGAATTCACTACAGAGTGCCAAACAATAAGTCATTGGACCAATTCTTTCAATAATTTCGAACGGTCCAATCAATTGAGGGTTGAGCTTTCCTTTTCTTCCAAATCTGAAGACCTTCTTCTAGGGAAACACTTTGAGAAAGACTTTGTCTCCAATGTTGTACTGAATGTCCCTTCTTTTCAAGTCAGCATAGGCTTTCTACCTATCAAAGACTTGCTTTAATCGATCATTAATGATTTGAACTTGCTCTTTGGTTTCTCAAAGCAATTGAGGTCCCAACACCTTGTTCTCTCCCAATTCGGACCAACAAAAGGGAGTTCTACATCTTCTCCCATACAAGGCTTCGAATGGCGCCATTTGGATCGAGGTTTGATAGTTATTGTTGTAGGCAAATTCTACAAGAGGTAAGGATTTCTCCCAATTTTTCTCGAAGTCTATAACACAAGCTTTTAACATGTCTTCAAGCACTTGTATTACCCGTTCAGATTGGCCATCACTTTGAGGATGTAAGGTCATGCTTAAATGCACATTGGATCCAAGGGCTTTTTCCAAGGATTTCCAAAATCGAGCAGTGAATCTAGGATCTCTATCGGAGATTTTGGATGTAGGAACTCCATGCAAGCGTATTAATTCACGAATGTATAGCTCGGCCAAGGAATCCAAGCTTAGGTTCATTCCAATAGGGAGGAAGTAAGCCGATTTAGTGAATATGTCCACTATCACCCACACAACATCACTCTTTCTTGGAGTGCAAGGAAGACCACTCACGAAATACATGGTAATACGATCCCACATCCACTGGGGTAGTTCGATTGGTTGAAGCAATCCCGTAGGAACTTTGTGCTCTGCTTTAACTCTTTGACAAGTTAAACACTTGGATACGAAGTCTGTGATGGTTGACTTCATGTTTGGCCACCAATATAGGGGTTTTAGGTCTTTATACATCTTGACTGATCCCGGGTGTATCGAGAAGGAGCCTTGGTGAGCTTCTTGCAAGATCTCCTTTTTCAATTCTTCATTGTTGGGGATACATACCCTACCTTTGAAATAAAGTAATCCATTCGAATGAATGGAGAATTCAAGGTTGGCTTTCGAATCAAGCTTCAAAATGATAGCTTGGAGTTCATGGTAGGTTTTTTGAAGGTCTTTGATTCTCGAAATCAAGTTAGATTGAACTTGGAGTTCAGACAAGAGTCCATGCTTCTTGTACACTCAAAAATGTGCATTGATTGCTTGAGAAACTACAAGGAAAGCTTATAAGATTGAGTTTATGGATTCAATAGGAAGTTTTCAAGGATATAACTTTTACAAGGTTTTCGAATAGCTTACCCAAGCTCGATTAACGACTAAGAGCATCAACAATCACGTTGGCTTTTCCGGGATGGTAATCAATGACCAAGACATAGTCTTTCAACAACTCCATCCATCTTTTTTGTCTCAAGTTCAAATCCTTCTGAGTTAGGAGGTATTCGAGGCTTTTGTGATCAATGTATAGTTAACACTTCTCACCGTACAAGTAATGTCTCAATATCTTGAGAGCAAATACAATAGCGGCCAAATCTAGATCGTGTGTATGGTAGTTTAGCTCGTGAGGTTTCAACTGTATAGATGCATACACTACCACATTGCCTCCTTACATCAAAACACATCCTAGCCTCGAATGTGAAGCATCACTGTACACAATGAACTCATTTCTCGATTCTGGTTGTATAAGAACCGGGGCATGAGTCAAGGCTTGTTTAAGTTGGTCGAAAATTCTTTATTGCTTCTTCAACCATTCGAGAGGCTCATCCTTTCGAAGGAGCTTGGTCAAGGGTGTGGCTATAGTTGAAAACCTTTTGACAAACCGCCGATAGTATCCAGCTAAACCGAGAAAGCTTCTGACCTCACTTACATTCCTCAAAGATCTCCATTCCAAGATAGATTGTATCTTCTTTGGGTCTACTTTGATTCCATTCCAAGATAGATTGTATCTTCTTTTACCCTAATTTGGTAGTATCTCGATTGTAGATCGATCTTTGAATACACAACAACATCCTTAAGTTGATCAAAGAGATCTTCAATCCTTAGCGAGGGATATCGATTCTTGATGGTGAGCTGGTTCAATTGTCGGTAATCATTACAAAGTCTCATCGTCCCGTCTTTTTTCTTCACGAACAAGACTGGTGAACCCCATGGAGAGGAGCTAGGCCGAATGAATCCCTTGTCTTGTAGATCTTGGAGTTTCTTTTGGAGTTCTTTCAACTCGATTTGTGCCATTCAATAGGGTGTAATGGACACTGGACTTGTTCTAGGCTGGACATCAATCCCGAACTCTACTTCTTTGGTTGGAGAGAGACCAGGGAGTTCCTCGAGAAAAACATCAATGAATTCAGATACAATAGGGATAGTTGGCAATCCAAAATCATATTCATCTTGCAAGGTCATAGCAGCAAAGATTGATGTTGGTTTTTATCGATAAGTAGGATGGATTCCTTTCCTAGTCCTCAGAGATGGAGTCTCCGATTTTGGCAATCTACCCAAGCTTTGTGTTTCCCTAACCAGTCTAGTCTCAATACTAGATCGAACTCACAAGAAGGCAAGACATACAAGTCAACAGGGAAGGGTATGCCTCGAATGCTTATAGGACATTTCTTGCAAATGAAGTTAATAGGCATATTTCCCCCTATAGGGTTCGAAACTACAAGGCTAGATTTAACAATTTCAGGTTTCAATTTTAGCTTAGCAATCAATGATGAGCATACAAAAGAATGGTAGACCCCGAATCAATAAAAGCATAAGCAGGACTTGAATTTAATTCAACGGTACCTACGATTACATCGAGTGATTCTTCTTCCTTCTTTACCTGAATGTGATAAAATCGAGCAGGGGCTCGGGATTCTTGATGTGTAGGTGCCGAATGTTGGCCTCTACTCTTGGCTTGATTCCCAGACTAAGCTTGTCTCGGGCCCTTATTACGGTTGGAAGGTGTTGAACTAGCATTTACCGAGGCTAGATTTGGAAGCTTGTTAGGGTTTTGAGGGCAATCCTTGATATAATGATCCGGGGCCGAGGACTATTTGGAAGCTTGTTAGGATTTTGAGCAGCTTTACTAGAATTCCTTGTGCTATTAAAAGAGATAACTAGGGCCGGGGGCTTGGACATCGATTAAGGTCTCAATATGAAGTTACTTTTTTGAGTAGGAGTGAAGGTTAAAGAGCTTTATTTATGGAACTTGGCTTTCTTTGATTGCCAATGAGGATTATCATCATGTTTGGATCTCTTATCATTACGGAGGCTTCCACCCTTTCTTTTCTTCGAAGCTTTCATCTCTGCTTCAGTTGCAATGGCTCGATTAACCAGATTTTGGAAACCTGTAATCCCGAGAGCCATAAAGATGGTACTTAGTTCATCATTCAAGCCATCGATGAACATTCTACACTTGTCTGCATCCATCTTGATGTACTCCGAGCCATACTTGTAGTACTTGCAGAAATCGCTCACGTATTGTTCGATAGGCCTGCCACCTTACTTCAAGTACAAGAAATGCTTCCGACGCTCGGCTAGATATTGTTCGCTAATGTATTTCTTTTTGAATTCTTCAATGAAGAACTTCCACGTAATAAAATCAGCATGGGCAGTCAAGGTTGTGGTTTCCCACTAACTTAAGGCTTCATCAGCCAAGAGGGCTATAGTACATTCAAGCTTGTGTTCATCAGAACATGGGAGTTGTTTGGTGAGGATTCGAGTAGTAGCCTCTAGCCAGTACCCAACTATTTCAGGATTGGCTTCATCAGCACCGGTGAAGGTATAGGCCTGGTGTTGAGCCAGCTTGTCAATTGGAGCTCTACTAGGTGTAGTAGTAGCAGTAGCATGATGGTCTCATTTTAACGTAGTCACGAATTGATCAAACATCTCCTTCATGCTAAGGAGACATTCCCTTTGCACATCTTGGTTAACATGAGCTTCCTGCTGAGGTTGAGCTTGCTCTCGAGGTTCGACTGGGTCTCGAGGTTCAGCTTGTCTAGGAGGATTTTGTTCCATCCTCACACTATCTCCTTCATTCGAGGAGCCTTCAGGACTTTCATCATCTCGGGCGAGTCTTGTTTCAAACATTCTATGTTTAAATAAGACAAGAGAGAGTTTAGTTAAGCAAGAACACGAGCATACTTGAAATACAACTCCTAGGTGGCACAATTTAATCCTATATGATGAATGATGGCCCGGTTTAGTCCTAGAATCTACTAAACCTTAAGCTCTAATTACCACTTCTGTAACACCCCTCACCCGACTTAGAAGTAAACAAAACAAGGAGTGTAAAAACAAGCAAACAATCATACAAGAAGGCTGGCCAATTTAAAATTTTTCGAACTCATCACTAGAAGATGAGTACATAATGTACAAATAATGTACTTAGTGAGGTAGCAACTAAATCTAGCAAGTTTTCAAGTTTAGTAGTCTTTAAGTCATGTATAATATAGCTAAGGCTTAAGCACTAGAGATCGAGCCTCGCTTAAAGTTTCAAACACATCAAGTCAAGTAGGAAGTCAAGTACTCATGTATAATCTTTACCATTTATGCATTTCATCACAAGTACAATAACATGTAACAAGGTTATAAACTCAAGGACATAAATCATATCATGTTACCAACATTAATCGAATAGCATGTCAATCAAGGGGAGAGTTTGATTTCAAGATTAATCAAGCATCATTTCAAGGCAAGAAGCATACTGAAGTATAACAATTCGAGTATTCATTCAAATGTCATGTAAACAAGCAAGTTCAAGCATCACGTCAAGTATATTCAAGCTTTAAGACATGTTTTCTTTCTTGATTTTTAACTTTAGATTAGGCCTTGGACCTGGACCGTATAGTCATGTATATCCCTCCTACTGTCGCTAGTGACCATAACACGCATCCCTCCTACTTTCGCCAATTAGGGGCCTTGGACCTGGATCGTAGTCCACTCAATCACAAATAAGCTCTAAACTCTATGGCATGTCATCCTACCTAAGACCAACTAGAAACCAAGGCTTTGTTTGATATACATGTCAATTATTCAAGCTTCAAGATTTCATGTCAAGGCAAGTATATATAACAAGTTCTAGGCAAGTTGATAGCTTATTTAAGCATCTCTTTCAAGTATTTACTTAACAATAACAAGGTAGCTCTTAGGCCATTCGAGCCTTAGCTAACATTATATCATGTATTCTTTGTGTTCTAGAAAGTATATATGTTTCATGTCATCAAGTATCAAGCATGATCATCCTAGGTACATCAAGAAGCATTTGAATAAATCAACACAAAAAATCATAGAAGATTAAACAATGGTCACATGATTCATTTGCATAGCCAAGTTATATATCAAGCATATCTTATTCAACAAATTTCCATTTAGCCATTCTTCCCTTATTCATTACCAAGCATAGATTAGTTTCATTTCATGGCATCTTCTTAGAAACAGTGTAAACAAGCATATTTGGTTAGGACTTAAGTCCTAACCCTAAGTAAGACTACACTCACAATAATCCAAGCTATTTGTGCTCTTAGTTCCAAATCCCTTTTTGCTTTGCACTACCTTGCCCAACTCTCTCTTCTTCAACAAGTTCCTCTCCTTGTGCTAACAATACATTCAATACAGGGGATCAAAATCAACCACAATGCAAGTAATACATTCAATGCATTTCAAGCATCCATTTCAAGCAATTCAACTCAAACAATTCAAGGCAATTCTACCTAGCACGAGCATACTTGTCATCTAGCAATTGTATACACATTTCCATTCATTAAATCAGTTCTTTAATCAAGCTTATCAAAACAGCTTTATCCAGGTTTAAACTGCCCTAAAACAGTCTCAATTTAACTGTATTTACCATATATATAAAACAATCCCTTATTGTGTGTGTTTGTATACATGTTCAAAACTGTTTTTCCAACATTAAAACAGTGCAGTTTTTAGCTTGAAAACAATCTCAATTCTTTTTTTTACAGTGCAGTCCAAACGCAGCTTAAAAATAGTCCCTAAGTAGTCCAATTTTATTCAAAATAGTCCCTAATGTTACTATATCAAGCTGTCCAATTTTTAGGCCAAAACAATGCAGTTTCTCATTTAAAAACAGTCCCGGTTTTTACTAAATTTTACAGGGCAGTCCTTTAATTATCAAAACAGAATTTCCTGCACTTAATTTAGCATGAAAACAGTTTCAATTTGTGCTAAAATATTCCACAATTTTACTATATGCTCAAAACAGTCCCAAGTTCATATATGCATCAAAAACAGTCCTTAAACAATGTTATATCACACAATTCATTTTAGCAATCTTTTAACTATCTTTCCCCTGTTTCAAAGCTATCGTTTCCAGTCCTTAATTCATTCATTTCAGTCCATAAATTTACCAATTCTTTCAAAATGATCACTAGCTAGCAATTAACCACCAAATGTGACTAGTTTCATTTCTAGTCTAAATTTCACTATCTAAGCGTGATACTCAATCGATTAATATCCCAATTTAACATTATCTAAATTTCTAGCAAGCTAATCATACAATTTAAGTCTCAATTTTCATGAATTTTGAATTACATATCAAGTTACATGATCATTCAAGCAAGGGTTGTCATGTATGTCAATATACCTCTCGGTCAAGCTAATTTCCATACTAATTTCAATAGTGTTTCAATGATCTAACAAGCTACCATCAAAAGCCATTTCAAGCATGTATCATACAACAAACATACACATAATATCCACAAGTATATCATTTGAATCATGGTTCATGCATAATAACTTGTTCAAACATGAAATTCACAAGGAGAAACAAAAGAACAAGACAATTACCTTGCTAATTAAGGATCTACACAAAGAATGTTCATCAATTTAAGCTTATCATCCCAATAATCAAGCTTTCTCTCTCTATTTCTTTCTCTCTTTTCTCTATCTAATGGGTTTAGTTAAGGGAGGAAAAGGATGGAGACGATAATTCATCATCCTTTTTCCCTAAGTGTGGTCGAGTGCTCCACTAAGAAATTATCTCCACATGATACATGTGGAGGCCTGTAACCCCCTAAACTCGGGCTATAAGAAATTGTCGAATTTAGGAAGTCACAATTGAGAACTTAACCCTCAAGAAAACCAATTTTGAAATTACACTTTAATTTAAAAATATATATGTAACGATAATTAATAAATATATAATAATAAATAAAACATAAATGTCATAAAAAAATATTCGATTGTTTACATAAAATCTCTAAAATAAAATTATAGTAAAAGAATGCTTAAATAATTCGAAAAACATAAATAGTCTCTCAAGTATGAAATTATATCAATATTCCAATATAATAAAATAATAATCTGAATAATTAAAAATGCTTTCATACTAAATAATAAAATAACCGAATAAAATGTGAGATCCTCCAAGTACCACGTCACCTAAAGTATAAAGATATTTGTAAGAGGAAACTATGGGGAGTAAGCTAAAGAGCTTAGTGTATCTCTAAAGTGCAAGAAAAACCATAATCATAAAACATAATATTATTTTCTTGAAATTCTTTAAAACATAAAACAAATGATACAATATCACAAGCTCAATGCAATGCACCCAGCTACGTCCGCCAAATTTGAGGAAGGTTCCTATAACTTCCTCCCTATGTCCGCCATCCAAAGTGGTATTCAGCCCGAAGGGTGAAACCAATGAACTTCCTCCTTACAAATTCCAACCCATGCTCATGCATATATGATGTTTAAAATTCAAGTTTCATAAAAACCAATTCCATAAATCTGATATTCCATAAACATAATTCATAAATCATAGTCCATAAATCCATAAATCATAGTTCTGTAAATCCGATGTTTCATAAATCAAATGTTCCATAAATCATAATTAAAACACATTCTGAAATCATATGCACATGACGTCAATCATACAAGCCATAATACATATAAATAATCACATAAGGGGTAAAACACCAACACATAGAAAAATAACATATAATTTAATTATAACACCGAAAGAAACACACCTTAGCCAAAGCAAACTAAGCCTATTGAATATCGTGGTTTTCCATGATCAAAAGTATTAGATCCAACTGTATTCATACTCGACTAAGCTTGGGGTTTGATCGAATTAAATAAATAAATAAAAAGAAAGAAAAGGAAGATGTGTTTTGAATATAAATCAAGAGTGAGGGGGAAAGACGGCTGCAGAAAATAAACAAAATTGCAGGGAAAGAATCGTGGGTTTTATAAACAAAATTTTGGATAAATTACAAGTTAAGTCCTTGTACTTTCTAGGGTTCACAAAATAGGTACCTAATATCAATTCTTTATAAAAAAAGTCACTAAATTCGTTTAAAAATTCAACAAAATCCCAAATTTCTCAATTAGGGTTTCATATTTAAATTCTTAATTTATAGGGTTTTTGAATTAGGGATTTTAAAATTAAGTTTTTAAATTAGGGATATTTCGAATCTAGGGTTTACAATTTGGGCGTAATTTCTGGGGTGTTACAAGGCCTTTAATCCTTTACTCATTTTGCATGCAAGTTATTGGATTTGGATTATAAACATTTTACTCCTATTGATTTGGGTTAGAAAAGCTTTAATTCTCACGGTTTAGTCCTTAACTCATTTTATTCTCCTTAATTACAAGATGTTTGCACAATTATGCTCTAATTACTTGTGCAACAAGCTACTAGGCCCTAATTTGGGGTATTACAATTTTGAAAGAACAATGAATTTTTAATTACTTTCCATTTATCTACTCTTTATACTTAATTATATTCTTTATAGTTAAGCATGCATGTTTGAACATACATTTTTTTATAAGAGGCGGCCTCATTAAAAAACCCCTTCATAATTGTCTAATCCGCCCTTGGTGAGGGGGAAAGACAATCAGCGGAAGGAGGAAAAGAGTGCCTTGAGTTTTATTAACAGGGACTTAAATATCCGTTAGTACAATCAATCCTTAGTTTATAGACCAGTACAAAAACTGACTCCACACTCCCCTAAGTCTATCCTCATCTCACCCAATCCCTTTTTTAGCTAACTCATCAGCATCATAATTAGCACTCCTTACAATCAGACGACAAATAATCTAATTGTCTAACACCATTCTGTTTATCTCTCTCACGATGCTCTCATAACAAGCTGGACTGGAATATGGGTCATTAATCCAATTTATGGCGACTTGGCAATCGCAATCCAGCACAAGACGACCCCTCGAACACCAAGTCGAGTTGAAAAAAAGTTTGAGCCCCTCTTTTATAGCTTTCAACTCTGCAAAGATTGGGGGACCTGCTCCCACATACATGATACTTATGCTAGAGAAATGATCAGCTTCATGCATTACATACTTATCTATCACTATGCACTTTGTTTCGTGATGTTTATGTTATATATTAAGTTACATGCATGCCTTAGCTCGTGACATTTTCTTTAAATTTATTTTTGTTCTTATACTTTGTTTTAATTACTTTTTCTTTTAAATATTAACCACATCACAAGGGATCAATAGGTAGCTCACTATTAGCTCGTGACGTTTGGAATCAGCTCAATCCAGCTTGCAAGTTCACTTGCCGAGACAATCAGCTAGGAGGCAACTTAATTCAGCTCAGCTCAAATTGTTGAGGCAGCTCATTTAGCTCATCATTAGCTCAAATTAGCTTAGAGAGAAGTTAAGACAAGGATAGCTCCAATTCAACTCATAACAACTCATATAGCACGAGACAAGCTCAAGAATACTCAAGGAGGAGTTCACCTAGCTAAGGGCATCTTGAAACAACTCAAATCAGCTCCAAAGGATGAGCTAGCTAAATCAGCTAGCTAGCCTAGCTCAAGTCAGCTCATGCCCAGCTCGAGGAGCTCAACTCAGCTCAAGCTATCACTCTTAGCTCCACTACCTAGCTAGCTAGCTACGGTACCAAGCTAGCTAAGCATGAAGGGTCACCTAGGCAACCATTCATCCATGGAGGGAAACCATAGCGCCTCTCCACACCTTGGCGCCAAAGTGAAGCAATACCAACCCTTAAAGAGTTAGCTGAATCACCACTAGCACTATGCATGCCCATTCGGCCATTTTGGAGGGAGACACAAGCCATGTCGAATCATCACCAACACTCTACATGCCCATTCAACCATTTTGGAGGGAGACACAAACCATGTCGAACCATCACGTGCCCCTTGATTCAAGCCCATTCAGCCATCCATTGTAATCTATAAATAGGCCTTTGATTTGCATTTGTAAACACAACTTTCAGAATATATAAATTATCCTTTTGTGAGGTTTCTCTCAAACTTGTTCTTTTAAGAACTTCTTGACTTATCAAGCCTATTTAAAGGTTTGTGGCATTTTCTTATTTCCATTCTTGATACTTCAGGTTGTTGATTATTTTTAATTATCAGTCTAAGTCCCTATTACCGCCCTCAAAGTCCTTCAATTAGAAATGGGTTTATACTCTAAGTATAAGTTATTTCTTTGATACTTTGAATACACTTCCTTCATTTCCATTCCATTTCTTTTCCTTCCCATCCGCCACCATATCCGAACAGCCCATTCATCCTTTCATCCCTTTCATCCATACCATACACTACCATACTTCCGCATCCTATTCTATCTTCATCATTTCTTTCCTATTTCACCAAGAAGACATTCGGAGGATCAAGGCTTACATGCATTCACGGTCGGGACAATCAAAGCTTCTCTTAACAACATCAATTGGAGAGTTGGAGTGCATCAGCTGGACTCCCAACTGATTGAATAGGTGATTTCCGATCTAAAATGGTCGAGGAGTAGGCCTTGGCAACAACAACCTTTCCTCTTGTCTTTCTTTCCGTTTCAGTTTAAGCATATAAGGTCTTTAACCTATTGGGACAAGTAACATATGGCCTATAACAACTTTAAGACTTACGTACAACATAGTACTTAAATATAGAAAAAAAAAAGTTGACTTGCAAACTCAAGAATCATAAATCGAAATTACAATTCATGCTATATCAAACAAACATGCTTCAAAATCACACCAAATGTATATGATCAATGAACATAACACATAAGCATCATACAAATTCATTAAAATAACTTTAAAACTAAATCCCAAGTGTTTTTTCCCGCATTGCCTCGTTACAACATATTTCAAAAACTATATTTACATACTTTATAGCCTTGTGATGTTTTGGGTTCATGACCTTGCCTCAAAAACAGCCCAAAATGTCTTAATCCTCTACATTGAGGAAAGAGAACGAGCGTAAGCTATTAAAGCTTGATGAGTGACTTTGCACAAAAATAATCACCAATGCATTATATCAATACAAGGTGTATGTCTAGCTAATCAAACCATTTCAAAAAATCAGAATTTAAAGCCTAATAAAAACTCATGACAAATCATACTTCCTCGTTTCATAACTTGGCAAAAATATTGACATATTGGCATTAAGTTCTTGTAATCAACATATCTTAGAAAATTCATTGGATACACGGATCAAACTTATCAAAACGTGGACTTAGATCCCCACCCCCAACATATACAAATGAATTTCACGATTGCTAGACTTATGAGTACTTGGGATTCACAATAAAAAAAAATGAGTGCTAGACTAACAAGTCTTAGAATCCACAACCGCTAGAGCATTGAGTCCTTGAGATTTTTAGGTACGATCGATTGATTAGGCTAACAAGTCTTTCAAATTTATTTCACATATTCTTAAGGAGTATACTCATCCTATGGCATGACAACTATATCCGATTGTTGGTTCAAAATGTCACAAGCCAATATATCCATTAAAACACATATACTTATTATTTTTCTTAAATCATCATGCCTCAATGCTTATCGACATTTTCTCAGAACTTATCAGAAACTTATTTTAGTACACACAAGTACTATTGCACAAAAATAGTAAGTTAACTTTCTCATATCATCAAATCGAAATCAAAGGTTCATATCCACTTTGAAAATTTTAAAGCTAATAAAAGTGAAAGTTTAGAATAACTTATTCCGAGCTTAAAATAGCTAGTTAGGTCATTATTAAAACCCCCAACAATCATTTCAAACCTTGCTAAAGAATAATGCGTAAAATCACACTCACCCACTTGATTTCATTCTAACGTCGAAAGCTACGCTAATTAATCAAAATCTCCAATCGAACGCCAATCTTTCACAATCTGTTCCAAACCGTCTACAACTCATTAACAATATAATTTTTCATCAAAATCAATCCCAAAATTATAGCAACTATATTGCAAACTAATCATCAACTTATGTTTCCCTTAAAGACAAAAAATTCATTAAAATGATGTACTTCATCCTCCCTACTCCAAATAAAGTTAAAACCTTTATTCTAATCCCAAATAAAATTTAACCATAACTCCATAACCTTCCATAATAGAAGGTTTCATTAGGAAACCCAAATACTAAGAATTCACAAATTCTCTTCAAGAACACTTAACTAAAATTCACCAATTCAATTAATTCTAGATTTAAATCTGGAAATTAGGGTTAGATTCTTATTAACCCATAAGAAACCTTCTCAAGCCAATACAAAAACTTAGACTAACATAAGAAATCAAAATTCTACCATTAAAGCTCTCAAAAGTTTAAAATCACAATTAAATCCTGGTTTAATATTAAAAGACAATTTAAACAAGAGATTAGGAATAAAAAACATGTGAAATGTCATCAAGAAACATCAAATTACCTTGATTGATTGGGAAAATGAATTTGGAGAAGAATTCTTGAAAATTAGCGTAAAAATGGGTAGAAATCGATGAAAAGGAATTTGATGAAATTGCTAGTGTTTAGGAAGAAATTAGAGAAGAAAGTGATTTAGAAATGAATAGGAATTCGTGGAAAATCATGAGAGTGTTTGGTAATCAAGAAATTTATTTTGTAACCGTTGGGCATTTTTGTGAGAAGGGAGAAAGAATTTTGGTTAAAACAGCAAATGAATTATTTGTCTAATGAAAGATTCTTAGTTTGTATTACTTTGTAAAATAGTCACTTAAACCTTTACAAAATAGTCACTAAAATTTTAATTTAAAATTAATTTGACTTAATTAAAGTCATACGAATAAAATCATCATTTATTAAAACCATAAAATAACCTCCTAAATTATTTTGACACATCGGTTCAATCAAAATTATTTTATCAAATCTTAATAAAATTTTAGAATTAATTTATTAGCTTATATTTGACTTAACTCCTAAATTGAATCCATCTAACTCACCCGAAGATCCTAACCCGAACTTTGGGATGTTACACATAGAGTTTGTGGTAATGGTCTAACACCCCAAAATCCGGTCTAGTCAGATTTGGGTTCCGGTGATCGGAAATTCTACATTGATGAAGTCTAAATATAGTATCGACTAGTTAAATTCTAGTATTGGACTCTAATTAAATTAAATCATTGCCACCGGACCCTATTGAATAGTACCGAAAACATTATAGTGACTAAATTGAAAAAAAATACAAGTTAGGGAGCAAAACCATAGTATGGTGAGAGTGGAGAGACTAATCTTACTATTAACCTCTCCTTAATTAAATTTTGCCTACATGGGATAGTCTGAGAGCTTTCCTTCAATTAAATAAAAGCTAAATAACCTAAATTATATGCAAAACAAAGGAAAAAAAGAATAGGAGACTTACCCGAGAGAGTTATTAAGCAAATATATATTCATCATCTTCTTCCTTGAAGCAAGCACCTCCATTGGAGAGAAAATTTAAGTTTAAATTTTCTTTAAGTTATTGTTATCGAATCGTTCCTATCGCTCGGGTAAGCAATAATCTTCAAAAAAATTATTGAGTTTCATGGATGTGTCAAGCTTAATCTAGAGCTAGGGTTCTAACCATCCATGAATAATTCATCGTTGGTGCCTATATTGAATGTGGATATCAATTTTGATATTGTTGTATTGATTTTGAAATCGTATTATCGATCTTAATAATCTCCCTATTGATTTCCTAGCTCAAGAAATTGATAAAGAGCATCCAATGTCTCCATCCAAAGCTAGGAACAAGGGGATTGTTATCCGAGAGCTATATGAGCATCAGATTTTGAGGTGAGTGTAGTCGGAGTCTCGGGATTAGGCGAAAAGCCTTCCCGAATCTTTTATTGTCATTTTCAATCATTTAGCTAACATTACCATTGAGGAAGTTGCATCGAATCATTAAACAGAAACTTTGGTAAGTATCGGCAAGTTTGTTATTGAACATCGAACATAGCTATTGGTATTGTCATTGAGTAATGTCATTGATATAGTTATTGTCATTGAAACATTGCAAAGAAATTCTTGGACATTGATATTGACATTGAGCCATGAAACATTGATTATAAGATATGTTATTATTGATATTATTGAAATCATTGGTCATTGAAATTCTTCATTGAATATTGGATATGAATATGAACATTGTGTCGCAACCCATTTTTAGGAGGGCTTTGACTTTTAGAAAATATAAAAAAAACGGAGTTGCCACCAATCTTTTTTAAAAGTGTGATTGGATCACTTTAAAACGGGGTTATTTTAATAAAACAACAGTTTTGGTCTACGAAAACCAGAAAATAGATTCGGGGGTTGGTTACACGTGGGGAAGGGTTAGCACCCCGCGACGCCCAAAATTGGTATCTAATTGATTTTAAAATCGTTTTCAAAACTAGAATTTGCAAGTTCACGAAGGTTCGACTTTAGTTTTCTGTTTGATGAATATTAATCTATTTTAACAACCTTATCTCCCGGGAGATAAACTTTAATCACCGCCAACATTTCTGGCGTTAACCCGTCATTCTCGTGATAAGACACTGCATTAAATTAGTTTCCACTTTTCAAACAACATGAAGATTTAATGAGTTTTCATTTTTTTAAAGTTTATAGTTTAAATCCTAAATTATATCTAAGTTCATTTTATTCAAAGTTATGATTTTTTAAAAGTGTGTTTTATTTCGAATGGTGAAGAAAACTTTAAAACAATCAAGTCTCTAATCTAGGCTCAAAGATCCTAAACCCTAAAAGTCAAACACGGGAAGGCAAAGTCAAACAACAAATTAAAGTTTTATTTATTTTTTTAGGTTTTTATTATTATTTTAAAAAACAGAGCTATTAACGTTTTTAAAACTTTTTAAAAAGTTTATATTTTATGTGAGCTTTAAAAGAAAAAAAAATTTATTTGAAATGCTTTTATTTTTTTTTTCCAAACCTTTATTTTTCATTTGAAAACATTATTTAATCATTTTCTGAGCTTTCTTTTTTTTTTCAAAATCATTTTTATGTTTTATGTTTTACAACCCATGTTATTTAAAGGTTTTATTTATTTATTTTCTTCAAATTTCTCAATTTCTAATTTTTATTTTAAACCTTTATTTTCAAAATCAAAACTTTTTATTTTTTATATTTTTTAAAATATTTTTCAAACTTTTTATTATTCTTTCATATACTTAGAAATTTTTTCTTTTCAAAATTTTCAAAAACTTTTTTGTTCATCTTTTATTTTCTTTTATTTTCAAAACACATATTATTTTTTTTAAAGGCCCACTTTTTATTTTTTAAAATTTTATCAAGAATCTATAATTCTAAAATTTTTAAATTTCTTAAGAAAATCTTTTTATTTCTAACTTTTTAACATCTTTTTTAAAAGAAGCACTCATTTTATTCCTAAAAAACTCTTATTATTAAAACTTTATTATTTTAAACCTAATTTTTATATTTTTTTCCAAATCTAGCCACTAATCTTAAATTCTTAACAAAAACATTTTTTATTCTTCACCTATCTACTCAAATGGATCAAATGACCAACATTTAATTTTTAAGTTCGCAATTTTCCATCAAGCAACGTTTTTATTTTATTTAAGAATCTAAAGGATTAAAACAAAAACAAAAGCAAAATAAAGAACATAAATTATTACCAAAGACCAATTTCGATCTTCTAATCCGAATTGCAAATTAAGAACATGAACAAACAAAAAATTTAACCAAGAAAATAAAATTAAAAACACAGAAAAGAAAAGAGAAGTTACCGAAAGTGTAGAAACCTCGAACTTTCTCCACTCGAAGCGATTCCAATCGTCACCAGAAAAAATGCTTGCTTCCAACCCAAAAATTCTAACCAAAGCTACTCCAAACTTGAACAATTTCAAGCAATTTTAGATGATTTTTCAGATGTGATTTTCGGATGAATTTTGGTGTGTGTTACAAAGGGGAAAGAAGCTCAATTTATAGGGTTTGGATGCTTAAAAATCAAGCCAATTTGGGGGACAAAATCCCCATTTTCGTCCCATGAAATCATCCCTTTAATCTGCACCGCTTTAATTCGTTGAAATTCAATCCAAATTTCATCAGATTCAGCTCCAATTTGGGACATTTTGCCCCCAAATTAATTAGGGTTCGAAAAATTTTCTTCCTCAATCGACAAGCAAACGATGACGGTAAGGGACTAGGTCGGCGACATTGGACGCAGCAGGCCGAGGCGAGTTGAACGGTACCAGCCTCGGCTGCCGCTGTGACCCAGGGATGGCGCGGCCATGGACGGCAGCCAGCTGGAAATCGTGCAAGCTGGGCGATTTAGGGAGACGATCCCGCGCGCGTACAGCGCACGCGCTAGCGCGTGGTGGCATGGGCTCTCCCCCTTTCCCTCTTTTTCCCTTCATTCGATCCAATCCGCCCATGTCTTCAGCCCTAAATCCAACGGTTTTGATTAAACCTAAAAAAAAAACTCAAAATAAGTTAGTTTGGGATCCTTTAGTTAATTTTTGGGCTTCTAATTAATTAAAATGGGTCATTTTTTATGAAAATGGGTTTCAAATGAACCCTTATTAAAATAGGATGAACCTTATTAAAAAAATTATTTTTCTTCTATCCTTCTTTTTTTAAATAAAATAAATGGGTAGATAAAATAAATAAATGAGGTGAAAATCTAGTGACAACAGCTGCCCCTCTTTGCTTATCTCTGTGCAATAGGGATAAAGCAAAGACCAAATGGCACTCATTTTCACCGATTTTCTGGTTGGCTCCATTCTCCCGATGCCCAAATAGATGAGCGAATTCCATTCCTCATACGCCTGAACGGATAGGCTGGTTCTATTCTCCTTTTTCCCTAATAGATGAGCGGATTCCATTCTCCAAACGCCCAACCAGATAGGCTGATTCTATTCACCTTATGCTCGAATAGCTGAGTTGGGTTCTATTCTCCCAAATGCCCGAATAGCTGAGCTGGGTTCCATGCTCAAAACAGATAGGCTGATTCTATTCTCCTTACGCTGGAATAGCTGAGCTGGGTTCTATTCTCTCAAATGCCCGAATTGTTGAGCTGGGTTCTATTCTTCCAAATGCTCAATCAAATAGGTGGATTCTTCTAAAAATTTCATCCCCCTTATGCTTGGATGAATAAGATAACAAACTTCAAAAGATTTCATCCTCCTTATGCTTGGATGAATAAGCAAACTTTCTTTTTTCACCTGAACGGATAGGTGAATCTTCTGAAAAATTTCATCCTCCTTATGCTTGGATGAATAAGCGAACTCCATTCTCTTTACACCTGAACAGATAAGTGAATCTTTTGAAAAATTTCATCCTCCTTATGCTTGGATGAATAAGCGAACTCCATTCTCTTTACGCCTAAACAAATAAGCGAATCTTCTAAAAAAATTCATCCTCCTTATGCTTGGATGAATAAGCGAACTTCATTCTCCTTACGCTTGAATAGATAAGCGAATCTTCTGAAGAAAAAAATTCATCCTCCTTATGCTTGTATTAATAAGCGGGTTCTTTTGCTGAAAGGTCCTTCGTGTACCTGAAAAATGTGATATTCAATGCAATTATGATGTGCATGCCCGTAGGGATGCCTAAAACATGAATGCATGTCTCATTTATTTTGCTTTTTGAATTCTTTTTGTCAAAATTAATTTTTCCACGCGTTTACTCGCTTATTCCAGATAAGTAGTTATGCTTTTCACTACTTTTTCGACTCATGGAAAACATTTGATCTTTTCTCACTTAATCCAGTGATCTTGTACTCCTAACTGGAAAGGCAGATTGCTTTCATCATTCTCATTCTTTATATCTCTTCGCTTCATCGAAAACACTCGATCCTCGTAGGCAAATATCTCAAGATCTACTATCAATGTGGATGATACATCAATGTTGAGTGAAAGGATTCCTTGTGTGTTCTTGAATGCTTCAAGTCTTCATATGCCCCTCAAAATATTAAGCATCTTCAATGCTTCCTGTGAATTCTCAAATTCTTTCCCCTGTAGGTCATCTTGAATTGCTTGCGTGTAAATCCTTGCAGCAAAGCTTATTTCTATCTTGAATATCTTCGAATGATGTTGGCGCTTCAATCTCTTCTTCTCACCCCTATTAATACCGAGGGCCTGAAAATTGCCCCAATCTGATGGCATAATTTGCTTATCAAGTGCAATTCTATCTCTTTTCATGCTTCTGAGCTTTTTCATCTTATATGTGGATCTTTCTTGACAACATGACCCACTTCAAACTTTTCAACTCATGTGCTTCTTCTTTTTCATCTCATACAGAGCAATGCCCTCATTCAAACTGTTTCTTGAAGTGATGAAAACATTCATTCACGGTCTTCTACAGTTGAGACCAATACCAAGAAATCTTTTGCTTTTCATTAATCTATGTCAGCCTACTTGTAAGATGCAAGAAAAGGCTAGAAATGATAGTTCAAAAGAAAAAGTCATAGAAAACGCAAGAAAATGCTAAAAATGGGAATCTTAAGAAAATAGTCATGAAAAACACAAAAATAGGGCAAAGTTAGATGCCCCAAAATTCAAAGCATGAATGATTCAAGAATCCATCAATCAGATAGTGCCCCACTTTTTGGTGGCTCTCTTTTACTCATACACTCCCCGAATTTAAATTTTCCCACTTTTCTAATCTCAATCAGACATTAGAAGATCAAGGTCCCTGATTAAAGGTTAACTCAATTAGGCGGAATGTGTTCTGAAGACGAACTCCTTTTCTTAAATATTCATGTGTGATCCAAATGGTCTTTTAAGGCTTGTAATGTAGGCTAGGCTCGAGTTGCCAAAGAAAGGATATAAAGGCTCAAATTCATTTTTAAGGGTGATTAAACCAAGGATCAACTTTCCTGATGAAATCTTTATTCTTCTTCTTTTATTCTTTGGATCACTCTAGACATCCCATTTTGGGTTTTCACCCTAGAGTTCATTTCCTTTTCTGGTACACATCTCGTTTGAAGGATTTCAAATTTTTCCTTTGCATTTCTTCTTTCTTCATTTATTTTCCTCTTCTCTTCTCTTCTTCTTTCTTTCTTTTCTTTTTTCTTTTCTTTTCTTTTCTTCTTTTTCCTTTTTCTTTTCTTTCTTTTTCTTTTCCTTGTTTTTCCTTTTTGTGTCCTTTTCATTTTCCATTTAGGACATTTGCTTAATTTGTCATGTTTCCTTTGCTTGCAATTTTTATCCTCTTTGCCCCTCAATGTGGGGAGTGATCCTTGGTTAGGGTTAAATCTCAAGAAAAATAATATCAGGCTCAAAGGGGACAACAAATGAATTTTTCGTTTTCTTACTCGTGAAGGGAAATGAAGGAATGCCAAATGTCATTTCACACACAAATGCCGTCGAAGAGAAGCATTCTTCAGTTGGTAGATGTTTTAGAGTTATCACTTCATTCAAGGACCCTAACAACAATGTATGAGAGGAAAATTCACTCAAATCTGTACATTAATCCTTAACACACATTTTTGCCCCTCTATCTAAAGATTAGATTCAAGAATCATTCATACAATCAATAATAGGGACTCTGCAAAGAAGATGTATGCTTGAAAAGAAATGGATGAAGAATGCAAAGAAGGAAAAAGGATGAAACAAAAATTAGAAACATTTTCCACTTGACAAAAAAATGCAGCTTTAAACAAGTAAATTGACATAGAAGCCCTTACAAAAGATCCCTAATGCTCGCGGGCAAAAGCAAAAGGGTTGGTTCTAAGCATGACTCCAACTGTCTAGAAAAAAATAAGCATTATTCCATGAAAGTATGAATCTCGACCAATCTTTCCTCCAAAAACTTCGTGACAAAACTCTAAATACGCTCGTCATCTTCTTCTCTCTCGAATCTTCCACTTCTGATGGATGCCAATATCAACTCTCCATTCATGACCATGTCTGCAAAACCTTCAGTGGTGTGATTTAACATATAGTCATAGAAGGGACCATTTAGAGTCTCCACAAACATTGGAGTAACCTCGTTTTCTGACAGTGGAGGTTGAACATGGACTGCCACATCTTGCCATCTCTAGGCATACTATCGGAAGCTCTCATTGGGCTTTTGTTCCATACTATGTAGCACAATCCTGCTTGGGGCCATATCTGTTACATACTCGTATTGTTTGAGGAAAGCTTTCCACAGGTCTCTCCAAGTGCGTATGTTGACCCGACTCAATTGAGCAGACCATCGGATAGCATACCCAGATAGAATGTCTTGGAAACAGTGGATCAACAACTTCTCATTTTCTAAATGTGGTGACATTTTTCGACAGTACATGGTAAAATGTGCCAATGGGCATGTAGTTCCATTATACTTTTCAAAGTCAGGGGCCTTGAACTTTGGAGGAGCCACCGTGTCAGAAATTAGACTCAAATCTATAACATCTATGCCACCATAAATGATTCCTTCTTGAGAAGATTTAATCATTTCCACCAGCTTCTTGTAGCGATCTTCCCATTTCTTCTCGACCTTTGCCTTGTTAGTTTCTTCATTGAGGTCAGGCATCTCGCGGCTGCGAACCTCATCGGTGTTGTCTCCAGTAAGGGCAGAAGATTCTACAAAATGGGTCAAGATCTTGACTTTAGGTGAAACCACTTCCTTTTGCATCCGTGAATGTAGAAAAGCCATCCCCGGGAAAGTGTTGGTGTCTTCTCTTGCTTCTGGGTCTTTGAACCCAAACATGGCTGCGATTTCGCTGACTGTTTTCCGATATGATATCTCAATATCTTTCTTCAGATCATTTTCCATTTTCTCAAGCTTAACATAGACGCTCTTCTGATTTGTTTCCAGAGTTGTCAATCTTTCCTCAGCGTTCATGGCTCGAGTCATGTTTGCACGGGATCTTTACTACTTAAATGGACTTTCCCAAAATTAATCTTTTTACTATACATGTGTGAATGCAATGATCAAAATATTATTTAATGCAAACAAAAAAATGCATGGAAACAAATGTATGGAAAAGTGAGAATGCAAGCGAAGGGTCATCAATTCTATTAAGGTGTTGCTCTTAGACGTAGCTTCCATTGGATGACGAAGGTCCTACTCATTTCTTTGATCAATCTTTCGAGCCTTGGTCCTACCCACCCTATCAATCTGACGTGGGGTGAAGAAACGTAGCTTCTTGACGTCACATGCTTAGCTATGTCTTCAATTTAGGATGTGATGCTCTTATCGAACTCGTCTCGCTCCTGGGTCCTTTTGACACTGCCCCTAAGTCGAGTAGACCAGAGATCATTTTTCAAATTCTGCTTGGTCGGACCATCGAAGTGGTCCTATAGTTCTTACGACTTTTGGTATTTTGCTTGGCACTGAGCATACTTCGATGTTTCCTCCGTGTGGTCATTCGATAAGTTGTCATTGTTTGCGCGTTGTCTTTCTCCTCTAGGTACCTTCCATCCATGGAAGAAGCTTTTTCTGATCGAGCAACATGCTTTGGATTCGACCCCCTCCAAATATAGGATATATGCAAAAAATAAATATGCCACAAAAACAAAACAAAACTCACACATGAAAAGGTTAGTACTCTTTTTAAATAAAAACAGAAATAAAACCTACATGATCAAAAACAATTTACTTGCATGATAATTTTGAGCGGCTATTCCAACATTTCAGGACATGTTTGCGACTCAACACCCTAGGCTTTCCGCATAGCTCTATGGGGGTAGGCTCTAGATTCTCAAACTTGGTTCGGTTCAAAAAGGGTACCCGAGTTGTCCTTGTTGTCCCTTACTAAGGGTAGCAAGGCCCTCGATTCTCACGCGTCATAGGCTTCAAACGAATCGAGTTCAACTCAGGAGGACTTACCACTGATGCCTTCTCGAAGAATCAATATCCTTACGAAGACAAGGAAATGAGTCTCGAAGGTAATTTCTAGGCTCATACAAAGAATCAATATTCTTACATGAGCAAAGCATGTTCCCCCACTTAAACGAACGAGACAAAGCTCAGGAATAGAGCTTGGAATTAAGTCTTAAATGCGTAAAATAGAATTATATTCACCTAAACGGACAAATAAATTAAACCTATTGTGAACTTGCAAATTCTATATTTAAAAAAAAACTTTTTTAAAAATCATTTAGAATCAATTTGTGGCCTGACTCTCTTTTGTTTTTATTTTAAAAACAAAAACACATCCGCAGCAGAGTCGCCAAGCTGTCGCAGCCCTTTTTTAGGAGGGCTTCGACTTTTTGAAAACTTAAAAAAATAGAGTCGCCACCAATCTTTTTGAAAAGTATGATTGGATCACTTTAAAACGGAGTTATTTTAATAAAACGTTTTGTTTTAATAAAACAACGGTTTTGGTCTACGAAAACCAAAAAATAGGTTCGGGGGTCGTTTACGCGTGGGGAAGGGTTAGCACCCCCATGACGCCCAAAATTGGTACCTAATTGATTTTAAAATTATTTTCAAAACTGGAATTTGCAAGTTCACGGAGGTTCGACTTTATTTTTTCGTTTAATGAATATTAGTCTATTTTAACGGCCTTATCGCCCGGGAGATGAACTTTAATCACCGCCAACATTTCTGGTGTTAATTCGTCATTCTCGTTTGATAAGACACCGAATTAAATCAGTTTCCACTTTTCAAACAACATAAAGATTTAATGAGTTGTCATTTTTTAAAAGTTTATGGTTTAAATCCTAAATTATATCTAAGTTCATTTTATTCAAAGTTATGATTTTTTTAAAAGTGTGTTTTATTTTGAATGGTGAAAAAAACAATCAAGTCTCTAATCTAAGCCCAAAGATCCTAAACCCTAAATCTCAAACACGGGAAGGAAAAGTCAAAAAATGTATTAAAGTTTTATTTATTTTTTAAGTTTTTATTATTATTTTAAAAAACTGAGCTATTTACGTTTTTAAAACTATTTAAAAAGTTTATATTTTTTGTGTGTTTTAAAAGAAAAAAATTATTTGAAATTCTTTTATTTTATTTTTTTCAAACATTTATTTTTCATTTGTAAACATTATTTAATCATTTTTCAAACTTTCTTCTTTTTTCAAAATTCTTTTTATGTTTTATAACTCATTTTATTTAAAAGTTTTATTTAAATCTTTTTCAAATTTCTCAAACCTTTTATCCTTTAGTTTTTCTTTTAAACCTTTATTTTCAAAATCAAAACTTTTTATTCTTTATATTTTTTAAAACATTTTTCAAACTTTTTATTATTCTTTCATATACTTAGAAATATTTTCTTTCCAAAATCAAAATCTAGTGACAACACGTTGAAACCTTGGATTTGAATAGACATCAGATACAATTGGCATGCCATAGAATTCATGAGCTCAATGTACTGTGGACTACGGTCTTAAGGTAACAACCTATATTGATTTGGCAAGGCGAAGGGATTTGTATTGATATTGGTCATATTGACGAGGCGGAGGGACTAGACCATTCATTGATTTGGCGAGGCGTAGGAATTCGCGTATACACTATCTTGATTCAATCCAAGGATTAATGCTGAAATAAATATGTTAAACATTGTTTATTGATGCAAAGTATTGGTATAAATAAGCATGAGAGCATGTATATTGATACTTGTTACATTGATGTTCATATTGGTTATGACTACCTCACTAGGCAATGTATGCCTAACGTGTCTCATCTCATGCATTTCAGGTTGAAAGATCATGTGTTGGAGGATCTGATTGTCAAGGCAAGACAAGTCAGTACAAGCCTTAAAGTAATGTATTTTGACCTTATGAACTCCTAGGAAGGTAGCAAAGTAGTCGAACTAGTCGTTTATGCCTATTTTGATGTGCTTGTGAGAGGCCTATGTTGTAATATGGTTAATGGCCCTAAATGCCCTTTTTGGTTGGCTTAAAATAGTCTAAAAATGCATACTTGGCTCATAAAGGTAAAAACATAGCAAATGTATTCGTATGATCATGAAATTTGGCATGCTAGTAGTTTATCCCATTGAAATGTCGTGCGTAAAGTTTCATTGTATTTGGACATCGTTCAGTAAGTCAAATCGAATAAAAACCAGCAAAAATCTTTCATTACAGGTCATGCTGTATCGATACGGGTCATGGCGTATCGATACGGGTTTGCATACTTGAGCATAAAAAGCGGGGTGTATCGGAACGAAATATGGCCGTTTCAAAACATTTCGTCACTGGAATTTATCGTTTCAATACAGGTTCATAGCGTATCGATACGAGTCAAATGGAGTCAATTCGTATCCATACTGGTGTTTCCGTGTCGATACTGTCATAAAGGTAAAGTCAACCCGTACCGATACTAGTGTGTCAGTATCGATACAGCCTAAAGGGTAAAGTCAACAAAGGTTGACCATTGTTCACCCGTTTCGAAACAGCCCTAGGGTTTTTCGATACGGGGTTAGTTAAGTTAGTTAAAGGCATATTAAACAAATGCAATGTTTATAGTTTAGTCACTAAATTTTGAAAGATTAAATTGAATAAGTTAATGAGCTCCAATTTGTATGAAATTTTACAGGCATGTTAATATTATGAGGAATTTCTATATAGTATAATTAATTGCATTGAAGAACCCCTAAATTATCGAATTTATAGTTTGGTCCCTAAAACTTGAAATAGTTAATATTGGCCCTAATTGATTAATTATTGCTTCATAGGGACTAATTGGATTAAGTTATATCGAGTTATTGAATGTTATTGTTTTAATTATTAATATAAAAATGAAATTATGTTGCTCTGATTACTGTCTTGATCATCGGTATCACCTTCTGACCCGGTTCTCGACCAGACCGGGAAGGGGGTGTTATATTTGTGGTATCAGAGCTAGAGTTTAGTCGATTCTAGGACTAATCCGAAGCTTGTTGCATTGTTATTGTGTTACTTTGCTACCTATGAGTTATATATTGCGTATATTGTAACTTGTCGACTAATCCGATCTTTCATATAGATATGTCTGAGACTAATAAGCTCACATAGACGAGTTGGCCACTGGCTCCTCGACGCATGGTGAGGAGATTAGAGGAGGAAATCCTCATAATGCACCGCAACCGCAGGACCCTCCTATTCAGGGTATCGAGCCTGCAGCATCTACCGTTCAGGCTGAATGTTACAAGAACATGGCTGACATGTTCAAGCAGTTTATGCCTGCTATGAGGTCTGAACAAATTGTGCAACCTATCGCCCCTGTCGCTCAGTACACTCGAGCACCTATTGATAAGCTCTCACAATATCGAGCTTATACTTTTACTGGACAAGATGACTACAACCCTGAAGTTGTCGAATACTGGTTGGACAACACCTTGCGGATTCTGAATAAGCAACTTCAGTGCTCGGACAAGAACAAGCTTGAGTGTGCCATCGTGTTGCTGGCCGATGATGCACTTTATTGGTGGGAAACTACCATTTTGACAGTTTCTGAAGATACTGTGACTTGGGAGTTCTTTCTTACAGAATTTCGCAAGAAATATATCAGTGAATTTTACCTTGCTGAAAGACGAAGCATCTTCTTCACCTCAAACAAGGTGGACGGCCGATCGAACAGTACATACATGATTTATGCAAGTACTGTAGGTATGGTGCAGAATATATAAACAAGGAGGAAGAGAAGTGCCGAATGTTTATTGCAGGGCTCAATGATGAACTACGCCCTATGTTCACTGCGTTAAGCATTTCTGATTTCCAAGACCTTGTGAATTGAGTCAAGGCCACTGAAGCTGCACAGAAAGCTCAACGAGCTGGTGGGTTTGGAAAGTATGAGAAGAGGTTCAGGGATGATTCTCGACCTTCAAGATGGAATAAGAAATGGAGATATCAAGGTTCTAAACAGAATATCTATCCACAACTCTCTCGTTCTGGAAACATTGAGAGACCTCAATCTGTGACGCAGTCTTTTGCTAAAGCAGCATCCGTTGATAGCACTGGAGGTTCGAATCGAGGCAACCAACATCCACTCTACAATTATTGTCAAAATAGGCATCCAACGGGTCAATTTCGTAAGCAGACTGGAGCCTGTCACTACTGTGGTAAACATGGCCACTTTATACGTGATTGTCCTTTGAATGTGTAACACCCCTACCCGGCCTGGTCGAGAACCAAATCGGATAGTGTTACCAACAAACGATATAAAGAACAAAGCACAAAAATTTCATCTTAAACATCGATAATCAACGACAAACAAGTATTAATACAAGATATGTTATTTAATCCAATTTACCATACGAGCAATTAAATTAACCAATTAGGGCCTAAGCAATATATTAAAAGAAAACATTAAGGTCCGAAGTGTAAATCCTTTTATACAAATAAACATGTCTCAACAGGATGCAATATCTCATAAGCTCACATTCATTTGGTGTTTCATGCAGCTCATTAATAGCCGAGTTCATCAATTAAAAGGTAAGGATCAATCATAATCCAAGCCAATTGTCGTCTCATTACAAGTAATTAACTAAGCAGCTTACCCGTATCGATACACCCTTGCGCTGTATCGATACAGGTGGTCAGTGGTCAACACATGTTGTTATGGCTTAAGGTCCGTATCGAAACATGTAAGACCCGTATTGATACGGGTTGACTCAATACAAATATTGCCTTAACTTGGGTTGACCCGTATCGATACAGACTAGGCCCGTATCGGTACAAGAATTCATAGTGGCAAAAGTGACAATAATTGCATCGATACGGCACCGACCATATCAATACGATTATTGGCAGAGGCAAAAATGGCATCGGTGCGGCTCAAACCGTATCGATACCCCCTTAGAGTCCCTTAATTCCCAGAACAAGGTCCCGTATCGATACCTTGTTATGTAATGTCAAAATTCTATCTGTTTTTTCATCAATTTACCCTATCAAACCTAGTCGAAAAGCTATGAAATTTTACCAGCAATCCATAAAACATTTAATCTAACGGCATGTAAGATTTCATGATCATATGATTACGTTTGCTATGTTTTGACCCTTAAGCACCATATATGACGACTTTGGCAACTTATACAACACCAAAAGTACCATTTTGGACTATAGAGCAATACACACTACAAGCACTTTACACACACAACAAAATGGGTATAAAGGACTAGTTCGACTACTCTGCCACCTTTCTAGGAGTTCAAAAGATCAAAACACATTACTTGTAGCTCGAAGGTGACTTGCTTGTTCGACTAATCCCTGATCTTGGTACAAACAATTTCTTAACTTGAAATGCATAAGATGAATGCATTAGGCATATTTTGCCTAAGTGAGGTAGTCTTTACCATGCAAAAAAATAAGAGAAACAACACCAATTGTACTTAACAATGATGCAATAACGATAACAATAACAATAGGCATGGCATATGGATAATCATGATTCCATATCAATTATCATAATCTCATATCAATACTCCTTGGATTGATTCTGGATTGTGGATACGCGAATTCCTACGCCTCGCCAAACAATGATTGGTCTGTACCCTCCGCCTCTACTGTATGACCAAAATCAAACACATCCCTACGTCTCGCCAATCAATATAGGTCATAGCCCTAGGACCGTAGTCCACCCATACACTAAACTCATGAATTCTATGGCATGCAAATTGTATCCCTAATCCATCGAATCCAAGGTCCATAACTATGACAATGATTGGTAATTAAAACTCAATATTTCAATGGCAATACGTACACAACTTGTCCGATGATCATATTAATATCAAAATCAATAATTCCTTAACATAAAAAAGGTCGATAGCAATATTCGATGACAATGACAGTAACATAATCAATGTCTGATGCTTACCATGTCTTACCTACATGATCAACATGAATTCCGATGCAATAAAACCTTACCATATAAGGTTAGTAAAAAGAAAATCTTGAACAATGGATTCGGGCTAGGTACCTTGCTTAGTCCCAAGACTCTGACTACACTCACCTTAAAATCCAATGCTTTTACTGCTCTTAGATAACAACGCCCTTATTCATAGCTTTGGTGGATGATGATGGATTATCACAATCCTCCTCTTGAGCTAGAAATTCAATAGGGAAAATGTTAAAATCGATATTACGGTATCGGAATCGATAAAACAATATCAAAATTGATATCTAACTTAATAAAATCAATAACTATGAATTCTTCCATGAATAAGGAAACCTAACTTTTGATTAACCTTCTAATCTCTATGGGTTCCAACAATCGATTAGGGGAAATAGCTTACCCGGATGATGGAATCGATTTACTTTCAATATTTTAAAGAAACAAAAGCTTGGACTCTCCTTCAATGGAGGTGCTTCCTTAATATCTAAAGGAAGAAGATGAAGGTGTAAGGTGCTTGCTCTCTTAGGAATCGGGTAAGCTCTCTCTATCCCTTTCTATTTGTTTTATTAATAAGCTTTCCTTCAATTGAAGAAAAGTCATATGATCATTCCACGTAAATGGAAATCTTAATTAAAGAGGGGCTAATCGCAAGGTTAGTCCCTCAATTCTCAAGGCTTCCAAATTTTGGCTCCCAACTAGCACTTTCTTTATTTTAGTCACCAAATAGGTTCAATATTATTCAATAGAGTTCAATGGCGGTGTTTTAAGCCCATTTAGGATTCGATATCAAACATCAACTAGTCGATACAATATTTAGGCTTCATCAATATAGGATTTTCGATCATCGGAACTTAATTCTGACTAGACCGGATTTCGGGGTGTTACAACTCTTCTTCTTAAGAAAAATAATCCTCGAATTTTTAACTGAACTGAAGAGGTGCAGATATTTTTGTCTCATAGACAGTTCCGACTCCCAAGTGGCTTCTTCAACGGTGTGCCTCCTCTAGAGCACTTTAACTATCAGTACAATTTTGTTGCGAAGCCTTTTGACTTCTTTAGCAAGAATCTGAACCGGTTCTTCCTCATAGGATAGATTTGGTCGAAGTTCTACAGATTCAGGTTCCACAATGTGTGAGGGGTCAGATCGATACTTCCGAAGCATTGATACATGAAAAACATCATGGATTTTACTTAATTCTGAGGGTAGCAATAGCCGATATGACACTAGGCCAATCTTTTCAACAATTTGATAGGGTTCTATGAATCGAGGACTCAATTTTCCCTTTTTTCCAAATCTTAGGACTTTCTTCCATGGTGACACCTTGAGGAAGGCTTTCTCACCAACTTCATATTCGATGTCTCTTCTTTTAAGATTTGCATAAGCCTTTTGTCGATCAAAGGAAACTTTTAAATGATCATGGATAACGATGACTTGTTCTTCAGTCTCACGAAGCAAGTCAGGGCCTAACATCTTGCCCTCACCAAGCTCCGACCAACACAATGGAGTCCTACATCGCCTACCATACAATGCCTCATACGGAGCCATTTGGATGGATGCTTGGTAACTGTTATTGTAAGAAAATTCGACAAGGGGTAGAGATTTCTCCCAAGATCCATCAAATTCGATAATGCATGCCCGAAGCACGTCTTTCAAAATCTGTTCAAAGAGGTTCAGTGACAATGTAGGTTTTCTAGGATTTGCAATAGCAGATACTGACCGTCAGTTTGAGGGTGAAAGGTCGTGCTAAGATTAACTCTGGTGCCCAGAGCTCCTTGTAAGGTCCTCCAAAACCGAGATGCAAATCGAGGATCCCGATCGGAGATGATAGACTTAGGTACTCCATGGAGTCGGATTACTTCCTTGATATACAAGTTAGTTAGCTTAGGAAGACCGTAGTCCATTCTAACAAGTATAAAATGAGCTGACTTCATGAAATGATCTACAATGACCCATATAGCATCATGCTTTGCAGGGGTTAATGGTAGACCACTAACAAAGTCCATGGTTATCTTTTCCCATTTCCATTTCGGTGGATCGATAAGCTGTAATAATCCAATAGGAGCACAATGTTCTGCCTTAACACGTTGGCATGTGAGGCATTTGGAAATGTAATCAACTATGGCTTGTTTCATGCCTGGCCACCAGAAGAGTCCACGTAGGTCTTTATACATTTTCACCGATCTCGGGTGAACAGAAAAGGAACTCGAATGAGCCTCAGAAAGAATGTCGGTGCGAAGAGTTTCATCATTAGGTACACATACTTGATCATGGAAGCATAAGATTCCTTTAGAATTAAATTTTGAAGTCAGGGTTGTCCGATAATTTAGAGACAATGGTTTGAAGCTCAAGATCTTGCTCTTGCAAATCCTTGATTCACGTAACAATGGTAGACTGAACTTAAAGTTCAGCTACAAGACAATGATGTTTTTGAAGTGGAAAATGAGCGTTAATTGCTTGAGGGGCTACAAAAGAACAAAGTTTACTTTGAATTAAACTATACAATGACTCAAGAGTTGCAATCGTATTATCAATACTTACAAGGCATCAGTTTGCGGCTGAGCGCATCAGCTACAACGTTAGCCTTTCCTAGGTGGTAATCGATAACAAGATCGTAATCTTTAAGAAGTTCCATCCACCTTCGTTGTCGAAGATTCAACTCCTTTTGTGTCAGGAGGTATTTAAGGCTCTTATAATCGGTGATTAAATAACATTTTTCTCTGTAGAGATAATGTCTCCAAATTTTTAATGCAAAGACAATAGCAGCCAATTCCAGATCGTGAGTAGGATAGTTCAACTCATGCGGTTTGAGTTGTCGCGAAGCATAAGCAACAACCTTTCCTTATTGCATCAAAACGCACCCTAACCCCAGATGTGAAGCATCACTATAGACAGTGTAGTCCTTCCCAGACTCAGGCTGGGTCAGGACCGGTGCATGAGTCAAAACTTGCTTTAATTGATCAAAATGTTTCTGCTGATCCTCGGTCCACACAAATGGGGTGTCTTTTCGCAATAGCTTAGTCAACGGTGCGGCTATCATAGAAAATCCTTTGACAAATCTTCTATAATATCTTGCAAGGACGAGGAAACTTCTGATTTCACCAATATTCTTCGGTGGATTACAATTTAAGATAGCTTGAATTTTCTTTGGATCAACTTCAATTCCCGAAGCTGATACAATGTGCCCTAGGAAGGACACCTCGGTGAGCCAAAACCCACACTTAGAGAGCTTAGCATATAACTGCTTCTCACGAAGAGTTTGAAGCACAATGCGGAGATGGTTGCGATGTTCTTCCGCAAACTTAGAATAAATCAAAATATCATCAATGAAAACCACTACAAATTTATCAAGGTAGGGTCGAAAGACTTGATTCATCAAGTCCATAAAAGCTGCAGGATCATTGGTTAACCCGGAAGGCATAACCAAAAACTCGTTATGGCCGTACCTTGTACGGAAAGCAGTCTTGGGCACGTTACAATCTTTTACTCTCATCTGATAGTACCCAGACCTTAAATCGATCTTGGAAAACACAATGGCTTCCTTGAGCTGGTCAAATAGATCATCAATTCTGGGTAAAGGGTATTTATTCTTGATGGTCACCTTGTTCAATTTCCGATAATCAATACATAATCTCATGGGACCATCTTTCTTCATCACGAAGAGGACCAGAACTCCCCAAGGTGAGGAACTCGGCCGAATAAAACCTTTGTCAAGCAATTCTTGTATATGGACTTTCAACTCCTTTAGCTCGACTGCAACCATCTGATAAGTTGCAATGGAAACAGGGGTGGTCCTCGGTTGCACTTCAATGCCAAATTCCACTTCTCAAGTCGGAGGTAGACCTGGAAGCTCATCAGGAAAGACATCTGGAAACTCACTTACTATGTCAATATCATGGATCCGAGGTTCATTCCTGGTTTCTGTGGATAATGCACACAGTATGGAGTTTCTAGATTCCATCAGCATTATACTCTCCTTACCAAGGCCTCGGAGATACAATTTTTGCTTACTGGAGTCTACCCACGCTTGATGTTTACTAAGCTAATCTATGCCTAATATCGCATCAAACTCGTGGATTGGTAAAACTAGGAGATCCGTAGGGAACATAATTCCTTGAATCAAGATCGGAAAATTCTTACATACAAGGCTTAGAGTAACACAATCACCTAATGGATTTGTCACGAAGATTTCTGTTGCCATAGGTTCGCTGGACATCCTATGTCTTCTAACCAATTCCATGATTATAAAAGAGTGTGTAGATCCAGTATCAATCAATACATACAATGAGTGTGCATATAACATAACGGTACCTGCTATGACATCAGGCTCGTCATCCTCCTCACGGTCTCTCACATGATACATCTGGGAAGAGGCCTTCGATTCCTGCTTGTTACCTTGCTTCCCGGATCCGCCTGGTCTGCCTGAAGTTCTTGATGGTGCTTGTCTTGCCCTTTTTCCTCGGAAGGATTGAGCGGGTGAGGTAGTCTCTCTGTGCACAACCATTGACTTAGAGGGATTCTGAGGATAGTCCTTGATAAAATGTCCTTGCTCCCCACAAAAGAAACATGCTCTAGTCTGCTTACGACACTGGCTTGTTGGGTGCCGTTTCTGACAAAAATTACAAACTGGATGCTGAACACTTCTGTTCGAACCTCCAGTACTCTCAACTAAAGTCGCCTTAGACCAGGAATGGGTGATAGTCTGTGGTCTCTCAATGTTCCCGGTACGGGAAGGCTGTGCATACGAAGCTTGCCTCGAGCCTTGATACTTATCCTTCTTGTTCCATTTTGGAGGTCGAGAATCACCCCATGTCATTTTCTCAGATCTATTGGACATATTTCCTCTCTGTGCTCTCTGCGTAGCCTCTGTTGCTTTAACTTGGTTCACCAAATCTTGGAAGCTGGTGATACCCAAAGCCGTAAACATTGGTCGCAGCTCATCGCTCAACCCAGCAATGAACATTCTGCACTTGTCTTCATCTTTCTTTATAAACTCAGCTCCGTATCGGCAATACTTTCAGAAATCATGGATGTACTGCTTGATAGGCCGCCCTCCTTGCTTCAGATGAAGAAAAGTGCTCCGTCTCTCCGCGAGATAGTACTCGCTGATGTACTTGTTCCGAAATTCTTTAAGAAAGAATTCCCAAGTGACTGATTCTTCAGGAACGGTAAGAATAGTGGTCTCCCACCAGATAAGGGCCTCGCCGGCCAGCAATACAATAGCACACTCTAGCTTATGCTCGTCGGAACACTACAACTACTTATTCAGGTCACGTAGGGTGTTATCCAACCAATATTCAGCAATCTCAGGGTTATCATCATATTGTCCAGTGAAAGAGTAGGCTCGAAGTGAAGCCAACTTATCCACAGGAGCACGAGTATACTGGACAACAAGAGGAGTAGGTTGAGCTGATGGTGCTGCTTGCATTGCAACCATAAACTGTTTGCACATATCAGTCATGTTTTCATAGCATTCAGCCTGAGCGGTAGGTGTTGTAGGCTCAGTACCCTGAACTGGAGGGTCCTATGGTTGCGGTGGATTCGAAGGATTCACTCATCTAACCTCCTCGCCATGTGTCGAGGAGCCAGTAGCGAGCTCGTCAATATGAGCTTCGTTTGTCTCAGACATATCAATATGAAAGTTCGGATTAGTGGACAAGTCACAATAAACACAATATATAACTCCTAGGTGGCAAAGTAACACAATGACATTACAGACATGCATAGGTTTAGTCCAGAACCGACTAAACTCTAGCTCTGATACCACAAATGTAACACCCCCTACCCGGCCTGGTCAAGAACCGAATCGGAGAGTGTTACCAACAGACGATATAAAGAATAGAGCATAAAAATGTCATCTTAAACATCGATAATCAACGGTAAATAAGAATTAATACCAGGTATGTTATTTAATCCAATTTACCCTACGAGAAATTAAATTAACCAATTAGGGCCTAAGCAATATATTAAAAGAAAACTTTAAGGTCTGAAATGTAAATCATTTTATACAAATAAACATGTCTCAACAGGATGCAATATCTCATAAGCTCACATTCATTTGGTGTTTCATGCAGTTCATTAATAGATGAGTTCAACAATCAAAAGGTAAGGATCAATCATAATCCAAGCCAATTTTCTTCTCATTACAAGTAATTAACTAAGCAACCTACCCGTATCGATACACCCTTGGGTTGTATCGATACAGGTGGTCAATGGTCAACACATGTTGTTATGGCTTAAGGTCCATATCGAAACAGGTAAGACCTGTATCGATACGGGTTGACTCAACACAAATATTGCCTTGACTTGGGTTGACCCGTATCGATACAGACTAGGCACGTATCGGTACGTGAATTCGCAATGGCAAAAATGGCAATAATTGCATCAATCAACACCGGGCATATCGATACGATGGTTGGAAGAGGCAAAAATGGCATCGGTACGGCTCAAACCGTATCGATACCCCCTTAGAGTCCCTTAATTCCCAGAACAAGGGCGTATCGATACGCCATCACCCGTATCGATACCCTGTTCTGTAATATCAAAATTTTATCTAGTTTTTCATCGATTTACCCTATCAAACCTTGTCGAAAAGCTATGAAATTTTACCAGCAATCCATAAAACATGTAATCTAACGGAATGCAAGATTTCATGATCATATGATTACGTTTGCTATGTTTTGACCCTTAAGCACCATATATGACGACTTTGGCAACTTATACAACACCAAAAGTACCATTTTGGACTATAGAGCAATACACACTACAAGAACTTTACATACACAACAAAATGGGTATAAAGGACTAGTTCGAGTACTCTGCCACCTTTCTAGGAGTTCAAAAGATCAAAACACATTACCTGTAGCTCGAAGGTGACTTGCTTGTTCGACTAATCCCCGATCTTGGTACGAACAACTTCTTAACCTGAAATGCATTAGACATATTTTGCCTAAGTAAGGTAGTCTTTACCATGCAAATAAATAAGAGAAACAACACCAATCGTACTTAACAATGATGCAAGAACGATAACAATAACAATAGGCATGGCATATCGATAATCATGATTCTCTCTCAATTATCATAATCTCATATCAATACTCCTTGGATCGATTATAGATTGTGGATACGCAAATTCCTACACCTCGCCAAACAATGATTGGTCTGTACCCTCCGCCTCGCCTGTATGACCAAAATCAAACACATCCCTCCGCCTCGCCAATCAATATAGGTCGTAGCCCGAGGACCGTAGTCCACTCATACACTGAGCTCATGAATTCTATGGCATGCCAATTGTATCTCTAATCCATCGAATCCAAGGTCCATAACAACGACAATGATTGGTAATTAAAAATCAATATTTCAATGGCAATACTTACACAACTTGTCCGATGATCATATTAATATCAAAATCAATAATTCCTTAACATAAACAAGGTCGACATCAATATTCCATGACAATGACAGTAATATAATCAATGTCCGAAGCTTGCCATGTCTTACCTACATGATCAACATGAATTTTGATGCATTAAAACCTTACCATATAAGGTTAGTAACAAGAAAATCATGAACAGTGGATTCAGGCTAGGTACCTTGCCTAGTCCTGAGACTCTGACTACACTCGCCTTAAAATCCGATGCCTTCACTGATCTCGGATAACAACGCCCTTATTCCTAGCTTTAGTGGATGATAATGGATTATCACAATCCTCCTCTTGAGCTAGAAATTCAATAGGGAAAATGTTAGAATCGAGATTACGATATCGAAATTGATAAAACAATATCAAAATCGATATCTAACTTAATAAAATCAATAACTATGAATTCTTCCATGGATAAGGAAACCTAACTTTTGATTAACCTTCTAATCCCCATCGGTTCCAACAATCGATTAGGGGAAATAGCTTACCTGGACGATGGAATCGATTTACTTCCAATGTTATAAAGAAACAAAAGCTTGGACTCTCCTTCAATGGAGGTGCTTGCTTAATATCTAAAGAAAGAAGATGAAGGTGTAAGGTGCTTGCTGTCTTAGGAATTGGGTAAGCTCTATCTATCCCTTTCTATTTGTTTTATTAATAAGCTTTCCTTCAATTGAAGGAAAGTCATCTGGTCATTCCACGTAAGTGGAAATTTTAATTAAAGAGGGGCTAATCGCAAGGTTAGTCCCTCAATTCTCAAGGCTTCCAAATTTTGGCTCCCAACTAGCACTTTCTTTATTTTAGTCACCAAATAAGTTCAATATTATTCAATAGAGTTCAATGGTGATGTTTTAAGACCATTTAGGGTTCGATATCAAACATCAACTAGTCGATATAAAATTTAGGCTTCATCAATATAGGATTTTTGATCATCGGAACTTAATTCTGACTAGACCGGATTTCGGGGTGTTATAGAATCGAACTAAATCTATCGCTACACTGACTACTGCTGCTTCTCCTGCTTAATCCTTTCGAGGTAAAGGATCGAAGCAAGGATCATCGGGAACTTTTGGGCGATCAAGTGGTCCAGGGAAACCCTTTTGTAAGCAAAATTCAAAAGCTCCTGCCCAAATGTATCATGTGAGGAGCATGGAAGAAAAGGATGAACTTGATGTCATTGCAGGTACCATCGAGTTATATTCGTATTCTTTATATGCATTGATTGACCCTAGTTCTACTCATTCTTTTATAAGTACCATTGTAGTTAAGAAGTATAATATGTCTTCCGAACCAATAGCATCGAGAATTTTTGTAACTAATCCCTTAGAAGATTGTGTCACCGTGAGGGTAGTGTGCAAGAACTGTCCCTTAATGATCCAAGGAATTCATTTTCTGGCCAATTTGTTGGCTTTACCGATTCATGAATTCGATGTCATCCTAGGCTTAGATTGGCTTAGTGACATCAAGCATGGGTAGATTGTTGTAAGAGGAAATTGTACCTTCGAGGTTTGGATAAGGAAAGTGTTGTATTGATGAACGCAAAGAATCCATCATTATATGCGTTGACATTGGAAACCAAACGTGAATCGCAACTACAAGACATTTACATTGTATGTGAATTTCCTGATGTCTTCCATGATGAACTTCCAGGATTTCCCCCAACCCGTGAAGTGGAGTTTGGCATCGAGGTGCAACCTAGGATTGCTTCAGTTTCCATTGCACCATATCGTATGGCAGTTGTGGAATTAAAAGAACTAAAGGCTTATATTCAAGACTTATTGAGCAAAGGTTTTATTCAACCAAGCTTTTCACCTTGGGGAGCTCCGGTTCTCTTTGTTAAGAAGAAAGATGGTTCTATGCGAATGTGTATTGACTATCGACAATTGAATAAAGTAACCATCAAGAACAAGTATCCATTGCCTAGAAGAGACGACTTGTTCGATCAATTAAAGGATGCTTCTGTGTTTTCCAAGATCGATTTAAGTTCAGGCTATTATCAGATGAGAGTTAAAGAGTGTGATGTACCAAAGAATGCCTTTCGTACAAGACATGGACACTATGAATTCTTGGTGATGACCTTTGGGTTAACCAATGCACCGACGACCTTCATGGATTTGATGAATCATGTTTTTAGACCCTACCTTGATAAATTCGTAGTGGTATTTATAGATGACATATTGATCTACTCCAGGAATGAAGCGGAACACCGAGATCATCTTCGTATTGTGCTTCAGACCTTAAGAGAGAAACAATTGTACGCGGAGTTCTCAAAGTATGAGTTTTGGCTCACTGAAGTTGCCTTTCTAGGACATATTGTGTCATCTTCGGGTATTCAAGTGGACTCGAAGAAAATTCAAGCTGTTGTAGATTAGCACCCACCGAAGAACATTAGTGAAGTCAGAAGCTTCCTTCAGCTTGTTGGCTATTATCGAAGATTTGTGAAAGGGTTTTCTATGATAGTTGCTCCTTTAACTAAGTTATTGAGGAAAGAAACTCCTTTTGTTTAGACCGAGGTTCAACAACGAAGTTTCGACCAGTTGAAACAAGTATTGACCCATGTATCTATCCTAACCCAACCCGAGTCTGGAAAGGACTACACAGTTTACAGTGATGCATTGCATCTCGGGTTAGGATGTGTATTGATGCAAGAAGGCAAAGTCATCGCTTATGCTTTGAGACAACTTAAGCCACGCGAGATGAATTACCCTACCCACGACCTTGAATTAGCTGTAGTTGTCTTTGCATTGAAAATCTGGAGAAATTACCTCTACGGAGAAAAATGTTATCTCTTCACCGACCATCAGAGCCTTAAGTATCTATTGACTAAAAAAGAGTTGAACCTTCGGCAACAGAGGTGGATGGAACTCCTTAAAGATTACGTTCTTTGTTATTGATTATCACTCGGGCAAGGCCAACGTTGTAGCTGATGCACTCAGCCGCAAACCTATGCCTGGTAAGCATTGACAATAAATTTGGAGTCATACGTATTGTATAGTACGTTAACTTATTGTAGCATTGCAATATTGTAGCCCCTCGAGCAATTAACGCTCACTTCTGACTTTAGAAGCATCGTTGCCTTGTAGTTGAACTTCAAGTTTAGTCTACCATCGTTTTACGAATCAAGAATTTGCAAGAGCAAGATCTTGAGCTTCAATCCATTGTCTCTAAGCTATCGGACAACCTTGACTTCAGAATTAACTCTAAAGGACTCTTGTGCTTCCATGGCCGAGTTTGTGTACCTAATGATGAATCTCTTTGCACCGATATCCTTTTTGAAGCTCATTCGAGTTCTTTTTCTGTTCACCTCGGGTCTGTGAAGATGTATAAGGACCTACGTGAACTCTATTGGTGGCCAGGCTTGAAACAGACCATAGTTGATTTCATTTCCAAATGTCTCACATGTCCATGTGTTAAGGCAGAACATTGTGCTCCTACCGGATTATCGCAACCTATTTATCCACCGAAATAGAAGTGGGAAAAGATCACTATGGATTTTGTTAGTGGTCTACCGTTGACTCTCACGAAGCATGATGCCATATGGGTCATTGTAGATCGTTTCACAAAGTCAGCTCATTTATCCCGGTTAGAATGGACTACGGTCTCCCTAAATTAGTTGACTTGTATATCAATGAAGTAATCCGACTCCACGGAGTACCTAAGTCTATTATCTCCGATCGAGATCCTGATTTGCATCTCGGTTTTGAAGAACCCTACAAGGAGCTCTGCGCACCAGAGTTAATCTTAGCATAACCTTTCACCTTCAATCTAACGGCCAGTCAGAAAGGGTAATCCAGGTAAATTATCAAAAAATTTGTTCATTGAAACCTTAGAAATTTGCATTGTTATTAAACCTCCCTATACAGATCTTGGAAGACATGCTCCGGGCATGCATCATTGACTTTGGTGGAACTTGAGAGAAATCTCTACCCCTTTTCGAATTTGCCTACAATAATAGTTACCAAGCATTAATCCAAATGGCCCCATATGAAGCATTGTATGGTAGGCGATGTAGAACTCCATTGTGTTGGTCGGAGATTGGCGAGGGCAAGATGTTAGGCCCCGATTTGCTTCAAGAGACTAAAGAGCGGGTCACCATTATCCATCATCGTTTAAAGGCTGCCTTTGATCGAAAAAAGGCTTGTGCTGATCTTAAGAGAAGAAACATTGATTACGAAGTTGGTGAAAAAGCCTTCCTCAAAGTGTCACCGTGGAAGAAGGTTTTAAGATTTGGCAAGAAGGTAAAATTGAGTCCCCGATTCCTTGGACCCTTTGAAGTCATTGAAAGAGTTGGCCTCGTGACATATCGACTATTGTTACCCTCTGAATTGAGTAAAATCCATGGTGTTTTTCATGTATCGATGCTTCGAAAGTATCCTTCTGATCCCTTGCACATTGTGGAACCTGAGTCTGCAGAACTTCGACCAAATATATCCTATGAGAAGGAACAAGTTCAAATTCTTACTAGAGAAGTCAAGAGGCTTCGTAACAACATTGTACCGTTGGTTAAAGTACTCTGGAGGAGCCACACCGTTAAGGAATCCACTTGGGAACCTGAAGAGACTATGAAACAACAATATCCAAATCTCTCCGGTTCAGGTAAAAATCCGAGGATGAATTTTTCTTAAGGGGGAGGAGAGTTGTAACACTCCAAAATCTGGTCTAGTTAGAAATGGGTTCTGGTGATAGGAAATTCTATATTGATGAAGTCTAAATATAGTATCGACTAGTTAAATTCTGATATTGGACTCTAATTGAATTAAATCATTGCCATCGGACCCTATTGAATAGTACTGAAAACATTATAGTGACTAAATTGAAGAAAATGCAAGGTGGGGAGCAAAACCATAGTATGGTGAGAGTTGAGGGACTAATCTTGCGATTAGACCCTCCTTAATTAAATTTAGCCGAGAGAGTTCTTAAGCAAATATCTCTATCTTCATCATCTTCTTCCTTGAAGCAAGCACCTCCATTGGAGAGGAAACTTAAGCTTATATTTTCTTCAAGTTATTGTTATTGAATCGTTCATATCGCTCGGGTAAGCAATAATCCTCAAAAAATCATTGAGTTCCATGGATGTGTCAAGCTTAATCTCAAGTTAGGGTTCTAAGCATCCATGGATAATTCATCGTTGGTACTTATATTGAATGTGGATATCAATTTTGATATTTTTGTATTGATTTTGATATTGTATTATTGATCCTAATAATCTTCCTATTGATTTCCTAGCTCAAGAAATTGATAAAGAGCATCCATCGTCTCTATCCAAAGCTAGGAACAAGAGGATTGTTATCCGAGAGCCATAGGAGCATCGGATTTTGAGGTGAGTGTAGTCAGAGTCTCGAGATTAGGCGAAAAGCCTTCCCAAACCTTTTATTATCGTTTTTGATCATTTAGCTAACATTACCATTGAGGAAGTTACATCGGATCATTAAACAAACACTTTGGTAAGTGTCGGTAAGTTTTTTATTGAACATCGGACATAGTTATTGGTATTGTCATTGAGTAATGTCATTGTTATAGTTATTGTCATTGAAACATTGCAAAGAAATTATTGGACATTGATATTGACATTGAGCCATGAAACATTGATTATGAGATATGTTATTATTGATATTATTGAAATCATTGGTCATTGGAATTCCTCATTGAATATTGGATATGGGTATGAACAATGAAACCTTGGATTTGAATAGTCATTGGATACAATTGGCATGCCATAGAATTCATGAGCTCAGTGTATGGGTGGACTACGGTCCTAAGGCTACGACCTATATTGATTTGGCGAGGCAGAGGGATGTGTATTGATATTGGTCATATTGGCGAGGCGGAGGGACTAGACCATTCATTAATTTGGCGAGGCGTACGAATTCGCGTACCCACTATCTTGATTCAATCCAAGGATTAATGTTGAAATAAGTATGTTAAACATTGTTTATTGATGCAAAGTATTTGTATAAATAAGCATGAGAGCATGTATATTGATACTTGTTACATTGATGTTCATATTGGTTATGACTACCTCACTAGGCAATGTATGACGAACATGTCTCATCTCATGCATTTCAGGTTGAAAGATCGTGTGTTGGAGGATCATATTGTCAAGGTAAGACAAGTCACTACAAGCCTTAAAGTAATATATTTTGACCTTATGAACTCCTAGGAAGGTGACAAAGTAGTCGAACTGGTCGTTTATGCCTATTTTGATGTGCTTGTGAGATGCCTATGTTGTAATATGGTTAATGGCCCTAAATGCTCTTTTTGGTTGGCTTAAAATGGTCTAAAAATGCATACTTGGCTCATAAAGGTAAAAACATAGCAAACATATTTGTATGATCATGAAATTTGGCATGCTAGTAGTTTATACCATTGAAATGTCGTGTGTAAAGTTTCATTGCATTTGGACATCTTTATATAAGTCAAATCGAATAAAAACCAGCAAATGTCATTACATGTCATGCTGTATCGATACGGGTCATGGCGTATCGATACGGGTTTGCATAATTGAACATAAAGAGTAGGGCGTATCGGAACAGAATATGGCCGTTTCGAAACATTTTGTCACTGGAATCGATCATTTCGATACGGGTTCATAGCGTATCGATACGAGTCAAAGGTCAAAGTCAAAGGGAGTCAATCCGTATCGATACTAGAGTTTTCGTATCGATACTGTCAAAAAGGTAATGTCAACCCGTACCGATATTGGTGTGTCCGTATCGATACGATCTAAAGGGTAAAGTCAATAAAAGTTGACCATTGTTCACCCGTTTTGAAGCAGCCCTAGGGTGTTTCGATACGGGGTTAGTTAAGTTAGTTATAGGTATATTAAACAAATTACAATGTTTACAGTTTAGTCACTAAATTTTTAAAGATTAAATTGGATAAATTAATGAGCTCCAATTTGCATGAAAATTTACAAGCATGTTAATATTGAGGTTAATTTCAATCTAGTATAATCAATTGCATTGAATGACTCCTAAATTATCGAATTTACAATTTGGTCCCTAAAACTTGTAATAATTAATATTGGCCCTAATTGATTAATTATTGCTTCATGGGGACTAATTGGACTAAGTTATATCGAGGTATTGAGTTATTGAATATTATTGTTTTAATTATTAATATAAAAATAAAATTTTGTTGCTCCGATTACTGTCTTGATCATTGGTATCACCTTCCAACCCGGTTCTCGACTAGACCAGGAATGGGGTGTTACAAATGGTAGGTCGAAATTTCCATCCGAGCCATGTAGCGATAGAAATTTAAGTTAATTTCTTAACTTCGAATTTAGGAATTGATGAGTTGTTATATGTTTATTTTATTTGTTTGATTTCCTCGATGTTGGTGAATACTTCGTATGGATATGTCAAGTAGGAAGCTTGGAAAGGCTTGAAGGAAATCAATTTATAGTTGCTTGGAGTTAAGGTAATACTTTATTATCTCTCGTATGTTATACGATACTGGTTGGTTGATGGTTGTTGTATAAATGTATATGATGTTTATGTGGTTATGCTTGATTTATTTCAATGTTCAAAATAAACATTATATAGGATTTAGTTGTCGCAAACTTGTATTAATTACTTAGAAATGTTTGGGACTGTATAAGTAAACTTTAGAGGTAAAATATGCCATATTTGATGCTTGAATTTTCTGCGTGCAAGGATAGGTTTTGTAGACAATTGACTCGGTTTCGACACCTTTGTTGCTGAAGCTAAATTGATTTTGGTACCTCCTATGGATTATATAAACCAGACTACGGGGGTTTTGGTACGCCTAGTCCTAGTTCTGAATATCAAGACTAGAAGGCTTAGTATAGACTTTGTAAGGTTCTAGTTGACTGAGACAAGCCTAGTTTTATTGTATTTGTTTGATTTCCTCGGTGTTGGTGAATGCTTCGTATGGATATGTCAAGTAGGAAGCTTGGAAAGGTGTTGAGTGTGTAAAAGTTCTATATTTTACCCCCAATTTAACCCATATTTCTGCTGCATTCAAGCGTAATTCATTGCATTTATGTTAGATTTCAGTTACACATCACAAATATATCAAATGGCACAGTTTCTACTAAAATTGGTTGCTTTTGCAGGTAGCTGCTGTAGCAGATGGAGGAAAGTAGAGAAGCAGACGCTGGGCAGTGAAGAAGCAGAGCTGGAACTGGATGTGTAGACGCTAGAGGACGATGCTGCCATGGCCGCAGCCGTGGCAGCCAAGGACGACATCGATAGTGAAGGGAAGAAGTGAAGTGGACCTCGACAAAAAGAGAAAATTAAGCCCATCTGTCGTGGAGCACCCTTATATTTTTCCAAGCCCTAGATCAGAATGAAGGCCAAGCCCAAAGTTCAAGGAAGAAACTCCAAGCAAGAAGGAAGGACGAATTAAAGACTTATGTTCTGAAGATTTAGTCTTTAATAGAGTTGTACTTTAATTTAAACTTGTATTCTTGCCATATTAGAAAACTTGAACCCAAGGCCTATATAAAGGCATGTAATTCGACCTAGGGAAGGACATCATCTTACCCTCTAGCCTTCTCTTCTAAACCCTAGCCGTTTTCCCCTCCTCATCATGTTCTAAACTTCCCCTAGGGCTAAGGGTTGATTTGTAAAGTAGTTGCAAGGATTGCATTTGTTTTAGGAATTTTTCTGTTCAATAAAATAGACTTCAAGTTTGCTTATTCTGGTTTTCAACATCTTGCAAGAGTATCGGGAGAGCATTGTGAGATTACATATTTACTTAATATCGGGAGAGTTAAGTATACGAAAGGAATAGTACAAGTTCTCCATTTTATGGTTGAACTATCTCGGACCTAGGGATAGGACGAGGTTAAGTGGCTAAAGAAGAATTCAACAACATCGGTGTTCATCCTTCGATTCATGCTGGGAGGTATCATCAAAGACGTGTTCATCGACAGACTTGGACCTAGGGATAGGCCAAGGCACAGCAGAGATTCTTGCCAAGCTTAAAGTACAGAGTTGTGTGATCGCTGCCGCGACTAACAACAGACCGCTGCCGCGACAGGTGCTGCCGCGACAAGCGCAACGACAGAACATAGATTCCTCGACTTTGCAACACCTGCACTACTGAGCAATTCAATACCGACCCATTCTCTCTATCTTGATTTCAATACTATTTTATTCCAGTACTCTTTATTATCTCGTGACAACAATTAAACTATTTCTTTTCTCTCTCATGTAGTAATCCAAGGTGAAGCTATTGGCCCAGTCCATGTGGAGACGATATCCGATACTTATGTATCACTTTACTACTTGCGTCGTGTACACTTGCACTACATTGCGATAGACACTTTTACACGCAACAAGTTTTTGGCGCCGTTGCCGGGGACTGGCAACATATCTTTACCCTATCTTTTACTGCACTTCTTTTATTTTTTCTGTTTTATTTTTCTTGGATAGTTCAACCCGTGCTTTTCACAAGGTTTTCTGTTTATGCGCAGATCGAGACGAGGAGAGGAACCTGAGTATCCATTAGACCTTGAAATTGAACGCTCGTACAATTTTAGGAACCGACTTCGCTTCGTGTTAGCTAGAAACGAATACCTTGAAGAACAGTTAGAGGCCATGAACAACCAAGGGAATCCCCAAGATAATGAAAATCCTGCCGTAGATGGACGGAACGGTCCACCTGCCGATCCTCCTATCGCTGCCGCACGCCGGTCATGCCGAGACTACATGCTCAATGATCATGTGGAACTAGAAACAACCCTGCCAGACGTAGAAGTTGATAACTTTGAGCTGAAACCTGTTATGTTCAGCATGATTAACAACGCTGGCCATTTTAGTGGTGCTGCTACAGAGGATGCTAGGGAGCATCTGAAAACGTTCCAGGAAATCTGTGGTTCGTTTAGACTACCATGAGTAAATCCGGAGATACTGAGGCTTCGGTTATTTCCTCATTCATTGAGGGACAGGACGAAAACTTGGTGGAATAAATTAACGCCGGGTTCAATACGAACTTGGGCAGATTTAACTCGTGAATTCTTGTCTCGTTTTAATCCTTCACATTTATATGAGCGATTACGTAACGAAATTGCTACTTTTCAACAGGAAGATGACGAGCCAATGCACGAGGCCTGGGACAGATTTACCACTCTTCTGAGGAACTGCCTGATGCATGGATTCCCCGTTTGGAATCAGGTAACTAAATTTTATAATGCTGCCAATTTACAGACTCGTATGAGAATTGATTCAGCAGCAAATGGATTGCTATTGGATAAAGATCCAGAAGATGCAATGGCAGTATTGAAAAATCTGGCGAAGAATGAGGAACAGTTTCCTACAACAAGAAGAAGGGGTAAAAGAGTACTAGCTGTAAAAGATTATGAGGCCGATAGTTCTCTAAAATCACAGGTGGCATATCTCACCAAGGCAATGAAAAAGCTTTTGAAAGAAGATTCATAGCCTGCCTACTCTGCTGAAGAGGTGTGCGAGACTTGCGATGGGAATCACAATTCGGAAGATTGTCCGCTACAATTATAAGAAGGGATGTATGTTGGGAACTACAATAAATAGAACTACAATTCCAACAACTACAATCCCAACTGGAGAAAGGATCCCAAGTTCTCTTGGAGTAACCCTAATAATGCCCTGAATCCTCAAGCACAGAACACTCAGAATCAGGGGGACCTAGATTAATGACTCGGTAGCAACCGTAGCAGCAGCAGCAACAACCACCAACTGCCACAACTAGTATACTGGAACAGACCTTGGCTACGTTTATGTCTCAAACAGGAACCTACATTGAGAACATGAATCACTTCGTGAAGAAGACTGAGACATTCATGGATAAAACAGAGATGCGGATGACCGACCATGAAGCTACTCTAAAATAATTGGAGACACAGATGGGTCAGGTTTCCCAGCATATTAAATCGGGGCAGAATGGAGGATTTCCTAGCGATACTGAAAACGCTAGACAACCCACACATGAGCAGTGTAAAGCCATCACTACTAGGAGTGGGAAGAAATTACCAGGGCCAGAGAAGGAAGCAGAACTAGTTAAGGAACCAGCCTTGGAGTCGACTGCCGAGAATGCTGCCCCGGCAGACGACAAACAGCCTACTGCCGATGAACCTGCCACGACAGCATAAGGGACAAAGGAGAAAGATGAAGAACCTAAACCTCCTCAGATCCGAATGCAGTGGGAAGGACGTATTGCTGATTATCGTCCCCCACCTCCTTTTCCCCAGCAGCTACAGAAATTGAAACAGGAATCCCAGCTTAAGAAAATTTATGATATTTTTAAGCAGGTTCACATCAATATTCCACTGTTAGATGCTGTTAGGGAAATGCCCGATTATGCTAAATTCCTCAAAGAGGCCATGTCGAAGAAATCCAGGCTTGTGGAATTTGAGACAGTTAAAATGACAGAGGGATGCATGAGTATTCTGCACAAGCATACACCCCAGAAGAAGAATGATCCTGAGAGCTTCATCATACCATGCATAACCGGAGATAAATTTGTGGGTAAGGCACTTTGTGATCTTGGTGCTAGTATAAATTTAATGCCCAAATCTGTTTTTCAAAAATTAGGTATTGGAAAAGCTCGGCCCACAACAGTAGTACTGCAGCTGGCAGACCGCTCTTACGTTCATCCAGAAGGAAAAATTGAAGATATTCTGGTAAGAGTGGATAAATTTATTTTTCCTGCTGACTTTCTTGTCTTAGATTGTGAAGCAGATGAGAATGCACCAATCATCCTGGGGCGACCCTTCTTAGCCACAGGAAGATCACTGATTGATGTAGAAAAGGGAGAACTCACTATGAGAGTAAATGATCAAGAAATCAAGCTGAATGTTCTCCAAGCAATTAAGCACGATGATGTAGAGGAAGAATGCAAGGCTATCACTGAAGTTATCCTTGACCAACCCTACATCAGGTCAGACTGCCATGACATCAAATTTGGCCACTGCCTCAGCAGCCATTTAGATAACTGTCACGGCAGCGACGACGACAGCAGCTCCTCAGAATCTGATACATCTGATACTGAAGATCAAGAGGAGGTAAACTGGATAGGCAATCGTCCAGGTAAGTTATTCGGGCCCTTAAACTATACCTCGAATAAACATATAGTCCAAAAGCCATCAACTGTAGAGCCACCTGTTCTAGATCTTAAGCCCCTGCCAGGACAGCTCAAATATGTTTTCCTTGGATTAAATGATACGTTGCCCGTAATCATCTCTTCCAAGTTGATGCAGGAACAGGAACAGCAGCTGATAGGGATGCTGCAGCAACATAAAAAGGCTATTGGATGGACGATAGCTGATATCCAAGGCATCAGTCCGGCACTATACATGCATAAAATCCTCTTAGAGGATGATCACAAGCCGACCATTGATGCACAGAGACGTCTGAACGATGCTATGCGAGAGGTGGTGCGTAAGGAGATCATAAAATGGCTAGATGCTGGAATAATCTATGCTATCTCGGATAGCAAGTGGGTGAGCCCGGTGCAGTGCGTTCCCGAGAAAGGAGGAATAATCGTGGTAACCAATGAAGAAAATGAGCTAATCCCAACCAGGACTGTGACCTGTTGGAGGGTTTGTATGGACTACCGGAAGCTTAACAAAGCTACCCGGAAGGACCACTTTCCCCTGCCTTTTATTGATCAAATGCTTGATAGATTAGCAAGAAAGCCTTACTATTGTTTTCTTGATTGATACTCAGGTTATAATCAAATAGCCATCACACCGGAAGATCAAGAGAAGACAACGTTCACATGCCCATACGGTACTTATGCTTTTCGGAGGATGCCATTTGGACTTTGTAATACACCATCAACCTTCTAAAGGTGCATGATGGCAATATTCTCCGATATGGTGGAGGATTTCCTGGAGATATTCATGGATGATTTCTCTGTCTTTGGAGACAATTTTGAAAGCTCCCTTGGCAACCTACAGAAAGTGCACGAAAGATGTGAGAAAGAAAACTTGGTATTAAACTGGGAAAATGTCACTTCATGGTGGATGAAGGGATAGTCCTTGGCCATAAAGTGAGCTGCCGCGACATAGAAGTCGACAGAGCTAAGATCGAGGTAATCGAAAAGCTGCCGCCACCCACCACAGTCAAGGGAATCATGGGTTTTTTAGGGCATGCTGGTTTTTATCGAAGGTTTATCGCAAACATTTCAAAGATCACCAAACCTTTATGCCATCTTCTGGAGCAGAACCGTCCCTTCGACTTCAACACTGAATGTACTGAGGCATTCAAGGTTTTGAAAGAAAAGCTGGTAACAGCCCCAATAGTACAGCCACCAGATTGGAAACTACCATTTGAGATTATGTGTGATGTTAGTGACTATGTTGTCGGGGCAGCACTTGGGCAGAGGAAAGACAAGCTCTTCCATGTTATATATTATGCCAGCAAAACACTGAATGACACCCAAGTAAATTACACCACAACAGAGAAGGAATTGTTAGCTGTGGTGTTGTAACCCCCTTAGCCCGGCCTAGACGGTTGACCCGAACTACGAAGATTACACGTGGAAAACCAAAGTCAAACTGAAAGTCAACCTTGATTAACAACCCTTTTTTATTTTTAAACTTGACTATCAAAGCAATCGGAAAACATTTAGGGACTCAATTGCACAATATACAAATTTAGGGACCAAATTGCAAATTTCGAAAATTAGGAGGACTTAACCAATTTTAAAGTTACCATTATGAAATTAATCATATTTCATGCTTCTCTGTCAAATTTCATCTCAAACGGACATCACAAACTCAGCCAATTGCATATACAAAGATTGGGACCAAAACGTAAGAGTTCCAAAACATTTAACCATCAGATTCAGTGCCCAACGGTCGAGTGTTCCGAAACGGGGATGATCCGTTCCGAAACGCGGGACCGTTCCGAAACTCGTTGCGGAACAGGGCTTGGCAGTGGCAAATCCGTTTCGGAACAGCTCTACCTGTTTCGAAACGCCATGGCCATTTCAGGCCACCTGTTCCGAAACAGTAGCACCCGTTCCGATACGGGCTGCCCAGAAATGCAGAATTTTGCTGGTTTAACAAGCAATTGACCCATCAAACACATTCCGATGACACTCAAATCATACCAGCAAGTCATCAAACACTTAAGGAACATATTAGCATCAACCAATCACAATTATGGCATCATTCAAGGAAAATCCCAAATCTATAGGCATGCATCCTATATTGAAAATCATGCAACCATCAATTCACCAAAACCAAATACCAAAAGGCCATTTACATATTCCAACAACATGAAAGTCATTAAACCAACATAGGGAGTCCAAAACATCTCCCAAAAACACACTTTAGGTTCCCATTGCCAAATGCCAAAAGCTAATAGTGTTAGGAAAACATTCACCATACATGAGCTTAGTCTTTCACTTGGATCCTTGACCTCCTTGCTGCCCTTTATGCACTTCAATGCTCTGCATTATTGGTTTAAGAAAGAGAGAGCGTAAGCACATAGCTTAGTGAGGAATGCTCAATTAAAACATCACAATAATGCATTTGCAAAAACACCTTCTCAAGGCCTTTAGTTTCAAAACAACATTTATCATGCAATTATGCATACAAACCAAGCATCTCATGCTTCAATCCATCAACATGTCATTTTGGCTTACAAGTGATAATCCATAACATTTTACAACTCAAAAACACAATCGGATACGCGGATTACAAGCGTTGTCCCATACGCTTCATACACACTACCAATATCAAGGTGGAGCATATGGTACAATCACAACCCCTCAACACCCGTGATGGAGACTATGGTACAATCACAACCCCTCCACATCACTCATTGGTAGTTGTATAACATCACTAACGAGAACACGGGACACACAACACAAGATCCACATATGGACTTTTAACCACCATTGTGATCTTAACACAAGATCCACTCATGGACTTTTAACCACCATGATGATCTTAACCATCTCGTTAGTGTACTTGGATGGAGTTTACGGTACAATCACAACCCCTCAACATCCAAGGCGAATTTATTCACGGTGCACCCAATCCTATAGCCGGCTAACTATATCTGATTCAAGTACTTTAAAACCAACACATCACTTGCCAATATACATCATTTAACATCATTAATCCACTGTTTTAAAGCATTAAACAAAGCCATTACATAACCATGCATCACTATGCATCAAACCACATTTATCAATGTCCAAAACAAGGATCTCTTACCTTGAGCATCCATCAACACATGGCTTATAAAACCAGCATCAAACATGCTAAAATATGCTTTCAAAACAGAATTTAAACATGCAAACAAAACACATTGCATTCAACCAACTCATGGTTCATCAAAAAGAGAGTTTTTCCAAAAACTTACTCTTGAGCTTAGCTAAGTTGTTTAGACTTAAACTAAGCTCCCATAACCTTCCAACATTGGTTTCAAAGCTGAAAACCAAACTTCACTCACCGATTCCGTTTCGCAAGCTTGCCGAAACACCGATCAAGCCTCCGGATCAACACCACAAGGATCCGATGATGTCTCCCCTGTTTTAAACACATCAAAGCAGTGGATTAATGCATCATCATTCATTAATATCTTCAACCAAGACACCTAAACTCGCTGCTCTCATCAACACTCACATTTCGGCTACCAAACACAACCGAAATCACATCCAAACACCTCTACAACATTACCCAGCCAAGATCCATCAATTCCAACCATTCTTAAACATCAATTAACATCCAAAAAGGATCTAATCACGTCCTTATACCTCCAGCTATAGCAGAACCTCAAAATCACCCCAAAAACCATCATTAACTCAATCAGAAACTTAGGAAAATCAACCTATCCGGGATTGCATTGATTAAACCTCAATTACTCATCATTTATACATCCAATAAACATCAAAAAGACATCTCCAAACACAGCCCAATCATTTAGTACGAATTTAATTAAAATTAAATCCAAATCTTGCATTTAAAGCCAAGATCAAGAACACAACATAAAAACCTTTAATAAAACACAAATCAAGGATTGAGAACTTGGGAATTTCAGTAAAGAACTGAGTATTTAGAGGAGAATGACGTTCATACCTCTAAATGTGAGTTTCTCCTTGTTTAAAGCCAAGATTCTTGAAAATTCAATAAGCAAATGATAAGGATTTGGTGTAGGAATGATTAGAGATCAATTAGAGATTGAAATATCATCTTTAGGTGTTAAAATCAGAGGGAAAATGGCTGGGGAAATGTGTTTGGCTGAGAGAAAAGGGAGAGAAAATAAAGTGGAAAAATTTTGAGAAAAGTTAGTTATGAAAACCAAAATATCCATTTCCCTCTTTTTCCTTTTATTAAATATCATTTAATAAATGTTTAATATTAAGAAAAAATCTGGAGAAAACTCTTCTTGGGTAAATTAGCTCCTTAAAGATTCAAAGTTTCAATCCTTTTAAAACAGTCACCAACTTTTCAAAAATTACATTTTTGTCACTAACTTGAAATGTCACATTTCGAAACCTCATTTTGTAAAATTGATTTCACCACTCTCTTATATATAATAAAAGAGGATTTTTAGATATTTTTCCATATTTTTAATGCATCCCGAACTAGGCTTTCCCTAAAAACCACCTTTTATATTCGAACCGAAATCCGACCGGTCCGATTCAAACCCAAAACTCCTAAGCCCAAAATTGGGGTGTTACAGGTGTTCTCTAATGACAAGTTTCGTTCATACATACTTGGAACGAAGGTCATAGTCCACACAGACCACTCTGCATTGGAGTATCTGTTCACCAAAAAGGATGCAAAGCCTATACTGATACGTTGGATCCTGCTACTGCAAGAGTTCGACCTTGAAATCAAGGATAAAAAGGGGACAGAGAATCAAGTTGCAGATCACTTGTCAAGGTTAGAGAAGGGAAAGAGTCTATCGGCAGACGAGACACGCATACTGGAGACCTTCGCTGACGAGCAGCTGTTCGCTGCCACTAGCACTGCCAGGACAGCCATGGCGGCAAGTAAGTTTTCTGAACTCCCCTGGTATGCTGATTTCGTTAATTATTTAGTTAGCAGAATAACTCCTTCTGACCTTAATTATTAAGCTAGGAAGAGGTTCCAAAATGATGTAAAGCATTATTATTGGGACGAACCTCTACTTTTCAAATATTGTGCAGATCAGGTTATTAAGAGATGCATACCACAGGATGAACATGAAGCTGTGCTTCATCACTGCCATGCTTCACAATATGGAGGACACTTGGGTGGTAAAAAAACTGCTGCCAAGGTTTTGCAGTCAGGATTTTATTGGCCGTCACTGTTCGAAGATGCTCAGACATTCTACAAAAACTGTGACAGATGTCAACGGACTGGAAACATCTCAAAGAGACATGAGATGCCACTACAAAACATTCTTGAAGTCGAAATCTTCGACGTTTGGGGGATTGATTTTATGGGACCATTCCCAACTTCATGTGGAAACTTATATATCCTTCTGGCAGTGGACTATGTGTCGAAATGGGTTGAAGCGGTCGCTACTCAGAAGAACGATGCCAAGACGGTTCAGAGGTTTTTACATAAAAACATATTTTCCAGATTTGGCATCCCCAAGGCGATCATCAGTGATGAAGGGAGGCATTTTGATAATAGGGTTATAGTTGCTGCCTTAAAGAAGTATGGTGTAAAACATCGAATCGCAACAGCATACCACCCTCAGACCAATGGACAGGCTGAAATATCCAACAGAGAGGTTAAGAACATCCTTGAGAAGATGGTTAAGCCAACTCGGAAGGACTGGTCTCTACACCTCAACGATGCATTATGGGCCCACAGAACAACATTCAAAACTCCATTGGGAATGTCACCCTACCGACTGATTTATGGGAAAACATACCATTTACCTGTCAAGATTGAGCACAGAGCATACTGGGCCATCAAGGCAGTGAATATGGACTTGGAAAAAGCAGGACAAAAAAGGCTACTCGATCTGAATGAGATAGAAGAAATTCGAGCAATGGCCTATGACAACGCAAGAATTTACAAAGACAAGACAAAGAAGTGGCATGATAAGAAGTTGCTGCCACGACAGTTCTGCCTAGGGCAGCTTGTGTTGTTGTTCAACTCTAGGTTGAAGCTCTTCCCAGGGAAGCTAAAGTCTAGGTGGTCTGGCCCATTCCAAGTGGTGCAAGTTTTTCCCCATGGTGCCATCACAATCAGATCTTTAAAAGACGGGCACCAATTTAAAGTCAATGGACAAAGATTGAAGCATTATCAGGGGACTGAAGCCCAAGAATGCAGGAAGTGGTTACTTTAGGAGATGCCCCTCCTGGCATTCCTAATTTAACCTAATATTAGGTAATAAAGGAGACAAGAAGAAGAGGAGAAGTGAATTCAGCCCACCATCTTTCCATCAGCCCAAAAATCCCAACTTAGGAGCCTGCCGTTACAACTGCTACGACAGACACGAAAAATCCAGCCTGTCAACACGCTGTCGCGACAGACACGCAAACGCGTAACAGACGTGCAGCAGACACGAAAACGCGTGACAGACGCGTCAGAAACCGCGTAACAGATGGCCCCGTTATTCGCGCCTGCTGTTACAGCTCCAACGGGCAGCAAACTCCCCCTCTATATAAACCCCGTTTTACTATTCATTTTTCACTCACTTTCACTCACTCTACTTGTTCCCTCTAGAATTTTTACTTGCTTTCATTTTCTTTCCACAATCCTTGCAACATGAGCACTAGAAATACCCGCCGAAGCTCTGCCTCAGGATTTGCCCCAGCAGCATCCACTCCAAGCTCCTTCCAGATCCGTGATATGTGGGAGGAGAGAGGTTTCATTTACACTTCCAAAACGGGGAACCTGGGGCTGCAGCTGTTCATAGCCCGCAAAATCAGAGCCCTGCAGTGGCAGATATTCGCTGAGCAGCCAGAGGAGATGAACGTAACTCTCGTCCGGGAATTTTATGCTGCCATCGGCAGCAGGAACGCGACAGCAGTTACAGTCCGAGGGAAAGAGGTACCTTTCGAGCCCGAGTACATCAACACACTCTACGGGTTCTATGTGGGAATAAAAGAAGATGGCCACCAAAGATTTCTCGAGAGTTTAGAGCATGCCGACTACGATGCTGTGATGGCAGAACTCACAGATGAAGGTACCGAGTGGAACACCGATCCAAAGCATCCGAGAACGGTAAAAAGAGTCCAGCTCACCCCGGATACAAAACTTTGGAATGCGTTTATCAAGAAACGGATTATGCCCTCCTCGCACAACACAACAGTCGACCAACCAAGGTTAGCCCTCATCCATTCTATTTTAAATGAGAGGCCAATTAACATTGGCAGATACGTCTGGGATGGTATACTGGACTGTGCTTACCGCCGTTAGGACCACTCTTCTACCCTTATCTCATCACTACCCTCTGTCGCAGCCACAGTGTACCGGAAGCTGCCAAGGATTTAAGAGTACGAGGGAAAGGCTGGAACGATAGGAACATACTCAGCCTGATGGAACTAAAAGATGCCACGACCCTGTCATCTTTTGATCCTACTGCCACGGCAGCTGAACCAACAGAGCCCACCGACACCGAGCCTGCTGCCACAGAAACAAGGCAGCCTACTGCAGCAGCTCCTCCAACTGACACCTCCTCACAAATCCTTGCTGCCATATAAAAAATGAAGGAACGACAGCTCGGCCTCATGAGTTTCATCCGAGACTTCACCACCACCATGGTACATTTCATCCACACTTCTCTTAATTTCCCCGATGCTCTGTTCCCTACTTTCCCCAATCATTATTTTGCTACCCCCACCCTTGCCCATACCCCTACCCCTGCTGCCACACCAAAAATGCCATCTGCCGCGTCCACTCCAACCCTTGCCACAACAGCTGCAGGCGGCAGCCGCACAGCCGACACCTCTGCCCGGGGAACCAAGAGAAAGGAGCCTGAAGACGACCTCGATAGGTATATTGATGGTTTCTCTTCATCTAAAATCTGGGCGGCATCCGATAACGAGCCCTCTGTCAAGAGGAACTTCTCCAAGGAGTTCACACCGGAGAAACGGCAGAAAACAGGAGCAGATAAAGACAAATATGATAGCGGCAGTAGTAGTAGCAGCGAGAGCAGCAGCAGCTCCAAGGTTAAGGTAGTGGAGAAACCACCTCATATCTCCCCTACCCGTATTCAACCTCCACGGGAGGCCAAAACCAAGAATACTTTTGCCTCTCCCATCCGTCTGCCAGCACCAGCCAAGAAAGTCACTGCTTGTCGGTAGATTCAACTCAGCAGCAGTAGCAGCAGCGGCGATGATAACGCCTGAAATTTTAAGTATCTTATCTTATATTAATGTCTGCCTTTTTTATATATTTTGTGATGTAGTTTTTATTTTTCTTATCTGTCATTTGCATTGAGGGCAATACAACCCTCGAGTTTGGGGGTGGCATCCCTCCATTAATGGAGTCTTTTAATCTTTTACTTAGTTTATTTTTGCTTTAAAAAAAATTGTCTTAAGTCTTTGAACTGAACTTACCTGCCGTGACAACCTCTGTCATGGAAGTGCCTTTAGGATAGTTTTAGGAGCAGTTTAGAGCCTTACTATAGTTCTGAATCTTAAACACCATTTGTGACTTTTATATTGTCTAGAACTCTACTGGTAAACTAGAATAGGGAAAAGCTTAATACTTGAGTAGCCCCTAGAGGTGCCTAACACTGGCTCTAGGAAAAGAAGTTAAAGGAAAATTGACTCAATACACCTAGAGGTGCCCGAAACCGGCTCTAGGAAGTTAGCTAGAGGTGCCCGAAACCGGCTCTAGTCAAACTTAAAGCTAAGAAAAATCGAGTCTAAGCAAAAACTAAAGGAGCCCAAAAATTGCCTCCAAAAAGATGAAAGTTGGCATAAAAATTCAAGTTAGAAGTTTCAGGTATTCTAGTAAACTAAGTGAGTCTAGGCATATAATTGTTCACAAAGCATGCACACTCTACACGAGAATTATAGCATGGTTCCGAATGAATCCTGAATTATCTGACAAGGTGTTGCTTACAAAAGGGAATACATGGTGGGTAATGAAAAGTTCATTGTTTTAAGCCAAACAAAAATTTTGTTTTTCTTTTAGGTCTGAATTGCTTGAGGGCAAGCAAAAACTTGAGTTTGGGGGTGTGTTGAGTGTGTAAAAGTTCTATATTTTACCCATATTTGACCCATATTTCTGCTGCATTCAAGCATAATTCATTGCATTTAGGTTAGATTTCAGTTACACATCACAAATATATCAAATGGCACAGTTTCTACTGAAATTGGTTGCTTTTGCAGGTAGCTATTGTAGCAAATGAAGGGCAGTAGAGAAGCAGACGCTGGGCAGTGAAGAAGCAGAGCTGGAACTGGATGTGCAGAAGCTAGAGGACGATACTGCAAAGGCCGCTACTGTGGCAGCCAAGGACGACAATGATAGTGAAGGGAAGAAGTGAAGTGGACCTCGACAGAAAGAGAAAATTAAGCAAATCTGTCGTGGAGCACCCTTATATTTTTCCAAGCCCTAGATCAGAATGAAGGGCAAGCCCAAAGTTCAAGGAAGAAACTCCAAGCAAGAAGGAAGGACGAATTAAAGACTTATGCTCTGAAGATTTAGTCTTTAATAGAGTTGTACTTTAATTTAAACTTGTATTCTTGCCATATTAGAAAACTTGAACCCAAGGCCTATATAAAGGCATGTAATTCGACATAGGGAAGGACATCATCTTACCCTCTAGCCTTCTCTTCTAAACCCTAGCCGTTTTCCCCTTCTCATCGTGTTCTAAACTTCCCCTAGGGCTAAGGGTTGATTTGTAAAGTAGTTGCAAGGATTGCATTTGTTTTAGGAATTTTTCTGTTCAATAAAATAGACTTCAAGTTTGCTTATTCTGGTTTTCAACATCTTGCAAGAGTATCGGGAGACCATTGTGAGATTATATATTTACTTAATATCGGGAGAGTTAAGTATACGAAAGGAATAAGTACAGGTTCTCCAGTTTATGGTTGAACTATTTCGGACCTAGGGATAGGACGAGGTTAAGTGGCTAAAGAAGAATTCAACAACATCGGTGTTCATCCTTCGATTCACGCCGGGAGGAATCATCAAAGACGTGTTCATCGACAGACTTGGACCTAGGGATAGGCCAAGGCACAGCAGGGATTCTTGCCAAGCTTGAAGTACAGAGTTGTGTGATCGCTGCCGCGACTAACAACAGACCGCTGCCGTGACAGGTGCTGCCGCAACAGGCGCAACGACAGAACAAAGATTCCTAGACTTTGCAACACCTGCACTACTGAGCAATTCAATACCGGCCCATTCTCTCTATCTTGATTTCAATACTCTTTTATTTCAGTACTCTTTATTATCTCGTGACAACAATTAAACTATTTATTTTCTCTCTCGTGTAGTAATCCAAGGTGAAGCTATTGGCTCAGTCCCCATGGAGACGATATCCGATACTTACGTATCACTTTACTACTTGCGTCGTGTACACTTGCACTACATTGCGATAGACACTTTTACACGCAACAAAAGGCTTGAAGGAAATTAATTTCTTGTTGCTTGGAGTTAAGGTAATACTTTATTATCTCTCGCATGTTATACGATACTGGTTAGTTGATGGTTGTTGTATAAATGTATATGATGTTTATGTGGTTATGCTTGATTTATTTCAATGTTCAAAATAAACATTATATAGGATTTAGTTGTCGCAAACTTGTATTAATTCCTTATAAATGTTTGGGACTGTATAAGTAAACTTTAGTGGTAAAATATGCCATATTTGATGCTTAAATTTTCTGCGTGCAAGGATAGGTTTTGAAAACAATGGACTCGGTTTCGACACCTTTGTTCCTGAAGCTAAATCGATTTTGATACCTCATATGGATTATATAAACCAGACTACAAGGGTTTTGGTACGCCTAGTCCTAGTTCTGAATATCAAGACTAGAAGGCTTAGTATAGACTTTGTAAGGTTCTAGTTGACCGAGACAAGCCTAGTTTGATCTAAACCCTTTTGAGAACTGGTAGCTTCAATTTATTCATTCCTGGTAAATCTATTAAAACACGTCTAAAGGTTGAAATGACCAAAAATTTAAACTCCTAAACCCAACGAAGAAAAAAAGGTCGAATTTAGGAAGACACAATTAAAACTTAACCCTTAAGTAAACCAATTTTGAAAATTTTACTAGAATTCGAAATAAATATCAATCATTTAATACATGCTGAAAATAATCCCAAAATATAAAACGTCTCAAGTTTGAAAATACATAAATGTCCCCAAATAATAATGAATAATAATTCGAATAATAAAAAGGTGGTTTGTACTGATAAATAATAAAGTCGAGTAAAATACGAGATCCACCAAGTTCCAAGTCACCTAGAGTCCAAAATATCTGTAAGAGAAAACTATGAGGGAGTAAGCTATAAGGCTTAGTGTGTCTCTAAAGTGCAAACAACCACAATCTCAATTTCACAATAATTTTCTCAAAATATTTAATAAAAGCACAGTAAAACACAATGCATGTAATGATGACATAAACAAAAAGCATTTCCCAGCTACATACTCCAATCACAGTGGTGGCAAAGTCAACCAGTCATTGTGGAGGTAGTTCCCCAAAACCCCAAACCCTTATTTCGCCAATCAAAGTTTGGCCAAGCCACTTCTTCCTCCATACAATCTCACCCCATGCATATAAAATATGGTAATGGTTGTAAAACACAAAATCACAGCACAATTTATTGTACTAAATACGAGGATCATAGTTTTGAAATTTTGATAGATTCATTAAAACACGGTCTGGCACAATATGTATGATATCTTAAATCTCATTGAAATCGCAAAATAGAAAAGTAGTCATGCATGGCATCTCAAATCTTATTGAAATCGCAACACAAAAAAGTAGTCATGCAAGTGGTAAAACATTTCACATAATATATATAGCATGGAAAGAGAACACGCCTTAGCTCAAGCAAACTCAACCTACTGAATAACGTGTTTCCCACGGTCATAAGAACTAGGTCTAACTGTATCAGAACCTACTAGAATATTCCTATATTAACAATATTACTATGCCACTTAAATCTAAACATAGATACTAACACGAAAGAATACCCACAAGTAGGCCTCGAAGCACGTGCACAATCAAAACGAATAGGCGGAGTGGGTGGTGATTCGTCTTCCTCGGAGATGATGTCGTCTGAAACACATATAAACTACATAAGATCTCATATCCAAATTCTCAAAATTTACTAAGTACAAAATAAACTGACATTAGTAAAACTAAGCTTTCAGGTTTGGATTTGATGAACACATAACAAATTCGGATTTAGGACGTCGGACTTAGGTTCCACGTCAGTCAATGGTCACTGGTTACTGGTCAGATGTAGGCCTAGGGTCAAAACGACTCGGATCAAGCATGTCAGGCCAACTCTCCAATAACAATGTCATCAAATACTAAACTGAGTATTTAGTAATGATACAACAATATGCACACTAGTTATGAGTAAATGAAAGTATACTTCTGTATACGTAATAAATAGATTGACCCTATTAAAAACATATATTCAATATACGGTTTAGACAAGTATGTATAACTTTATATAACGCAAAAGTTTTGAAACAGTTATACACAATTACACATTATTAACGGTATAAAAGGGTTAATAATATAAATATATATAACGTGAGTAAAACACACATTTATGCGTATATGAACGAAGCAATACACATTTATCCATAATAAATTAGTATATGTTATATAAACTATAAATGATAAATATTCTATACACTGGCGGTGGAAACTGAAAGTTTCCACAAGCGCCTTAGTTTTAAGGTAGAGTTAGTTTAAGGTATAGGTTTTAGGGTATATTGAGTTAGTTTTTAGGGTATATGGTTTAAGGTTTCGAGTTATAATTTAAGGTTTAGGGTTATAGTTTAGGGTTTATAGGTTAAAACCTAAATCCTCATCATATTCCCCTAAAAACTAAACCATAACCTATAAACTCTAACCTATAGGTTAAAATTTAGGTTATAATTTAGGGTTTATAGGTTAAAACCTAAATTTTCACCATATTACCCTAAAAACTAAACCCTAACCTATAAACCCTAAATTATAACCATGAACCTTGAATTGAAACAACTATCCCTAAATTCTAAACTCCTACGCCTAAACCCCTAAACCTTGTACCCTGTATATAGAATATTTATCCCTAAACCTTAAATTATAACATATATATCGTAAATTATAACCCTAAACATTAAATTAAAACAACTATCACTCTTCGCGAATAATGGTTGCTGAGGACAAGACCAATGGTGAGTTCACACCGGCAAGACAAAGACGCTGATATGGGAGGCGAATTGCACGAATAACTATCAGAGGCTCACCTGAATTTGACGAAATATATTAAAAAATGAAAATAGGTTCAGAGGGCTTTGGGATATAAGGTATCTGGTGGCTGCAGCGAGGTTCTGCTGTGAGGTGGTTAATATACGACGTGACCGATTAAATAGGTGACCGGTTAAAAGCACGAATGGATATGTTATATGCTTCCACCGGAAAGATTATTTGTCTTGATAATATTATCAACATATTAGGTAGCGCCTATTATGTTATTAAAGTTTAAGCTGGTGGGGCCTTGGAAATCCGACGATAACAAAATAGGTAAATTACTTATTTTGTTGATAATAATAACAACATATTGGGTAGCGCCTATTATGTTATTAAAGTTTAGCTGATGGGCCTTGGAAATCTGACGCTAACAAAATAGGTAAATTACTTATTTTGTTGATAAGAGTATCAACATATTAAGTAGCGCCTATTATATTATTAAAGTTTAAGCTGATGGGCCTTGGAAATCCGACGATAACAAAATAGGTAAATTACTTATTTTTTTTGATACTTTTGAAAGCAAATGGATTGACATAACATACTGGGAATGTGGCTCGAAAGTATCTATAATTTTTTAAAAGTATCGATACTTTTTTAAAAGTATCAATACTTTTTTAAAAAGCAATGTAACCGTTGCAATGTGGCTTGAAAGTATCTATGCTTTTTCAAAAAGCATTGTAACCGGTTGCATAAAAGTATGGATACTTTCGAGCCACATTGCAACCGATTATTTTACTTTTTAAAAAAGTATCGATACTTTTAAAAAAAGTATAGATACTTTCGAACCACATTCCCAGTATGCTATGTCAATCAGCTTAAACTTTTAAAAAAATATAGATACTTTCGAAAGTATCTATACTTTAATAACATAATAGGCACTACCTAATATGTTATACTCTTATCAACAAAATAAGCAATTTACCTATTTTGTTATCGTCGGATTTCCAAGGCCCCATCAGCTTAAACTTTAATAACATAATAGGCGCTACCTAATATGTTGATACTCTTATCAACAAAATAAGTAATTTACCTATTTTGTTATCGTCGGACTTCCAAGGCCCCATCAGCTTAAACTTTAATAACATAATAGGTGCTACCTAATATGTTGATACTCTTATCAACAAAATAAGTATTTTACCTATTTTATTATCGTCAGATTTCCAAGGCCCCATCATCTTAAACTTTAATAACATAATATGCGCTACCTAATATGTTGATACTCTTATCAACAAAATAAGTAATTTACCTATTTTGTTATCGTCGGATTTCCAAAGCCCCATCAGCTTAAACTTTAATAACATAATAGGCACTACCTAATATGTTGATACTCTTATCAACAAAATAAGTAATTTACCTATTTTTTATGTTTGTATCGATACCTATCGATAACCAAAGTTTGTTGGTTACCAAATTTTATGTAACCCCCTATTTTGACCTAAGGGTTTGTAACAATTTGAAATTGACGATTTGGAAACTTTCCCCTCAAGTAAGATTATTTATGAAAAACCGTGCCGAAATTATTATTCAATATAAGTGATAATCTTTAATGTTTCATCTTAAAACAAGCATGCTAAAAATAGTTTATCGAATCCCAAAAATAATAAATGTCCAAAGTCCACGTTTACAACCAAATCCGAAAAAAAACTTAAATAAATAAATATAAGTCCTGAACAAAACATACTGATAAATCGAAATAAATCATGTTCGTACGAGGTCCTCCAAGTACCGAAACCTAAGTCTGGAAATCTGAAACAAATACTAAGGGGGAGTCAGCTATAAAGCTCAGTCTGTCTCTAAAGTGCATAACAGAAGTCAATCCAACAGTCGAACAACAAATCAAGAATTAACAAATATTTTAAAGTATTAGTGGCAATGCATACAGATATCATAACATGACATGCACCCAACTACATCACCGTCCGAAGAGTGAGGTTCCCCTGAACCACTCTACACCACAACACCATGTCCGAAGCAGAACTCATCTCGAAAGATGGAACTACTAATCTGAAGCGAAGTTCAACCCGGAGGATGAAGTCGCTGAGCTTCCTCCGTACAATATCCCAACCCAATGATATGACATGTAATCCGATTTCAGAGTCCGAATGCAATCTTGTTAAATAACTAAGATGCATGTACATAATAATATGATTCTGATATGTGTTACATAACATGATCACAGCATCCGAGTCATACATTATTGTCAGATAACAGAGCAGAATAGCATGCAGTCGAGTCATACAATATTTATCAGATAACAGAGCAGAATAACACACAGATATATAAATCATTCATATCAGGCAATCAAATATCAAAGACATGTAGCACAGATAGAGAACACACCTTAGGCAGCTAAATAGTCAACGTCGATAGTGACGTCTCCCACGCTCAGCCCTAGCAGAAGGTCGGACAGAATCAGCTCCTAAAAATAAAGAACACTATATGAGATTTCCTACTATGCCACATTCGAATAAACTACACTTAACAGAAATCTTACTAGAAGATCTCGAAGACTGTGCCACCGGAGGTTTGCCTGGAGGAGGAGGAGGTAAAGTCTCGGGGTCAGAATCTACGTCACCTGAACACATAAACAACCGAGTCAAATTCTGATGCAACACTGTAAAAAAATCTAAGCTCAACAAATAAATTTGATCCAAAAAGGTATTTCGGGTTCGAATTTGAAGAAACGGACAGCAGCAACGGAACCACAACGCCGAAAAACATAAGGGTGGACTCAGCCGAAAAAGTCAACGCAAAAAGTCAACACTGATGTCATCGATGACTAGGATGACGTCATCACTAACTAGGATGACGTCATCACTGACGTCAACCTGCATCAGCAACAACGTCAGATGACGTCAGCCTGCATCAGCCCACTGGTCCGGTTCAACTCAGTCCCCCGGTCCGGTCCAACACACCCAACCGGTTCAATTTCATCACCCACCCGAACCAAAGGAAAACCCTAATCCCCAAATTTCCCAACCCTAGATCTAACCCCAACGGCGGCCGACCACCACGATACGACCAATAAACCCAACGGTGGCCACGGTTATACCAGCCACGACCAACGCGGCGCTTACCATGCGGTTCCAGACGCGGCTAGACGGAGGAGGTGATGCCGGTGCGAGAGTTTCCGAAGGAATTCGATCGTTCTGGTGACAGCGGCGGCGGAAGGCAAAGAGTCAAAGCCTTCGACTCACTTTTCCGACGAAGGAAAACGGCGAACAGGCAACCCTAACTCGGGTTTTGATCGGACGGCTACAGAGAAGCCACTGATGGCCGCAGAACGACGAACGACCGGCACAACCACCTTGGCCGGAGCTTCAACAGAAAACGGGGAAGGGTCCGTCTGATTATTTTAATATTTTCTTTGAGAGAAAAAGGGGAAGGGTGCGGCGCATATAACAGAGATATGACAAAAGAAGTGCTTACCCTAGACAAATGGGTAAATTACAGAAGAAGGGTCCCTATTCTTGCTCGCCTAACAAATTAACCACCAAACTTTAATTTTTATCCAATTAGGTCCCAAATTAGATTAGGTTAAATTCCGAACTTTCCCCCAAATTCTAGGGTTTCCAATTGGGAATTCTCATAATTAGGGCTAAAATGGGGTGTTACAACTCTCCCCCCGTAAAAATAAATTTCGGCCTCGAAATTTACCTGGAGCAAACAAATGCGGATACTGAGCTTTGATGACAGCTTTGGGCTCCCAGGTAGCCTCACCATGACTGCGACCACGCCACAAGACTTTGACCATCTTAATGGTCTTCCTTCTAAGAACTTTCTTATCATGAGCAAGAATCTCGATAGTGTCCTCCTCAAAGCGCAAATCAGGACGAATCTCAATCTCCTCCACATGCAAAACATGAGACGGATCAGCATGGTAGTGTCTCAACACAGAAACATGGAAAACATCATGAATACGCTGAAGCTCTGGTTGTAACTCGAGCTGATAAGCAACAGGTCCAACCCGACAAAGAATCCGATAAGGGCCAATATATCGAGGACTCAGCTTGCACTTCCCACCAAACCGAAGTACCTTCCTCCAAGGAGATACTTTCAAGAAAACCTCATCATCGACCTCAAACTCAAGATCTCGACGTTTCAAGTCAGCATAAGACTTCTATCTATCAAAAGCAACCTTAAGCCGGTCTCGAATCAATATGACTGTCTGCTCGGCCTCACGGACTATGTTTGGTCCCAACAGTCTATGCTCATTAAGTTCAGTCCATCCAATCGGTGACCTACACCTACGCCCATACAGAGCCTCGTACGGTGCCATATTGATACTGGCCTGGTAGCTGTTATTATATGCAAACTCTGCGAGCGGCAAGAAATTCTCCCAACTACCACTGTAATCGAGAACACATCCTCTCAACATGTCCTCAAGAATCTGAATCACACGCTTGGACTGCCCGTCAGTCTGCGGATGATAAGATGTACTGAAGTTCAATCGGGTACCCAAAGTAGAATGAAGTGCCTTCTAGAACTTCGTTGTAAATCTCGGATCAAGATCATAAATAATCGATATCGGTACCCCATGAAGTCGAACAATCTCAGAAATATAGAGCCGAGCCAACTTATTCAAAGGATAGTTAACTCGAACCAGAATGAAATGCGCAGACTTAGTCAAACGGTCCACTATAACCCAGACGGAGTCTTTCTTGGATGGAGTCATCGGAAGACCACTAACAAAATCCATAGTCACACGCTCCCACTTCCACTGAGGAATCTCGATGTGCTGAAGCAACCCAGATGGACGCTGATGCTCTGCCTTGACTCTCTGACAAGTCATACACTTAGACACAAATCTGACAACATCCCGTTTAAGACCTTTCCACCAGTATCTCTGACGAATGTTCTTATACATCTTATCACCACTAGGATGCATAGAATAGGGGTTGTCATGTGCCTCACGAAGAATAACCTGTTTCAACCCAGATTTCCTCGGAATACAATACCGGCCTCAGAAACACAAAACACCATCTTGATCAATAGTATAATCCACAGATGTACCCTCAGAAACCTCTCTGATACGATGCATAAGAAAAGGATCAGTAGGCTGCTCACATCGAATATCAGATATCAGCGTATGAATGACCCGAAGTTCTGCCATCAAACTACCATCCTCAAACAAACTCATCCGAGCAAACAAGGTCCTCAAATCTGAAATGTCGTTACGACTCAAGGCGTCGGCAACCACGTTTGCCTTCCCCGGGTGATACTCTATCTCACAGTCATAATCCTTGAGAAGTTCCAACCAGCGACGCTGTCTTAGATTTAACTCTTTCTGTGTAAGAAGGTACTTTAGACTTTTGTGATCGGTGAAGATATAACACTTCTCTCCGTAGAGATAGTGTCTCCAGATTTTCAGAGCAAAGATCACAACAGCAAGCTCCAAATCATGGGTAGGGTAGTTGCACTCATGCGCTTTCAATTGACGAGACGCATAAGCCACTACCTTCCCCTCCTGCATCAAAACACATCCCAATCCTATGTGGGAGGCATCACTATATACCGAATAAGCCTTCCCAGGCTCAGGCTGAATCAGAACCGGTGCTTCAGTCAACACGGTCTTAAGCTTCTCGAAACTGGTCTGCAGAGCCTCAATCCAGACAAAAGGAATATCCTTCCTCAGAAGTTTAGTTAGAGGAGCTGCAATAATCGAGAAACCTTCAACAAACCTCCGATAATAGCCAGCTAAACCCAAGACGCTTCGAATCTTAGGAATATTCTTGGGCTGCTTCTAACCTAAAATAGCCTCAATCTTCTTTGGATCAACCTAAATACCATTAGCAGAAACCACGTGTCTCAAGAAGGTAACCTCGGTCAACCAGAATTCACATTTACTGAACTTTGCATACAACTGCTTCTCACGCAAAGTCTATAGGACAACCCGGAGATGTTCCTCATGTTCTGCCTCTGATTTAGAATAAACCAGTATGTCGTCAATGAAAACCACCACGAACTGATCCAGGTAGGGTTGAAACACCCTGTTCATCATATCCATAAATGCCGCAGGGGAATTAGTCAATCCAAACGACATCACCAGAAACTCGTAATGACCGTAACGAGTCCGAAAAGCGGTCTTGAACACATCAGAATCCTTAACCTTGAGTTGGTAATAACCCGATCTCATGTCTATCTTAGAAAATACTGTATCTCCCCGGAACTGATCGAACAAGTCATCAATACGAGGAAGTGGATACTTGTTCTTGATCGTCAGCTTGTTCAGCTTCCGATAATCAATACAAAGCCGAAGTGACCCGTCCTTCTTCTTCACAAACAAAACAGGGGCTCCCCAGGGAGAAACACTAGGTCGGATGAAACCCCTATCCAGCAATTCCTGCAACTGAATCTTCAATTCTTTAAGCTCTTTCAGAGCCATCCTGTAAGGAGCCATAGAGACAGGGGCTGTACCCGGATATACATCTATACCAAACTCAACCTCGTCACGCTTTGGCGGTACCCCCGGCAATTCCTCCGGAAAAACATCTGGAAAATCCCTAACCACCGGGATCTTATCCAAACCAGAATATGACTGCCTCGAGTCAAGAATATAAGCAAGATAGGCAGTAGCCCCATGTCGAATCATCTTTTCTGCTTTGAGAGCCGAAACAACATTAGACATGTAACCTCTACGCTCTCCCACCATAATCACCTCGTACCCATCTGAGGTTTTCAGAGTCGCCCTTTTTTTTTCACAATCCAAACGGACTCGATGAGCGGATAACCAGTCCATTCCGAGAATAAGGTCGAACTCTCTGAAATGTAACTCCATCAAATCAGCAGAGAATATTTTCCCTTGAATTTCCAAAGGGAAATTCTTGTACACTTTAGTAACCTTGACATGGTCACCAACTGGACTATAAACTGAAACCGCATTCACAGTATTCTCAACTAGAATTTCAAGTCCTCAAGATACCGAACTCGCGACATACGAATGGGTAGAACCAATATCCAATAATGCAAAATACGAAATAGAGTGAATAGAAAAGGTACCAGCAATAACATCTGGCTCATCACGGTCCTCATGTCTCATGGTAGCATAAACCAAACCTGGCTGTCTCACCCCGGATCCAGCTGATCCTCCACTCTGAGCTGGCCTACCTCTACTAACAGAAACTATAGAATCAGGTCTACCTCGACCTCTACCCCTAGCAGGAGTCTGTACTGATGCCTGTGACGGACTGGTCATATGAGCCGACGGAGGTGCAAGCGGACAATCTCTAAAAAGATGGTCGAACGGTCCACAACAAAAACAAGCCCCAGACTGTCTCCTACACTCTCCTGAATGCCATTTCTTGCAGAAAGAACATTGTGGTACTCCTCGTGTGCTAGTAGAACCTCCAACACTAGAAGTCGAAACAGTAGTGGTCACCGATCTGGCTCTAGAATAACTCTGATAATCACTCTCATCTCTTGCCCTCTTCCTAGTCTGGTTACCCTGACTATACTGAACTGAAGCGGTCGACTGCCTCTTACCCTGATCCATACCATAAGACTCAGCTTGCCTCAACTCTGCCTCATTACGTTCAGCAGTCCTAGCTCGCAAGGTAATATCCTTGTACTCTTTGTCCAAATGCAAAGCAACACCAGTCTTGATCGAAGGTCGCAGACCCTTCAGAAACCGGTCGCACTTCTCTTTCTCTGTAGTAACTAACCCAGGGACGTACTGTACTAGCCTCAAAAACTCAATCTCATACTGATTCACGGTCATGTCATTTTGCTTCAGATTTATAAAGTCCTCTCGACACTTGGCTAGATATTCTGCCCCAACATATCTGTGTCGGAAAGCCTGACGAAAATGATCCCATGTGATCCGACTAGTAGAAATAATGGTCTTCTCAGCCTCCCACCAGTTCAGGGTTTTACCCTTCAATGAAGATACAGTCGCTCTTAATTTTCTGTCAGAATGGTAGTCCATCTCATCAAATAACTGCTATAATTTCTTCAACCAATACTCTACGTCAGCTGGATCTGCAGCCGCCTTACCATCAAACATAGACATCTCAGCAGATAAAAACTCAGCAGATATGGGTCTCCTAGAACCCTGTCGAAGATACTCAAGTAGCTCTAAATGCATTGCAGCAACATCAACTCCAGCAGTCTCATTGTTACCGGTTGCACGGGGACCTTCACTCTGAGTCTGCTGATCAAGGTGATCGGTCTGTTGACCACTCGTATGAACCTCATGTTGCTCCTCAGCCTGATCATGTTGTGGGTCCTCCTGATGCGGTGGCGAATGCTCAGGAGGATTAACGTCACTCGTATTCACAGCGGTACGACCTCGTCCACGGCCTCGACCTCGACCAGCCGTAAATCTAGTACTCCTACGGGGTGGCATAGTAGTCTATCTACAAAAAGAAGAATCCTAAAGTCAAAATTGGTACTTGGAGACTTATCTGAAAATCTGAAATTTTTCGGAAAATTAAAACATATATTACTTCTTTAAAATTCGGACATTTATCTGAAAATGTCGTAGTTTCCGAAAACATTTATTATGCATGCAAAATTTTGAAATCTTTAAAATCAAATTTTTATCGAGCCTCACAGGCCGAGGGGTGTAACCTGGCTCTAATACCACTAAATGTAACCCCCTATTTTGACCTAAGGGTTTGTAACAAATTGAAATTGACGATTTGGAAACTTTCCCCTCAAGTAAGATTATTTATGAAAAACTGTACCGAAATTATTATTCAATATAATTGATAATCTTTAATATTTCATCTTAAAACAAGAATGCTAAAAATAGTTTATCAAATCCCAAAAATAATAAATGTCCAAAGTCCACGTTTACAACCAAATCCGAAAAAAAAAACTTAAATAAATAAATATAAGTCCAGAACAAAACATACTGATAAATCAAAATAAATCATGTTCGTACGAGGTCCTTCAAGTACCGAAACCTAAGTCTGGAAATCTGAAACAGATACTAAGGGGAGTCAGCTATAAAGCTCAGTGTGTCTCTAAAGTGCATAACAGAAGTCAATCCAATAGTCGAACAACAAATCAAGAATTAACAAATATTCTGAAGTATTACAAGCAATGCATACAGATATCATAACATGACATGCACACAACTACATCACCGTCCGAAGAGTGAGGTTCCCCTGAACCACTCTACACCACAACACTATGTCCGAAGTAGAACTCATCCCGAAAGATGGAACTACTAATCCGAAGCGAAGTTCAACCTGAAGAATGATGTCGCTGAGCTTCCTCCGTACAATATCCCAACCCAATGATATGACATGTAATCTGATTTCAGAGTCCGAATGCAATCTTGTTAAATAACTAAGATGCATGTACATAATAATCCGATTCCGATTTGTGTTACATAACATGATCACAGCATCCGAGTCATACATTATTGTTAGATAACAGAGCAAAATAGCTTACAGTCGAGTCATGCAATATTTATCAGATAATAGAGCAGAATAACACACAGATATATAAATCATTCATATCAGGCAATCAAACATCAAAGACATGTAGCACAGACAGAGAACACACCTTAGGCAGCTAAATAGTCAACGTCGATAGTGACGTCTCCCACGCTCAGCCCTAGCGGAAGGTCGGACAGAATCAGCTCCTAAAAATAAAGAACACTATATGAGATTTCCTACTATGCCACATTCGAATAAACTACACTTAACAAAAATCTTACTAGCATATCTCGAAGACTGTGCCACCGGAGGTCTGCCTGGCGGAGGAGGAGGTAAAGTCTCGGGGTCAGAGTCTACGTCACCTGAACATATAAACAACCGAGTCAAATTCTGATGCAACACTTTACAAAAATCTGAGCTCAACAAATAAATTTGATCCAAAAAGGTATTTCGGGTTCGAATTTGAAGAAACGGACAGCGGCAACGGAACCAGAACGTCGAAAAACATAAAGGTGGACTCAGCTGAAAAAGTCAACGCTGACGTCATCGCTGACGTCAGCCTACATCAGCAACAACGTCAGATGACGTCAGCCTGCATCAGCCCACTGGTCCGGTTCAACTCAGTCGCCCGGTCTGGTCCAACACACCCAACCGGTTCAATTTCATCACCCACCTGAACCAAAGCAAAACCCTAATCCCTAAATTTCCCAACCCTAGATCTAACCCCGGCGGCGCCCGACCACCACGATACGACCAATAAACCCAACGGCGGCCACGGTTATACCAGCCACGACCAACGCGACGCTTACCATGCGGTTCCAGACGCGGCTAGACAGAGGAGGTGATGCCGGCGCGAGAGTTTTCGAAGGAACTCGATCGTTCTGGTGACAGCGGCGGCGGAAGGCAAAGAGTCAAAGCCTTCGACTCACTTTTCCAGCGAAGGAAAATGGCGAACAGGCAACCCTAACTCGAGTTTTGATCGGACGGCTACAGAGAAGCCACTGATGGCCGCAGAACGACGAACGGCCGGCACAACCACCTTGGCCGGAGCTTCAACAGAAAACGAGGAAGGGTTTGTCTGATTATTTTAATGTTTTCTTTGAGAGAAAAAGGGGAAGGGTGCGGCACATATAACAGAGATATGACCAAAGAAGTGCTTACCCTGGACAAATGGGTAAATTACAGAAGAAGGGTCCCTATTCTTGCCCGCCTAACAAATTAACCACCAAACTTTAATTTTTATCCAATTAGGTCCCAAATTAGATTAGGTTAAATTCCGAATTTTCCCCTAAATTCTAGGGTTTCCAATTGGGAATTCTTATAATTAGGGTTTTCAAATTAGGGCTAAAATGGGGTGTTACATTTTTTAATATTTCTTCATGTTTTCTACCTACTATATTATATTATATCAACATATCTGGTCGCGCTTTACCGACTTTATTACTTATCTTATTAAAATTCTGGTCACGCCATTTCTTAGCCGTATATTAGTCCGACTTTCCTTAGAATTTCCCAAATTTGCATGTGGAGGGGTTTTAGGGGTGAGAGAGGTTTAAATACATCATTAGTAAAGGTAAATTAGGAGGCGCGACCTTGGGTTCTCAAGAGTTCGCAAAGAGATCACACAACTATACTCGTGTTACACTTTGGTCACTTATTTCATAATTGACCACAAAAGTTACTCAAAAGATGAATCTAGAACCCCAATTCCCAATTAGGTTTTAAATTTAAATTCCCAAATTTTACGGTTTTGAACTAAAATCCCTAAATTCAATTAGGGATTTTCGGGGTATTACACAAATGCCTTTATATACTAAAACGATTGAAATAACCTGATTTGTAAGAAGACTTTGATACCCCTGAAAGTTGATATGGCCTAGAAAACTGTGTTTGACATGATAGAACATTTAAGTCACCTCGTTAACTTCCAGAAGTAATTTGAAAAGCATAAAAACTCATTTTAGTCCTTGAGCTTGTAAAGTACTTAAACAGCCCTTTGTGTAAGATTGAATGCCCCTAAGACTCGTTAGGCTTGATGATTGTATTTTGAACCACTCCAAATATGTTTCAAGACTTGGAGAGTATCAGACAATGAAACGTTTGACTATTCGATAGAAATCTTATGGCGACTTTTGATGTTGTTCTACTTGATCATTAAATGAAGCTAGTAATGAATGATAATAATTGTCTATGTACGACTCGCATCTGCTCGAGATTTTGATACAGTTGAAGACTCGATAAGTACATGCACTTAAGAAACCTGTTTAATTCAATAGAATTTAGATACTTGGTAAGTCTATACGACTCTTTTTTATTTGTGGTAAGTAATCATACATGCGTGGTTTATTTATTTCTTGGTAAACTTCTACTATGTGCTTGTCTTGATGCTTGAAAAGTCTGTGGGACTTTATGGTTATAGAAGTTATATAGTTGTAGCACAATAGTGTTGACTTTTATATATGTACGTGCGCGATTACGTTTCTAGTCGTCGTACAGTGACGCTGACTCATGAGATATTAGTCATAGTGCAATAGCACCAACATCTTATTATTTGGAAAACTATGTCCTTGACGTAGTACAATAGTGTCAACATTAGGGATGTAAAAACAGGTAATCGGTCAGGTTTCAGGTCGGGTTCTGTTAGGTCGGATAAAATCGGATACAGGTCATTTCAGGTAAAAAAAAATCGACTCGACTCGGGTCGGGTGCGGGTCCATTTCAGGTCGGGTCCATTCCAGGTCGGGTCCATTTCAGACCGGGTCCATTTCAGGTCGGGTCCATTTCAGGTCGGGTTAGAACGGGTCGGGTCCAAAGCAGATAATTGGCAGGTTAATTCGGGTTCGGATACATTTCAGGTCGGGTCCATTTCAGTTCGGGTTCATTTCAGGTCAGGTTCGTTTCAGGTCGGGTTCATTTCAGGTCGGGTCCGTTTCAGGTCGGGTCTATTTCAGGTCGGGTTCATTTCAGGTCGGGTGCATTTCAGGTCGGGTGCATTTCAGGTCGGGTAATTTCAGGTCGGGTAATTCAGGTCGGGGTATTTTTGGGATTGAAATTCGTATTCAGTTTGAGTTCGGTCGTACAACCATATAAGTAGTTGATAGACTTTAGGTTGACCTTCGTCAATCGTCATTAATTTTGAGTTAATTATTTAAAGTCATATCAAATTATAATTATAAAACATTAGAGTAATTAAAAAAAATCAAAATGGGTTAACAGACATATGTGTATGTATATATGTATACCCCTAAACAATACCCATAAACCTCAACCCTTAAATCTTATAATCAATAATAATTAGAGTATAAGCCTAATCCCCTAATCCTTAAACTAATTTCATAACCCCAAATAATTAAGTTGACACATTTACCCCTAAACCCCAAACATGAATATCTAAATCTTACAGACACTATTCACTAATAATTAGAGTGCAAGCATAATCACACAATCCCTAAACTAATCTCATAGCCCCAAACAATCAACTTGACACACTTACCATTAAACCTAAACATAAACTCATAAATCTAACAAACAAAATAAATTGAAACATAAAAAGGACATATCTAAAAATAAATTAAAACCAAATTATTAATTACAACCCAAATTACAAACGAATAAAATTACTAAACCTAATTACTTGCGAAATCTTTATACGATGACCAAATTAAATTTAAAGCAAACCAAAAAGCTTAATAATTAATTAATTTATAAAGCATGGCCTAATTAAATAAAATTTAAAAAATTAAACATAAACTCTAACCATCTAATTAAGGAAGGACCTAAAGCATAATTAACCCCTAAATAAATAAAAAATCTCACCTCTCTCCATTTGTTTTATAGGCGGGAAAATCCCCCCCCCAAACCCAATTTTGTTTGAATGGCGGCAAACCACCCCCAAACCCAATTTTGTTTAAATGGCGGCAACCCTCCATTTTATTTTTGTTTCATATAGTGCCAAATTCCTCCATTTTGTTTGATATGGTGCCAAAACTCCCCCCTCATAATTTTCTATCAATCAAAAAAAATTTCCCCCATTAATTCAAAAAAAATTTCCCCTAAACTAAAAAATATTTTTTTATTATATTAATAGTTATAATTAATTTTTTTAAATAAAATATTTCTTAAATTTAATGATCACAATTAATAAATTGATTTAAATTTTAAATAATTTGTTTTAAATTCATCCATCACAACTTATTAATTTTTAAATTCATTCATCACACATATGTCTGTTAACTCAAAATTAATTTCTAGTTATTTTTATTTTATATCTGTTAATTTTTTACTTAAGTGTATGAATTTTATTTTATATCTTAACTTAATTCTACATTTTGTAACTTAAGACAACAATTACTTAATCTGTTCTAATTAAGTAAAATCATATATTTTATAACTTTATCAATTTTGAACTGCAAAAGTTGTAGGAAGACTTACAATTTTTATAACTTGAATCTGTTAAGTATAAAATATTAAAGTTGTAGACTTTCAATTTTTTTATAATTTCTAAATTTACTTAATCTTTTTTCAATTATAAATGTTATACATAAGTTATAATTTCACTAAGTTTTACAAACTTGAAGAATCTGTTAAGTGTTAAGTGTTAACTGTTAAGTATAAAAAAATAAAATTGTAGACTTATAAAATTGTAGACTTATAAATTTTTGAACTACAAATACTATACATATGTTATAACTTTAGTAAATTTTATGAACTACAAATAAGTTTACAATTGTTATTTAATTTTTTATAATTTGTAAGTTTACAATTTTATTCAAGTTAATGAATAAACTTTAAAATTAAAAACAACTCTTCATTTAATTTTTTATTTTCATAAATTATCAATTACTTATTCTTTTTTCAAACTTTAGTACTTAATATATATACATCACCTATATCAATATATGTAAGTGTATATGTATATACATTATATATGTATATGGTATATCAACTTTTATAAATTTTTTAATTCATCATGTCATAGGTTTCGGGTTAATTTCAGCTCAGGTCAAGAACAGGTCGGGTCACTTAACAGGTCGGGTTTAAAAGTAGGTCGGGTCCATTTCAGTCGGGTCCATTTAAGGTCGGGTCCATTTCAGGTCGGGTCCATTCCAGGTCGGGTCCATTTTCAGGTCGGGTCCATTTCAGGTCGGGTCCATTTCAGGTCGGGTAAAATCGGATATCGGGTCAATTCAGTCGGGTAATTTCGGTTATTTTCCAGGTCGGCTTCGGGTTCGGGTTCTTTTCAGTCGGACGCAGGTCGGGTTTCAGGTCCAAATTAACAGGTCCAATTCGGGTTCCGGTCGTTTTCAGTCGGACGCAGATCGGATTCGGTTGCTACAGTAACATGTCAAATTCGGGTTCGGATCAACAACAGTCGGTTGCAGATCGGGTTCGGGTCAACAAAAACTCGGGTCAAATCAGATTCCAGGTTTCAGTCAGGTTACCAGGTTCTGACTTGTTTTTACATCCCTAGTCAACATCATGTTATATATTTGTAGCATAGTAGTGTTAACATCTTGTCTCGATCAATCAAGGTAAGCATGCATCATGTGTTATTTTATATACAATACTATACACATATATACGAACCATGTACCACATTTCAGTACATTTATTGAGTGTCTCTTGAATGGTATTGTGAATGCCTAAATGCATTGTTTTAAATAGTTTATGAACTATACTTAGTACATGTTACTGCCATGATTATTCATTTTATATTTATGCTTAACATATATACTTTCATGCTTGATTATAGCATTTTTAGGTTGTTTTGTATTACTGGACTCTCAAGCTTACACAATTATTCATCCTCGCAGGTTATTAGGTTTGAGCATTATTCATGACATCGACATTAGATCATAGAGCTCTAGTGGCATTGCTTGTAAAGTACAATACATAGGTATTTAATAGGCATGTAGGTCATAATACCTTCTACTTTTATATTCGAGTCTATAAATGAAATTTCAATTGGAACCAATTTTGAATTATTTAATAGAATTTTAATTTACTCATATTTTTTTACTTCTGGGTCACTTTTATGACTTGAACGTGACTCCTTGGATCGGGTCGAGTCTTCCATATTTAGTCTACGGTGTTAGATTTCCAATTCTTGCTATGAGAGGGACTTTGGGTCTATCTCTTATTGCACTACTGTTTATAAGAGTATTACCAAGATTTTGGTGAAAAGGCTTTGTAGGGTCTTTCCTGGTATGATTTCTCCTAAGTAGATTGTGTTTGTTATGGATAGTAGTATTGTTGATAACACCCTCATGGCTCAAGAGCATGTTGGATGATATGAAAGAAGCTCTCTCTTCCCTACTTGTACTTTTAAGATAAATCTTCAAAAAGACATTTGACTCGATTAATTAAGACTTTCTTCTTTTAGTATTAGAGGCTACGAGGCTTCCCCTTTAATTTATTCAGTTAATTGTAGCACGTGTCACAACCTCAAGGTTTTTAGTCTCAATTAATTGAGGGCTTGCTGGATTCTTTAGGGGTGCAAGACGAGTTACGCGGGGAGATCCCTTCACCTCTTACCATTTTGTTTTGGTTATGAGTGCCTTATCTTGAATCTTGGATGTGACTGCTGAAGGAGAGGCTTTCCAATATCACCCTAAATGTCATGGAATCAAGTTGACTCACATTTGTTTTCCTGCTGATCTTTACTAAAGAAAATGTGAGTCAAGTGTAGGGTTGTGTTGTGTACTAGATGAGTTATATATGATGTCTGGGCTTAAACTTAATGCTTCCACGATTTATTTTTTTGCTTTGGGTATTTCAGCTGATGATCTTGATATGATTTAGTTAGCTAATGGCTCCAGGGTTGGAGAGTTCCTAGTAAGGTTTTTGGGATTGTCATTGGTTCCCAAGAAGTTATTTATTTAGGGTTGTGCTTCTTTATTGGAGAAAATTAAGGCATGGATCCATCATTGATCACCATTGCAACTATGCTTTTGTCACGAACCAACTTATTCGGATCAAGGCATTGGCGCAAGCACTAGCCTAAGGGGTTGTGCATGGAGCATCGGGCTCGCCATGACCACCAGACTTGGCCCAACACTTGGAGAATGCTAGAGAGCCCGTTCACACCAGCTTTTCAAATAACGCAAGAGATAACAATTCAAAGGAGGAATCTTGCCATATCGGGTGTGATCGCCTATCGGAGGAAAGAAGACTATGACTTGATAATCTTTCCTTAGTTAGGGAATCTTGTATTGATTACGGCTTAATCTTGGCCATCCATGTAATTCAATCTAGACCATTGGTTAGGTGGGAGCTCAAGTATAAATAGAGAGCCTCCCACCCTCATTTGTATCCATCTCATTCCATTCACTCTCTTGATAAGAGTAATAGAAGCTCTTGGCATTTACTCTACTTTCTCTTATCCCTTTCAATTGTTCTCGTTCTTAGTTCTCTTTTGTTCTTGTTGCCTCTCGAGTGGCTAGGAGTAGCCACCTTAATGCTTAAAGCGCTTCCGCATCCATCGAAGCCTTGGGGGCTTTTCCGAGCCGTTGTGAGCAAGAGTACTCGTAAGGCATGGTTAAGGCTTACTTAGACGTGACAAGAGTTTGATCAGATAGTGTCAAAGCGTCTAAGGCTGCACGTGCCCGACGGTGTGAATCTCTAGGGGGTGACAAGTGGTATCAGAGCGAGTTGATGGGGCTTGCGTTTGAGCCTACTTGGTGTTGCAATCAAGTTAGGAGGGGTTTTGCTTCGAAGAAGTTCGTGGCAAAGATCGAGATGGCGAAAAAAGAGATTGGAGAACCCTAAAATAGTCTGAGGTAAGAGATGCTCTTAGTGAATTTGACGAGAGTATTTCCTCTCTTAATTCTCAGGTAGAAGAATTAGGGAAAGTCTCAATGGTGTTGGAGAAGTGGGTTGCTAGACTTGATGAATCTGAGCTAGGAGCCAAGGAAACCCAAGGCATTCTAGAATATCGTCTTGACAAACTGGAGTCCATGGTGGACGAGGTCAAGGACGAGACACATCACATTCTCAACAAGTTGGAGACGGTTCGAGGGAGTAACGCTTGCGAAGCCGATATGAAGGCTTTGCGGATCGAGGTGAATGAGCTCAAGGAGGAGCTACCCAGTTGCAAGGCTGCAATGAGTGAATGGGGTGTGCTCAACACCTTCTTGATGAGACTTAGACCAGGGGAAAAGATTGCTCAGGGGCAAGGTGACGCCCACCAGGCCTAAGGAGTGGTCGAGTTGCTAACTGTGCATGCGGAAGACAAGCCAGCTAGCAAGGAAAACTCCAAACCCATGACGAGTGACAATGGGAGCGACGATGCTAAGTTCGTGGTAGAGAAGAAGTCGAGCGGGAAGATCAAGTGCTACTTCTGCGATGGTCCCCATCTGATAAGGGGCTGTCGCGAAAAGAATCACCTTACTGCACTCATCAAAAAGACCGATGAGCGAGAAGGATGAGTAGCGAGACTTGGCACGATTGCATTTGCCAATGAGCCAAGCGAGAGCCAAGGAGCGACTACATCTGTCAAAGTAGTCGAATCAAGGCCGAGACTCGGGGCGATAGCGAAGAACAAAGCCGTCAAGCAGAGGGTGCAAATTGAGTGCTACCAGTGCAAGGGACCACACAAGCTACACGATTGCCCGAATCAAGCCAAGCAGTCCGGGAAAAGGGACAAGGCCAAGGTAAATGTTCCTAAAAGACTTAGCTTGATTGTTTATAATCCTGCCAAGGTAAATGCGCAGGATGGGTTGAGATTGTCCAATAAGGCCGTCGTTGATGTTCGGGGCAAAAACATCACTGTGGAGACCACACAGGGGCGAGGGTCGAAAAAGGGTGTTGGAGATAACACCAAGACGAGTGCTAAGAAATGGTCGAGGGTTGTAGCCTACCCGAGAGACATATCAACCGAGACTACACCACCCGTGTGTAAGGTGGAGAAGCGAAGGACTTTAAATAGGAAGCACCGACGCAAGGGAAAGCACCGATATTCGATGAACAAGGACCGATGCGCGAGTGCACCAAACTTCAAGTCAGAAGGGCAGATGTACCGAGGAGCAACAGACCTTGGGGAAAAGGTGTCGATGCGTGCAAAGAACTTCAGTGACGAAGGTTCGATGCAACGGGGGCCAAGCTTCGAGCCGAAAGAAGGGTTGGTCTATTTTAGAGTAAATACAACCAACAAGAGCGAGGTACATCACGAACTCAATACTTTTGCTTTTGAGTCTGATTCGTCTCTTTCGTCGAGTATAGGAGAGGGCTTCTATGGTGGTGATGTACCCGAAGGCGTCTTAGTGCGCGACATCACATGGCGGGAAGAGTCAAAGCATGCAGTATGTATGGGCGGACAACCAAGTTCAAGTTGAGCGTTCCCTATGAGGGAGCAGTCCTTGTGGAAGGACATCATTGCGAGATTTCTAGTTGGGGGCAAGCCGAGACATCGAGTGGCCACCATGGTGATGTGACAAATGGGGCGAAGGATCGAAGAGTGTGATGGCGGAAAGAGCAGAGGCAAGCAGTTCTTATAGGGGAACCACATCCAACCAAGGCGAGTAGTTGCAGTATCCAAGGGGGGACTACCCAGGATCGTTATGGTGTGGCGACGAGGGCGTCTCCAAGTGCGGTGAGGGAGAATGTCATAGACCAACTTATTCGGACCGAGGCATTGGCGGAAGCACTAGCCCAAGGGGTTGTGCATGGAGCATCGGGCTCGCCAAGACCACCAGACTTGGCCTAACACTTGGAGAATGCTAGAGAGCCCGTTCACACCAGCTTTTCAAATAAGGCAAGAGATAACAATTCAAAGGAGGAATCTTGCCATATCGGGTGTGATCGCCTAACGGAGGAAAGAAGACTATGACTTGATAATCTTTCCTTAGTTAGGGAATCTTGTATTGATTACGGCTTAATCTTGGACATCCATGTAATTTGATCTAGATCATTGGTTAGGTGAGAGCTCAAGTATAAATAGAGAGCCTCCCACCCTTATTTGTATCCATCTCGTTCCATTCATTCTCTCTTGAGAAGAGTAATATAAGCTCTTGGAATTTACTCTACTTTCTTTTGTCCCTTTCAGTTGTTCTCGTGCTTAGTTCTCTTTTGTTCTAGTTGCCTCTCGAGTGGCTAGGAGTAGCCACCTTAGTGTTAAAGCGCTTCCGCATCCATTGAAGCCTTGAGGGCTTGTCCGAGCCGTTGTGAGCAAGAGTACTCGCAAGGCGTGGTTAAGGCTTACTTAGGTGTGACAAGAGTTTGATCAGATAGCGTCAAAGCGTCTAAGGTCGCACGTGCCCGACGGTGTGAATCTCTAGGGGTGTGACACTTTGCTAAGAGGTTGGAGCTTATTAGATCCACCATATTCAATATTCAAAATTCTTGGTGTAGATAATTGATTATGCTGAAGACCATCTTTAAGAAGATTAATTAATTGTGTACTAGATTTTTTAGAAAAGAAAATAGGATCGTGGTTGAGAGATTTAAGTAGTTGGAGTTATGCATGTATGAAGATTTAGCAAGAGATTAGAGTACAAAGGAGTAAGGTGCATTGGTGTATATTGATTTGGTTTTCTCCATATATTCATAAGCATCCTTTGATTGCTTGGATTATTATTCTTAGTAGGCCGCTTACTAAGGATAGACTCATTTCTTAGGGACTTGCTATTGATGTATGTTGTATTTATGTTGAAAACTAAAAACCACTTGTTTTTAGAATGCCAATGCTCCAAAAAATGTTTGGAGCGAGGTATTGAAACTCTGCAACATTTCAAGAAAAGTTCTTGGTTGGGTGCAAGTGGTTCAATGGATTAGCAAATTTCCCAAGGGTGAGTCTTTTATTGCTATTGTATAGAGTCTTTCTTGATGTGCTTTTATCTGCATTGTTTGGAAAGAAAGAAACTATAGACAATTTAGAAATTCTTGAAGAGATGGATCCTCTGTTGTGTAGTCTATAAGTGGGGTGATAGAAGTCAGATTAGTGAAAAAGGTATTGTTAGATCTGATTTCATTAACTTTCAGTTGTGCACACATAGGCAGTTGTGCCTTGATTATTGGTTGTATAGTTTGACTGTTTTTATGTAGAAAACAATCATTCCAAAAAGATTGCCAAAAATGTTATGATATTACTCGTATGTGCCAAATGTTATAACATTGTGATCAAATTTGCAAAAAAAAATTATAATTATACAAAATGTTAGGATCCATTTACACACAATGTAAAACTATGAGTTTTACACACTTCTTGGATCGTTGGATGGGTGAAATGAATGGTTGAGGTTAACTCTTTACTTTTTTTCCAAGTGATAATCTTCACTTATCCTACCATTAATCTCAGCATTCATTTCACTCATCCAACGATCCAAAAAACATGTAAAACTTAAAAACTCTTTGCATTGTGTAAACGAATCTTATCCAATATATATGTATATATACACACACAAATAAACTTTTTTGAACAAATACCCACAAATAAACTTAAATGCATACTTAGAAGAATAAGACAATAATCAACAAAGTTTTGGTCCAGTAATAAGCCACCCAATTTGTAACGCCCCGAGTTTAGGGCCAGGAGATAATCGGATTAGTTAAACCGATTAAGGCTAAAATTTAAATTGGAGAAAAACTATTTTTTTGACACACATCTAAAAGTGTTTTAAAGAGAAAAGGGCAAAAAGGAGATTTTGTAATTCTAAAAAGGGTTTTTGAAAGCTATAATCTTTCCCAACTTGTTTTTTTTTTCACGTTCAAAACCTCTCTTAACCCCATTTCACTATTCCATTACCTCAAGCTCTCAATTCAAGTGATTTCTTCAAGGTAATTGATTTCTCAACTTGGTTTCATCTTCCTTGAGTCATAAATGTTGAGATTTTTGCAAAACCTATGGTTTAAACATGTTTTGATTTTTAAAGTTGGGTTTGAAATGAAAGCAAGTTTATTGGTTTTCATTTGGGTTGACTATGGCTGAGTTTGAGTGTGTTTTTAAACTTTGTTTTATTGTTAAAATAACATGGAAATGATGGGTTGTTATAGGAAACCCGAAATAGGTATTGTGGGTGATTTTGGGAGTTGAAAATCTTATATTTTTGGATGGGTTTTGGGTCTAAATGACAACTGAAGGTTTGATAGCTTTGGGTTTATGTTTAGGGATGTTAAAAGATAGATTTTTTATGGTAAATTCGTTGGGTGTGGCTGCAAATAGTTTGGGACTGAATTGATATGTTTCAGGTAAAATTTAGGGCTTGAATCGATGTATGTTGTTGCAAGATTGTTGAGTTCCGGGTTTTTGATGTGTTTGTGAGTGTATTAGTGTTCTAATGTTTAGTTTTGGGTTGCTTAAAATAGAGGAATCAGATCCGGGCTTTGTGGACGGAAATCCGGGTAGTTCGAAGGCTTGATTCGGCATCTTGGACATCGTTTGTGTATTTGCTGGTGAGTGGATCGATTTTAAAAGCCTTAACGTGGTTAAGAGAATGTTTTGAGAGTTTGGATTGAGCTTGAAAAGCCAATCCAATCTCAAGAGTAAGTTTTAATGGTTTTAAGCAATTAAATCGTGTTTTATGTTTCCTCGATGCATGATGAACATGTTATATTGTTATGTGTTGAATTGCTTTGTTGCATATGTTGAGACTTATGACTTGTGTTTATACTTGCATCGTGAGTACATGCCTTGCATGGAAGTTTAGACATGGTAAGTGGTTCAAGCATCGGTAATGCTTGTGGTTGTGAATGAGTATATTGGCACGTGTTGAGTTGTTAACGGATATAATTGATCGATCACTAGGATTAGAGTGCACTCGAGGTGAAAGTCTCGTGTGGCCTTAATGATGTTAGATTCCACTAAGGAGAAGTACGGTGATGTGAGATTCCACCGGAAGTTATTTTTTTACTAGACGGGTGAGTACGGTGATGTGAGATTCCACCAGAAGTGTCTAGTGGGTTTGAGAAACTATCCGCATATCCGAGTAAAAATGATGAATGTCAATATACCCATGATGCTTTAATTCTCATGTTAAGCATGTTGTTGATTTCTTCTCTTATGCTTATGCATTGTTGGTTACTTTGCTTGCGTTAAGAGAATGAGCATGTGGTAAGCATATGGCTTGTGGTTGCATTCGGTAAATGCATGTTGTTATGTGCTCGAGCATGTGTAAATGATTTGGAAATGGTTTTGGTTTTCAAGAAAACTAATGTTTTAAAACTGCATTGTTGTAGCTACCGTTTTGAGCACTTCTCACTAAGCTTAAACGCGTACGCTCTCTTTTAAAACAATGCAGCCGCTTAGACCTTCGGAGCAGCTCGGGGAACAAGGGAGAATCCAAGGGAGTTTGGTTTGCTCAAGTATGAGTTTAGACTTCAATAATTAGTATTAAGCAATGGGATAGGACCTTTATGTTTTTTTTAGGAGTTTGTTGGCATGTCTTTTGCTTTAGACAAGTTTGCTTAGTTGTTTTGGGCTTGTATTGCCTTATGCCTTGATGGTTTATGCTTTTGTTTAGCTTTTGACTATGTTGGTGAATGTTATGTATGCTTGTTACCTTTAAGAATCTTGTCTAATTGGTTGTTGCATCGTTAAGTGTTTAAATTGCTTTATATGTTTATCCATGGGTGCCTTGTGTTATATGTGTGATTGTATGTTGCTTAGATGCTTGTTAAATGCATCTAGTGTTGGGTCCCTTGTGTTTTTGCAACAAAAACCTATTTTGCAGTGCAGGGCATACCGATACGCTCAAGGGCGGTATCGATACGGTCCTTTGTTGTGGGCAAGGCGTATCGATACCCAAAATGCTCTCTAGAAATCTGAGAAATTGACGAGATTTTGGCGTATCGATACGGGTTCTGAGAGTATCGGTACGGTCTTCATAGTTGACCAAGGGAAGCTGATCGTTAAGGGCATAACGATACCAATCTTGAGGGTATCGATACGGTTTCCCTAGGTTTGACTTGGGGTGTTGACCAAGTACAGGCGTATCGATACGGTCCTTTAGCGTATCGATACGACCTGTTATAAAATCTGAAAAGAGTTATCTTAATTGCAAGTTTTGCTTAATTTTGTATCCATGTGTGTTTTCCGCTGCGTGTTCTCTCACATAGGATATAATTATTGCATCTAGATAAGATAACTTTAAAAGAAATTTTCTAGGGTTGCTAATCGGAGTGGAGCCTTAACGGGTTTCGCTTCGATTTTCCTCGTGTAACCCATTTGATGCGGTATGGCGGCTAGGCCGGGTCGAGGGGGTTACATTTGTTTGTATCATAGCTTAGGTTCCGCCTAGGTTCGTTGAGTTTCCGCAAGTCGATAGGTAAGTGAGGTAAGTTTTATGGTGTAAGCTTGTTGATTGTGATTGCATGGTGGTTGTAAGCATGCTTGTGGCTATCTTTGTGTTGGTTGAGAAATAGTTAAAGGCACTCATTTCTAGTATACTATTATTGTAAGTAATTTTAAGTTTAAGGACTTGAGCACCTTGGACCTTGTTCCTTGCTGACCCCAAATCATTTCACTTGTTGTGTTTTATGTTTAGCTTTGCATTTGTTAGCATGGTGAGACCGAGGGGAAGGCCAAGAATGGATAATCCGAGGGTTGAACGGATTGAGGATGTTGAGGATGTGCGAGGAGAGATCTTGCCTCCTCCTCCTCTAGGGGGTGGAGTGAATGTGGAAGGTGTTAGACCCCAGGTTGGTCAGGGACATGCAGGTATTGATGTGAATTCGTTGATTCAGGCTCTAGCTGGGACTATTCAGACAGCTTTAGCGGGTGTTCGGGTTGCAGCAGCGCCTCAGGGTGTAGGTTCTGGTTTACCGTTAGAGCGACTCTGTATCTTGGGAGGGGTTGAGTTCCGTGGGTTGTCACTCAAGGGTTTAGAGGCATGATTTGAGAGCACAGTTCGTATTTTGAGTCAGATGGAGTGTTCTGGAGCGCATAAGCTAGGTTGCATTGTCTCGTTGCTTTAGGGGGGATGCCTACACTTGGTGGACTACTATCACTACGGGTATGCCAGAGACCGATGTTACTTGGGAGTTCTTCAGGACTGATTTCTGTAAGAAGTACATAGGTCCTCGATACCTAGATAAGAAGAAAAGAGTGTTCATGGCTCTAGTTCAGGGTAGCTTGACCGTATCTGACTATGAGGTGCAGTTTGTACGTCTAAGTCAGTATGCTTCTAAGTTAGTTCTCACTGAGGGGGAACGATGTGAGCGTTTCCTCTATGGGTTGGTTCAGGAGGTGAAGACCTACATGTTGGCTTTTGACTATACAGATTTTGATGTGTTGGTCGCAAGGGCCAAGGACATCGAACAGTCTTTGGGACTTGCGGATCTCAAGGGTGGATCTAGTTCAGGAGAGAGGACTGCTGAATGGGACAGAGATCGTGCAATGAGGCACAAGGATAGGAAACCTCAACATGATCATAGACACGGAGGTGGTAATCCGGGGTGAGGCCATCACGGTCAAGGGACTAAGAATCGTACTCTCGAGTGCAACAAGTGTGGTAGACGTCATTACGGTGAGTGTTGGGGCACTTATGGCTCTTGTTGGAACTGAAGGTCTAGGGCGCATTTGAAGCGCGATTTTCCACATCCGTCTAGGGATGGACAAGCTCATGCACGAGTTGTCGAGCATCAGAGAGGCTGTGGGCACGGTCGAGGTAACTTTCAGCCTAGGAATGACGGTCAGAGGAATGTAGCTCATGTGGTGGCAGTTCGGCCCGAGAGAGGTGGGCCGGCTAGGGTGTATGCACACCGTGAGGACATGAATGACACAAATGTGATTGCAGGTTATTTCTCGTTACAGTCTTTGACTTTGCTTTCCTTGATTGATTCCGGTTCTACGCATTTGTATATATTGAGTGAGTATGCAAGATTGTTAGATATTCCGGTTGAGATATTAGATGTGGGTATGAATGTCACTAGCTCCTTTGGCGAGACAGTTCTGGTCAGAAAGATGTACAGAAGATGTCCTTTGATGGTTTAGGGTCATGTTTTCCTGTGGATATGATGGAATTGTCGTTTTATGGTTTTGATGTAATATTAGGCATGGACTGGCTTGTAGAGCATAGGGCTAGGGTAGATTTTGAGACAAAGCGGATGTCCTTGAGACTTTCATAGGATCACGAGGTAGTAATAGTGGGCGAGAACGTTAAGTTCTTGTCTAATGTAGTTTCAGCCTTAGAGGCTCAGAAGTTATTGGATGTGGGTTGTCAGGCATACCTATCCTATGTTATGAATCCGAATATGGATGAGGCACGGCCGCGAGATGTTGAGTGTGTAAAAGTTCTATATTTTACCCCTATTTAACCCATATTTCTGCTGCATTCAAGCATGATTCATTGCATTTAGGTTAGATTTCAGTTTTACATCACAAATATATTAAATGACACAGTTTCTACTGAAATTGGTTGTTTTTGCAGGTAGCTGCTGTAGCAGATGGAGGGCAGTAGAGAAGCAGACGCTGGGCAGTGAAGAAGCAGAGCTGGAACTGGATGTGCAGACGTGAAGGACGATGCTGCCATAGCCGCTGCCGTGGCAGCCAAGGACGACAGCGATAGTGAAGGGAAGAAAGTGAAGTGGACCTCGACAGAAAGAGAAAATTAAGCCCATCTGTCGTGGAGTACCCTTATATTTTTCCGAGCCCTAGATCAGAACGAAGGCCAAGCCCAAGGTTCAAGGAAGAAATCCCAAGCAAGAAGGAAGGACGAATTAAAGACTGTTGTTCTGAAGATTTAGTCTTTATTAGAGTTTTACTTTAATTTAAACTTGTATTCTTGCCATATTAGAAAACTTGAACCCAAGGCCTATATAAAGGCATGTAATTCGACCTAGGAGAGGAGATCACCATTCTCTAGCCTTCTTCCCAAAACCCTATCCGTTTTCCCTTCTTCACCATGTTCTAAACTTCCTCTAGGGATAAGGGTTGCTTTGTAAAGTAGTTGCAAGGATTGCATTGTTTTAGGATTTTCTTTGTTCAATAAAATTACTTCAAGTTCTCTTATTCTGGTTTTAACATCTTGCAAGAGTATCGGGAGAGCATTGTGAGATTATCTATTTACTTAATATCGGGAGAGTTAAGTATATGAAAGGAATAAGTGTGGGTTCTCTAGTTTATAGTTGAACTCTCTCGGACCTAGGGATAGGACGAGGTTAAGTGGCTAAGAAAGAATTCAACAACATCGGTGTTCATCCTTCGATTCACGCCGGGAGGTATCATCAAAGACGTGTTCATCGACAGACTTGGACCTAGGGATAAGCCAAGTCACAGCAGGGATTCTTGCTAAGCTTGAAGTACTGAGTTGAGTAATCGCTGCCGCGATAACCAACAGATCGCTACCGCGACAGGTGCTGCCGCAGCAGGCACGACGACAGAACAGAGTTTCCTAGACTTTGCAACACCTACACTACTGAGCAATTCAATACCGGCCCATTCTCTCTATTTTGATTTCTTTACTCTTAATTTCCAGCACTCTTTATTATTTCGTGACAAACCATTTAAACTATTCTTTTCCTCTCGTGCAGTAATTCAAGGTGAAGCTATTAGCCCAGTCCCTGTGGAGACGATATCCGATACTTCCGTATCACTTTACTACTTGCGTCGTGTACACTTGCACTACATTGCGATAGACACTTTTACACACAACAAGTTTTTGGTGCCGTTGCCGGGGACTAGCAACATATCTTTACCCTACCTTTTACTGCACTTCCTTTACTTTTCTGTTTTTACTTGGATCGTTCAACCTATACCTTTCACAAGGTCTTTTGTTTGCTTATGCGCAGATCTCAACGAGGAAAAGAACCTGAGCACCAGTTAGATCCTGAAATTGAACGTACGTACAATCTCAGAAAAAGAGTTCGATACCTCGTAGAGAGAAACGAATACTTAGAAGGACAGTTAGACGCAATGGTAAACGGAAGGCACGAAGAAAGAAGGGACGACCAAAACAATCCTGTCAGGAATGGAGTGAACGGCCAACCTTTCGATCCTCCTACTGCTGCCGCACGCCGGTCATGCCGAGACTACATGCTCAATGATCATGTAGAACTGGAAACAACCCTGCCGGACGTAGATGTTGACAACTTTGAGCTGAAACTTGTTATGTTCAGCATGATCAACAACGCTGGCCAATTTAGTGGTGCTGCTACTGAGGATGCAAGGGAGCATCTGAAAACGTTCCAGGAAATCTGTGGTTCGTTTAGACTACCAGGAGTTAATCCGGAGATACTGAGGCTTCGGTTATTTCCTCATTCATTGAGGGACAGAGCAAAGACTTGGTGGAATAAACTAATGCCGGGTTCAATGCGAACTTGGGCAGATTTAACTCGTGAATTTTTATCTCGTTTTAATCCTTCACACTTATCTAAGCGATTACGTAACGAAATTGCTACTTTTCAACAAGAAGAAGACGAGCCGATGCATGAGGTCTGGGACAGATTTACCACTCTCTTGAGGAACTGCCCGATGCACGGATTCCCCGTTTGGAACCAGGTAACCAAATTCTATAATGCTGCCAATTTACAAACTCATATTAGAATTGATTCAGCAGCAAATGGATTACTGCTGGACAAAGACCCAGATGTGGCAATGGCATTATTGAAAAATCTGACGAAGAATGAGGAACAGTTTCCTACAGCAAGAAGAGGGGGTAAATGAGTTCTAGCTGTAAAGGATTATGAGGGCGAATGTTCATTAAAATCACAGGTGGCATACCTCACTAAGGCGATGAAAAAGCTCTTAAAAGAAGATTCACAGCCTGTCTATTCTACTGAAGAGGTATGCGAAACTTGCGATGGAAATCACAGTTTGGAGGAGTACCCGTTACAGTTAGAAGAAGGGATGTATGTTGGGAACTACAATAAGCAGAATTATAACTCCAACAACTACAATCCCAATTGGAAAAAGGATCCCAAGTTCTCTTGGAGATATCCTAATAATGCCCTGAATCCTCAAAAACAGAATACTCAGAACCAGGGAGGTCATAGATTACTGACTCGGCAGCAACCGCAGCAGCAGCAGCAACAGCCACCACCTGCCACGACTAGTATACTGGAGCAAACCCTGGCTAAGTTTATGTCTCAAACAGGAACCTACATTGAGAACATGAATCACTTCGTCAAAAAGACTGAGACATTCATGGATACAACAGAGATGCGGATGACTAACCAAGAAGCTACTCTGAAATCACTAGAGACACAGATGGGTCAGATTTCCCAGCATGTTAAACCAAGGTAGAATGGCGGATTTCCTAGCAATACTGAAAATGCTAGACAGCCCACACATGAGCAGTGTAAAGCCATCACTACTAGGAGTGGGAAGAAATTACCAGGACCAGAGAAGAAAGCTGAAACAGTTAAGAAACCAGCCTTGGAGTCACCTGCCGAGGATGCTGCCCCGGCAGACGACAAGCAGCCTGCTGCCGATGAACCTGTCACGATAGCAGAAGGGACAAAGGAGAAAGATGATGAACCTAAACCTCCTCAGATCCGTATGCAGTGGGAAGGACGCATTGCTGACTATCGTCCCTCACCTCCTTTTCCTCAACGGTTACAGAAACTGAAACAGGAATCACAGCTTAAAAAGATTTATGATATTTTTAAGCAGGCTCATATCAACATTCCACTGTTAGATGCCGTTAGGGAAATACCTGGTTATGCCAAATTTCTCAAGGATGCCATGTCGAAGAAATCCAGACTTGGGGAATTTGAAACGGTTAAGATGACACATGGATGCATGAGTATTCTGCACAAGTATCCACCCCAGAAAAAGAAGGATCATGGGAGCTTCATCATACCGTGCATAATCGGAGACAAATTTGTGGGTAAGGCACTTTGTGATCTTGGTGCTAGTATAAATTTAATGCCCAAATCTGTTTTTCAGAATTTAGGTATTGGAAAATCTCGGCCCACAACAGTAGTACTGCAGCTGGCAGACCGCTCTTACGTTCATCCAGAAGGAAAAATTGAAGATATTCTGGTAAGAGTGGATAAGTTTATTTTTCCTGCTGACTTTCTTGTCTTAGATTGTGAAGCAGATGAGAATGCACCAATCATCCTGGGGTGACCCTTCTTAGCCACAGGAAGATCACTGATTGATGTGGAAAAAGGAGAACTCACTATGAGAGTGAACGATCAAGAGATCAAACTGAACGTTCTCCAAGCAATGAAACATGATGATGCAGAAGAAGAGTGCAAGGCCATCACTGCAATTACCTTTGACGAACCCTGCATCAGGTCGGGCTGCCACGACATCAAAATTGGCCACTGCCTCGGCAGCCATTTAGAAGACTGTCACGACAGCACCGACGACAGCAGCTCCTCAGAATCTGATACTGAAGATCAAAAGGAGGTAAATTGGATAAGAAACCGTCTAGGTAAGTTGTTCGAGCCCTTAAATTATACCTCGGATAACCATATAATTCAAAAGCCATCAACTGTTGAGCCCCCTGTTCTAGATCTTAAGCCCCTGCTAGGGCAGTTAAAATATGCTTTCCTTGGTTTAAATGATACGTTGCCCGTAATCATCTCTTCCAAGTTGATGCAGGAACATGAACAGGAACAGCAGCTAATAGGGATGCTGCAGTAGCACAAAAAGGCTATTGGATGGACGATAGCTGATATCCAAGGCATCAGTCTGGCACTATGCATGCATAAAATCCTCCTAGAGGATGATCATAAGCCGACCATTGATGCACAGAGACGTATGAATGATGTTATGCGAGAAGTGGTGCGTAAGGAGATCATAAAATGGCTAGATGCTGGAATAATCTATGCCATCTTGGATAGCAAGTGGGTGAGCCCGGTGCAGTGCGTTCCCAAGAAAGGAGGAATAACCGTGGTAACCAACGAAGACAACGAGCTAATCCCAACCAGGACTGTGACCGGTTGGAGGGTTTGTATGGACTACCGGAAGCTTAACAAAGCTACCCGAAAGGACCATTTCCCCTTACCCTTTATTGATCAAATGCCTGATAGATTAGCGGGTAAGCCTTACTATTGTTTTCTTGATGGATACTCAGGTTATAATCAAATAGCCATCGTACCGGAAGATCAAGAAAAGACGACGTTCACATGCCCGTACGGTACTTATGCTTTTCGGAGGATGCCATTTGGACTTTGTAATGCACCAGTCACCATTCAAAGGTGCATGATGGCGATATTCTCCGATATGGTGGAGGATTTCCTAGAAATATTTATGGATGATTTTTCAGTCTTTGGAGACAACTTTGAAAGCTGCCTAGGCAACCTACAGAAAGTGCTCGAGAGATGTGAAAAGGCAAACTTGGTATTAAACTGGGAAAAATGTCACTTCATGGTGTATGAAGGGATAGTCATCGGCCATAAAATTAGATGCCGCGGCATAGAAGTCGACAGAGCTAAGATAGAAGTAATCGAAAAGCCGCCGCCACCCACCACAGTCAAGGGAATCAGAAGTTTCTTAGGGCATGCTGGTTTTTATCGAAGGTTTATCGCAAACTTTTTGAAGATCACGAAACCCTTATGCCATCTTCTGGAGCAGAACCGCCCCTTTGACTTCAACGCTGAATGTACTGAAGCATTCAAGGTTCTGAAAGAAAAGCTGGTAACAGCCCCAATAGTACAGCCACCAGACTGGAAACTGCCGTTTGAGATCATGTGTGATGCTAGTGACTATGTTGTCGGGGCAGCACTTGGGCAGCGGAAAGACAAGCTCTTCCATGTCATATACTATGCCAGCAAAACACTGAATGACGCCCAAGTGAACTACACCACCACAGAGAAGGAGCTATTAGCTGTGGTATTCTCTATTGACAAGTTCCGTTCTTATATACTTGGAACGAAGGTCATAGTCCACACAGACCATTCTGCATTGAAGTATCTGTTCACCAAAAAGGATGCAAAGCCTAGACTAATCCGTTGGATTCTACTACTGCAAGAGTTCGACCTTGAAATCAAGGACAAAAAGGGGACAGAGAATCAAGTTGCAGATCACTTGTCAAGGTTAGAGAAAGGAAATAGTCTCCCAGTAGACGAGACACACATACTGGAGACCTTCCCTGATGAGCAGCTGTTTGCTGCCACAATCACTGCCGCGACAGCCATGGCGGCAGGTATGTTTTCTGAACTCCCCTGGTATGCTGATTTCGTTAATTTTTTAGTTAGCGGAATAACTCCTCCTGACCTTAATTACCAAGCTAGGAAGAGGTTCCAAAATGATGTTAATCATTATTATTGGGACGAACCTCTTCTTTTCAAATACTGTGCAGATCATGTTATTAGGAGATGTGTACCGCAGGATGAACAGGAAGCTATACTACATCACTGTCATGCTTCACAGTATGGAGGACATTTAGGAGGCAACAAAACTGCTGCCAAGGTTTTGCAGTCGGGATTTTACTGGCCGTCACTGTTTAAGGATGCCCAAACATTCTACAAAAACTGTGACAAGTGTCAAAGGACTGGAAACATCTCAAGGAGACACGAGATGCCGCTGCAAAATATTATTGAGGTCGAGATCTTCGACGTTTGGGGGATAGATTTTATGAGACCATTCCCAACTTCATGTGGGAATTTATACATCCTCCTAGCAGTGGACTATGTGTCCAAATGGGTTGAAGCGATCGCCACTCAGAAGAACGATGCTAAGACGGTTCAAAGGTTTTTACATAAAAACATTTTTTCCAGATTCGGCATCCTTAAGGCGATCATTAGTGATGAAGGGAGGCATTTTGACAATAGGGTTATAGCTGCTGTCTTGAAAAAGTATGGTGTCAAACATCGGATTGCAACAGCATACCACCCTCAGACTAATGGACAGGCTGAAATATCCAACAGAGAGGTTAAGAACATTCTGGAAAAGATGGTTCAGCCAACTAGGAAAGACTGGTCTCTACACCTCAATGATGATTTATGGGCTTACATGACAACATTCAAAACTCCATTGGGAATGTCTCCCTATCAGCTGATTTATGGGAAAACATGTCATTTACCTGTCGAGATTGAGCACAGAGCATACTGGGCCATCAAGGCAGTGAATATGGACTTGGAAAGAGCAGGACAGAAAAAAGGCTACTTGACCTGAACGAAATTGAAGAAATTCGAGCAATGGCCTATGACAACGCAAGAATATACAAGGACAAGACCAAAAAGTGGTATGACAAAAAGTTGCTGCCACGACAGTTCTGCCCAGGGCAGCTTGTGTTGCTATTTAACTCTAGGTTGAAACTCTTCCCAGGAAAGCTGAAATCTAGATGGTCTGGCCCATTCCAAGTGGTACAGGTTTTTCCCCATGGTGCCATCACGATCAGATCTTTAAAAGACGGACACCAATTCAAAGTGAATGGACAACGATTGAAGCATTATCAGGGGACTGAAGCCCCAAGAATGCAGGAAGTGGTTACCTTAGGAGATGCCCCTCCCGGCATCCCTAATTTAACCTAATTTTATTTTTATTATTATTATTATTTATATATTTATTAGGTAATTAGAGTTATTTTATTTTAGGAACTAAAGTTTTTATTTTATTTTTAGGAAATAAAAGAGACAAGGAGAAGAGGAGAAGTGAATCCAGCCCACCATTTTCCATCAGCCCAAAAAGCCCAACTTTTGGACGCTGCCGTTACAGCTGCCGCGACAGACGTAGAAAATACAACCTATCGACACGCTGTCGCGACAGACACGTAAACGCGTAACAGACGCACAGTAGACACAGAAACGCGTGACAAAAGCGTCAGAAACCGCGTAACAGCTGGCCCCGTTATTCGCGCTTGCCGTTACAACTCCAACGGGCAGCAAACTCTTCCCTATATAAACCCCGTTTCATTTTTCACTCACTTCTACTCCTTCTACTTGCTTTCTCTAGAGTTTTTACTTGCTTTCATTTTCATTTTCTTACACAATCCTTGCAACCATGTCTTCTAGAAATACCCGCAGAAGTGCTGCTTCAGGCTCTACCCTGGCAGCATCCACCCCACGATCCTTCCAGATTCGTGACATGTGGGAGGAAAAGGGCTTTATTTACACTTCCAAGGAGGGGAACCTGGGACTGCAACCATTCATAGCTAAGAAAATCAGAGCCCTGCAGTGGCAGCTATTCGCAGAACAACCAGAGGAGATGAATGTGTCTCTGGTCCGAGATTTTTATGCTGCCATCGACAGCAGACCCACGACAGCAGTCACGGTGAGAGGAAGAGAGGTGCCCTTCGAGCCAGAATATATCAACACTCTTTATGGCTTCTATGTGGGCATAAATAAAGATGGTCACCAGCAATTTCTGGAGAGCCTAGACCCTACTGCCTACGACGCTGTCATGGCAGAGCTCACGAAAGAAGGAACACAGTGGAACATGGATCCGAAGAACCCAAGGACGGTGAAGAGAGTTCAACTCACCTCGGAGGCCAAGCTGTGGAACGCCTTCATCAAAAAGAGAATTATGCCCTCCTCGCACAACACAATCGTAGACCAACCCAGGTTAGCCCTCGTTCATTCTATACTACATGAGAGGTCGATTAACGTGGGAAGATACATCCGGGAGAGCATATTGGAATGCGCACACCGGCCGACAGGGCCACTCTTCTTCCCCTACCTCATCACCGCCCTCTGTCGCGGCCATCATGTACCAGAAGCTGCCACAGATCTACGAGTCCAAGGGAAGGGCTGGACAGAAAGAAATCTACTCAGCCTAATGGAACTCACTGCTGCCACCCCGTTGTCATCTTTTGATCCTACTGCCACAGCAGCAGAGCCGACAGCACCCAGCGACACCAACCCTGCTGCCACAGAACCCAGGCAGCAAACAGCAGCAGCCTCTGCAGCCGACGTCTCCTCCCAGATCCTTGCTGCAGTCCAAAAGCTGGAGGAAAGACAGCTAGGACTCATGAGCTTCATCCGCGACTTCACTACTGCCACGGTACACTTTATCAAAACCTCTTTAAATTTCCCTGATGCTGCATTCCCTACCTTTCCAAATTAATACTTTGTTGCGCCCACCCTTGCCCATACCCCTACACCTGCTGCCACACCCACAACGCCAACTGCGGCGTCCACACCAACCCCTGCCCCAACAGCTACAGGCGGTAGCCGCACAACAAACACTTCTGCCAGGGGGACCAAGAAAAGAATGTCGTCCGACGAACTCGGTGCATACATAGCAGGCTTCTCCTCCTCTTCAGTCTGGGCAGAATCCGATGGCGAACCCTCCGTAAAGAGGAATTTGTCCAAAGAGTTCACACCAGTAAAGCGACAGAAAACAGTGGCAAACAAGAACAAGGTAGATAGCGGCAGCGGCAGTAGCAGCGACAGCGGCAATGAGAGCAGCAACAACTCTGAGGTACAGGTAGTGGAGAAACCTCCCCACATCTCCCCTACCCGCATTCAACCGCCAAGGGAGGCCAAAACGAAGAATACATTTGCCTCCCCCATCCGCCAGCCAGCACCAGTCAAGAAGGCACCTGCCCGCCGACAGATCCGACTGAGCAGCGACGACGACATCGACTAAATTTTAAGTTCCTTATCTTATATTGTTGTCTGCCTCTTTATATATTTTGTGATGTACTTTTCATTTTCTTTTAACTGTCATTTGCATTGAGGGCAATGCAACCCTCGAGTTTGGGGGTGGCATCCCTCCATTAATGGAGTCTTGTTTTAGTTTAAAATTCGTGTCTTTTACTTAGTTTATTTTTGTCTTAAAAAATGATGAAAATTTTGGCTTAAGTCTTTTGAACTGAACTTACCTGCCGTGACAGCCTCTGTCGTGGCAGTGCCTTTAGGATTGTTTTAGGAACAATTTACTGGTAAACTAGAATACGGAAAAGCTTAGTACTTGAATAGCCCCTAGAGGTGCCTAACACTGGCTCTAGGAAAAGAAGTTAAGAAAAATAGACTCTTACACCTAGAGGTGCCCGAAACCGGCTATAGGAAGTTAACTAGAGGTGCCCAAAACCGGCTCTAGTCAAACTTAAGCTTGAAAAATAGAATCGAGTCTGCATAAAAACTAAAGGAGCCTAAAAATTGCCTCCAAAAAGATGAAAATTGGCATAAAAATTCAAGTTAGAAGCTTCAGCTATTCTAGTAAGCTAAGTGAGTCTAGGCATATAATTGTTCACAAAGCATGCACACACTACACGAGAATCATAGCATGGTTCCGAATAAATCCTGAATTATCCGACAAGGTGTTGCTTGCAATAGGGAATGAAATGGTAGGCAAGGGAAAGTTCATTATTTTAAGCCAAACAAAAATTTTTGTTTTTCTTTGTTAGGTCTGAATTGCTTGAGGGCAAGCAAAAACTTGATTTTGGGGGTGTGTTGAGTGTGTACAAGTTCTATATTTTACCCCCTATTTAACTCATATTTTTGCTGCATTCAAGCATAATTTATTGCATTTAGGTTAGATTTCAGTTTTACATCAAAAATATATTAAATAGCATGGTTTCTACTGAAATTGGTTGTTTTTGCAGGTAGCTGTTGTAGCAGATGGAGGGCAGTAGAGAAGCAGACGTTGGGCAGTGAAGAAGCAGAGCTGGAACTGGATGTGCAGACGTGAAGGACGGTGCTGCCAAGGCCGCTGCCGTGGTAGCCAAGGACGACAGCGATAGTGAAGGGAAGAAAGTGAAGTGGACATCGACAGAAAGAGAAAATTAAGCCCATCTGTCGTGGAGTACCCTTATATTTTTCCGAGCCCTAGATCAGAACGAAGGCCAAGCCCAAGGTTCAAGGAAGAAATCCCAAGCAAGAAGGAAGGACGAATTAAAGACTGTTGTTCTGAAGATTTAGTCTTTATTAAGGTTGTACTTTAATTTAAACTTGTATTCTTGCCATATTAGAAAACTTGAACCCAAGGCCTATATAAAGGCATGTAATTCGACCTAGGAGATGAGATCACCATTCTCTAGCCTTCTTCCCAAAACCCTAGCAGTTTCCCTTTCTTCACCATGTTCTAAACATCCTCTAGGGCTAAGGGTTGCTTTGTAAAGTAGTTGCAAGGATTGCATTGTTTTAGGATTTTCTTTGTTCAATAAAATTACTTCAAGTTCTCTTATTCTGGTTTTAACATCTTGCAAGAGTATCGGGAGAGCATTGTGAGATTATCTATTTACTTAATATCGGGAGAGTTAAGTATACAAAAGGAATAAGTGTGGGTTCTCTAGTTTATAGTTGAACTATCTCGGACCTAGGGATAGGACGAGGTTAAGTGGCTAAGGAAGAATTCAACAACATCGGTGTTCATCCTTCGATTCACGCCGGGAGGTATCATCAAAGACGTGTTCATCGACAGACTTGGACCTAGAGATAGGCCAAGGCACAATAGGGATTATTACCATTCTTGAAGTAATGAGTTGAGTAATCGCTGCCGCGATAACCAATAGACCGCTGCCGCGACAGGTGCTGCCGTAGCAGGCACGACGACAGAACAGAGTTTCCTAGACTTTGCAACACCTACACTACTGAGCAATTCAATACCGGCCCATTCTCTCTATCTTGATTTCTTTACTCTTAATTTCCAGCACTCTTTATTATTTCGTGACAAACCATTTAAACTATTCTTTTCCTCTCGTGCAATAATTCAAGGTGAAGCTATTAGCCCAGTCCCTGTGGAGACGATATCCGATACTTCCGTATCACTTTACTACTTGTGTCGTGTACACTTGCACTACATTGCGATAGACACTTTTACACGCAACACGAGACATTAGAATAGTTTGTGACTTTCCGAGTGTATTCCCAGAAGAATTACATGGTTTGCCTCTAGATAGAGATGTAGTGTTTGCTATTGAGATATATTCAGATTCAGCTCCAGTATCGATTGCACTGTATCGAATGGCTTCTAAAGAAATGAAAGAGTTGAAGACACAGCTTCATGAATTGATAGACCGAGGGTTCATTCGTCCAAGTACTTCACCTTGGGGTGCACCGGTGTTGTTTGTGAAGAAGAAAGATGGCAGTTTGAGAATGTATATCGATTGCCGAGGATTGATAACTTGTTTGATCAGTTGAGAGGTGCTTCAGTTTTCTCGAAGATAGATTTGAGATCCGATTATTATCAGTTGAAAGTAAGAGATCAAGATGTACCGAAGACAACTTTTCTTACTCGTTATGGGCACTACGAATTCTTAGTGATGGCCTTTGGTTTGACTAATGCACCAGCAGCTTTTATGGACATGATGAATAGAGTGTTTCACGAGTACTTGGATCAATTTGTGGTAGTGTTCATGGATCATATTTTAGTGTACTCTCGTACTGAGGAAGATCATGATCGACATTTGCGTTTGGTGTTGCAGAAATTGTTAGACAATCAGTTGTATGCCAAGTTAAGCAAGTGTGAGTTTTGGATTAGGTAAGTAGTCTTCTTAGGCCATATTGTATCAGTCGAGGGAATCCGAGTGGATCCTAAGAAGGTTGAGGCAGTTTTGAATTGGAAACAACTGAAGACAGTGACTGAAGTTCGTAGTTTCTTAGGTTTGGCCGGTTACTATAGACGTTTTGTTGAGGGTTTCTCAAAGGTTGCAGCACCTTTGACTAAATTACTACATAAGGATGTTCAGTTTGAGTGGACTGATGCAAGACAACAAGCATTTGAGAAATTGAAAGAAGCCCTAACCGAAGCTCCTATTTTAATTCAGCCCGTGTCAGGGAAAGAGTTTGTAGTCTTCAGTGATGCGTCATATGTTGGCTTAGGTTGTGTGCTTATGCAAGAAGGAAGAGTAGTGGCCTATGCGTCTAGACAGTTGAAGACTCATGAGCGTAATTATCCTACGCATGACATAGAATTGGCTGCAGTGGTTTTCGCTTTGAATGTTTAGAGACATTACTTGTATGGTGAGAAATGCACGGTGTATACAGATCAAAATAGTCTGAAGTATATAATGACACAAAGAGAGTTTAATCTTAGACATCGTAGATGGCTAGAGTTACTTAAGGACTACGATCTCACGATTGAGTACCATCCGGGTAAAGCCAATGTAGTGGTCGATGCTTTAAGTAAGAAGGTAGCAATGGAATTACGAGCTATGTTTGCTAGATTGAGTTTGTCCATAGATGGTGGTTTAGTGGCTGAGTTGCAAGTTAAACCTTGGTTGCTTCAGTTGATTAGAGAGAAATAGTTGCAAGATAGATCATTAGCATCTCATGTACAAGACATAGCGGAGGGTAAACCGACAGATTTCTGTTTTAATAGTGATGAAGTCTTGTGTTTCAAGAGTAGAGTAGTTGTTCCTGAAGATGTAGACTTGAGACGCACCATCCTAATTGAAGCTCACAGTAGTCCGTTTTCTATGCATTCGGGAAGTACGAAAATGTATCGCGATTTGAAAGATGAGTATTTCTGGTTAGTTTGAAGAAAGATGTTGTCGAGTTTGTGAGTAAGTGCATGGTCTGTCAGCAAGTTAAAGCCGAGCACCAGTTTCCTTCAGGCTTGTTACAACCGTTGAGAATTCCCAAGTGGAAGTGGGAGAGAATTCTCGAGTGGAAGTGGGAGGGAATTGCCATGGATTTCTTATCGGGTTTGCCGTTGACACCTTCTAAGAAGAATTAAGTTTAGGTAATTGTTGGTCGTCTTACGAAATGTGCACACTTTTTGGCCGTTCACACTACTTATACTTTAGATAAGTTGACCGATTTGTATATTAGTGAAATAGTGAGATTGCATGGTGTGCCAAAATCTATAGTGTCAGACAGAGATCCGAGGTTCATGGCTAGATTTTGGGAGAGTTTGCATAGTGCTTTGGGTACTCGACTGAATTTCAGCACTTCATATCATCCTCAGACCGACGGTCAGTCAGAGAGAGTCATACAAGTGTTGGACATGTTGAGATGTTGCATTATTGAATTTCAGGGTTCGTAGGAGAAGCATCTACCGTTAGTAGAGTTTGCATATAATAACAGTTATCAAGCGAGCATTCAGATGGCACCTTATGAAGCTTTGTATGGTAGAAAATGTAGAAAACTTGTTTGTTGGGCCGAAGCGGGACATAAATTGATACCTTTGCTTGATATGCTTAAGGGTACTATCGAGAAAGTACAGTTGATTTGTGACCGTTTGAAGGCAGCTTCGGATAGACATAAATCTTATGCAGATTTGAAAAGAAGAGAAATAGAGTATGTCGTGGGCGACAAAGTCTTCTTGAAAGTCTCACCTTGGAAGAAGGTGATGAGGTTTCGTAGTAAAGGTAAGTTGAGCCCGAGATTCATTGGTCCGTATGAGATAGTTAAGAGAGTGGGTCTTGTTGCCTATAGATTGAGACTGTAAGCCGAACTAGAAAGGATTTACGACGTGTTTCATTTTCGATGCTTCGGAGGTATAGATCAGATCTGTCACATGTTATGCCAGTTGAGGAGATAGAATCGAATCCGGATTTGACTTACGATGGAGAACCAGTTGAGATTTTGGCTTCGGACAACAAAGTGTTGCGAGGAAGGACCATTGAGTTGGTTAAGGTTAAGTGGCGACACCGAGTGGAAGAAGCCACTTGGGAGAGGAAGGATGACATGAAAAAGCAGTTTCTGCATCTCTTTCTGCCAGGTAAATTTCGGGGACGAAATTCCTTAAGTGGGGGAGAATTGTAACGCCCCGAGTTTAGGGCCGGAAGATAATCGAATTAGTTAAACCGATTTGGGCTAAAATTTAAATTGGAGAAAAACTATTTTGTTTGACACACACCTAAAAGTGTTTTAAAGAGAAAAAGGCAAAACGGATATTTTGTAATTCTAAAAAGGATTTTTGAAAGCTATCATTTTCCCCAACTTGTTTTTTTTTCACGTTCAAAACCTCTCCTAACCCCATTTCACTATTCCATTGTCTCAAGCTCTCAATCTAAGTGATTTCTTTAAGGTAATTGTGTCGCGGCCGTTTTTTGAAAGCCCGCTTTTTAATTGTTTGTGATAAAAACAGCCTGACGATTAGGTTTTTTAAAAATTAGGATTTTTGACCAATTTTAACTTGTAATTAATTAACTTTCCATTTTTAGTCAAAATCCCTTTTATTTGCTTGAAAATCGTTTTGGGGTCGCCATCGGCCACTTTGGTAGGTCAGACACCATAAAAACATACCAGAGATTCTTTTTTTGAAAAATTCGGGTTCGGGAGTCGGTTACGTGTAGGGAAGGGTTAGCACCCTTACGAACGCCTGTTACCGGTACCTTATTAATTACACGTGGCATTTTGGCATTTCGAACATTAATTTGAATTTAATTGAATCTTTTAACAGTAAAACGAATTTTATTCCGAATGAGAGTATCCTTTTGTAAGAAAATATATTTTTGATCAAATATGGTTATGAAACATCCAATTACATTAGGACACTTCAATTTATATTTGGAAAATGTACATCAACACAAAAGGTTTAATGCATGATTTATTATCGTCTCGTCATTTTTAAGTAAAACCCTAATTAGGCTCCATTAATTAATTGCATTTAAAAAAATCTATGAATGTTATTAATTTTGTACATAAAAGAAAACACCAAAAATAATATTGGGCACTTTCTTTATCAAGCCCAAAAGTAATAACATTCCTAATTAGAGTGTTACGAATTATCAACCCTATTTTATTTTATTTATTAAATTTACCTAGTTAGTGATTTAATTCCATTTTCTAAGTTAAAGTAGTAAATTGAAACTTTATTGGAATGCTCATTGGTTAACATCACTCTACATTGTGACACTAGTCAATATTGAGCATTCTAACATTGTTTCAAATATCTACCTATTTTCTACAATGATCTCCCTATTCAATTATGGTTAAGTGAACTACATTAATGGCTCTAATTTAATTTAACATGTGATTAATTGTCCACACAACATAATGGCATGATATATTTTTTTAAAACATCCAAGCATATTAATAAATTACACAATTAAAATAAAACAATTAATTAAAGCAATTAAAAATGATTAAATTATAAAAAGGACTGGATTGAATTAAATTGCATTTTAGGTGACCAAATTACAAATGAATAGGGGCTAATTTATAAGGGAATTAAAATGTAAGAGCCCAAATCTAAAAACCCAAAAAGATCAAGCCCGGAACCATTAACCAAGCCCAAACCATTACCTAGGCCCAAACCATTAACCCATTCGAATTAACAAAGCCCAAAACCAATGTTTAAACTCGACTGGGTCACGGACCCGTATCCAAACCCGTTTAGAAACGCGCAGATCCTCTCTGACCCGGCCTCCCAAAACGACATCGTTCCCAACTCAGTATAAATGGCCCTGAACCGAGTTGGAACGGTCATTTGATTCGTTCTCCCTCTCTCTCCTCAATTCTCTATCACTCTAAACTCTTTGAATCCAAACACCAAAAACCTGAAAACCCAACATGTTTTTCGATAAAACCCCCTATTTTTGCCTCGGTTCTTCTTTTGTTCTTCAAAAATCCTTCATTTGATCTTCAAAAACACTAAAATCCTCTTCCGAAACTGTTTTTAAAAATCAAATATCCCTTTTTTTCAAGAACAAACCTATAACATATCCAAAACCCTTCGTTTGATTCTCAAAAACATCTAAGCCCTCCCAGAACTTGTTTTTCAAAGATCAAAACCCTATTTTTTCTAGAACATGTCGAAAACGTTTCACTTCAATCCTCATTTTTCCCAAAACTTTTCCCCGGCCTGTTTCTTGGCCACCGGGATGATATCGACCACCGGATATCATCTCTGGTCTCTTCTTTCCTCTTTCCGATGACCGAACCTTCTCCGTTCATCTTCTCCAGCTCCCCTGCAACTTCCGACCACCGTCCATCTTCTTCTTCCTTTTTTCCGATGATCGGACCTTCTCTGGTCATCTTCCTCGGCCAGACCTAGCTTTTCCGGTCACTGTCTGCAACTCCGACCACCGTCTCCGGCGCCGCCGGAACCCTAAATCCACCCAAAAGACTCCTTTTTAACCCTAATCCTAGAACTAAACCTTGTTTCATCAGAAAAACCCCTCTTCTCCCGATCCTAAGCTACCTACCCGAGACCAGTGTCTTCTCATCACTGTTTTTCGACTCTGACAACGATCTGAACACTCGATTTTTCACTCCGATGAAATTTTCAACAACGGCAAAGCAAGATAATCTCTCAATCTCTCTCTTTTATTTTTTATTTATTTTTATGTATTTTTTAGTTTCGAACCAGATCTGATGCTTATAACCCTAGATCTGTCTTATTTGCCTTAGATCTAGGTTTTTTATATGTGTTATGGATCTGATTTATTCTTAGATTTAAGTTTGAGTTGTGTTTTATGTCTGAGATCTGTTTTTTAGACAGGTTAAGGTTTGGTCCCTTAGAGTTTTAACGTGTTTTTGCGTTTTTCCGAACAGATAAAGATGGGAAAAGGAGAAAAACAAAGGTAGAAATACCTCAGTTCGGTATTCTGACAGTTCCGGTGAGCTTCCGGCAAGGTTCCCATGTCCGATTATCTTTTCCGATCGGTTCAGACCCCTCAGGTAATTTCTCTCTCTCTCTCTCTGTCTTTTCGATTTCTTTTTTGGTAACTATTTTATGTAATTATGACTGCATTAATTACCTTTTTTCTCTCTCTCTTTGCAGGTATTTATACATGCATCAGGAGTGGCGTCATCCTTGCACGGCCGGCGATGCCAGTTGGTCCCAGCCTGGTGAGAATCCGAGTGAAATGGGATGGTCTAATACCATGCAGACACGTGTCCCTTGAGGCTCGAGTTCGAGCGGGAAAAAGAAACACATAGGAGTTCAAGGGAATTTTTTGTGTTTGTTGGGCCGGTTTTGGGTTGTTAACAGTTGTAATGGATTGGACATCGGTTGTCGATAGCTGTAATGGGTTTTGGCTTTTGGTTCGGGCTTTTGTATTGGGCCTTTTGTTATGTATTTAGACTTTGTTATGTTTCTAGACTCTTAATATATTTGGTTTTTCTTTTATTATTGTTTTGTTTATTATTATTTACATTATTTATATATATTTGTATACCCGGACAAAAATTCGGTTCTACAACTGCCCCTCTTTGCTCTTTGCTGTAGAACCGGAATAGGGCAAAGACTAAAAAGACACGGATTTTGTCCGAACCATCTGCTCGTCAAAGCTTGAAGTTATTCCTCTCATTATGAAATTCTTCAATCTTTGATAATCCGGTGCTGCTCTTAGTTTTCTGAGGTCTGAAGATGTTCTTCTCATTATGAAATTCTTCATTCCTCGCTCTTTTGCTGGTCTTTTCTGCAACGACACTAAATAAGTAAGCCCTTCTCATTTGGAACTTCCTCATTCTTCAAAGAACGAACTCTTCTCATTATGAATCCTTCTTTGCTTGGTGGATTCTTCTCATTATGAATCCTTCTTTGTCGGGCAGATTTTTCTCATTATGAATCCTTCTTTGTTGGGCAGATTCTTCTCAATATGAATCCTTCTTTGTTGGATGGATCCTGTTAAAACAAATGAAATATGCAGGTTATCATGATCCTAATGTCCTATATGATGCATGAACTAACGGTTTACTCAGATCCATCAATCAGCTTCCGCTCTTTTGGATCTCTTTCTGGATGCTCCTCGGCTGACTCTATCTCACACCAGGACTTCGCCATTGCAACCCCCTTTCCGTGTTTCTGGCCCTTTGCTCTACACCGCCCTTTCAGGTTTTCACTTTAGTTTGCTTTTCTCAAAGCGCCCTTTCGGGTTTTCACTCTGGTTTTTCTTTTTCTTTTTTCTTTTTCTTTCTTTTTCTTTCTTTCTTCCTTTTCCTTTTTCTTTCTTTTTCTTTTTTCGAAAGGCGCCTTTTCAGGTTTTCACCTCTCTTTTTCTTTTTCCTTTTTCTTTTTTTCTTTTTTATTTTGGAAGTGTTATGATCAAAGAGGTTTTATTTTGATCAGCCACATATTGCTTTAGCCAATAAAGAAATCTTGCTGATCCCAAGAATTTCTACCGAGCTGCAAACATTTTTCTTCTCGGCACCCGCCAAAATTAATTCAGAGGGACCTTGTAATGCTTTGTACTCATATTTCCAATCATCTCATTATAGATAAATCATTTTTCTTCGAGTGACAGTCTCCATCGCGGCATTCATGATCAACCTTTAGCTTTGCACCGCTTCATCTTGTACACTCTTCTTCAATTCGTAGAGTAACAACATCCACATGTATGTCTAAAAAAAGTAATACCAGGAAATTATCTACTTTTTCATTATATCAGCCATTTTAAGATGCTTTGGAATATAAAGAAAGCTCGGAAGTGAATTCATGAATTTTATTGAAGCTTTATAAATTGGAATACAACAGATTTTGAAATAGTCATGGCAAACAAAAATCAAGAAACAAAATCAGATCTCTGGGCATCCAAGGCATGAAGGATACAACCACCCTGTCAACCAGAAGTAGGGCTGAGTTTGCACTCATGTCCGGTGGTCTTCAAACGTTGTTGAAATGCTTTCGAATGTGAAACCCCCTTCCGAAATACTAGGTGTCTGAGAGGTCTTAGTTATCAGATGCATAACTTTACTCATCTGAGCTGCCTTTTCCAGTTTTCAACTCAGAACCTCCTTTGGTTTCAAGACGCCCTTTGCGGGTTTTCATCTTGAACCCCCCCTTTTTTATTTTTTGATATCTAAGGTGCACTTTTTTGGGGTTTTCACCATAGATATTTTCTTTTTGCGAGAGCGCCCTTTCGGGTTTTCACTCCGTTTTTTTTCTTTTTTTCAATCTCTTTTTGTATTCTTCAAGCATAATACTTTTTGACCGAATCCGAATTCACCGGCTTGTGTAGCTCTTTGTCGTCCATTTCAGTCAGTATCAATGCTCCTCTGGAGAAGGCTTTCTTGACAACTTACGGCCCCTCCTAGTTAGGCATCCATTTCCCGCGATCGTCTCGGTGTATTTGTAGAACCTTTCTCAACACAAGATCCCCCTCTCGAAATTCCCTCGGGCGCACCTTTTTATCATATGCTGGCATTATCCTCTTTTGGTACATCTGGCTGTGACAGATTTCCTCAGCCTCTTTTCCTCAATGAGATTTAACTGATCGAATCGAGCCTGCAACCATCCCGCATCATCTAACTTTATTTCTGATAATACCCTGAGTGACGGGATCTCAACTTCAATGGGTAGTACTGCCTCTGTCCCATAAACCAAGGAATAAGGCGTTGCCCCGGTCGAGGTTCGGATTGATGTTTGATATGAAAATAGGGCGAACGGTAGCTTCTTATGTCAGTCCTTGTAAGTTTTTGTTGTCTTCGATATGATCTTCTTTATGTTCTTGTTTGCCGCTTCCACTGCCCCATTCATCTTTGGGCGGTAGGTCACTGAATTATGGTGAATGATCCTGAATTGTTCGCACACTTCCATTATCACCTTGTTGAAATTTGTAGCATTATTAGTAACAATTCTTTCTGGTAGTCCATATCGGCAAATTATCTCTTTCTTCAGGAACTTACTGCTTGTGGTTCTTGTGATGTTAGCATAAGAGGCTGCTTCCACCCACTTGGTAAAATAATCTATCGCCACGAGGATGAAGCGTTATCCGTTTGAAGCTTTGGGATGAATTTGTCCAATAACATCCATGCCCCAAGCAACAAAAGGCCAAGGTGAGTTCATGGTATGTAGAGGGACCGGTGGAGAATTGATCTTGTTAGTCTATATCTGGCACTTATGATACTTCTTTGCATATTCAATGCAATCCCTTTCCATGGTCGTCCAATAATAGTCGTATCTCATAATCTTCCTAGCTATTGAGAGCCCATTTGCATGTGTGCCACATATCCCGTCATGTACCTCTACCATTATAGTCTTTGCTTTGTTGGCATCAACACATCTCAGCAGAATCTGATCTCTGCTTCTTTTGTACAAGATTTCCCCGTCGAGTACATATCCTGAAGCCATTCTTCTGATAGTTCTTTTTTCATTATCATTTGCCCCTGGAAGATAAGTCTGGTACTTTAGGTATTGCAAAATATCATGGTACCAAGGATGTTGATCAATTTCCTCTTCTATGCTGCAGCAGTGAGCATAGGTTTCATAGCTTTGCATTCGAATAGGCACCACATCTTTTGATTTGTTTGCTAGGAATACTGAAGCCAGTGTAGCTAAGGCATCCGCCATTTGATTATCTTCCCTGGGGATGTATATAAAGGTTATTTCCTCGAACTCTTTTATTAGCTCCAGGATTAATTTTCGGTACTCGATTAATTTTACATCTTTTGTTTCCCATTCTCCACGAAGTTGGTAAATCACCAACGCCGAATCCCTGTATACTTTTAAGACTTCTATTTTTCTTTCGATAGCAGCTCGCAGGCCCATCACACAGGCATCATATTCTGCAATGTTATTGGTACAAAGAAATTCTAGCCTACTTGTGGACGAGTAGTGTACATCATCGGGTGAGATCGGTACTGCTCCAATTCCTCGTCCCAGGGCGTTAACCACTCCGTCAAAATACAATTTCCAAGTTTTTCTTTCTGGAATTCCGGCTTCTATCATGGAGACATTCATTACGTCTTCATCTGGGAAATCAAAGTTCAAGGGCTCATAATCCTCCATTGCACGGCTGGCTAGGAAATCTGCTATAGCACTTCCTTTTATTGCCTTTTGACTCACGTACACAATGTTAAACTCTGATAACAGCATTTGCGATCGTGTCAGTCTTCCAGTCAAGGTAGGTATTTCCATGTTGTATGGTGTAACATGTATTGTCTGAGCCTTCGGGTTACCCAAACCAGAGCACAATACAGCTTTTGAATAGGTGGGTACCACACTTCGCATTCAGTAAACTTCTTGCTCAAGTAATAGATGGCTCTTTCTTTCTTTCTTGTGGCATCATGTTGTCCCAATACGCACCCCATTGAGTTCTCGTAGACCGTCAGGTAAAGGATTAGTGGCCTGCCAGGAACCGGAGCTACTAATATGGGAGCATTGGTAAGATATTTCTTGATTTTGTCAAATGCCTCTTGACACTCTTTTTTCCGTTCTCCAGGATTATTCTTTTTCAACATCCTGAAGATTGGATCACATTTGTCGGTCAATTGTGATATGAACCGAGAAACATAATTCAATCTACCAAGGAACCCCGAACTTCATTTTGTGAGCTGGGTAATGGAAGGTCCTGGATAGCATTCACTTTATCAGGGTCTATTTCAATTCCCCTTCTGCTGACAACAAAACCAAGAAGTTTTCAAGACGTTACCCCAAAGGTGCATTTGTTAGGATTGAGATTCAATTGGTACTTTCTCAATCTCAAGAATAACGTTCTCAGATTTTGGATGTGCTCCTCCTCGGTATGGGATTTGGCAATCATGTCATCTACATATACTTTAACTTCTTTATGCATCATGTCGTGAAACATGGTCACCATCGCCCGCTGATATGTTGCCCCAACGTTCTTTAGTCCAAATGGCATCACCTTGTAACAGTAGGTGCCCCATAAGGTTATGAAGGTGGTCTTGATCAAATCTTCTAGACTCATTTTTATTTGATTATATCCTGAGAAGCCATCCATAAAGGAAAACCATGAATGCCCTGACGTATTGTCGACCAAAATGTCTATATGCGGCAGAGGAAAATTATCTTTTGGACTGGCCCGGTTCAGGTCCCTGTAGTCGACACACATTCATACTTTCCCATCTTTCTTTGGTACATGTATTATATTAGCCACCCATTCTGGATACTGAGACACCGCAAGGAAACCGACATCAATCTGCTTTTGCACCTCTTCTTTTATCTTTATCACCATTTCCGGTCTCAACCTTCTAAGTTTCTGTTGAACCGGTCTACATTCAGGTCTGATGGGCAATTTGTGTACCACTATGTCAGTGTTCAATCCTAGCATGTCATGGTAAGACTAGGCGAAGACATCTTTGAACTCACGCCCCGATCTTTACTTCTCTTTTAGTCTCCTCTATTCCCAAATTGAGAATCTCCAATTCTTCTTTATGGGGCAGGATCTGCTTATCTTCTTTTTCTACCAACCTCAGTAATTCTCCAGGGATTTCACATTCTAGTTCATCCTTAACTTCATTGATTTCCACTAGACATACAGGTTGTTCAGGCCCTACCCTAGGATCGGGTTTAGGATCATTTATGCAGTCGATAGTTAAAGACATGCAAAGAAAATAATAATATATTTTGAAAAGGATGTGGAGAAATAAAAACTCGTTTGCCATTTGTGAATCAGCATGGAAAGCATCTTTATTAAAATGATGGTATAATGGCCCTTTACAGATAATCCCCTTATACCCACGGGCAAAGGTATAAGGTGGTTCCAGTATTTACTCTGTTTCAATTTTGGTTACAAGGGAAGTATCTTCAGCTATCCAATTCTTCAATGTCTCTCCTGGAGCACAGGGACGAATCAATCTCAGGTAATTGCCAGGCCGAGCATTCTCGAAGATTCCTCCAACAAAAAGTTTGTCTAGATCATTGCCGAAGATTTCCTCCTCATGTAGCTTTATTGTTTCTTGATTGACCTCCTCCAGCTATTTTTCAACATTGGTGAACCCACGTGATTTGAAGATCTTTGTCATGTCAAAAGATGTCACCAGGCGGGAGGATGTCTCTTTTCCTTGCATGCGGGATCTCCTTTGTTCCCTCTGCTTCTTTAATTCTCTCAATCGGTCTTTTATTGTAGGAGCAAACTCCAATCCAAAATGATCTTTCTTCATCAGAAAAGGCCTCGGTCGCAGACTTCCCTGTAAATGTTTTCCAAGCCCCTTCCATGTCTTTGCACCTCTTCCAAGTGTCTCTCGAACAGTCATCTTGGTGCAGTTTGACAGTTTTGGCCGTGGAAATGGCTTCCTCTCAGCCACAAGGTAGCATTTACAAATTCCAGCGCCCGAAAAGAGCACTCCAAGGCATTTTCATCTGTCTGGATGTAGGGTACATTAGTTGTTACAGAGGCAATGATGTCTTCCTCTGCTCCAACACTAACTAACTTTCCTTCTATAACAAACTTAAGTTTCTGGTGTGGAGAAGATGGGACTGCCCCTGCTGAGTGAATCTAGGGTCGTCCAAGCAAGCAATTGTAAGTGGGCTTAATATCCATCACCACAAAGTTAATATTGTAAATTGTTGATCCTACCAACAATGGCACTTCTATCCTCCCAAGCACATCTCGGATTGTTCCATCAAAAGCTCTTACAGTGTTCTAATATGCCTTCATATGGGAGTCATCGATAGGCAACCTTTGCAGAGTAGCCATCGGCATAACATTAAGGGTTGATCCATTATCAATTAGGACACCAGGTAGCACATATCCTTTACAATGCGTAGTGATATTCAAAGCTTTCACTGACCCCATCCCTCCTTCTGGAATTTCATCATCGGTAAATGTTATATAATTGTCGACAACGATATGATTTACAATTCTGTCCAGTTTATCCACTGAGATGTTGTTTGGCACAAACGTCTGATTTAGCACCTTCATCAAAGCATTTCGGTGCCCTTCATAGTTCATTAATAGCTCTACGACTGAAATCCTTGCATGTTTCTGCTTCAATTGTTCTACAATGTTGTACTCGTTGTGTTTCAAAAACCTCAGAAATTCCCGATCTTGCTCCTCCATCACCGGTTCATTTATCTTTGGAGCAGGGTCTTCCTCAAAAATCTTTTCAGGGACGGTAGATACCTTTTCTTTAACTTTCTCAGCTTCTTTCATGACTTCTGGGGAGGAGTAACATCTGCCACTTCGAGTGAAATGGCCTACCTCGTTTACTGCCTTCGGATTCATTTGCTCTTTCTCTGGTCCTTCATTTGCCTCTTCTTTCGGTTTTCATCTCTTGCAACTTCTCTTTTTCCGGTATTGATACACTGGTCGCGTAATTCCAAGGGACTGCATTGGTACTTTTGAAGGCAAATGGAGCGGAAGTTGAAATTACGATCTTTGGTGCCACCATTGGCTTCACATTTGCAACCTTCGGCTTAACTGTCACAACCAAAGGTTTGTGCACCCCATATTTCACTCCAGAGTTTTCCGAAGCACACACTTCAACCTCTCTCCTTGTACCAACCTTTTCAAAGAACTCAATTTCTTTGTTATCCATCATTTTTTGAACTAGGTCCCTGAACTCCTGGTAGTGTTGAATTTCATGATCACACTCTTGGTGATATTCACAATATACCTTAACAAGTATTTCCATCTCAATTTTCATGCCAACTTCAATCATCTTGGCGTTATATAGCTGTTCAAACACCCATCTCAATGAAGACTGAATCTCTGAAACATTAGTCTTTCGCCTCTTCGCCTCATCATATTCTTATATCATGTTCACCCCACGTCCTCCATGACTCAGAAGGGGATTAGCATCGATATTGGGTTCATCAAACTTCCAGTATTGATCAAATTTTGCACCACCTTCTTGAATGATGTGGATGTTTCAATTGAATGTCCTGGTATTCCAGCATGGAATTCATAGTGAGCATCAGCTTTGTATCGTGGAGGGTAATGAGGCTATAGAGGTGTCAGATGATACAGTCTCACCAGATCCGCCTCATGCAGCTGAGGGTATAATTATGCATATGAAATTGGGATGGGTGTAAAGTTCATTCTATCATTTCTCGGTCCTCGGGAATCCCTCTTATTTGAATTTTGAGAGTTTCCAGCTGAGGTTTTGGGTGATGTAATGGTCACGTTTTTTGGTGCCTCATAAGTGCTTGTGTTATTCACTTCATTATCTTTCCTCTTATAATTCCTGCGAGAACCCTCTCCACTTTCAATCCTTCCGCTCTTTATTGCAGCTTCTATCAGCTCTTATGTCATCACAATGTCGGCAAAATTCTGGGTGGCATTGTTGATAAGCCTTTCAAAAAGCGGTCCTCTCAGAGTATGTTCAAACATAGAGGGCAATCTCACTTTCCATTAGCGTGGGTTGTACTTGCATTGTGATATCCCTCCATCTTTGGGCATATTGTCGGAGCGTTTCATCACTTCTCTGCTCCATCCCCTGCAACATTACTCGGCTCGAATCATTTCTGTGACATGCTTATAGTGCTTCAGAAAGGCTCCTGACAAATCTTTCCAGGATTGGATATTCACCCTACTTAGTTGGGTATACCAACAAGTAGCTGAACCAGTTAGACTATCTTGGAAGTAGTGTATCAGCAACTTTTCATCTTTTAGGTAAGCAGCCATCTTTCTACAATACAGCGTAAGATGGGCCATAGAACATGAAGTTCCATCGTATTTCTCAAATTCTGGAGCTTTGAACTTAGGAGGAAGTACTAAATCAGCTACCAGGCTCATTTCAACAGCTCCTGGTCCCATCTCATTAGCTTTCTATAATTCCAGCAGGCGATCCACTAGAGCTTTGCAGTGCTCCTCGTACTTGCGCTCAATTCCATCACGTATTTTTTCGATCTCATCAAGAGCATTCAAGTCTGGCACATCTTTAGTATTCTCAAAGTTTGCACCAATGTGTATTGGGTGACTTGGTGTTACTCCAGCTAGGTTGATATGGACCTTCTTTGCCGTTGAAGGTTTTTCTGGTTGCATCCTGATGTGGGACGTTGTCTCTGTTTGATCATTCACCTCGTTGAAAGCTCCTTCGGCTGCTTTGGCCTTCCAATATTCTTTAGGGCCCAATAGAGCAGTTAGCTGGTTGATGATTTCTGCCTGGGTTTGAGTAAAACAATCTTTAATTAATTGTTCGATCCTATCGAAACGATTCTGTGTTTCCACGCGTTTGTTTCGAGATTGGCAAGTCGATCCTCAAAAGCTATGGATCGTGAACGCAGGCGAGTTTCGTATGAATGTGGAATGTTTACGGCTTAGAGCTGATTCTGTCATTAAACATTTCTTTTATTAAATTCCTTATTTACCATAAGATTTCAAAATGAATAAATGTGTGCATGTATGCATGAATGCATGAATGCAACAAAAGGATATCGAATTTTGGAACCAGTCTTTCTTAGAAATACCATATTCGTCCGAAAATTTAATTACACAAAGGGGATAAATTTGCTATATAAAAACGCTAGCCCTAACTCTTAAGTTGACTAACTCGTGCAACAGACGCACAATAGCTTCCGCGTGTTCCTCTTTAATATTAGGATGCTCCAACAGGCTTGTAGCTTGCATTGACAAGAATTGGACATACGAAGCGATACTTCTGACTTGGGCTTTGAATCTCACTAGCTCATCATTCTGACACTGGACCGTTCTTCGGGCCGCCTCATATTTATCCTTCCATGCTCCGCTCTCTGCCATTACTGCCCCTTCGTATCCAGCCAACTTGTCCTTCAGGTCCAGAACAATGACTTCCAGTTTAGTTTTTCTTTTCTGCATTCTTTCTTTTGCTATTTTTGCTTCGACTTTATCATCGTTGTGATACTTGGTGATTAATTCTTCGAGCTGTGACACCTGGCCAGTCATGTCGAAATTTCAGGCTTGTTCTTCTTCTAACTTCTTCTTGGCTTTGTCGTTCGATTCTTTGCTTGCTCGTGTCTTTCTATCATACATCTTTTTATAATCATCCCTATCTCGATTCATTGCATCCAATTCTTCTGATAAATTCTTTATTATCTTGCTTGTTCCACCCTTTTGTTTGGCTATGTAGTCATTGTGCAATTCTCGCAGCTCTTTTAGTTCTTGATTCACTTTCTTGTTTTGTTCCACCAGCTTCTTCTCCTTTCCTTTGTGGATCTCTACTTGCAACTGTGCCATTGTTAATTCTTCCTTAAGGTCCTGGACTCCTTTTTCATATTTTTTCAAGTCTTGCTCCCGATCATGTCTGAGTTTTTCTAAAGCTGAAGGTGACTCCTGGATTACCTGTGTTGAAGTTTCGGCTCTTTGGGGCATTTCTTGAAACGTAGTGTCATTGACTCTTTGGGCCCTCTACTCATCATACCTTGCCATTACTTCTGATCCTGGATAATGTTAAACCCTTCTTGGTACTTCCCAAGCCTTTGAGGTTTGCAGAATTAGCCCTTTGTAGTCATTGGTCTTGTGAGCATATTCGAACTTAGCCATTCCAGCAGTTGCAGGCACAAATTGTCTTGATCCGAATTGTCTCGAGACTAACAATGGGCAATAAGTTGTTCCTCCCCAAATTCTTGGTAAAGGAACCCAGTCCCTGTTTCCACAGCGATATAGAAAGGTTGTACCCATAATCAGCTAAGGTGTTTTCCATACTATATACGTATCCTTCAAAACTTTAAGATATTCAATCCAGTGCTTCTCAGTCTTCTTTTTCGAGACACAGTCAGTTAAGTGCTCTCTGATCGGTGAATAAGAATCCAGGTTTCTAGCTCCCCTGTAAGGTGCGTTCCATCTGTGGCCCCTGAACCATATTTCTAGCAGTTGTGCACACCCCCAGAATTTTGCTTCCCCTATCTTTTTACAGTTGGTGAGTGACCTATAAGTTTCTGTCAGAATTGTCGGCACTGGATTAACTCCTTTACTCAGTCGTTCAAATAATCCAATAGTCGACGAATCAACATGCTCACGGGTTCTAGGGAAAATTACTAGGCCATAAATACTCAAAGCAAACAGGCTTATCATTCTTATCGGTTCGTCACTACTTGCCGGTATCAGTTCTTTGAGAATCCTCCAATTAACTCGCTGCCTATATTCATTTTGGTTGGTGCTGTCATTTTTTGCCAATCTTTGATCTCACCATTCCTTGGTTTTTCCTGTCAATGCTACCAACTTTTTGATGAACCCTGAATGTCCGGTGCTATTGAGTGACTTGGTGTAGATCTTGTCACTTTCTATTTTCGGGCAGTTGATCAGTACCTCGTATTCTTCCAATGTCAGTGTCATATCTACTTGTTCAAAGATGAAGCAGTTATAAGCTGGGTTTCAGAATTGAGCTATTGTCCTTAACAACTCTTGGTCAACCTTTATTTCTAGCAATAGAGCTATGTCCCCGAATTCATCTCGAAATGACTCTTTCATCTTGTTATCCCACTGATCCCAAATATGCTTAAAATCTGATAAACATGCCTCCTGATTAGTGGTTAGCTTTGCATATCCCTTCATCTTTGATATTTCTCCTCTTCTAAGGCTATCCCCTTTTTCGTGTTGTGTCTGTTCAGACCAAATCCATACAGCAGTATTATCCTCTCCTACTTTAAATCCTCGTGACATATTGAGTACTTCTAAATTTGACTAACTCCAAATTCGATGTTGAAAATAAAAATGCAATTGATGACAAAAGTATACAAAACAAACAAACAACAAACAAAACAATAAAACTTGTGTTATTATCTCGAATTAATATTGAAGGCAAATAAACAAACTATGAGATTAATAACATTTGAATTAAAAATGACAATATTTAATGCAGCAAAATAAACAGGGAAATGAATTTAACCGGCAACACCTGTCCTAGGTCCCTGTCTGGATCTAATGGGGTGCGCTTCTAAGACAAAATGTGGGTTTTGTTCTAGACTCTCAGTTCCCGAACTTTCGTTACTGCCTACTGCGGCAGTAAGACATCGATTCGGTAGTATAGGTCCCTTACAACGAAGGCGTGGGCCCTACAGTGCGTAAGGTTAGTATACCGGAAGAAGACAAAAATCCGAACTCTGAGCTGAAGAGCATCACGTCGGATATTTTCTTACTCCCACTTAAAGGTGAGAAACCCAGGTTTAGGGTTTATGCATGAATGACAGGTATAACATACTCAAAAGCTACCCTCATTCTTCCTAAAATTCATCGAACAGTTTTTTTCAGAAAAAATTAAATACGAATTAATGTTCGAAATGCCAAAATGCCACGTGTAATTAATTATTAGGCTTGACTCTCAAAATTGTCCCCAGCGGAGTCGCCAAGCTGTCGCAATCGTTTTTCGAAAGCCCGTTTTTTAATTGTTTGTAATAAAAACAGCCTGACGATTAGGTTTTTTGAAAATCAGGATTTTTGACCAATTTTATCTTGTAATTAATTAACTTTCCATTTTTAGTCAAAATCCCTTTTATTTGCTTGAAAAATCGTTTTGAAGTCGCCACCGGCCACTTTGGTAGGTCGGACACCATAAAACGTAATAGAGATTCTTTTTTCTGAAAAATTCAAGTTCGAGAGTCGGTTACATGTAGGGAAGGGTTAGCACCCCTACGAACGCCCGTTATCGGTACCTTATTAATTACACGTGGCATTTTGGCATTTCGAACATTAATTTGAATTTAATTAAATCTTTTAATTGTAAAACGAATTTTATTCCGAATGGGAGTATCCTTTCGTAAGAAAATACATTTTTGATCGAATATGGTTATGAAACATCCAATTACATTAAGACACTTCAATTTATATTCGGAAAATGTACCTCAACACAAGGTTTAAAGCATGATTTATTATTGTCTCGTCGTTTTTAAGTAAAACCCTAATTAGGCTCCATTAATTAATTTCATTTTAAAAAAATCTATGAATGTTATTAATTTTGGACATAAAAGAAAACACCCAAAATAATATTGGGTGTTTTCTTTATCAAGCCCAAAAGTAATAACATTCCTAATCAGAATGTTACTAATTATCAACCCTATTTTATTTTATTTATTAAATTTACCTAGTTAGTGATTTAATTCCATTTTCTAAGTTAAAGTAGAAAATTGAAACTTTATCGGAATGCTCTTTCATTAACATCACTCTACATTGTGACACTAGCCAATATTGAGCATTCTAACATTGTTTCAAATATCTACCTATTTTCTACAATGATCTCCCTATTCAATTATGGTTAAGTGAACTACACTAATGTCTCTAATTTAATTTAACATGTGATTAATTGTCCACACAACATAATGGCATGATATATTTTTTTAAAAACATCCAAGCATATTAATAAATTACACAATTAAAATAAAAAAAATTAATTAAAGCAATTAAAAACGATTAAATTCTGAAAAGGAATGAATTGAATTAAATTGCATTTTAGGTGACCAAATTACAAATGAATAGGGGTTGATTTATAAAGGAATTAAAATATAAGAGCCCAAATCTAAAAACCCAAAAAGACCAAGCCCGGACCCATTAACCAAGCCCAGACCATTACCTAAGCCCAAACCATTAACCCATCCGAATTAACAAAGCCCAAACCTAATGTTTAAACTCGACCGGGTCACGGACCCGTATCTAAACCCGTTTAGAAACGCGCAGATCCTCTGTGACCCGGCCTCCCAAAATGACATCGTTCCCAACTCGGTATAAATGGCTCTGAACTGAGTTGGAACGGTCATTTGATCCGTTCTCCCTCTCTCTCCGCAATTCTCTCTCACTCTAAACTCTCTGAATCCAAACACCAAAAACTTGAAAACCCAACATTTTTTTCGATCAAAACCCCTATTTTCGCCTCAGTTCTTCTTTTGTTCTTCAAAAATCCTTCATTTGAACTTTCAAAACACTAAAATCCCCTTCCAAAACTGTTTTTAAAAATCAAACATCCCCTTTTTTCAAGAACATATCCAAAACCTTTCGTTTGATCCTCATAAACACTTAAGCCCTTCCAGAACTCGTTTTTCAAAGATCAAAACCCTATTTTTTTTCAAGAACATGTCAAAAACTTTTCCAAAAACATCACTTCAATCCTCATTTTTCCCAAAACTTTTCCCCGACATGTTTCTTGGTCGCCTGGATGATATCGACCACCGGATATCATCTCTGGTCTCCTCTTTCCTCTTTCCAATGACCGGACCTTCTCCGGTCATCTTCTCCGGCGTCCCTGCAACTTCCGACCACCGTCCATCTTCTTCTTCCTTTTTCCAATGACCGGACCTTCTCCGGTCATCTTCCCCGGCCAGACCTGGCTTTTCTGGCCACCGTCTGCAACTCTGACCACCGTCTACGTCGTTGCTGAAACCCTAAATCTACCCAAAAGACTCTCTTTTTAACCCTAATCCTATATCTGAACCATGTTTCATCAGAAACACCCCTCTTCTCCCGATCCTAAGCTACCTACCCGAGACTAGTTCCTCTCATCACTGTTTTTCGACTCCGACAACGATCCGAACGCTTGATTTTTCACCCCGATGACATTTCCGACAACAGCAAAGCAAGATAAGCTCTCAATCTATCTCTTTTATTTTTTATTTATTTTTATGTATTTTTTAGTTTCGAACCAGATCAGATGCTTATAACCCTAGATCTGTCTTATTTGCCTTAGATCTAGGTTTTTTTATGTGTTGTGGATCTGATTTATTCTTAAATTTAAGTTTGAGTTGTGTTTTATGTCTGAGATCTGTTTTTTAAACAAATTAAGGTTTGGTCCCTTAGAGATTTAACGTGTTTTTGCGTTTTTTCGAACAAGTAAAGATGGGAAAAGGAGAAAAATAGAGGTAGAAATACCTCGGTTTGGTATTCTGACAGTTTCAGTGAGCTTCTGGCAAGGTTCCCATGTCCGGTTATCTTCTCCGATCGGTTCAGACCCCTCAGGTAATTTCTCTCTCTCTGTCTTTTCGATTTCTTTTTTGGTAACTATTTTGTGTAATTATGACTGCATTAATTACCTTTTTTTCTCTATCTTCGCAAGTATTTATACCTGCGTCTGGAGTGACGTCATCCTTGCACGGCTAGCGATGCTAGCTGGTCCCAGCCTGGTAAGAATCCGAGTGAAGTGGGATGGGCCAATGCCATGCTGACACGTGTCCCTTGAGGCTCGAGTTCGAGCGGGAAAAAGAAACACAGAGGAGTTTGAGGTGATTTTTGTATTTGTTGGGCCGATTTTGGGTCGTTAACAGCTGTAATGAATTGGACATAGGTTGTCGATAGCTGTAATGGGTTTTGGCTTTTGGTTCGGGCCTTTTGGTATGTATTTGGACTTTGTTATGTTTCTAGACTCTTAATATATTTGGTTTTTTCTTTTATTATTGTTTTGTTTATTATTATTTATATTATTTATATATATGTGTATACCCGGACAAAAATCCAGTTCTACAAATTGATTTCTCAACTTGGTTTCATCTTCCTTGAGTCATAAATGTTGAGATTTTTGCAAAGCCTGTGGTTTAAACATGTTTTGATTTTTAAAGTTGGGTTTAAATGAAAGGAAATTTATGGGTTTTTCGTTTGGGTTGACTATGGCTGAGTTTGAGTGTGCTTTTAAACTTTGTTTTATTGCTAAAATAACATGAAAATGATGGGTTGTTATAGGAAACCCGAAATGGGTATTGTGGGTAATTTTCGAAGTGGAAGATCTTGAGTTTTTGGATGGGTTTTGGGTCTAAATGACAACTGAAGGTTTGATAGCTTTGGGTTGATGTTTAGGGTTGTTAAAAGATAGATTTTTTATGGTAAATTCGTTGGGTGTGGCTGCAAGTAGTTTGGGACTGAATTGATATCTTTTTGGTGAAATTTGGGGTTTGAATCGATGTGTGTTGTTACAAGATTGTTGAGTTCCGGGTTTTTGTTGTGTTTGTGAGTGTATTAGTGTTCTAATGTTCAGTTTTGGGTTGCTTAAAGCAGAGGAATCAGATTCAGGCTTTGTGGATGGAAATTCGGGTAGTTCAGAGGCTTGATTTGGCATCTTGGACATCGTTTGTGTGTTGGCTGGTGAGTGGATCGATTTTAAAAGCCTTAACGTGGTTAAGAGAATGTTTTGGAAGTTTGGATTGAGCTTGAAAAGCCAATCCAAGCTCAAGAGTAAGTTTTAATGGTTTTAAGCAATTAAATCGTGTTTTATGTTTCCTCGATGCATGATGAACATGTTATATTGTTATGTGTTGAATTGCTTTGTTGTACATGTTGAGACTTATGACTTGTGTTTATACTTGCATCGTGAGTACATGCCTTGCATGGAAGTTTGGACATGGTAAGTGGTTCAAGCATCGATAATGCTTGTGGTTGTGAATGAGTATATTGACACGTGTTGAGTTGTTACCGGATATAATTGATCGATCAATAGGATTAGAGTGCACTCGAGGTGAAAGTCGCACGTGACCTTAGTGATGTTAGATTCCACTAAGGAGGAGTACGGTGATGTGAGATTCCACTGGAAGTTATGTTTTTACTAGACGGGTGAGTACGGTGATATGAGATTCCACCACAAGTGTCTAGTGGGTTTGAGAAACTATCCGCATATCCGAGTAAAAACGATGAATGTCAATATACCCATGATGCTTTAATTCTCATGTTAAGCATGTTGTTGATTTCTTCTCTTATGCTTATGCATTGTTTGTTACTTTGCTTGCGTTATGAGAATGAGCATGTGGTAAGCCTATGGCTTGTGGTTGCATTCGGTAAATGCATGTTGTTATGTGTTCGAGCATGTGGAAATGGTTTTGGTTTTCAAGCAAACTAATGTTTTAAAACTGCATTGTTGTAGCTACCGTTTTGAGCACCGCTCACTAAGCTTAAACGCTTACGCTCTCTTTTCCAACAATGCATGCCCTTAGACCTTCGGAACAGCTCGGGGAACAAGGGAGAATCCAAGGGAGTTTTGTTTGCTCAAGTATGAGTTTAGACTTCAATAATTAGTATTAAGCAATGGGATAAGACCTTTATGTTTTTTTGAGGAGTTTGTAGGCATGTCTTTTGCTTTAGACAAGTTTGCTTAGTTGTTTTGGGCTTTGTATTGCCTTATGCCTTGATGGTTTATGCTTTTGTTTAGCTTTTGGCTATGTTGGTGAATGTTATGTATGCTTGTTACCTTTAAGAATCTTGTCTTGTTGGTTGTTGCATCGTTAAGTGTTTAAATTTCTTTATATGTTTATCCATGGATGTCTTTTGTTATATGTGTGATTGTATGTTGCTTAGATGCTTGTTAAATGCCTTTAGTGTTGGGTCCCTTGTGTTTTTGCAGCAAAAACTTGTTTTGCAGTGCAGGGCGTATCGATGCGCTCAAGGGCGGCATCGATACGGTCCCTTGTTGCGGGCATGGCGTACTGGTACGCGGGGGCGTATCGATACCCAAAATGCTCTCTGGAAATCTAAAAAATTGACGAGATTTTGGCGTATCAATACGGGTCCTGAGAGTATCGGTACGGTCTTCGTAGTTGACCAAGGGAAGCTGATCTTTAAGGGCGTATCGATACCAGCCTTGAGGGTATCGATACAGTTTCCCTAGGTTTGACTTGGGGTGTTGACCAAGTATAGGCGTATCGATATGGTCCTTTAGCGTATCGATACGACCTGTTATAAAATCTGAAAAGAGTTATCTTAATTGCATGTTTTGCTTAATTTTGTATCCATGTGTGTCTTTCGATGTGTGTCTTTCGATGTGTGTCCTCTCACATAGGATATAATTAATGCATCTAGACAAGATAACTTTAAAAGAAATTTTCTAGGGTTGCTAATCAGAGTGGAGCCTTAACGGGTTTCGCTTCGGTTTTCCCCATGTAACCCATTTGATGCGTTCTGGCAGCTAGGCCGGGTCGAGGGGGTTACACAATTGATACCTTTCTCCTTCCCTTAAGTTATGAGTTTAATACCTATTAAGAGCATATTTTTCCACCAGGAAATGTTCAAATGGAAGAATAAGATGATAAATGATCAAAATATAATCAAGGAACTAACTGAATCTACCAAAACCACATCGTACAGGTGCCCTGGCCATAATTGGAAAGTCGAGGTGTTCCACTTCAGGAACAATTTTTAATCACTGGATTAAATTTTAGGATAAACTACATAAATGGACCTCCGACTATGACCTAATTCTTTATTGAGTCATTGACTATGAGAAGTTACAAATAGGTCCTCTCGACTAATCGCGACTAACAAATCGATCCAATTCCGTTAAAAAATAAATGTTGATGATGGGGCAATTAATAAAATCTGTATAATAACACATTTAACCCTCAACCTTTACATTTTATTTTAATTTGGTCCTAAATTTAAAATTTTAGGACTCAACATTTAAGTATTACAACATTTTAGTCCCTTAAATCCTAAAATTCATCTTCTTCCCTTCTAAAATAAAACAAACCTCCATTGATGTTAACATTAGCCATCTGCAACCCCATTTGTATGAGTAGTGAAAATAGTTGGAGAATCAAAACCTCCATTGTTATTAACGGTAGATAATCTCTTTAAAAGGATCAAACAATAATTAATCTCATACCGTTTTCAGCTAAAGCTTTTCTTTTTCTTTTATTTCACTCCCTTTTGCAAAGTTTAGTAAATTCATGACGATTTTGCGGAGCTGAATAAAAGAAAGATTATTCTACAGATTACTAAATTCATGTCGATAACCAATTTAGAATCAAATTAAAATAAAATATAAAGGTTTGAGGGTATAATATGTTGTTTTATATATTTTACTAACTATCACATCATTAGCCACTTATTTTTAATGAAATTAAACCGATTTGTTAATCGGGATTAGTCGGGGGAGCTATTTGTAACTTCTCATAGTCAAAGGACTCAACAAAAAATTGGATCATAGTCAGGGGACCATTTATGTAGTTTACCCTAAATTTTATTTGTATATTTGAAAGCTCATATTTCAGCAAACCACTTGAAAAGTCAGATAGAGCTGCCTTGAACGAAAGCTTTCTGTTGAAGATAGATGTCGTAGTTGGGCTTAGAAATGAGAATGGCTTGCAAGTTTTATCAGGGAACACAATGCTCCCAAAGTTCATCGTATACACATTTTTCGTGTTTCTCTGTGGTTGTTTCAGCTTGTTGTATCCTCGTCTGTGCTGGTTGGTCTTTGTGAGTTTTCCTCTTTCTCTGGTTCTCTGGTACTTTCTTATTTGGTTTGGTTTTCTCTGTGAGTTTTTCCTGTTGTGATTATGGGTATTTTTTCCTGAAATATTCGTGGTCTGGGTAAGTCTGAAAAGGTTCGTGCTTTAAAATATTATCTTATCAAATTCAAACCTAAAATCGTATTCCTTAGCGAGACAAAGAAGAAAACTTCTTACCTTGAAAAGCTTCGCACAAAAAACAGGTTTTCTAGAAGCTTCTATGTCGATCCCCGTGGATTGGCAGAAGGCGTGGCTCTATAGTGGACAGCTGAAGTAAATATCACTATCTTGAAAGAATCATCAAACTTCATCGATACTATGGTGTCGGTAAAGGGTGAAGATCCTTGGTTTTGTACCTTCCTCTATGGTCCCCCTCAAAGAGAAGATAAGCAGGATTTCTGGTTTAACCTTTCTAGGATTAGGATTGATCCAAATGCTTGCTGGTGTGTTCTAGGGGACCTCAATATTGTGTCAAACCAGGATGAAAAAGAGGGTGGACTTCATGTCAACAATATCCAAGCATGATGGTTTCTCGATTCGTGGGTGAAGCTAATATGATTGATCTCCCAATTAAGGGAGGGGATTTCACCTGGTCTAATATGAGGTGCAATCAATATGTTATGGTGGAGAGGGTTGATAAGATCATCATCTCTAACAATTGGAGCTTATCTTTCCCTAAAGCCATTGGTATCTTAGGAGTTGCTGTTGTGCCAAATCAAAACTCGATCATATTGCTTACTGAGCGACTGAAAAAAAAGAGGAAAATAGAGTTCAAATTTGAATCTCATTGGCTACTTGAGGAGTGCTCCTCAAATGTTAAGGAGGCGTGGGCTGAAAATTCGACCAATCTAAGTCAGTATCAGTTTTTGAAAAAACTGAAAATCACAAGGATCAAACTTAGCAAATGGAGTAAAATTAAATATGGGAAAAATTGCCAAAGAATCCAAGGCATCAAAAACCAATTACTTCAACTCCAAACAGCCCCTCTCACTGACAGTTCAAAAGATGCAATTGTTGCCTTGAAACAAAAACTTCAACAAGTTTGGGAAAGTGAATACCAGAGAGCTAGAATTAACTGGCTCAATTATGGTGACAAAACACGAAGTTTTTCCATGCCACAATTATTCAAAGATAACGTCAAAATGAAACCGTCAGGATAAAAGATTATTTAGGTTTATGGATCGAGGATGAGAATCTATTTGCTCCTTTATTCAAAATCATTTTCAGCAAGTTTATTTCAAGAATGAGACAATCGATTTGGATGCAATACAAGACCTAATCACTCTTGACTTGAATTCATCTTTAAGTAAGGAGGTTACAAAAGAGGAAATTAAAAGAGTTGTTTTTGAAATGGGAGCTTTGAAATCTCTAGGACCAGACGGATTCTCGGGCATCTTTTATCAAACCTTTTGGGACACTGTGAAATTTGATCTAATATCGACAATTAGAGCTTTTTTTCCATTGGCATTCTCGATCACTCAATGAACAAAACAAATATCGTCCTTGTTCCTAAAAAGAAGAATCCCTCTAAAGTTAATCATTTTCGCCCGATTAGCTTGTGCAATTTCTCCTTGAAGGTGATTACAAAAATCCTTGCATCTCGGCTGAAAAGAGTTCCTCCCTGATATCATTCCTTCATTACAATATGCTTTTGTCAACAAATGCTTAATCCATGACAATATTCTCTTGGCTCATGAAGCGTTTCATGCGATGAAGAAGAAAAGAAATGGATCTTCGGGCACCATAGCCCTCAAAATTGATTTTGAAAAGGCTTACGACAAAGTCGATTGGGACGTTATTTAGTTTATTATGCAAAAGATGGGTTTCTATGAGTGGTGGGTTAGTAGGGTGATGACTTGTATCTCCACTGTTTCCTTCGCCTTGGTAATTAATGGTGAGCGTCAAACGAATTTTATCCCAAGTCGAGGTCTAAGACATGGAGACCCCCTCTCTCCCTTCCTCTTCTTGCTTGTTTCAAATATTTTTTCTTGGCTCATTGAAAATGAATTAATGAATGGTGATCTCCATGGCTTCAGAATTGGTCAAAAATGTTCGGTCTTAAGCCACCTTCTTTTGCTGACGACTGTGTTATTTTTTCTAAAACAAGTGAATCTGAATGTGAGTCGATCAACAGAGTTCTTACTGGTTTCCAATTGTCCACGGGTCAAGCCATTAATTGCAAAAAATTGTCTTTTTATTTCTCCCATAATACAAGACGACCTACCTCTTCCAAAGTTCTTTAGTCTCTCGGTTTCAACCTGTTGGAGGAAGGGAGTTTTTACTTGGAGCTTTCCACGATTTGGGGTAGAAATAAAAAAAAAAAAAAACTCTTAGTTTCATACTTGAAAAGGTGAGAAGAAAGTTGCAAGGGTGAAAAGCCTACCTTCTTTCTCAAGCAGGTAAAGAGATTCTTATTAAACCAGTTGTCACGGCTATTCCGATCTATATTATGCAATGTTTTTGCTTCTTGGTGACCTTCTGTGACGAAATTGCATCCATCATTGGGAATTTCTAGTGGAATGGATCTCAAGACAAAAACCGTGGTATTCAGTGGTTGAGCTGAGATAAGTTATGCAAAGCAAAGAATTCGGGCGGTATGAGCTTCAGGATTTGCGATTATTTAATCTGGCTCTTGTCGCAAAACAATCTTGGAGAATTCTTAAGCATCCACAATCCCTTCTAGCTCGGGTTCTCAAAGGCCTTTATTTCTCTAGTGGAAATATCTTTCTTGCTCCCAAAGGCCGTAACCCCTCTTGGGCTTGGTCGAGCATTCATGATGGTCTTAAATTGATACAAGATAGTTCAATGTGACGAGTTGGTAATGGGATCGATATCTCAATTTGGGACGATAAATGGATCCCTTCATTACCTTTGCATAAAGTTACATCGAAGATCTCGGAAAGATGTCAACTATTCAGGTGGCAAACCTTATTGACTCTAATCAAAGAAAATGGTGCCAGCATAAGCTCTCGAATCTTTTTGACCAAAGTGATATCAATGCAATATCATCTATTCCTATTGGGGGGCCCTTGTTAAAGACGGAATGATATGGTCCTTCAAAAAGAACGAAGACTATTCGATCAAGTCTGATTACCACTTTGCCTTCTCAACCAAACAAGTTTCTTCTGCCCCTATGCTCAAGCTGGTTGGAGAATTTCAGGGTTTAAATATTCGCCGGATCAGTGTGGCTTTCTGAACTTTGCCAAATGGTCTGATCCTATCTCAAGGAAGGCGAGCGCTGCTTGTATCGTCCGGGGTGACACCCTTTTGTTCTCCACCTCTTCTGCTTCAACTGCTCAAGCAATTGCAATATGTCTGGGGTACTCTTTTTGCTTTGAACGCCGGATAGGACAAGATTGTGCTTGAATCTGATAACAGGGGTGTTATCTCTCGCCTTAACTCCAAATCGCTCATCACGTGAGAGTCAGCTGCAGTTGAAGAAGGCATTGTTGCTCTGACTACTTCCTTACCTTTCTTTTCTTTCTGTTTTAATAAATGCGACTGTAATAGAGCCGCGGACTGGGTTGCTAAAGCATGCCTCAAGGGGGTTTGTCCCCATGATTGGGATATCAACCCTCCTCCCGAACTCTTCCGTTTACTGTAATCACCCTTTACGCCTTTAATGTTATCTCTATCTTTCAACAAAAAAAAATCATATACACACTTTTAATTCATCATATATAACTCCTTTTATTATTACTAATGTACTATTGGTTCAAATATATCAAAATGGTAGATAAATTGGCTATCAGACACGTTTTTTTTTTTTTTTGGGGGGGGGGATTAATCTAATATAATCCAACAGTTCACACCAAAGAGTTAGCAGATGTAAAAATAATGATAGGCAGAGAAGAGAATACAAAAACAAACAATATAAGTTGTAACAAAATTAGTTTTTTCAGACCAAAACGCCTACTACAGTAGTAGAGAATGTACCCTTCAGATCCCATTCTCAACATAGTTTGTTCAAGATCCGCAGCATGCTGATTTTTGAGCGGCTGCCGCACCCCCGGCTGCCTGGTCGGTTTGGTTAATTTTGATCGCTTGTGGCTGCAGATTAAAAGAAAAATATTTGGCAACAGTAAATGAATTTGCTTAACTATAGTATGTTAAAGTTAAAGAAACCATACATCAGCTTTGGAGTCGGTATCTGCAAGTCTTTGCTTAATATCCCTGGCTATCGAAAAGAAAACCTCCTCAACATTTAAGTTTGTTTTTGCACTCTGCATGATGATAGAATGGCTCTTGAGCATATAGGAAACATTGACTAATCATATCAAAAGTAACTACAACATCAGAAGAAAAATTTACATACAGTTTCAAAGAACTTGATGCCATATTCATCAGCAAGAGCTTGTCCCTTTGAGGTAGGGACAGCCTGAAAAATAAGCTCCTAAATCAAATGTACAATCAAAAATATCCACAGAAATACACAAACAGGGTAGCTGTAGAAGGGTAGTTGTAGAAGAGAGATGAAGAGATACATACCCTTTTGCTTTCATCCATGTCAGCCTTATTACCCACCAGAATCTTGTTGACATTATCCGAAGCATGCTGTTCAATATTACGAATCCAATTTCTAATGTCTAAGCAGAAAAGAGTGTAAATTCAGTAACTATAACGGAGAAAGAATAAAATTTCAGATAACCGGATAAGGAGTATGCTCCAAGTTTCCACAATGCAAGAAAGTGAAATGATCCAAAAACGAGGAATATTAGGAGGGACACTAAAAACAGTCAAAAAAGACGCAACGGTGAAAATTCTAACAGCATAAGTATGACAATCCAAATGAAAATGTTCAGTACTTACTATTGAAAGATGACTCATCAGTCACGTCATAGACGAGCAAAATACCCATGGCTCCGCGGTAGTAAGCTGCAAAAAACAGAAAACATTACTTAATTCATCCAACAAGCACAAAAGGCCTTAGAAGACAATAAAAAAGAACTCAAACAATTTCAATTCTAACCAATTGTTAGTAATTTTGTTTCCAAGTTCTGTCATAGTCTCGGGAGTACAACAATAAGTGGGTTTGAAAGCATTAGTGATGCAAACCATGGAAGCATGCAAATTCCTAACTTCCAAACAGACTAAAAAACAACAGAGAAAGAGAATGGAGAGCAACAAAAACCTTGAATTAGATATGTTAATAAATTTTACATATTAGAGTGAGAGAAAATGGTAGCTCACATCATGCAATGAATGACACACACAATTAATTAACAAGCTCAAGCAAAACAATGCTAAGTCATGCTATGAAATATATTATAAATCAGGTCAGATTATAATTATGATTAAATAATTCAATTCGAATCAATGGCACATTCAGAGTCAAAAGCTAACCAGTTGTAATTGTTCGAAACCGCTCTTGCCCAGCAGTATCCCAAATTTGCAGTTTGATTCTTTTTCCATCGAGCTCTATAGTCCTTATCTTAAAGTCAATTCTGCCAAAGTAAACACATCATTATTAACCCACATCCCTTTTGCAACAAAATTCATAATGAAAAGACCACTGAACTTTGATTGGAAGAGCACCTACCCAATGGTCGTGATAAAACTTGTAGTAAATGAGCCATCCGAGAAACGCAAGAGGAGGCAACTCTTACCCACACCTGCCCAACCAAACAATAACAAAGTAAAAACGACATTCATAACTCAAATTCAAAAGTGCAGATATCAAGAAAAGCTCCTGTAAATTAATTCAATACCAACTATTAATCCCTAATTCCAGGAAAATACAACTATTTGTAGCATGCCATCCTACGATAAAGAAATGCCTCCTCATGCAAATGTACATTCTCTGACTCCAGGATATTCATCATCAGTAAAACTAATCAAGACAGAAGATATTCACATGGCAATGAGCCATCGAGACAGATAAATCAAGAAATGCAACATAAAACGCCAATAGCATAAAACTTAACGGAATAAAATATGCGTATAAGTTAATACATGTCATAAACCTAAAATGAAGCTTACTTCAAAAGCAGATCACGGTCTCGCATCTAGGTTTTCTTTATTGAAAAAAATATCAAATCCTTTTAAATAAATACCATAATGTTTCTCAACATCGATGTAAATTAACGACTAGATCGCATTTCAAATCAATATTCATAAATACAGAGAAAATTAAAAAAAAAATTACCGCTGTCGCCGATCAAAAGGAGCTTTATGAGATAGTCGTAATCAGCTCGAGCTCTTGCAGGTGGAGCAGCCATAGAAATAGAAGAAATTTATCGAAAAGCCAAAAAAAAAACAAGAAAGAACAAATAAACCCTAGAAATAAAAGCTTTGTCGTTAATAATCGATGTAAAGAAATTAAATAATGGAAATATATAATATATATTGAAATTTATTTTGGTAAATTGAAAGGAAATCAATACAGGCAAAGGAAGGGGCAGATCCAGTGAAATGAGAACAGAAGAGTCTTTGGTACGCCACCAACGGTCAGCCGTTGTGAGAGAAAGAGGAAAAGAAAATATGAAGAGAGAGAGAGCGTATTGTTAGAAGAGAAGTTATATTACAATCGAATCCTAACCGTCGGATTAATAATATTTGGTGTTAAGACATTAGTGTACGGTAACGGTTTTTCTTTTTCTTTAAAATCTTTGTCAACGAAAGGAAATTAACGAATGTAAGGGTGAGATAAAATATTTTATATAAAAATATATATTTATTTAATAAAAGATTTATATCATATACACTCTACAAGTGCTTTAGTTTTAGGGTTTTAGCTGTAAGGATTAGGGGTTTAAAATTTAGGAATAGTTGTTAGAATTTAGGGTTTAAGTTTATAATTTAAGGTTTAGATGTTGAGGTTTTGTTTTAGGATAATATGGTTAGGATTTAAATTTTAACTTATAAACCCTAAATTATTTTATAAGGGATTATATTTAATTATTTTATTTAAAAATTATATAAAACTGAATTAAACGGGTGGTTCTAGTGAGAGAAAAAAGATGATGTTCATCCCTGGAGTAGGTTGGGCATACGATTAAGTCGAGTCAAAAAATTTTGAGTTATTCGAGTTTACAAGTCATATTTTACGATTCAAACTTTATTTGATTTTTTTTTCAATTGAGTCGAGTTTATAAAATTCGAGTCTTGTCGAATCAAGTCGAGTTTTCGAGTTTTGTACAAATTTAATTGTAATTATTTATAATGTTATAATACATATTGGTTCTAATTTTAATGGCTTTATATATATATATATATATATATCTTCATATTTTCACTTGTGATATACATAATATATTTATAATGTTATAATACATATTGGTGTGTTTTGAATAAGTTTGATATGTCTTATAATGTTTTTATATTTGTTTAAGTTTTATTATTTATTACGAATGTTTAAATAATATTTATAATTATGTTAACAGTGTTTTGTGTTAGTATAATATACTTATAATGTATTTCCTTTTAATATGTTTATTTTTTTTATGTGTGTAGGTTGTGTGCATGTGCCATGCATAATCATCCGAATGATGCATGTGTGAACTAATCGAATGGTGCAGCCCCTTTTCTTCAAGTATTGAGCGGCAGAATTGGATGAGAACAAAAGCAGACCATGCGTGGCATTATATTTGGAGTGTGGAATTTCTATTTGGAGTATTGAATTCCATTTGCATGGGCACGTGGTTTCACAAGGGGCAATTAAAATTTCAATTGAATTTCAGCTTGTTTATCTACACCCACACGGCAATATGAAAGTGGAGTTTCAAACATAAATAAAAGCATGTGGCTACATGCAGCCTCTTTTATTTGTGCGGCAAATGGGAATTAAAATTCAAACAAGGCAGCGCACAATTATTATTTATCATATGCGGCAAGGATAAGAACAAAGGTGGTTGGTTCAACTTTGAATTTCAAACAAAGCAGCCAAGTACATTTAACATGTGCCAATTTCTTTTGAAATTCAAAGGCACCAAATTCCAAATACACGGCTGGAAATGGGATCAAGATGCCACCCATGTTGAATTTAGTGTTTTTTTTTATTATTTTTTTTATTTTCATCCACTATAAATATGTAATGCATGTTCATTTAAAAGAACAAGACTTTGATGAATGAAAATTTGTGAGATTTTATCTCAATTTTAGTTCTTTTAAGAACTATTTTTCTTGATACTTCGGGTTCCCAATTGTTAGATAATTGACGGGTCCAAGTACTTTATTCGAATAAATTCAAGATAAGGTTCGAGTTCGTTCAACAGATTGTTCGAGTTCTTCCTTGGAGTTTGTTCATCTATCGACTACGAAGAACAGATTCGATTTGGGTTTGCATAATAGATTATGCTGGTTCTTTCGAGTTCATCGTGTCAAGACCAAGAACGTTGCTGCCGTTGTTGAATGCTTGAAGATATCATCTTCATCCTTTCATTATTTCGGCAACTTTCTTCTTTTTCTCATTTCTGATTTTTCTATTATTTATTTTTTTTTACTTTTCTTTATTTTTACATCTATATAAAAATCCATGTTTGTTTCTGTTGCAGAGAAAATACTTGCTATTATCCTAGATCCGTGAATGAACGAGGAATGTTGATTTCATCAGCAACACCCTTGTATCATATGGTATCAGAGCCTTGGTCGGATTATAGCATCTTCTGCACTACCAGACAAAAAAAATATATATATATCTATCTAAAAGTCAAAAAAAAAATATATATATATATACATATCTACCCAAAAGACAAAAAAAAAATTCGAATTAAAATTATATATATATACGAAAATTCAAAAAAAAAGAGTGAGTTGTGAAGAATAAAAAAAAAACAAAAAAATTTGTTGAAAGGTTTTGATATGTTGAAGGATGTATCTATCTTACCTTGAAATGCTTTGAAATCACCCGAAATCAACTTTTCTGTTTATTCCGGAGATAGGATGGTGGTAAGCATTTCTACTGCGTAAGTTGCTAATTTCTTGTCCTTTTTAGCATCCTTTCTTTCATTTCATATTGTTAATTTTTTTTCTTTTAGCCCAAATTCTCAACTTTCATTTTTTATTATTATTTTTTTTCTCTTAACCCTTATCTTTGTTCTAACAATATTCACTCGTTACCCGTTATTTCAATTTGATAACACTTGAAGAATCTGAACATCGGAATTAGTTTCCTTTAAAGAACTAAATACGAGAGATCGAGGGAAAAGGCAAACAGAGCGTGTGAGAACAGAAGGGGAGACAAAAAGAGCCATTCAAGTATTCTCCCGAGTGAAACACGAGTGCTGAGTGTTAATTCTTTATTTTCTTGAGTGCAATTTCTTTGGAGTGACTAGTGAGGATTTTTGTTGTGTGATTGGTGAGGACTATTTTTCTTTTGTTTCTAAACTTTAACCCATTTGTTTGTTTTTCTTTGTGTAAAAATGACAGGTTCTGATAAACAACAACCACCGAATCTTCAGATGCAAGCCTTAGAGCGTATGATGCAACGAGTGATGGCAAATGTATTGAAACCTATACATTCTAAATTGGATAGATTAGATGGGGGTGGTTCCCATTCTGTCCATGAAGAGATAAGTGATGACGATGTACAGACATTTGCTACCGATGAAATACTTGTTGACAAAAGAAGTCTGAATGATCAACCATCACAGGATGAACCGCAACGAAACAACCTCTTCCATACGAGATGCAATGTGAACGGCATGATATGTATTGTGATTATTGATAGTGGTAGTTTTGCTAACATTGCTAGTACTCTCATGGTTGACAAGTTAGGACTGAAGACGACCACGCATCCCAATCCGTACAAGTTACAAGGGTTGAATGATGGTGTTGAAATCAAAGTTACCGAACAAGTTGTTATACCATTTTTCATTGGTAAATACAAGGATGAGGTAACTTGTGATGTGTGCTCTATGGATACTTGTCATTTATTGTTAGGAAGACCGTGGCAGTATGATAAGAGAGTTTTGCACGATTGTTACACCAATCGATACTCTTTTACTCATGAGGGCAAAAAGGTAACTTTGGCACCTATGACTCCAAGCGAAGTATATGAAGACGAAGTTCGTTTGAAAGCGAGTACTGCAGCTTGGAAAGCCAGCAAAGAGAAGAATGACTGTGACAAAGAAGAAGTGAATTCAAAGGTTTTATCTGATTCTACGTTTTCTTCTATCTCTTCTTCTAACTTGCAGGTTAATAAGGTGATGCCATGTGAAGTTCCCAAGGTTGATACTGTTGGTATGTCTAGTGCATTAAAATTCTTTCAAGAAATTCACCAACCTTCTATACCACGGTTTGACGTTCCTTCCCATTGTACTATTAATTTTTCATTTTTATATACTGATTTCTTTGGTTGTATATTGGATTGTGAACAACCTTATGTTGTGATTTTGGATGATCATCGAGATTCTTGTTGTTCTTTGGAGTTGCCTTTGTATGTCATTGTCTGTAGGATTACGAATGTGCAACGAGCATTGTCTAACTTTATGTTGTGCATTATTCGGAGAAGTACAAGAAAGAAGGCATTTCCATTTGTGTTCTTTGTAAAAGAACTTGGTTCGAAAGGATGGCGCATGTGCCGAGCAAGACGACTGAAGAAGTTCCCAGCCAAGCGAAAGTCGAAATTGTTCCCTTTTGTAATAAAGGTCGATTTGGGGACAAATCGCATTAAAGAAGGGGGAGATGATGTGAGCACGATTATGCCACCCAACGATGCAACTTCAACCTTTCAGGGAAGTTTTCTTTTTCATTTGTTACATACTGATGTGTAACATTTTTCTATGCTATATTATTATTATTGTGTTTACTATGCATATAATATGTTTTGGTGTGTTTTGAATAAGTTTGATATGCCTTATAATGTTTTTATATTTGTTTAAGTTTTATTATTTATTACGAATGTTTAAATAATATTTATAATTATGTTAACAGTGTTTTGTGTTAGTATAATATACTTATAATGTATTTCCTTTTAATATGTTTATTTTTTTTATGTGTGTAGGTTGTGTGCATGTGTCATGCATAATCATCCGAATGATGCATGTGTGAACTAATCGAATGGTGCAGCCCCTTTTCTTCAAGTATTGAGCGGCAGAATTGGATGAGAACAAAAGCAGACCATGCGTGGCATTATATTTGGAGTGTGGAATTTCTATTTGGAGTATTGAATTCCATTTGCATGGGCACGTGGTTTCACAAGGGGCAATTAAAATTTCAATTGAATTTCAGCTTGTTTATCTACACCCACACGGCAATATGAAAGTGGAGTTTCAAACATAAATAAAAGCATGTGGCTACATGCAGCCTCTTTTATTTGTGCGGCAAATGGGAATTAAAATTCAAACAAGGCAGCGCACAATTATTATTTATCATATGCGGCAAGGATAAGAACAAAGGTGGTTGGTTCAACTTTGAATTTCAAACAAAGCAGCCAAGTACATTTAACATGTGCCAATTTCTTTTGAAATTCAAAGGCACCAAATTCCAAATACACGGCTGGAAATGGGATCAAGATGCCACCCATGTTGAATTTAGTGTTATTTTTTTTATTATTTTTTTTATTTTCATCCACTATAAATATGTAATGCATGTTCATTTAAAAGAACAAGACTTTGATGAATGAAAATTTGTGAGATTTTATCTCAATTTTAGTTCTTTTAAGAACTATTTTTCTTGATACTTCGGGTTCCCAATTGTTAGATAATTGACGGGTCCAAGTACTTTATTCGAATAAATTCAAGATAAGGTTCGGGTTCGTTCAACAGATTGTTCGAGTTCTTCCTTGGAGTTTGTTCATCTATCGACTACGAAGAACAGATTCGATTTGGGTTTGCATAATAGATTATGCTGGTTCTTTCGAGTTCATCGTGTCAAGACCAAGAACGTTGCTGCCGTTGTTGAATGCTTGAAGATATCATCTTCATCCTTTCATTATTTCGGCAACTTTCTTCTTTTTCTCATTTCTGATTTTTCTATTATTTATTTTTTTTACTTTTCTTTATTTTTACATCTATATAAAAATCCATGTTTGTTTCTGTTGCAGAGAAAATACTTGCTATTATCCTAGATCCGTGAATGAACGAGGAATGTTGATTTCATCAGCAACACCCTTGTATCAAGTCTTATATTTTTACCCCTTTTACATGACAATATCATTCAATCTACACTCACTTGAGCTGCATTATTACCCTTCATGCATTGATTTCATCATCTATGCATTTGATCCTTATATTCTGTTTATTCTATGAAAAATGTACTATTTGATGCATGTTTGGTGCTTTTGCAGATTTGCACGCCGCCAGGGCAGGAAATGCTGTGAGGGAAATGAAGGAAAAGGAAGGATAAGACAGAACCAGCTAGTAACAGACCCTGATCGAGCCAAGCTACAACTGATAGCTTCTATTGAGGGAAGCTGATTTATGAAGAATGAAGCCTTGCTGAGCAGAACCAGTCACATACCCATGCCGGGGGTAGCAGAATGTCATGTCGCGACCTTGTACTACTCAACCTGTCGGAGGGCAAAACATGCAGAGTGGTAGCCGACTTGTAGAGCTTTAAATGTTGGATTTTTCTACACACTTTGCATGGCAGTTGGAGCTTAAGAAGAGGACAAAAACATGGAAGGAATAATAAAGTTGGACTTTTGGCCAAAAGTGAATAATGTATTAAATTAAAGAGATTCACCTCTTTAATAAAGTTAAGTCCAAGTCCAACTTAACTTCCTCTCCAAGAAGGATTTGTGCCTACACCTTCCCCTGTATAAAGGAGGCTTGTCGCCATCATCAAGAGGAGTCAAAATCGGGAGAGAGAGACGAGAGAGCTTAGGATTTAGTTTTTTTCTTTTCTTTTATTATGTTTTAAATTTCCTTAGGGTTGAGATTAGTTTGTTTAGTAGTTGTGTGAAGACTATTGTACTTTGTTTAAGTTCTTAATGCAATAAAGTTAGGGTTTGCTTATTCTTGGCTTTAATCATTCTTGCATACTTATCGAGAGAGAGTTTGTGAGATTACCTGTTTGTTCAATATCGAGAGAGTTGAACTCAAAATGAATAAACACGGTTTTCATCCCACGTGGTGTTAACTAACTCGGCCTAGGGATAGGTTAAGGGTTTCAGCGGCTAAGAGAAGCGTGTGATTGGTTGGTGTTTGTCTTTGGTTTACGCCAAGAGGTATGGTCAAAGTTCAGCCATCAATAGTGTTCCGAGCTTAGAGATTTCAAGGATGCTTTGTCGAGCCTTAACAGCATCTGCCCAAGAGCAAGAGATTGCCGCGGCAAAGACTCAACCTTTGCAGCCGCGGCAGGGACTTAGGTTATTGTCACGGCAGTTTTGTGTTGCTGCATTCAAGAACGAAGACAAGTCAATAGGATTCCAAACTACGACGCATTCTAATCCGGCCCATTCTCTCAACTTGATTTTCTCTTCACTTTACTTTCTGGCTTATTTTAGCTTTAAGTATTTTAGTTTATTCAAAACAACCCAACTTATCTGTGTTTTTACTTTATTTGTTTTGTAGAGCGAGGAAGTAAGATCAAAAGGCTAGCTCAATCCCCGTGGAGACGATACTTGATATACTTATCATTATATTACTTGAGACGTGTACACTTGCACTATTGCGGGGCGCTTTTACGTGAGCATCAAGTTTTTGGCGCCGTTGCCGGGGATTGGCAACTTTTGTTTTTATTTTCTTGCACTCTTTATTTTTTTAGTTTATTTATTTTTTGTTTTGGTGCATGACCAGAGCGAACCTAAGCAGCCCATTGCGAGACTTAGATCCAGAAATCGAACACTCTTACCTAAAGCTCAGACGAAAGATCGTAGCCGCAATGCAGGAACCTGAAGGCCGAGGCAACAACCAAGGTGCCCCGGCAAATAATGCCATTGGGCAGCCACCTGCCGACGGGTAGCAACTTGCCGATGGGTAACAGAATATCCCGGCAGACGATGGAGAAATTTTGCGAAATCAATTCGCGCCAGTACGACACCTAATTGTTCGAAACTACCTTGAAGAGGACCTGAAAGGACTAAATCTTGGAGTTGTTACCCCATAAATAGAGGTCACCCACTTTGAACTGAAGCCCGTGATGTTCAACATGATCAATACCATGAGGCAATTTGGCGGCTCAGCAACTGAAGATGCCAGACAGCACCTCAAATCCTTCCTCTAGATTTGTAATTCGTTTAAAATACAAGGAGTACACTAGGATATTTTGAGATTAAAATTGTTCCCCTATTCATTGAGGGATAGGGCAAAAACCTGGCTTAACAGTATTCCAGTAGGATCAATTGGATCCTGGAGTGATTTATGTCGTGATTTCTTAGCACGTTTTAATCCTACAAATTTAACTGATAAATTGCGTAACGAAATCACTTCTTTTCGACAGGCTGACAATGAATCCATGCACGAGGCTTGGGAGCGATACAGAGAGCTTTTACACAATGCCCCTTGCACAGATTCCCATTGTGGACGCAAGTGACTATGTTCTATAATGCGGTCAACACAACAACTAGGATGATGCTTGATGCCTCGGCAAACGACATACTCCTAGATAAAGAACCAGAAGAAGCAATGGATATTCTAAACAGGACGGCCAAGAACGACTATCAGTTCCTAACGGCCAGACGAGGAGGAATTTGACGCCAACCCACAGTAAACGAAATAGGGTCCTCGGACTCAATTTTATCTCAAATTGCCACCTTGACAAAGCTGGTCCTGAACATGCAATCACAAAACAATCATCAGGAGTCAAGGTAATGGATTTATTTTGTGAAAACTGTGGAGGTAACCATGTCTCTTCTAAATGCCCGCAAAACCTAGAGTCGGTCTGCTATGTTGGAAACTTTAATAGGAATAACAATATGATGTCCAATAACTACAACCCAGCCTGGAAAAAGCACCCCAACTTCTCCTGGAGCAACCCCAATAATGCACTCAATCCGCAAAAGCAGAATGCTCTAGCTGCAGGATTCCAACAAAATATGCCTCGGCAGAACATGTCGTTGCAGCAACACATGCCGTCGCAACAACCAATGAAGTCTAGTTCTTTAGAAGACACTCTTCATGCTTTTATGACTCAGACTAGTGCATATATGACTAACACTAACAAGTTCATAAAAAAGACTAAAATTTTTATAGACAAGACTGAGATGAGGCTGCAAAACAACGAGGAAACGTTGAAATCCCTGAAAACACAAGTGGGGCAGATAGCACAGATTCTGAACACTAGGCCAGTAGGAGGTTTTCCCAGCAAAACTGAAGTCGCTAAGGGGACATCGTATGAACAGTGCAAGGTTGTAACCACCAGGAGGGGTATCCAACTTGAGGGGCCTCAAAACAAGCAGCCAGCACAAGAGAAACCAAAGGAGTCAACTATCATAGCACAATCCAAAGACAACGAGGCCGCGGCAGCAACCAAGAACAATGTTGCGCCGGCAGAACCTGTGACAGCACCCAGAGACAATATGCCAACTCCACCATTCCCACAAAGGCTGAAACAACAAAAGCAAGGGTACTAGTTTAAGAAGTTCTTGAACATCCTAAAACAGGTACACATTAATCTACCTTTGGTGGAGGTAATCAAGGAAATTTCGAACTATGCCAAATTCCTCAAGGACATCGTTTCAAAACAGAAAAGGATTAAGGAATTTGAAACGCTGGCCGTAACAAAGGAATGCATGGCTGCACTCCATAACCGAGCTCCACCTAAGCTAAAGGATCCCAGAAGCTTTCTCATACCATGCACAATAGGGAATCATTACGAGGGGAGGGCACTTTGTGATCTAGGGGCAAGCATAAACATCATGCCAAAGTCATTCTTCCAAAAATTGGGGATTGGGACGGCTAGACCGACAACAATAATGCTACAACTTGCTGATGGACATGTGCAACCTGAAGGGAAAATTGAGGATGTACTGGTAAAAGTAAATAAATTTATTTTCCCTTTAGATTGTGATGCAGATGAGAAAGCTCCACTCATTCTAGGACGACCATTCCTTGCCACCGGGAGGACAATAATTGATGTTGAAAAGGGAGAACTAACGATGAGAATCAACGATGAGCATATGAAACTCCACAAATACAAGGAAACATGCTAAGGATTCAGAAAAATGTCAAGCACTCCAGGCCACAAGGAAACCATGCCTCAACAAAGAACCAACTTGCCCCAGAATAGAAGCTGCACAATGTCTCGACAAACACATAGGACCCTGCCAGGACAACTGTCGCGACACCATAACAGGAGATTCTGGACACAAGCTGCTACCCCATTCAGGATCGCATATCATGCGGGATAAGGAAGAATACACTCTAAGAGATGCATCTGCATGCACTTCTTTAGTGCAACAATCTCATTTCCCTCTTTATTTTATTTTATGTTATTTCATTTTTATTTTTATGTTTTTTAGTTTCAGTCATTTTTAATTTTCTATTTTTTAGGAATTTTTTTATTCTATTGTTTATTTTTAGGGCGGAGATCAAGAAAGGAAGAGGAGATGAACAAACGGCTAGGAGAAAAATCATTAGTTGCCGCGGCATTTGCCGTCCAATGAGCCACAAGAGCCACAACGGCTAGATTTTAATGGGCAGGAACCGCAACAGACAGAAAACGGATAGTAAGGGTAGAAAATGTCACGGCCGAGATTTGCACTCCAACGACATTATGTATCGAAACTCTATATAAAGGCCACTATTCTCCATTATTCTTCACTTTAACATTCTCTTCTACTGCCTTAAAATCTCCAAAGCTTATTACTTTCTTTTACTCTCGAACAACTACTCTCAACTCTTCTCAACTTTCAGATGGCAATCAGAGGCAAAAGCTCTAGCACTGCCGCGACAAAAACCTATACCCGCTTCGTACCACCGAGAGTCGAACATCGATTCAAGAAATACTTCATCTCTCGATAAGTGTGGGAAGAACAAGGATTCCAAGCTTCCAACGAACCCAACTACGGGATCGACCACTATTTGTTCAACAAGATCAATCATCAGACGTGGCAAATATTCTGCCTTTAACCTGCCCGGGCCAACATCACCATAGTCCGAGAATTTTATGCCCACATGCCCAGTGACGATACGCTTTTCATGCACGTAAGAGGGAAGGCGATCCTGGTTGATACCGACACAATCAATCAGTTCTACGGCCTGCATATTGAAAGGGACGAGCACGCGAAAGTCTTGGAAGCGCTCAAAGAAGAAGATTACCAATGGATTAAAGAAGAGCTCTGCTATGCCGACACGACATGGGAGGCCGGGGCACACAGAGGGTCGGTCCAAAGGCGAAGCCTCAGACCAGAAGCGAAGTTGTGGAACAAATTCATCCGCCACCACCTCATGTCGACCTCACACTACACTGCCATTAATTAGCCTAGGCTCGCTCTAATCCAGTCTATTATGCATAACCGAAAAATTAATGTTGGTAATCTTATTTGTCAGGAAATCTACAAGTGCGCTTAGAAGGACAAGGGGGCGCTTTACTTTCCATCGCTAATCACTGGCCTTTGCACGGAGAAGGAGGTCCCCGTCGATGAGGCCGACGAATTCACGCTGCATCGAAAGGGATGGGATCGGGAGGCCTACCACAGAATGATGAACATAATTGAAGCCGATCATGTCCAGGCCACTCCAATGCAAGGCATTGCCGGGGCAGCAGCCTCAGCAACTATCCTAGAGACGCCTAGACGCACGCCCCGGCAGCAGCAGACCTTCAGCAAATCCTGTTGAAGCTAGAGGAAATGGACTAACGCTAACAACTGTTCATGGTGCACACGGGGGACTTCTATGTGTCAATTATCCAGAAGAAGTTCCCAGACCAGACGATCTAGTTTCCACCATTCTCTGCCATCTTCACTGCCACCGTCGCCCCTGAGCACTGAGAAGAAGCAACCCCTGCCGCTGCCACTCCCCCGGCATCCCGAGTACCCACTGTCATGGCATCTGATAGTCCATCTGTAGTGACACACAAGGGCAAGCGCAAGGTTGGTTTGGACACACCTACCGGATCTCCATACCACGATGCCTCCAACTAGTCCGACACCAATCATTCTGTCAGTTGGGTCTTTGAGGAAATAAAACGCAAGGCAGAAACCGGAGATGAAATTTGCCCTGACTCAGACGACGAGGAAGTCACTGCCCCGACAGCAAAGCCCACCCCACCATCACGCATCTAGCCACCTCGTGAATCCAAACGAGTCGAACACATGGCATAAAAACCAAAAAATCTGATCTTACAGAACGAAAGTGACGAGGAAGATGAATCTTCCAAATCACCATCCATCTAAATTCCTCTTCTTTATGCCATTTATTTTTAATGCCCTTATATTTTGTGTGTTAATCTTTTTCTATATTTATGTATGCAATGTAAGCATTGAGGGCAATGCTTGATTCGAGTTTGGGGTTGTAGGTTCAGTTGCCACGGCAAGGCCATGCCGCGACATTCTAATGTAATTGCCATGATGTTCTGTTTTTACTTGTCCAAAAAAATTTTAACTGCATTGCCTTAACCGAATTTTGCTTATGCCTCGGTAGTACTTTCTATCAATTGCCTTAGTTTAGTTTTAATTAAATCTTCTTACTTGGAAATAGAACTCTATCTTCTTACCATAGTTTAGAATTGTTTAGAGCCTTTAATTTTAGGATGCTTAAGGAAGACAGCTTAGGATCATTCTATGAGATTAGAAATTTAAAACACCTTTGTGACTTGTATGATTTAAGGAGTTCTAGCACACTTAGGGCATAAACTTACTTAGAAAGAAAATTTTGGGTAAAAAGTTAGAGGTGCCTATCACTGGCTCTAGCTTAAGGAAGCCCTAGAGGTACCCGAAACCGACTCTAGGCTAATCACTAGAGGTGCCCAAAACTGGCTCTAGTAGGTTAGTTTGCTTATAAAAAGAAAAAGAAAGAGAAAGAGAAAAGAAAAAAGAAAAAGAAAAGAATTTACCAAAGTAAAGTAGGTTAATGCTTAAGTGTTTGCTTAGAATCCTTATAATCATCTTGTTCGCAATGCATGCACACACTCACAAATCTTATAGTTTGATTCCAGGGAATTCCTAAGGCATCCAAAGATTTAAGGGTCGAGCATTTTTTGCTATGGTTTGGAGAGAGAAGGAAAAGTAAGACCAAGGAGACGATTTATAAAAATTAAGGTTTGGCAATTGATGGTTTGCATTGCTTGAGGACAAGCAATAATTCGAGTTTGGGGGTGTGATAAGTGCCCAAAAGTTCTATATTTTTACCCATTTTACATGGCAATTATCACTCAACCTACACCCATTTGAGCTGCATTATGGCCCTTCATGCATTGATTTCATCATTTATGCCTTTGATCCTTATATTCTGTTTATTCTATTAAAAAGGCACTATTTGATGCATGTTTGGTGCTTTTGCAGACTTGTACGCTGCTAGGGCAGGAGATTATCCATTATGGACCTTCATGCTTTTGCTTTAATCATTCTTGCATACTTATTGAGAGAGAGTTTGTGAGATTATCCATTTGTTCAACATCGAGAGAGTTGAACTCACGAAACGAATAAGCACGATTTTCATCCCACGTGGTGTTAACTAACTCGGCCTAGGGATAGGTTAAGAGTTTCAGCGGCTAAGAGAAGTGTGTGATTGGTTGGTGTTTGTCTTTGGTTTACGCTGAGAGGTATGGTCAAAGTTCAGTCATCAATAGTGTTCCGAGCTTAGAGATAAGGAGGAGCCATTCAAGGACGCTTTGCCGAGCCTTAACAGCATCTGCCCAAGAGCAAGAGATTGTCACGGCAGAGACTCAACCTTTGCGGCCGCGGCAGGGACTTAGGTTACTTCTATGAAAGTTTTGTGTTGCTACATTCAAGAACGAAGACATGTCAATAGGATTCCACACTACGACGCATTCTAATCCGACCCATTCTCTCAATTTGATTTTCTCTTCACTTTACTTTCTGGCTTATTTTAGTTTTAAGTATGTTAGTTTATTCAAAACAACCCATCTTATCTGTGTTTTTACTTTATTTGTTTTGCAGTGCGAGGAAGTAAGATCAAAAGGCTAGCTCAATCCCTGTGGAGACAATACTCGATATACTTATCATTATATTACTTGAGACGTGTACACTTGCACTATTGCGGGACACTTTTACGCGAGCATCAGTGAAGAAGAAGCACATTGAAAATAGAAAATAAGACTGAAAAAACTAAAACTAAAACCAAAAATGAAAAGAAAAATAACTCCAACACCCTTTGTATAAATGAGAAACCAAACGACAAGAACTTCCTAAAGATCTTGTAAAATCTACTTCAGGAGCATTTCAGAAATCTCTTCCCAAAGGATACTTCTACAAACTTGCATAATGTTCTTTAACTGATTCAAGAGTTATCATAGAGGAAATGAATGTGAGGTTAAACAACAAAGTTGTCGGTAAATTAGCTGCAAAAACAAGGTGTTAGCACTGACAGAACAATGCATATCTATAAACAATGAAGAATATAAATAAATATCTGTGACGTTGTAAACCACTACCACAGAAGCAAATTGCCCTGATGTGTATAATCGCTACAATGAATGAACACCCTCTGAGGTTAGCACGATCTCTCAAATGATTCGTACACACAAAAATTAGAACGGACAAAGGTGCTACTACTCTACTCTTCTCTAGAATTAAAAAAACAAAGCTCGAAAATGAAATGAAATCATTTTAGCTAGAAATATAGAGAGTTAAAAGATAAAACTAGCAAACATTTTATTGTGGAATGATATGAAATAAGCCAAGATGAGCTCTATTTATAATGTAAAAATAGAGGGTAAAATGATCCTTAAAATATGGCCATTTAAAATACCAAATTAATACACTTTAATCCATAGCCTCTAAACCGTTCAAAACCATTTATAATAGGAAGCAATCAATCAGTTTTGATAAAAAGGCAACCACCAAGGCTGCATGAATTCAATTGTTACAATTAAAATCATGGACAATTCAAATTAATTTAAAAGCCTATTAAGGTTGAACCGATGCACGAGCAAATCTCAAAAATATTTACCTCTCAAAGTTGTATTTAAACCGCGATTATTATTGCGGTAACGTTCCATTAAAAATAGATTTAAGCAGTTGAAACAACTGCAATAACAATGAATAAGACTGTTTTCGGTCCAAATACAATAAATAGACTGAAAAAATACAATAGTTACACTAGAATTTAAACAAATTAAATATTGATATGACTATGTTCAAATCCGAGCTTATAAATAGTTGAGGTAAAAAATTCTTTTGCAATTTAAAGTGCGGGATTATATACCTTAAACCCTTGAGCATTACCAACATTTCCCTATTAATGCGAAAGAATTGTTTTGTAAAAATTGAGAGGTTTTGAAATTTAAAAAAACGAGAAGAGCAATAGCGAGATTAGACGCTTAAACGCTTAAACACTAGTGAACGTATCTAGAACTAGTACATAGTGAAAATGAGTATTTTTTATCTTAACGATTGAACGAATCTAGAACTTGTTAAGATAGGAGGGAACTCATAGCACACGACTAACCTCATTCATCAACCAAAGTCCTCGATATATCAACAAAGTTTATATATATAGTCACAATACCTCAGGATTCTGATAAGTGTACTAGAAAATTGGCTCAATTTCTTTCATAGAAGGTGACTAATCCTTCTCACTTGCGTAGATAATTTCATCAAGTTTACTTCAATATAAACCACCCAAATCATGGCTATGAAATTATTAAAAGTTTTTCACTAAGCTCAACCTCTTACACAAAATAGGTGAATTCTTCAAGTCTATTAAAAATGAAACACCCAAATTTTAGGATAAGAATTCATTAAGGATAAAAAAAATAGCCTATTTGTTGGTGAATTCAATAAGTCCTTCTCAAATAGAACCACCCAAAATCTTGAGATTGAATTCATTAAGAGTTAAGAAACTCATCATTTCTAGTAGTAAGTCCATCAAGTCCTTCTCACTAGGACCACCCAAAAATTGGGCTATGGATTCATTAAGAGTTAATTATTCAACCAAAGTAGTAATTTCATCAAGTCTTTCTTACTAAGACCACCAAAAAGCTGAGCTATAAATTTATTAAGAGTTATAAAACTCATCATGTGCATGTACATTATTCGTCATAGAGATATGTAGGAATGTACATTGCGAGTCTTTCCATGGTTTGTTTCTACATTGAACTTAGACAAACTAAGTTGGGTTTCCACCATAAATTTCTCAACCAACAAGCTTTAGACCCATCTTCCTCGAGGAATCTAGAACCAATTTCTAACTTAACCCTTTGGTAAGTGGATTAGCTAGGTTCATTTTCGGCTTCACATACTCTAAAGAGAGTACTCCATTCTTTATTAAATGCCTCACCGATTCATTTCTTATGTGAATGTGTCTTTTCTTATCATTGGAAGCTTGGTTGTAAGCCATACATATCACAAACTAAGAATCGCATAACAAAGATACTAGAGGAGTCGGTTTTCCCCATAATAGAGTTTCTAATAATAAATTCTTGAGCCATTCGGCTTCTTGCCCTACTAGGTCAAGAGCAATGAACTCTAACTTTATTGTGGAGCGAGCAATACAAGTCTACTTAGTAGAATTCCACGAGATTGTTGCTACACCTAGCGTGAAGTCATACCTACTCGTATAACTTACTTCATCATTATCGGTAAACTAGTTAGCATCACACTAACTCTCTAGGACTACAAGATAGCCAACAAACTCGAGTTTCTAATCCATTGTACCTCTAAAGTACGTGGGTATGCATTTAAGTGCAATCCAATGTTCATTACTAGGATTATGGGTATATCTACTCAGTCTACTAACTACGTAACAATATCTGGTCGAGTATAGTTCATTAAAAAATAAAGCTACCAATTATTTTAGTATACTTAACCGGGAAAACACCACTTCCTTTATTTTTAAAGCAATGTATACTAGAGTCATAAGGGGTTCTCACAGGGATGACATTATAAATGTCAAATTTCTTTAACATATTTTCAATATAATGATTTTAATTTAAAGAAAATCCCATTTTCTATTTTCGTAACTTTGACTCCTAAAATTACATCTACCTCTCCCAAATTCGTCATTTCAAACTTGGTAGATAAGAAATTTTTAATTTTGTTAACGGTTTCAATGTTGGTACTAAAAATTAACATGTCATCTACATATAAATTTATGATGACACAATCAGAACCAAACATCTTTGAATACACGCATGCATTAGCCCCCAATAACAATAAACCCAAGACTAAGAATAGTTTTATGGAATTTCTCGTAGCATTGTTTTGGAGCTTGTTTAAGGCTATAGAGAGACTTTTTGAGTCTACACACTTTTCCTTCTATACTAGAAGCCACAAAGCCCGGTGATTGCTCTATATAGATCTCCTCATCAAGATTTCCATTCAAAAATGCAATCTTTACATCCATTTGATGTACTTGCATTTTGTGAATGGAGGCTAACACAAACAAAGTGACTATCGTAGAGATCTTAGTTACAGGAGAGTATGTATCAAAGAAGTATATACCAAATTTCTGAGTAAACCCCTTGACTACTAGCCTTGCCTTATACCTCTGAATAGACCCATCTGGTTTAAGTTTTTTTCCTAAATACCCACTTATTACTGATAGGTCTAAATCCTCTAGGCAAGCCTACTAACTCTCAAATATAATTAGACATTATTGACACTAGTTCATCATTAACGACATCTCTCCAAAAACTAGCATCAATAGATCTTATAGCTTCATCGTATGTTTTAGGGTCCCCATCTAAAAGAAAGGTCTGAGTTTTAGGATCCTCATCTAAAAGAAAGACATATGCTTTAGTATCATCAATTAAGTTTAATTCATCTACCTCGGTAATAAAAGAATTTTATAAAATTCAGTCCAAAGGTAAAAGCTACCATTTGTCTTTTACTCATTCTAGGCTCTATCTCATACTATAAAGTATCCTTGGAAGTAGGTATACTAAAAGAAGAAGAGGCATGGTCTTTTAATTGTGTTTCAATAATCAAGTTAGGTTTCTTAATAGGAAAAATATTGCTATGTTTGATTTTCGTATCTATGCAACGGGATTGTTTTCAACAAGTTGCCAGAACAAATTAATGTGCTCTAGACTTTCGGATTGTCTATGCGCCAATTTTGAGAATGAAGGTGTTGACTCACGTGAATGCTTGGCAAAAGGGGCAGAAAATGTATGAAATAGTGCCAAATAAGAGTCATTTGCGTGCAAGTATACACGGTCTGCAAGTAATATAGTAGTGAGTTGAATCGTCTCCATAGAGACTGGCCAAGAGTTTGAATGCTTTGATCATTTACTTGTCAAGGGAAAATTGTTGTTTGATTTGGAGTTGTTTAAAAATGTTTTAAAAGAAAAATAAAATAAAATAGTGTTAGCAAGGAGAGTGTCAAATGAGTGATGAGCGTTGGCAAGGAATGCTTGCTTTTCACGCTATTCATGTCATGCCAGCCTTTAATAATGTAATGCCTTGGCATCATCGAGTAGATTCAAAGTTGGTAATGCACCTTTCGATGGCCAATGCCTGAAATTAACCATGTAAAAACCCCATATATTTTTATAGTGATGTTTCTTCATAAATCAACTTGATTAAGTCCCAATCTATACTTCTAAGGGGTAGATTCACTTCAAAAGTAAGCTCATCTACTTGAACATCTTCTTTCGAAGTATCTCGTCTTAGTATCTGGCAATAGATCATTTCCCTCTATGTAACCCCCTCGTCCCGGTCTGGCCGGATGACCGGTCCGAGTGGGCCACACGGGGAAAACCGAGTGAAACCCGTTAAGGTTCCCTTCGGTTAGCAACCCTATATTTTTTTACTATCATTTTAATCTTGTCTAGAGGATGGTTAAATCCTAAGTGATTCACAACAGCGGAAACATACAAGGGAAAACACATTCGAACCACGGCCATGCATAAACAGTCCATTTTTAAGCTTACAGGGCAGACAGTATCGATACCCTAGCTAGGGGTATCGATACCCCCTTTCTAGGTCAACCCAAAAAGTCAACCACGAGAAGTCCGTATCGATACAGCCCTTGAGCGTATCGATACGCCCTTCTCGGTCAACCCTTCTTGGTCAACAGAATAGACCCGTATCGATACTCGGGAACCCCATATCGATACGCTCTACTCTCACTCAAAACTCCAAATTCCAGTAACTTTGGAGGGTATCGATACCCTTAGGGGTATCGATACCCCAGGCAAAATCTGAGGCCTTTGGGCAAGACCGTATCGATACCCTAGCTAGGGGTATCGATACCCCTGCATTGCAATTCCTCAAATTTCAACTTAAACGACCCCAACACGACTCTAAATGCATTTCTCGACTCACCTAAGCATATACGAACATGCAAGCACACATATTTAAGCCAAGGGAGTCATTCAAACATGGATTAAAGCATTCATACATAGCATTCTAATTAAAGAGCAATTTAGGCAATATTGTGCATACATAAAAGCTCAAATGGTCTTAAAGGGAACAAGACATCTTGAAAGGTTTGCACTCATACACAAGGCAACCTAAACACTCTAACGCATGCCATCACACACCAAAACATTCATCATAGTATTACATGCTTACAATCCATAATCAATTCAAAACATCATCATTCAAATGAGTCACACACGCTCATACAAGGACCTTTTCCACATTGCTATCTAATACGAAATTGTTAACCGTACTTGAGTCACAAACTTGGAAGCCCTTCTTGCCTTGCCTCGAGCTAACACCACGCTAATGATCTGCATTGTTGAACATAGAGAGCGTAAGCTATAAACTTAGTGAGGGTGCTCTAAAACGAAAAACATCAACAATGCAGGGTTCAAGCATGTACATCCTACTCTCACATACATTAAGCATAGGCGTATAAACTAGTAGACCTAGCTAGTCTTTCAAGTGGCATAATATGGTTTCTCAATCCTACCAAACTCAATCATCAATATCAACATCATGAAATCAATACCATATACCACAATCACATATCACAATACATGAACAAGTTTAATTGGCCACTTTAAATTACCCCGATTGTGCGGATTTAAACCTCAACAACACTTTACCTCGGTGGGATTACACTCATCACCGGACCTTGCATGTGCGGGATTCCACTCATCGCCACATGCCCTACGGATGGGATTCCACTCATCATCCCGTAGAAATAAATAAAAGCTTCCGGTGGAATGTTACATCACCGTACTCCTCCTTGATGACTTAACGCCATCAAGGCCACGTACGTTTTGACTCAATTTGTGTGCACACTATCCTAATGATCGATCATTTACAACCGGTAATTATTTAGTGCCAATTATCATTATCACATCACATTTCCATCAACCATAACTCATGCTCATCACATATGTACATATCATGACATATATATACATGCACCAAAAGCCACAAAACACAAGAGCATAGCTAAGTAAGCACAATAGCATGTATGGATATCAATGGCTAACTAACAACTTGAATATACTAGAAGTGGCCTACCAAGCTCACTTTACACACATACACTACACATACTCGAACCAAACTTTAAATCAAGTTTGAAACCACTCACCGCCCTTCCTTAGCAATTTGATACAATCCTCCTACGAACCCGGATTCGGTCCCAAAGCCTCTTCAACGTTTCCTCTTGCTTCTAGCCAACCAGAAACACAACCGATAATCAAAATCAATGCTAATATTCAACCAACAACTTAGTTTACAAGCACAACTCAAAAATCCACAAATTCTCAAACCACTTAATGTCCAAAAATCCAATTTTCGTGCTCCCCTAAAGCCTTGCTGAAATCTCAATTTCCAAACACCCAAATGACCTCCAAAACATCCCAAATCACCCTCCTAACATACCCTAACCATCAGCCCCTAGTTTTCAACCTAAAACCCACCAAAAATCCAAATTTTAATACCCTAAAAATTGCCTCATGAACATACTACGAATTTTCACCCAAAATCAACCAAATTGATATATAATGTGTATTTCGTTATGATTAAACAAAACCCCAACACAATTTATCAAAACAAATTGAAGAACCCCTTAAAAATCCAAACTTTAATATAAACCCTAATTTTCAAAACCCCATAACTTTGAAATCTAAGACCATAGATAGGTAGAGGGTAAAAAGGAGATTAAGAAAATATAATTACCTTTGAGAAACACCTTGAATTGAAGAAGAAAATGAATGGAATAGTAACTTGAATGAAAATGAGAGTTTGGAGAGGGGGATAGGGTTTCCAACGTGAAAAGGGAGATGGGAAAAGGGGGAAGACAACTTTTTCTATAAAGTGGTCTAGCTTTTTTGAAAGTTTTTGGTAAAATTGCAACATAGGTCCCTCCCCTTTTATTAATGCTCAATTAGGTCACTATTTAAGTTGAATTGATTAAATTAAGTTTTATTGACTCGAATTATAAACCCGGTTAACTCCTAGGCCCAAAACACGGGTGTTACAACTCTCTCCCACTTAAGGAATTTCGTCCCCGAAATTACCTGACTGAAAGAGATACGGAAACTGCTTTTCCATATCCTCCTTCCTCTCCCAAGTGGCCTCGTCCACACCTCTACGTTGCCACCGCACCTTCACTAACTCAATCGATCTACCCCTCAACATCTTACTGTCAGAAGCTAAGATCTCAACGGGCTCTTCTTCACAAGTCAAATCTGGATTCAATTCAATTTCTTCTACAAGCATAACATGGGATGGATCGGACCTATATCTACGAAGCATCGAAACATGGAACACATCGTGTATTTTCTCTAGCTCGGATGGCAAACGCAACTGATAAGCAACGGGACCAACCCTCTTCACAATCTCATACGACCCTATGTACCTCGGACTCAACTTTCCTTTTCGGCCAAATCTCATCACTTTCTTCCACGGAGATACCTTCAAGAAGACCTTCTCACCCACTGAGAACTCAACTTCCTTCCTCTTCAAATCGGCGTAGGACTTCTGCCTATCCGAAGCAGCCTTCAAGCGATCACAAATCAATTTTACCTTGTTGGTTGTCCCCTTGAGTAAATCCAACATAGGTAACAGTTTCTGCCCTACCTCGGCCCAACACACTGGAGTCCTACACTTCCGGCCATACAAGGCCTCATACGGAGCCATCTGAATGCTCGACTGAAAGCTGTTATTGTACGCAAACTCTACGAGAGGCAAATGCTTCTCCCAAGTACCCTGAAAGTCAATGATACAACATCGCAACAAGTCCTCTAAGATCTGAATAACGCTCTCTGACTGAGCATCTGACTGAGGATGATAAGAAGTGCTGAAGTTCAAACGGGTACCCAAAGCTGTATGCAGACACTCCCAAAATCTAGAAGTAAACCGCGGATCTCTATCCGATACAATGGACTTCGGCACGCCATGCAGTCTAACAATCTCACCAATGTACAAGTCGGCCAATCTATCTAAGGTGTAAGTAGTGTTGACTGCCAAGAAGTGAGCACACTTCGTAAAACGATCTACTATCACCCAAACTGAGTTCTTCTTCGTAGGAGTCAAAGGCAAACCCGAAACAAAATCCATGGTGATGTTCTCCCATTTCCATTCCGGAATTCTCAACGGCTGTAACAACCCTGAGGGAACCTGATGTTCCGCCTTCACTCTCTGATACACTAAGCACTTACTCACAAAGTCGGCTACATCTCTCTTCAAGCCAACCCAATAGTACTCATTCTTCAAATCACGGTACATCTTCGTGCTTCCAGGATGCATAGCAAACGGACTACTATGGGCTTCAGTCAAGATCGTACGTCTCAAGTCACTGTCTTCAGGCACAACTATTCTGTCTTTGAAACATAAAACCCCATCAGTGCTGAAACTGTAGTCTGAAGATCTACCCTCGGCTATATCTTGCACGTGAGGTGCCAAAGATCTATCTAAGAGTTGTTTCTCCCTAATCATCTGACCTAGAGTAGGTCTAACCTGAAGCTCGGCTACCAAGCCACCATCTCCGGACAAACTCAATCTAGCAAACATAGCTCTCAAGTCCACGACCACCTTCCTACTCAATGCATCAGCCACTACATTGGCCTTACCCGGATGGTACTCGATAGTAAGATCATAGTCCTTTAGCAGCTCTAACCACCTACGCTGTCTGAGATTCAAATCTCGCTGAGTCATAATGTAATTTAAACTCTTGTGGTCGGTGTATACTGTGCATTTCTCACCGTACAAATAATGTCTCTAAATCTTCAAAGCAAACACAACTGCAGCTAACTCTATGTCATGGGTCGGATAGTTGCGCTCATGGGTCTTCAACTGTCTTGAGGCATAAGCCACTACTCTTTTGTCTTGCATCAGAACACATCCTAGCCCTACGTACGAAGCATCACTATAAACTACATAGTCTTTCCCGGACTCGGGCTGAATCAAGATCGGAGCTTGGGTCAAAGCTTCTTTCAATTTTTCAAAGGCTCTCTGTCTTGCATCTGTCCACTCAAACTGAACACTCTTCTGAAGTAACTGTGTCAATGGAGCGGCTAACTTAGAGAAACCCTCTACAAACCTCCTATAGTATCCGGCTAAGCCTAGGAAGCTACGTACCTCTGTCACAGACTTCGGTTGCTTCCACTCAACAATGGCCTCAATCTTCTTCGGATCAACTCTAATCCCGTCGGCTGACACTACATGTCCTAAGAAGACTACCTCACGGATCCAGAACTCACACTTGCTGAGCTTCGCATACAACTGATGATCTAGCAAAATCTTCAAAACAAGTCTCAAATGTCGGTCATGGTCTTCTTCAGTTCGCGAGTACACCAAAATGTCATCAATAAACACAACTACAAATTGATCTAGATACTGGTGGAAGATCCTATTCATCATGTCCATAAATGCAGATGGTGCATTAGTCAACCCAAATGGCATGACTAAAAACTCATAATGTCCATATCTAGTCCTAAAGGCCGTCTTCGGTATGTCAACTTCTCTTACCTTTAGCTGGTAGTAACCCGATCTCAAATCGATCTTCGAAAAGATAGATGCTCCCCTCAATTGATCAAACAAGTCATCAATTCTAGGCAACGGATATTTGTTCTTCACTGTCAACTGATTTAACTGCCTATAGTCTATGCACATTCTCATGCTTCCATCTTTCTTCTTCACAAACAAAACTGGCGCACCCCAAGGTGAAGAACTAGGCCTAATAAAATCTCTATCTGTCAATTCTTGCAACTGAGTCTTCAACTCTTTCAATTTTTTCGGTGCCATACGATATGGAGCAATCGAAACAGGAGCTGAATCAGAATAAGTCTCGATGCTGAACTCTACCTCTCTGTCCGGTGGTAACCCTGGTAATTCTTCCGGAAACACACTAGGAAAATCACATACTGTCTGGATGTCCTGAGGTCTAACCTCACTCATGTTAGGGTTCATCACATACGCTAAGTATGCTTCACACGCCAACTCAACTAATCTCTTAGCCTCTAACACTGAAACCACATTGGATAAGAACTTCATGTTCTCACCCACCACTACAATCTCATAATCATCTGTGAGCTTCAAAGAAATCCGCTTAGTTTCGAAATCTATCCTAGCTCTATGCTCCGTGAGCCAATCCATACCCAGAATCACATCAAAACCATAGAAGGGAAGTTCCATCATATCCACTGGAAATACATGCCCCTGAACCATCAACGGGCACCTTCGATACATCTTCCTAACTACTACCGTGTCCCCAAAGGAACTAGTAACACTAACTCCTACCTCTAACAACTCACAAGGAAAATTCAAAGACTGTGCATGCTCATTTAATATGTAGGAATGTGTAGACCCGGAGTCAATCAAAGAAAGCAAACCCAAAGACTGTATCGAGAAGTTACCTGCGATCACATCGGTGTCATGCTGCTCCCCGCGCTGAGCGTAAACCCTAGCCTGTCCTCCGCCCTCCGGCTGGACTGCAACTACATGAGATAAATTTCTCTGACCATCGTTCCTCGGCTGGAAATTACCTCTACCGCGCCCGCGGCCTCTCTGAAAATTGTTGGCTCTAGCAGGAGCCTGAGCTGGTGCCTGTCCCACCTGATGTGGACAGTCACGTCTAATGTGGTCTCTAGCACCACAACTCCAACAAGAGTGATAATTTCCCCAACACTCCCCGGTGTGGTTCCTCCCACAAGTAGCACATGTGGGTAACTTCCCACCAGCTCTCTAGCCCTGGTGGCCCCTACCGTGGTTACCGCCACCACGCCTATGATCATACCGATGTCTGTTGTCTCGATGCCTCTTGGCATCACCTCTATCAAAGTTGCTGGACCTCTTACCCGAACTAGATCCACCTGACCGCCTGGTCAAACTCAAACTGTGCTCCAAGTCCTTGGCCCTCGAGACCAAGACATCAAAATCAGTGTAGTCTGAAGCTAGTGTATAAGTCTTGATTTCTTCATTCAGCCCATAACGGAAGCGGTTACAACGCTCCACCTCAGTAGGTACAAGCTCAGGTGCATACTGACTCAGTCTGACAAATCGGATCTCATAATCGGTCACGGACATACTCCCCTGAAGCAACGCCATAAACTCTCTCTTCCTCTCATCGAGGTATCGCGGACCCAAATACTTCTTCCGGAATGCTGTCTCAAAGAACTCCCAAGTGATCTCGGCCCCATACATCCCCGAAGTAACGGTGACCCACCAGGTGTAGGCATCACCCTGAAGTAGAGACTCAACACATCCCAACTTGCGCTCCCCAGTACATCCCATCTGAGCAAGGATACGGACAGTCTTCTCAAACCATAACTCTGACCTCTCCGGAGTAGCACCTCTGAACTCTTCGGCCCCAAGGCCCCGAAGTCTCTCTAAAGGTAAACCAGTGCCCTCACCCTGATGGTGTGCTGCCTGACCTCCAGCTACAACAGCCTGAAATGCCCCGGCAATTGCCTGAACCAACGGAGCTAAATTAATCCCGGCCGGTCCTTGGCCACCTTGGCCACCCTGGCCACCTTGGCCTCCTTGTGGTCGCTCTCCTTCGGCCCCAGCCTCACATCCCGCTCCCGGTGGAGGAGGTGGTGGTGGAGGTGGTGGAGGAGCTCCAACTCCAACCACAGGCTCTCCCACTTGAGCCTCAACCCTAACTACTGGCTCTACTCCTGGAGCCTCTACCCGTGGTTCCGATCGAACCATCATAGGCCTCCCACGTGGTCTCATGGTTTAACTAGCAAGGTAAAACTACAACAAGAAACAGATAAGGATTACGTTAGTCAAAGCAAGGGTCCAATAGTGCTCAAGTACTCCTCTTTCCAAAAATATTTTTAAATTAAGTAATAGTAGCAATGGGCACACACTCTACACCAGACACCACAATTCATGCATTCAAAGCATCATACGATCGATCAAGCATCAAGGATTCATGGCAAATCATGCATCGAACAACACAAGCATTTAACACATTAAGCTTACTCACTTACCTGCCCGAGGTCTCGGTAACCTCAGGCTCTGATACCAACAAATGTAACCCCCTCGTCCCGGTCTGGCCGGATGACCGGTCCGAGTGGGCCACACGGGGAAAACCGAGTGAAACCCGTTAAGGTTCCCTTCGGTTAGCAACCCTATATTTTTTTTCTATCATTTTAATCTTGTCTAGAGGATGGTTAAATCCTAAGTGATTCACAACAGCGGAAACATACAAGGGAAAACACATTCGAACCACGGCCATGCATAAACAGTCCATTTTTAAGCTTACAGGGCAGACAGTATTGATACCCTAGCTAGGGGTATCGATACCCCCTTTCTAGGTCAACCCAAAAAGTCAACCACGAGAAGTCCGTATCGATACAGCCCTTGAGTGTATCGATACGCCCTTCTCGGTCAATCCTTCTTGGTCAACAGAATAGACCCGTATCGATACTCGGGAACCCCGTATCGATACGCTCTACTCTCACTCAAAACTCCAAATTCCAGTAACTTTGGAGGGTATCGATACCTCAGGCAAAATCTGAGGCCTTTGGGCAAGACCGTATCGATACCCTAGCTAGGGGTATCGATACCCCTGCACTGCAATTCCTCAAATTTCAACTTAAACGACCCCAACACGACTCTAAATGCATTTCTCGACTCACCTAAGCATATACGAACATGCAAGCACACATATTTAAGCCAAGGGAGTCATTCAAACATGGATTAAAGCATTCATACATAGCATTCTAATTAAAGAGCAATTTAGGCAATATTGTGCATACATAAAAGCTCAAATGGTCTTAAAGGGAACAAGACATCTTGAAAGGTTTGCACTCATACACAAGGCAACCTAAACACTCTAACGCATGCCATCACACACCAAAACATTCATCATAGTATTACATGCTTACAATCCATAATCAATTCAAAACATCATCATTCAAATGAGTCACACACGCTCATACAAGGACCTTTGCCACATTGCTATCTAATACGAAATTGTTAACCGTACTTGAGTCACAAACTTGGAAGCCCTTCTTGCCTTGCCTCGAGCTAACACCACGCTAATGATCTGCATTGTTGAACATAGAGAGCGTAAGCTATAAGCTTAGTGAGGGTGCTCTAAAACGAAAAACATCAACAATGCAGGGTTCAAGCATGTACATCCTACTCTCACATACATCAAGCATAGGCATATAAACGAGTAGACCTAGCTAGTCTTTCAAGTGGCATAATATGGTTTCTCAATCCTACCAAACTCAATCATCAATATCAACATCATGAAATCAATACCATATACCACAATCACATATCACAATACATGAACAAGTTTAATTGGCCACTTTAAATTACCCCGATTGTGCGGATTTAAACCTCAACAACACTTTACCTCAGTGGGATTACACTCATCACCGGACCTTGCATGTGCGGGATTCCACTCATCGCCACATGCCCTACGGATGGGATTCCACTCATCATCCCGTAGAAATAAATAAAAGCTTTCGGTGGAATGTTACATCACCGTACTCCTCCTTGATGACTTAACGCCATCAAGGCCACGTACGTTTTGACTCAATTTGTGTGCACACTATCCTAATGATCGATCATTTACAACCGGTAATTATTTAGTGCCAATTATCATTATCACATCACATTTCCATCAACCATAACTCATGCTCATCACATATGTACATATCATGACATATATATACATGCACCAAAAGCCACAAAACACAAGAGCATAGCTAAGTAAGCACAATAGCATGTATGGATATCAATGGCTAACTAACAACTTGAATTTACTAGAAGTGGCCTACCAAGCTCACTTTACACACACACACTACACATACTCGAACCAAACTTTAAATCAAGTTTGAAACCACTCACCGCCCTTCCTTAGCAATTCGATACAATCCTCCTACGAACCCAGATTCGGTCCCAAAGCCTCTTCAACATTTCCTCTTGCTTCTAGCCAACCAGAAACACAACCGATAATCAAAATCAATGCTAATATTCAACCAACAACTTACTTTACAAGCACAACTCAAAAATCCACAAATTCTCAAACCACTTAATGTCCAAAAATCCAATTTTCGTGCTCCCCTAAAGCCTTGCTGAAATCTCAATTTCCAAACACCCAAATGACCTCCAAAACATCTCAAATCACCCTCCTAACATACCCTAACCATCAGCCCCTAGTTTTCAACCTAAAACCCACCAAAATCCAAATTTTAATACCCTAAAAATTGCCTCATGAACATACTACGAATTTTCACCCAAAATCAACCAAATTGATATATAATGTGTATTTCGTTATGATTAAACAAAACCCCAACACAATTTATCAAAACAAATTGAAGAACCCCTTAAAAATCCAAACTTTAATATAAACCCTAATTTTCAAAACCCCATAACTTTGAAATCTAAGACCATAGATAGGTAGAGGGTAAAGAGGAGATTAAGAAAACATAATTACCTTTGAGAAACACCTTGAATTGAAGAAGAAAATGAATGGAATAGTAACTTGAATGAAAATGAGAGTTTGGAGAGGGGGATAGGGTTTCCAACGTGAAAAGCGAGATGGGAAAAGGGGGAAGACAACTTTTTCTATAAAGTGGTCTAGCTTTTTTGAAAGTTTTTGGTAAAATTGCAACATAGGTCCCTCCCCTTTTATTAATGCTCAATTAGGTCACTATTTAAGTTGAATTGATTAAATTAAGTTTTATTGACTCGAATTATAAACCCGGTTAACTCCTAGGCCCAAAACACGGGTGTTACACTCTAAGTCTGTTAAGATACTAAGGTTCAATAAGCCAACAATGCCAGCTTTCGCTTGACACGATTTTGATAAAAAAAATGAAGAACACGCCAGATAGGGAAAACGGTGCCGAAGCATTTCAACTATTAAAAACTAAACATAAAAACAACATTCAAAGCAAACATCCTCCATCAACTATTAAATTAGTTTATGGTGCGGGTATCAAACCAAAAACCTCCATCGTTTTGCAAACACATCATCATATAAAAGAAAATAAAAACAACTAAACAAAGAGAATGGGCGAGAAAAGGGTCTCTCGATGCAGCCCTTCAAGGTCCAGGCTCTTGATCAAGCTAGTTGAACCACATCTCCTTGGTGCAGCCAGTCGTCGATGGATCTTCCGATGTCCAATCTCTCTTCAAATGCTTGCTTGGTCGTTCTTTAAATAGGCGTGCGAGGAAGACCTAGGATAAGCTCTTGAGTTTGATTTTGGAATACTCAAGGGATAAGAGATGTGATCATCTTATCTAAAGTTTGAATGTGAGCCGATCAGGTTGGAGCTAACGTCATCTACCGTCACTGCTTCGCCAACCAAGCTTGGTATCATTCTGTCAACCAAGCTTGGCACTATGTCTCCGCTATTTTTTTGGAGTTTAATCCAATTGCTATTTTCTCACAGCCTGGTCTTGTTGAGATGTTTTTTTATATAGTAATAGAAAAATAGTTTTGGACTAAATTGAAAAGATTTTAAAAAAATTTATAAGTCCAAACAACTTGAAAATATTTTTGATGGATTCTATAAGGTTTTGGAATGTTTTAAAATGTCTTTAAAGTAGCCAAACTCGAGTTTTTCAAGTAACTGTACCATTATGGTATACATCGTATCGATACGATTTAGGGTTTCAGCTACAAAAAAAATTGTAGTAGCCAAAACCCGTACCGATTCGACTTGGCCGTACCGATACGGAGTAGGGCAGTATTGATACGCTATAAAGCGTATCAATACCCTTTGTTTTACCCCTAATGTCTAGTTTCCCAACGGTCATTTGAATAGTAGGTTGTTCCGATACGAATCAGTTGAGAAGAGCTCAACGGCTAGTTTTGAAGAAGGGCGTACTGATACGGCTACCAGTGTATCGATACGAACATCTCCAGAACTGCATTTATTGTGGGAAATAAAGGCCCAAATGGCTCTAATTCAATCCCAACGATCTCCAACGGCTATGAACTCAATTAGAAGTATAAAAAGGACCTCCAAACATCTATAGAAGACTAAAGATCTACAAGTCAACGCCATTATGATGAAAATTTGTCTTAGAGCTTAATTTCCCATTCTTTGTATAGGCTACACTTGTTGAGCTTAATTGTCAATGTATGCTCAAGTGTATTAGGATTTGGGTGAGTATTTTAGAGTGCAAACATCAACCTTGTAGGAGGGATTTTTCGTTTGCTTATCTTTTATCTCTTGTAAAGAGGGTTTGATCAAGCTTTGGGTTAGAATGCTTGATAGATGTAAGGGTTTCCTCCTAATCCTAGAAGAGGGGACGAATATCTAGTGGATATCGATTGAAATCCCTAGTGGGAAGCTAAGATAGTGGATGTAGGCTTTGGCTAGAAAGCCGAACCACTCTAAATCTCGTGTGTATTTTTCTTATCCTTTGCTTCCACCCCATACACCCAAAAACACAACTTCTCCAATACTTGGCAAGCAATTTTTATGTTAAATTTGGGTCCCAAAAGGACTAACTACTTCAAGTAAAATGAATGAAATTGAAAAATGGATTCCTAAGGGGAATAAACTTTATGCTACTAACGCTTATGGATCCAAAGTTATTTGGATACCAAAAATTACTTGATTGTCTTATTTTAGGTGTGATGGAGATTGGCCAATAAAGTACAACATTGAGGGGGAGCTCCATGCACACAAGGAAGATCACTTGAAGAAGGAAGGCTTCACATCCTGCCTTTGGTTCAAGCGTGGTAAAATTAGTTGAATTTTTTTTTAATTTGATTTATTTATTTTAATTCAACTAGTTTATCATAATTGTTGGACTAACCCTTAATGATGCTTGAGTAAGGGGGAGCCATTTTAAAACCAAAATTTTTAGTTTTTGTCAAAATTTTATCTTACCTCCTTTTTTATTTTAAACTTAATATTTCAAATTTTCTTTTTGATATAACAAAAAGGGGAAGAAATGGTTTAAAAATTGAATTTTCAAGTGAATAATGGGGAGCTTTAACTACTTATAAATTTTAAAAACTCTTATTCAAATTTTTAAATACTAAGGGGGAGAATCACAAACAATTTTTCAATTTGATTTTATTATATCAAAAAGGAGAAGATTGTTGAGATGTTTGTTTTGATATAATAATAGAAAAATAGTTTTGGACTAAATTGAAAAGATTTCAAAAATGTTTATAAGTCCAAAAAACTTGAAAATATGTTTAATGGATTTTATAAGGCTTTGGAATGTTTTAAAATGTCTTTAAAGTAACCAAACCTGAGTTTTTCAAGTAACCGTACCATTACGGTGTATACCGTATCGATACAATTTAGGGTTTCAGCTACAGGAAAATTTTAGTAGCCAAAACTCGTACCGATACAGAGTAGGGCAGTACCGGTACGCTATAAAGCATATCGATACCTTTTTTACCCCCAATGGCTAGTTTCCTAACAATCATTTGAATTGCATGTCGTACCGATACGCTCTCAGGCGTATCGTACGCATCAGTTGAGAAGAGCTCAACGGCTAGATCTCAAGAAGGGGTACATATATGGCTACCTGCGTATCATACGGACAGCTACAGAACTACATTTATTGCAAGAAATAAACGCCCCAACAGCTCCAATTCAATCCCAACGGTATCCAACGGTTATGAACTCAATTGGAAGTATAAAAGGGACCTCCGAGCATCTATAGAAGACTAATGATCCACAAGTCAATAACATTATGATGAAAATTTGTCTTAGAGCTTAATTTCCCATTCTTTGTATAGACTACACTTGTTGAGCTTAATTGTCAATGTATGCTCAAGTGTATTAGGATTTGGATGAGTGCTTTAGAGTGCAAACATCAACCTTGTAAGAGGGATTTTTCATTTTCTTATCTTTTATCTCTTGTAAAGAGGGTTTGACCAAACGTTGGGTTAGAAAACTTGATAGTTGTGAGGGTTTCCTCCTAATCCTAGAAAAGAGGATGAATATCTAGTGGATATTTGTTGAAATCCTTAGCGGGAAGCTAAGGTAGTGGATGTAGGCTTTGGTTAGAAAGCTGAATCACTCTAAATCTCGTGTCTATTTTTCTTATCCTTTGCTTCCACCACATACACCCAAAAACACAACTTCTTCAATACTTGGCAAGCAATTCGGTGTAAGGATATCGAGCCTAACAGATCTGGTCCTATTTCATCGGGTTTAACAACTTACTTAGCCGGGCATCAAATTTCTCTTCTCTGCCAACCGATGCTTTGGCAATATTTGGTCTATTTGTGCCAACAACATCTTGATATTCATTCTAGCATTCCTTCCTACGCTGCTGTGTTATGCCACTCCCATATGCCAAACTTGCAAAAGTGCCATCAAAACAACCATTCACACTAGCATAGGCAAAATTCCTAACTCCTTATGCAAATGCATGAAATTAACCACTAAATGTACTGAAAAGCAAGCAGAGATATTGTAAAATAGGCATAAAAATTAGTGCTTTTGAAGAGTTAACCCCCCAAACCTAGCTCATTGCTTGTCTTCTAGTAATGCAAGAAAGCTAAAAAGGTGAAAATATTACCTCGACAAAGTTTTGGTTCGAATACCAACAAGTGCTGGCAAGTAGAATTAAGTCTAGCTCTGTCCTCAGTCATCTCAGTGCAGTAATGCCAAGTATGTAGTAAATTCAAATGCTGCAATATAACTCTAGTCTAAGGAATGAAAAGTGCATGATGTGTGGGAAATATGCATCAAGTATCCTTTTACTCCCTTAGTCAATTTTACTACTTAAACTCAGAATTTTTATTTTTTTCTTTTATTCATGCCAAGGGTTTTTGTTGGCATTAATTTAAGCTTGGTTCGTGATATTGTTTGGCGTGAGAAATAAGATGGAGCATACTACGAACCCCATTTTAATCCAAATATCACTAGGCTTTCTCTTCAACTCATACCCTAAAATTTTAAACTTGAGAACTAAGAGAGAGCAAACCACGAAGCCCCAAGTAACTTATTATCTCTAAGGTAGAGGAGAGTTCAATTTTTTTTCATTGCCTTGGCTAACATTGTTGCCTTATTTATTTATTTTTACCCTGGCATCAATCAAAAAAATTCTTTTTTTTTTCTGAGCTTAGTTTTAAAAATTCTATGTTTGCTTGGGAACTAGATGCATACTACGTGTTAAGTGAAAGTTCAATTCCCTAAACTAGAGATCAATTGTCAAGCAAACCTGGAATTACTATTCTGCTGGCATAGGCAACTAAAGATTTCAAAATTCCTCGTCGGACATATTATTCTAAAACTAATTAAACTAGCCTAACAAGTGTTACCATTCTTCAAAATTTGGTCGAGACAAAAAAATTCTTTTTTTAGTGGTTCGCTATGAAAGACTAAAACCTAATCTATATGGTATACATGGCATGAAAACAGAAATGAAAAACATGAATGCAAGGCATGGGACTAGCTTGCATGGGAGCAATGCCATTGCACTAGTTGGCATGGGAGCGTCAGATTTTGCCTTAGGCACCTTGTGGTTTGGCGTAGTTGTCTTTCCTTTTCCTTTTTCCTTGGCCTCAGTGGCAGTGAGTTGCCGCCAAAGAGCCGATGTGATTGTGGTTCCCTTGATTTCTTGGCCTTTGTCTGAGTCGATCTTAGGCACACCATGTCTCATGCAAATGTTAGAAATTAACAAAGGAAATAATAAACTGCCATTAGGCTTACCAACACCATTTATATGTCTCCTCGATGATGATTCGGCCGACATTGATTTTCCGGCCAACTATGATTGAATGCAGTAGTGCCAGTCATTCTTCCGACACTGTTTCATTGTGGGTGGTTGGCATCGGGTTGGACTTGAGAAAGTGGTTTCACCCCCTCGACCGAGATTTCAATGCCAGTCTCTTGACAGTTTGGTGGCCCTTGAAAGACACTATCCACGCCGTACCTGGTTCACACATATCTGCCATCAACTTCTTCCTCTTGTTAACGGTCATTGACTCTACATACTCCAAATGCTCGTCCTCGGTATCCCCCAACTTGAGCATGGAAATAATATAACCTTCATCAAAACGAACATATGTACCTTGTATCATCAAGATCATGTTTTCCTTGGTGGTCAAGTGGGCATAAAACTCCCAGAAAATATTCATGTAAACCTCCCCTTTTTGCTGGAAAAATAGCTCTCGTTTGTGATGGTTGACTACCGCCATGAAATCAGTGAAAAATCCCAAGGTTTCTTTGCCTTTCAAGTCGAAATGCTTCTCATAACAAAAGGATCTTGAGGCAAAATTTTCTTCATGCTTTTTCTAGATCTCCTCATTGAAAAAGATTTTAAAGGGGTTTGGTGAAGAAGCCATTGAAACGTGATAAAGCTTTGGGCATGTTGAACAAAGGAAGAAGAAAAGAAAAGATGAATCTTGGTTTCTTGCTTGATAAAGAAAGAGAAGTGAAAGGGGTTATGTTTCTTTGAATGGCTAGGGTGCGTGGAATTTAAAGGGTTGAGTATTTAATGGGGTTTAATAAAGTAGCTGACTTTAATGGGGATAATGATGAAAAGAAAAAAGATTTAATTTGATAAGGGGTTAAGTGATAAGGGTGATGTGATAAGGTTGTAAGTGATAAGATAGGTTTAAAGAGTGGAGTGATAAGGTGATTAAGTTGAATTTAAATTTCAACTTAATAGTTTGGGCAGATAGGGTTTAAATTAAAACAAAAACAATTTTCACTCTCATGGGTCGAATTTAATCAAGATACGGTAAATGTCTTCTTCCAATATTCCAATCCGCCGCATGCCAAGCCTCTGTGTTGCACGCAGAAATCTCTCGTTGTGTCATCGTCTCATGTCAAGTCCTGCCTTGGTATTATACCTGGCATACTAATCTGCACATACTCAAAGAAAAATCTTTCAAAGCAGCAAAGGAAAATTAAAAACTAAAAAAAGAGAAATAAACAAATAAAGGAAAATGCCGAAAAAGAAAACATCTAATCCTAATATTTACAAAAATTAAACCACGATGATGATGTTACAGTACCTCTTCCAAGAGGATAACCTCATTGGCATTCTTCTAATCATGTTTTAAATAGTGCTTTAAACGTTGGCCATTCACCTTAAAAATATCTCCAGTCTTCAAATTCTTTATGTCCACAGCTCCATGGACATAGGGCTTAACAACTTCATAGGGGCCCGTCCATCTCAATTTGAGTTTACCTGGAAAAAAATTTAGCCAGGAGTTAAATAACAAAACAAGTTGGCCTACCTCAAATTGTCTTGGCATTATCCTACTGTCATGACGGCGTTTTGCCTTCTTCTTATAGATTCTGGCATTCTCATAGGCTTGTGTTCTGAAATCTTCCAACTCATTTACGTCTGGTAACCTTTTTTCTCTAGCAACTCTCCATGTCATGTCAAGTGTTTTGATGTCCCAGTAGGCTTTATGTTCCAGTTCTATTGGCATATGGCATGGTTTCCCAAAAAAGTTGAAATGGTGAAGTACCCAAAGGAGTTTTAAAAGTAGTCATATAATCCCACAAAGACTTATCTAGTCTTAAAGACCAGTCTTTGATGGATTTACAATCTTCTCTAAAATATTTTTGATCTCATTGTTTGAAATTTCAGCTTGCCTATTTTGTTTGTGGATGGTATGACGTGACAATCCTCTACTGAATTTCATACCTGCACAAAGCTTTAAAAATTAGATTTCATTTAAAACGGGTACCCTCATCATGAATAATCACTCTGGGGGCACCAAATCGAGTAAAAATGTGTTTGTGCAAGAACTTGGCAATATCCTTGGCATCGTTTGTTGGCATGGCAACAACCTCTACCCATTTCGATACATAGTCAACGGCCACAAGAGTATATACATTACCAAATGATGGAAGAAATGGACCCATAAACTCTATCCCTCATACATCAAATAAGTCCACGGGCATAATGTTTTGGAGTGGTAATTGGTGTCTACCAGAGAAGTTTCCTGTCTATTGGCATCAATCACATGCCTTGGCATAGTTGTGGGCATCTTTGTATAGCGTGGGCTAAAATAATCCTGACTACAACACCTTGGCATCAGTCTTCATCTCGACAAAGTGTCCTCTATATGGTGGGGCATGGCATAAGTGCAATATGTTGTGTTGCTCATCCTCTGGCACACACCGACAAAGTGTCTTCATCCCGGCAAATAATCCTGACAGCTCTCTGTGGCATGGCATTATGATTGAATGCTTGCATGGCATTGTTATTCTACCTCTGGGCATTATTGTTCTGACGATGGGCATTGTACTGGTTACCTCCTTGATTTTCACAAGCTAAATTTGGGTGTTGTTTCCAACCTGCATTGTAAGTATTGGTGTTAGAATTATAGTAACGAACAAAATTACCAACAGAATTTACCAACTCATTGTTGGCAGGGCAATCATCCGTATGATGATCTTCTCCACATGTTGTGCAAAATGGTTCTAATGCCTTGACTTCTCAGGAATCATTACTCTTTTGCAAAGTTTTCACAATGCTAGTAAGATTGAAATTTGAGCATTAATGGATGTCAGTGCATCTAGCTCATATTTCCCAGCTGATTTCATGTTGGTCCCTAGTCTGGCAGTGGGATACTCAAAATTGTTGGCAGCAATTCACTCAAGAATGCTAACTGCTTCTGTGTAGTTTTTGTCTAACAGTGAACATTTGCCGAAGAATCAACAATTGTCCTAGTATGTGCATTAAGTCCATTGTAGAAGGTCTCTATTTGGGTCCAAATGGGAAGCCCATGTATAGGACACCTCCTCAACAAGTCTTTGAATCTCTCCCAAGCATTATATAAGGTCTCGTCATCATCCTACCTAAACGCTATGATCTCGTTTCTTAGTCTGGCATTAAGCTTAGGTGGTTCGTATCGCAATAAAAACTTCTGGCATAGATCTGCCCATATAGTCACTAATCTCGATGGCAAAGAACTCAGCCACGTCTTAGCTCTATCTCTAAGGGAAAATGTGAACAATTTCAGCTTTACTGTATCTTTCGAAACTATAGGTTGCTGAAATAGTTGGCAAACTTCTATGAATTGCTTCAAGTGTTGCCTTGGATGCCCAGTGGGTGACCCATCGAATTAACCTATATTCAAAAGAGTTTGGATCATTACCGGTTTAAGTTCAAAATTGGATGCATTTACCTCTGTGCCAACAAGGCTTGTCATCAAATTGTCAACATTTGGTGCAAAGTGCTCTCTAATAGGTCTCTTTATGGAATCAACTACTACGGGTGCGGCAGGTGCAGCCGGTATCCCTCAATGTATATGTGGATCTATGTGATTGTGTGGGACACCATCTAGTCCTCCATTACCATTTTGAGTCATCTCTCTGATATTCTTTTTCAACCTGTGTTAGGTTCGTTCAATTTCAGGGTCGAATGGCTTATAGTCCGTAGGGAGGTTCCTGGTCATACACCAAACAAAACATATAAGTAAAATAAAACAAAACAAGTAAAAACAAAACAATAAACTTTGTTGCAATCCCCAACAATGGCGGCAAAAACTTGTTAACTCGCGTGAGTGCTTGGAAAAAGGGGCAAAAAATGTATTGGAAATGTATGAAAACAGTGCCAAATAAGAGTCCTTTGCGTGCAAGTATACACGGTCTACAAGTAATATAGTAGTGAGTTGAGTATCATCTCCATATAGATTGGCCAAGAGTTTGAATGCTTTGATCGTTTACTTGTCAAGGTAAAAGTGTTGTTTGATTTGGAGTTGTTTGAAAATGCTTTAAAAGAAAAATAAAATAAAACAGTGTTGGCAAATAGAGTTTCAAATGAGTGATGAGCGTTGGCAAGGGATGTTTGGTTTTCACGCTATTCATGACATGCCATCCTTTAATAATGTAATGCCTTGACATCATTTAGCGAGCATATTAAAAGTTGGAAATCCCTCTTTTGATGGTCAATGCCTGAAATTAACCATGTAAAAACCCTTATATTTCTATAGTGATGTTTTTTTTAATAAATCAACTTGATTACGTCTCAATCTATACTCTTAAGGGGTAGATTCACTTCAGAAGTAAGCTCACCTACTTGAACATCTTCTTTCAAAGCATCTCGCCTTAGTATCTGGCAACAGATCGTTGCCCCTTAAGTCTGTTAAGATATTAAGGTTCAATAAGCCAACAATGCCAGCTATCGTTTGGCACAGTTTTGATAAAAATTGAAGAACATGCCAGATAGGAAAAATGATGCTGAAGCATTTCGATTATCAAATACTAAACATAAAAACAACGTTCAACGCAAACATCCTCAACCAACTATTAAATTAGTTATTGGTGAGGGTATAAAACCAAAAACCATCATCTTTTTGCAAACATATCATCATTTAAAAGAAAATAAAAACAACTAAATAAAGAGAATGGGTGAGAAGGGGATCTCTGGATGCAGCCCTTCAAGTTCCAAGCTCTCGGTCAAGCTGGTCGAACCACGTCTCCTTGGTGCATCTGGTCGTTGGTGGATCTTCCGATGTCCAATCTCTCTTCAAATGTTTGCTTGATCGTTCTTTAAATATGCGTGCAAGGAAGACCTAGGATGAGCTATTGAGTTTGAATTTTGAATGCTCAAGGGATAAGGGATGTGATCATCTTATCCAAAGTTTAAATGTGAGCTGATCAGGTTGGAGCTGACGTGATCTGCAGTCACTACTTTGCCAACCAAGCTTGGCATCATTCTTCCAACCAAGCTTGGTACTATGTCTCCACTATTTTTCCGGAGTTTGATCCAATTGCTATATTCTCACAGCCTGATCTGGTCTTATTTTTTCGGATTCAACAACTTACTTGGTCGGGCATCAAATTCCTCTTCTCTGCCAACTGATTCTTTGGCAATATTTGGTCCATATGTGCCAACAGCATCTCGGCATTCTCTTTGACATTCCGTCCTGCGCTGCTGTGTTCTACCAATCCGCTATGCCAAACCTGCAAAAGTGTCATCAAAACAACCCTTCACACTAGCATAGGCAAAATTTCTAACTCCTTATGCAAATGCATGAAATTAACAACTAAATGCTTGATTTTCTAATTGTGTTTCAGTATTCAAGTTAGGTTTCTTAAAAGGAAAAATATTGATAGTTTGATTTTCGTATCTATACAACGGAATAAGGGTCGTATTCAACAAGTTGCCGGAACAAATTAATGTGCTCTAAACTTTCAGATTGGCTATGCGCCAATTTTGAGAATGAAGGAAACAAAGAAACGGAATGGATGATGGCGTAAAGAAGATGATGAAAAATGACAGCAAGTTTGTTTGAAAGTGGACTGTGTACTTTTCTAGAAAGTAAGATGGTTTGTGAAATAGGATTATGTCCTAGGAACCTTTTGAATTATAATTAATTTAACAAACTACATCAAAGGCTCTAATTTCCCCTTCAAGAATAAGAATCCAAGGAAAGAAGAAGATTGAAGATGAATCCTCCAACAATCTATTGAAGAGATTGAGTAGAAACACTTCTAAATTACACAAGAACAATTATCTTGCAAAAGAAAGGACTCAAATAGTTATTTTCAAATCAAAATTATCAAAGAAAGGTGATTTTCAATGTTTTTGTTGCCTACCTTTAAATAGGATAAGGAATACTTCAATCTGAAGCCATTTGGGCAGCAAATAAGACTGGATACAAGGCTAAATAAAAGCCTTTGGTTAAAAAATCTTCTAAAAATAAAGCTAATTAAAAATTTTTGAAAGAAGACTCTAAAATACCCTTAAACGGGCTGGAAAATTTGTCCAAGGCTTCATATAATAGTTATTGGACTTAATTTTATTACATAGATCAATTGGGCTTCATAATTCTCAAATATGAATTTATGCATGTGTTGTCTTCACTAAACTGGCTGTAAATTGAGCTCCCGAACTCCAATTGACGTGTTTCAAGATACTTTGAAAAGCTAAGATACATAATGATGTGTTGGAAGAAGACATGTCAACCCAAAAATGCATGGATCTCATCCTTAAAGTCGTCGCAAGTTTGATATCGGTCTAAACTTGACAAACAACTTCAGCTTCTTGTCCAAGTTGACTAATTTAAACCATCTCATCCTCGTATCAGTCTCCCTTTCCTCAAAAAAAATCATCCTTGAATCTGAAAAACTAATGGGAGAATGAGCTTCAATATCAATTGAGAATGCTACCTTGTTGTAGGTGGAATGATGCAGTTGAGCCCCTCGTAATGGATCAACAAATTCCAACTCTTGTTGTTGTTCACAAATTTGTCATCATGGGTTGATTTTTCTTTGGTTGGTGAAGATGGCAATGAGTCAAGTGAACTCACTTATAAACATGAAGGATCAAAAACATTATCTTCTTGACTGACGGGTTCAAACCTCTTCTTTTCACAAACATCATCTTCCAATATTTTCTCTAAATTGGATAAAAGTGTACCATCTATGATTCGGCATGATTTTTGGAACATCTCAGTAGCAATGGTCTCTGTGGACACTTTAGGCTTTGGTTTGGAATGGATTTCCATTGTTTTGGCAGCCTCTCTAGAAGCAACTTTCTTATTCGACATGCTAGTGTCAAAATAAATATTTTTAGTACTCTTAGAGAAAGAGTTCTGAGATGTACCTTTTGGTGCTGGTGTAATTTCATATGTATTCGCCTTTAGACTATCATTTTGTTTAGGCCGAGTAGATCTCTTCAATTCTAGTTTACGATCACCACTTTCTTTCTCACATGGTGCAGAATCATCATATTTAGAAGAAGACAGGTAATCTGGACAACCACGTCTATAATGTCATTTTCAACCACAATACCAACATGTAACACGTCTCTGACGCTGCACTTCATACTCACCTTCATCACAATCGTATCTAACATAAGTAGAACATTGTCAAAGTTGTTAAACATAATGATCATCAACATCATATCTGACATGAGTAGTACGGCTTCGAAGTTCTTCACACACTTCATTAAGATGATATCAATCAAAGATCGAATGCCCTCGAAACAAGTTCATTCTATCTTTCAATTGATACAATTGTTCTTGGGAAAGATATTGCAACGTAGTCTTTTTTTATTGAAAGCGGAAAGCATCTACTATACGCCTCGTTAAAAAACCTACCTAAACCTAACGGAGGAAAAAGAGTACGTATAGTAGAGCTACAAAGGAACACAAAAAACCAACAAAGAACAGTCTAGTCACACAGAGACAAACACCCAAAGCCCTTACAAACCTGCCCCTCCCTAGGCAACTACCCGAAGCCAAGAAAGCCAAATCAACACTGCTGCCAAATTAACCAATACCAGCAGCCCCAATTCCAGCACCTTCATGCAAATCACGCACCAACAAATCATGCACCACTGTAGGGGGCTCACCGTACAATACCTTACCCACATCTTTTTCACGCATAACCTTCGCAATTGAGTCGACAACCCTATTCGTTTCGCAGAAAACATACCTCAACTCCACCGTCTAGTCGCGTTGCATCAACTCCTCAATAATAATCACCAAGGCATCAACAACTTGATCCTTTGTGCCCCTTTGCACTAAACGCACAATGTCTTTACTATCACTTTCCAACATAATCCGATGATAACCATTTCGCCAACCATGCCGAAGACCCTCCGCTATTGCCCATAACTCTGCTGTCAAAGGAGTGCAGCAACCAACCCGACGACTAAACCCAAACAACCATGCTCCCTCGCTCAATCGACAAACTCCTCCTATGGACGTCGCGTTCGTTACGAAATTCACCGCCCCATCGACATTTATTTTGACCCAAGTAGCTGGTGGACAGCTCCAACCTTGTCGCTGCACTTCGTCACGCGGCCGGGAAATAAATTGCTTCGTTGGATTGACAGCAGCCTCAAATATCAGCAATAAGTACTGCTTACATGCAGTAACCACGTCCTTGGTCTCCACATAGGTTGGATCGAATAGCACTTTATTTCTACGATTCCATATGCTCCAGCAAAGAGTTGCAAATAACATATTCCAATTCGGCTGGACCCCAGCAAACTGATCATTTGATGACATGTTGGCAAGAATCCAATCCATCAGCGGCAAACTAAAGAAATCGCTACATGCCCCTGGAGCCACAACCTAGTACCATATCTCTTTCGCACGGGAACAGTCCCGCAAAGCATGGATCAGATCCTCGTTCTCATGATCACAAATCCTGCATCGCGGTTCCGCCGTCATGTGTCGTCGGACACGTTCCGCTTTAGTAAGAAAACACCCACGTAACGCCAACCAAACAAAGGTGCAATTCTCTGGGGGAGCTGTAATCTCCATATTTTATGCCATACATTCTCCCCTTGCACAGGTCCAAACTCGGTTATTCTAGAATAAGCCGATTTGACAGTGAACAACCCGCCTTTCTCCCCTTTCCAACCGATTCTATCAGGACCAAATGCTTGACACGGAGGATGAACCGCAAGGACTCGATAAACACAATCTTCCGGAAGCAAAGAGTTAAGAGCGTTAACATCTCAAGCCCCACTTTCAGTTACAAAACGCAATAACCGGACAAGGAAGAGGCAAGATATCCATTTGACAATACAGATATAACGGTCCAATCGATTCCATCCACTCATCATACCAGAAATCAATCCTACAACCATCCCTCAATATCCACCTTAATCCTTCTAGGACAGCATCCCACACTTTACTAATCCCACTCATCACTCGAGAACAATTGCTATGTACAATGCTCATGGGTATCAGCTCATCAACTTTATACTTCGCGCGAACCACTTGTACCCATAATTTATCATCCACTGTCAAAATCTGAAAACCCAATTTCATAAAGAAGGCTTGATTAACACATTCCAGCTTCCTCAAACCAAGACCCCATGAGAAACCGGGTGCTGAATCTCCTCCCAACGAACTAAACTAACCCCTCTACGTTCCAGATCAGTTCCCCAAATAAAGCGATGAATTATCTTTTCCATTTCCATGCACGCGCTTTTGGGTAACCAAGTTGCATGCATTGTGTAGTTAGGTATTGTTTGCAAAACCGATTTAGCTAAAGTGACACACCCCGCAAAAGAAATGGATTTTGCCGGTCTTGAGCTAAAATGCCCTCGAACCTTGTCAACCAAATACCCATAAGTGGCCTTCGTAACACGACTATGCAACAACGGGATACCGAGATATTTCCCTAAATCTGTAACTTCATTAAACCCAAAACCTTGGCCTATGGCTGCCCGCACCTCACCCGATGTATTCTAAGAGAAAAAGATATTGGTTTTAACATTGCTAAACTTATGTCCTGAAGAAGCACAAAAAGCATCCAAAACCTGCCGTATCAATTGAATTTGACACACCGTCGCCTCTGCAAACATAACGATATCAACTGCAAAAAATAGGTGTGATATCCTCGGTCCGTTTCTACTCAACCTGATCTCTTTCCAACGCCCATTAGCTATTTTCAACCTTATAGCTTGTGAAAGCCTTTCCATACACAATACAAAAATATACGACGACATCGGATCCCCTTGCCTAATACCACGTGAAGGCTTGAAGCTATCAGTCAAATCACCATTCCAGATTACCTGAGTAGATACCGACGTAATACAACCCATAATCAAATCAACCAAGTCCCGTGGCAAACCAACATCATGTAAAGTGTCCGCAATGAAAGACCACTCCAATCTATCGTAGGCTTTCTCAAGATCTATCATCAAATCCATCCGCCCCTTACGCCCATTCCAAGCCCGCATCGAGTGGATAACTTCCTGCGCTAAGATCATGTTATCCATAATATTCCGACTAGGCACAAAACTTACCTGAGAGGGAGAAATCAAGCTAGGAAGTAGCGGCTTAAGACGGTTAACAATAACTTTAGTTAGCACCTTATATGAAACCGGGCAAAGGCTGATAGGCCTAAACAGAGCAAAGGTTAGGTGATGCCACTTTAAGGATGAGAACTAGCAATGATCGATTAAAGTCAGCTGGTACCTCTCTTGTACGAAAACATTCCCAAATAGCCCCAATCACACTGTCCTTCACCACTACCCAATTTTGCTGATAAAACATGGCATGGATCCCGTCTATACCAGGGGCTTTCAATGGCTCCATATCGAAAATAGCACTTCTAACCTCCTCTTTCGTGACTTCCGTAATCAAACAGGTTCTTTCCCTAGCAGGCAACTGCGTAAAACTATTCCGGATTGGCCAGTCAGATAAACCTGATCCCAAGATGTAAACAACCGTTGAAAGAAATTAACCGCTCCAAACTTCATTAGATCTGCATTATCACACCAAGAGCCATCATCCAACTTAATCAATCTAATGCGCTTACGATTCTGTCGAACCTTTGTAGTACGATGATAAAACTGAGTATTTATGTCCCCATCCTGGATCCATTTAGTCCTGGAACATTGGTACCAAACACTTCCCTCCTGAGCAAGAACTGTATCAAGTTCTTTTTTCAAATCTGTCTCGAGCTGCAACAAGCTATTCGAACTCGTAGATTCCAACTGCTTTTCAATTCTCTGTATCCGAGCCAACAACCTCGCTTTTCTTCGACCGATACTCCCAAACACCTCCCGATTCCAACAATCTGTAGCCATCTTGAACTGCCTCAAATTCTCGCCCAAGGGCCTCTCTCTCTACCATACCTGTAGAATCATCTCCCCAAACCTCGGATCATCCTGCCAAGCTGCCAGATATCAGAAAGGGGCATGATGTTTCACAACTGCTCCCAGATCACTAATTAACAAAATAGGCCGGTGATCAGACCCTATACGGGCCAGATGATAAACACACGATGCAGGCCAAGCCTCCCACCAGACATCATTACCAATACACTTATCAAGCCATTGAAATAACATACCCCTCTTCCAGGTATACCAGGACCCAGAAAATCCATGTTATGCAAGTCAGCCTCATCCAAAAAATCACAAAAACGCCTACAAACCCCATCTCTTCGACTAGATCCTCCCATACGGTCATTAATACTCGGTACAGCATTGAAATCCCCACCTAACACACAAGGAACTAATATATCAGGTTTCAAAGCCAGCAGATTACTTCATAACCGATATCGTTGTTTAGTCACCAGACTACCATAAACAAAAGTCACAAGACTTTGTCGACCAGAACCCGTTTCAAAGCACAAAGTATGAATGAACTGACTAGAGATGGCTAAAATATCAATCTTCTTACTCTCTTTCCACATGATCCAAATACCGTCGAAAAACCCATTCGCCTCAATTCAAAACGAATGATCGAACCCATGATGTTTAATAAAATTGTCTGCCTTCCTTCCACTAATACGTGTTTCCAGTGAAGCAACAATATCTGGAACCTGCGACTTCATAATAAGCTTCAAATATCTATTAAATTCCGGGACTAACGCCTCTTGTACATTCCAGAATAAAATCTTAAACATGGATAAATATTTAAAAGAGAACAAAGCAAAACACTTATCTCAGCCCATGATTACCATCCTTGGCAATGCACTCCTTTCGATTATCCTCCCTGATCTTATCTACAAATGTTTGCGTTAAGGGCAAAAGATTTTCATCATTTCCCGACATTGTTGCACTCAAACCTTTTGACATCTAACGAATCCATTTCCCCACATCAACCGACACCTCTTCATTCGGATCCTTGTTCTCCTTTCGGAAACTCACACTCCGCCGCAACTGATGCGGACTCTTCCGAGCAACCGACTTAGTCTTTGAGAATCTCCTTTCATTAGAAACCACTCCACGTCGCCCTTCGCAATCCATGTTTTCACTCTGCCCTTGTTTCCCATCCTCTCCAACCCCTTTAGAAGTCACATTAACAGCCACATGTTTCGTCGGGTCCAAACTACTCTCAACCGGGATAACGACATCCATCGAGATCACATCACGGCTAGCATTACCCATAGTTATATCGAAATTTTTCAAACTACCTGGTTGTACCCCTAAAACCCTCGGTGTACCTATTACTATTCCCTTAGAACTACCTCTCGTACCTTTCTTTTTAGCTAGCTTCTCAAGGACCGAACACGCCTGCACATTAGTAACGTCCAGGGGCTCTTTGCCCCTTTGACGCTCGCTGACCTTAGACGCAGCCAATAAGGTCGCCAACAAACCACCTTCAGCCCCTAGGGTCGACTCTTGCAACACCTTCTTCGACACGTTAGCCCCCTTATCAATCAAATCAGTATTTCCACCTAAACTAGCCACACTTGACGACCCAGCCTGCATAGTCTTTGGCCCTTGCACCGTGCTTTCTTTCCTAAGGACATTAAAATGACCACTATTTAACCCTTGGTTCGATTACCATCACTACCCAGTTTGGTAACCCCACTACCACTTCCACCCCTTCTTTGACGCCGATTCGTCACCTGCATCCAAGGTCCAAATTTCTCTTCCGGTTCAACAATGATCATATCCGCATCAACTCTTTTACTACCCTCAGAACTTGCAGAAGAAGGATTACAATTCCCCACGACATGACCATACTTACTGCAAGAGTAACAAATAATCGGGAGTCCCTCATATTCAAGTCGTTGCCTAATACCGTCGATAACAATACTAGAAGCTAATGGCTTAGTCAAATTAACCATAACTGCTAACCTTGCAAAATGACCGCGTTTCCTTTCATCCGTATTAAAATCTGTTGAGTTGAGAGGGGCTCGATTCGATCAACCAATGTTTCTCACCAAGTGGTGGAGAGGTGGAAAATTGGGTGTTAGGGTTTAGGAAGCTAAAAAGAGAATTAACACAATGAATTATAGTGGTTCAACCTTCTAACCAAGGTCTACATCCACTACCTTAGCTCCCCACTAAGGATTTCTCAATCAATCCACTATTGATTCGTCCCCTTTTCTAGGCTTAGGAGGTAACCCTTATACACAATCAAGCTTTCTACCCAAAGCCTTGATTGAAACCCTCTCTTACAAAGAGAAACAAAGCAAACTTAAAACCCTCTAATAGGTGTTTGTTTGCACAATTAAGCACTCACCCAAAACCTAAAACACTTGAGAAAATTTGACAATTTTGGCTCACTAGTGTTTGTCTATACAATAAATGACAATTTAAGTACAAAGACAATCTTTGATCATTTGATGTTTGACAATATGAGCATTAGCCTTCTCTTGATGCTTGGAGGTCTCTTTTATACTCCCAAATGAGTTTGTAGCCGTTACTAGCCGTTGGGATCAAATTAGAGCCGTTGAGGACTTTAATTCCCACCATAAATGCAGTTCTGCAGCTCCCCATTTCGAAACGCTCGAACCCGTTTCGAAACACCCTTTAAGTAGAAAAAGTCGTTGCAGTCTGTCAGGGCACCCGTTTCAGAACGCCTCTGGCCGTTTCAGAACACCCGTATCGAAACGTTAAAACCCGTATCGAAACGCCTGCATTTAAAAATTAGTTGGGAAAATAGCCGTTGGGGTTTATAGCCGTAGGCGTATCGAAACGGCCTAGCCCGTTTCGATACGAGTATCGAAACGATTTTGCCACTGCAATCCCCTGTTTCGAAACGCCCTAAGGTGTTTCGAAACACCTGGACAGTTTTATTTAGATTGACTTTGAAAAACATGAGAAACCCTTTTAAAAACTTCCCTAAACATAATTTCAAGTTGTTTGGACTTTAGAAATGTTTTAAATACTTTTTAAATCAGTCCAAAACATTTTTCAATTATTATATCAAAACATTAGTTCTACAATCTCCCCCTTTTTGATATAATAAAACTATCTTGAAAAATTGTTTGGGATTCTCCCCCTTTAACTCTAAAAATGTGAATAAGAGAATTAAAGATATAAATCAAATAAAGCTCCCCCTTATTCATTTGAAAATTCAATTTTTCAAATCATTTCTCCCCCTTTTTGTTATATCAAAAAGAATTTAAAACATTAAGTTCAAAATAACAATAGAGGTAAAAACTTTGACAAAAATAAGAATTTGGTTTAAAATGGCTCCCCCTTACTCAAAGCATCATTAAAAATGTTAGTCCAACAAACATGATCATCTAGTTGACAAAAAATAAATCAAATGAAATTAAAGACAACTAGATTTTACCACACTTGAACTCAAGGGAGGATGTGAAGCCTTCCTTCTTCAAGTGTTCTTCCTTGTGTGCATGGAGCTCCCCCTCATTGATTGGACTTGTTGAACATCTCCATCACACCTAGCAAAAGACAATCAAGTAATTTTTGGTATCCAAATTGCTTTGGATCCATGAACATTAGTAGCACAAATTTTAGTCCCCTTAGGAATCCATTTTTCAGTGTCATCCTTCTCAATTGAAGTGGTTAGTGCTTTTGGGACCCAAACACTTCTAAAACATTTTCCTTTTACAAATCTAGGGGCACTAGATTGTCTTACATAAAAATTTGATTTTCCAAAATTGTTTTTCTTTTCTAGCTCTTTGGAAATCAAATCCTTTTCTTCTTGAACTTTTTGAAGCAATTTTTGTAAATCAAAACATTATAATTCAAACTCTTCAAGTTTTGCTTCAAGTTCAAGTTTGGTTTTAGAGAGCAAATCATTTTGAATTTTTAACTTTGAAATCAATTTATTATTTTTCAAAATGTGGCTTTTAAAATCTAAAACCAAATCGTCATAGGCATCTTGTAATTCATCAAAAGAGTAAGAACATGAAGTAGATGAATTAGAAGTTACCCTTGAATCTTCTTCGATGGCCATAAGGCAAAGGTTGGCTTGTTCATCGTCGGTGGAGTCCTCATCACTCCAAGTAGCCACATATGCCTTCTTCTTATGGCTTGAAGTGCTTGCCCTCTCCTTTCTCTTAGGTTCTCGTTCAAGCTCTCTCAAGGCTTTCTTCATGAACGGGGCACACTTCTTGAAGAGATGAACTATCTCTTCATCTTCATCCTCTTCTTCACTTAAGTAGACATGATGACAAGTGGGGGATTTGAGAGCCATGGCACTTGCATTGATGCCAAGCCCTTTGATTTTCTTCTCTCCCATAGCTCTAATTTCTTCCCTCTTCTTCTCATCCTCTTTGTTCTTCTTCATGATTTGATGAGTAAGGAGTGACCCCATGAGTTCATCAAGCTTCAAAGTCTTCAAATTTTTGGCTTCGATGATGGCGGTCCTGTTTGAGTCCCATGACTCGGGAAGTGAGTAGATGAGCTTTCGGACAAGCTTTTCTTCCGGGATGGCTTCTCCATAACCTTTAAGACCATTGGTGATGGTGGAGAATCTATCAAACATCTTCTCGATGTTCTCTTCCGGATCCATCTTGAAGTTCTCATACTCTAAGGTTAGGAGCCCAATTTTGGTCTCCTTGACTTCATCGGTTCCCTCGTATGTGACTTCAAGCTTGTCCCATACCTCATTGGCACTTTCACAAGAAGACAACTTCTCATAGATGGTTGGGCCAAAAGCACAAAACAAGATGTGCAAGGCTTTGCAATTAAGCTCTATCTTCTTGCGATCGTCGGCACTCCACTCCGCTTTGCTTCTTTGAGGCATGAACGAACCATCTTCAACTATATCCCATAGCTTGTAATCTCTAGATTTAATGAAGAACTTCATCTTTGTCTTCCAATGGGTATAGTGGGTTCCGTCAAAGAAAGGCGGTTTGTCGATTGATTGTGTCATTTGAGCCGGTTGATGAAAAAGTGATCGAGCTTGCCGGATCTTCTCAATAGGATGTGAATCCTCCTTAATTGAGCCAAGCTCTGATACCAATTGTTGAGTTGAGAGGGGCTCGATTCGATCAACCAATGTTGCTCACCAAGTGGTGGAGAGGTGGAAAATTGGGTGTTAGGGTTTGCGAAGCTAAAAAGTGAATTGACACAATGAATTATAGTGGTTCAACCTTCTAACCAAGGTCTACATCCACTACCTTAGCTCCCCACTAAGGATTTCTCAATCAATCCACTATTGATTTGTCCCCTTTTCTAGGCTTAGGAGGTAACCCTTATACACAATCAAGCTTTCTACCCAAAGCCTTGATTGAAACCCTCTCTTACAAAGAGAAACAAAGCAAACTTAAAACCCTCTAATAGGTGTTTGTTTGCACAATTAAGCACTCACCCAAAACCTAAAACACTTGAGAAAATTTGACAATTTTGGCTCACTAGTGTTTGTCTATACAATAAATGACAATTTAAGTACAAAGACAATCTTTGATCATTTGATGTTTGACAATATGAGCTTTAGCCTTCTCTTGATGCTTGGAGGTCCCTTTTATACTCCCAAATGAGTTTGTAGCCGTTACTAGCCGTTGGGATCAAATTAGAGCCGTTGAGGACTTTAATTCCCACCATAAATGCAGTTCTGCAGCTCCCCGTTTCGAAACGCTCGAACCCGTTTCGAAACACCCTTTAAGTAGAAAGAGTCGTTGCAGTCTGTCAGGGCACCCGTTTCGGAACGCCTCTGGCCGTTTCGGAACACCCGTATCGAAACGTTAAAACCTGTATCGAAACGCCTGCATTTAAAAATTAGTTGGGAAAATAGCCGTTGGGGTTTATAGCCGTTGTGGTCAATGCCACGTAGGCGTATCGAAACGGCCTAGCCCGTTTCGAAACGCTGGGCAAAAATTCTATCCAAGGAAAGCCCGTTTCGATACGAGTATCGAAACGATTTTGCCACTGGAATCCCCTGTTTCGAAACGCCCTAAGGTGTTTCGAAACACCTGGACAGTTTTGTTTAGATTGACTTTGAAAAACATGAGAAACCCTTTTAAAAACTTCCCTAAACATAATTTCAAGTTGTTTGGACTTTAGAAATGTTTTAAATACTTTTTAAATCAGTCCAAAACATTTTTCAATTATTATATCAAAACATTAGTTCTACAATCTCCCCCTTTTTGATATAATAAAACTATCTTGAAAAATTGTTTGGGATTCTCCCCCTTTAACTCTAAAAATGTGAATAAGAGAATTAAAGATATAAATCAAATAAAGCTCCCCCTTATTCATTTGAAAATTCAATTTTTCAAATCATTTCTCCCCCTTTTTGTTATATCAAAAAGAATTTAAAACATTAAGTTCAAAATAACAATAGAGGTAAAAACTTTGACAAAAATAAGAATTTGGTTTAAAATGACTCCCCCTTACTCAAAGCATCATTAAAAATGTTAGTCCAACAAACATGATCATCTAGTTGACAAAAAATAAATCAAATGAAATTAAAGACAACTAGATTTTACCACACTTGAACTCAAGGGAGGATGTGAAGCCTTCCTTCTTCAAGTGTTCTTCCTTGTGTGCATGGAGCTCCCCCTCATTGATTGGACTTGTTGAACATCTCCATCACACCTAGCAAAAGACAATCAAGTAATTTTTGGTATCCAAATTGCTTTGGATCCATGAACATTAGTAGCACAAATTTTAGTCCCCTTAGGAATCCATTTTTCAATGTCATCCTTCTCAATTGAAGTGGTTAGTGCTTTTGGGACCCAAACACTTCTAAAACATTTTCCTTTTACAAATCTAGGGGCACTAGATTGTCTTACATAAAAATTTGATTTTCCAAAATTGTTTTTCTTTTCTAGCTCTTTGGAAATCAAATCCTTTTCTTCTTGAACTTTTTGAAGCAATTTTTGTAAATCAAAACATTATAATTCAAACTCTTCAAGTTTTGCTTCAAGTTCAAGTTTGGTTTTAGAGAGCAAATCATTTTGAATTTTTAACTTTGAAATCAATTTATTATTTTTCAAAATGTGGCTTTTAAAATCTAAAACCAAATCGTCATAGGCATCTTGTAATTCATCAAAAGAGTAAGAACATGAAGTAGATGAATTAGAAGTTACCCTTGAATCTTCTTCGATGGCCATAAGGCAAAGGTTGGCTTGTTCATCGTCGGTGGAGTCCTCATCACTCCAAGTAGCCACATATGCCTTCTTCTTATGGCTTGAAGTGCTTGCCCTCTCCTTTCTCTTAGGTTCTCGTTCAAGCTCTCTCAAGGCTTTCTTCATGAACGGGGCACACTTCTTGAAGAGATGAACTATCTCTTCATCTTCATCCTCTTCTTCACTTAAGTAGACATGATGACAAGTGGGGGATTTGAGAGCCATGGCACTTGCATTGATGCCAAGCCCTTTGATTTTCTTCTCTCCCATAGCTCTAATTTCTTCCCTCTTCTTCTCATCCTCTTTGTTCTTCTTCATGATTTGATGAGTAAGGAGTGACCCCATGAGTTCATCAAGCTTCAAAGTCTTCAAATTTTTGGCTTCGATGATGGCGGTCCTGTTTGAGTCCCATGACTCGGGAAGTGAGTAGATGAGCTTTCGGACAAGCTTTTCTTCCGGGATGGCTTCTCCATAACCTTTAAGACCATTGGTGATGGTGGAGAATCTATCAAACATCTTCTCGATGTTCTCTTCCGGATCCATCTTGAAGTTCTCATACTCTAAGGTTAGGAGCCCAATTTTGGTCTCCTTGACTTCATCGGTTCCCTCGTATGTGACTTCAAGCTTGTCTCATACCTCATTGGCACTTTCACAAGAAGACAACTTCTCATAGATGGTTGGGCCAAAAGCACAAAACAAGATGTGCAAGGCTTTGCAATTAAGCTCTATCTTCTTGCGATCGTCGGCACTCCACTCCGCATTGCTTCTTTGAGGCACGAACGAACCATCTTCAACTATATCCCATAGCTTGTAATCTCTAGATTTAATGAAGAACTTCATCTTCGTCTTCCAATGGGCATAGTGGGTTCCGTCAAAGAAAGGCGGTTTGTCGATTGATTGTGTCATTTGAGTCGGTTGATGAAAAAATGATCGAGCTTGCCGGATCTTCTCAATAGGATGTGAATCCTCCTTAATTGAGCCAAGCTCTGATACCAATTGTTGAGTTGAGAGGGGCTCGATTCGATCAACCAATGTTGCTCACCAAGTGGTGGAGAGGTGGAAAATTGGGTGTTAGGGTTTAGGAAGCTAAAAAGTGAATTGACACAATGAATTATAGTGGTTCAACCTTCTAACCAAGGTCTACATCCACTACCTTAGCTCCCCACTAAGGATTTCTCAATCAATCCACTATTGATTTGTCCCCTTTTCTAGGCTTAGGAGGTAACCCTTATACACAATCAAGCTTTCTACCCAAAGCCTTGATTGAAACCCTCTCTTACAAAGAGAAACAAAGCAAACTTAAAACCCTCTAATAGGTGTTTGTTTTCACAATTAAGCACTCACCCAAAACCTAAAACACTTGAGAAAATTTGACAATTTTGGCTCACTAGTGTTTGTCTATACAATAAATGACAATTTAAGTACAAAGACAATCTTTGATCATTTGATGTTTGACAATATGAGCTTTAGCCTTCTCTTGATGCTTGGAGGTCCCTTTTATACTCCCAAATGAGTTTGTAGCCGTTACTAGCCGTTGGGATCAAATTAGAGCCGTTGAGGACTTTAATTCCCACCATAAATACAGTTCTGCAGCTCCCCGTTTCGAAACGCTCGAACCCGTTTCGAAACACCCTTTAAGTAGAAAGAGTCGTTGCAGTCTGTCAGGGCACCCGTTTCGGAACGCCTCTGGCCGTTTCGGAACACCCGTATCGAAACGTTAAAACCTGTATCGAAACGCCTGCATTTAAAAATTAGTTGGGAAAATAGCCGTTGGGGTTTATAGCCGTTGTGGTCAATGCCACGTAGGCGTATCGAAACGGCCTAGCCCGTTTCGAAACGCTGGGCAAAAATTCTATCCAAGGAAAGCCCGTTTCGATACGAGTATCGAAACGATTTTGCCACTGGAATCCCCTGTTTCGAAACGCCCTAAGGTGTTTCGAAACACCTGGACAGTTTTGTTTAGATTGACTTTGAAAAACATGATAAACCCTTTTAAAAACTTCCCTAAACATAATTTCAAGTTTTTTGGACTTTAGAAATGTTTTAAATACTTTTTAAATCAGTCCAAAACATTTTTCAATTATTATATCAAAACATTAGTTCTACAAAATCCACTCGCACAACCTCGCCAAGAGTACCTACAATATACCAAAACATACTCTTGGTATAATAACGGTATGGCAAACCCGGCAACCGCACCCACATAACTACCTTTTCCAGATAATCAGCAGCTGTAGAGAATTTACGGCTCCAAGGTTGTAAGGTAAGATAGGAGCCATATATAACCCACGGTCCCCCAGATAACACCTTTGAAAATCATCCGCCTTAGTAAATCAGACCAAAAAATAATCGTTATCCATATCAATTAAAGAAATCTCCCCGCTAGGGTTCCACAACGTCTTTATTTATTGCAAGAGTGCCGCATAACCAATCGATCTAGCCAACAAGCGAACAATCACCGAATTAGCCAATTGTGCATCAATTAACGCGTGGAGACACTCCGAAAAATCAATAGTAGGCACCCCATCCACAACCTTCATGGTAACGTCATTCGATCTCATCTCAACATCTAAATCTGGTATTATATTATCAACTCGCTTTTCACTTACTCACCCCAATACCATGTCCCTAAAGGAAACTCTCAACCCAACTTGATCTCCTACGCCCATCGAAACTAACTGGCTATCGTGCACCACAGGTTCAACCACCATGGGTACCTCCGCTGCAAGGTCGTCCTGTGTAGCAGCGCAAGATAAACCTTCTTCACCTTCCAAACCTACTTTCTCAAGCACAATTGGATCGCCCTCATTCATCTATTCCAGCCCCTGACACTTAAAATTATCCTGCCCAACGATCGGTAACGGATGTTCTCCATCTGCACCATCTGGCGGCCTCCCTGCCGTAGTCCCAAGCGCTGGCAGCAGACCAGGTAAGGCCAAACCCGAATTAGGGTTTTCAGTTGCTCCCGAGATTCTTGGAGAAGAGAACATATAAATTTTTATTATTAATATTAGAGGGAAAACGATTTTGGCTCCCAAACCCAAATTTTGAACACCTAAATCTGATAGTCTTTAGTGGCCTTTCTTTATGTGACATCATGAAAAGTTATTGCTCAAAAAGAAAAGAATAAGAATTCAAATAAAAAACTTTCCAAACCCAAATTTCGAACACCTAAATCTGATACCAAATGATAGAACATGGAAGCTAAATAAGGATCAAATCAAATGCATAGAATAAATGAACTGTTGGGTTTTATGTTGCTTGATTTCCTACAACCGATGTGTTTGCCAAGTTTGGAGAAGATTGTATTTTTTGGTGATAGATGTATGGAAGCTAAAATGAAAATGACAAGATGATTTATAGTGGTTCAACCTTCTAACCAAGGTTTACATCCACTACCTTAGCTCCCCACTAAGGATTTCCAATCAATTCACTATTGATTCGTCCCCTTTTCTAGGCTTAGAAGGAAACCCTTATAAAATCGATCAAGCTTTCTACCCAAAGCTTGATCAAACCCTCTTTACAAAGAGATGAAAAATAAACAAACTTAAATCCCTCTAATAGGTATTTGTTTGCACAATTAAGCTCTCACCCAAACCTAAAACACTTGAGCAAATATAACAATTTTGGCTCACTAGTGTTTGTCTATACAAGAAGTTGACAATTAGGCACTAAGACATATTTTTGATCATATGATGTTTGAAAATTGAAGCATTAGCCTTCTCTTGATGCTTAGAGGTCCCTTTTATACTCCTAATTGAGTTTGTAGTCGTTACTAGCCGTTGGGGTTGAATTGGAGCCGTTGGAGACTTTATTTCCCACCATAAATGCATTTATGTAGCCTACCGTTTCGGTACACGTGAAGGCGTATCGGTACGCCTTTCTTCAAAACTAGCCGTTGGGCTCTTTGTCAGCCTATGCGTATCGGTACGCTTGAGGGTGTATCGGTACGGTCTGCAATTTGAAAGATCATTGGGAAATAGCCATTGGGGTTGTTAATGCAGGGATCAGTACGCCTAAGATACGTATCGAAACGACCCCTATCTGTATCGATATGGGTAAGCATGTATCGGTACGGGTTTTGGCAGATTCAAAACTTGGATAAAAAGGCATCGATACGGGGTATACCGTTTCAGTGCGGGCTTGCTGAAAAGTCAAGTTTGACTACTTTAAATCAATTAAAATTTTGCCAAAAACCTTTTTAAATACCTCAAACATATTTTCAAGTTGTTTGGACTTAAAGATATGTTTTAAATTCTTTTCAAATTTGTCCCAAAAAATTTCAATTATTATATCAAAACACTTAGTTCTACATTCTCCCCCTTTTTATATAATAAAACCAAGTTGAAAAATTGTTTAGAATTTCTCCCCCTTTGTGAAATAAATTTTGAATAAGAGAATTAAGATTCAAAATCAATTAAAGGCTCCCTTATTCATTTGAAAATTCAATTTTTCAAATCATTTCTCCCCCTTTTTGTTATATCAAAAAGAATTTAAAATAATTTTAGGCTCAAAATAACAATGAAGGTTTAAATTTTGAAACTGTTAAGAATGTTTGGTTTTAAAAATAGCTCCCCCTTACTCAAGGCATCATCAAAGAATGTTAGTCCAACACATATGATTAAACTAGCTGAATTAAAAAAACTAAATAAAAGGAATTCAAATAATTTTACCAACACTTGAATCCAAGGGAGGATGTGAAGCCTTCCTCTTCAAGTGTTCTTCCTTGTGTGCATGGAGCTCCCTGTCAATATTTGACTTGTTGATCAACCTCCATCACACCTATCATAAGACAATCAAGTAATTTTTGGTATCCAAATTGCTTTGGATCCATAGACGTTAGTAGCACACAATTTAGTCCCCTTAGGAATCCATTTTTCAATTTCATCCTTTTTAGTTGAAGTACTTAGTCCTTTTGGGACCCAAATACTTCTAAACATTTTACCATTTACGAATCTAGGGGCACTAGATTGTCTTACATAAAAAATTGATTTTCCAACATTATTTTTCTTTTCAAGCTCTTTGGAAATCAAATCTTTTTCTTCTTGAACTTTATGAAGCAAATTTTGTAAATCAAAACATTTTTGTTCAAACTCTTCGAGTTTTGCTTCAAGTTTAATTTTGGTTTTAGAAATCAAATCATTTTTAATTTTCAAATTTGAAATCACTTTCTTGTTTTTCAAATTGTGATTTTTAAATTCTAAAACCAAATCGTCATAGGCATCTTGTAATTCATCAAATGAATATGAACATGAAGTAGATGAATTAGAAGTTACCCTTGAATCTTCTTCGATGGCCATAAGGCAAAGGTTGGCTTGTTCATCGTTGGTGGAGTCTTCATCACTCCAAGTAGCCACATATGCCTTCTTCTTATGGCTTGAAGTGCTTGCCCTCTTCTTCTTTATGGATTCTCGTTCGAGTTCTTTCAAGGCTTTCTTCATGAAAGGGGCACACTTCTTGAAGAGATGAACTATCTCTTCTTCATCATCCTCCTCTTCTCTTAAATCTACATGATGGCATGTGGAGGATTTGAGAGCAATGGAATTTGTGCTGATGTCAAGCCCATTGAGCTTCTTCTCCCTCATAGCTCTAATCTCTTCCTTCTTCTTCTCCTATTCTTTGTTTTTCTTCATAATTTGGTGAGTGAGAAGTGACCCCATGAGCTCATCAAGCTTCAAAGTCTTGAGATTCTTGGCTTCGATGATGGCGGTCCTTTTTGAGTCCCATGAATCAGGAAGAGAATAGATAAGCTTTCGGACAAGCTTCTCTTCTGGAATGACTTCTCCATAGCCTTTGAATCCATTGGTGATGGTGGAGAATCTATCGAACATCTTCGTAATGTCCTCATCCGGTTCCATCTTGAAGTTTTCATACTCTAGGTTGAGGAGCCCGATCTTGGTCTCCTTTACTTCGTTTGTACCCTCGTATGTAACTTCAAGCTTGTCTCATACCTCATTGGCACTCTCGCAAGAAGACATCTTCTCGTATATGTTGAGGCTAAGTGCACAAAAGATGAAGTGCAAAGCCTTGCAATTTAGCTCCATCTTCTTACGATCGTCGGCACTCCACTCCACCTTGTTTCCTTGTGGTACGAACGGGCCATCTTCTATGATATCCCAAAGCTTGTAATCTTTGGATTTGACAAAGAAAATCATCCTCGTCTTCCAATAAGCATAATTGGTCTCGTCGAAGAAGGGTGACTTGTCGATGGATTGCACCATTTGATCAGTTGGTTGATATGTTGTATCGAGCTTCCTAGATCACCTCAATAGGGTGTTAATCCTCTTCAATTGAGCCAAGATCTGATATCAATTGTTGGGTTTTGTGTTTTTCGGTTTCCTACAACTGATGTGTTTGCCAATTTTGGAGAAGATTGGAATTTTGGGTGATAGATGTGTGGAAGCTAAATTGAAAATGAAAAGATGATTTATAGTGGTTCAACCTTCTAACCAAGGTTTACATCCACTACCTTAGCTCCCCACTAAGGATTTCCAATCAATTAACTATTGATTCGTCCCCTTTTATAGGATTAGAAGGAAACCCTTACAAAACCGATCAAGCTTTCTACCCAAAGCTTGATCAAACCCTCTTTACAAAGAGATGAAAAATAAACAAACTTAAATCCCTCTAATAGGTATTTGTTTGCACAATTAAGCTCTCACCCAAACCTAAAACACTTGAGCAAATATAACAATTTTGGCTCACTAGTGTTTGTCTATACAAGAAGTTGACAATTAGGCACTAAGACATATTTTTGATCATATGATGTTTGAAAATTGAAGCATTAGCCTTCTTTGATGCTTGGAGGTCCCTTTTATACTCCTAATTGAGTTTGTAGTCGTTACTAGCCGTTGGGGTTGAATTGGAGCCGTTGGAGACTTTATTTCCCACCATAAATGCATTTCTGTAGCCTACCGTATCGGTACACGTGAAGGCGTATCGGTACGCCTTTCTTCAAAACTAGCCGTTGGGCTCTTTGTCAGCCTATGCGTATCGGTACGCTTGAGGGCGTATCGGTATGGTCTGCAATTTGAAAGATCTTTGGGAAATAGCCATTGGGGTTGTTAATTCAGGGATCAGTACGCCTAAGATACGTATTGAAACGACCCCTATCCGTATCGATACGGGTAAGCCTGTATCGGTACGGGTTTTGGCAGATTCAAAACTAGGATAAAAAGGTATCGATATGGGGTATACCGTTTCGGTGCGGGCTTGCTGAAAAGTCAAGTTTGACTACTTTAAATCAATTAAAACTTTGCCAAAAACCTTTTTAAATACCTCAAACATATTTTCAAGTTGTTTGGACTTAAAGATAAGTTTTAAATTCTTTTCAAATTTGTCCAAAACATTTTTCAATTATTATATCAAAACACTTAGTTCTACATGAACAATGGCGTAAAGAAAATGATGAAAATGGTAGCAAGTTTGTTTGAAAGTGGAGTGTGGACTTGCTGGAAAGTTTAAAGCAAGTTATTATATCGGGAAATAGATAACTGATGGAAGTCCGAGAAAGGTTAATGAAAACCTAGACAAATTTACAAACTGGTAAGCTGGGAACCCCATGCCCATAACGATGGCAATGTCTAGGTATGTTACTTTCACAGCAATATCTTCAGCAAAAGCTCGGCAAGCCTCATTCACAACCGGAAAGAATATCATTTTCACAATGTCCTTCTTCGATAATAACACATACTGTGTACAAGAGTAATCCCACAAATACGAGATCAAGAAAGCGTGATGAAAAGGAAAAGAATTAAATTCTATTCTTTATAATGTTGATATCAAGGGAGCTTGTACTTCTCGGTAGTAGATGTGATCATAGAACATTCTAACTAACATGAGACAAAATTTAAAATTTTCAAACATTGATACCAGACACAAATTAAGAAAAAAGAACTAGAGATCACACCGGTTAGACTTTTAGTTCTTTGTTCAGCCAATTGCAGTGTTGAACCAGTGATATATTAAATGAAAAATTCAAGGAAATAAAAAATATATTAAAAAATCTAAACTCAGTTGAACAGCCGATTTTTACTCCGCTTTCTAGTTTTTTTAACGATTCACGCGGGGTTAAAATGTAAACGTGACCAATACTCAACAGCAACATTAGCACACAAAAAATAGAGGATCAAAGCCTACTCACAGTTCTCACACAAATCATCAGTCGGTTCAACAAATGCTAAAATCTAAACTTAGTGACTTAAACTACCAACAAGAAACATAATTCTCCAGTTCAGATCAGCAGCTACCTGACATTGAAACTCATAATACTGCACCAGATCAAATTTTTTAAAAAAAATATCAAGCGGATCGAACACTCACCACACTAAAGAATTTAGAGAACAATTGTCTACTAACCATTCATTCCAGATCCATTTGGATAAAAACATTTATTCCAAATTCAGATGAAGAAGATGGAACTACTATACCACACTAGATATTATTGTAACAAGCTATGAAATTCACAAATAACATTCAGATTGAAAGAAGTAACAAAATGAAGAACTGGACCATAAAGCAACTAACCAATAGTCTACCAAATCTAACCAAATAGAGAGTTTGCATACGCTGATTGGGGAAATTATCATGAATCCAGCAATCATCTTGATTTAAACAGCTACTGAAATCTATAAGAATTGAGGGCAACGAAACATAGAAGCAACAAAGCGAAAGACTGTGAAACAAAAAAGTGTGAAGAGTAGAAGCCAAAAGTGAACAAGTAACATAATTTCGCTATAGCGGAGTCAGATATGAGATTTTTTTTGTTCAAAGTAGATGTTTCCATTTCACGCCAAATCACAACGACGTCCGCAAGGACGGAGGTAAGACAGGACCCCAGAGGGTTTGCCTCTGGAAGTTTTTAGCCAGTTTGGCAAGGCAATCCGCAGCCCGGTTATAAGATCGAGGAACAAAAGATGAGGAGAAAGAATCGAAACATTTAGCCTGAGATCTAATATCCTCTTCAACTGCTGATGAGACCCAATTAGAGAGGAAACCCGAATAGAGCCTTCCGATAACGGTCTGACAGTCTGCCTCGATTAAGATGTTCGAGAATTCATTCATGAGGGCCAAGGAGATTCCTAGCCTGATAGCAAGAGCTTCTGCTACCGTAGCGGATGGGGCTTTTGCTGGTGCGGTTAAGCCTTGGAGAAAGGATCCAGAGCTGTCACGTGCTATAGCTGTCATCGAAGCCATACATGTTTTGTGGTCAAAAGCGGCATCACAATTAATCTTTATCGCATTAGAAGGAGGCGGGGACCAAGACCTCGTTTTCGTAGGAGGTTGAGGCTTGTCCGGAAGACAAGCTTGTACGGTATGGGAGAATTCCTTGAAATCCCGTTCAGCACGCAACCATACATCCCAGGGGAGATCATTCCTTCCTTCAAAAACCCAGGCATTCCTCAACTTCCAAATAACCCAAAGGAGAAAAGCAATAAGAGCGCAACCTTCCTCAAATTCCTTCAGTTTTCGAAAATCATTAACCTTGAGCCACCATTTAGGAAAGCCGGAAAAACCAAGAGCGGATGGAAGATAGTTAAAGCCAGAAGCCTTCCAAATCGCTTGAGCAAACGGGCAGAAAAACAAGATATGTTCAATGGTTTCCTTTTGTTCTCCGCACCTAGGACAAAGAACAGAGTCCTGGTAGCTCCCATGGAAGCGAGCCGCGCGGATACTTTGTGCAGGCACAATATTCTGGCACAGTCTCTAGAGGAAGGACCGAATTTTAGAAGGGACCTTCAAGTTCCAAATGGAATTCCATAAGAATTTGTTATCATTCAAAGAGCTGCTAGAGGAAGGGTTCGAAGCATATTTAAACTTCTCATCAATGAAGTGATACCCCGACTTAGCCGAGTACTCTCCATTCTTTTTTCCCACCCATATGAGAGTATATTTGACTTCTGGTCCTCCTATTGGGATAGTCAGAATCGCATTAGCTTCATCCGGTGAGAAGAGGCCTTCAATTTTGGAATTGTCCTAAGACTTGTGATTCGAGTTCATGAGACTGTGAAAGGAGGGGTAGGGACAGTTGGGCGGTGGCTGAGTGGACACCTTGAAATTGTGTACTTTTGGAATCCAGTTGTCATGCCATGTTGAGATACTTCTATCATTTCCGAATTGCCAAAGAGAGTCGTCCCTAATAACTTTGATCCCCTCCATTATACCTGCCCAGGCCCAGGAAGGCTTGGAGTTCTTGGGAGCGTCAAAAATGTTTTCGTTCGGGAAGTAGATACCTCGGAACAAAGAGAGTCTGGATGCTTAACCAATTTCCATGCGACTTTTGCGATTAGAACTCTGTTGAAAGTTCTAAGATGTCGAAAGCCCAAGCCCCCTTGATCCTTCGGACGACAGAGATCTTTCCAATTTATCCAATGGAAGCTTTTCTCCTTGTGCTCATAGTTGTTCCACCAGAACTTAGCTACAAGCGAGCTGATTTCATCACAGAAAGTAATGGGGAGAAGGAAACATTGCATGACATAAGTAGGAATTGCCTGAGCGACAGCCTTAATGAGAACTTCCTTCCCGGCTTGATTGAGCAATTTAGCTCTCCATCCCTTGAGCCTATTCTGAACTCGTTCCTTGATGAAAGCCCGGGCCTCTTTTTTGCTTCTCCCTCAAAAGGGGGGAAGACCAAGATATTTTCTATCCTCCTCCATTGGTCAAAATCCCAGCACGTTTGAAAGGTGAAGCCTCATATTATTGCTAACATTTAGGGAGAAACCAACCGAGGATTTCTAAAAATTGACAGTTTAACCTGTAGAATGTTGGAAAAGATTGAGAATTCGAAGAAACACTTCACAGTTCTTTGTATTCACCTTGGAGAACATAAGACAATCATCGGCAAACAACATGTGACTTATGACCGGACATCGTCTTTTAATTCGAAGGCAATCAAGTTTGTTCGCCTCGGCCTCCTTATCCATAATCCACGAAAGGATGCTCCAGATGAAAGTAAATACGAAAGGGGACAACGGATCACCTTGTCTTAAGCCCCTTCCAGCGGAAAAATCACCCACTTTCTCCCCATTCAAGACTGGGGAAAACGAGGTGAAAGAGACACATTCCATGACTCTAGCAACCCACCACTCACTGAAGCCCAATCGAACCATCACAAAGTGTAGGATATCCCAGTCCACTTTATCGTAAGCTTTCTCAAGATCAATTTTCAGAGACATTAACCCCATCTTCCCCTTTTTGCCCGCTTGATTGCAAGAAACACTTCATTTGCAAGAATAATGTTGTCGTGGATAGATCTGCCTTGAACAAAAGCTGACTGGCATTGAGGGATGATATCCGGGAGAAATTTTTTCAGTCTCGTTGCCAGGATCTCAGTGATGACTTCAAGAGAAAAGTTACAAAGACTTATCAGTCTGAAATGGGAGACTTCCGATAAGCTTGGTTTCTTGGGGATAAGGACAATGTTGGTTTTATTAAGTCCATGGTCCAACACTCCCTCGCTAAAGAAAGCAGACACCATTTCAATGAGGTCTCCTTTAATAGTTTCCCAAAAGGTTTGGTAGAAACTTCCAGGAAAACCGTCGGGCCCAGGTGCTTTAGATGCTCCCATATCAAAAACCGCCTTCTTTATCTCCTCATCAGACACATTTTTACTTAGCTCAGAGTTCATCTCCTTAGTAACCAAAAGGGGAATGTACTCCCTAAGACCCTAGAAGTCAATAGAATGATCCTTGGAGAACAAGTTTTGAAAGTGTTGATGCAAATGACAAGCGATATCTGCAGTTTCCTCCATCCAAGATCCATCATTTCTCTTCAATCTAACTATGGAGTTGGTTCTTATATGTTGGATGGTTGTTGCGTGAAAAAAAATTTGTATTTATGTCTCCCCATTTTAACCAATTGACTCTTGAACGATGATGTCAATACCTCTCCTCTTTCTCCCATTCAGAATCAAGTTCCTTCTTCATTTGCTAAAACTCTTCCATCTCTGAACTCGTGAGTTTCCTTCCCTGGAGTTGTTTAATCATGGTTATTAACACCCTTTTCTTTTCATTTCTCTGCTTAGTCTTCATTTTACTCCATTCAATGAGGGCCCTTATGGTACTTCGAATTTTCCTCCCAAAGTTACCAGCATTTCGCACAGCGGTAGATGCTTGCCAACCACCGGAGACAGTTTGGGAGCAATCCTCCTTCAGAAGCCATTTGTTCTCAAATTTGAAATGTTTTTTGTATTTCCTAGAATACCCTTCAATGGGCAAGATAATGGGAACGTGATCGGAGCCAATAGCAATATTCATTAATCCCAGGGCTTTTGGGAAGGTCAGGCTCCATTCTGCAGAGTACAAAATGCGATCCAGTTTCTCCAGGATAGAATGGTCCCCGCTTCTTTGGTTAAACCACGTGAAGTTTCCTCCCTTGATCAGAAACTCAATAAGGCCTGACAAGTCAATAAAATCAAAAAAAACTTTTGGCCTCATCAGGATTAAAAGGTTTTCCCTTCCTTTTCCTCTTGTCTAATCACCACATTAGAGTCACCCATAATGAGCCATCTTTCGTTAGGTGATCTTCGTAGCCTACTTAACTCTTCCCAAAACGCTTGTCTTTCTTCTCTATACGGGGGGGGCGAAGATAAAGGTTCTGAACCAATCAGCTTCATCCTAAAAGACCACTTTTGTGTCGATGAAATTCTTTGTATGTTTGAGGATAGTGATGTTTGCGTCTTCTGTCCACCAAAATGCAAGACCTCTCGCTATTCCTCTTGGCTCCACATAGAAAGTTGAATGTATTTTCATTTTCATTTTAATTTTCTCTAGATACTTTTTTTCTGCTTAGTTTCGCTGAGGAAAATAATAGTGGGCCTGTATTTAGTCACAGAGTTCCGTAGGGCTCTAACAGTTTCTCTGTTTTCTAGACCACGCACATTCCAGGCCAAGATAGACATAACTTAAAGATACAGAGTGCTTAACCACAAAGCCACGCTCGTAAGTCGGATGCCAACGGGAAACGGGAATAAGCGAGCCGATGGACAGGAAAAACCCAAACACAAACAGTCGGTCAACACCAAATATGAAAACACCCGATCATACAGAGACAAATAAAGGAAACATTCAAAACGTATCCGGACCCACCATGTTACTCCATCAACCAAACAAAAACCATTTCCGGGCACAATGACTCCGCCATGAACCAAAACTGGTGAAGACAATCATCCAGAACAGAACCGATAAAGAGCTTGCGCAAAAAAAACAAAACCTGCAGAAACAAACGATTGCCAAGAGAAGCACAGCCAAGCACACAAAAGAAAACCAAGCAGACTGCAAGGTCACTCAAGAGACCAAAGAGAAAAACCGATGCACCAAAACAGAAACCAAGAAGGTGGTAATTCACGAGGAAGTAGGGCGTGGCGAGGGGCAGGGAGAGAGAACCAGAAAAGGGGAGTCGCCGGTAGGGAAAAGGGGTAAAAAACTCAATTACCGACGGGAAGGGGTAACCAGTCGAAATTTCGGCAGTCAAAACGCACCTTGAAATCTTTGAAAAACCTGAGAAAAAAGCTCGCAGGGTGCAACCCAGCTAGGCCCAGCAGCGAGCGGTGACGACTCACCACAGTGAAGGCAGCCGCGACCACCACCTAAACATCTCTGTCGTTGCACTTCCTTGGAGCAAACCAGCAGGTGTCGTCGTTCACTACTGTCTTCCAGCACAGTGGAGACCTCTTGACGGGGACGACGCCACACAGTCTTGAGGGCCGCGCAACAATGCTGGGACGGTGAATCAAAGTACACGTCTGAGGCTCGAGGGATTTGGACGATAGGAGGATTTAGGGGCGCGTGGCGCGCGTAACCTTGGATTATTTATGAATGAGAACCCTGAGAGACTTAATAATATATATATATGAGTCAGATCTGAGATTATATCGAAAACTTGATGAGTTTTGAATGACGGGTTTAGATATAAGATCTGGAAAATAGAGATGAAATGGTAGATATATGAACCACTTAGCAAAATTAGAGGAGGTAGAACAGAAAATTAAATAGCATGGAAGAAGCGTGTGTGAATGATGCATCGGAACAACATTAGGATCTTTGGCGAATGATACCATGTGAGAATGTGACCATCAATAATCGAAGTAGATTATGAACGGCTAGGATTTAGTGAAATAACAAAATTATAGAGAAAGAATGAGTATTTATAGCCTGAAATTACAACAAACTCAACAACTTAAACAAATAGCCCAACAGACTCTAATAGCCTTTCAACTAATTAACAAGCTAATTATTTAATTGTCTAACACATTCATGTTCAAGGCTTGTTGTTTTCTTTCTTATTATTTCGGATTACTTATTCAAGTCATTTCAAATTCAAACCGAATAGGTTAAAATCAAATCAAATTCAAGTTTTGGCTTATCAAATTAATGTTTCAGGTTTTGGTCAAATTAACAAGTCTACTTAGAAGTTAACCAAATCTCATGTTAAATGCAGATTTCTCATTGAAACAATAGTAAATTCATACTTTCTTGACTAATTACTTTTCTCTAGCTCAGTCTACCTTGGACCATCGTCTTTTCTTCCTTCGGTTCCTTTCTTCACCTTTGATCCAACACCTACCACTTCGAAAAAATGGAGAAAAACGAAATGTAAATGAATTTCACATTAAATTTTTTTTTGGAGAAAATATACTTTTGAATTTTTGTTGGAGGAATGAGATTTAATTTATTATGGAGTTGAGGGAAAAAAGAGAGGAGACATTTAGCTTAAGAAATTAGAGGTTTGGAGCTACTAGATTGGATTTAATTAACAACGACAAGGCAACTTAGTTAGCAATCGTCGTGAAACAAAACCAACCAATGATTTTGAAAAAAGTATCCAAATTGATTTTGAAAAACTTAGCAATGTCTGTGATGGCGAGGAAAAACAAGAGAGAAAGAACGGGGAGTCACTCTACAAGAGAAAAACTCGATGAAATTGCTCTATTTAAAATTTAAATAGCATGCAAAAGTTCCAATTTGAGAGGGTGATTAATTCTTTTTACCATTATTTTATATGTTTACGTAGATATTGTCACGGGTCATTACTTTCTTCCTAAAAATTATGTCTAATAAAATATACAGTGTCATCGTTTATATATCTCAAGGCTTTCATTTTCCTTTTTGATGTGAGATTAATATCTTCGTTTCTTTCTAGGCGTGACAATATGTATATATGGGGAGAATTTATTTATATTAGTATAAAATTATGTGAGTTTTACACACTTCAATAAGTTTTTTTGTAACTAATATTTTAACAATCCATCTATTGAATTTTATGTTTTATTCACGAAAATTATGCAAGTCAAGTTTTGAATAAATTAAAATTATTTATTAAGTAAAGTTCATAAATGGTCACTAAATTTTGATAAATTATTTAATTTAATAATCAAAGTTTTAATTGTTTCAATGTTACGATTAAATTTTAGGGTAAAGTACACAGACGATCACTGAACTTTAGTAAAAAAAACAAAATGGTAACCAAACTTTCAAAAATCACAAAATGGCAATTAAACTTTATGTTTTGTAACAAAATGGTAACTAGACGTTAACTGTCGTTAAATGACTATTATAAAATTTGGTATAATAACACATTTAGTCCTTCATATTTATACATTCAATCAATTTAACCCTAATTCAAACCAATTCACTAAATTTAGCCCTCGTAATTTATGCATTCTTTCAATTTGGTCCTTAAAACAAAATTTCAAAGTATGGTAACATGATAAATAATTACAATTAAATTTTTATAGGAACTCGAAAACTCGACTCGACTCAAATCGAAAAAATTTCAAATAAAGTTTGTGTTGTAAAATATGACGCGTCAACTCGAATAACTCGAAATTTTTTGACTCGACTTGATCGAACGCTCATCTCTATCTTAAGATATGACGCGTCAACTCAAAATATTTGAATATTTTAAATCATTTTTTCTTTTAAATCGAATATTTTTTTAAATAGAATATTTAATATTTTCATATTTAAATCACATCGATTATTTAATAACAATTTTAAATATTCGATTTAAAAGAAAAAAATGATTTAAAATATTCGAATATTTAATTAAATTTTTATAGAAACTCGACTCGAATCGAAAAAATTTCAAATAAAGTTTGAGTTGTAAAATATGACACGTAAACTCGAATAACTCGAAATTTTTTTACTCGACTCGATCGAACGCTCACCTCTATCTTAAGATATGACGCGTCAACTCGAATAACTCAAAATATTTGAATATTTTAAATCATTTTTTCTTTTAAATCAAATATTTTTTAAAATAGAATATTTAATATTTCCAGATTTAAATCACATCGAATATTTAATAACTACTTTAAATATTCAATTTAATTTAAAAATATTCGATTTAAAAGAAAAAAAATTGATTTAAAATATTTGAATATTTAATTAAATTTTTATAGGAACTCAAAAACTCGACTCGACTCGAATCAAAAAAATTCAAATAAAGTTTGAGTTGTAAAATATGATGCGTCAACTCGAATAACTCGAAATATTTTTACTCGACTCGATCGAACGCTCGCATCTATCTTAAGATATGACGCGTCAACTCGAATAACTCAAAATATTCGAATATTTTAAATCATTTTTTCTTTTAAATCACTTCGGATATTTAATAACTACTTTAAATATTTGATTTAATTTAAAAATATTCGATTTACAAGAAAAATATTGATTTAAAATATTCGAATATTTAATAAATATTTAAAGTAATTATTAAATATTCGAATATTTAAAAGAAAAATATATTTAAAGTAGTTATTAAATATTGGAATATTTTAAATCATTTTTTCTTTTAAATCGAATATTTTTAAATTAAATTGAATATTTAAAGTAGTTATTAAATATTCGAATATTTTAAATCATTTTTTCTTTTAAATCGAATATTTTTAAATTAAATTGAGTATTTAAAGTAGTTATTAAATATTTGATGTGATTTAAATATGAAAATATTAGATATTCTATTTCAAAAAATATTAGATTTAAAAAGAAAAAATGATTTAAAATATTCGAATATTTCGAGTTATTCGAGTTGACGAGTCATATCTTAAGATGGAGATGAGCGTTTGATCGAGCCGAGTCAAAAAATTCCGAGTTATTCGAGTTGACGCGTCATATTTTACAACTCAAACTTTATTTGAAATTTTTTCGATTCGAATCGAGTCGAGTTTTCGTGTTCCTTTAAAAATTTTATTGTAATTATTTATCATGTTACCATACTTTGGAATTTTGCTTTAAGGACCAAATTAAAAGAATGCGTAAATAACGAGGGCTAAATTTAGTGAATTAGTTCGAATTAGGGTTAAATTGATTGAATGTATAAATATGAAAGACTAAATGTGTTATTATACCAAATTTTATAACAGTCACTTAACGGCAATTAACGTCTAGTTACCATTTTGTTACAAAATATAAAGTTTAATTGCCATTTTGTGATTTTTGAAAGTTTGGTTACTATTTTATTTTTTTTTACCAAAGTTCAGTGACCGTTGTGTATTTTACCCTAAATTTTATGGTTTGCTTCAATGTTACCGTTCCCCTTTTAATCACCATTTATTATCTAACGGTGCTTTGAGACATTTCTACGTCAGCATAAATGAAAACTCAGCTTTCTAACTTTCCTGTCCCTCCCTTTCAAATCCTTTTCTTCAAAATTCATCCTCTCAATTTCTTCCCAGATTTTCACTCTCCCCATTTTAGATTTCTCTGGCGAGAAAGTCGACAAAACCTATCTCGACCTCAAGTCTGCTCCACTTGAAATTGCCCGAGTGGCCATTCACCGAGAAATCATCACCGACCTTCAAAACAAGCGTGTTATGTCAAAAGAGAGGAAACATCATCAAAGATGTTCGTAAGAAAAACTTTGGTGGATGACTCATACATGCCATTGAAGATGCATATTCAAAGTTCAAATTTCCATCTGCTTTTAACTAACTTCATTAGCTTATGCTTCTTTTTCTTCTTTCTTTTATGAAATTAAACAAGACTTTTTTGGCAGGTAAACGATAACAAATATGGGAATGAATAGATATTCAAAAAAAAAATATGGGAATGAATAGCAATGTGTGGTGGGTTCAAATTTGGGGTGTTTTTTCACTCATTCCAAAGGGATTTTCATTTATTTTACATTGGGAGACTCAAGTTTCTCATCTTCATCTTTCTCTTCAACCTTTCCTTTATTCTCAATCTCATGTTTTCATAGTTTGTTAGTCTTGTACAGGCAAGAAATTTTAAAATAAAATTTATGTCATTTATGCTTATGATAAGAATCTGAATTATCTGAATTTGCAAGCTTCTTCTTTACTTTTTGACCTCATATTATAAATTGGCTTTATTTAATTGATTCGATTAATTATCTCATAGAAAATTGGTTAATTTGATTTTTGAACTTATAAAATCGAACTGAAGCAAATGAAAGGAGTTTAGGTTTTTGCATATAGTCAACTTTCCAAGAGATTAATTCATAAGAAAAATATAGCAATTCTGGGTGTCTTGATATCACAAACATAAGCAATTGGAGAGAGTGGAAAGCTGAGAAGAAATTGAGAGGATGAGAGTTTTGAAGAAGTGGATTTGGAAGGGAGGGAAAGGAAAGTTAAACAGTTGTCTTTCAATTCAGCCGACAACTCAAAGTTACATTTTATTATATTTCAAAATGATGTGTCATTTTTATTTTAAAATGATGTAGAAATGTTTGGTGTGGTGGACAGTTAGTCAGCACGTTGTTAGAAAATTAACGGTGTTTAACGAAAGAGTAGTAACATTAAAAAAATATATAAAGTTTAATGATAATATTAAAATAATTGAAAGTTTGATTAGTAAACTGAATGATTTATCAAAGTTCATCGACCATATTTGTTTTATGTGGACAGTCATTTTTATTTATCTATGTTTGGTGTGGTGGACAGTCAGTCAGCACACTTTACGTCTTTACCCCTATTTGTTTTATGTAAAAATATCCAACTGTTGTATATATATATATATAAATAGGATTCTCTTAAACTTGAATGTTTTGCACTTTTTTTGCATTGATAGATTATCACAAGAAAAAAAAATAAAAGAATAATCTTGGTTATTTATTTATCCTCATCTAACGGTGCATAAAATGTGTAAAAGTAATGGAGTTTTACACAGTGTAAGTAGATCATATCTCATATCACACACACACATATACATATGACAATTAACAAGTACAATTATACTTATAAATTTAACGGTTGGATCATTAAAATTATAATCATAAAAGAATTGTTAACGATCCTTAGAGCAGGTGGTAAAAGCTCTCTCTCCTCTATGTTGTGGGTTCAATACTCATTAAGAGTAAAAATTATCTTTTTTAACTTTTAATCTTATTTATCCATTCCACTTATCTAATTATAAAAAATTAGTGTCAAACTAATTCAGTTTTACGAGAAATTATACCATAGGTCTGGCTTATCACATCAGTCATAGTCTCAACCAATGTAAACTATCCAATTCACTACTTTTTTCTATGTCATCAACTCACTTATATAGTAACTTCCAAAAAAATTGTTTTTCAAATCAAATGTAGAAAATTAGTGAAGATTCGCTGGTTGAAAAAATGATGGGAGAAAAAAATAGTGAAGTGTGTAGTTTTTATTGGTTAGGACCATGGATGATGTGAGCCAGACTTATAATATAATTTCTGAGTTTTACATAGTGTAGTTGGATCTTAACCCATTTAGTTTTACACATTTTTTAGACCGTTAGATAAAAGTAAACTAATTATTGAGATAGTTTACTTATCTTTTATTTTTCTTTAAAAACATCCACATTTCTTACTGATAATATCAACCATCCACTTACTCTCATCCAACCCTCAAAACAATTTAAAAAATACATACGTAAGAGAATCATACCTTTATATATATCCATGCATAAAGAAATTTATGATAAAGTTTATTTTAGACGTGTGTTGTTTTTTATAATGTTTAATTTTTTTTATATTTAAGACTATTATTAGTTTATGTATAATATTTACTTTATAATTCTGTTTTAGACCATAATTATATACTATATTTTATACTTTGATTTTATATAGATTTCGTCACATTTGTGTATATATTTACATATTAATTATTTTTTATGCCATGCCGTGTTTTGTAAATTATTATGATTCATTTTATTATAATTGTTTATTTCAGGCAGAAGTTATTAAGTTAACGAGTAATTTACATTTTAGAACATAGAATTTGATATCAACTTTTATATAGATCATTAATATTTAATTTATTTAAATTACATCGCTTATCATTACTGTTAATAAATTAATTCACACTATGTTAAATACCATTTTATCAGTTTGAAAAGAAAAAAAAAAACTCTTTATCTTCTGCTTCAAAAAAAAAGTCACCATCTTGGTTTTGGTTATGAAACCATGACTATACCAATTGAATAAAGTTTAATAATAGTATATCGAATAAAGTTCAACTAATATTATTATTGGTACAATATATAAGAGGACATGAAACCGAATATGTTTAAACACTCAATATCTTTCAACTTATGAGTGGAAAAGTGTAACACTGAATGTTTAAAAATAAAATAATATATTGATTTTTGCCAATTACTTTAGTTATTATTTGAGACCAATTTCTTTCATTGACAGTAATATTTACTTTCATCCAGTTTCGTTGGTCATTTTAAACCGGTTGAACTTAATTTCTTTCGGCCACCGATATTTTTATTAAATTAAAAAAAAAAGTTGTTTTTGAAAGGTATATTACATGAGATTGTAATGGTCGAAGACCTTTTTCAAAGAGTGTAATGGTAGGAAATTATGAGCTTTAACACCACAATAAAAGGTCCATTAAGACAAATAAAATAAGTTTTAGTGCAAGGGTTAACAGGTTTCTCCATGAAGAATAAATCATAGATTCGACAACTTATATCTTCTGCAAAAATTATAGGTAATAAACCCAACAATAACTCCATCTATGTTAAGCTGAATTAATTATACCCACACCATCCGACAGTTTTGTTCGTTCTGAAACCAATTTCAGAAGGTCCCGATTCCGATCTCGGTGGAGGAGCTCTGTATTCCCTTGGTTTGGCAGGGTCTACGAAAATAACCCATCCATGTAAGAACTTGGCATTCATTTCTTCTCTAGCCTTCTCAGCTTCTTCAATGGATGTATATGTAACAAAACCGAATCCTTTTGACCTTCCAGTGGCTCTGTCTCTTATGACTTTCGCTGAAACATAATTTAAAAGTAACATATCACGATGAAAGCAGAACGAACAAGTATGCTTGTAAAGAAACTTAACTCTAAAGACAAAAGAAAAACAAGATTAGTTAAATTAAACCTTCAACAATCTGGCCAAACGGGTTAAATGCCTCTTGGAACTGTACATCTGTTGTTTCTCTCGAGAGACCTGTTCAATACATCAAGAGAAGGGGTGATTATGGTTCAGAAAGTTTCAGCAGACTATGATTAAAGGGGATCGTTAAAAGATATTGCGAATATCCATCAGCAAACACATAATGTTCTCCCCATCTGTAATATTACTGTCTCAGATGGCAACCAGAGTTCCCCCAAACACATCAGTAAATGGCAAAGAGATTTTGAAACTCTAAAAATAAACTGAAGTACCTGGGGGAACTCTAGTGGGCACCATGGCATATACTTTCTCTTAGTTCTTGTTTCGTAATAACAGATGCTCTCTCTAGTTATTTATACAGTGTTCTAGACTTCTACTTCATAAAACAAGGGGCACTCAAGGACTCAAAAAACAAGATAGGCTGAACCTAGACGTGATCTTGGGTTAAGTGAAAAGAGAAAAAATGTGAGCACAAAAGGACCTTTACCTTTATGCTTAATATTGCTACCTTTTCATTTTCAACTACTTATGTGAGAATATGTATCGTATCAGATGCATATCTTTCTTGCCACACTATCGCGAATGCTATTCATTCATTCTTCATTTAACCCAAAATTATGACTAGATTCAATACGATATACTTCATTTCTTTTTTCCTTCAAAACTTGAGCGTAATGTAAAACAACAAAACAAAAAGACAGCACACAGCATGAAAGAAAGCAACTCTAAGCCATTAACAATCCTACAACTGTTAATGTAGAAATTGGAAAATACTCAATGGTGGATCTTGGAATTTGATTTTGAGGAGTTGGCTAGAACTATATATACATGATTTTCGTTTAACACTTGTGATAGCAAATGGCAATTTAACTAAGTCTATTTAAATTGGAAACATAAAATTAGATAATGATATTGCATATAAATAAATTAAATTAAATTAGCAATTTTAATTAGAAAAGGCTAATTTAAATTTATTCAACCTGAATATATGCATATACATGCAGGAGATTTCAAAATTTTGTGGGGTTAAGACCCCTTGACTCATACTACCATCCACCCACATAGGTTGGCTATTTGACAAGAATCAACTATTCAGCAGACAGCAATGCAACGCACAAAATCTTTCCTTTTGTCCGAAAAATTGTCATCTTAATGCCAATCAATCATGTGATAATACCATTGAACTTCATGGTACCACAAGTTACTGGTCACGCATCCATGAGATGTTGCCTTAATCCGACTAATCCAATCCAAATTAACTCAAAATACAATGCAAATAAACATAGACACACCAAAGATTTTAGACTAGGTTTCACTAGATACGACCTCAATCCAACTAATCCCAACTGCTATTTCAATGAATGCCAGATTCTCATGTTGAACTAAAGATATTAAACCCGCCATAGAAGGTTCTGAAAATTGGAACCTTTGTTTGAAATAGGCACAGTGAGACAACACCATGGACAATAATTCACTCCTTATTCACCTACAACTATGAGTAGGAATGTGATTGCAATTCATGATTCAGACAAACACAAGAGAAATACTAAATTCTTCATGGCATAACTAAATAGGTAAGAAGGGAAAAAAGGTAATTAGGTTTTGAATAATAAAGTTTATGCCTTTAAAGCTTGATTAGCCCCATAAATTCGGGTTGGCATCCTATCAATACATTTCCATCCATTTTTTCCCAATACATTCCCACTGATGAATGGTTGAAGTCATAGTAGTAGATGGTGATTAAACTGTTATGGGATTGTAATGGACTTAAAGTAAAGGAGGGAGCCAAATCCCATAAATTTATGCGTTATGTTTAATTCAATAGAAAAAAGGAAGAAATCTCCCCAATTTTTAAATCTTATCATTGTATTTGTTTAGGATAAGTAAATCAACTTCCCCAAATTTTATCTAAATTTCTTGTTTTATTCTAGACCCAAGTTATAAAAAAGAATCTGAATTCGAAAACAAAAAATGAAGAAATGGAAATGAAATTAGTAACTCCAATGGAAAACCCTTAAAAAGAAAGGTATAGGAAATGAGAGAATACCACTAATGAAAAGCTTGGGGGCAGTGAGAGTAGAATTCAGACGAATCGAAGAGAACTGAGAGCACAGCGGGGAGGATCCGGTGAAGACGCGGCGGAATCGGGAAATTAAAGCCATCGGGACGGAGGCAAAAAAGAGGTGGAGCAGAGGATGTTGGAAAAAATAAGCAACGGGGTTTAGGGTTTATTATTAGACAAGATGCCCAAATTTTTTTTTACTAACATTACACTCAATAGTATTTTGACATTTTTTTTTGGCTTTCACCTCTAATATTTTATTTTATATCAAAATGATAACTTGGTTAGGACATTTGCCATGTCAGCAAAAAAATTAAACATATTTTTTTATTTTTCTAAAAATAATTAATAATAATTTATTTAGCTTATTATTTCTAGTTTTTTAAATAATAAATAATAATTTATTTGATTTATTATTTTTTAAAAAGTATTTTTTAATTTTTTTTAAAATAATTAGTAATATATAATGTTTAAATTATTATTTTTATTTTTAAAAATAATTAAATGAATTATTTTTTATTATTTTTTAAATATAATAAATTATTATTAATTATTTTGAGAAAAATTTTAAATATATATTTTTAAAAAAAATTGTTGATGTGGCAAAGTGTTATGTTAGCGTCCCAAGCCAAGTCCTCCTGTCATATCAGTATCTCGCGTTGATCGCTGGTCAACTAACGGTTTCCATCCACTGTGAGCCACTTCCATCTAAAATGAAACATTAGGTGTGAAAGTGGACCAAAAAAAAGAATATGAGCTAAAACGACTATTCAATGAAACGTTAGTAAATTACATCCATGACTACTCAACTATAGGTTCGATCCTATTTTGATCACCGAACTATAAAATTATTAATCATACCATTCAACTATTAAAATAGTTTTAATCAAATCACTGACAGTTAATTTCTTACGAAAATGACGACGTGACATCTAGATAACTTTGCATAATTACATGTGCAGTCCTCTTTACTTACTCATGTTATCTATTTGGTTTTAAATTTAATTTATATCAATAAATTTAGCTCATCAATATGATGGTGACATGTGTCATCATCTTTTTCTCTTAATTTTAATATTTTTAATTTAATATATTTATCCAACCAATAATAGTAACATGTGTCACCATCTGATTAGACGAAAGCAAAACAATGAGATAAAATGAGTGAATTGTGTATAATGGGATTTGATCCCAAAACAGCGTTTGTGAATCATTCGGCGGGAAGTTCGTTTATTTATTAAATAAACATGAACAAAAAAATTATTTGTTTAATTAAAAGAACGAATATGAATAAAGGGCTCGTTTGTTCATTTACGTTCGTGAACATTCGGTAATCCGCTCGTGAACGTTCGTTTATGTTCGTTTAAATTTATTAATATAGGTCTATTTATAATTATTATTTTCTGTAACAAAAGTATTATTTTTAAAAAAAAATAAAAACATATATTAAAATATATGAAATAGAAAAGAAAAAATACTCATTATACGAACAAATTAACTTTAAGACTTCAACTATATTATTTCAATGTAGCTTATTTACGATTTATGGATTTTTTATACTCGAACAAATTAACTTTAAAGTTGTATGTTATATTAATGAACTTTATGTTGTTATTGTTATGGTGGTTTATGTTCATTTACGCTTGTTTGTGTTCGTTTATCATATTATCGAACGAATACGAACAAGCTATATTCTTTAGCGAACACGTACAAAAAATTATGTCCGTTTAGTTGTTCGCATTCGTTCGTTTCTTCAATTAAATTAAACGAACATAAACATACCCTCATTTGGTCCGTTTACCGGCCTAGTGGCAAGCCCGTAGTCCAACCGATGGGCCAACAAACTACAATTAATATATTATGATAACTTGTTTACCTAATGATTACTTTGTCGCTGAAAATTAAAGAGAGTAAAATAGATTTCATAGGATTTGAACTCCAGATTAATAGAATATAACAAGAATAAAGAATAATAAGTTAATGTTATTACTATATTAATATGACAACATACTATATATGGATTAAACTACATTTAATAAAATAATAAGTATTATAATTAAAATAATATTGTCTTATATATTAAAAATATTATTAAAATGTCAATGAAAATAAGAAAATATTATATTATTCAAAATTTACAATACTTAAAATATATTAATTATATAGTAGTTTATTAATAATTATTTATTTCAGAGAACGGTTGTTTAGGAATTAAGTTTGTTTTTGCAATAAAACTTTAAGGTTTGCTTATTCCATGCTCTTCATAGTTTTCAATTAAGTTCGAAAGATTAGTTGTTAACTATCTATTTGTTCGGTATCGAGAGAGTCGAACTCACGAAAGGAATAAGTACGATCCTCATCCTAATTAGGTGCTGATCAATTCGGCCTAGACATAGGTGCGAGTTTAAGGCGGCTAAAAGAGAACGAACCAAGGTTGATGTCTTTGCAAGATTCACGCCGTGACGGGTATCATCTGCAGTGGGCAACAACATCATTCTGACTTAGAAATAAACAGGATCAATATCGAAGCGTTCTGTCGAGCCTTGAAGGTCTGCCGAGTTTGCCGCCGAGCCATCCATTCGTTCCACTGTCGAGGCAGCGAAAGCGTCAAAGCAGTCAATCTGCCATCCTCCGCCGAGGCAACAAAGTCTGGTAGCACAAAGCAACTTAACCTATTCAACGCAGTTTCACACTACTAAGCATCATAACCTAACATATTCTATCATCATGATCTTTTCTATCAATTACTTGTGTTTTATTTACTTTTTATTCTTTTATAAACTAAAATTACTTGTGCATTTATTTTATGTGCAGGAATTGCAATTTGAATAAGTTGTCCAATCCCTGTGGGAGACGCTATCTTTTATACTATAACTTGACAAGAGTGTGCACTTGCGCTCATATTTAGAAAATACTAAAACGCTCTACACATATCATGGGCGGAGCTTACTCTCGACGCCCTTAGAGGAACAAATACACAATGGACGGAGCCTTTCTCGTCGCCATTTGGAGAATTATATACATAAGAGAATGAGCCTTGGCTGACGCCCTTGGAGAAAATCATATCATGGGCGGAGCTTTTCTCGTTGCCCTTTGGAGAATTATACATAAGGGTCGGATCCTTACTTGACGCCCTAGGAGAAAATCATATCATGTGCAGAGCTTACTCTCGAAACCTTTGGAGGAACAAATACACAATGGGCGGAGCCTTGCTCATCGCCCTTTAGAGAATTATATACATAAGGGGTGGACACTTGCTCGACGCCCTTGGAGAAAATCATATTATGGGCGGAGCTTACTTTCGACGCCCTTGGAGAAACAAAAACACAATGGGTGAAGCCCTGCTCGTCACCCTTTGGAAAATTATTTACATAAGGGGCGGAGCCTTGCTCGACGCCCTTTGAGAAAATCATATTATGGCCGGAGCTTACTCTCGAAGCCCTTGGAGGATCAACATATATTGGGCGGAGCCTTGCTCGTCGCCCTTGGAGAATCGAGTGTTATGGAGTGAAGTCTTTCTCAAAACTCTTGTAGCATCGAGAGCCAGGAGTGATAGCATCTCCTTTTATTCTCTCAGAAAGTTTCTTCTGAGAAGCACAGAGGTATTCCCTTTAAGGGCACCCATATATTTTTTATAAACAATGTATGTAGGCATCTCCCTTAGGAGGCATCTCGTACCATTGGAGAGTCAAAAAAAATTCTTGGGTAGAGGCATCTCGTCGCTCTTATAGCATCGTGCCCTTGGAGAAACAGTCGATAAGTTAGGCAAATAAGCGAAGGCATCTCAACGTCCTTGTAGAAATGCAGCGCCGTTGGCACCGAATGGACAGAGGTATTATTTTTTTAAGAATGGTCGTTCATTGAGTTGATCATTTCTAATTATTCTAGAATTTGTCGCAATTTCGGAGACATTTTCGAGACAGACGAACTCTTGGAGATATCGGTAGCCGTTGTAGAATAAGTTGATAACTCTTGTAGAATAGATTATAACTTAGTGGAGATGCTTCGAGTGTTGAGAAATGCTGGTACACCCCATAGCATAGCGAAAAATTATCCGGCGAATTCCGCCAATGATCCATGTACAAGGGACGAATTCGGGGTGAGTAGGGATGAAATAAAACCTTAATAAATCTAGTATCTTGATATCCTTAGGGAGTTAGGATAAACCAAATCGAATTCGAGTCGTCATAATAGTGGTCCGACCTTTACGCAGTCCACCCGAACGAAACGAACAATATTTTCTCTTCTCTAACTATTGGAGAGGTTTTCCAAAAAAAGCATACTTGGCTGCTAGACCTTATGCCTTTATATAGCATTCAAAAAAAACTAATTCTAATTAAATTCGGATTCATTAAATATACAATATATTTAACCGAATATAATTAAATATGTAGAATCTAATTCTATTTTAATTCAAATTCATTAAATATACAATATATTTAACCGAATACAATTAAATATAGAGAACATGATTCTACTTTAATCAGGTTTCTTTAGAGATATATATTTTAGTAGTGTTTGATAATTACAATAATTATTTAATTATTAAAATATATATAAACGAAATTATCTATAATTACAATAATTATAATAATTTCGTCTTTAATAATTATAACGTGTACAACAAGTTGTACACATGATATCTAGTCGATATTTGTTCATTTCAATCATAGGGTGTAACCCTTGTAGGTTCATGTAACGTTAGTAGTAATATCTAGAACAATTCTAATATTACAAACAATGTGTGGCATCTAGCAATACATCATTGCTACCTAAGTTACATAAAGTCGTGGTTCGACTTTACCTTTTTTCATGATTAACTTCTTTTATGTATTACATCCTTTTGTCCTTATATCTAGATCGAACACAAGTCATGAATTAGTCACACTTGTATAGTCCATCTAATATTTCTTGATATCTTGAGTAGACTATGATAAACGAATAACTATGATATCTCATATCAATTTATTCGAGCATGGTCATGCATTTTCTAGTCTCACTCAATCAAGTGGCCTACGATATTACTCCTATTATGTATGAGGGACAAATCCTATCTTGATCAACCATATTTCGTTATATAGAGTGTGACATATCCAATATTAGTCTTTATAGTGTAGTATGTTACAACACACGTTTGACTGCATCAAAATATGTCACTCTCGATATTGAAATAATGATGATCTCAAGTCTGAGGATCATACACTTAGTTATCACATGAGCAATGATGTGACTGTCACATAATAATCCAAGAAACATGCTCATAGCGGGTCAGTTCAGTATGTCGTTCTCTAACACATACTTATGTATTGATTTTGACATCCCTATGTCAATAATAACACTTTGTTATCAATCAACTACATATTAGTCTTAATATATTATTGTTGTCCACACCCACAATAATTCTCGACTAAAGACATTCAAGAATAACTATATTATTCTAAGGACTTTATTATAATTCAGTTTATTATAAATGCGCAGAATAAGACTAAAATAACAATAATGACTTTATTAATAAACAACATAAAATAAGTATTTCTTTTATAATCATCTCATGATTGGTCTTTGGGCATACTCTAACATCGAGATTCGTAGAAACAATCGTGGTTCTGACGGTGTTAAAATGGATGAAGATGACTTGATATGCCCATGTGGTGGCAACGCCGAAAGGCGGATGTTCGCCCATTAGTCCATACGCATCCGCGTTCATTCATTTGCATGTGCACATGATTATTATGTTGTTTTAGTGGATAAGCATACACTCAAACATTTTGTAGGTCCAAGTAATTCAAATCTTACCCCGAGATTATACCAAGTTCCCGAGACACTCTATGCATGAGTGGGCTAACCCCCGTACTTTATATTTTTGGTAGAAAAATTTACTCGTTGGAGAGTCGTTTGTAGTAGAATCCATTTTGATTTCATTCATTCGAGGGTGAGGTTCCCCGCGCTTCCCATATTCCTGCACACAAAGGCAACTAAGAGGCGGGGTTACCATATAACTTATGTTTTTACATTTACAAGGAGGGGGACGCTTGCCCCTGACGATGTTTAAATATAGAGTCGTCCTTACCACAGACGACGTCTATTTACGGGGAAAGGATACAGAAGGTAGGGACACAGCTATAGGTGCTCCTCATTCGCGTTGTCTTCTTAAATGTCCTTCGATCTTCTCCTCGCGGGTTGGTCTCCCTTGTACCTCTACTCTCGCTCTTCCACTTTTCTCGGGTTGTCGTTTTAGGGTAGGTTACTTTCATAGACTGACCCGAGGAAAAGATGTCGGACATCCTCCTTGGATGCCCCCGTTACTTCATCTTCCCCTTGCCTCCGGGGGAAATTCGACAGAAACTGAGGGTCATGAGTCTTCTTCAAGGATACATTTATCGTACGCTCTTGGCAAGCATAGACAAGATATTCCCTTTGGCTCGACACGGTCGTTGGGGCGAGGTTGGTTCCTCCGGTGGGGTGCATCTTCTCTAGACGAGCATCGTATACTTCACCGGGGTCCTATCTCCTCCAACTGATCTAATGAGATATTGTTGACCCGTCGTTCCGACGGCACTTCTCTCTGCGTGTAGTGAGAAATTGTTGTCCCATTTTTCATCATTCTCCCCCTTGTTTTCGCATGTACTGTTGCCAGCAGAAATCGATAATGGCGAGAGTTGCCGGGAACAGAAGAACTGGTTCTTTTGGTTGGAAAGTAGTCCACGCTCATCGCACCAATTGTTGATGTCAATTTTGGGCGACACCAAACAGGAAGGTGGAGATGGTGGTCGACGAAAGGTGTGGGGTCGACAATGAGTGGTTCACTCGTCGTGGGACGAGCCGAGAGCCACAAAGGACCATGGTTAGTCATTGAATTAGATGGAGAGACATTTGATGAAATTATACTAGGCTTACTGATGACTATTGGTAGGCTAGCAGGCGGTAGCTCGTCTTGTCAGGCTGCGAGCTTAGTCAGACATGATGGTTGTCTTGTCTTGACGCACTGGCCGAGTGTGGTAGTTTTCGGGGGTGTAGTCACGTCTTGGCTCTGCAATCAGTGGAGCATAGTGCAGGGGTGATGGTGTGAAGACTAGGAGCTATGGTGGTTCCTCCGCGGGGGCTTACGGGTCTCTGAGACCCATGAACTCTAGGGGCTTTGCCGATCTTCGGAGGTAACTTTTGAAAAGAGATGCCGGACTGCAGTGTAGAATCGATCCCCCAGAAAGTGAAGTTTTTCAAAGAAATTTGGCGGAGGTATGACCAGGCCCGGCCCTGGGCAGGGGCAGAAAGGGCGCCCGCCCAGGGCCCACAGCTTAAGCAAGTTATATGTTTATATTTTTATTCGAATTATATTTGTTTTTAATAGTCCAATTTTTTAATATTTGTTATTAGGGGCCCAATTTTTTCAATATTTGTTAATAGAAATTTAATTTTTCCAACATTTATTATTAGGGGCCTACTCTTAAAATTCAACTTTTTCTAATATTTGTTATTAGGGGCCCATTTTTTTTAATATTTGTTATTTTGGGCATACTTTTAAAATTCATTTTTTTTTTCAATTATTGTTATTAGGGGCCCAATTTTTCAATACTTGTTATTATGGACCTACTCTGAAAATTATTAATTTTTTCATTACTTGTTATTAGGGACATAGATTTAAATAATAGTATGCAACCGTAACAACGACTGTTACATGACGATAGTGGTAGTGGCGGAGCTAGAATTTTCTTATAGTGAGGTCATGAGTGAAGTATGATGTATTGAGGATTTCTATACCACTAGAATAAGCATTGTTGACCACATACTCTAAACAAATTAAGTGGGGTCAAATGTAATATTTCCTATGAAAAATTTATATTACCTCCTTAAAAGTCTTATGCCCCAACAAATCAAGTAGAGTCAATTGCACCCCCAATTTATATGCTACATCCGCTCATGGATAGCGACACCATCTAAAACCGCGTTACTTGCAATTTTTATGTCCACAATAACATATGTTATTAAGAGATTTCACAACCACGATATTTGTAGTGACCGAAATAGCATCTATAATGCTCGCAACCACAATAAAACCTAACATGACTGTAAATACGACGGCAATCGCAATTTAAATTCTAATTTGGGGCCTATATTTTATATTCGCCCTGGGCCACCAAAAATCCAGGACCGGCCCCGGGTATGACAATAACACATAAAGGAGACCACATTAGCACGAAATTTAAAAAAGATAGGGATAAAGGATTGTCGTCATAGTCCTCTACCGATAGAAACCGACCTCGTGTTCTGTTTGAGCAAAAACTGACATTTCCAACTTATAATTTTTCAAACAATTTTGTCAATAATACAATACAAGCAAATACCACCTTATTTCCTCTTCTCAAAATCGAAAATATACTCGAATATTTAGAAAATAAGATCATTATAGGGGATGCTAAGTATTTCCAGGATCACATTTTTATCTAAACCACTTGGGTTGAAGAATAACTCACAAATTACAAGAATTAATTAGGCAATCATCCGAAAAAAAATGAAAAAGTGAAGATCTCAGTTTTATGCTATAACCTTTGACATCACATGCATTTTCAACTCTATAACACATAAAGGAGACCACATTAACACCGAAATTAAAACGAAATATGGTAAGGGGTTCCCGTCATAGTCCTCTAGTGATAGCTTTTGTCGATCTTTGTTTGATCGCATGAAAAGCTTCGTGCCATTAGTTTCATTTTTTTCCTTCTTTTATATATGAATTAGAACTTAGAAGATTATTTTCAACCAAAACAGAAGACCCATGAATTACTCAATTTCATTAACAGAAATCTTCCGAGAAAGAGCAAGTCAGGTGACTTTGAGCACTTCATATTGAAAAAACTATTAAAATAAATGTATCCATATCCAATATGATAACATAACTTATAGCTATGACTTGTTTTTTTCTCATTCTAAAGGGTTAAATACAATGCTAAAAAAGAGAGCAAAATTCGTTTGCTGCATGCATGAATTAAGAAAAAGGGCCAGCATGCAATGCATGTTTGATTCACTCTTCTCTTACATCCTTCGGTCACGGTTTAGTTCTAGTTTTGTACAGAAAACAAAACCATTTATGGTGGATGAAAACAAAAAACTGGAATAAAAATGTCAAGACCAGCAACACAAATTAGACCTAAGGTTAATGCCAAATCTTGGTATTTTGATGAAAGCTTGCCAGGAAGAAGATGACCGACACTATTCGGATAACGGCTCTACCTTTTTCTCCAACATCACCGTTCCCTTAAAGATCGTCAATTGAAGCTCCTTTTGATACTTGGACAACTGGACATAAAACAAAGTTAACTCTCCTGTTTAGTATTATGTACAACCATATCAGAAAATATACATGTCAACTGGATAAGTTGGATTGGACTGAAAGCAGGTCAATTCATATTTTTAAAATTATAGGATAATGTTGATTTACGTCTGTCTAGAATTCAAATAATTTTGATTTGGATCAGTTACAAGTTTTTAGGGTCAAAACATTGTGTTTAAGATTATTTGTTCAGGTCATTTCAGGTTCCAATTGTTTTGGTTCCGGGTTGATTCAAGTTTAGGTTGGACTGGTTTTATGATCAAATCAAGTCGAGTCAGATTTGTGTTTGGGTTATTAATCGAATTGGATTTTCAGGTTCGGATCCAGAGTTCAGAGTTTTGTATTTTTGGAAAAAGTAAAAGATTTAGACTGCACTTACTTGCTGCTCACTCATCTTAGCAAAGCCAAACTTCTTTGTCCAAATTGACAAAGCTTCATCCGCAGCTGGGAGCACCAGGTTTCCAACATTCAGGGAACTCAGCAAACTCTCAATACAAGCAAATAATGCCTGGAAATATCCCTATAACAAAGCCAAATAGGCAAATCATGATCAGTTAACAAAACCGATACTTGACAGTGTAACAGAGTTAGGGCCCGAGAGCCGAGAGGTTTATCTTCAAAGCATTTAAAGGTGACAAATTTGCAAAAGCGTGAACATAGCATTGGTTGCACTTTAAACAGATTTAAAGAGGATTAAAGTTGACAGCAGTGGCATATTCTTTGACCAACCTATTGAAGTACTTACTTTTCCTTGATGTTTTCTACTTGTAGCTACGATAGGAAGCTCGGCAACCTCCCGGCCGAATATTCTAAGAAGACCAGCAGATACAACAACAGACCTGCACATGTGCATCATGTATCAATTCATACATAAATAAAGTAATCAACAAGACAAGAACACCAAGGAACCACCCACTAAAGAATAGAGAGAGAGAGATTGAGAGCAATATACCTCACAATCAAAACCACACAATACATTCCACCAAACTCTTGTCCGGATATATTTCTCCTAAAAGAAATTCAAACACTAACCATCAGATCAAAACAAACCAGAACACTAGTAAAAGTATTTGTCTTAACAATATCAGTAAAATATTGTTCAGCTGCAAAAATTGTGATAAGTCAAGATGTCCCATTAACCACATAAATGAACACATTTTCTTGAGAACATCTTTTCCTGACCATAAAGAGAGTTCCAGATTTTCAAGGCAAAAAGGAAAAAAACCAGGGTAAGAATAGGTACATACCCATAGACCATGACAGGAATCAAATCACGACCAGATTTTGCAACAATGGGATCAAAACATTCCTGTCAAAAAGTGCAAATAATCTGAGCAGGCAGGCAATTGTTATATACATTATACAACTTGAGTAATGAAATATCTGCAGGATGATCAACACTAGTATATATACATAGGAAAATTCACAAAAATCCCATAGAAAACCAAATACTCCCGAATGTAATCACATCGATTACAAAATCATTTTACTTGAAATCCCGTCTTCAACTCAAATGCAATTTTAATAATTTTCATGGATGGGTTTTCATGAATTTGATTTGAGAAGAATATTTCATCTTCTGGAACTTGATGATACTATCAATCAGCAATTGATAATATGTTCCCAAAATTCAAAATATATGTGATCATACTCTATAAGACGAACGACTTCCTTCCACCCTAACCTCATAATGATTGTATGCTAAAGAATGTTTCAACTGTTTTGATTAAAACTATAGCTGAAATGTGGATGGAAGAATATGCAAATAGCCGTCTTAGAATGTCTGTGTAAGCTCATCTGCATTCACTCCAAGAACAAGTTCTGTTTTTATATTGTTCAAAAAAAGCTCATTTGCATTCACTCCAAGAACAAGATCCTTCTTTATATTGTTCAAAAACTATAACCACTCATGGCACTGAGTTCATCTTCAAATTTCGATTTGAAAACAAACTCTCAGCACGACTGAAAAACTAGGTTAAAAGTGACATTAGTTCTAACAAAAAGACCAAGTGACAAAAAAAGTATAAATATTTTGCGCAACTAGGTTATAATACACAAAAAATAATAGTTTCATATCAGGAAATGCTTACTCGAAATATTGCAGCAGCACTTGAAAGTAATGGCAGATGTTCAGGATAACGGCTTTTTCCACTCAGTATTCTCCATTGAACACAATCTGGGGCTCCATCAATTAATGGTCCTTTTTCTAAATACTTTCTTCTGATTGTATTTGCAAATGAAGAAGGAATTATCTGCACCCCACTGGAAACATAACTCTGGAGTGCCCCATGAATTCTGCTGCAGTCATCACAACAGAACCATTTATCCTCGGGAATTTCCTGTAGCATGGATGAAAATCAAAGGTAAACACCTCAACTGCATGTAATAAGTTAACAATTATCTACCAGAACATTTCAGACTTACTTTCAAATCACATAGTCCACTATCCCGCAAGCAACCAACATGGAACTCCTTCTCACACTAAAAAAATGAAAAAGACAATATTACACCCGAAAAAATGCAGGCTTGGATAGAAATAGGATGAGGAAACAACACATACTTGGTCACAGAGAATGACCGTTCGATCATCAAATGTAGAGCCACTAAAGTCATGTCCCCTGAAAAAGGAAATCTCATAACACAAATTTAGTAATATATAAAACAAAATCTAAAAGCAGTGGATAGATTATTGACTCATATTTGATGGAGCCATGGATAGACTTAGTTACACATTCAAGCTCATTTCAAATATGTTGGTACCAACCTGCAAACAACACAACCACCAATTTCAAATTCTGGCGCCTTAACAACTCTAGTTAATCGTATCACAATCGGTCTTGCTGTACTAGAAGCTTCTCCAGAAACAGCTTTTCTACCAGAACCATGTTCATCTGCACAATTTGCACAACGCCATTCGCCTTCAGGAAGGTGCTCTAGATTCAAACAAGCTGCAACAAAATATCCAATAGTATTAATGAAAGAAAATTTGCGCCAAAAAGAAAATCTGGCAAAAATAACAATACCAAATGTATTTTTACAGCTAAGATTATGCAAAATGATAACAAGTTAAGAGATCTACATCCACCATTTATCTTTTGAAAATAATTTGTACAGAGACAGTCATGATTATCATTGCCATGAAAGCACAAACACAACTAGACCTCCAAATGCTGACCCACATGCTATGTCTAGTTAATGAATTGGTCACATGAAGCATCATTTGATGCTGGCCACTCAACTGAATCTTTAGAACACCACAGTAAATAAAAAACCTATCTAAACAAGAAAGAAACTGATAAAAAAAGAAGAAGAAGAAATTACAGACTTGGATGAAAAGCCTGAGGACATTCACGACAAAGAAGCAGATCTCCAGCATCTCCACACACTGCACATGTATCATCACTGGAACCAGTAGTAACAGACTGCCCATTTGCTAATGACAACGCTATATCATGAAGTGTCAATCCATTAGATGTATAGATGTGGCGATACCTGTGTACAGAAAGAAACTTGATAAAGGACTCATAACAACATTCTAGGAAAGATTAAGTCCTGTAAAGACCACTTACGGCTGTCTTCTGGCAGCCATTCCGGCATGTGCTTCAAACTGTGAAGGGCTAAGCTGCTCACACCAAATAAATAAATAAATAAAACAAAAATCACTAATGCAAGAGGTAGTCTAGCATCACATTGTTAATGAATTAGAAATTCACCTCTCTCTCACAACAGCAACATACTATACCATTTCCCTGCTTGTAGCCCTCCAGTAACTTCTGAAAAACACAATTAAAGGTTTGGTTAGCACCACTAATAGGAATAAATTGTTGCTAATCAACCATATTGTATCCAATAAAATATTGCACCTGTCCTTTGATAAAGTAAGTCAATTCTGCTCCATCTGGAAGTCCATTTGGCATAAAAAGTAACCGATGCAAATCATTATCCCTGCCAACAATTTAAAGAAATTCCAACTTAAATCAGGAAGAACTAAGATTTACAAAGAGAGGTAGCACAATATATGCCACGGAATACCTTTTCTTCATACCGCCATCCGCAGTTCTCTTTCGCTTCATGACTGAGTTAGGCCTACTAAAGGTAGAACATCAGAAGTGAACTTAAAAAAAAAAGAACGGTGCTTTTAATAGCCCTCTCTAGGAATTAGTCATCATCATGCAATCCTGTAAATTAGTCTAATAAACTTCTATCCAACAATTCCTATGAGAATTAAAATTTAAAAGTAATCATGACATCCAAATGCTAGATTCAACTTCACTAAGCACCCAGATAAAACCAACAGGTTAGAATCCTAATCAAAATTGAAAGGCCAGATAATTCAATGAGACAGCCCATCAGACAAGGACACGGAAGAAATTTTTTTATAACAGTTGAAACATGCAAAGTTTATAGAAATGGAAATCACCAGAACTTCATATTTACCTCATAGAACTAGGCAAAGTAGGAGGTTTCATCTTATATATCTTCTCTGCTTGAACATTTACGTCACTTTGCTGAAGACTAGCTGCAGAATATAACAGCATGTTAAAACATATACAATAGAAAAAGTAAAATGAAGCTCTATACTGGCAAGGTATAAAATAAGGTTTCCCTTTTCTTGAAGGTTGACAGTATTGCTACTAATACATCTGGAATATTATATTTGATTTGATATCCGAATCGTAAAATTCACCCTGTTGTGCAACACAATGAAACTGCTAGAAGGAAAAAGAATCAAGTATTCTTATTGCACAACTATGCGTGAGAGAGCAGAAGAGTCTGAAACTCTGAATTTTTTTCTTCACTCTTGCATGTGCTGCTTGAGTGGGCAATTTTTCTTTTTCTTCAACTTCACACATGCCAACCAGTTCTGATGGAAATTACCTCAACTGTAATCGACACCCTCTGATTGAATTTATACCTATTCTTTTGTTTCCCATTTGCTTAATTTCTATTATTATGCCATCATAAATTTCAACGTGATATTCACAAGCATTGGATGTATTTGTGTAACCACTAATTACACAAAGCAATCTGATCCTAGATATTTCTGATCTTAATGATTTTGTGTTCCATTTGAATAACTAGATTTGGAAGCCTGAGACCCCAAATACATTTGCATATAACAAGGGAAGCAACCTCAAGAAAAATGGCAGTCCTCTTACTGAATTCACATCTTTTTTTTTGTTTGTTTGTTTCTTTTAGTTTCAAAAGAATTTGATCATGTATCAGATCAGCAGTATCTTGAGATCAAAAAGTTTATAAATCTATTAAAAAATTCAAAAGGACACAATAAGAGATGGTATAGGATCTATAGACAACCAAGATAAAACTAATCAAAGCATGAAAACAGAAATTAGTACCTTTCCAATCCTGAAAGGACTCCTCGTTTATAGATGTACCAGCTACATCTTTTATGACTGAATCCAGAATGCTGAGTGGAGCCGTCTTTAGTTCTTGAATAATACTATATATTGGCTTCCCATTCTCCAAGTATATGTGATTATTTGGATGCCTAGTTTTGGCACCAGCATGCTGCTCAAACTCATAGGCACTTAGCACCTACTCACACCCAAGACAACCTTCAGCTAACATAATACATCCTAAGACCTAAGCATTTACAGAAAAAAAATAGTACTAACTGGAACAGTTGAATTACTTACTTTGGAGAAATTACAAGACGAACATCCACACAAATATCCACCGGCGTGAATAATTCCATCCAGTACTCTCTAAAAACCATGATAAAAATTGTAATAACTTTAATAAAAAAGTCAACATTAACAAAAACAAAATTAACCTTAGCTTAGATAGAGAAAAACCAATTTACCTCCATTGAGATAGAAATATACTTCACTCGGGCTCCATCAAGAATGCCAGTCCCTAACAACTTCTTAACATTTGTAGGGTAGTTGGGAACAACCTTCTTAGACATTTTCAATTCCAAATTGGGAGCACAAGAATATCGACCACTCCATTCAACTGAACCATTCCCATAAATATTTTCCATATTCATACATTCACCGCCAACTGAATATGAAGTTTCATTATCATAGTCTTCCTTCCTTTTGCTAAACTTAAACGTAATTTTCCTAACCCCTGATGAACTCAAGTGTTTCGGAATTTCCAATGTAACATGGGAACTAGACAAAGCAGCAGATGTATCACCCATTTGAGAACTATCACTAAGACTCTCATCAAAGCTCGAATTCCGGGAACAAACAGAAGTAACCTCACCGCTACCAGCCTGGTTTCTACTGATTATGTCACGGAAACTAGACGTATTTTCTTTCGGAGAAACAATTGGGTTCGAAACCTCTGATCCAATATCCTCATTGGAGACTTCTTTCGCTTGTTTCTTGTTAGGAGACGCCTCCAATTCAGACTCTGGTTCCGGATCAAGACATTCACGGTCTCGCTTCAATTCTGGCTTCATAGCATTTACATTCTCCGTAACCTCCTCTGTTGGGATTCCCAAACAAACTGCTTCTTCCTCCATTCAACAACAATTTGTTCACAAATTTCTGATAATGACAGCATTCATAAGAGGAAATCCGTAGAAAGAAAAGATTCTTAAGATTTAACTGTTCATACACTGAAACTCGATTCCAAATTCGAATTGAAAACTTGAATGTGTTCCTCCCAATATGCAGGAATCCAAAAACCTAACTGCAAAACAAACAAAAAGAAAAATTCAATTCAACTAACAAACAATTCAAAACAGAAAGAAAAAAAAAATCAAATAACCGCTTAACCGTTATTTAAGTTTGAAATAAAACTTCGCCAAACGGAAATTTCACCAAAATTAAATAGTAAAAAAAGAAAAAGATAAAACTACCTATACAGAGCGAAAAATCAAAGGAAATATACAGATATTGAATCCAAATCACGTAGAATTCTATGGCAAAACGAGGAATAAACCATGCAGGACGATTGAAACACAAGATTTCAAATCTCGCGGATCTGAGATTCGTGGAAAGTTAAAAAAGAAAAAAAAAAGAATCTGAGGTTGGAGTTAAAAATTAAATAAGCGCGAAAGATTTGGGTTAGGGTTTCTATTGTTTATGAGAGAGAGAATTTGGAGAGGGAACGCGGAGGGCGGCAACAAACAAGAAGAGAAAAAAGCTTAGTTCGCGGTCCAGATTTAACATTTCAAGAAGGAAGAGAAGATAGAGAGAGAAAATAAATCTAATTCAAAATATTCAATACTAATATTTTGGTTTAATTTGATTCTGGTCCCTCTACAATGCTAAAATTTAAGACTTAAGTGCAACTTTAATTTGCAATAATTTAGTTCTCTATTTTCAGGATATTATTGACATTGCCCGAGTCGATACACAGATTATTAATTACTTATTCAAAGGATTATTAATTTGAACCTATCGATAATATTATAAAACTAAAAGGATTAAATTATTTTAAATTAAAGTTGACAACTTAAACCTAAAATTTCAGCATAATTGATGGACCAAAATCATATTAGACCTATATTTATTTACTTTAAATTTTTAAAAGAAAATTGAAAATGTTGCTGAGGATATTTCGTTTTGGAAGGAACTAGAAGACAAGTGGATGTCTGGTGGGACCCACGGGTAAATGGACATATAGAAAGAAACCACGTGGATTAACTCGAGAAGTGACGTGGACACCTGAGACAACTTTGGAAAAACTGTTTTCAATTATTTTATTTCACGCTTAATTCCCAATTATTATTATTATCGTTATTGTTGGGCCTGCCCAAATTAAGCTTTCCTTTTAGCCTTTATATGTTTGAATTCTAATTTTGGTTTTGAGTTTTTGATACACATGACAAATTTGACTCTAGACTTGAAGCGATTCACTTAAATCAAGATCTGATTTTAACTTGAATAAGATTATCTGACAAATTTGACATGTACATAAATTATTTTTCAATTAAACTGAAGACAATTCAAACAGAAGGTAACCCGGATTTATTTTAGTCAAATGTGATTGGATCAAACAATTTTTATTAGTTTGTTGTTGGATATAATAATAATAATAATAATAATAATAATATATGAAATTGTCATAAGGTTAATTTATAAGAATATATATATATATATAATTGCTACGAAGTAAAAAAAAAATCGAGTTGAAACGAGTTTTGCATCAATAGTGTATTATTCATATTCAAGAATCGAAGTCATCCTTTTAAAACAAAAATAATCTAGATGAAAATTGACAAACAAAAAGATGTGTTTTTATAAGAACAAACTAATATTCTATATATATTTCGATTTGACTCATATTCAACTCAACCCGAAGATCCAAAGGTGGACCTAAAAAACCCCACCGATCTACTATTAACCCGAAATCGACCGACTCAAAAATATCTGACTCGATAGCAACCGACCTGAATTACCACAGACTCGAACTAAAGTCGAACCAAACTTGATCCGACTTGAACTAAACTTAAATCTAATGAAGACAGGCCCGAAATTACTTGACCCGATGTTGCAGCAATTTTTAAGCTCTACATTAAAAAAAACAACGGAGTCGCCACCAATTTTTTTCGAGGTGTGATAGGATCACCTAAAAATATTTTATTTTATTAAAACATATTTTATTTTATTAAAACAACAATTTTGGTCTGCGAAAACACAAAAACATGTCCGGGAGTCGATTACGCGTGGGGAAGGGTGAGCACCCACAACGCCTAAAAATTAGTACCTAGCCAATTACAAGTTGTCTTAATATCGAAATTTGCAAGTTTGTGTGAAATTTAAATTATTATCCATTTTATGAATGTGAATTCATTTTAACGGCCGCACCATTCGGAAAGTAAACAAATAATCACCGACAACACTTGTGGCGCTAACACAATTTACCCCTTTTGGTGGAACACTGCATTACGATTTATATGTTCGAGATGCATAATGAACAAAATAAAAAATAAGGCATACAAAAAATTACACATATAAAAAACTATACATATTAATAGATATATATTACCAAATATAAATACTACAAACGGATGTATAAAAACACTCGTTAATACACACATATATATACGGAGGAAATTAACCAAAACATATAATTTATTTATGGGTAATCTTCACCAGTGGTCCCTTTCGTTTAGGGTGTGTTCTATTTTGGTCACCAAAATTCAAAAACGATTATTCTGGTCACTTACGTTTAGAATCGTTTCTATTTTGGTCCCTTGGCCGTTAGTCTCCGTTACTTAAAAAAATTAGTTTCTAATTTAACCCCCAAACTTTCAAAATTTTATTTTTCACCATCTTCCCCAAAAATTATAAAACTAAAACCTCAGAAAATTAATTCAAAACCCTAACAATCAAAAGACATGACTCCTAATTTTAAATTTGATTCTGCTGATAAACAACAAGATTATGTGTCTTCATATATGGTAAAACTTAGAGTTGGTAGAAACGCTACTGTTGCCGCAAAACCCATCCGATACTTGCAAATGCACGTTGTTAACAACGGAGGTAGCTCAGAGGATGACGCAGTTATCAAGGGTTGATCCAAAATCTGCTCTTCATTTCAAAAGAACACCATCATCAATCCCTAACTCACCGCTGGGTAACTCAATTCGGAAGAAACGAATCTCGTCAAAATTTCTAAGTACCTGTGTAGGGGAATGGTGGGTAACCCCACCTTGGTCCATTTCCCCATCATCACCAACAGATAAAGACGATGAGGAATGGGCGTTAAACGTTTCGTTGAGAATGGAGCGTTTGGGGCCGAGGAATTGACCCAAAGCTTGAAGGGGTTTAACAATGCCTCCGAAAACGAGACGGAAGAGGTTCGAAAAGGGACCGACGGCACGTGATTTATCGGAGGAAGAAGATGGGGAACAATCGTCGTCGGAGATGACGCGGTCGACACGGACGACGACGTTATCGACTTGAGGGACGAGGGAATGGAAACGACGCGAGACAAGGCAGCAGCAGCCGAGAGCTTTAATGTCGCCGATGTTGTTGAAGATTAAAAGAAGGAGAGAGTCGGGAAGACGGTCGAAATGATCGATGTGGGTTGTGTGGAGCGGATCTGAAGGCCTCTCCTGAAATGTGTATTTTTCACCATCTTGTTGTTTATCAGCAGAATCAGATTTAAAATTAGGAGTCATGTCCTTTGATCGTTAGTGTTTTGAATTAATTTTCTGGGGTTTTAGTTTTATAATTTTTGAGGAAGATGGTGAAAAATAAAATTTTGAAAGTTTGGGGGTTAAATTAGAAACTAATTTTTTTAAGTAACGGAGACTAACGGCCAAGGGACCAAAATAGAAACGATTCTAAACGTAAGTGACCAGAATAATCATTTTTGAATTTTGGTGACCAAAATAGAACACACCCTAAACGAAAGGGACCACTGGTGAAGATTACTCTTTATTTATTTACTAAAAAGTTTATATAATAGTAAAATTTCATATATGAAAAGAATATGTAATAAAGTATAAAGAAAATCTTATATATTAGGTGAAATAAATCAATTTACATACGTATCTATATTTAAAAATGTAATATATATATATATATATAATAAAATACTATAAAAATAAGTTATACGTATTAAACAAAACCGATTTACATATTCAAGCACATTAAAAGAAGACGAAAAGGAAATTATTATGGTAAAAAATATATAAATAAATATGTAAACAAAGAATTAAATCTAATTAGTCAGCTACCATAATTAATAAAAATACATACCAAAAGTAATTAAAATACGTACATTTATAAAACACTAACTATATATACAATTATAAATGAAAAATAAGGTAATATAAATACGGGTATAAAATATAAATATATATACTACGCAAATAATAATGAATATATAGATAAAAATATATGCGTAAAGATGTAATAAAAATAAATATATAAAAATATGTATGTAATTATAAAATAACATATAATACATATAGATGAATAGATACTACATATATTTTACGAAAAGAACAAATATGAATATATACAAATATGTACAATTGAAACAAAAAATATTAAACAGATAGCGAAATTCAGACTAAATTATAACAATAGTAAACAACAGTCATAAATAAAAATAAAACAAAAATACAACGAAGGACCAAAATACTAAATATAAAAAGGGAAGGGCTAGATATTTTACAAAATTAAGGTAGAAAGATGTCGTAACGCTTTGGATATTCGTTATTCTGAAACAAGAGTAAATGTGAAATCTTGAACAAAAAAATGCTAAGAAAACCTTCTGCTTTTTATTTCTCTAGAATGACTTGTGTATGTCGTTGTTGTTACGATGTTTTATATGTTGTGTTGTATTGTGTAAATTACAAAGGAATAGAGCCTATTTATAAGTTTCACAAAACCCTAAAATCAAAAAAATCTAAAAGCATGTTTCTTATTTATGCTAAATACATTTGGAGAGAGAATCTAACCACTTTCCTCACATTCAATATAATCCTAAATTAATTAAAATAAATAAGGAAATGCCTAAGTTTGAATTTAATTACAAATATTCAATAAAATAATTGAAAATTCGTAATAAAATCAAATTCTCGTATTGAACTCATATCTAATTTTCTACACGTGTTGTCTTCAGTAAAACAAGCATATATTGAGCTCCCAATGTCCAATTGAGACATTTCAAGATGCGTTGGAAAGGTATCTGAAAGACGATCAATACGTAAGAAGGCATCCTGACCCAGAAATGCTCAGATCCTATAAAAAATTTGTCGTAATTCTGTAGTGAGAATTCCTTACACATAGCTTGACTTTCTATTTTGAACAGGATCTTTTGCAATCTTCTCATATCTTATGTAATTAGGATATTTTGTAATCTGAAAAAATAAATAAAATACATCAATAATAATATATATATAAAAAAATGAGTCAGATAAAAATATGTGACTACAACTGCCCATCTTTGTTCATTCTGGTGAAACATGGATATAGCAAAGAACAAAAGGCACTCATTTTATCCGTCTGATACGTAAACTGATAACCGTAGCTCTGTCCTGAAGCAATAGGGTGTCGTTCGCCTATTGACTCTATACGAAGTGACATAGGATTTTATTCAACTAATACCCCATTCGGAAGGTAAGATGTCTTGTCTTTAAAGGTGATAGGATAAGAATAAACTATTGCTTCAATTGAACATAATGTTGAAGGGATATGATGGAAACCAACTATTGCTCCTACTTGAAAACGAAGTGGCATATGATTTTATTCAACTAATACCCCCTTTGAAAGATAAGATGTCTTGTTCTTGAAGTGATAGGATAGGAATCAACTATTACTTCAATTGAACACAATGCCAAAGTAATATGATAGAAATCAACTATTGCTTCTTCTGGAAAGCGAAGTGGCATAGGATAGAAATCAAATAATTCCCTTTCGGAAGAAGTGATAGGATATGAATCAACTATTATTTCAATTGAACACAATGCCGAAGCGATAAGATAGAAATCAACTACTGCTCCTACTGGAAATCTTAATGGCATAGGATAGAAATCAACTAATGTCTCATTCGGAAGAAATGATAGGATAAGAATCAACTATTACTTTAATTAAACACAATGTCGAAGCGATAAGATAGAAATCAATTATTGCTCCTACTGGAAAGAGAAATGGCACAAGATAGATATCAACTAATGCCCCCTTCAAAAGAAGTGATAAGATAGGAATCAACTATTACTTTAATTGAACACAATGTCGAAGCGATATGGTAGAAATCAACTATTGCTCTTGCTGGAAAGCGAAGTGGCACATGATAGAAATCAACTAATGCCCCATTCGGAAGAAGTGATAGGATAGGAATCAACTATTACTTTAATTGAATACAATGTCGAAGCGATAGGATAAAAATCAACTATTGCTCATACTGAAAAGCGAAGTGCCATAGGATTTTATTCAATTAATGCCCCTTTTGAAGATAGGATGTCTTATCCTTAAAGTGATAGGGTGGAAATCAACTATTACTTCTGCTGAAAAAGTCCTTCAAATTCTTGTCAAAATTCAACAAACGATGTGATATTTATGAGTAGCTCTCAGGGATGCCTAACATATGAATGCATGTCAATTTTTATGGTTTTCTTTTAAGATTCCTATTTTTTTATCTTCGCACATTTGATCATTCAACCTAGACGGACAACCATCTACATTGTCTCTGTTTCACCATTCACATTCTTTGTACCTCTTTGCTTCATATAAAACATCTAATCTTTGCACGCAAATGTTTTGTATTTCTAAAAACCTACTATCATTGCAGTTGATACATCAATATTGAGCAAAAGGCCTACTTAAGTGGCCCTGAAAGTTCCAAATCCTCGAATAGTATCAAGCACCTTCAATGTTCCTTGTGAGTTTTCGGATTACTCATAGGGGAATCTTCACCTTACATGTCACCTTACATGTCTTTGAATGATATTGACGCTTTAATCTCTTCCTCCCGTTCTTATCAAATCCATGGACCCTAAACCCTTGGTCAATGCAAATTACCCCAATCTGATGGTATGATTTGCCCACTAGGTGCAACTCTATCCCCTTTTCTTGTTTTAAGGATTTTGCATCTCATGTGCGAGTCTTGCTTGACAACATGGTCCACCTTACACTCTTCAACACGTGTTTTTACCTTCCTTATACAAGGTGATGCCCTCATTCAATCTGAGGTTCAATTGTCATCCCTTTTATTGGGTACCACTTCATTATTTCCTGGTGCGATGGCGAGCATTTACTCTTGGTTCCCTATGTTTGGAACCAATATCAAGAAATCTTTTTTTAATAAATCTATGACAATCTACTTGTAAGATGCAAGAAAAGGCTAGAAATGAGAATTTAAAGGAAAAAGTCATGGCAAACATGGAAAAGAGCAAAGTCAGATGCCCTAAAATTTATAGTATGAATTATTCATGAATCCATCAACCGAACAGTGTCCCACATTTAGGTGTCTCTCTTTAACTTATCAACTCCCCAAATTTCAATCTTCCCTCTTTTCTAATCTAAGTCAGACATTAGAAGTTTAGAGATCCTTGGAGAAACGTTTACTCAATTAGGCGTAATGTGTTTTAAAAACAAACTTCTTTTTTCAGATATTCTTGTGCGATCCAAATGTTCTTTAAAGGCTTGTAATGTAGGCTAGGCTCATGTTATAAAAAAATGATATATAGGCCCAAATACATGTTTAAGGGTGATTAAACCAAGGATCAACCTTTCTTGATGAAATTTCTGTTCTTTTATTCTCTGATCACTCTAACTGCTCATTTTGGGTTTTCACCCTAGAGTTCATTTCCTTTTCTGGCACATGTCTCGTTTGAAGGATTCTACACATGTCTTTCTTTTGTTTTAAATTTTATTTCGTGTTTTAGCTTTCATTTCTTCTGTTTTTTCTTTTTCTTCTTTTTCTTTTTTCTGTTTGTCCTTTTCATTTTAAATTTAGGACATTTAGCTTGATCTAATAGGCTTTTTTTCCCTCGCTTGCAAACATCATTTCATCCTCTTTGCCCCCAACGTGGGGAGTGATCATTGGTTACGGTTAAATAAAAAAATATCAGGCTCAAAGGGGACATCAATTGATTTTTTTCATTTTCTTATTCGTGAAGGAAATGAAGGAATGTCAAATGTCATTTCACACACAAATATCATCAAATAAAAGCAGTCTTCAGTTGGTAGATGTTTTAGAGTTATCACTTCATTCAAAGACCTTAACACCAATGTTTGAGAGGAAAATTCAATCAAAATATGTATATGGGATCTTCCCAGTAGTCTTGGACACATGTTTTGCCCTTCTATCTCGGGATTAAATCCAAGAATCATTCATACAATCAATAATATGGACTCTACAATAGAATATATATTTTGGAAGAGAAATGGAAAAAATTAAATGTTTTTCACTTGAAAAAATAAAGAGAGTGCACCTTTTAAACAAGTAGAATAGCATAGAAGCCCTTACAAAAGATCCTAATGCTCGCGGGAAAAAGCAAAAGGATTGGTTTTAAGTATGACTCCAACATTGTCTAGGAAATCCTCTATTGTCCAGTTATTAAGCATTATTCCAAGAAAGCATGGGTGAATTCCAGCCAAGCTTGCCCACATCTACTTTCGTGACAAGATTCCATTGTTGGAGTAGTTCAGGTTATAGGTGCTCATCATATTCTCTTTCATCAAGTCTCTCACTTTTGGTGCCCGCTAATATCAACTCCATGTTCACGACTATATCTACAAAGCCTTTGGTGGCATGATTTAACATACTGTTATAGAAGGGACCATTTAAAGTCTTCACGAACATTGGAGTAACCTCGTTTTCCAATAGTGAAGGTTGAACTTGGGCTACCACATCTCGCCACCTCTAGACATACTAGCGGAAACTCGCGTTGGGCCTATGTTCCATATCCTACAGTACGATCTTGCTTGGGACCATATCTGTCACATGCTTGTACTGTTCAAAGAAAAGATCTTGACATATCTCTCTAGGTTCGTATGTTTACCCGGCTCAATCGGGTACACCATCGGGTAGCAGACCCTGATAGACTGTCTTGGAAACAATAAATGAGTAGTTTCTCATTTTCCAAGTGTAGTGACATTTTTCGTTAGTACATGGTCAAGTGCGCCGAAGTGCAAGTGGTCCCGTCATACTTCTCGAAGTCAGAAGCTTTGAATTTTGGGGGAACTACCAAATCAGACACTAGACTTAGATCCCTAACGTCTGCACCACCATAAATGTTTTCTCCTTCCAGAGCTCTGATGATCTCTTCAAGCTTTTAAAATCGATCTTCTAGATTCTTATTCACTCTGGCCCAGTTGGCTGCCTCATTGAGCTCCATGATCTCAATGCCTTGGTTTTCCCCACGATTTATCCCAGACTCCGCTAGAATATGGGCTGAGGTTCCTTCTATGCGGATCTGGAACTTCCTATTTGGTGGAAATGTCTCATAGGTCATCATGGGTTGGGGTGACAAAACATCAACGGCTTCAAACGACTTTCCTCTTTCTAGGTCTCTGAATCCCAACATAGTTGTTATCTGGCTGACAATGTTTCTTTGATCTTGTGCAATTTCTTTCTTCAAGTCTTTTTCTATTTTATCGACCCGATCCTGGGTACTCTTATGGTTTATTTCTAAAATTGTCAATATGTCCTCCCTAGCCATAGCTCTAGTTTGTAAACGAGTACCGTATTTGTGCAGAATCTTTGCTAGAATGAAATTTGCCATAATTAATATTTTTATTATGTATGTGTATATGCAATGATCAACACATAAACTAATACAAACACAAACAACATAATGTAATGTATGAATGCAAGCAAAGGGCGTTGATTCCATAAATAGTCGCTCTAGAAATGGCTTTTATTGGGTGAAAAAGGTCTTTATTACAAAAGATAAAGATGTGTTTTACGAATATGTTTCAGCCCGAGCACTCAGTTCTTTTTAATTAGGCACAAGAGTCTTGGTCCCACTTCCTTTATTGGCCTGACATACGGACGAAGAGCTGTAGCTTCTTTAGCTAACATCATCACATGCTTAGCTAAGTCTTGAATTTGGGACATGACACTATTGTCAAACTCATCCCACTCTTGGAACCTTCTGTCGTTATCCCTTAACCACGTGAACCAATAATCATTTCTCCTTTCATTGCCATCTTCAAGAACTAAAATCTTTGTTCTGTAATAACTGCTTGGTTGTATAGTCGAAGTGGTCTTATATTACTCACAACTCATTCGCTTCATTCTACTTAATACTAATTAAGGATGAGCATTTTACTCGATCCGGTCGGGTTTCGACCCGGCACGGCCCGATCGGGTTGGATTTTTTAATGAAAAATTAGGGTCGGGTCGGGTTGGGATTTTATTAAGGGTGAGCTCGAGTCGGGTTCGGGTTTAGGGTGGAAAATATTCGACCTGACCCGGGACTAATTGTGTAATTTCCCCCTAAATTTTTAGGGATATTTATAATAATACCCCATCTTTATATATTTTTTATAACTAGGTCATTAAAATTGAAATTTTATTTATAATTTAGTCCTTCAAATTATAATTTTTTACAATTAAGTCCTCTAAAATTATTTTTTTTACAATTTGGTCGTTAAAGTTAATTTTTTTCTATAGGTCGAGTCGATTTGGGTTTAGTTTATTTATTTTCGGGTCGGATCGAGCCAGATTTTTTTTAAAAAATGTTCGGGTCGGGTGTGAGTTTAGGGTATTTATTTTCGGGTCGAGTTCCGGTGGGCCAAAAACCCGACCTGAACCGTGCCCATCCCTAATACTGATGTGAGCATACTCTAACGTTTCTGTCATGTGATCAACTAACAAACTATCCCCCTTTTCCCGCTGGTTGACCTCAGACTAGTGATGTACATCTGTATTGTCTTCCTCTTTCTTTTGGTATCTTCCATCCATGGCAAAAGGTTTTTCTAATCGAGCAACCGACTCAAGAATCAACCTCTTTTAAGTACGAAATGTGGATACAAGAAAAAATATGCAAAACAAAATAAAACAAGAAAAAGAAATGATTAGTACTCTTGAAAATAACAAAAATAAGGCATAAGAGTTCCAAAATAATTTCATTGTTCGAATAATAACTGGGAAGCACATTCCAAAATTTATGGAGATGTCTCCACGGACTATTCTTACGAAATAATTTTGATCAAATTCTAATTCTAAGGTTTTCCACATGGCTCTATTGAGGTGGGCTTCTAGATGCACACAAAAGGTTGGGTTCTAGAAAGGTCCCCGAGTTGTCCTCGTTGTCCCATACTAAGGGTAGCAAGGCTCTTGATCCTCACCTATTATAGGCTCTCATGAATTAAGTTCAACTCAAAGGGACCCATTTTCCTATGTCCATATTGAGAATCAATATTCCCACGAGAGCAATAGCGTTTTCCCCTCACTTAAACGAACGGGACAGAGCTCGAGTATTGAGCTTACTATGCCAAATTTTAAATGTGTAAAATGAATTCATATTCATAAAAGGATAATTAAATTAAATTTTACACGAACTTAGCAAATTCTGACATTAAGACAAAAGTGTAATCGGCTTGTGGCTAGACTTTTTTTGTAAAAAAAAATGTCCACAGCGAAGTCGTCAAGCTGTCTTAGCCTTTTCGAGCTCGATAGTAAAAAAAAACAACGAAGTCACCACAATCTTTTTTTGAGGTGTGATTGGATTACCTAAAAATGAGTCATTTTAATAAGAACATTTTATTTTATTTTATTTTATTAAAACAATCATTTTGGTCTGCGAAAACACAAAAAATGGCTTCGGGAGTCGATTACACGTAGGGAAGGGTGAGCACCCACACAACACCCAAAAAGTTGATACGTAGCCGATTACAAGTTGTCTTAATGTCGAAATTTGCAATTTCGTGTGCAATTTAAATTATTATACATTCATGAATGTGAATTTATTTTAACGGCCCCACCATTCAGAAAGTAAACAAATAATCACCGCCAACACTTTTGACGCTAACCCAGTTTACCCCTTTTGGTGAAACACCACATTACTATTTATATGTTCGAGATGCATAATAAACAAAATAAAAAATAAGGCATACAAAAAATTACACACATAAAAAACTATACATATTAATATATATATATATATATATATATATATATATATATATATATATATATATATTACCAAATATAAATACTACAAACACATGTATAAAAACACACGTTAATACATATTTATGGGAAAAAATTAACCAAAAGATATAATTTATTTATTTACTAAAAAGTTTATATAACAGTAAAATTCCATATATGAACAGAATATGTAATAAAGTGGAAAATCTTATATACTAGGAGAAATAAATTAATTTACATATGTATCTATATTTAAAAATGTAATAAAAATATATATACTAAAATATTATAAAAATAAGTTATACTTATTAAAAAAACCAATTTACATATTCAAGCACATTAAAAGATGGAAAAATTATTATGGTAAATAAAGATACAAAAAAATATGTAAACAAATAATTAAATCTAATTAATCAACTACCATAGCTCGTTGGTTGCCGTCGTCTGTCGATCGGGTGAAGCTAAATGCCGACGCCTCGTGCTCGACTCATGATGGGAAAGCTTGGTGTGGTGGGTGATTAGGGATCATTCTAGTTCCTGGCTGCTGCTCAGTCATGGAAGCTGAGTTATGGAGTATTTTCCTGGGTCTTGTTATTGCGTGGGATCTAGGCTTTCAGAGTTTAGAAGTGGAATCCGATAATGCTCAAGATATCAAGCTTATTCATCAGGTAGAGCGTGATGGTTTTGCTCTCGCTATCACTCGTGCTATCCATGATGTGATCCAGAGAGATTGGCGGATCTCGATTCGTGTTATCCCTAGGAAGTGCAATCAAGTTGCAGATGCTTTGGCAAAACGTGCAAGTCTCTCGAATCTCGACTTAGTTCTTCTGGATTCTGTTCCGAATTTTGTTGTTGATCTATTACGCGAGGACTTAGTTCCTTTTAGGATGTAATCCTCGTATGTTTTGTATATCTTATCATGTGCACTCTTTTTCCTCCATTAGGTTTAGGGATGTTTTTTAATGAGGCACATGATAACGATACCCCTTTCTTATAAAAAAATGCATACCAAAAGTAATGAAAATACGTACATTTATAAAACACTAATTATAAATGAAAAATATAAGGTAATATAAATATGGGTATAAAATATAAATATATATGTACTACGCAAATAATAATAAGTATATAGATGTAAACATATGCGTTAAGATGTAATAACTATAAATATATAAAAATATTTTTGTAATTATAAAATAACATATAATACATATAGATGTATAGATATTACATATATTTTACGGAAATAAAAAATATATATCATATACAAATATGCACAATTGAAACAAAAAACATTGAACAGATAGCGAAATTGAGACTAAATTGCAACAATAGTAAACAATAGTCATACATAAAAATGTAACAGAAATACAACAAAGGGACCAAAATACTAAATATAAAAAGAGGAAGGGCTAGATACTGTACAAAATTATAACGGAAGGATATCGTAACGCCTTCGGTATTCACTATTCTGAAGTAAAAGTAAAAGTGAAATCTTGAATAAAAAGAAAATGCTAAAAAAAATTTACTTTTTATTTCTCTCTAGAATGCTTTGTGTACGTCATTGTTGTTACAATGATCTATCTATGTTGTTTGTTGTGTGAATGGAGCCTATTTATAGACTTCAAGAAACCCTAAAATCAAAAAACCTAAAAGCATATTCCTTATTTATGCTAATTACATTTGAAAATAGAATCAAACTATTTTCCTTACATTCAATATAATTCTAAATGAATTAAAACAAATAGGGAGATGCCTAAGTTTGAACTTAATTATAAATAATCAATAAAATGAATGAAATTTTTTAATAAAATCAAGTTCCCGTATTGAACCCCATATCCCATTTTCTGCACGTGTTGTCTTCAGTAAAACGAGCATATCTTGAGCTCCCGATGTTCGATTGAGGCGTTTCAAGATGCGTTGGGAAGGTAACTAAAAGACGATCGATATGTAAAAAGGCATCTTGGCCCAGAATTGCTCGAATCCTATCAAAAATTTGTCGTAATTCCATAGTGAGAAATCCTTGCACATAGCTTGACTTTTCATATTTGAACATGATCTTTTGCAATCTTCCCATATCTGATGTAATTAGGATCTTTTGTAATATGCAAAAATAAATAAAATACATCAATTATATATATATATATAAACAAAATGGGTTAGATAAAATTAGGTGACTACAACTGAACAACCCATTTGCCACATATTCGATATCTAACTCTATTTTTGCATTTAAGTTAATATTATATTAATTTTTTATATGAAATTGGATTTAGTGTTAAAAATAGATTTCGTTACTAACTTACGATATGAACGAAAACCTAACAGGAAACCCTAATCGAAACCTTAATGGTATTCAATTAGAAAGATTGTCGGACCTGTCGGGGGTCACTCTGATCTGCCTGTTAGATCTCATGTTTGGTTTAGCTTTCTACCAGTCTTGGAGAGGCCGAGATCTTTGGTAAGGGCTGAGGACTCGCGGGAAGTTAAACATGTTAGGAATGCTAATGAAGGCAGTGAGCAGATGATTGTTGTGCTTGAGACTCATGGGATAGTGTCAGTGGCGGTGATTGACATTGAGATGTCGTTCAATGAGAGTGAGTCGACGAAGGCGGCTGCTTCGGGGGAGCCAACTGTGACGAAGGGACCCGTCACTGTGGAGAATAAGGTCAAGTTATATGCTAGTGCATTTGTGGGTGCTAATGAGCGTGGGAAGGGACCTATTTCTGGATGTTGTGATCAAAAAGTTCTCATCTCTGATGAGGATTTACAGGTCAACCGTGACGACCCTTACCCCAGTTATTTTATTCTGGGATAGGGCACAAGATTTTCTGGATCACAGTATGAGGAAAACTTTGACTGTACGATTGTCGGGGAGGACATTAGGCTTTCGTGCCCTGGTCAACCGGATTCGAGCTTTGTGGCTGCCATAGGGTGAGATGAGGATTATTGATTTAGAAAACGGCTACCTTCTGGTCAAATTTGCTTTGGAAGCGGATTATGTGCATGCTCTAACAATGGGTCCCTAGACGATCTTCAGAAGTTATTTAACAGTACAACCTTGGCTGCGAAACTTCTCCACTATTGAGCTTTACCCTTCTCATGTTGTTGCTTGGGGTTAGATTGCCAAGATTGCCTTTTCGGTCTTATACGAAAGCTTTCTTTCGTCACATCACCATGAATATCGGTGAAGTGGTACAGGTGGATTATAACACGGAGGTTGGGGAACGGGGTCGTTTCGCTCGATTGGTGATAATGGTCAATCTCAATAAACCCGTATTGTCATGCATTGGTATAAACAACTTTGTACATCATATAGAGTATGAAGGTCTTCAGAATGTGTGCTTCAAATGTGGGATCTACGGACATAGTGAGTCTGTGTGTGGTGTTTATGGTGTGGAGAATGTGGTGATTCCATCAAGCGGGGTTCCTAAGACAAGCCCGATCACACCAAGAATGATTTTTGGGCCGTGGATGTTAGCCGAGGGTCGAAAAAGGCGGTCTAGCAAAGCTGTTTTTTTCTAAGAAAGACACGAGTGTAACTGCGCCCAAGAGTGGCGGGTCTCGTTTTCAAGTATTGCAAGACAATGATGAGGGTGAAAGAGCTGAGATGGATAACATAGTGGACGAGAATGACTCTTCTAGGGCAGGTAGGACAATGACGCAACCTAGGGGTTCTCGAGGGGTGTCTACGGTGTCCCTCGGCTCTAGTACGATACAACCTACGGTTCCACCAGTGGTGGATCTGGTGTCCCCCGGTCCTATTGTATCACAAAATTCTTCCATAATAAGGTTACAAGATAAAGTGGCTTATTTGCGGAAAGGGCAAGCCCCGACGGTTACTTATCATGTGCCTACTGTTTTACCCGGGAACCATATATCTGTAAGAGTAGTTAAAGAGGGAAATGGTGAAAATAGTGGAAAGAAACAAACTAGGAAGGTTCGTTCGAGCCTCATTAAGAAATCTATTGGTGAATCATCTACGAAAAGGTTTGAAAGTGAAGAAGCAGTCTTCATATCGTGGGCATCCAACAGGGGAAGATGCGAGGTGACGCTGGTTCTCTAGACCCTTGGGTGAAAATAAGGTGTCGCAGGGGGACAAGGAGTCCGATCGAAACTTGAAGGTCATTGATATGGATGCCTCGGTGGAGCGCAGGGATACGAATATTGATAAAGAGAATCAACAGCTAATGGCTACAAGTGAATCATCCCCATATGTTGTTATTGTTTAATGATTAGTTTATTTTTGGAATTGTCAGGGTTTCGCAATCCTCGAATTTTGCCTGCATTTTAAAGAGTTTCAACGTCAGTACTGTCTGAAAGTGGTGACCTTAATAGAGCCACGAGTGAGTGGTAGAGTAGCATATAAGGTTCTACGAAAGTTTGATTTCGCTAATTCTTTACGGGTTGAGGCGAATGGCTTCAGTGGTGGGATCTGGCTTTTTGTGGTGTTGATATTCAATTAGAGGTGTTAAAGATTTCGAATCAATTTGTGCATTGCCAGGTGTTGGATGAGAACTCAGATTCTTGGGTTTATGTTACGGCTGTTTATGCCAGCCTGCCGGTTGCTAAAAGGAAATTCCTTTTGGAGCCTCTGAGGGAGATTGACCCTGGGGATGGTAATCCTTGGTTCTTTGGCGGTGATTTTAACGCCATCCTGGGTAGCAATGAAAGGAAAGGTGGATCCCTTTCGGTATAATAGACTGTTTTAATGATTTTTTTGTTTCAGACAGGTTTGTTAGAAAAACATTTTTTGGGCCTGAATTTACGTAGAATAGAGGAAACCTATACCAGCGGTTGGATAGACATCTCTTTAATGAGGCTTGGAGTGAAAGGTTTCCGGAGACCCATGCCCGGCATCTTGAAAAACTTGGTTCAAACCATTGCCCTCTCCTGGTTACTGTGGAGATAGAGCGCTCTTTGGAGGGTCATAAACCTTTTCGTTTTATTGTCGCGTGGCAGGATCATCCATGCTTTGCAGATTTTGTTTCAGATAAGTGGGACGCTATTGCTTCGATTTCCACGAATTTTGACTTCTTTAAAGCTTATGTTGCTGGATGGATTGAGCAAGTGTTTGGGCACATAGGCTAACACAATAAGGAATTATTAAGAAGGATTCGTGGCATTAAGAGGCGTTATGTAAGGCACACACGGTGTTCCTTGTGAATCTTGAAAAAATAGTTGCGCTCTGAGCTTGAATTGGTTTTGATGCAGGAAGAGAGTCTTTGGATGCAGAAATCTCGTTGTAATTGGATGAGTCAGGGTGACATGAATACAAAATTTTATCATACCTTTGCTTTATGTAGGAGCCGTTCTAACATGGTTGCAGCACTTCGTAGAAATGATGGCTCATAGTGCAATGATGTGGGCGATTTAAAGGAGATGGCAATGAGCTTTTATAAATCTTTGTTTACGGTAGGTGCTATGGTCAATATGAATTTTAATGTGCATGGTAATTTCTCGTCGGTTCCTCATGAATCCATGTCCTCTTTGTTGGTGTCGGTTACTAATGATGAGGTCAAGAATGTGGAATTCTCTACAGGGCCGCTTCAGGCTCCTGATATTAACGGGTTTCACGCTATATTCTATCAATGAAATTGGAGTATGGTCGGGCCTAGTGTGTGTCATCTGGTTCGAGGTATTTTCTCTGGTGAGAAGATGGAGAAAGATCTTAATCATGCAATTCGTGTTCTTATACCAAAAGTTTCCAAGCCTGAGCATACCTTACAATTTCAGCCAATTAGTCTTTGTTCTGTTCTCTATAAAGTGGTGACGAAGATAATTGTGAATAGGCCTTAAGCCGTCCTTGCTAATTTGGGTCTCGGATAATCAAACATCTCTTATACCGGGGAGTGTGACCATAGATAATATAGTGATTGCGTAGGAGGTTATTCACTCGATGCGAAAGAAACTGTGGAAGAAAGGCTGCATGGCTATTAAAATTGACTTAGAAAAAGCTTATGACGTCTTGAGTGGTCATTCATTGAGGATACGTTGTGTGATAGTGGCATTCCAACGGAGTTACGGAATCTTATAGTGTGGTGTGTTACTTCTGTTTCTATGCAGGTTTTGTTGAATGGGTCAGTGTCAGAACCTTTTCGTCCTGGTCGGGGTATTCGACAATGCGACCCACTTTTGTTGTATCTTTTTGTCCTCTGTATGGAGCAGTTAACGCAATCGATAACTTTGGAAATAACGTAGGGCAAATGGAAACTGATTAGATTGGTTCGGTCGGGTCCAACTGTTTCGCATTACTTTTTTGTGGATGATATGATGTTATTTGCGGAGGCTACACCTGACCAGCTAGATTGCATCTGAAGGGTTCTTCAAACGTTTTGCAGAACTTTCGGGCATAAGGTGAGTGTTGCGAAAACAAAAATTTATTTTTCTATGAATGTTGATCACGAGTAGAGATATTTTATTAGCTCCAGCTTTGGGTTTGCAGAGGTCACGGAGTTGGGGAAGTATTTAGGAGTTCCCCTACTTCACCGCTGAGTGACGAATAGTAAGTATCAATTCTTGATTCAGAGAATTCGAGATCGCCTATCGGGTTGGAAGGCTAAAATGCTCTCTTTTGTAGGTTGGGTGACTTTAGCTAAACTCGTTCTTGAAGAAATTCCTTATTATGTGATGCATACCTCGTACCTTTTGAAGGGTACATATGCTGAAATTCAGAAGCTTATCTGTAACTTTGTTTGGGGTCATTCGAGTGATAAGAGTACTGTTCATTTAATTAACTAGGAGGTGATGTGTGCTCCGATTTCGTGTGGAGGGCTTGGTTTTAAGATTTTGGAGAATTAAAATACAACATCCCTTATGAAAATTGGATTTAACATTCTTACAAAACCTGACCATTTGTGGGTGCATGTGTTACGTACTAAGTATAGTTGGGCAGCAGATATCCCTTCGTCGATTGCGAGACCTGGTTGCTCACGGCTATGGGCTGGGCTGTGTATGATCTGGGATAATGTTTGCGATGGTATTGTTTGGAAGTTGGGGATTGTTGAGACGATAGATTTTTGGACTGACCCCTAGATTTGCGATGTTGGATCATTGTGAAATGTTGTGAGTGATGTTTTTCCCTCAGAGCATTGCAGATTGTTGTTCGATGATGTGAGTGCTTGGCAAAAGGGTAGGAAAAAATATTTGAAATGTATGAAAACAGTTCCAAGTAAAAGTCTTTTGCGTGTAAGTATACATGGTCTGCAAGTAATATAGTAGTGTGTTGAGTATCGTCTCCATAGAGATTGACCAAGAGTTCAATTGCTTTGCTCGTTTACTTGTCAAGGGAAAATTGTTGTTTGATTTGGAGTTGTTTGAAAATAGTGATTAAAGAAAAGAAGTGAAAGGAAAACAACGCTGGCAAAGAGACTTTTCAAATGAGTAATGAGCACTGGTAAGGGATGCCTGGTTTTCACGCTATTCGTGCTATGCCAGCCTTTAATAATGTTTTGTCTTGGCATTAATTATCGAGCAGATTCAAAGTTGGCATTGCCTCTATCGATGGCAATGCCCAAAATTAACCATGTAAAAATCCCATATATGTCTATAGTGAAGTTTTTCATAAATCAATTTGATTAAGTTCCAATCTTTACTCCTAAGGGGTAGAATCACCTCCAAAGTAAGTTCATCTACTTAAACATCCTCCGTTGAAACATCTCGCCTTAGTATCTAGCAATTGATCGTTGCCCCTAAGTCTGTTAAGATATTAAGGTGCAATAAGCGCAATGCCAGCGGTCGTTTGGCACAATATTTAGAAAACTATAAAACATTCTAGATATGGGAAATAATGCCAATGCATTTTTTTATTATTAAAAACTAAACATAAAAACAGCGTTCAAACGCAAACATCCCTACCAACTGTAAATTTAGTTCATGGTGGAAGTATCCATCCAAAAACCTTCACCGTTTCTCAAACACATCATCCTTTAAAAATAAAATAACTAAACAAAGATAATGTGCGAGAAGGGGGTCGGTCGGTGTAACCTTCCAAGATCCATGCTCTCGGTCAAGCTAGTCGAACCACGTTTCCTTGGTGCAGCCTCCTTAATTCGATTGTCGATACTCTCTCAAGTGCTTGCTTGAGTTCTTTAAATAAGCATGCACGAGTGACCTAGGATAAGACTTGAATTTGAATTTTGAATGCACAAGGGATAAGGAATGTAATCATCTTATCCTATATTTGAATCCTAGGGCTGACATGTACAAGGTCCAACATCTACTTGGCCGGTCATCGCTGCCAACAGGAACTCGACATTTTCTCTAACGTTCATTCTTTTATGTGTTGTTTTGCTCTGCCAAGCCTTATCCTGATTTGCCAAACCTACAATAAAGCCAACAAAGCAACCCTTCACACTAACATAGACACAATTCCTAACTTCTTATGCAAATGCATGAATTCTATGGCTAAATGCAACTATATGTACTTAAAAGCAAGCGAAGGTAATGTTAAATAGGCATAAAATTTAGTACTTTTAAAGTGTTAACAATAGCGTCTGTGGTGAGTGACATTGGGGATCAGTTGTGGAGCAGGTTTGAGCATCTATTACCGGTGCGTGTTTTACTTAGGATCGCTGCCATTAAGGCCTCTAGGCCATATGATATTCTGGATTCACCTGGTTAGAGATGGAATGATGATAAAAAAAGTTCGGTGAAGTGTACATATCATGTGAAATTGCCTCAACCTCCAACTGCTTCTTCACCTATTTGGAAGGTGATTTCGAAGTACAACGGACCGTTGAGGGTCAAAATGTTTTTATGGCTAATTGTGCACGGTCGTGTGCTGACCAATTGTGAGAGAGTGCGTCACCATCTTGCTTGGGATGATAGGTGCAACGCTTGTGGTGGTCAATCGAAGACTCTAGATCACCTATTTTGGTTTTGTCCTATGGCTTATAGGTCTTGAGTGGCCTTGGTCAAGCCCTCATTTATGCAAGAGTTCATGTCTCAACCGTTTGATATATGAATGCTTAGTAATCTGTCTTTTAGAGGTCGTGTTGACGTTTGGAATTGTGATTGACCTCTTGTTTTTGGTTTTATTGTCTGATCTTTGTGGCCAAATCGGAATGCATTATTTTTTCACACCGATGTTGTGGGGCACGGGTCGGTGTTGTGCATGGGTCTTCGCTTAGTGGATCAATTTGTTATGGCTGCGAACGTGCATATGGGTACGCAGAGGGCAACGTTGGTGTATACAAGGGTGGTAGCTCGATGGAATCCTCCATCTTTGGGATGGTGCAAATTAAATACTGACTGCTCTAGGTGCGAGTTAAACGGATACGCTTCATGCGGTGGGGTTCTTCGAGGGTCTCAGGGAGAGTGAAATTTGGGTTTCTCAAAGTTTATAGGTATTTTTTCAACGTTTGATGTTGAGTTGTAGGGAGTTTTTGAGGGCCTTAACCATGCATGGAATCAAGGTCATAGGCGAGTGTTGGTGGAGGTGGATAGTCTACAGGTTGTGCGCATTCTTGAACAAAGGACGACTAGAAGTGCTTGTGGTTCTTTAGTTGATGGCATTTTCCAATCGTTGAATCGGGAGTGGAAGGTTTCCTTTGCTCACATCTATCGTGAAGCGAATTGTGTGGCCGATAAGTTGGCTAAGTTGGATGTCTGAGAGACTATTGGCTTGAGCGTGTTTTTCACGGCTCTGACATGGATTCTTCCAGTGGTTCAAATGGAGATAGGTAACATGGATTCTCAGTCGTTGTTGTCAGCTGGTACACAACCGCTTGTGATGCCAACATTGGGTGTTGGTTGATAGTCATTTTGGTTGGGGTTTGCCATAGGGTGGTGATGTGTTCTGTGTTTTGCACAGGGTTGTGTTTCTGTTACACTTGTAAGGGTTACTATATGCACTCTTTTTCTTCCATTTAGGTTTAGGGAGGTTTTTTAACGAGGCATGTGATAGTCTTCCTCTTCCTTTTATATTTATATATATATATTAGTTACCTCTTTAAAATAGTTTTCCAGTTTTTCTTCAAAAGTGCTAGGAATGACAGTATAATCCGAATTCGATTCGGTCTGAAGAAAAAAAACTGATCCAAATTCGATCTAAAAAAAGGTTCGAGTCCTACTAGGAGGTGGATCGTGTAACACCCTAGAAGAATTAAAGTTTGTCACCTAAGTTAGATTAATTTAACCGAGCTTTGTCCTAAACTAATTAGGATAATTAGTGATTAAAATGAAAGAAATAGAAAGAATAATGACTAAATTGAATAATAAATAAATGAAAGGTAATGCATGTAAGTTTCTTGGAAATTATGAGCATCACCATGTGTTAAAGAATAAAGACACCATGTGTCTTATAATATTGCCACTTGGCATTGACTATTTACTAAGGATGAAAAAATGTCATCTTCCTCATCCATTCTTTATCATTTTCACCGAAAGGAAAGAAAGGAATGTAGAGAGAAAGAGAGAATTTCTAGAGAGAGGGGAGATATTCAGCCATGAAAAATTTAGGAATAAGCTTGAATTGAAATAAGAAGGGTCATTTTGTAAAGCAATGTAAGCTCATATTTCCCTTTTCATTCGAATAGATTGAACTAAGTATTTAAATTGATTTATTTGTTGATTTATGAGATTTGATTATTGCATGTGTGTATACATGAAATAGATGACATGCTTGCTGGAAATTAAGCTTAGGTGATGGGAAATTGAATTTGTAAGGAAATTAGTCACCTAGATGGTTAAATTGACACTAGGGAATGTTTTGATTAAATTAGTAAAATTGAGACTTAATTTGTATAAGATCTTGCTGGAAAACGTGTATATATGATAGAATTGAGTCATTGAATAAGTTAATAAAATGGTTATATGCTGAAAATTAGGCTAGTAATGAAACTAGTCACTAAAATAACTTAATTGGTCAATAGGGTCTGTTTTGAGAAAATTATGGAATTTGAGACTGAATTGGTTAAGATTAAAGGCTATAAAATTAAGTTAAAAGCAGGGGAAGGATTAAATTGAATTCTAGATAATTGAATTGCATGAATTGTAACTAAAATTGATTGCTTAGATATGTTAATTGGCATATTAGTGAATCTTTGACCAATCTGGAAAATCTATTAAATTAAGGACTAAGATGGACAAATTAGGGATTAATCTGGACATGAAAAGTCAAGGGAAAACAGGGGAGTCTAAGGTAAAAATGACTAAAATGAACTAGCAAAGGTCCTAGGTGAATTAACTCATCAAAGTGGACTTAATTGTAATCTGGGCAGATTCAAAACTGTGAAATTGATCTTACTTTAACTAATAAACTGTATTGATTGAGAAAGGATAGAAATATGAGTCATACATGGTTGAATAGCTAATTGAATTAGATTTCTAACAGTATAAAGTAATTGAAATTCCGACTTATGGATTAAAAGATATAGGCAGATTAGTGAAGGGTGTGAAAACTGCCATAATATGAAGAACAGTTTAATGCTTGTAATACAATGCGTGAATTGAATTCGATATGATTTTAATACAAGATTATGTTGTATGAATACTAGATTAAGTAAATGGTGGAAAGGATGGATAAGTACCAGGATGAGAATGAGGATTCGAGTGTTCCGTAACTTCGGGATACAAGGTGAGTGTAGCTATACTTAGGGTTGGGACTTAGGTCCTAACCACCCTTACATGTCTACTTTTTGTTCAAATAAATATGCCATGAAATGAATCTAATTTCTACTTGGTAAATGTATAAGGGAAGGATGCTTAATTGGAAACTTGACGATGAATACATGAGTGCTTGATCTTCTTGATGATTAATCGAATAGAAGTAGAATATGATTAATTGAGTTATTTTGCTTGAGATTTAATATGAATACATGAATGTGGGTGAAACTACTCTTAGAGTTGAGACTAGTGTCTCAACTAAATCTTACTTTGATTATTGTTTGATGATATGCATAGAATTGGACGTAATATTGGCTTGGTAATTAAATTAGAAGGGAAGAATGATTTAAAGAGAAATTGACATTGTATTATGGTTGAATTTTGAATGATTAATTGTAGTTCATTGATATTTGTGATATCATGTTTGATTGTTGATAGTATGGATGATAAGATGATATGTTTAAATGTAAAATATGCAATGTGAGTTATACCGATTGAAAGTTTGGTATGGGAACGAAACCATGTACTTGATATGTGATATATGTATGATATGTTTTTGTGATTGGAATTATATGTATTATGATTGGAACGAAATTGGTATGTGAATTAGATGAAAGAATCAAATGATGATTTTGGAATCTGATTATTAATTATACGAATTAAATCCGATTACATGAATGATAAAACCCTTGGTTATATGGCCAGTCTAGGTAGTACGACATGTCTAGAGTCTAGAGCTCGAAATTGGTACATGAGTGTACCCCTCTGAAATTGGTACGTGAGTGTACCTTATTGATTGGTGTAATGTGCACCTTGATAATATGTAATATGATAACATGAAATTGGTACTTATGTACCCCTCTGTCATATGTGACTCGATTACCTAACTCGCTATATATACCAAGACAATCAAATTAATAAGAAAGTGAAGTGGAATTGGTTATATGTGAATGATTTGATAATGTTGACTGTCGGTATGATGATAATGCCTTATTGACCGAATCATGTTACCTTTGTTAAATTAAATTTTAAATTTGTTCTCTTGCTGCTATTTGTAATATGTTAATATTCGATTAATTGTGAATTCCTTCTTGAACATGATTCGAATCGATTATACATTAGTGAAATTGACATTTTGGTCCTTGATTGTTCCTTGTATTCGAAGGGCATGATTTATATGATGGATTGATTTTGATGATATCTTTAGAAATTGTTTGATTGTGAATTTCATTATAAGCATGAATTGGTTCGAATGATGATATATGAAACAAGTTTACTTTGTGTTGTTCAAATGGGACTAGAGTCCTAAGTGACTTGTCTAGTTCAACCTAAAATGAAGTAGAAGTCAAGATTTGAAATCAGAGATTATACATGCTTGTTTAATGGATTAAAATGAACCATAACATCATGGAATCAAATTGGCTAAGATTAGAGAATGAATTACATCAATAGTGAAATAAAGGAATGTTGAGTAACAAATGAATTAATTCAAATATAGTGTTATCATGCCCTATTTTAATCGCATTAATAGGTAAGTTGGACTGACCTAGACTAGTAGGAATATGTGTATACGTTGAATAATAATGTTAGAAACCTGGCCTAAATGAATAATGAAGCTAAAATCGAGTCTAGTAAAGTCTTCCCAGGAAGTTTTGTTCTGGGCAGCAACTTTGAAAATTCACCATAAATTGTATAAGTCGAATTAAGAGCTAAAATTTATATGGAATAAACCTTAGTATGTCTATTTTCATTTGGAGAAAATAGAATTGGATTCTGATCTATGTGCTAGAATCTGAAGATGAAAACCTCTAGACGTCCAGAAATGTAAATGCCCTGTCTTCGAATTAAAAACTGTATTAAGTGGATAGACGTTTAAATGAAAGGTTTAGACGATCGTAAAAAGGGTTAAGTAAGCTTTTAAAAGGTGTAAATTAAATGAAATTTTGAAGTACAGAATAAAAATTACGTACGTTTAAGCAAACAATGCACAAGCTGCCAATTAATAACAGTCTAGGCAAATTGGATAATATTGTAAACTATTTTATAAATATTATAGACAGTTTAGTTACTGCCCTAAGTGAATTCTTAACCTTGAATAGTATATCACCTTAGATAATCATACCAAAAACTAAGTCAAAGAGTTAATTAGCATGGAATACTAAGTTTAACCGAAAAGTCTAATAAGTTTACATGTTAAATGAAGTAATGAAATGAATTGTGTAATGTGTAAAGGTATAATGTCACTTAGGACACTAGATAAATGTAGTGTCAAGATTCCTTGTTACTTGAAAAGATAAGCTAAAACATAAATGAATCTAAATTAAATATGAAGATTTGATTGTCTACTTGGTGACCTAAATCGAATGAAATAATGGAACATTTGATTGGTGTTTAGTTTTTGATTATGAGTTGTTCGTTGAATGAGTAATATAAATCCTTGAGTTGAATCCCTTGTTCATTGTATGACTGTTTACGCAATTGATGATTGAACTCTAAGTTATGCTTCAATCTAACTTGACTAAGACTTAATTAAATTGTAATTAGATTAAAGACCTTTGAAGCCTAATAATCTTGATAGACTTTATGTGCTACCTCACTAAGTACAATCTTGTACCTATCACTCTTGTTTGCATTCTTACCAAACCTTAGGTTAAAGCTATCCCGATCTCTGCTTGATTTTGAAGTTAGCTTTCATGGACCTGGAGCAAGAATTGACATGCTTAAAGTACGATTTTGTACCTATTATGATGTACTCCCAGATGGTAGCTACTAAATTTGTGTATAAGTCATATAGATCATGCATATGGATGTTTTGTAAACGTGTATAAGATTTGATCAAGTCTTGTAATGAACTCAACTTGTATGCTTTAAAGTCTAGATTATGTTAAGTGAATAAACATGTTAATTCAATGAATCTAAGGGTCTAATGGCTGCACATATAGGCAATGAATTTTAGTAAAAATGATCAATGCGTATTAAATCAATTACTAGATCGAATTTAGCTTTACTGGATTGTATTGAAAGTTAACATAGACTTTAGTAACTTGCTAGATAACCAACTCAATTATTAGAGTTAAGTTCTAAATGAAAAGAAATATTTCAATTGACCCATAATTTCTTGTTTCGCCTATTCGTTTTCTCGTCGTAACGCTTCTCCCTCCTAACCCGGGTGAGTAGTGTTACAGATCGGCTATAGACATTGCCATGATCCGATTCGAATCCGAATTCGATCCAAATCTATATCCAATTCGAGTTCGATCCATATATGAATCTAAATAAAAATATTTAAAACTCTTAGATTTAAAAAATATAGATATATATTAAAGTCCTAATTAAGTTGAATTGGGATTATGTGTATATATATATATATATATATATATATATATATATATATATAGAAATCCTAATTAAGTTGAATTGGGATTGTACGTATTTAATATATATATATATATATATATATATATATATATTAAAATCCCAATTAAGTTAAATTGGGATTATATATATATATATATCTTAATTAAAGTTAAATTAGGATTATATATATTAATATATATATATTGAAATTCTAATATAAGTTGAATTAGGATTACAAAGGCTATATAAAGTCATGAGAGATCTAGATGTCATTAATGCTTTTTGAGAAAACCCTATAAATAGTTTAAAGTGTTTTATATGCTCGTTTCAACTGGATGAACTACGTAGAGGTCGGAGCGTTATCGTTGCGGCTTAGGAATCGATATTGTGGAATCGTGATTGGGTATCTATCTTCTCCAAATTCAAAATTTTAGATTTTAAATAGGCAATGCTTCACCCTTAATCACCCCGATTCGTTTGATGAAAATTATTTGTTATTTTTATTTAAAGATATTTGTTTGAGTTGTTACTTTAAAAAAATTAATTGGATTCAGACTTTCAGATTTTGATTCAAGATATTTTATTGGATCAGACTTGAATTTTTTATGTAATTGGACTTGGCTTCGGACTTAAATTTTTTTAGAGGTCCGATTATTAATTGGATTGAACTTGGACTTTATAAAGTTCGATCCAAGTTCGATCCATTGCCATCCCTAAAAAGTGCTATCTAAGTTGATGACCTAGAGTAAAATAGTTTTTCTTTGTTTTTATTTATTTCTTTTTACATATACTAACATATTTTGCTAAGATCCACTAATTGATTTAGTGGTTAAAGATATTCATATTGTCTCATATTATATGTGTTTGAATCACAATATGAGAATGAAATACTTCTTTATTTAATAAAAAACATTTTACTTGCATTCCCATTTTAGTACGCTCATTTCAAATATGTTTATAATGTGGTCTATCGTGATTATATTAAAAAAGAAAAAAGAAAAAAAAAGATTGGAGAAAGATGAAATCTCTCGAGGCGCACATTAGCGGGTTTGATGGCACTCGGGGATCTTAGGTTTCTTGCTCCATTATGGTTCATTTTTCTTACTTTCTTTCTCAATTCTTTGTCTCATTGTGATTCTTGGATCTGTGCGGGGGATTTATGGCTGGGTCGTCTTCTAGTGGGCTTGATTGGAGAGAGTTTTTTTAGCGTCGAACGATGAGTAATCCCTACAATTTTCTCCCCAATTTTGAAGGAGGGCTCGGCGACTATTAAGCCTCCCTTGGATGTTTTTTAGGAAGGGGATCGTGACTGGAGCTGTTCACTGGTGGGGCAATTCCTTGTCTCTGAGCCCAATTTTAGTGCTATGTAGAAAGATGTTGACTTAATGTGGGGCAAGGAGATTGCGGTCGAGGTACGTTTGGCTGGCTTAAACCTTTATATCTTTTTCGTTTGTTGATTCGACATCTAGAGATTGGGTTTTAGAGCATGGTCCTTGGCATATCCAGAATAAACCATTGTTGCTGCGAAAATGGGCTCCTAATATGAAGAAGTTAGAGTTTAACCTTGATCGTATGCCTGTGTGGGTTAGGTTGTTTCATATTCCTCTTGAGTTGTACACTAAGCGGGGGCTGAGTTATATTGCAAGTGGGATAGGCATCCCTTTGTATATGGACTCAGCTACTACATCTAGGAAGAGGTTGGAGTATGCTAAGGTTTGCGTGGAGATTGCAATTGACACTTGCATACCTAGCACAATTGAGGTTTTGCTTCGTGATGGAACTTCTGCCTTTGTCGAGGTTGATGTTCCTTGGCTCCCTTCTAGTTGCTCGAAGTGTAAAATCTTTGGGCATCATGATAAATATTGCCCTTTTAATGTTGCCAAGCCTACACAGCACAAAGTTGCTAAAGTGTGGAAGGAGAAGAAGTCTATTGTCTCTACTTCTGTTGCTGCCAGTGGTGACTTGGTGCTGAATTTGGAGCAGGGTTCGACTGATTCTGTGCAAGGGGAAGAGAATAAAACTGTTGCTCAGGCTGTTTTTGTGCAAGGTGGATTGAATCAGTCTGGCACTGTTCAGCAGGGTTCTATTTTGAACCAGGCTGAGGGAGATCTGTAGTTACCTGGTTCTATGCAAGGGATGAATCTACCAAATCAGACTATTTCTGTACAAGGGATGTAAAAGTCTGTGATGGAGGGGTATACTCCAGACTCTCACCCTGTTGAGGAGTCTTTATTAGATAAAGAGTTTCCCCCTCTTCAGCTTAGTGCAAAGAAGGTGGGGGACAAATCTGGGAAAGCTAAAGCTAAATCGTTGGTGAGCTCTGCCAATAGTTTTGTAGTTCTTAGTGAGGTTGTTGAAGATCCTCCTGGTCGTAAGCCTATATCAGTTTCTCTTGGGGCTACTCAATTATTACATGACCTAAAATGCAAAAAGAAGGAGCAGGTTAAGAAAGTAGCTAAAGATGCTGGTTCTGGGGAAGGGGGCTTGCTTGTTTCACAATGATTGCGTGCTTTTGGAATGTTAGAGGGATGAATTACCCTCTTAAACTTGGTGTCATTGTGCATAGGCTTCATAAGTTGGATGGTGCTATAGTATGCTTGTTGGAAACTAGAGTAAAGGAACATAAAGCTTCTAGTATTATTTCTTATCATTTTGTTGATTGGGGTTGGTGTTCAAATTATACTCATGCTGCTAATGGGAGAATTTGGGTGCTCTGAAGGAAAGTAATTCTTAGCAGGTTATTACTCGTCAAGGTAGTTATAAGGGGCTGAACTTTTTTCTCTCTTCAGTATATGGTAGTAGTTTTAGGATTCAAAGAAGGCAACTCTGGAAGCAATTTGCTAAGGATGCTGCTTTGATTGGCTCTTCCCCCTGGATTATTGGCGGCGACTTCAATGTTATTGCTTCAGCTGAGGAGGATTCTAACTCTAATTTTGTTTCCTCACTTACTGCTGATATGAAGAAGTTTAGGGATTGCTTGTAGGAGTTAGCAGTAGAGGACCATTCTTCTTTTGGGCCTCAGTTCACTTGGTCTAATAAGCAGGATAGAAATTTTATTGCTCGAAAATTGGACAAGATTATGGTTAATGCTCATTGGGGATTAAGCATGCCTGATTTTGCTGTGGAGTTTCAAGCCCCAGGGGTTTCTGATCACTGCCTGGCTATGGTCTGGTTTTCAAAGCCTGTTCCCATCACTGGTCCTAAGCCATTTAATTTTTTTAATTTCTGGACATTACATCCACATTTTATGGAAATTGTGAATGCAGGTTCTGTACTCGAAGCTGAAGAGGTTAAAGGGGCCTTTAAAGGACCGGAATAGGGTACACTATGATGATATCTCAATTAAAGTTAGGGAGAAACGGGTGCAGCTTGAAGCACATCAGCTTCATAACCTTTCTACTGGAGGTGATTTGGCTAGTATTGAGCTGGAGAAAGGCTTGCAAGCGGAGCTTAAAGAGTTGGAGCTTGCTGAAATGAGCTTCTTAAGGTAAAAAACTAAGGTTAGATGGTTGAAAGAAGGTGATTAGGGTTCTCGTTTCTTTCATTCAATTATGGCTGTAAATAAAAGGAGAAGCACTATTCGAGCTTTCAAGTCAAAAGATGACTCTTTGTTGAAGACTTTTGAGCAAATGGCAGCTGAATCTGTCAAATATTTTACTAATCTGATTGGTACTCCTAATCCTAGAGTTCAGGAATGTCCTGAAAGTGTCATACAAGAGCTGCTTCAGTATTCTATCCTGCTGGAGGCTACTGACTATTTAATAAGCCTCCCAACTGATAAGGAAATTAAAGAAGCTATTTTTTTCAAGGGAATGATAAAGCCCCCGGACCCGACAGCTACTCCTCCTGGTTCTTTAAGGCTGCTAGGTCTATTGTTGAGACTGGTTTCTTGAAGGCTGTGAGATTTTTCTTTGAAACTACAGAGTTGCATCCTTGTAAAACCCCAAATTTGCCACAATTTGAAAATTCCTAATTTTTGAAATCCCTAGAATTAGAAACCCTAATAATTGGGAATTTGTGTTCTAAACCCTAATTGAAAATTTGGAATTGAATTGTATTTTAGTGACCTAATTGAATAAGTTTGAAATGTTGGTGTCTAAACTGTGAAGTGTGTTAACTAAGGAACCTTTATGTTGCAATTTACCCAAAATTAGGTTTTAAACCTAATTTGTTGAGTTGCCGGCTAGGTATCTTGTTTTTGTTTTTTTGATTGGAATAGTGCAGCCGCAACTCTCACCCCACTCTCTCGATAGCCCCTATCTCCCTCAACCTCTCTCTTATGTTTTCCAGCGAGCCAACAATTGAGTCCTCATTGTCGTTCGTAGCTTGCACGACCACCACCAACGCGACCACCGTCGTCGTGCGATCGACCCTTGACCCTCGGCTCGCCCCCATCGACCATCGTTTTTGAGATTTCGAAGAGAAGCTGTTCACCTTTCATTCGAGTTTTGTGCGCCGACCTCTCTTACGTGCCTTTTTCTGTATGATCTTGTTTGGGTAAGTGATGGTGATTATCAGATTCATGTTAGTGTTGCTAATCATTGGATTCAGAGTTGTAGTTTGTTGATCTCGTTTTCTTTTGGTTTTGGCCGAAATAATGATGTGAGTTTTGTTCTGTCGTTACCGTTCATGTAGAGTTGTTGCGCTGCTGTCGTTGTCGTGGTTTTTATGCCATCTTCGTTCATCTTCCGTCGCAATTTTTTGCCGTTAACTCTTCCGTGGCCGCTGCCGTTTGGGATCAGTAAACCCTAGTGGTTGATGCAGAATAGTGTATGTGAGTATGGGCTGTGTTGGGCTTGTGTGCGAGTGAGGTTTGGCTTGGGTCTAAATTGAAGGCCCAAATCTGTTATGATAAGTGAAATGCTTGTTATGTTAGAGAGCTAAATTGAGTGAATTGGATCAATCGGGTTTGACCCGTGGAATCGAATTACATTGGTAAACTAGACCAAATCGGATGGTTGAACCAATTTAATAAACCAGACCGCACTTGACCAGTTTATAAATTGAATCGGACCATACCTTGACCCTTTTGACCGACCCAATAGTTGACCGGATTTGACTTGTTGACCCTTTGACCGTTGACCTATTTTACCATAGTTGACTATTGACCATGGACCGTTGACCCGTTGACTTTGATCGTCAGAGTTGACTTTGACCAGTTTGACTTTGACCGTTGACCAAGAGTTGACTTTTTCGGACATCCTTCCTCTTAACCTTTCTCGACGTCCTAAATTTGAATCTTCTGCCCGTTTTGTCAAATTATATCCCGAAAGTTCCGTTTTGCTCTTTTTATGTAATTGTTATTGGAATTTGATAAGTTATGGTTTTAGAATCTGATCCGGAATATTCTTGTGTTTAGGTGCCGAACTTGAGACCGTTGGGCAACCTCCAGTTGTACAGACCGACCGTACACGTTCTTCTAGATCTTCACGTGAGTATATCTTAGTTTGATTTTTAGTGTTTTTAGTTGGTGGCTTAGTGTTAGTATTAAATGCTAATATAGAGTTTTACCTCGTAGGTTCTGATTCAGCTAGATCTGAGCGTAAGATGCGCTTTTCTCAGCATTAGAGCTTCTGTTGCTTAAAGGTGTGTCTCTTCCTGTTTTATAAACTTGTGTGTCTCTTAATGTTTTATAAACTTGTGTGTTTCTTTATGTGCTATAAATTTTATGTGCTTCTTTTGGTATTAATATAAGTAAATGTTTTGTACATTTTGTGTGCATACTCTGTTGTGATTGGGTGAATGTTTTCAGAAATCATGCATAACATGTCATACTGTGATTTAAATGAGAAATCAGACTTACCAAATTGTGAAATATCAGATTTTCGGAATCGTAAAACATCAAATTTATAGTATTGTGCAACTTGAATTTTCATGATTCAAGTTTCGGATTAGACTCAGATTTTAAAATCTGCATCATATCATTGTGGGTATATGGTTTGGGATTTGTTCGGGGAAGTTCAGTGGTTTCACCCTTCGGGCTGAATTCCGCTTCGGATTAGTGGTTCCACCCTTAGGGTTGAGTTCCACTTCGGATGGTGATGATGGATAAAGTAGGTTCTGGGAAACCTTACTTTTCGGTGTATCAGAGATAGGTACTATGATTCATGTGCATTAGACATCATATCATCATGATCCAGTTTTGTTGTGTTTTCAGAAAAGTCTTTATCAAAAAATAAAATATTGTTTTGTTTTTGTTTTGTTTTCATTTGCACTTTAGAGACACACTAAGCTCTTTAGCTTACACTCCTTAGTTTTTACTTTTCAGATATCTCAGACTCTTTTAGGCGACTCGGTACTAGGAGCTTCACGCATTTTTACTCGGATTAGACTCAGATTTTAAAATCTGCATCATATCATTGTGGGTATATGGTTTGGGATTTGTTCGGGGAAGTTCAGTGGTTTCACCCTTCGGGCTGAATTCCGCTTCGGATTAGTGGTTCCACCCTTCGGGCTGAGTTCCACTTCGGATGGTGACGATGGAGAAAGTAGGTTCCGGGGAACCTTACTTTTCGGTGTATCGGAGATGGGTACTATGACATCATATCATCATGATCCGGTTTTGTTGTGTTTTCAGAAAAGTCTTTATCAAAAAATAAAATAAAATATTGTTTTGTTTTTGTTTTGTTTTCATTTGCATTTTAGAGACACACTAAGCTCTTTAGCTTACACTCCTTAGTTTTTACTTTTCAGATATCTCAGACTCTTTTAGGCGACTCGGTACTAGGAGCTTCACGCATTTTTACTCGGATATTTTTATAATTTAGTATGAACTCTCTTTTAATTATTTCAGACTACTGTTTTGAAATATTTCAAAACATTTATGTAATTCGGACATTGGGACTGTTTACTATTTTTAATTTGGGTTTATTAAATGCATGCATTTATAAGGTTATTTTCAGAAATTTAACCAATTATCGGAATAAGGTTTAAACGACTACATTTTATAATAATGGAATCTTATTGTGTTTATTTTCTTTTAATAATAATTTTGTTTTTAAGTAAGAAAACTTAAAAGGTGTTACTTGAGGGGTAAGTTTTTAAACACGATTTCCTAGATTCGACCCATTTCTTCTGGGCTGGGTTTGAGGGGGTTACATTTAGTGGTATCAGAGCTAGGTTCAACCCTCGGACTGTGGGGCTCACAAAAGTTGTTTTCAAAATATTTTTGACTTTTGCATGCATCTGAAATATTTTGGGATAAATGGGAATTTTTGAAGGAAAAAAAGTATACTACGATATTAAGTGATTTTGAATTGTTTTAAGTTCGAGACTCCAGTACCGAATCTGAATATAGGTTATTATCTTCTATAGATAGTTGCTAATCCACTGTGTAGAAGTTCTTGTGTTGTGTTAGGTTGTAGTCGTGATGTTGCTTCTGATTGTGATCATCCATCTTATGCTAATTAGACAAAGAATTAAAATGAGATTTATGATAATGAGAATTGATATGTAAGAGTGGAGTACCTGGTGATACGTCGACATGATTTAATAAATCTGAAACGGAACAATGTCAGTTAATGTTTATGAGATAGGGTTTATGAGGTTGATAAAATATGTTCTTGGGTCAGTTACGGTTGAGAAAGATAAGTGTGACTGGAGTTTGAAAGGACTTCGTTTACCTATTCAGAGAGTTCTTTGCTACGCATCATGATAAAATGTTCAGCGACCTGGTTAGGTTTAGAGATGATTCTGTTCCTCGTAGTTATCAGAATTTGAGACCTGCAACACCAACAGTTTTGTCTAACATCGTGGGTAGTACAAAAAAAGTTCGTCGGCCTATTTTTATATGTTGTTATTGCAATAAGAAGCATAACAGAGAGAGTAGATTGATGAATAGAACGTTTTTCAAATGTGGTTCTCAGGATCATTACTTGAAAGATTGTCCTCGACCACCTACCGATTCATCCGTTCAGAGTCAGACATAGTCATCAGTTCAGGCACCTCATCGAGGTAGAGGGCAGTTTAGATCAGCTGCTTCTGGTACAACTAGTAGAGGTAGACCTGCTCAAAGTGATAGGTCAGCTGGATATGAGACTAGACGACCGGGTTTAGTATATTCGACCAAAGCTCATGTTGGATATGATAATATGCACGATGACATAGCAAATACATTTTAATATGTTCAGATCATAAATATGTTTATGATGGATCAGGAATTCAGAATAAGAAAGTACAAGTAGGTGTGGGTTAGTTTTGGAATCTGTTGTTAAGTTTGAAAATTTCGAGGACGAAATTTCTTTTAAGGGAGAGAGAGTTGTAACACCCCATATTTGCCACAATTTGAAAATTCCTAATTTTTAAAATCCCTAGAATCAGAAACCCTAATAATTGGGAATTTGTGTTCTAAACCCTAATTGAAAATTTGGAATTGAATTGTATTTTAGTAACCTAATTGAATAAGTTTGAAATGTTGGTGTCTAAACTGTGAAGTGTGTTAACTAAGGAACCTTTATGTTGCAATTTACCCAAAATTAGGTTTTAAACCTAATTTGTTGAGTTGCCGGCTAGGTATCTTGTTTTTGTTTTATTGATTGGAACAGTGCAGCCGCAACTCCCACCCCACTCTCTCGATAGCCCCCATCTCCCCCACCCTCTCTCTTATGTTTTCCGGTGAGCCAACAATCGAGTCCTCATCGCCGTTTGTGGCTTGCACGGCCACCACTAGCGCGACCACCGACGTTGTGCGATCGACCCTTGACCCTCGGCTCGCCCCCATCGACCATCGTTTTTGAGATTTCGAAGAGAAGCTGTTCACCTTTCATTCGAGTTTTGTGCACCGACCTCTCTTACGTGCCTTTTTCCGTTTGATCTTGTTTGGGTAAGTGATGGTGATTATCAGATTCATGTTAGTGTTGCTAATCAGTGGATTCAGAGTTGTAGTTTGTTGATCTCGTTTTCTTTTGGTTTTGGCTGAAATAATGATGTGAGTTTTGTTCTGTCGTTGCCGTTCATGTAGAGTTGTTGCGCTGCTGTCGTTGTCGTGGTTTTTATGCCATCGCCGATCATATTCGTCGCATTTTTTTACCGTTAACTCTTTTGTGGTCGCTGCCGTTTGGGATCAGTAAACCCTAGTGGTTGATGCAGATTAGTGTATGTGAGTATGGGCTGTGTTGGGCTTGTGTGCGAGTGAGGTTTGGCTTGGGTCTAAACCGAAGGCCCAAATCTGTTATGATAAGTGAAATGCTTGTCATGTTAGAGAGCCAAATTGGGTGAATTGGATCAATCAGGTTTGACCCGTGGAATCGAATTACATTGGTAAACTAGACCAAATCGGATGGTTGAACCAATTTAATAAACCACACCGCACTTGATCAGTTTATAAATTGAACTGGACCATACCTTGACCCTTTTGACCGAACCAATAGTTGACCGGATTTGACTTGTTGACCCTTTGACCGTTGACCTATTTGACCATAGTTGGTTGTTGACCATGGACCGTTGACCCGTTGACTTTGACCGTCAGAGTTGACTTTGACCAGTTTGACTTTGACCGTTTACCAAGAGTTGACTTTTTTGGACATCATTCCTCTTAACCTTTCTCGACATCCTAAATTCGAATCTTCTGCCCGATTTGTCAAATTATATCCCGAAAGTTCCGTTTTGCTCTTTTTATGTAATTGTTATTGGAATTTGATAAGTTATGGTTTTAGAATCTGATTTGGAATATTCTCGTGTTTAGGTGCCGAACTTGAGACCGTTGGGTAACCTCCAGTTGTACAGACCGACCGCACACGTTCTTCGAGATCTTCACGTGAGTATATCTTAGTTTGATTTTCAGTGTTTTTAGTCGGTGGCTTAATGTTAGTATTAAATGCTAATATAGAGTTTTACCTCGTAGGTTCTGATTCAGCTAGATCTGAGCGTAAGATGCGCTTTTCTCAGCATTAGAGCTTCTGTTTCTTAAAGGTGTGTCTCTTCCTGTTTTATAAACTTGTGTGTTTCTTTATGTGCTATAAATTTTATGTGCTTCTTTTGGTATTAATATAAGTAAATGTTTTGTACATTTTGTGTGCATACTCTGTTGTGATTGGGTGAATGTTTTCAGAAATCATGCATAACATGTCATACTGTGATTTAAATGAGAAATCAGACTTACCAAATTGTGAAATATCAGATTTTCAGAATCGTAAAACATCAGATTTATAGTATTGTGCAACTTGAATTTTCATGATTCAAGTTTCAGATCAGACTCGGATTTTAAAATCTGCATCATATCATTGTGGGTATATGGTTTGGGATTTGTTCGGGGAAGTTCAGTGGTTTCACCCTTCGGGCTGAATTCCGCTTCGGATTAGTGGTTCCACCCTTCGGGCTGAGTTCCACTTCGGATGGTGACGATGGAGAAAGTAGGTTCCGGGGAACCTTACTTTTCGGTGTATCGGAGATGGGTACTATGACATCATATCATCATGATCCGGTTTTGTTGTGTTTTCAGAAAAGTCTTTATCAAAAAATAAAATAAAATATTGTTTTGTTTTTGTTTTGTTTTCATTTGCATTTTAGAGACACACTAAGCTCTTTAGCTTACACTCCTTAGTTTTTACTTTTCAGATATCTCAGACTCTTTTAGGCGACTCGGTACTAGGAGCTTCTCGCATTTTTACTCGGATATTTTTATAATTTAGTATGAACTCTCTTTTAATTATTTCAGACTATTGTTTTGAAATATTTTAGAACATTTATGTAATTCGGACATTGGGACTGTTTACTATTTTTAATTTGGGTATTATTAAATGCATGCATTTATAAGGTTATTTTCAGAAATTTAACCAAGTATCAGAATAAGGTTTAAACGACTACATTTGATAATAATGGAATCTTATTGTGTTTATTTTCTTTTAATAATAATTTTGTTTTTAAGTAAGGAAACTTAAAAGGTGTTACTTGAGGGGTAAGTTTTCAAACACGATTTCTTAGATTCGACCCATTTCTTCTGGGCCGGGTTTGAGGGGGTTACAATCCTGCCTTCTCTGTAACTGCCATTGTTTTAGTCCCTAAATTTTTTCATTCATGTATGGTTGAGGACTACATGCTCATATCTTGTTGCTCTGTTGTATATAAGATTATTTCCAGGGTGTTGATGAATAGACTTATGAGTTTTTTCCCTGATATGATTACCATGAATCAGTCTGCTTTTGTTAAGGGAAGATATATTGTTGACAATACTCTGTTAGCACAAGAGTTAGTCAGGGGTTATGCTAGAACCACTTTGTCCCCTAAGTGTGCACTGAAAGTAGATCTCCAGAAAGCTTTCGATTCGCTAAATTGGAGTTTTGTTATCTCTATTTTTAAAGCCCTGGGGATTCCATCTAGATTTTTACAGTGGCTTTCTACTTGTTTGACTTCTCCAAGCTACTATATTTGTCTTAATGGAAGTTTAGTGGGATATTTTAAAGGTGCAAGGGGTATTCGACAGGGGATCCCTTGTCTCCATACATATTTGTGATGGCTATAAATGTTCTATCTGCGATTTTGAATAAGGCTGTTGTTGTTGGGATTTTTAAGTATCACCCAAAGTGTAAGAAAATAGGACTTACCCACCTTTATTTTGCTGACGATTTACTAATTTTTTGTAAAGGGAATTTAGACTCAATTTTGGGTATTTATTGTATCTTGGAGAGTTTCTATGAGATGTCAGGTCTCAGGCTTAATGCCTCCAAGAGTGAATTGTTCTTTTCTGAGATTTTAGAGGATAGGCTGAATGAAATTCAGGAAGCTGTTGGGTTTAGACTTGGTTGCTTATCTGTTCGATATTTAGGGGTGCCCTTGGTGACTAGGAAGCTCTCGAAAAAGGGTTGTCTTCTACTTTTGGAGAAGGTCCAGGCTCGGCTAAGTCATTGGTCCTCCAAGTCTCTTAGTTATGCTGGTCGAATTCAATTGATTCGATCCGTTCTTTTTAGTATTGTTAATTTTTGGTGTAGGCAATTGTTTCTCCCTAAGGCTGTGATTGATAGAGTTGAATAAATCTGCTTGCGTTTCTTATGGAAAGGAAAAGGTGCTTCTTCTCTAGGGGCTCGGGTTAATTGGAGACAGATCTGTCTTTTAAAATCTGAGGGAGGCTTGGGGCTCAAAGATTTACACGTGTGGAATAAAGCATGTATGTTGAATCTCATCAAGAAGATCTTGGCAAATGATGGCTCCCTTTGGGTGGCTTGGATTCAGTCATATGTTTTGAAAGGAAGAGATTTTTGGCAGATGTCTGAATTAGGTGGTATGAGTTGGAGTTTGAGGAAACTCTTTAAGCTTCAGGGTGAAGCAAGCATTCTGAATGCGCAGGCTCGTAATTTTAGGAGGCTGCAGACTGAATTACTGTATGCCGGTCTTAGAGGAACTGTTCCTAAAGTTCCATAGCACAAGCTCATTTTGTTTTCCATGCATGTACCTAAGCATGTTGTTATTAGTTGGATGGCTATTCTTGGTAGGCTTCCCACTAATGATAGGCTCATGCGTTGGGGATTGAGACTGATAGTTGTTGTGTCCTATGTGGTCGAGCTGAGGAAAGCACCTGTTTTTTATTGTGATATGTCAAGGAAGTTGCTGGAGGGGTGTTGGGTTTATGCAACTTGCGGCGTTGTATTAGCTCTTGGGAGCAAGAGCTTGGCTGGGCTTCTACTAAGTTGAAAGGCAGATCTTTACTCGTTTGTCTCTTGAAGATTGCTTGGTCTTCTTGTATATACTTTGTTTGGGAAGAAAGGAACTATAAAATTTTTCGTGTGCAACGTCGAAATTTTGAGGATTTGTTGTTCAAAATTAAAGAGACTGTGAGGCTGAAATTTTCTGGTACTAACTTTGACAGTGTACATATTACTAATAGGCAACTTTGTATTAGTTGGAAAATCACTGTATATAGAGGTAGTATAGTTTGTAATTGTCTTCTTGTAGTAGTATTCTGCTTTGAGCTTAATAAAAGGAATCATTTATCTAAAAATAAGAAAAAGAAAATTTGATTAAAAAAAATTGAAATGAGTGATACATGATGCAACTTGGATGGAGTAAAATACTCATTTTTATAACTATTCAAAGAAATATTAATTTTTATAATAATAATAAAAAACAACAAAAGAACATATCAATGAGAAAATTTTGATTCAAGAAAAAGTTAAAGATGGAAAAAAGGTAAAAGAAGGATATATTTATGATGATTTTTTTTGTTTTAAGTGGTAGGGTGTGTAAAAAAAATTTAATTCGATTGATTCGATTTGAAATTTCGGATATTCGGTCCGTTTTTATTTTTTGAATAATTCGGATCAGATATGGATTGTTATTTTATATTCGGATCGAATATCCGATTACCGGATATCAAAAAATTCAATTTATATATATATAGATCTTGTTATATTCGATATTTGTACTTGTTATATATGATAAATTGACATTTACATGAATACAAATTTTATTATATTCAATAGTTTGTTGGTTGTTATATTCAAAAACAAAAAATTTTTATGGATAAGACCGCTAAATTTAAAAATAATTAAATAAAGTTATAAATTCGGATATTCGATTAAAAAATTTCGGATATTTAATTTTTTGAATCGAATACAGATCGCTAAATTGTCTATGCAAACCTTTTAAATATTCAAAATTTCGGATCAGATATTAGAAATGCACACCTCAAAGTATTAAAATTTATTATTTTTATCAAAATATTAAAAATGTTACTTTATGTGTTAAAAAAGATGACATGGACATGCTTACATGTAAATACTAACATAATGTTTGGAATGAAAAATTATAAGATTGATCTTGTTTATCAATCATATGTAATTTTAGCTAATAAAATTTATTTTTTTCAATTTTGTTTAAGTTGAATTTTCCCATTTTAATTTTATTGATTAGAACTAGGGATAACATGGTATGCCAAATTCATTTAATAATTTTTTTTTTCGGATATTTAATTTTGTTTATCAATTTTAGCTTACAAATCATGCCTAGTTCTTTCTGAACTTAAGTTTCTTATTCTGAATTCTTGAAACCCTAAAAAAACCCTCAACCTATTCTTGAAGAGAAACACAAAAATGAACAACATTGGTGTCCTAATGACATGCCCAATGCTTGAATACCTTGAAAAACAACTTGAAGCCCGGTTCAAGCTCTTTAAAGCGTGGAACCTATCATCTTCCAAACCCGATTTCTTTAAGAAGCACTCAAATTCCATCAAAGCAGTAGTTGGAGACACCACAGTTGGAGCTGATGCAGCTCTGATTGATTCACTTCCCAATTTGGAGATTGTTGCAAGCTACAGTGTTGGCCTTGACAAGATTGATTTGGAAAAGTGTAAAGAGAAAGGAATCAATGTAACTAACACCCCTGATGTGTTGACCGATGATGTGGCTGATTTGTGTATTGGGTTGGCATTGGCTGTTCTCAGGAAAATTTGCGTTTGTGATCAGTTTGTAAAGAGTGGGAATTGGATAAATGGCGATTTGGGATTGGCTTCCAAGGTTTTCTCTTTTCCTTTTTCATATGTTCTTTCTATCCAATTTACTGAGAAATGTGTTCTTGCTCTGCTATTAAATTCGAGGGTTTTACTTCATTTGATTAGCCTTCAAATTGTGTCTGGTAGGAAGAATCCAATGCTTAAAGTTCATCAACATCTTCCTAATTTGTAAGTAAAGCCTTCAAGCAGTGTTAGAGCCTAGAGGCCAGTAAGCTTCGTGTTTGTGGATTAATTTGAGTCTATCAATTTGCATTTGTGTCTAATGGAACTTATGACTATAAATTATTGTTGGTAATTTGGTCCAATTGCATCTATCAGCTTCTAGTGCCCTTTTGATCAAGGATGAGTCCGAAGCTTGTGAAATTGCTACCTTGCTTTGGTCAGAGTTTTCTTTTTTTACTTTTGATGATATGGTTTGTTTCTGAGTTATGTTTGATTTTTAGGCTTGTAAATGCATTATATTCTCTTTTCACTATTCTTGATTATCATATTTTTGTGACCAACATGCCAGACAAATACATTGTATGAGTTCGCTCCCCTTGGCTAAAACTGCCTGTAACCAACAACGATCGTATAGGGAAGTAGGAAAAATGATTGACCGTAGAATAGTCTTCAATGCGAGGATTAGAATTTCTTTGTTTGCCACCAAAATCTGGCATTGACTTCTTTGCCTAGCTCATCGGTTTGTTTGTAGAGTTCATCTTCAATAGATGCTACATGAGATACTTTCCGTATTTTATTCCGACATAGCAAGACATTTCTTTTCAGATATATAATATTAGCATTAATGTCACTGGGATGCTTAACCCCTCAATATGCATATATAAAATATCTGTACCTAACTTAAAGTAGATTGCTTTCTTCGTTTTATTTACTTGGTTGGCTTTTTTTCCAGTTCAGTGGTAAATCGGTTGGAATTGTTGGGCTGGGCAGGATCGGATCAGCAATAGCAAAAAGATCCGAAGCTTTCAATTGCCATATCAGTTACCACTCCAGATCTGAGAAACCAAATACAAATTACAAATACTACTCCAACATTGTTGATTTGGCTGCTAATTGTCAAATCCTTATCGTGGCATGCGCTTTGACGGAGGAAACCCACCACATTGTTAATCGGAAAGTCATTGATGCTTTGGGTCCGAAAGGTATTCTTATCAACATTGGACGAGGTGCTCATGTCGATGAGCCTGAGCTTGTTTCTGCATTACTTGAAGGCCGGTTAGGTGGAGCTGGACTTGATGTGTTTGAGAACGAGCCTGACGTACCAGAGGAACTATTGGCATTGGAGAACGTTGTCCTAGTGCCCCATGTTGGTAGTGACACTGAAGAAACAAGCAAAGCAATGGCGGATCTCGTAATAAGTAACTTGGAGGCACACTTTAAAGGTGAGGCCTTGTTGACTCCTGTTACATGACCTACATTACTATCTGGATATGTTATTGGTCCCTTGATTATTTGTTGGATACCATTTCTTACTCTGACGGATATAATCTTTTTTGCTCTTTGCTTGGATATAAATCCATGCTAATAATAGATGGTTGCTGGCTAGCCTCATTAGACAAATCTGAAACCTTAATTTATCCCATTTTAACACTGCTATTTCAATCGGCAGTGTTTGAGGTTTGCATAAGCACCTAAAATTCTTCATTGCTACGCCTTCTTTGAAGTACCACTTCAACGGGCAAAGCACTAGATATAACTGTTTTGTTCAAGCAATTTAAAATACCGAAGCCTTCAAAGTATCCGTACTTAACATATATATTTAAACACCTATTGTCCATTAAGCAAAAGTTAAGGGATAATTATTTGATACATTGGAAGCGTAAACTTTTAGTTTTTATAAACGCCTTAATTTTATGGTTTAATTTATACCGCCAATATATTAGATATAGATCCAAAGTAAAAAGGCTTCACGTTCAAAAAAGAAAAAAAAAGTTAAAAGGCTTAAATAAAGGACAGTTATTTGATGAAATGTCTATAGATAAAATTTCCCAAGGAAAAATAACAAAAAAAATCATAATAAGCAATTAAGAAATAAAAAAATTATTATGATGTAAATTGATGGTGTCCGGGTGAAATTTATCATAAGAATATTCGTCCTAATCTTAAAAATGTGAAAATATTCCATAACCAACATATTGATGAGAGTATAAATGAGTAAAAAAATTGATAGAAAAAAATTACAAAAAGTTGCAAATGAAAGATCAAATTAAATAAAATTCAAAGTTGAGGGAATAGATTATAAAAAGAATAAATTTAATGTTAAGATATGAATTGAAGTTACATATATATTCTATTAGAGGTTTAGGGGTGTTCAAAAATACTCGACTTGAAATATTTAATCCATTGCCCTAGTAGAAAATATATGGATATTTTCTCTAAAAAAAATCACAAGTTCATTGGTCGGGTCAAGGTTGCAATATTAGACTTAATGGGTATCCAATCCGTCCTGATAATTTTTTTATTTATTTTTTATTTTAAAATTTAGTATTTATCTAGTTGTGACTAATAAAGATAGAAAAAAAAAACTGTGGGTCATTAAGGGAAAAGAATAGAGAATTAAAGTGCTAAAATAATTACAAATAAATAAGAATTTTACAAATTTATTTTTTTGAAATATAAGTTTAGCCTAGTAAAATTTCGATAAGTGAATTGAACATTTTTAATAGCACAATCTAATCAATAGATATGTCTACATAAAATATATGAAATTACGTATTTATATTTAATGAGCTACCGACACATAAATCTAAACATTGACATTAAACTCTTGTAATACCACATGTTAAAAAATTAATTATTTTATTTGCTTTTATATGCTAACGATTTCTTTTTTAAGTTGTTTTATTTTAAAATAAGTTTTTATTCTTGAACACCCATATTTTCCATTCTCAATTTATTTGACCCTAACATTTTAAATTCTCAGCTAGCTAACGAAGTTTGATTAAATTAAATCAATTACCCCACCAAAGCCCCAATCTACTTAAAACAGTTGGCTAAGGAAGTGTGGGAGATGATCCACCATCATCATTGGTCCTTGGTGTATATTAACAGAGTATGCAACGAAGGTGCGGATATGTTGGCGAAGGAAGGTATCAGTCGCACTAGTGATCTGTTGGAAGTTAATTTTTGCGATAGTCTTAGTGATCTAACTGAGGATGTTGTGTTAAAGTCTTAGCTCTCTCTTGTTGCTGCATTTGGCTGTATCTCTGTTGAGTTTTTTGGCTTTAAGAGGTGTAGTTGTGAGCACTTAGGGAAGGTCACCTTGGCTTAAGGTTAGATTTTGCCTTTAGACCTTGATGTACTTGGTGTAATTCCTTCAAATTATTAATAAAACATTAGGCACTTTTTTCCCCCAATTTAGGCTTAGTGGGGGTTTTTAATGAGGCCTAGCTTTCGTTTCAAAAATAAAAAATAAAAAAAAATTCTAAATTAATGATTCAATGAATTAACGATTATACTAAAAATTTAGTTTGTGATAGCGTTGATTAAGTTTTATTTTGATCAAATGATATTTATTTTCTTTTAGTTTTGATTAATTACGTTTGAATTATGTAATTTAATTTTTTATTTAAAAAAAAAATAGGTGAAGCCTAGTTAAAATCTCTTTCCATAACTAACATTAATCCGAGGTTTAATGTTGGAAAGTCGAAAGGGGAAAGAGTACACTAAAATTTATTCATAAAGTCTCACCAAGTTCTTACAAACGAAGCATACAAGCCGAAGTATAGCCAAAACCGAAGAACACATGAAGATAACTACATTTAGCAGCTTAACCCCAAAGCTAGACATTGACACAGTGACACTTAACCTTTGTTATAACCCGAAGAATACCAGAAGCAGATCATACAAACCAAGATCAGTAGCAGATCCATTTTTTTTGAGGGAGGTGTAAAACCCTTAATTTAAATTAACTTGATTTTGATATAACAAATACTATAAGGAATATTTTGCAAAGTAAATAAATTTTTAAGTTCTCAAAAAGCTCAAAAATTGACAAGTAAAAATTTAACCCAAAATATTTAAAGTTTAAAAATAATCCCTATAATTTTTTCTAAGTGTTTTCATGCTAAATCTGTAGATTTTACCTAAGCGTTTCGATACGGCTTAGGCTTGTTTCGAAACGTTTTGCCACTGGAATTTTTCATATCGAATAGGTCTCGAAACGATCTCATATCGTTTCGATACGACCTTCTTCTAGGCAAGTCAAACTTTGACTTTGTTTCGAAACGATAGTTATCCGTTTCGGTACGGGGTTAAAATTTTTCAAATTGGGCATTTAATGTTTTCGACCGTTGCTTGTCAGAACTAAAATTTTCAAAGTAAAGCACTCATTTCGATATGGCCTAGCTTGGTCTCGAAACGTTTTGCTACTGGAAATTTAAGAGCTCAACCGTTTCGATGCATGTCTCGAAACGCCCCCTGTGGTTTCGAAACGCTTTCAAACGTTTCGATACGCCTCTTTAATGCACATAACGTCTTTTTCTTTTTTAGTCGTGTTTTGAAACAGGTAGGTGCCGTTTCGATACGGGTAGTTGCAAAACTGCATTTATAGTGGGAAGACGAAGTCTCAACGACTATAATTATGATGCCAACCACTCAAACGGCTAGAAATCAATGATAAAGCATAAAATGAAGCATTTTAAGCACCGACAACAACTATTGAACCTAAAAGCAATATCCAAGCAAATCAATCCAAACCCTTGTGTTAAATAGTCATATCTTGTACCCCAATTTTGTAATTCTTCATTGTATATCTTTATTTCACAAATTGGGTGTGTGATTGAGTGTAAATTGAGCAAATTTATATATTGAGAGATACTTTTATTGCTTTGTATTCCTTTGTTCTTGTGAGGGTCTCAAGAACAATCTTTGGGGTAGAAAGATTGATCTTTGTAAAATGTTTCCTCGTAAGCCTAGAAAAGGGGAAGATTTCAATAGTGAAATTGGTTGAAAATCCTTAGTGGTGACTAAGGTAGTGGATGTAGAGCTTGTTCTAAGCTTGAACCACCCTAAATCCTCTTGTCTTTCAATTTTTATTTTTTTTAATTTCATCCAAAACTTTTAAATTTCAATTCACCCCCTCTTGGCAATTTTCATTCGATCGATCCGCTCTATAGGAGGGCACACATATTGAGTCTTAACAATATAAAAATTTTATATGTAAATATGTACAAATAAAATTTTAGGATAGACACACCCAGTAAAATAGATAACTAATAAAAGAAATTTAAATTTACAGGGTGTGCACAATAAAATTTTAAAGTAAACACACTCAATAAAATAAATAATCAGTAAAAGAAATTCAAATTTTTAAGGTGATCGCGTGCCCACCTAAACAAGTAAACATAACTTACATCCGCCATTGACCAAGACTAAGATACATTGGAGGAAATATGACTAGGACCCATGAAACTTACGCACATAATCACAAAAAAAAAAACACGAGGGAATATATTTATTTCATACCATCCTTTGCAAGAGAATCGACTTCAATATTATACACCCTTGAAATATGTTTAACACAAATATCCCCCTAAGAATGACGGAAGAAATACGACTTACCAACTCGGCAAAACAATAGAAGATTTTGATGAATCAAGAATCAACTCAATTGAATTAAATGAAAATTATGACTAAATTAATATAATATGTAAATAATAAATATTAAATTTATAATCATATAATTATCATTAAATATTACATTATTTTTCTGTTAAATTTTATCGACAAATAATTTAAATGATTTAATTGACAAAATTTATAGTTCAATGATCAAAATAAGATAAAACTATAGTTAGGTGGCATGGATGTAGTTTACCCTTCAAATCATAAAAAGGACAGCGGGAGTAATATCTTCACCTCCTCCGTCGCCGCGTTCACCACCATCTGATTGTAGCGAAGCTTATACCGAGGCAAATGAACGAGGACACAGAGGAACATCAACAAGTTATGAGCGAGGTCCATCTGGGATGTCCACCTGGCATCTCCGGTCCTCACATTTCCCGATTCACCATTTGCCTGCCTTCTGGTATTTCAGTTTCTTCCAAATTGTATTCTTTTTTATTAAATCAGAGCTTTATAATTTTGTTTTTCTTTTTTAAATTTATTTAGGAGTTGAATCCAGCAGATTCAATGGACTGTTCCAAGACGAGAAATCTTCTACGGACCAAGACATTAGCTTCGATGAAGATGGCGACCTAGTTTTACCAAGAAGACGCCGTTAGTAACTAATTAACTTCAATAACCTCAAAGATGCTTTTATTTTTTTCATTATTGTTTATCCGTTTTTAATCATCTCTGTTTAACTCACAGAGATTTCTCGGCGTTGTTTCACCATGAAAATCCAGCATAATATCACTTCATCCATTCCTAGTGTTGGTTTGCAGGTGATCCTTGGGTTCTTATTTTGTTTATAATTCCATTTTTATAAGCCATTATAAGAAAAGGCTTTATTTTTTTTTTTGTATTTTTTAAAATCCGTTTTGGCTTCTTAGGTATGGAAAGCCGAGCTAGTTTTGTCGGATTTTGTGTTGCATAAGATGTGCACTTCTATGGAGTTCCATGGCATTGTCTCATTAGAGCTTGGTGCTGGAACTGGTATATTATGTGCTTAATGCTTAAAAAGAAGTATATACCAGTGTAATCTGTTAAACATGCGTTTACGTGTTGAATCCAGAAGTTACTATATTTGTTATCAACATCAAGGTCAAGCATTCCACAAATGGCCTACATTTTTCGAAGTTTCTGAACCTGCTTCTGGAGAGTCATTGAAATTGCTGACTTGTAGGCTTTTGGAGAAGTTGGACCTATTTTTCTCAGTTTATGGATATGTCTGGCTGAGAAATTCTCAACTCGAATGTGCTTGCTAGTTCTGCTAACTCTCTCATTATTGCATTAGTGTACAAGTCAGTTTCTTCTAGGGAGTCATAACATGCACGTGTAGTCGTTGAAATTGCCCACTACTAGGCTTTCGAAGGAGATTGACTTATGTTTCTCGATTTACAAATGGGTCTGGTTGAGAAATTCTCTGCTGGAATGTGCTTGTCAGTTATGTTAACACTCTCATAATTGCATTAGTTACAAGTCAGTTTCTTATGTTTGTTAATAAATTTGATTTTATGAATAAGCAAGTTGGGAAAACTTGTTCAATGTATTTTGGGACATGTCCATTATCTAGCCTGAACAATCTAACAAGGCCAAATCCGAAAACATTAGTACTTCGAGTTTGACATGATTTTTTTGCGCTGTCTTTACTAGGGCTTGCAGGCATGCTGCTTGCACATGCTGCTAGGACCGTGTTCTTAACGGGTGAGACTTGCTATTATTTATCTGTTGGGTTGCTTTGCGGCTTAGGCTTATTTAATTACCTGTTACTCCATTTTGCTTCAACTACTTTGGTTCTGCATTACTACTGCCAGACCACAGTGATAAAATCCTTGAAAACTGTCTTAAGAACGTTCAACTTAATTCTGGAGTCAATCATCAAAACATAATTTGTGTGCGTCAACTTGATTGGACTCACCCTTGGCCTCCGAAGGCTAGCTCGGACCGTGCATCTCAAGAAAGGTGATTCATATGGTTTCATTGCTGGACTTGTTTTAAAATCTAGAAGTGTTTATATTGTTTCCAATTATGATTGCGATGTACTTATTTAATAGTGGAGATAAGAACTCAACCCTATAAATTTTAAATGGTTAAATTCAGGTTTTCATGGAGCTCGTTCGAACTTGAAGAAGTTCAGAAAGCTTCTCTGCTTTTAGCTGCTGATGTTATTTACAGTGATGATCTTACGGATGCGCTATTTGGTATCTTAGACAGAATAATGTCACAAGGGTCTGAAAAGGTTGGTTGAGATTTGTAGAGTGGTGTATGGTGTAGGTAATAATACAGAGGCTTAATGTCAAAATGAGTGCCCAAACTTTCATGTTTTTCCCTTTTAAGTGCCTAAACTTTTTTTGCTCCTTTTAGGTGCCCAAACTATTTTTTTTTTGCCCCTTTTAAGGTCAAACTGAGTCACCTACTTTGACCCAAAAATGATAGTTTGGGCACATACTTTGACCAAAAATAGATAGTTTGGGAAAAAAAAGTTTAGGCACCTAAAAGAGGAAAACGAGATAGTTTGGGCACCTAAAAGGGTCAAAAAATAGTTTAGGCACGTAAAAGGGGAAACGGGATAGGTTGGGCACTTATTTTGGTATTAAGCCTAATACAGAAACATAATTTACTACTGAGTGTCATTGTTAAAAATCTCATCTGTTGTTTTTGTATGTCACATGATTTAGTTTTTTTTTGGATCAACCGCATAGTTTATTTTCTTCCAGAGTTGATATTAAACATGTTATCATAGGCAGAGAATTCAAAGGAATAATGTGAAATCTGTGACTTATCCACTTCTAATAAGTCACATGAAACTTATGGTGGAATATATATTTATATAATGGCACATCTAGGACTAGAAGTATTGAACATGTTATCATAGTTTATTTCAATTGCCAGTGCATTTTGAGGCAACAAGCTGAATTCTATTGCCTGTACTCATCTATGATAAAATCTTCTACCAAGTTGTAGTGATTCCGGAACCAATTGTATGTCACATGATTTATGATAAAATCATATGTTAGTCCTCATTCTTATCTTCCTAGATTTTCTTTGAAGTCCTTGTATACCAATAGGACAATCATATGCATTCCTCTGGTTTTCAGGTTTTATACTTGGCACTGGAAAAGCGCTACAACTTCAGTCTTGATGATCTTGATGTTGTAGCAAATGGCTATTCAAAGTTTAGAAGTTACTTAAAGGACGACAGCGGTAGGTATCTTAACTCAAACATGTGTTTGTCAGTTGTCACCGTAAGTTTCATGTGGTTTGTGTTTTATCTCCTGATGTGCCATTATGTTTGATGATGCAGAATGTGAAGGTCTTGAGCCTGGTTCTGTGTCTTGTTTTACGGGTAGGTGTATCAATGTTGCAGAAATTCCACAGTATGTGGGAGGATATGACCGGGGAAAGGATGTCGAGCTTTGGGAGATTAGATACAACAAAGACACTGCTTTAATACCATGTTAAAGTGAGTGTCCAATTATCCCAAAAGCTTAATCCGGTAAGAAAAGGATTAACTATTGTATTTAAGTTTGAACAAGCTCCCCACAACTGTTTGCGACTGTTGGGTAGATAGTTGATTGATACCTTGTTTAGGATGATTAAAAGCAGTTTATTGTTTCTGGAAACAATATTAATTAATTATCTTTACTAACAACTGTTCATATATTCGGCAATGAGCTTTGGATATCAGAAATGTAGTCGAATGTTTTGCATGAGTTGCAGCAAAAGCTGAAAGATGCATATCTGTGTTTAACACCGAGTAACATTGCTGTGCTGAGAATGAGATTGAAGTAGGACAAAATGTATCATCTGGCAACAAAGCCACACCAGAGAAGGGCCATTAATTACCAGCACTTGATAATTGTTTGCAGTCTAAGAAAAAGTGCGTGGCTTGTCTGATATATTATTACTGCTTGTCCAGACCTTCAAAATTAATTCCTGCTGAAAAATAAGTTTTGCAGTAGCGGTAAGCAGGATCAAATCTACGGAGAGCGATGTTAGATTATTTTTATTAAATAAATGGAAATGAGAGGTTGAATGAATTTAATGATGAGAAGATATCTAGTCTAAGTTTTTTTTTTTATTAGAATCCTGTTCTACTTCTATCTAGAGGGGAAGGGGGAAAATCTAGGAGAAGGTAATGCTCCTGAGGGGTCATGAACTCGGGACCTAAGGGGAAGGGAGTGGAGCAAGTGAGCGTGCTCTGACCACCAAGCCGTCCTCGCATGCTCATATATCTAGTCAAGTTAGATCGTGGAGTTTAATTCATGATTCGATCATTAGTATTAACATATGATAATCTAAAACTATCTTGAATAAATTTGTTATAGTTATTCGGGATGCCCACGATAAAACTTTAATAATTAAAGAGACTCAGCCCTTAGCTAATCAACTCACCCTTGAACCATAGTTATTTTACTACTTGATCTATTTGTTCAACTTATAAACTAATAATAAATAATAAAACAAAAGATATAAAAATACTTGAGAAAAATAAAGAAGATGAAGGTCAGGAAAATCTAGGATCTCTACCCTTAACCCAATGATCTTTTATATAGTGGAAATAATTTAATATTAAAAATATATCGACACTTATTATGACCTGTAAAATACAAAATGTATATAAAAGATAGAATTGTAGATTAATTAGGTCACTAAAACAAAGGAAAATAAATATAAATTAAGTGCAATTTTATGACTTATCACTCCTACCCAATCATATCTATGGTATTGAGATTCTTGTTTTACTACTTGAACCATAACAACGATGACAGGTTCCTATTGCACCTAATTGTTTAATATACAAAACCGTGGCAAGAGAACAAATTGAGCATATTCATATAAAAATACACATCTGAATTCAGTCCTCATCTTCGAGTTACGTTTAGATAGGTCTTGTTTAATATACAAAATCGATTGTTAAATAAATTAGTGTTTAAACACCTCTCTGATAATGACACGAACAATTACAACATCTCTGTATTCAATACTAAAGCATCATAAAATAGAACTGGTAATTGATTCAAACATAGGTATCAAAATTGAGAATAAGATTATTTTAAGTACATATAGCTTGTGGTTGACAAACAGACAATTATCTATCTGGATGACAACAGTTTCTCATTTAGATAACGCTCCAACTGATAGTAAAAATTATTACAAAGACCGTAAAATTGCATATTTTTGTTTAAAAACCTATTTACCAAACACAATTCTTATAACCTTAGGATCCAATCAAAACATATCATATGAACAAGTTTTAATCATCAAATATATGTCATGTAAACTCTAGAATTCTCCAAACAATGCATAAATCAAGGTCACATAAGTACAAATGTTGCATACCTTGCAACTACTAACATGCTCAACACATGCACATCCCCGACAAAAATGGTGTTGGTAATGCTCAAGTGAGATAGAGCATGTAATCCAACATTGGGTTGGAAGGACCTTTGAGTTGGATTTATATAGAGTCCTTTTGAGCCCTTTTTGTTGAATTGAAATATTACAAGACCCTTAAACGCGCGCAGCACCGCACCACTTGCTTAACACACGTACCACGCGTGTATTATGTTTTTACAGAGATTACGGGAGAATTTTTCTTCAAATATTTTGAACACTAGAACAAGTTCTTCGCTCATATGTATTTAGAACACTAGAATTTTTTCTTCAAATATTCTGCAGCTGTTTGACTTTAAAACTGCTGCTATATGACTGTTAATTTACAGTCTAATTTCCGGATAATTTTACGGTAGATGACATGTACCATAATATACCACTAAATAGGTGTACTGCAATGTACCATTAACCGTTTTAATTAGTTTTAAAATTACAGGGACTAAAAGTGTTATTATTCCTTTTATAAATAAACTCTTAAAAAATAAATTTTGTTGTGAATAAAATAAAGAAGAACAATAATAAGAACAAAGAACGAGAATGGAAGAACAAAGAGATGAGAGGAAGAGGGAGATTTATATTATTCTCAATACTCAAGTGTATACAATGCGTTCATTAGATCATCTATTTATAGGCATAAGAAGTACATAATACATTAAACTCTAATTAATGAAGATAATATTTCTAATGATAAAGTAAATCAAATCTCCTTGATAAAGTCCTTATCATTACAGACATCCACATAGATAATATTCATAACACCCCATTGGATGTCTATGAAGATAATGTGCCTCGTTAAAACCTTACAAAGATAAAAACTCAGGGGAAAAATTTTTCTTTAGTGAAGGAAAAGAGTACACACATCTTTGATACACATAACATGTTGCCTCATTAAAATACCTTACCAGGAAAACTCATTGGTACAAAACCTCGGTTAAAGGAAAAAGAGTGCAACGCGTATTTACTCCCCCTCATGAAAACATCACAGAAGATCTTTGAATCTTCATAATTCAATCTTGAATATTATTTTTCTAAAGATCGCGAGGGATGAAACTTTGGAGTAATATGTTTCATGATGTATCCACTTTCAAACTGAGATATACATCTTGAATTATCTTCACACAAGATAGCTTTTATCATATCTTGTAAAAGTAAATCCACATATCTTTTAGATATGTTGGGTCAATGGTCTTAGCCAAACACATTTTTGGCTTGCCTCGTGCATAACAATTATTTCTACGACATTTGAGGAGGCATCAACGAATGTTTAAAGATCTAAATGTAATGATCTTTGTATATCCATGGATATTGCTTAACCAACTAATATACCGTGCTTCAAAACCAAGAAAAGTTATAATTATCTTTATTCACATCCAACAATCTTACAATAGATATGTTTTATCCATATTGAATCTTCTTTAAGATTCTTTCAACTTATGTCCATTCATGGACAAAAACACATATTTAAGTGCTCGATCTTTAGGTCGAGACAAAACCACATCTCAAGATTCTTTTTCTCAAATCCTTTCCTTAAATAACCTAATGCTTAGAAAGCTCTTCAAGAGTTCTAATAATATAATGAATCCTGATTCAAATTCCTTTATAAAATACATAGGAAAATCTTATCATTCTTATAGTATTTCCTCAATTAGTACTCACTAAGGAGATTATATCAAATGCGCCAAAATATTCAATGAGACATGTCTAAATAAATTTTCTCAAAATTTTCCAAATGTTTTAGCATTTTAAATCCTTTAAGGATAAACAGGGATGCATAAATAATTAGACGCATGTAATATATTTCATACTGCCAAAGTAATTGCATCCACTATGAAGTAATTAAAACTCTTCATAAATCATAATTCAAGTCGAATTTACGACTACTTATTTGTGCCTCACTTGCATTACACCTTTAGATGTTTGGACTGTTGGTCCAAATACTTCTCTTTTAGAAGTTCAAAGCGTCTTTCTATATTGGTCAATTCAATATCTATACTTCTTGATAGATTTCTATACAAGATCCTCGTTTTCTTTCTTTACTTCTATAGAAGTATTCTATTTAAAACTATTTGTAAAATCGTTGTCGACAACTTTTTAATTTTCTGGTTCCATTCTCGTAGTGACATAACTCATCGAGATCTCTTCAAGATTTCAATCTTTATTTCAGGTACCTGAAACTCTTCAAGAGTTTTATTATTAGTTATGTCTTGGGTCTCTTCAGGAGCACCCGCCTCCAATATATGACCATCTCATATTACTTTTCATTTACGAGAATTTTGATCATTGGAACCATTTCAACTATCATGCTTCAGGCATGATTTACATCCTCTCGCTCTAGCATGTAATTTAAACTTAGAGCATTTCAGCTCATATATGAGACTTAGTTACTCTCATTGGGTCAGTAAATATGTCTGACAGTTAACATGTAATAACATGAATTATCTTATAAACTTCTGGTTCATATACGAGGATCTAGATAACGATAATTCATTTTCCTTTATCCAGCTGATTATTATCTCTCATCGATATTGAAAAAAATCATGTCATAAATGATTCTCCAATTAATTTTTAAGAGTTTAAACATAAAAGGAGACTCGTACTCAATATATATTCTCAACCCTTTTTATTTACCCATTTTGTGCGTTGTGGTGGAGCAATTCATATCGCACATTCAAAAATTATAAAATGGGAAATGTATGACTTCTGACCAAAAACCAATCATAACGGGGAGTTTATTATAACTCGTTGGCTTGATGCGTATAAGTGTTGCTATATGAAAACACCATATAAATAATAACTCTTTTGTTCTCAAAGTTTAACTATTAAATATGAGGCATCCAATTGAAATTTTGCTAAACTATATTTTTCATAATTAATAGGCTTTGTAACAACTGATATAGCCTAAAATATAAACCCACTAGCTTTTCAAGACGAATAGTCTAACTGCATAATATGAATCCTTTTATAACCAATCTCACAAACTTCTGGTTGTAAGTTGATAAAACAATGTAGATGCATCTACTAAAATCATATAAAACTTTCCACATTTGTGGATAAATGAGCCCATATTTCATTCAGATATGTAAGACATACAGTCTCAACTTTAGTACAAGAACTTCAAGTTCTTTTGCTAAGTGGGATCTTAATCATTTCCTTTGAGAACAAGCAACACAAGAATTTCGTGTTCTTTTAGTAAATACAATTTAATCAATTCCTTTGAGAACAAGCACCACAAGTTCTTTTCATAAATGTGCATATAAATCTCAATAATTTTCGCATCATTATTGATCGGGATGGTCTAACCGATCATGCCAACTATATATAAGTGTGTATATACATTTCTGAATTTGGTAAACTAGAACATGTGATTCAATCTCACTCGTACACGTCTAGTACAACCATCAAAATTGTTCTTTTGAATATGAATATTTAGCTCTTTCAAAATTTTCAATAGAAATTATCTTTTGGTAGCAATATATAGCTCTTCTAGAGCTTTCAACTGACTTTTTGGCTACCAAAATTTATATCCACATTGGCTTATTTTAAATGTCAATTGATAACACATGTTATCTATAATTCCAAATGAATATTTTGCGAACTCATATTGCTCTCTTAAAATTTCCACTTCTAGTGATGACGATATTATTACCATTAGCGGTAATTATTGCAATATTCGCAATTATGCACTTTTCATAATGTGCTTTCTCTCAAGATCTTATTGCTTTTCTTGAGCATCAATACTTTTAGTACTTTGAGATATAGTACTCACATTTTTCTCTTACATTTAAATGAAAAAATATATCTTATGCTTCTGCTAAGCATAAATCGTCACCATAAATTGTATTTGATAAGTAATCATGTTAAACAAAATAAATAAATATGATAATATATAAATATAAATATTAACATGAATATAAATATAAAATGTAAATAATTAATGTATAAAGTAAATAAACATAAAGAAAAATAAATAAAAAGATAATTAATTCTCTTCAAAGTTATGAGAATAATTAGAAGATGATTTATTCTATTTAAGGGTTATAAGGAAATCAACAACGTCTAAATGATTTATTTTCTTTCCTTTATCATTCAATCATTGTTGATTTTTCCAACGTACGATAAGTACAAGACCAATGATTTATAACATCACATTGGTAATAAAAAAATATTTCACTTTCTTAGAATGATCATTATTGCTCTTGTCATCCTTATAACCTCACTACCAGTGGGTAGACGTATTCTTAAAATGACCACAATGTCTATGTCCATGCCTCGACCATGATCACAACTTCTAATGTGGCTTTTATTCTTTCTATAATATAATCTCACATTCACTTCAGGGAATGAAGTAGAGCCAGTGGGCCTTTAAAACATTTTTCATGATATTGTGTCTGAGGGCAATATTATTTGTCGTGAAAAGTGGAGTATGTTTATATTGACATATCCTTATCATAGAGAACAAAGATTTAATCTTCGTACGCGACATTGTTAAACCAATCCACTAATGAATAATGATTTACCATGTTTGCATTCACTTTAGGGAATGAAATAGTTCCAATAATCGCATGGAATAAACATCATGCTTGCATTCACTTCAGGGAATGCCCCATCATTGATAATCGCATGGAATAAACATCATGCTTTGCATTCACTTCAGGGAATGCCTCCCATAAAACCTTTTGGATCAAGACAAATTTTCGTAACTTGAAATTGGGAGAAGTCTATGGTCGAGTTTTTCGACGAAGAAGAAATATTGCTTTCGAGCAAATATAGACTTTATAACAATTTTTTATAGATTAAAATTCACCATGATTTATCACACATTAAAATCATAGTTTAAAGAGGAAAAAAATAAAGTTTACCGATAATAATTTTCCTCTCGAGGACAATGGAGACATAACAAATGATCGAAAAAACTTCTTATAATTTCTTTACGTCACGTATCTTTCCAAGCCATTTAAGCATATCATGTAAAACTTAAAATATGGTTAAACAAAATAAAAAAAACATTCATCATATTATATATCATGAATCCATAAAAAATATACTTATCTGTAAATATACTCAAGATAATCATCTTCTCCCCACGATCCCTTTGATATGGATTCGGGTCGCTTGAGAGATCAATTCTTTGAGCGAAATTGGATTCGATGGGATTAAACATGCTTCCATTATTTTCAAAAAAAAAAAAATATAAAGAGAGAGACAATCAATAGCTAAAAAATGAGAGAAAAAACTTATCTTTAGTTTCATTCTATAATTGAATTCATTTTTTTCGGTAATTTCTTTTGGATTCGAACAATGAAGATCTCAGTTGATTAGAGTCTCGTGCTGATAACATGTTGTGAATAAAATAAAGAAGAACAATAATAAGAACAAAGAACAAGAATGAAAAACAAAGAGATGAGAGGAGGAGAGAGATTTATATTATTCTCAATACTAAAGTGTATACAATGTCTTCATTAGATCATCTATTTATAGGCATAAGAAGTACATAATACATTAAACTCTAATTAATGAAGATAATATTTCTAATGATAAAGTAAATCAAATCTCCTTGATAAAGTCCTTATCATTATAGACATCCACATAGATAAATATTCATAACAAATTTTAAATTATTTTTTAGATTTTTTAAAATTTTTAATTCAAAAAACAATAAAAGTTTTATTACTTTAATTTAAATTTTATTAGAGAAAAATATTAAATAGGTATAATTTTCATCTAACATATAACAAATCTTCATCAACCCTAACTAAAAAAACCCTAGTCATCGGCGTCGCTTCTGTCACCGACGATTGCTCTCATGCACGACTCGTTTCGTCCTTCACCAGCACCGGCTCCGGTCGACGTCCTCGTAGCTGAAACGCGTCACTGAAGTCATCGAGATTCGCTGGCATTTCGTGTCCTCCTCCTTTAATTGTCGATGTTGTAAGTCACTGTAAAACCCCCCTCGTTTATTGTCAACGGCAGCCCCGACCAGTTTCAACGCCGCGCCTCGCTCGCCGGCCGTTTGCGAGTGCTGCGACCTTCATCCAAAACGCACAACGCAGGCCCAACAGCCGCATCCCCAAGACGGTCCCACCTCTGCGGCTAACCAACGGCCAAAATCCCTTTTAATATATATTAGATATATATGATTTAACTATTGTGTAAATATTAAAAGAAAATTAATTATTGTAATTATGTCACTTTTAATATATAAATAATATAATTCGGTTTAAATCAATATATATATTGAAATCTTAATTAAGTTGAATTGAGATTATATATATTTAATATATAAATATTGAAATCCTAGTTAAGTTGAATTAGGATTATATATATTTAATATATATATATATATATATATATATATATATATATATATATATTGAGATCCTAATTAAGTTGAATTGGGATTATATTTATTTAATATATATATATATATATTGAAATCTTAATTAAATTTTATTAGGATTATATATATTTAATATATATATTGAAATCCTAATATGAGTTAAATTAAGATTTCAAAGGCTATATAAAGGCATGATAGTTCTAACAGAAATTAATGCTTTTTGGGGGAAAACCCTCTAAATAATTTAGAGAGTTTTTATATGCTCGTTCCCTTCTAAATGGTTTAGAAAGTTTTTTTTTTATATATATTCGTTTCAACTGGGTGAACTACGTAGAGGTCAGAGCGTTATTGTTGTGGCTTAGGAATCAACATCGTGGAATCGTGATTGAATATCTATCTCCTCCAAACTCATAATTCTAGATTTTAAACAGGTAATTCTTCACCCTTATTCACTCCGATTCGTTCCTTGTACATGAATCACTGGTGCTAATCGCCGGATAATTTTTCTGCTGCGCTATGGGGTGTACTGGTGTGATCAAACAGTTGACGTTGTGTTTATTGGTTATGCTTCTAATAGTGCCGCATATAGGTTCATGTCTTTGTATGATTTTTCTATTTGTGAATCTAGAAATGTTGTTTTCTTTGAGAATGTTTTTCCTCTTAAGAAACCTAACTTGAATAATGATGTATAATTTAAAAATCATGCCTCTGCTTTTTCTAGTATGCCTACTATTAGGGAGACTCTAGATGAGGTATTATCTTTGGACCAGACTTTTTAACTTCCATTATTACTAAGGTAGATGATTTAGACTTGATTGATGATCGCCATTCCTTTAGATGATGATCCTAAAATATATGATGAAGCTATAAGATCTATTGATGCTAGTTTTTGGAGAAATGCTATAAATGATGAACTAAAAATCAATAATTTCTAATCATACTTGGGAGTTGGTAGACTTTCCTAGAGGATTTAGACCTATCAATAATAAATGGGTTTTTAGGAAAAAAACTTTACACCAGATTGGTCTAAACGACATTAGCTATTGTGCAAGACATAAGTGTGCATCAAATTCCCAATTGCATCATTTGGAAGGCTCTAAATATTATCCATGATTTTCCACAAACATTACAACTACATATCACATTCAAGGTACCAAGATATGCTTAGAATAGACTTGATTCATAATCGTTTTCTAAAATTAAACATAATTTATGAATAATTACAATCAGTTTATTCAATTTAAATCATGTAATAAAAGAAAAGGACAATATCATCACCTTCTTCCCCCAAATAAACCGATCAAAGCTCAAGAATTGGGCTAGAATGAAGGAATTCCTTGCTTTCTCTCTCAAGATCTCTCTCTCACCTACATTTGAGGTTTTCTGCTCGTGGAGAAGAAGAAGAAGAAAAATGAAAATTTAATTATCCTTGCCCCTCCAAAACCGTGAACCCCACACATGCCATGCTAAAGATTTTGACACATGTACAACACCTTGATATCTTTAAAGTTTCTCATGCAAACTCTCAATTTAGGCATTCTCTTTAGCCCTTAATAACTTGGCTATCAAATTCTTCTTTTACTTGTATTTAGTCACTAATTAATTAATCTAATAGATGACAAGCCTATACAAATTTATCAAATAATAATTTCATAATATCCTCCTAGGCCACAGTTTGGGATACTACAATTCTCCTCCCTAAAAAGGAAATTCTTCCTTGAATTTCTCTTGATTTAAGAAGCTAAATATATTGCTTTATACAAAATTGTTACTGAAACAAAGAAGATACATATCATATTGGTTGCAAATCACCAATATTAGACAAAAACTTATACTCCTAGGTGGCATGTGAAGAATTCAAACTTACAACAAACTTCGGTTTAGTCCGAGAATCGGTTAAACTCTAGCTCTGATACCAAATTGTAACACCCTCAACTCGGTTTAGGAGAAAACCGAAATTGAAGATATTACTGAAAATACATTCCAGAAATTAAGTGACCAAATTATAAAAATTTGGTCAAGCTTCAATACTTCCAACCAAGAAAGTTAGATTTGAGTTTGACAAGTACTCTTTATTTTCAAAAGAGGAACAAGGGCAACTAAAACATCAAAAGAATTATTAGGTCATAAACATACGCTACTCAAATTTGAATCATCTACTAAGGGTCCCAAATTGTTACTTTGCACATTTTTCAATGTTCTTAACCATTCAAGTCAAACTTGTATCATTAAGATTCATTCTACTAATTAACTTAATGGTTCTCGTTTTAAACATAATATAGAAAAGTATGCGATCAACATGGAAAACATTCAATCAATCAGATCGGCTTACAACGTTTCTCTGAAATCAAAATCGTTTCTCGTAACATTAATGTAGAACTAATGTTTTGATATAATAATTGAAAAATGTTTTGGACTAATTTGAAAAGAATTTAAAACGTGTCTTTAAGTCCAAACAACTTGAAAACAAGCTTGAGGCATTTTAAAGGTTTTTGGCAAAGTTTTTAATGCTTTAAAATAGCCAAACTTGACTTTTTAGCAAGCTCGTACTGATACGGTATACCCCGTATCGATACTCTTTTGCCCAAATTTTGAATATGCGAAAACCCGTACTGATACGGGTGAGACCGTATTGATACGGATAGGGATCGTTTCGATACACCCCTTAAGCGTACTGATCCCTTTTTTAACAACCCTAACGACTATTTCCCAACGGTCTTTTAAATGACATACTGTACCGATACGCCCTCAAGCGTATCGATACACTTAGGCGGACAAAGAGCCCAACGGCTAGTTCTGGAGAAGGGTGTACCGATACGCCTCCACGTGTACCGATACGGTAGGCTGTAGAACTACATTTATGGTGGAAAATAAAGTTTCCAACGGCTCCAATTCAACCCCAACGGCTAGTAACGGCTAAAAACTCAAAGAGGAGTATAAAAGGGATCTCCAAGCATCAAGTTATGGTTAATGCTTCAATTGTAATACAACATATGATCAAAATGTGTCTTAGTGCTTAATTGTCTATTCGTTGTATAGACAAACACTAGTGAGCCAAAATTGTTAGATTTGCTCAAGTGTTTTTAGGATTGGGTGAGAGCTTAATTGTGCAAACAAATACCTATTAGAGGGATTTGAGTTTGCTTATTTTATCTCTTTGTAAAGAGGGTTTGATTAAAGCTTTGGGTAGAAAGCTTGATCAGTTTGTAAGGGTTTCCTCCTAAGCCTAGAAAAGAGGACGAATTAATAGTGTATTGATTGGAAATCCTTAGTGAGAAGCTAAGGTAGTGGATGTAGACCTTGGTTAGAAGGTTGAACCACTATAAATCATATTGTGTTTATCTTTTTTAGCTTCCTCACCTCTTTCACCAAAAACTCCACTTCTCCACCACTTGGCGAGCAAGAACGGTTGAAGGAATCGAGCACCGAAAAACTCAACAATTGGTATCAGAGCTTGGCTCAATTGAAGAGGATTAACATCCTATTGAGAAGATCCGGCAAGCTTGATCAACATTTCAAACAACTGACTCTATGGCGCAATCCATCGACAAATCGCCCTTCTTCGACGAAACACACTATGCCCATTGGAAGACAAGGATGAAGTTCTTCATAAAGTCAAAGGACTACAAGCTTTGGGACATAGTAGAAATTGGTTCGTTCGTGCCTCAAAAAAGCAAGGCGGAATGGAATGTCGAATATCGCAAGAAGATGGAGCTTAATTGCAAAGCCTTGTACATATTTTTTGTGCATTTGGCCCAAATATCTATGAGAAGATATCTTCTTGTGAGAGTGCCAAGGAATTTTGGGACAAGCTCGAAGTTACATACGAGGGGACAAACGAATTAAAGGAGACCAAGATCAGGATCCTCAACCTAGCGTATGAAAACTTCAAGATGGATCCGGAAGAGGACATTGAGAAGATGTTTGATAGCTTTTCCCCCATCACCAATGGACTTAAAGGTTATGGAGAAGCCATCCCGGAAGAGAAACTTGTCCGAAAGCTCATCTACTCCTTCCCTGAGTCATGGTACTTAAAAAAGACCGCCATCATCGAAGCTAAGAATCTCAAGACTTTGAAGCTTGATGAGCTCATGGGGTCACTTCTCACTCACCAAATAATAAAGAAGAACAAAAAAGAGGAGAAGAAGAAGGAAGAGATTCGAGCTATGGTGGAGAAGAAGCTCAAAGGGCTTGGCATCAACACAAATGCCATTGCTCTCAAATCCTCCACTTGCCATCACGTAGATTCAAGTGAAGAGGAGGATAAAGAAGAAGAGATAGTTCATCTCTTCAAGAAGTGTGCCCCTTACATGAAGAAAGCCTTGAAAGAGCTTGAACGAGAATCCATGAAGAAGAAGAGGACAAGCACTTCAAGCCATAAGAAGAAGGCATATGTGGCTACTTGAAGTGATGAGGACTCCACCAACGATGAACAAGCCAACCTTTGCCTTATGGCCATCGAAAAAGATTCAAGGGTAACTTCTAATTCATCTACTTCATGTTTATATTCTTTTGATGAATTAAAAGATGCCTATGATGACTTGGTTTTAGAATTTAAAAATCACATTTTGGAAAACAAGAAAGTGATTTCAAATTTGAAAATTCAAAATGACTTGATTTCTAAACCAAAATTGAACTTGAAGCAAAACTCAATGAGTTTGAACAAAAATGTTTTGATTTACAAAATTTGCTTCACAAAGTTCAAGAAGAAAAAAAATTGATTTCTAAAGAGCTTGAAAAGAAAAATAATGTTGGAAAATCAAATTTTTATGTAAGACAATCTAGTGCCCCTAGATTTGTAAATGGTAAATGTTTTAGAAGTATTTGGGTCCCAAAATGACTAAGTACTTCAACTAAAAAGGATGAAATTGAAAAATGGATTCCTAAGGGGACTAAATTTTGTGCTACTAACGTCTATGGATCTAAAGCAATTTGGATACCAAAAATTACTTGATTGTCTTATGATAGGTGTGATGGAGATTGATCAACAAGTCAAACATTGAGGGGGAGCTCCATGCACACAAAGATAGACACTTGAAGAGGAAGGCTTCATATCATCCCTTGGGTTCAAGTGTGGTAAAATCTAGTTGTTCTTGCTTTTATTTGATTTATTTTCATTTACTTCAACTAGATGATCATATAGTTTGGACTAACATCTTTTGATGATGCTTTGAGTAAGGGGGAGCCATTTTAAAACCAAAATTCTTAATTTTGTCATTTTTTTAAAACCTCTATTGTTAGTTTGAGATTAAAAGTGTTTAAATTCTTTTTGATATAACAAAAAAGGGGAGAAATGGTTTGAAAAATTGAACTTTCAAATGAATAAGGGGAGCTTTAATTGATTTTAAATCTTGATTCTCTTATTCAAAATTTATTTCACAAAGGGGGAGAAATCCCAAACAATTTTTCAAGTTGGTTTTATTATAGCAAAAAGGGGGAGATTGTAGAACTAATGTTTTGATATAATAATTGAAAAATGTTTTGGACTAATTTGAAAAGAATTTAAAACATGTCTTTAAGTCCAAACAACTTGAAAACAAATTTGAGGAATTTTAAAAGGATTTTGGCAAAGTTTTTAATGCTTTAAAATATCCAAACTTGACTTTTCAGCAAGCCCGTATCGATACGGTATACCCCGTATCGATACCCTTTTGCCCAAGTTTTGAATCTACCAAAACTCGTACCGATACGGGTGAGACTGTATCGATACGAATAGGGATCGTTTCGATACGCCCCTTAAGCGTATTGATCCCTATTTTAACAACCCCAACGGCTATTTCTCAACGGTCTTTTAAATGACATACCATACCGATACGCCCTCAAGCGTATTGATACGCTTAGGCTGACAAAGAGCCCAACGACTAGTTCTGGAGAAGGGCGTACCGATACGCCTCCACGTGTACTGATACGGTAGGCTGCAGAACTGCATTTATGGTGGGAAATAAAGTCTCCAACGACTCCAATTCAACCCCAACGGCTAGTAACGGCTACAAACTCAAAGAGAAGTATAAAAGGGACCTCCAAGCATCAAGTTATGGTTAATGCTTCAATTGTAATACAACATATGATCAAAATGTGTCTTAGTGCTTAATTGTCAATTCCTTGTATAGACAAACACTAGTGAGCCAAAATTGTTAGATTTGCTCAAGTATTTTTAGGATTGGGTGAGAGCTTAATTGTGCAAACAAATACCTATTAGAGGGATTTGAGTTTGCTTATTTTATCTCTTTGTAAAGAGGGTTTGATTAATGCTTTGGGTAGAAAGCTTGATTGGTTTGTAAGGGTTTCCTCCTAAGCCTAGAAAAGAGGACGAATCAATAGTAGATTGATTGGAAATCCTTAGTGGGAAGCTAAGGTAGTGGATGTAGACCTTGGTTAGAAGGTTGAACCACTATAAATCATCTTGTGTTTATCTTTTTTAGCTTCCTCACCTCTTTCACCCAAAATTCCTCTTCTCCACCACTTGGCGAGCAAGAACGGTTGAAGGAATCGAGCACCGAAAAACTCAACAATTGGTATCAGAGCTTGACTCAATTGAATAGGATTAACATCCTATTGAGAAGATCCGTCAGGCTCGATCAATATTTCAAACAACTGACTCTATGGCGCAACCCATTGACAAATCGCCCTTCTTCAACGAAACACACTATGCCCATTGGAAGACAAGGATGGAGTTATTCATAAAGTCAAAGTACTACAAGCTTTGGGATATAGTAGAAATTGGTCCGTTCGTGCCTCAACGAAGCAAGGCATAATGGAATGTCGAATATCGCAAGAAGATGGAGCTTAATTGCAAAGCCTTGCACATCTTTTTGTGTGCATTTGGCCCAAACATCTATGGGAAGATATCTTCTTGTGAGAGTGCCAAGGAAGTTTGGGACAAGCTCGAAGTTACATACGAGGGGACAAACGAATTAAAGGAAACCAAGATCGGGATCCTCAACCTAGCGTATGAAAACTTCAAGATGGATCCGGAAGAGGACATTGAAAAGATGTTCGATAGGTTCTCCCCCATCACCAATGGACTTAAAGGTTATGGAGAATCCCTCCCGGAAGAGAAACCTGTCCGAAAGCTCATTTACTCCCTCCCCGAGTCATGGGACTTAAAAAGGACCGCCATCATCGAAGCTAAGAATCTCAAGAATTTGAAGCTTGATGAGCTCATGGGGTCACTTCTCACTCACCAAATAATGAAGAAGAACAAAGAAGAGGAGAAAAAGAAGGAAGAGATTCGAGCTATGGGGGAGAAGAAGCTCAAAGGGCTTGACATCAACACAAATGACATTGCTCTCAAATCCTGCACTTGCCATCACGTAGATTCAAGTGAAGAGGAGGATAAAGAAGAAGAGATAGTTCATCTCTTCAAGAAGTGTGCCCCTTACATGAAGAAAGCCTTGAAAGAGCTTGAACGAGAATCCATGAAGAAGAAGAGGGCAAGCACTTCAAGCCATAAGAAGAAGGCATATGTGGCTACTTGGAATGATGAGGACTCCACCGACGATGAACAAGCCAACCTTTGCCTTATGGCCATCGAAGAAGATTCAAGGGTAACTTCTAATTCATCTACTTCATGTTCATATTCTTTTGATGAATTACAAGATGCCTATGATGACTTGGTTTTAGAATTTAAAAATCACATTTTGAAAAACAAGAAAGTGATTTCAAATTTGAAAATTCAAAATGACTTGATTTCTAAAACCAAAATTGAACTTGAAGCAAAACTCAACGAGTTTGAACAAAAATGTTTTGATTTACAAAATTTGCTTCACAAAGTTCAAGAAGAAAAAGATTTGATTTCCAAAGAGCTTGAAAAGAAAAATAATGTTGGAAAATCAAATTTTTATGTAAGACAATCTAGTGCCCCTAGATTTGTAAATGGTAAATGTTTTAGAAGTATTTGGGGTCCCAAAAGGACTAAGTACTTCAACTAAAAAGGATGAATTTGAAAAATAGATTCCTAAGGGGACTAAATTTTGTGCTACTAACGTCTATGGATCCAAAGCATTTTGGATACCAAAAATTACTTGATTGTCTTATGATAGGTGTGATGGAGATTGATCAACAAGTCAAACATTGAGGGGGAGCTCCATGCACACAGAGATAGACACTTGAAGAGGAAGGCTTCATATCCTCCCTTGGGTTCAAGTGTGGTAAAATCTAGTTGTTCTTGCTTTTATTTGATTTATTTTCATTTACTTCAACTAGATGATCATATAGTTTGGACTAACATCTTTTGATGATGCTTTGAGTAAGGGGGAGCCATTTTAAAACCAAAATTCTTAATTTTGTCATTTTTTAAAACCTCTATTGTTAGTTTGAGATTAAAAGTGTTTAAATTCTTTTTGATATAACAAAAATTGGGAGAAATTGTTTGAAAAATTGAACTTTCAAATGAATAAGGGGAGCTTTAATTGATTTTAAATCTTGATTCTCTTATTAAAAATTTATTTCACAAAGGGGGAGAAATCCCAAACAATTTTTCAAGTTGGTTTTATTATAGAAAAAAGGGGGAGATTGTTGAACTAATGTTTTGATATAATAATTGAAAAATGTTTTGGACTAATTTGAAAAGAATTTAAAACATGTCTTTAAGTCCAAACAACTTGAAAAAAAGTTTGAGGCATTTTAAAAGGTTTTTGGCAAAGTTTTTAATGCTTTAAAATAGCCAAACTTGACTTTTCAGCAAGCCCGTATCGATACGGTATACCTCGTATCGATACCCTTTTGCCCAAGTTTTGAATCTGCCAAAACTCGTACTGATACGGGTGAGACCGTATCGTTACGGATAGGGGTCGTTTCGATACACTCCTTAAGCGTATTGATCCATATTTTAACAACCCCAATAGTTATTTCCCAACAGTCTTTTAAATGACATACCGTATCGATACGCCCTCAAGCGTATTGATACGCTTAGGCTGACAAAGAGCCCAACGGCTAGTTCTGGAGAGGGGCGTACCGATACGCCTCCACGTGTACTGATACGGTAGGATGCAGAACTATATTTATGGTGAGAAATAAAGTCTCCAACGGCTCCAGATCAACCCCAACGGCTAGTAACGACTACAAACTCAAGAGGAGTATAAAAGAGACCTCCAAGCATCAAGTTATAGTTAATGCTTCAATTGTAATACAACATATGATCAAAATGTGTCTTAGTGCTTAATTGTCAATTCCTTGTATAGACAAACACTAGTGAGCCAAAATTGTTAGATTTGCTCAAGTGATTTTAGGATTGGGTGAGAGCTTAATTGTGCAAACAAATACCTATTAGAGGGATTTGAGTTGCTTATTTTATCTCTTTGTAAAGAGGGTTTGATCAAAGCTTTGGGTAGAAAGCTTGATTGGTTTGTAAGGGTTTCTTTCTAAGCCTAGAAAAGGGGACGAATCAATAGTGGATTGATTGAAAATCCTTAGTAGGAAGCTAAGGTAGTGGATGTAGACCTTGGTTAGAAGGTTGAACCAATATAAATCATCTTGTCTTTATCTTTTTTAGCTTCCTCACCCCTTTCACCCAAAATTCCACTTCTTTACCACTTGGCGAGCAAGAACGATTGAAGGAATCGAGCACCGAAAAATTTAACAATTAACCATATATATATATTGCATAAGGTATAAAAACTATTTATTAGCAAATTTTCTTAAAGTCCTTACCAACCATTGGGTAGTTATAACACATTGCATACAACTAAATTTATTAATCAATGTTACTATATAATTTTATTTATCTAAGAAGAGTAATTCTATTTTCAACAAGGCCAAACAACATGACATACACATTGTACACATTCATATGAAGACAATCGAATCATGCTCTAAATTAACTTAGCTCATTTTCTTGTCATATTCTAATTTTCATTTGAATAGATTAGGGGTTTGTTAACCACAAAAACATGCCACCAAGCTATTACACAATAATACTCAAAATATACCTTGTAAGGTCTACCAAAAATTACAAAGCATGAGAGTAACTACATGACTCTACAACCATCCTAATACTCCTAAGAATTTCATTCGACTTTCATAAACATTTCTTTCATGCATTCTTAAGTTCTTTCTCTTTGATCACTAAACATCCAAAGGCATTAAGAGTCTTATAATACCAAACAAGGCATTCACTATTATACGCATCTTCTTATAACAACGTTCATATGTTACACTCATTTATAAAATCAAGCACACCCAAAATGAGCATTCCACTAAGGTCTATTCTTTTAATCATAATTTAGTTTTCTTCAATAAAACAAAAATCGTGACAGATCATGTTTTGTTATTAACCACAAACTTCTACAAATTAGCATGATCACACACATCACACATACCCAACTTAACAATCAATCTCAAGCTTACTATTATCAAAGTAATTAAGGCCCATTACAACCACATAGTCATTTTACTTTCAAAATTATAAAAGAGTTTATACAATGCCATATGCCACCATTCTCGGAGTTTAAGATACAACTTCAACAATTATAAAATCTTTATAATGTGATTTGCAACCTCCCAACATGATCATCATAAGGATACTCATATAACTTGCGTATGCATGAAAATGAATTAATTAGGCTTATATAGCCTAAGTGAAGTAGTGACATCAAAATCAAAGCATAAAGTCAATGATATTGAATAGAAATTCAAGGATACAAGCTTAGGTTAACATTTGATTCTTATACTTTAATCTTAACTTAGCAAGCTTTGTTTATATGAGGCTTTATTGGATTCATTTTCTTGCAAAACTTTACTGAATATCTCTTTTGAGTTTTTAACGGAATTTCATCAGATTTCTTATCGATCTTATAATGGATCATACTTTATCTTATTAAATTCCTCTCAAGACTTATCGGAGTACTTATCAAAGCTTCTGAATTTCTTGTCAAATCTTATTAGAACACTTATCAGAACTTATCCGAATTCATAACTTTACTCATCAGAGTTCCATTTCAAAACTGAACATTTAAGTTTACATCTTTTAATCATTTGCCTTGGAACACTTTAGATATAAGTAACATTGGTCCGAGTTTGAATGTATTGGTCCGTGATACACATAGCACAAAGCACAAAGCAATGGCTAGTGTCTGAACATAACAATCCTAACTCCTCAACTATCCAACCAAACTGTCGCCAATCTCCATATCATCTCCCCCGTTACCTCCTATTGTCGCCAATATATCACATGTAATGGGTCGTCACCCGAGTTGTAGCTCATGGACCGTAGTCTCTGAATTATACTACGTACTATGCTAAAGTGTCCAAGGGCTTGCATTGAATAGGCAACTTATTTATTTTATACCTTGAATATTATGAGGTATCTTATAATATAGGTAATCTTTCTTGCTTCTTTTCTCAATAACTTATAGCTTAAGAAGGACTTATAGTTCTTTAAGGTATATAAGTTCTTAAAATATTAAAGCTTGTGTTTGTTTCTTTCATAACATACTTAATAAGAGTTTAGGGTTGATACTTGAATTTTAAGCAAAGCTCGTATATATATATATATATATGTAAGTATGTACTTTAATTTAATAACCTCGAAACATCACAACATAGCATACAATACATCCATAATGCATATACAATGCATATCTTATCTATGATGTTTACTATTTCAAAATGAATGTAATCCAAACCACGTGCTCTAATTGAGCCTTAAATGAAGATGAATTTCTTTCTAACTTAACACATCACATAACATAGATTAGGGCGACACCGTGTCAGTTCGAATGTAAAAACTACACTCACCTTATATCCCAAAGTTACGGGATACCTGAATCCTCAATCACTTTTGGTTTCCAGGAACTCATTTCTTCCACTCTTCCATATCACAATATGTACTTCGAATAGAATAATAAGTTATTAGAACCAATTCAATTCATTCATTAAGGATGTAAATTGTCACCAAGATTTTTAAGTATCAAACACATTAACTAGACATTCCATGACTTAGCTATATATTGATTCTAGTTATTCTACCCTTCAAACATATTCACTTATCATATATATATATATATATATATATATATATATATATATATATATATATATATATATATATATATATATATATATATATATAAATGAGCCCCTAATATATTCATAGATGTTCCAAAACATCCCAAATTTTTCATATATATACATACATATATTCAAACAATCCACATGTTTTAATATTTATTCAAAACAGTCTAGCATGTTTGTATATATTGTCACGGACCAATCTTTTTCGTCCAATCACATCGCACCCCATGAGGACGAGAGGGCCGAACCCACCATTGAACGCCCCAATACTAAGTTATCAAGCCACACCGAGAAGGCAGCAAGCACAACAAGGGGGCGGAGCCACGCACCCAGGGGTCCAGCGTGTGCACACCAAGGGGCGGAGCCAAGCACCCTAGGGCCTATTCCAACCGAGACAGCCGGCCGCACCCTAGGGCGTGCTCCCGTCGAGCCTGCCGGTCGCACCCTAGGGCCTGCTCCCATCAAGACAGCCGGCCGCACCCTAGGGCCTGCTCCCATCGACCCTACCGGCCACACCCTAGGGCCCGATCTTACCGACCCTGCCGTCCGCACCCTAGGGGCGATTCCCGTCGAGACAACCGGTCACGCCCTAGGGCCGGATCCCGCCGAACCAGTCGGCTGCTTAGGACCCTATCGCCGCGCACACAAGGGGGCCACGCCCGTCAGCCAAACCCTAGGGTCCGAGCCTGTCGGCCAAACCCTAGAGCCCCATCCCGCCACACACTGAAGGGCCTCGGCTCGGCACCAAGGGTGCCAACCGAGGGAGCTGGACAACCGAGTCCAGCAGGACGAGACGAGGGACGCGCACCGAGGGACTAGGCGAACTAGGCCTAACGACCGAGTCTAGCCGACCGAGGGGCCAGACGATGGGCACACATCAACGGGCCGGATAACCAGACTCGATGCGCGAGACTATTAGACCGAGGGGCCGAAGGCCCGCACCCAGAGTGCAGACTGAGGGGCCGAGGGCCCGCACCCAAGGCGCACACCGAAGGGCCAAGAGCCCGCACCCAGGGTGCGCAACGAGGGGCTGGACGGCCATTTCAAGAAACTGAGTCCAGCCCGATTCCAAGGGTCCAAGGAGGCCTAGAAGCACGAATCCTTGGAGGTTAAGAAACACAAGTCCTTAGGGAACAAGGACTAGTAGTTATCCTTATTAGAATAGGATTGAGTAGTAGTTATCCTAGTTAGATTAGGACTTGGATTAAGGGGGCTATATAATGAGGCTTACCCCACCTCATTAGTTGTTCATTCAATTGTTTTCTCAAGGGTTTCAAGCCTTGATTTCGTTGAGCATTAATAACAAAACGTCGGGCTTTCGCCCGACACTTTTCCCCAAATTCTTTCCCGGCCATCACCATCTCTTTCTACACTCGTTTCCGCACGGACCAAGGCATTCACGCCTTGATCAGAGGGCTAACCTAGGCGCAACATCCTCTCCAGAGCACCTAGGGCCGCACGTCTCGGTTACGAAAGTCCAAGGGCGTGACAATATACACAAAACAATCCATTTACTAGCTAAATCGATTTCCCTTGTTTAGATTACCTAAAACAGCCCTCATCTTTATTCATTTGTTAACATAACAATCCAATTCTCACTCACGCATATACATAGATATGTTATCATCAAAGCAGCCCTTAATTACTTCCACTACAGTCCCAAGTCCTTATTCATGCAAATACATGTTCTAAACAATTCCTAACATTGACATACTTATCTAGACTCATCACAACAGTCTTTAACTTATTAGCATACTTTCAAAACAATTCCCATACTTTCATGTATACACAAAACGACTCTAATCACACCTATACATACATCTAAGTCATAAACAATTCACATAAAGTTTAAACAACCTTTCCCATGTTTTCTTTTGACAAAACAGTCCTTTATTGTTCCTAAATATGCTAAACAGCCCCAAAATTGCTTATACGTATACTTTGTTCAAAACAACCCATTAAAATTCAAAATTGATGCAAAACAGTTTCCAATACATAAACATATACATGTAAACATATTCAAGACAATTTACTAGGTTCATAAGCATTCGAAACAATCCTTAATTGTGCAAAAACAACCCCTCCCAGCTTTGATTTATAAAAGCAGTTTCAAAACAGTTCTTTTCCATTTATAAACCAGTCCACTTTTGATTACATGAATAGTCCTCCAATTAAACACACAAAACAGCCCACATTATGCACAAACAGTCCCTAAAACTCTATAAAACATTCCTTAAAACTTTTACAAACCATCCATTGATTAATTACCAAAAACAGTTCCTAAGATTTCAATTTAGATTGAAACAGTCCACTTTATTTCTTATACTCACAAAACTGTCAAATACAGTCCCTAATCTATTACAAATTAATCCAAGTATATATGTACACATATTTATGCATTAAAGCAGTCCCTATGCTTGAGTCTTATAAAAACAGCCCACTATGTGTTTTAATCATGAAAAACAGTCCCTAGATTTATGAAATTTCAAATCTGCCATGTTTTAAAGTTAAATCTGTCCAACAATTCTTTTTAAAATACATACAGCCCTCTAACAGTTTACCAGATCCCAAATGTACTCTAATTAACAATTTAGTCCTTCATTAACTCTTAAAACAGTCCTCTAATAATTCAAATTGTATCGAAACAGTCCATGAGTTACTTTTATCTATCAAGGTGATCACAATCAAATTTCAAACAGAGTTATATATATATATATTCAACAAAATTCAAATCGACTACTTGAACTAATTCAATCTCCAAAGAAATTCATTATCAATTAATAACACATTAGCTATTGTGCAAGACATAAGTGTGCATCAAATTCTCAATTGCATCATTCGAAAGGCTCTAAATACTATCCATGATTTTCCACAAGCATTACAACTACATATCACATTCAAGGTACCGGGATATGCTTAGAATAGACTTGATTCATAATCGTTTTTTAAAAATAAACATAATTTATGAATAATTACAATTAGTTTATTCAATTTAAATCATGTAATAAAAGAAAAGAACAATATCATCACCTTCTTCCCCCAGCTAAACCGAACAAAGATCAAGAATTGGGCTAGAATGAAGGAATTCCTTGCTTTCTCTCTCAAGATCTCTCTCTCACCTACATTTGAGGTTTTCTGCTCATGGAGAAGAAGAAGAAGAAGAAAATTGAAAGTTTAATTATCCTTGCCCCTCCAAAACCGTGAACCCCACACATACCATGCTAAAGATTTTAACACATGTACAACACCTTGATACCTTTAATGTAACAATGTTTCTCATGCAAACTCTCAATTTAGCAAAGCATTCTCTTTAGCCCTTAATAATTTGGCTATCAAATTTTACTTTTACTTCTATTTAGTCACTACTTAATTAATCTAATAGATGACAAGCCTATAAAAAATTATCAAATGATAATTTCATAATATCCTCCCAGGCCACAGTTTGGGATACTACATATTGCGTATCGGTACAAGGAGTATCGTACAGGTACAAACATCTTGTTTTTGACACTTAAATTATTTTGAAAGTTTTGTTCAAGTCAAAACTCCTTAAAACAGTTTCAAACATATTTTTCATATAATTTGAACTTTGAATTATTTTTGCAAATTTGTTTAAGTCTAAAATATTTTTCACTAAAAGTTATATCAAAATTTTTATCTCAACACAGTCTCAACGGTAACATGAGGTAAGCTATAACAATGGTAAAATATTATTATTGTTGAAATATGCTTGTTGAAGCATTTTAGGGGAAATGACGTGGCATCTTATCGGTTAAATCTCTTGTTTTACCTTCCCCTATAAATCCTAAAATTTTTTAACTTTTGTATTTCACCATTCCTCTTTTCTCTTGATTGTTATTTTCCTCTTTACCTTCTCAAACTTGAAAAAAGCAACCCAAAAATCTCATTCATGGCTGCTAGAAGAGCACTTGATGCCAGGTTGAAGAGCTTGATATCATGACAGTTAGCAATGATATTGTCTCATCTTCGAGTGTTGAACAACATACTCAGTTTTGTCAGTAATGATTAATGAAGCAAAAGAAAGATATGACAATCTATTTGAACAATGCAACATCTGCATGGAACAAGGCTTTATGTTGAGGGACTCGCTACGATTGACAGGCTGCGATTTTAGTGATAGTGGAATTATTCTACAAAATTGGCAATACTTCGTCAATCACAATGGTGCGATTCCCCCAAGATTGGTGATAGAGTTTTACACGCATTTAACTCAGAGAGGAAAAAATTTGTGGTGCTTAGATGAACACAAATTTGGTGTGATACTAAATCAAACAGCAACATATTTGGTCTAAGCAATGTCAATGACAAACAAAGAGATTGAGTAGTAAATCTGTCAAAAAGACAAATAGATATCATATGGAGTGAACTAGCTGAACCAACGGCTAAATGGGTGGGGCCAAGTAATGGCATGTTTTTTGTACTAACAAGCAAACTTATTGATCCTGTAAATTTATGGTTGGAGTTTGTCCGAACTCGTCTTTTGCCTACAACCTACAACACTATTTGTCATGTGGATAGGCCATTGTTGGGGCAATCAATACTACTCCTCCGTCCCTCTTAAAATGTCTCTTTTGTGTTTTGAAATTGTCACACTTAAAATGTCTTATTGAAAAAATCAACTACTTTTACAAAGTGCATTTTCCTTTCTATCCTTTTTTAGTTTTCCAACAAAACAAAATTCAACTTTTCAAGGGTAAAATTGTCTTTTCAATTATTTTACATCACATCTCTTACACAAATTTTTTCTTCCTAAAACTGCGTGAAAAGTCAACAATGGACATCTTAAATGAGACGGAAGGAATATTTGAAAAAAGGATCAACATTGAAAGGATTCTTGCATAAGCTCTATTCAATTTTGCCAGAAACCCATCTAGGGAAATTCTCTATTCATCCCTCATTACCATATTATGTTAGGTGGAGAATGTTTTGGCATGTGGTGGAGACATGATTTTGAAATATTAATGTATTTTAACTAGTTTTCCAATGTGTAAAAGCCCAAGGTTTGTTGGTATATAGATCTTGATCGTACATTGATGTCGCACCGTACTTGATTCTCATATTAATCTAAAAGACTTGTATATGTGTTTTTTGTGCCTCGAATGTACTTTTTCTGTAACACTAAAGAAGATTTTATATATTGTTCCATAGTTGATTTTTTTAATTCATGTAGGTGCATACACCACATACTATTTATTTCTTAAGTTTCTGGCCTTCACAATTATTACGAGTCTTCAAAGAAAAGAGTAATTGAATTAATTGTTCACGAATGTTGTCGGTCAAGGTGAAAACACTAATTATGAGGTGTCTTGCCTCATTGTTGCTGCTAAATATCATTTGGATTCATTTTCAATGACTATACAAAAATTCTTCAGATTAAATTATCAAGTTGACAAAGGTATGAGTATAGACACACTTATACCTGTAAGTCATTGTTGAATTCTTTTTTTAACATTTAAGTTTTATTATATTAAGAATAAAAATTCTAAGTAGTCAACTTTAATTGTTTTCACTTTTATTATTGTATAAGGAATAAATTGTAATATTCTTATTATAATAGATTTTTTTTGATAAATGTGTACATTTTTTATCATTTTAGTTGAAAAAAATTTATTTATTAATTTTATGGTTTTACTTTTATCACTAATATTTCAATTTCAATATTAGTAAATATCTTAATATAATTAATAATAATGTAGTCTTTAATTAGATGAAAAATGGTAATATGTGATAATTTTTAATTGACAATTAATAAAAATGGTATTTCCTCATTTTAGAATTTTAAGTGGCACTATATTATGTCACTAAAATGTGATGATATTGTTTGTGTCATCTATAAGTTAAAGTTAATGCATAATTCGTGACAATAAGAATTATTAATAATGAGATTTTATATAATTCATTGACATAACTAGTTGTCATCAAATATAAATTATAAAGTGACATTATGTATCATCGCCATTCATATTATTATTAGGTGACGATATACTCCGTCACTAACAATGTGACGATATTATTTCGTCACTTATACAATTTTTTTTGCATTATTGGTGATGATACGAATGATGATGAAATTTTATATCATTTGATGATGTAATTAGTCATTACTGAATATAAATTACAAGGTGACGTTATGCATTAACGTCACTATATTTTCTATAATACGTGACAAAAGCAAGTACATCACCACATTAGACATTTAGTGATACACCTAGTGTGACGCACGTTGTGGCGTCAAATTTTACGTCACAAAATACAAATAATAAAGTAAATGTAAATTTTAGTTACAATATTTCAGATGCCACTAATAAACAAATTTATTGTAGTGATTGATGGGGTTTAAATACCATGGGCTTCTTAGGGTTCACGCAACGGCACCAAGTTTCAATATGCCTTACAAAGTGGTCCTCAAACTTCTAATTTTGTTTAATTAAAGCACAAAACTTGTTTTATGCTTAATTAAGTCCCCAAATTTAATAATAACTACAAATTAGTCCTTTTACAAATTAGGGATTTTGAATTATAAATATCAAATTATAGGGTTTCAATTAGGGGAAAATTTGGGTTGTGATAACATAATTATTCTAGAAATCAATTATCCTAATTTATCTCAACTTATGCCATTATCCTCTTATTTGTACTTTGCTATTGCAATCACTGTTCTACTACTTTGTTGTTGCAATCCATACTTGCTAATTGTCATTTTAGTTCTCATTTGAAGCTTAGTTTTACATCTAGTTAAACTCAACCACACTCAAATTTTATTACAACTGATCCATTAAGAAATATTGCATATAAAATCATCATAGTTCTTATGGAGAACGATACTTGATACTTATCACTTTATTACTTGTGTGACGTGTATACTTGCATATTGTTGCTGCAATACATACGCATCAAGTTTTTGGCACCGTTGTCAGAAACTTTTTTATGGTATTATTTGTTTCTTTCTTATTGGATTGTGTATCATTACTTAGTTTTTATTTTATTTTATTAGGCTTTATGCTATTGTATGCATAGAAATCGACAAAAGATTCTCCTACCATTTGATTCAGAGATTGAAAGAACCCTAAGGTAAATAATGAAAGATCTTTGCAATATGAGTAATCATGGAGATGATTAGGATCCTGTTTTGGATGATATAGACATGCCAATTAGGAAATATGTTGTGCCTATTCTAGATGATCTCAAGCTTAGAGTAGTAGGGTCATAGTTTAATGCTAAACATTTCAAGTTGAAGCCGATTATATTTCAAATGCTACAATCCGTTGGTTAATTAAATAGATTATCTACCAAGGAAGCATAATTACATCTCAAGCTTTTTATAGAAATGTGTGATTCGTTTAGACAACATGGTGTCCTTGGAGATATCCTACAAATCAAGCTATTTCTTTACTCTCTTCGTGATAGAGCTAGAAATTGGTGAAATTCTTTAAAATCGAGAATAATGCAATCTTGGGATGAGCTGGCTACGAAATTTCTACTGAGATATAACCCTGGAACAATGAATTCTAAATTGAGGAATGGCATTACATCATTCAAGCATTTAGAGGATGAAAATTTATATGAAGCAAGTCAATGTAAAAGCCTAGTGAGGTGCACGAGATACAAACAACTACTTCTTCGTGCGTTTATTGTGGGGTAATCATTTATTTGAGGAATGTCCTCAACGGTGTGGCTCCTCCAGAGCACTTTAACTAACGATACAATTTTGTTGCGAAGCCTCTTGACTTCTCTTGCTAGAATTTGAACCGTTCCTCTTCGTATGATAGGTTTGGTCGAATTTCTACTGATTCAGGCTCCACAATGTGCGAAGGATCAGAATGATATTTATGAAGCATCGATACATGAAAAACATCATGGATTTTACTTAATTCAGAGGGCAACAACAATCGATATGCCACGAGGCCAACTTTTTCAATAACTTCAAAGGGTCAAATGAATCGGGGACTCAGTTTTCCCTTCTTGCCAAACCTTAAAACCTTTTTCCACGGTGATACTTTGAGGAAGGCTTTCTCACCAAATTCATACTCGATGTCTCTTCTCTTGAGGTTAGCATAAGCTTTTTGTCGATCAAAGGCGGCCTTTAAGCGATCATGAATGATGGCAACCCGTTCTTCGGTTTCTCGAAGCAAGTCAGGGCCTAACATCTTGCCCTTGCCAAGCTCCGACCAACACAATGGAGTCCTATATCGCCTATCATACAATGCTTCAAAGGGGACCATTTGGATTGATGCTTGATAACTATTATTGTAAGCAAATTCAACAAGGGGTAGAGATTTCTCCCAAGTTCCACCAAAGTCAATGATGCATGCTCGAAGCATGTCTTCCAAGATCTGTATAGGAAGGTTCAATAACAATACATATTTCTAAGGTTTAAATGGACAAGTTTTTTGGTAATTACCTAGATTACCCTTTTTAACTGGCCGTCATATTGAGGGTGAAAGATTGTGCTAAGATTAACTCTGGTGCCCAGAGCTCCTTGTAAGGTTCTCCAAAACCGAGATACAAATCGATGATCTCGATCGGAGATAATAGACTTGGGTACTCCGTGGAGTCTGATTACTTCTTTGATGTACAAGTCAGCTAATTTAGGAAGACCGTAGTCCATTCTGACCGGTATGAAATGAGCTGACTTCGTGAAACGATCTACAATGACCCATATGGCATCATGCTTCGCGGGAGTTAACAGTAGACCACTAACAAAATCCATAGTGGTCTTTTCCCACTTCCTTTTCGGTGGATCGATAGGCTGCAATAATGCGGTGGGAACACAATGTTCCGCCTTAACACGTTGGCACGCGAGACATTTGGAAATGTAATCAACTATGGTCTGCTTCATGTCTAGCCACCAATAAAGTTCATGTAGGTCCTTATACATCTTCACAGACCCGGGGTGAATGGAAAAAGAACTCGAATGAGCTTCAGAGAGAATATCGGTGCGAAGAGATTCATCATTAGGTGCACAGATCCGATCATAAAAACACGAGAGTCTTTTAGAATTGATTATGAAGTCGGGGTTGTCCGATATCTTAGAAATAATGGATTGAAGCTCAGGATCTTGCTCTTGCAAATCCTTGATTCACGAAACGATGATAGATTGAACTTGAAGCTCAACTACAAGACAACGATGCTTACGAAGTCAGAGTTAGAGTTAATTGCTCGAGGGGCTAAAATATAGCGATATTACAATGAGTTAATGTACCATACAATACATATAACTCTATATTCACTGTCAATACTTAGCAAGAAAAGGTTTGCAGCTGAGTGCATCAGCTACAACGTTGGCCTTGCCTGGATGGTAATCAATGACAAGATCATAATCTTTAAGGAGTTCCATCCACCTTTTTTGTCGAAGGTTCAACTCTTTTTGAGTCAATAGGTACTTAAGGCTTTTATGATCGGTGAAGAGATAACATTTTTCTCCGTAAAGATAATGTCTCCAGATTTTCAATGCAAAGACAACTGCAGCCAATTCAAGGTCATAGGTGGGATAATTCATTTCATGTGGCTTAAGTTGTCTCGAAGCATAAGCGATGACTTTGCCTTCTTGCATTAATACATATCCTAACCCGAGGTGTGATGCATCACTGTAAATTGTGTAGTCCTTTCCAGACTCGGGTTGGGTTAGGACTGGTGCATGGGTCAATACTTGCTACAACTGATTGAAACTTCGTTGTTGAACCTCGGTCTAAGCAAAAGGAGCTTTTTTTCTCAATAACTTGGTTAAAGGAGCGACTATCATAGAAAACCCTTTCACAAATCTTCGATAATAGCTAACAAGCCCAATGAAGCTTCTGACTTCACCAATGTTCTTCAGTGGGTGCCAATCTACAATGGCTTGGATTTTCTTCGGGTCCACTTGAATACCCGAACCTGACACAATATGTCCCAGAAAGGCAACTTCGGTGAGCCAAAACTCACACTTAGAGAACTTTGCGTACAATTGCTTCCCTTTTAAGGTCTAAAGCACGATACGAAGATGATCTTGGTGTTCTGCTTCATTCTTAGAGTAAATCAATATGTCATCTATAAACACCACTACGAAATTATCAAGATAGGGTCTAAAAATCTGATTCATCAAATCCATAAAGGCTGCCGGTGCATTGGTTAACCCAAAGGGCATCACCAAGAATTCGTAGTGTCCATATCTTGTACGGAATGTAGTCTTCGGTACATCACACTCCTTAACTCTCATTTGATAATATCCCGACCTTAAATCGATCTTGGAAAACACAGAGGCATCCTTTAGTTGATCGAACAAGTCGTATATTCTAAGAAATGGATACTTGTTCTTGATGGTTACTTTATTCAATTGGCGGTAGTCAATACACAATCGCATAGAACCATCTTTCTTCTTTACAAAGAGAACCGGTGCTCCCCAAGACAAAGAGCTCAGTTGAATAAAACCCTTGCTTAACAACTCTTGAATCTGAGCCTTTAATTCTTTTAATTCCACAGCTGCCATGCGATATGGTGCAATGGAAACTGGAGCAGTCCAAGTTGCACCTCGATGCCAAACTCCACTTCACGGGTTGGGGGCAATCCTGGAAGTTCATCAGGGAAGATATTAGGAAATTCACATACATTGTCAATGTCTCGCAATTGTGATTCACCTTTGGTCTTCAACGTCAAAGCATAGAATGATGGGTTCTTCGCGTTCATCAATACAACACTTTCTTTACCCAAACCCCGAAGGAACAATTTCCTCTTACAACAATCTACCTAAGCTTGATGCTCACTAAGCCAATATAAGCCTAGGATGACATCGAATTCATGGATCGGTAAAGCCAACAAATTGGTCGGAAAAGGAATCCCATGGATCATTAAGAGGCAGTTCTTGCACACTACCTTTACGGTGACGCAATCTCTTAAGGGGTTGGTTACAGAAATTCTTGATGTTATTGGTTCGGAAGACATATTATACTTCCTAACTACAATGGTACTTATAAAAGAGTGAGTAGAACTAGGGTCAATCAATGCATATAAAGAATGTGAATATAGCTCGATGGTATCTGCAATGACGTCAGGTTCATCCTCTTCTTCTCTGCTCCTCACATGATACATTTGGGCAGGGGCTTTTGAATCTTGCTTATTAAAGGGTTTCCCTGGACCAATCGATCTGTAAGTTCCCAAGGACCCTTGCTTCGATCATTTAACTTAAAGGACTGAGCATGAGAGGTAGCAGTAATTGGTGTAGCGGTAGATTTAGTTGCATTCAAAGGACAATCACGTATAAAGTGACCTTGCTCTCCACAATAGTAACAAGCTCTAGTCTGCTTACGACATTGACCCGTTGGGTGCCTATTCTAACAATAATTGCAAACTGGATGCTGGTTGCCTCGATTTGAACCTCTAGTGCTATCAACAGACGCTGATTTAGCAAAGGACTGCGTCACAAACTGAGGCCTCTCAATGTTTCCAAAACGGGAGGGCTGTGGATAGACATTCTGTTTGGGGCCTTGATATCTCCCTTTCTTGTTCCATCTTGGAGGTCGAGAATCATCCATGAACCACTTCTCAGACTTTCCAGACCCACCAGCTCGTTAAGCTTTCTGTGCAGCTTTTGTGGCCTTAACTCGATTCGCAAGGTCCTGGAAATCAAAAATGTTGAGTGTAGTAAACATATGGCATAGTTCATCATTGAGCCCTACAATGAACATCTGACACTTCTCTTCCTCATTCTTTATATACTCTGTATCATATCTACAGTACTTGCAGAAATAATAGATGTATTGTTCGATCGGTCTTCCGCCTTGTTTAAGGTGGAGGAAGATATTTCACCTCTCAGCAAGGTAGAACTCACTGATATATTTCTTACGAAATTCTTTAAGGAAGAACTCTCAAGTCTTTGTGTCTTCAGAGACCGTCAATATGGTAGTTTCCCACCAGTGAAGTGCCTCATCAGCAAACAACGCAATAGCACACTCGAGCTTGTGCTCGTCCGAGCACTGAAGTTGCTTATCCAAAATCCTCAAAGTGTTGTCCAACCAGTATTCGGCAACTTCAGGGTTGTCATCATCTTATCCAGTAAAGGTGTAATCTCGGTATTGTGAAAGCTTATCAATGGGTGCTCGAGTGTGTTAGACTGCAGGGGCGATAGGTTGCACGACTTGTTCAACCCTCATAGCAGTCATAAACTGCCTGAACATGTCGGCCATGTTCTTGTAACACTCAACCTGAGCGGTAGGTGCTATAGGCTCGGTACCCTGAGCAGGAGGATCATGCGGTTGTGGTGGGTTCGGAGGATTTCCTCCTCTAATCTCCTCTCCATGCATCTAGGATCCTGTGGCAAGCTCGTCAATGGGAGCTTCATTAGTTTCAGACATATCTATATGAAAGATCGGATTAGTCGACAAGTCACAATATACGTAATATAACACTCCTAGGTGGCAAAGTAACATAACAACAATGCAAAAAGCTTTGGTTTAGTCCTAGAATCGACTAAACACTAGCTCTAATACCACAAATGTAACACCCCCTTCCTGGTCTGGTCGAGAACCGGGTCGGAAGGTGATACCGATGATCAATACAATGGTCGGTGCAATAAAATTTCATTTTATTATCAACATTTAAAACAATAACATACAATAACACATTATCACAATGTATCTTAGTCCAATTGATCCATCTGAAGTAACAATTAATCAATTAGGGCTAGTTCTTGACTATTACGAGTTTTAGGGACCAAACTATAAATTCGATAAACTAGGGGTCCTTCGATGCAATTGATTATACTAAATTGAAACTCACTGCAATATTACCAAGCCTGTAAAATTTCATACAATTAGGAGTTCATTTACTCATTCAATTTAATCTTTCAAAATTTGGTGACTAAATTGTAAACATTGCAAACTGTCTAAATATGCCTTTAACTAACTTAACTAACCCTGTATCGGAACACCTTTGGGTTGTTTCGAAACGGGTGTACGATGGTCAATCCATGTTGACATTGCCCTTTAGACCGTATCGATACGGGCATGCCTATATTGGTATGGGTTGACTTCCTTTGACTTTGACTTTGACCCGTTTCAATACGCTATAGACCCGTATCGAAACAATGGATTCCAGTAGCAAAATGTTCTGATACGGTTATAGACAGTATCAGTACGCCCTGTTCCTTAGGTTCATTTATGCTTACCTGTATCGATACGTCATCACCCGTATCGATACAACCTGACTTGTAATGACAGATTTTTGCTGGTTTTTATTCGATTTGACCAACCGAATGATGTTCAAATGCAATGAAGCTTTACACACAACATTTCAATGATATAAACTATTAGCATGCTAAATTTCATGACCATACGAATACATTTACTATGTTTTGACCTTTATGAGCTAAATATGCAACTTTAAACCACTTTAAGCCAAAACAAGAGGCCATTTAGGGCCATCAACCACATTACAATATGGGCATCTCACAAACATATCAAAATGGGCATAAACGACTAGTTCGACTACTTTGCCACCTTCCTAGGAGTTCATAAGGTCAAAATACATTACTTTAGGGCTTGTGGTGACTTGTCTTGCCTTGACTATCTGATCTTCAAACGCAGTGGCCTTTCATCTTGACACGCATGAGATGAGACATGTTAGGCATACATTGCCTAGTGAGGTAGTCATAAAGAATATGAATAACAATGTAACAAGTATTTATATACATGCTATCATGCTCAACAATGTCAATACTATGCATCAATATACAATGTTTAACATTTTAATTTCATCATTAACCCTTGGATTGAATCAAGATAGTGGATACGTGAATTCCTACGCCTCGCCAAATCAATGAATGGTCTAGTCCCTCCGCCTCACCAATATGACCAATACCAATACACATCCCTCCACCTCGCCAAATCAATATAGGCTGTAGCCATAGGACCGCAATCCACCCGTACACTAAGCTCATGAATTCTATGGCATGCCAATTGTATCCATTATCCATTCAAATCCAAGGTTCCAATGTTCGTATCCATATTCAATGTTCAATGAGAATTCCAATGACCAATTACTTTAATATGATCAATAGCAATCATGTTTCATTATCAATATGCCATGTTTCAATATCAATATCAATATCAATATCAATATTCGGTGATTTCTTTACAATATTTCAATAACACTGATCATATCGATGACAATGCATAATAGCGATGCCAATAACTATGTCTTATATTCAATAACAACTTACCGACATTTACCAATGAATCCGATTAACAATCCAGTGCAACTTCTTCAATGATAATGTTAACGATATGGTCGAAAACAACAATAAAAGATTCAAGAAGGCTTTTCGTCTAATCCCGAGACTCCGACTACACTCACCTTACTAATCCGGTGCTCATACGGCTCTCGGATAACAACTCCCTTGTTCCTAGCCTTCGGTGAATTTGATGGATGCTTCTTTTCATTATCTTGAGCTAGGAAATCAATAGATAGATTATTAGGATCGATAATACGATATCAAAATCAATATAACGATATCAAAACCGATATCCAAATTCAATATAAACATCAACGATGAATTATCCATAGATGGCTAAAACCCTAGCTTTAGATTAAGCTTGACACATCCATGGAATCCAACGATTGTTTGTGGATTATTGCTTACTCGAACGATAGGAACGATTCGGTAGCAATAAGGTGAAGAAATTTAAAGCTTGAGATTTCCTACAATGGTGGTTCTTGCTTGTTGGTGGGAGGAAGAAGATGAAGATGATTAAAGGTGCTTGTCTATTTAGCAACCATGTAAGCTTATTTTAGCTATTCAATAGCTTTTAGATTTTGTATAGGTTTCCTTCCAATGAAAGAAACTCTCCAGACATTCCCACGTATGGGAATTTTAATGAAAAAAGGGCTAATCACAAGATTAGTCCCTCAATTCTCAATGTTTTATAGTTTTGACTCCAAACTCTCAATTTTTCACAATTTAGCCACTATAATATTCTCGTTACTATTCAATAGGGTCCAATAACAATGATTTAACTCAATTAGAGTCCAATATCAATGACTAGCTAGCCAATACTTTATTTAGACTTTATCGATGCAAAATTTTCGATCGCCGGAACCCAATTTCGACTAGATCGAATTTTGGGTGTTACATTTAATATTATAAATAAGGGTAAACTACATAAATGGTCACCGAACTTTTAGGACAGATTCATTTTGGTCACCATACTTTTAAAACATTCGATAAGGTCACCTAACTTTTAGTTCGATTTCAGTATAGTCATTGAAATTTTAAGGCAGATTCATTTTGTTCACCGTACTTTTAAAATATTCGATAAGGTCAACCAACTTTTAGTTTGATTTCAATATAGTCACTGAACTTTTAGTTTGCTTTCAATATGGTCCCTCCCGTTAAAAGCTGACGTTAGTTTTCACTTTTCCTTAATAAAAAAATGGGTAAACTACACCAGTCATCACTCAACATTCTTCTCACTCCTATTTTGGTCACTAGAGTTAAAAAAATTAATTCAATAACTTAACTTTCGAATTGTTCATAGTGTGGCCACTCTCAAATGACTTGTTTATACAAATAGAAAAATTCGATTGATTCTTAAAAATTATTTTGGTAAATTGGTAAATTCAGATTATTCAATTCTTGATCTTATATTATATCAATTAAATCAGATAATCGATTAACTAGTTAATTGAAATATTTGATTCTAGAAATGATTTTTTTACTTTTTATTAAAACATCAAATATGATAATATGGTAAATTTAATAATTATTCGGTAGTGATACAATTGTAAAAACAACTAAAAAGTCAAAAATTGAAAGTTCACACCTATTAATCCTACCCATAGCCAAAAACTTTTTTTAAAAAAATATAAAGGGTATCGAAATCACTAGACTATGAGATATTGTAATGCATAAAATTTAGAAATATTGTTTATACTAGATCAGATCAGTTAAACAATTTTGCTTAAAACTGTGAACCGTAATTGAATCAAAATAATTTATTTTAAAAATTTGTATCGAAATCGGGTTCGATTAATCCTTAAAAATTATTTTGGTTAATTGCTAAATTCAGATTATTCAAATCTCAATCTTATATTGTACCAATTAAATCGGATAATCGATTGACTGTTTAATTGGAATATTTAATTTGAGTAATATTTTTTTACTTTGCTTATTAAAATACCAAATATGGTAAATTTAATAAGCAAAGTAAAAAAATCATTATCCGGATTTTTTAATGATTAATTAGATTTTTCTATCGGTATAATCATGCCATTTGAGAGTGGCCAAAATATGAACAATTCAAAACTTAAGTTATTAATTTTTTTAATTCCAGTGACCAAAATAGGAGTGAGAAGAATGTTGAGTGATGAGTGATGTAGTTTACTCATTTTTTATTAAGGAAAAACAAAAACTAACGTTAGCTTTTAACGAAAGGTAACAAGAGGGACCATATTGAAAGCGAGCTAAAAGTTCAGTGACTATATTGAAATCAAACTAAAAGTTGAGTGACCTTACCGAATATTTTAAAAGTACAGTGACCAAAATGAATCTGCCTTAAAAGTTTGGTGACTATATTAAAATCGAACTAAAATTTGGGTGACCTTATCGAATATGTTAAAAGTATGGTGACCAAAATGAATTCGCCCTAAAAGTTCAGTGACCATTTATGTAGTTTAGCCTATAAATAATTTGATTTTTTAATATGACCACTAAATTTTTATTATAACCATAGAAGATATCACAATTAAAACGCATCCAGGAAGGAAAATAATGGGACTAATCCACCCAATTTTCTTACAACCAAAAACAAAGAAAAGTGAAAATTTTCTATGGAGATAAGCATACCATCAAATTTCAGAAGCTTCTTAAATCTCCTTGTCTCTATCCAATCGAGACTCATAACTGATGAAAAAGGAGTGGTGAGAGATCCAAACTATCAGACAGAATGTTCCGCTACCCAGAACTGATTACATTAGCAAACAACCATCAACCGAGTTGGGATCTAACTTTGTGTGACCACCGACAAATCATGACCAGGAACTAAATTCGATTAAAAATTCTATGCGAGCAACGATCGACTGCCAGGTTATGCTGAATCATGCCACAAGGACAGATGAAACAAAACCACAAAAACAAAGAAAACATGTCACAAAGACAGAAGAAAACGCGTGTCACAAGGACAGAGAACCCGCGTGTCATAAAGACAGAGATTCTTATTAGAAAAAAAATAATAAACATCGACGATCGACAAACAATAGCTAGGTGATTGCCGATCGCTGGCTAACACAGAAAGATTGAAAAAACTTGCAGGCGGGGTTATTAGAGAAAAAAAACTAGAGTTTTTTAGACATGAATTATAACATAAAAATATGACATGAATTGTAATGAGAAGAGCAAAAACTATGACATGAATTATATATCAAATTTGACAATAGTATAGGGATTAAAAATCATAATTTAACAAGAAAAAAACCTTATTTAAACCTTAAAGACTAACCAATGACAAAACTAGAGATTTTACTTTAAGGGGTTAATTATCGAAAGTAATTTTAGCATAATTTCATCTATCAAATTGTTTATGTTTGTATGTGATTTCATAGAGTAAATGTAGATCTATAACACTTTTTTCCCCAATAAATCATCCATTGAGATTTTCTTGGAAAAAAAAAATAAAATGAAATTATAGTAGCTATTTTTTACACTTAATTTGCAGGAAAAAAACTCCTAAATTATTGAGTGAATTACTAGGAATTTACCTTTATTTATAAAATAAATTAGGAGCTTAAAAGTGTTTGAAATATTATTTGCGACTGTTGAAAATTACATCTTATCAATGTCTTATTACTTTTAAAGCTTTTTACTTGTAGAAGAAACTAATATTTTAGAAAATCAGTTTAAGTTCACATATTTTAAAACTTCTTAGGGAAAATACAAAAGCTTCAAGAGTTAAAGATGCCTATTGTCTATTATCAATTTTACCAAATTTCGAGGGAGCCATGGACCTTAGTCCCCCTAAGGTCTTTTACTATAACACAAGTTTCTTTAAAAAGATGGGGGTGAAAAGAAATTTTTTTTATAGAAATTGAGTAATTAACTTCATAGATTTAACTTTTATACATACACATAAACGAACAAATTTTTTTTTGCCACTTTTTGGTGTCTTTTTCATGACTAACACTAAAAATTAAAAAAAATAACTATTAAAAACACTAAAAAATTAAAATTCTAAGCCATAACATTAAACCCTAAAAAACACAATATACTTCTGATTCTTTAAATTGTAATCCTAAACCCTAACACTAAATTTTAACCTTAAACCTAATTTTAAGGGGGCATAAATAGGGACATGGAGAGGGGTAGACGATTTGGATTCCATATAAATATATTTTAGTGTAAAATTTTAACAATTTTTAGGAAACAAATACAATGTTTTCAAATATTTTGAGGGGGAAGTTCAAAAGTTTCAAGAGTTAAGATGTCTATTATCAATTTTACCAAATTTTGTGGGAGCCGCCCATGGACCCTAGTCCCCGTAAGGCCTCTTACTATAACACAAGTTTCTTTAAAAAAACGAAAAATATAGAAATCGATTAACTAATTTCGTAGATTTTTCTTTCATCTTAAACCCTTCTTTTCAAGGTTTAGAACAGATTCGGACTCAAATTACACAACTTCTTTAGTTTTTAAACAAAAGCTCAAATCTATTGAAGTTCCAGCGGTTCTTTCGATCTGAAAAGTGAAAACCTTCTTTTTGAAGTTTTAGAACGCCCCCATTGTAAGACTCTTTATGGACGTGGAAATGGAGACGTCTCCTAGCTACTTCGACCCCCGAGATCACTCCGCCAGGGAAAAGTTTCGTCGTTATGGGTAATATTTGAAGAATCCTGTATCTACTTTCTTTTTTCCCTTTTACATTATATCATAATACCTCTTTAATTTTTTATTGCTGTTTGGTTTTGCTGGGTGCTACTTTTAGAGCCCTTTTTCTTATTGGGAATTTTATTGATTGTTAGAAATTGATCCATTCGAGCTTATTCCATAAAACCCCTTTCACAAAGTAATGTGTTTGTTTGAGGGCTTTGTTCATTTTTTATCTTTAGAATTTGGGTTTTTTTTTTGTATGACTGACGTGGAATGAGTTTTTTTGGTCGAACTTTGGATTGGATTTGACAGTGGAGTCTGCCAATTAATGACTTCAGAAGTGGAAATATTAAACAAAAAGATTGCTAGGCAGGGAAACTTGGGAGAATTGAGGAAATGAGATAGAAGATAGTATTTAGTACCACACTGTTTTAGATTGTTCTTTATGTTGTTTAATGTGAGCTATGTTATGTTATTTGGACCTGGGTTTGAGTGTCGGATGGATATGTGTCTAAGATTGTATGGTCTTTTTTTAAATGTTTTCTGTGTACTTGGAGGTTCCTATTCTCATACACATCTGGATATGTGTCGGACATGGGTACTTAAAGAGAAACGAGAAGTCCTTGCAACATAGAATATGAATATGAGTATTGCTCCTTTCTTTTAAATCTCACTTTGTGTGGATTATGCGATATGGACCACCTGCAGGAAGAGATACTCAAGTTCAAGTATATCTCCACAGCAAGAAAGCCGCATTTCGAAGTTCAATGAAGCTAAGTTGTTGTATGAGGGACAGATTATCCACAGCCCAACTAATGCAGCACTTCTTCTTGAAAACATCAAGCAAGAGGCTGAGAGTTTTGATACTGATAATTTTGATGAAACACCTGCAAGGGCACGGTCGGCTTCTAAGAGAAGACCATCAAATGATGGTCATAGAATTGCAGAGGTTGATAATGGTGTTGATACAATCCGCAGATTAGGGAGCCATGCACTAAAAGCTTGCAAGATCGAGGAGGATTTATTGGCAGATGATGGAGACACCACCTTTGCTTTGTTTGCATCTCTTCTTGATTCTGCTCTTCAAGGTGCTTGAAGTACTATCACTTATGCTAAGTGCTACAACTCAAACTCGCTTTTTTAGTTTCAACCAAACATAGTATTCTTGTGATGGTAGTTTTTTTATCAATGTTTTAGGATTTGCTTGGAATCCTTGATTCATTTCTTCTGTATACATTTCTAAGAGTTAGGAAACTGATAATTTGCATAATATTGGGCTTGAATCTATTAATACATGATTGATTGAAGTCCATTACATTATACATATCTATGAACAAAGTTTTACGCCGTGTCTTGCAGAGAAAGTTTGCATTTTAAGAAATATAAGGACTGTAAATAGAAAAATATGCTAACTTGTGGAAACAAAATATAAGCACTGGGTTAATGATGTGTGTATAGTTAAGTGTATGACATTGTAGGTTGACTGATCAATATGTTTATGTTTCTATATCGGAGCATTAATATTTGGTTGCAATCCTAAAAAGGAAGATAGTATCCTATTGATGTGGTGTGGGTATATTGAATATCCATAAGTTTCCCTGTAATTTGGAACATGTTTTTTCTTCCAGTCTTCTTGAAATGGAATCTCCATTCAAGCTCATTATATGTTCATGATTTCATTTTTTCAGGGTTAATGCCGATTCCTGACCTGATTTTAAAATTTGAGAGATCATGCCGGAGTGTTTCTGAATCAATTAGGTGCGTACCATCAAGTACACTTATAAGTTGTGTAGGTGTATCTTGCACTACAGGATGCTGCTTGTACATTAAATACTATTATTATGCCTTTTATTTATTTTTATCTGGTTTATTCTCAATATTGAGCATCTTAGTATGTCATATGCCTCTATCCTTGTACCTCTTTTTCCTGCCCCCATCCCATCATTTCCTGAAAGAAAAATCCAATGGAACTTATTTAACGTGCTCTGTTTATAATGTTAAGTCTGTATTATAGTCAAGGCAAGGATGCCAAGATATGACATTGTCATTTTTCACTTAGAATAGATTATGAACTAAAGACTGGAATTTCTGAAGGTTCTTTTCTTCATATAAATAAGGGACTGGTTCATTTTCGTTTTAAATTAGGTAACATCAATTTCTTTGGTGGCCTTTTAACTCCATTGTGGTTTCTCTTTCTCAGAGATGAATCTAACATTCGCCATCGGGTTATGGAGGATAAATTGATGAGGCAGAAGGCTCAACTTCTGCTTGATGAGGCTGCTACATGGTCTCTCCTGTGGTACCTTTATGGAAAAGGAAATAAATCTCTAACCTTTTATTTTTATTTGTCAATGTTACCCTGCATCTTGTTTCTCAAATACCGCTGCTCGTAGTGTGTGCATTATCTTTGGAAATGTATTTTTTTAATTTGTTTGTTTTACTGGCTGCCAACTTCATCCTTGAGCTTTGGACTTTTGATGACAGTTACCATCGTTCTTGCAGTGACTGATGAACCTCCTGAAGAGCTCATTCTGGTATATTTGTTCTTTCCAATATTTTGCCCTTAGAACTGAGTCTTCTGTTGCTACTAAATGCTTGTATTCCTTTTGACTACCTTCTAAGTTTTAGTTTAAATGGTTTCCTCTTATTTAAATCTTATCAATTTTGACAGTCCCCTTCAACATCACACATAGAGGCTTGTCAATTTGTTGCGAATGATCACTCAGCACAGTTGTGCCTCCGTATTGTTCAATGGCTAGAACAATTGGCTTCTAAATCCCTAGATCTGGAGAGCAAGGTGATTGATTTTATTTATTGTTAATAATGATTATGTTGACTAGTTCATCATTGTTATATGGTTTGTTGTACTGTATGGTGAAGTGGAATTTTTTTCTTTCCAACATTGATGAACTTTACAAAGCCAACGAGATGCCGATACATGTTATGACTTCTCTAAAAAAACTAATCTTTCATTTTTTAACTATTCTCCTCCCTCCACTATCTTCTCATGTTTCTTTTTTAGTTGCACTTTTAGGAAGTTGCATATTAGGTAGATCTGATTAAATCTGCTGAATAAGGTGAATGGTTTACATTTTTTGGTTAACTAAGATTGATACCATAACATGTGTAACTTTGTACGTTGCAACTATTGAAACTACGAGGTTGCTTGCCATCAGTTTTACTTCACATGTTTGTAGCCAAAAGCACTTTTGGGACCAAAAGCAATGGAGAACATGTAGAAGAATTCTATTTTATCCGATTTGCTAACATTGGGATTTTATTACTTTCCTGAAGGTGCGAGGATCTCATGTTGGTACCTATCTTCCCAATTCTGGAATTTGGCTCCATACTCAGCGATTTCTCAAAAAGGGTGCCTCTGCTGCTAACACCGTTCACCACTTAGATTTTGATGCTCCAACTCGGGAACATGCCCATCAGCTACCTGATGATAAAGTACTCTCTCTGAAACTATTCTAAAAGTTCTAATGATTTCCTTGATATTTGCAGTGTTAGTCATAGGGGGTGCAGAAGTGCCCTTCTAATATACGGAGGGTGAGGGAGAATTCTTATGAGTTTATGCGAGAAACACTTATTTGTATTGTTTCACATTTTAGGATTTCTAATAGAGGTATAATAGTCTTTAAAATATCAATTATTTGGTTCAAGTAGCAGTGTCATTTTTCCCTTGACAGAAACAAGATGAGTCTCTACTTGAGGATGTCTGGACTCTGTTAAGGGCTGGAAGACTGGAAGAGGCATGCGAGCTTTGCCGTTCTGCCGGACAGGTATTCACTGTTTCACAAGGTTAATGAATACAAATGAACTTGTGTGTCTTTTGCAAGTTGAATGACATGTAGCTTAATTTTGCAGCCATGGAGATCTGCAACTATTTGCCCATTTGGAGGGTTAGACCTATTTCCATCAATTGAAGCCTTAGTGAAGAATGGAAAGAATAGAAGTCTGCAAGCTATTGAACTTGAAAGCGGCATTGGTCATCAATGGTGCCTTTGGAAATGGGCGTCCTATTGTGCATCAGAGGTGAGTATAACAAAATTCTTATCCGGTGGTTCTGTTACCACCTTAATTTTGGTACCAGACATGTTTAAATCCTAATAGGCTAGTTTATGGCTGAATTTATCCTTGCAAGTTCAATCTTATCTTTCTTTCATATGGAGAAGATAATAGTATTTGTCATGGTATTTAAATCTTGGTGCTTTTAAATGTTTTGCATTTCCCTGTCTTAAATGCTAGCATAGTGGGTTTCTTTTTTGGCCAGAAGGATAGTGGTTAATGCATGAGGTCAATTAAATTCCGGGGATTTAATTGATTGTTTCCTCTCTCTTCCCCTAACATATATTGGTCCTTTTTCTCAGAGGATTTTTGAGCAAAATGGTGGGAAATATGAAATAGCTGTATATGCCGCCCAATGTAGCAATTTAAAGCGCATGCTTCCGATCTGTACAGACTGGGAGGTATGATTTTCGAATTAAAAACATCCTACGATGCATTTCAAATGCTAATATGTTCTTAGTGATGCTTTCTGTTGTTAATATTATATATATATATTTATATATGTAAAATACCCTTGTGAAATGGTCATTATAAAATCTCATGTCTGCAGACTGCCTGTTGGGCGATGGCCAAATCATGGCTTGAAATTCAGGTAGATCTAGAATTAGCTAGCTCACAACCTGGCAGGATGGAGCAATTAAAAAGCTACGGTGATGGTATTGATGGAAGTCCTGAAGGAGTTGATGGCACCTCTCAGCCTTCGCCGGGACCTGAAAGTTGGCCATTGCAAGTTTTGAACCAGCAACCACGAGACCTTTCTGCCCTACTTCAGAAACTTCATTCTGGGTATCTTTATAATTTGTCCCCCTCCTAATGTTCAGTTATTCTTGGCCGTATCGGTTGATTTGTTATATCCTTTCTTTGTTCTTTTATTCCCCTGATTTAGTGAAATGGTGCATGAAGCTGTTACTCGGGGATGCAAGGAGCAGCAGCGTCAAATTGAGGTTTCTGTCAAGTAGACTTTGCATACTTGGTTTTATCCTGATGCTAAGTTTTCTGAAATGTAGATTAAAGTGCTACAATCTATAATAATCGTTGTAAGGTACCTAAAGAAAAAGAAAACACGAAAGGGGTGGGGATGAGCTAACCAAAATTGAAAATAGCTGTTCTAGATGAAAATAAATGGATTCTTTTGCAGTGGGATTATGAATTGAAAAGTTCACTCATCTGGCACTTAGAGAAATCAGGTTGAGCTCCACTATATTTACCTCATTGAACTTTGATTTTAGCTACATTGGATTCACTAGTTTCACTTCCTGGATTGAAGTCTCCATAAACATATGTGCACCATTGACATGCATGGATCTTGTTTTTATTTCTTAGAGAATTTGTAATTCATTCTAGACACATGCACATCAAAAGGGGTTTGTTAGGACTAGGTCTTGTTTCCTTTGTTAATGGATTCCCATTACATTCGATAAACTTTTTGGTGGCTTCTCTAACTTCACATTGCTCGACAGATGAATCTAATGTTAGGAAATATACCACATCTCCTTGAGCTTATATGGTCGTGGATAGCTCCTTCAGAAGATGATCAAAACATCTCCAGGTAGTGCTTCTTGAAAGCCACATCAATAAGTATTTGATAAAGGGTCTGATCTATGGGCACCTGTTCAAGATTATTTTATCACCATTTTAGGAAATGATGTTTCAATACAATACTTTTACTGAGTTCAAGAAAAAATGATGCCGTAATTAAGATTTTCTTTCTATTAATGCTACCTTAACCAGTGTCATTAAGCAGTGGTTCACACTTCCCTTTTGATAAAAATAGAAGCAATTTTAATGGGATGTACATCACGCCAGAGTTCTATCATGTCTATTGACTCTTCCTATTTAAGCTAACTCTTAAATGTTCATTCAACAATGGTTACAGGTCTGTTTGTTTTATTGGTAGTACGGGAAAAGTTGAAATCAATGGAATTTGTTGTTAGTTGTGTGGAAACATTGTTTCTTACACATGCATCTTATTTTTTTCCAGGCCTCGTGATCCTCAGATGATTCGGTTCGGCGCACACATAGTTCTTGTTCTTAGATATATACTTGCTGAGCAAATTATAGATACATTCAGAGAGAAGCTTATGACTGTTGGCGATCGTATTCTTCACATGTAAGTTATTTCAAATTCTGGTCTTAACGCAGTTGTCATAACAGTGGTGGAAAGCGATTTAACCTGCATGGTTGTTCTGACTGTGAATTATGTATTTTCTGAATGAACTCAATTACATGTGCTATAGGCGTTGATTTGTTGTCTCTATCTGAAGGCATTAATTTATTCTGCAAAAGCATTGCTAGTTTTAGTGAATTCAAATAAGAAAAAACGAACTTCTAAGTCCTTCAATATGTATACTATGAGAAAGCTCCTTCTGTTTATGGATAAGTTCACTTAGTTTGCTCTGTATGTCTTGATTGGAATATAAATCGCAGGTATTCTTTGTTTCTATTTTCAAAGCATCATGAAGAATTTGTTGGGATTTATGCTTCTCAGCTTGCATCTCATCGTTGCATTGACCTCTTTGTGCACATGATGGAGCTAAGGCTTAATAGCAGGTAATAGCTTTATGTTGTTGTTTTTCCATTTTTTCTGCTGTTCTTAATTACTGAGTATTTATGATGAGCTACATTTTATTATTGGGTAACTTCTAATTGTGAGGCTGTTTTGCCCTCATGGATACTAGTGACCTGCATATTTGTTTTCACTATATTGCACACTAATCAACAAAGTAGCATCTTAACCATACTTTTTTTGAGCTCTGCTATTCTAGAATTATGCATATTGATATATAAATTTGGGGAAGAGAAAAGAAAGTATTCTTTCATCTGTTGCTGATATTAGTTTGAGTCTTTGAGATAACACTAATATGCATATCAGAGAAATGGAAAACATATAGCTATCTCTTTAAGTTATATCACAAAATAAGCTGTCCTATTCTTTCTCCGTATATCTCTACCTGCAACAGTTTGTTTCTTTCCTTGGCAACAGTGTGCATGTCAAATATAAAATCTTTCTTTCTGCCATGGAGTATTTGCCATTTTCTCAAGGGGATGATTCAAAAGGAAGCTTTCAAGAAATTATTGAGAGGTATTGCTGTGTTTCTGAGGCATATATTTGAGGCATTTGATCCATTCATTTCAAAGAAAGTTGGCTTGTTTTGGCATGAAAACAGGCTCTTGTCACGATCACGAGAATCCACAGTTGGAAAATTTGATGAATCATCTGATGTTGTGGAGCAACATAGGCTTCAGAGTCTTCAAAAAGCTTTGGTTGTTCAATGGCTCTGCTTTACACCTCCCTCCAAAATTACTGATGTTAAAGATGTTAGTGCCAAACTTCTTTTGCGAGCATTGATTCACAGGTATTTCTTTATTAAAGTTATTTTCAGAAATTAAATTTGGTTTTTTCTCTCTTTTTTGTTGTTGTACTATTTATAAATTTTGCTTCAACTAAGAAAGCTTTTTATGCATTACTTCAAATTATCTCAGTTCTAGTTTAACCTGGTTTGAAAGGTTCTCTGTCGGACATTTAACCATTATTTCTTTCCACATAGCAATATATTATTCCGGGAGTTTGCTTTGATTTCTATGTGGAGAGTCCCGGCAATGCCCATAGGTGCACATGAATTGCTTAGTTTTCTTGCCGAGCCTTTGAAGCAGCTTTCTGAAACTCCTGAAACTTTTGAGGATTATGTTTCCGAGAATTTGAAAGAGTTTCAAGACTGGGTATGCTTTTACTTTTGTACATACACATACTATTGGCACTGGTAATTCTTAATTTACCTTCTTCTGTATGCTTATCCTCATTTTCATTTTAAATAGAGTGAATACTACTCCTGTGATGCAACATATCGCAACTGGCTCAAAATTGAATTAGAGAATGCTGATGTTTCCCCCGATGAACTTTCAGTAGAGGAAAAGCAAAGATCAATAATGGCAGCCCAAGAGACATTGAATTTATCTTTTTCATTGCTACTGAGTAAGTAAATTAGATTATCTTCTTCTATGCACTAAAAGCAGTCTTCTGATTGAAGGAGATATTTTGATATATGATAGTTCTGCTTCCCTTTTGCTCTCACCATGTTGATGCCTTTGATGGTTAATGATCTTAACGTTTTATAATAGGGGAAAAAGACCCATGGTTGATTTCAACGGTGGAGCATGTAATTGAAACAATGGAACCTCTATTTCTTGAATTGCATGCCACTGCAATGCTCCGCTTGCCTTCCGGTGAATCCATGTGTCCAGATGCTACCGTATGTGCTACTTTAATGAGTGCACTTTACTCTTCAGCGACTGAGGAAGTTGTTCTAGAACGTCAGTTAATGGTATGCTTTTCTATCTTCTTATCCATTAAACAACATTCTTGCCCATGTGCAGATATTCGATTGTTCTCATATGCTACTGTTATTTTTGAAATTCCAAAGCCCGAATGATTTAGCTGCTTATAAAAATAAGAGTTATAATTTCGTCATGTTTAACAATTAAATTCCAAGATATGCATCTCTCCGAAGGAAGTGTTTGAATTTGGATATTTGAAGGCTGTCAACTCCTCTTAGTTCTAGTGGTAATTGCATTGCTATGGGTTTATAGGACATGGGATGATATCATTTATTGAAGTATTGCTTCTCAAAAACCTTGAGAGAGTATTGGTGAGAGTAAGCTTGCTTTAGAGGTCGAGTGAGGAAAACGATCCTTCTAGTTGTATGTACTGGAAAGGAAGAACTATGATCTCATAGGCCATTTAACTTGGACCTAGGTGTGGGTGTCAAATACGGGTATGTATTTGACACAGATGTCTTCATTTTTTCCAAAGTTTTTCCACATATTTCGGGGGGGGGGGTGTTCTTGGAGTGTAATCCCCATATTTATATCTGTTAAAATAGAGTAAAATTCAGTAAAAACTCTCTTACTTTCTTTGTATTTGATGCCTACATATATACAGCTTATATCCTTTAGCTAGGAAACTCATAAGTTAGGAAAGATACTAATTCTAGTAAAGATAAAATCCCTTTAAGTTAGGGATTGTGACAACTAACAAGAATCTACAGGATTCCATCTATCTAAACATAATCTCCCTAATTTACAAGAATATTTCCTGACACTCCCCCTCAAGCTGGGGAATGGATATCTTCCATCTTCAGCTTGCTTGTTAACTTCTGGAACAACTTCCCAGGTAGCCCTTTAGTAAGTATATCCGCAATTTGATCTCCAGTGGAAACATAGGGAGTACAGATCAATCCACTGTCAAGTTTTTCTTTGATAAAGTGCCTATCCACTTCAACATGTTTAGTTCTATCATGTTGAACTGGATTATGTGCAATATTGATTGCTGATTTATTATCACAGTACAGCTTCATTGGTCCTTCCCACTTAACTTTTAAGTCCTCCAAAACAATCTTCAGCCACAATAATTCACAAATCCCAAGAGCCATGGCTCTAAACTCGGCTTCTGCACTGGACCTAGCTACAACATTATGCTTTTTGCTTCTCCAGGTCACTAAATTTCCTCCCAAAAAAGTGCAATATCCTGATGTTGATCTTCGATCAACTAAGGACCCTGCATAATCTGCATCAGTATAAGCTTCCAAAGTCAACTTTTCCCCCTTTTTGAATAAAATTCCTCTACCTGGTGTGCCCTTTAAATACTGCAGAATTTGGGTTACTGCTCTTTGATGTGATTCTTTAGGATTGTGCATAAATTGGCTTACCACACCGACTGCATAGGCAATGTCTGGTCGAGTGTGTGCTAAGTAAATTAATCTGCCCACAAGTCTCTGATAGGAACTTCTGTCTACAGCTGCATCCTCTGTTGCATCTCCAAGCTTATGATTAGCTTCTATTGGTGTTTCTGCTGGTCTGCACCCTAATTTGCCAGTTTCTGTCAGCAAGTCTAGGGTGTATTTTTGTTGAGATATAAAGATTCCTTGCTTTGAATATGCCACTTCAATGCCAAGGAAGTATTTCAGTCTTCCAAGATCTTTGACCTCAAACTCTTTGACCAGACATTTCTTCAAGTTATCAATTTCTCTTGAATCATTTCCTGTGACAATGATGTCATCTACATAGACCAGTAAAGCAACAACTCCCCCTGAAAAATGCTTCACAAATAGGGTGTGATCTCCTTGACTTTGTTTGTATCCCAGCTTCAACATCACTTTTGTAAATCTTCCAAACCAGGCCCTTGGTGATTGTTTTAATCCATACAGAGCCTTTTTTAATTTGCACACAGTTTGTTCACTGTTTGGACTAAATCCAGGTGGGATGTCCATGTATACTTCCTCCTCAAGATCTCCATGCAAAAAAGCATTCTTGATGTCATACTGTTGCAATCTCCAGCCTTGATTGGCAGCCAATGACAATAAAATCCTCACAGTATTCATTTTTGCTACAGGGGCAAATGTCTCCATGTAATCTATCCCATAGGTTTGAGAATACCCCTTAGCCACTAACCTTGCTTTATATCTCTCCAAAGATCCATCCGAATTGTACTTAACTGTAAACACCCATCTACACCCCACTGTTTTCTTTCCTTCTGGCAGCTTTACCAAGTCCCATGTTTCATTCTTCTTTAGTGCCTCCATTTCAACCTGCATAGCTTGTTTCCAATTCTCATTGTCTAAAGCCTCGAAAACAGTTTTAGGAATGGCAATAGTATTTAGGCTAGTAAGGAAGGCTTTATGATTGGGAGATAAATTTTTATAGGACATAAATAAGTAAAGGGGATTTTTTGTGGTACAAGTCCTTTTTCCTTTCCTAATTGCAATGGGAAACTCAAAATCTCTGTGATCAGAATCAGAATTAGAAATTTCAATAGTATTTGAATCAAGGATGGGTTCAATAATTACCTCAGTTTGTATAGGAGAAGGAGGAGATGATTGAGCCTGCATTGGTACCCTTTTTCTCGAGAAGACCTGTAGAGGACGAGTAGTGTTCTGAATTCCTGTTCGAGGTGTAGTGGGTTCAGGTTGGAGAATAATATGTTGGTCAACAACTGGTTGAAATGGTGGCTGGACAGATTGATCAATTTGGACAGGCTGGTCATCAATTTGGACAGGCTGGGCAGAATCAATTTGGACAGATTGGTCAATTTGGGCAGAATCAATTTGGACAGATTGGTCAATTTGGGGAGACTGTTGCTGATCAATTTGGATTTGGACAGGTTGGACAGGTTGCTGATCATTAAAAAAAGGTTGAAGAAGGAAATGATCCATGTCCTTATCTTCCCTAAATAAAATCTCCCCTTGAAGATAAGGGCGAGTAAAATAATTTTCATTCTCAACAAAAGTGACATCAGCAGAAACAAAATATTTCCTTGTAGGTGGATGATAACACTTATAACCTTTCTGAGTGGATGAGTATCCCACAAAAATGCACTTTAAAGCTCTTGGATCAAGCTTACCCCTATTCTGAGAGTGGATATGAACAAAGGCAACACAACCAAAAATTTTGGGTTTAAGATGAAGAGAGGGACTAAAATTAGGATAGAAACTGGTTAAAAGTTGGATAGGACTTTGGAAATCAAGAACTTGAGTAGGTAATCTGTTTATCATATGGGTGGCAGTTAACACAGCTTCCCCCCAATACTGTTTAGGAACATTTTTTTGAAATAAAAGAGCTCTTGTGACTTGAAGAACATGGCTATTTTTCCTTTCTGCTACACCATTCTGTTGAGGGGTGTTTACACAAGAAGATTCATGGATGATCCCTTTTTCTTTGAAAAAAGAGTTTAAGACTTGATTGAAGTAGTCTTTAGCATTGTCAGACCTAAAACGTTTTATATCTGCCCCAAACTGGTTTTTAACCATTCTGTGAAAAGTCTTAAAAGTAAGGCTGACATCAGATTTTTGTTTTAGAAGGAATATCCATGACACCCGAGTACAGTCATCTATAAACGTAACAAACCACCGAGCACCAGAAATATTTGAAACAATTGATGGTCCCCAAACATCACTATGAATGAGAGTAAATGGGGTAGAAACCCTTTTATTGCTTATGGGAAAGGAGGTGCGTTTGTGTTTAGCAAGCTCACATATATCACAATGAAATTTTTCATTATTTAAAGACTTAAACAAGGAAGGAAACATGAGCTTTAAGACTTTAAAAGAAGGGTGACCAAGACGGAGGTGATGAAGCCATATCTGTCCTTTATTGGTTTTTGGTTTTGATGCTAAGGAAAAAAGTGAAGAGTTCAAAACACTGACTTGTCCACCGGGATCTTCAAGATAATATAAACCATTTACTTCTCTAGCACGCCCAATCATCTTCCTCGTTCCTGGTTCCTGGAACACACATTGAGTTGGGTAAAAAAGAACACAACAATTAGTGTCTTTAGTAATTTTTTGGATGGACTGAAGATTAGTGAATAACTTAGGCACATGGAGGACATTTTTAAGAGTAAGGTTGTTATTTATAACAATATCTCCTTGACCAGCCACAGTTATCTCACTTCCATCCGCAATAGTTATTTTCCTATTACTAGGACAAGGGGTATAATTGGTAAATCTGAAGGATGAATTGGTCATATGGTCTGTAGCTCCTGAGTCGATTACCCAGGGACTTTGAGCAGGAAAATTCGAGACTTTAGATTTCTGAGAAGAAGATATACCTGAGAAGGCCAAGCTACATGTACCTGTGGAGGAGGGCTTTTCTAGAGATCCCAGCAAGTTCTTTAATTTTTCTATCTCCTCTCTGTTGAATTCAAAGGACTGTTCTTGAGGATCATCAGTCATCTGTTTGGTGTTGTATGCTCTCCCTTGTCCTTTTGATGGTCCTTCTCTTTCATAAACAAATTTACTTGTTGTTTGTGGCTTCCCATGAAGTTTCCAGCACCTTTCTTTTGTATGGCGAGACTTCTTGCAATAGGTACACCATAGAGAGTCTCTATTTGCTGGCTTAGTTCCTTCTGATCTATTCTCTTTAATTCCCTGCTGATCCAGATTCAATTTTCCCTCAATAATAGCTCTTGTGGCAAGTGCTGAGCTCTCCCCTTGATTGTTCTCAATCATGACTCCTCTTCTTCCTTCCTCAGCTCGAATGGTGGCAATAGCTTCATTTAGTGAGGGCAAGTCCTCTTTTCCAAGAATCTGGACTCTTACTGCATCAAACTCAACATTTAGTCCAGCCAGAAAATCATAAATTCTTTCTTTTTCAACAAACCTTTTCAGGACTGCTGCATCCTCACTACACTTCATTTTGATGCACTGGTAGTGATCCATTTCCTGCCACAGATTTTGCAACAAGTTGGAATACTCTGTGATGGATTTGCCTCCCTGCTTTGTGGATGCAATTTTGGTCTTGATTTCATATATTTGAGCAGCATCTTTGACCTTCGAGTAAGTTTGTTTGATAGCCTCCCATATCTCTTGGGCTGTATTGAGAAACATACAAGTATCACTGATTTCTGGTAGCATTGAGTTCCATAGCCAGGACATCACTAGTGAATCCTGTTCATCCCAAGCATGAAATTGAGGATCTCCCTCCTTTGGTCCAGTTCCAAGAAGATGACTTAGCTTTCCTCTTCCCTTTAAAAAGGTACGAACCAACTGAGACCATTTAAGATAGTTCTTTCCATTCAACCTATAGGCAGATTGTATGTTCTGCAAGTCTCCTGTCTGAGAATGACTTCCTTCACTCACTGCAACTCCTTGCATAGTCTCAGTAACATCACCCACGTCGACCATTTTTATTATTGGATGAAAAAGGGATACTCACAGGAAGGTGGTTGAAGAAAGAAATATTAAAAAATGGAGACTGACAGGATTAAAAAAAGGCTTAATAAGGCTCTGATACCATGTTAAAATAGAGTAAAATTCAGTAAAAACTCTCTTACTTTCTTTGTATTTGATGCCTACATATATACAGCTTATATCCTTTAGCTAGGAAACTCATAAGTTAGGAAAGATACTAATTCTAGTAAAGATAAAATCCCTTTAAGTTAGGGATTGTGACAACTAACAAGAATCTACAGGATTCCATCTATCTAAACATAATCTCCCTAATTTACAAGAATATTTCCTGACAATATCCAAAAATATATCAGACACAATTACTTGAAGCAAAATAAAGTTAGAGTGACATAGCTGATAGAAGTTATTTTTAGTAGATAACTTTGCAAACCATAAGACATTGGGAAGGAAAGTGAAGGATGTTAAGAAAATGAAAACGGTTGACCTCACTAGATTAATTTTAACTATCAACATATTTAACTTTTTCCCAAAGTTTTGCTTGCCTTTAGTGAGCTTAGGTTAATGAAATTCTGTATGTAAAAAGACATTGGGAAGGAAAGTGAAGGATGTTAAGAAAATGAAAACGGTTGACCTCACTAGATTAATTTTAACTATCAACATATTTAACTTTTTCCCAAAGTTTTGCTTGCCTTTAGTGAGCTTAGGTTAATGAAATTCTGTATGTAATATTTTCCATTTTCATGATATTTTTTATGGGGCAGGTAAATGTTGCCATTTCTTCACGGGACAGCTACAGTATTGAGGTCATATTACGCTGCTTGGCAGTTGAGGGTGATGGAACCGGTCCACACATCCTCAATGACGGTGGCCTTCTGGGTGCTGTCATGGCCGCTGGCTTCAAAGGTAAATAATTAAGATGCCAATCTGCCATGCATATTTGTAGTTGCAGAGTGCAGACTGTCATAGTCGCTTTATACTTGTTATGCGTTCATGGTACAGTTACATGCATGAACCTATTCTTTTCAAGTGTTGTATGATATAATAACTAGTGAAGACGGAAATATGCTATGTCAAGTTGCAAGTGAGGAACATGATCTACACGGTGGTTTTCTGCAATATTGATTGAGCTCGTTAAATACAGGTGAGCTTGCTAGATTCCAAGCCGGAGTAACATTGGAGATATCACGGTTAGATGCTTGGTATTCAAGCAAAGATGGTACCTTGGAAGATCCTGCAACGTATATTGTTCAGGGCCTCTGTCGTAGGTGTTGTATCCCGGAAGTCATTCTCCGATGCATGCAGGTAATCTTTTCTATGGAGGAATGAGGCTCGGTATTAAATATAGGCACCATTGTTTAAATAAGAGTTGAATTTAACTTTCTATTGAAAAACCAGTCTCCTTATTTAAATATAGGCATAATTGTTACAGAAAAAATGTCTCCTTGCTTTTAGAAGCTGAAAACAGTAGATTAACAAGTCTTGATGATTCATTAAAACGAAGTCTTTACCAAAAGACAAAATGGGAAAGTAAAGGCAATGATAAAATCCTAAGCATATCAAAAGCTTATGGCTTCAAAAGGGTAAAATTGTCTCCTGTTAACATTAGCTATGCCGTTTTGTATGTATGTGTTAAACATGGCTGCATTCAATTCTTTTTCAAAGTATTTCCTTTTGGAAGATTGAAAGCCCATACCAGAGTTCTTAGTGTACTTCCAGAAAATGAAGAGGGCAACACAGCTTTGGTTTAGGAGTTTGTTTATATGCTTCTTTGTTTTAACTGTCACTCTCTATTTAATATTTTTGTTCTTACCACTTGACTCATTTGCAGGTTTCTGTTTCACTCATGGAGTCAGGCAATCCTCTTGAAAGCCATGACCAGTTGATTGAGTTAGTCTCGAGTTCCGAGACAGGTTTCATCAATCTATTCAGTCAGCAACAATTACAAGTAAGTAGTAAAAGAGGCTTATTATATTGTTCATTCCTCTTAAGAGAACTTTTTGTCCTTACATCCTATGTTAGTCCAAGTGTCGTATATGAGTATGTGATTGACACCAGTATGCCCATTTCCCCCTTGGAGGGTCATGTCCTTGTACTTTGTCCTCTAGTACTACAAGAAAAATGAAGAGTCTTAGTAACATAACATCCATCTATGATAAACAGCATTTTCTTTTGTAACAAAAAGAGAGGTTAAATTTCATTTTTCACAGATTTTTACATTATAATGGACTTTAATTAGGTCAAAAGGCATAACATAACCTGCATAAAGAAGAAGAAAATGTTATCATGAGAATGACATTGAATTCTTCAATTTTGATGATACAAAAGTGGTATTTGACATTCCAATTTCCTTGCAAGTGCATGGATTGATTACTTGAGTTTTTGTTCATTCGAACAACTAACTATTTTTGTTTCATGAGCAGGAGTTTTTATTGTTTGAGAGGGAATATTCCATGTGTAAAATGGAGCTTCAAGAGGATCCCTCAAGATATTAGATGCTCGGGTTGAAATTCAGGTTTTTGTCTGATGGGGCGGTGAAATCAACAGTGTGGAAAAGGTTCAGAACCTCTCTCCCATCCTTTATACTAAGAAAATAATTTAAATGATGGAAATTATATGAAATGGTATTTGTTTGTCACCAAGTTAGATGGGTTGTCTGAAATCTTTGCTATAAAATCCGGTGTGCGTCTAATTCCATGTATGTTTAATTTTTTTCTCTAAGGCATATCTAGGGGTGTATCAACAAGCCAAGCCCGAATAGTGACAAGTTTGAGCTTGGCTCAAAACTCGAGGCTACGTACTCGGCTAGAGCTCGATTGAACATCAAATTTTAAACTCGAGTTTGACTTGAAATATGATCGAGTTATTCGAGCTTGAGCTTGATTAAACATAATTATTGATTTTCGTATTCAAGTTCAAACTCGAGCCTCAATAGTTTTCTGTATTCAAGCTAGCTCAAGCTCAACTGCATTTTGCATATATATTTTTAATATTTAACAAAAATTTATTAACTTTTTTAAACATTCAAAATGATAAAATAAAAATAATTAAATTCAAATGCTTCAAAATATAAAATATAGCAATACCCTGCAAATAAACTGCGGGTCCGTTTGTTTGATTCATTGAAAATAGATTACGGAAAATGAATTTTGTAAAACAAATTATATTTTTTGGAAAATAATTTAGGAAAAGTATTTTTTGGTGTTTAAATGATCTTGTATAATTCATTTTCCGTTGATATTTTTTTAAAACATTTTGCATAATATGTAGTAAAACAAGTAAACATTGTAAATTTTATTGTTTTTTATTTTTTTATTGAGTAATTTTATTGCTATAGAATTATATTTTGTAAAGTTTAGAATATATATTACAATATTTTTATTTTTTATATAAGAACATCAAATTTAAATTTAATGTTAATCGTAATTTTTTAATTATAGATAATATGAATAACTTGGTTCATTGTGTTAAAAATGCATTGCTTTTTATTAAATATTAAGTTATTCCTAAAAAGGTTGTTATAACACCAACGTTTTAGAAAATATGCTTTTAAATAACAAGATACAAGGAAAATGGAAAAATTAAGAATCGACAATAATCACAAATACATTCGCAAGCCATTATCTCCACCATCTCACATTGTTACAACAATATAAACATTGAAAAAATCCAGAAAATTTAAGAGAAACACCAATAGATCAAAATCTTGAGAGTTAAAATTGTTTCACTGATAAATAAAACATTGCCTTGCACTCTGAAGAATTAGAAGCATTTCTTATGCACAATCCACGTCTGCACTCCAAACACAATCATGAGTGACCCTTTGATATTTTTTAAAATGAAACCTCTAAAATATTTTATAATAAAATAAAATTGTAAAATATTAAAACTTATCACATTACGGTTGTTTCTTATAAAAAAAATTATAAACATATGAAATTAAGATAATGTCACAAAGCAACTCTACAACCGTGACATTTTATTTAAAAAGTGTCATCCTTGGGACGCTCTTAGAAGTAAAATTGTCAACCAAATTCGCTATCAATACTAACCCATCAAATCTTTCTTGTGACATTATAGAGCGTATATAGGTTATTAGGTCTTCAACAACTTCTATTTGAAAAACCTTCTTTCTGCGGACGCAATTGTAACCGAAATAATTAATAAAATTGTATATTCAATAATAGCATTAGGAAAAATATTACCTTTCAAAAATCTCCAGTGGACCCATTTTTTCGGCAGAAAAAACTCAGTTAGTAACCTCAACTCGATTTTATTTTCATCAATATCAGATTGTCATTTATTCTTAAGAATAGACTCAAAATAAGCATAAATAAGACTTTAGACTCACATCATCTAGTGACTGCAACTTGCGAGAAGCAAACAAAAACTCATTTTTTTCATAGTCTTAAGTATTGTTGAAATTCTCAATTAAAAATCTTCAAAACATTAATTAAAAGTAGCAGTGGAAACTTTTTTAACCATTAGAAGATGAATATTAACAATTAATAGTTGAATTTAAAGTAATTGAAATTAGGATAGATATAAATAAAAAAATTTACCCATTTAATACCATAAATTTAGTGAGTTTTTTTTTAAGAAAAATTGATTACAATTAAATTTTTGAGATAATAAGGAAGAAAATTAGAAGGCTTTTTAAAAAAATAATTTTTGGGGGGTTAGATGATTTTTTTTCCAAAGTGTGAGACCCTAAAATTTAGGGCCATGTGATGTGTCACATGCCACACTTGTAAATAGACGGGCTTAGAAACTTACTAATCTATGTTATTTGAAACTCATATGTGTATCAGAGTATATGTCTAATACAAATATGCTACGTTCTTTTCTAAGTTTTTTTTATGTATTTAAAGGATTCTTGAAGAGTAATATCTCTATACAAACGTCCGAAAAATATATTGAATAGGGATATTTAGAGTAAATGCATTGAAAAACAATGTTCACATGCTTCAACTCTAAAGAGATCAATCTTTTGTAGAAAAAACAAAGATTGACAAAATCAAAATTAGCAGTCCAATCATGCAAACAAAACTAAGGTAAACTACTAGAAATGATAATTAAACTTTGTTTAATAAAACTTTCAAAAGTTACAAAATAACAATTAAACTTTATGTTTTATTACAAACGTAATTCGGACGTTAATACTTAACGTGGCTGTTATGAAACTTTGTATAATAGCACATTCAATCCTTCATATTTACACATTCAAATAATTTAGTTTTAATTCGAAAAAATTCACTAAAATTAACTCTCATTATTTATACATTCTTTTAATTTGTCATGTTTAAAATTACTGCCTTTTGTTTCAATGAGCTTCTATGCTTTCCCGTTTTCTCCTTTCTGTAACCAAACTTTTTACCTCAGCTTATACTACCTTACAAAATCTAAATGTAGGATCGAAGCCTAGCTCACCTTGCAAGAAAATAACTCAACAGTGCAGTCTTTTTTTTGGGGATCACTCGTAGGTAAAGCTAAGTTGCACATATACGGATACGGGGACAGGTACAAGGATGGGGATAGAAAATGACAATTTTTAAAATTATAAAGTACGGGTATGGCGAGGATACGACAAATATAAAATAAATTTTAATATATATAATAAAAAATTATTAAAATTTATAATACAATGAGGACTAAAATTATAATTGTATTAAACAATAATTATAATTGTAGTTATTTAAATTTACTTCTAATGATTTTAAATTACTTTTTAACACTTATATTAAAAAATTATTAAAATTAAATGACTAAATTGAACGAAAATTTAACTTTACATTCTAAATAAAGAGAAAATCAATGACTAAAATAATAAAATTAAAAGATGACATGGCTGAAATAGATATTTTTTCATTCTTATTTAAAGCTTGAGTGAATAAGCGATAAAACAGGTTACAAATACAATACACACCTAATATCCCACATTCTTAAGATACATAAAGCAAGGAGAGAAAACAGTCTATAAATAGACACTTATCAGATAGAACATAGAAGCAATCTAGTCTTGTCATTTTGGCTGAGATTAAGTGTAAAATTTATAGGTTTTTAGGTGGAGTGTTTAATTTAGTAGTTTTTAAGGATAAATTTTTAGTTTAATTATTCTTGAGCTTTTTAAGTTTGGATTAGTTTAATGGTTTTTAAAACTTTGTTCCCATTTTTTTAAGTAAATATATTTGCTACGTCCCTAATAAATCTTAATTGTATTCAATATATGTTTAATTGTCCTCAATAAAATTAAGATGTCCCTGGGACGTCCCCAGCCGTCCCCATTCTAGAGATATATTGGGATGTGGACGGGCTTAAGGTGGCGTCTTCGTGCTTCATGGAAGTCAAGTACATGAGTTGCTTCAAAGTTGAAGAGCGCAAGTTTTGGAAGTGCGCACTTGGACTGCAAGGGGACAGGATCATGGGGCAGTAAAGATTAAAGAATAGTTGAGCAGAAAGAAAATGAAGGATGACAATTGCAAAGAAAGAGCAGTAATATTAAAATAAAAATGTCTTTATGCAGTTTATATAAATTATACACAGACAGAAGTGTACGTGTATGGTAAATATTTAACTGGAAACAAATAGCAAAAATACATTGATTTTAATTTCATTGGTTTTGCAGTATTCCAGGTGATGTTAATGCAGAAGATGAGTGAAGATTACATTACTCCATGTGGGAACAATTGATGGAATTTAACTGGACTTTTATTACTGCTTAATTTCTGTAATTTTACTGAACCACCTGGTTTTACTTGTGCATGCTTCAGGGTTTAGGATGTTATTTAAATCCAAATATATGTCAGGAAAATTAAACATAATTTTTGAAGGGGATGCATTCAGTATTGATAATTACTGTTTCACATGCTAATTTCGATTTCTCATTTTCTTTCTACTTGAGTACAGAATTGTCATACATTGTTTTAGTATTGATAATTAGTGTGTCAAATGTCATTATACTGGGACAACATTTAAATAATTTTTATTTACGATTGGAAAAAGAACAGAATTCAAACTTTATATTACTTAGAACAGTGGGGCTATTGATTTTTTATTTTATCTGATGGAAAAAAGTTCCACTCGTATGTATAGCATTATAATTAAACAAAAATGGTGGGTACAAAAGAAATAAAAGCCTATACGTAACATGTTGTAGACAAACATGAACAGATTGAAAGAAAGTATAAATAATGATGACTAAATTTAGTATTTTTTAAATTAGGACTAAATTGATTAAATGTGTAAATATAGAGGAATAAATATGATACTATACAAAGTTTCATAAAAGTCACGTTAAGTACTTAACGGCCTTTAACGTCGAATTACCGTTTTGTAACAAAATATAAAGTTTAATTGTCATTTTTGTAACTTTTGAAAGTTTAGTTACCGATTTGTTCTTTTAAACAAAGTTTAATTACCATTTTAATACGTTACCCATAAAACTAACACGTTACAAACATGAACTTCTTATCATAATTTCTCAACCATCCACACCATCGTCTTTATTATTAATTTTAAAAGGGGCTAATTGTCAACCTGCAATAGCCTAAAGCTTATACAATCAGATTTATTGAATGCAAAAGAGAGATTAGCAAGGTAGTTATATAACGATAGATATATGCACAGAAAATTCAGAAAACAATTCTTAAACCATCTATTTAAAAAAAATTAAATTTTTGTAAGACACTATAACGACCTGAATTTCGAAATCTAAGGGTCGATTTAACCCAAACATAAGCTTTACGTTTAAGTTGAGAGTTTGGGCTTTTGGATGCTCAAAAGAATTCTTGTGGCTTATATTTTGTTCTTGAGCTTGAGCTTTGGATTTGGTCTTGAGATGGGAAGATGATAGATGAGTAAAGAGGTAATTTACCTCACTTTTGAAGAATGGGAGAGAGGCTTTTAATTACCTTTGCAGAAAAGGGATGGTGATATCACTATTGTTCCCCTTGTCTTCTTCCATTTGCTATCCTCTATTTTCTAACTCTTACACTCAAGTAAAGGTTGAAACTTTGTAGCTTTAAGTTAAATTTTTGGATTTCAAATCAAAGGTGTTAGAATCTACATTCAATGATCTACATTTTGATGTAAGAATCATCAAATTTCGCGAGGGTTGGTGGGGGTTAAAGAAGAAGAACGAAAATAAAAATTTTGACTCCATTTTTTGTTGTAGAATCATACCTTTAGTCTCTTTTAATCTCTCAGCAATGTTGTAACTCATCTTCTTGTAGTTAAAGAAGTGAGAAATTCTTTCAAGGAGCTTGGGAAGAAGAAGGTTAAGAGCTTGGTTTGGAGCTTTTTTTTTTCAGTTGAAGGATAAGGTTAGTACACTACTAGCTACTAAGCCTTCATGGACATCATAAATTAGATTGCTTGTTGTTTGGTTTGATGTTTTAGTTGCTTGAGTGCTTAAGACCCTTTTAATGACTAAATCTGAAATTGGTGTCAAAATGATGTAAAAATGATAGGAAACCACTTAAACTACCTTTCAAAACTTGTAGGTTCGATTTGGGGCTTTTCCATGAAGGTTTGGAGGTGATGGGGGCGATTTACGAGTTCTAGAATTTGAATTTTAGGCTCGTGTACGATACCGCCGATACGAGATGAACCGAAATTGATTTCTAAGTACATGATAGAACAATAAGAGGTTTAAAAAAATATAAAAAGTTTTGATTTTGAAAATAAAGGTTTTGAAAGAAAAAAAACTAGAAAAAGGATAAAAGGTTTGAGAAATTTGAAAAATGGTGGAAAAAGATTTTTTTTTAGATTTAAATAAAACTTTTAAATAAAATGGGTTATAAAAAACATAAAACATATAAAATGAAGAAAAGGTAAAAAAAGTAAAAAGGAAAAGAAGGGTCTTGGTTTTAGGAAGTAAAAAGAAATAAATGTTTTTTTTAAGAAGTAATAAAAAAGGAAAAAACAAAAAAAAGAAAAAAATAATAAGTTTGTTTGCTTGTTTTAGAAATAGGTGAAAACTTAAGATTATGAACTAAAGCTTAGATAGAGACTTCTTTGTTGAAAAATGTTTCTTCGCAAAAAATAATAAAATACACTTAAGCAAACTTAAATCTCAAATTAGGAACAAAAGACTTAGACGCTTTTAGGGCTTTTAAATAATCGAATTTAGAATTTAAATAAAATGCTCAACACTCTAAATTTCTTTGTTGCTTGAAAAGTGAAAACATAATTTAATGCGGTGTCTTATCAAACGGGAATGACGGGTTAGTGCCAGAAATGTTGGCGGTGATTAAAGTTCATCTCCCATGCGATAAGACCGTTAAAATAGACTAATATTCATTAAACGGACAAGTAAAGTCGAACCTTTTTGAACTTGGAAATTCCAGTTTTGAAAACTATTTTAAAACCAATTAGGTACCAATTTTGGGCGTCGTGGGGTGCTAACCCTTCTCCACGCGTAACCGACCCCCAAACCTATTTTCTGATTTTCGCAGACCAAAACCGTTATTTTATTAAAACCAAAAAATGTTTTATTAAAATAATACTATTTAAAAGTGATCAAATCACACTTTTTTTTAAAAAGATTGGTGGCGACTCCGTTGATTTTTAAAAGTGTTTTCCAAAAATAGTCGAAGCCCCTCCTAAAAAGGGTTGCGACAGCTTGGCGACTCCGCTGGAGATGTGTTTTTGTTTCTTTTAAAATAAAAACAAAGAGGGTCAGGCCACAAATTGGTTTTAAATGATTTTTCAAAAAAATATTTTTTTAAATATGGAATTTGCATGTTCATCATAGGTTCTATTTATTTGTCCGTTTAAATGAATATAACTCTATTTTACGCATTTAAGACTTAATTTCAAGCTCTATTCCCGAGCTTTGTCCCGTTCGTTTAAGTGGGGGAACACGCTTTGCTAATGTAAGAATATTGATTCTTCGTATGACCATCGCAAAGTACATTCGGGACTCAATCCCTTTGCCTTCGTAAGAATATTGATTCTTCGAGAAGGCTTCGGTGGTGAGTCCTCCTAAGTTTAAATCGATTCATTTGTAGCCTATAATGGGTGAGAATCGAGGGTCTTGCTACTCTTAGTAGAGGACAACAAGGACAACTTGGGTACCTTTTTAGAACCAAACCAAGCTTGAGAATTCAGAGCCTACCCCTAATAGAGCCATGCGGAAAGCCTAGAGTGTTGAGTCGTAGGAATAATTCGTGGGGTCATGTCCTGGAATGTTGGAATGGCTGCCCAAAATTATTATGTAATTGAATTATTTTCGATCTTTTAGGTTTTGTTTTTATTTTTTTATTACCAACCTTTGTGTATATGAGTTTAGTTTTTTAGCATGTTTATTTGTTACTAACCTTTGTATGTGTGAGTTTTGTTTTGTAACATATTTATTTGTTACTAACCTTTTTGTGTTGATTTTGTAGCATGTTTATTACTAACCCTTTTGTGTGTGAATAGTATATTTATTTATTGCATGTATCATTTCATATTTAGAAGGGGTTGATTCTGGAAAATTGTTCAAATATGAATGGAAAGCTCTTTAAAAGGAGGAGAACTAAGCACATGACAATATTGACGACTGAAGCTGCAACCCTTCGTCAGTACATCAAGCCCGTTGGAGAAGTTGGACCAAGGCTCATGTGGCTAGTTGAAGAAATCAGAGAATTAGGCGTTCAAGCAAAAAGATATTTGTAATTCAAAACAGATGTAATAAAAGCTTTCGAATTTAATAAAGAGTTTCCTTTCATGAGTAGATTTTCAATGAAATTGATGACCCTTTCGACTGCATTCATGCGTTTGGACTGTTTTGCTTGCTTCATTGTTTGTGCACACATATATTTGCTTCTATGCATTTGTTTTTTTTTGCATTAAATAATGTTTTGATCATTGCATTCATACATGTAAAATAAAAAAGATTAATTTTGGAACATTTCATTCCATAGTAAAGATCCCGCGCAAACACGACTCGAGCCATGAGCACTGAGGAAAGATTGACAACTCTAGAAGCAAATCAGAAGAGCATTTGTGACAAGCTTGAGAATATGATAAATAATCTGAAGAAAGAGATTGGGATATCACGCCAAAAACAGTTAGCCAAATCGCAGCCATGTTTGGGTTCAAAAACCCAGAGAGGCATGTCGAGTATCAATACGTATAGGATGGGTATCGCTACCTTCCAAAACTGGTATGCTTGGGGGTGTATTGGTACCGATGGGATATCGGTACACGATCCCCGTGTAATGTTACGAGTGTTGGTTAAACCCCTTCTACATATGAGCCAAGTATTAGTACGTATAGGGTGGGTATCGCTACCTAGAGAGGCATGTCGATACTCTTGAGTGGATACCGGTACCCACTAGGTAATCTGCCCGAAAAATTCAATTTGAGTTCAAGGACCTGATAATTCGAGAACTATGGCCCGATGAGCTTCTAATGGGATAAAATAAACATTAAAACTGAGAAACTGAAATTTAACCTTCATGTATAGGCATAATGATTAATAACTTGGTAAATGTTGGGTGTCTTGATGGTGATAACAACCATAGGGATCCTTGGTGGATCGAGTGATGTTGTGTGGTGTATGGTAGTCGTGTCTTTACTATGTGCTGAAATGGACACCTAGTTAGTTGAGTTACCTTTGATTGATGGGATCCATATGCCTAGTGAAAGTGTTGCAACATCATGGTAAGCGACTTGAATGTGCGGCCCAATGCTAGGTGACTCCAAACCTTATTCATTGATACTCAATGAGAGATTCCGAGTATGGGTGCTTGATCCGAGGCTATGTGGTACCGGGTCTCACCCCGAGTGTACGATCCCGAGGCTTTGTGACACCGAGACTCACTCTAGGTTTGTGGTTGTACATATGATGCTTTGTGAGTATATGTACTTGTTGAATGCTATGTGTTTAGGCGGTTATGGAAGCGCCACCGTATTATATGCAATGATATCATATCTAGACGCATGCTCTTATTTATGATTTGCATGAAGCATGATTGAGTGGAACTGTATCCACTGAGCTTCGTTAGCTCAGCATTCGAAATCATTGTTTCCGTTCACAGGTCAGTAGGTTAATCGTTATTCAGAGGAGCAGCATCGGAAGTAGGATTTCAACATCGACTTTTGTCATAGTACAATTCTTAGGTGTAATGGGCTACGTATTTGTAGGATCCTGTGTGTTGTTTTGTAACTCCTATTTGGATTTGAATCATGAGTCAAATGCTTTTAGTTATGTATTTTAAAATGGAGCTCTCATGTAACATTTCTAATTATCTATTTATGTTGAAATATTTGAACTCAATGGATTTTATAGAAATGGATGTGATTTGGGCTAAAGTGGGTGAAAATTTTATGGTAACAGGTTAGGCTTGATGCCCAATTGTGACATCCAAGTCGAGGGTATTACAGACACAACATTTATCGTCTCAATTGATTCAACAGAAACAATTTAATTTTCTTATGTGAGACAAAAACTACGGTATATTTTAAAGAGGGGTACTCAAAACCCCATATTTCAACAAATAAAGACAAGTACACAATGAGAAAAACATCTATTGAAGTCCCAGAAATAAAGAAAATGAAGAGTTACAAACAAATATAAAGATCTCTCTTGTCACTAAATTTTCACCTCTTTTTTGTGTTTAATTATTATTATGTATATTAGTATTATTAATATTTATTAACAAACCAAAAAATATTTAAATAATATAAAAAATATAATAAAAGAGCCCATTTTAAAATTGGTCCAGTTAATAAATAATAGGGGGTGTTGCGTGTAAAAGAGTCCTATCGCAAATAGTGCAAGTGTACACGACACAAGTAGTAAAGTGATACTAGAGTATCGGATATTGTCTCCACATGGACTAGAAATAACTCTATCCTTGAATTGTTGCACAAGAGAAAGAAATAGTTTAAATGAATGTTGGAGAAAATCTTGAGTAAAAACCAAAGTAAAAGATAAAGGAATTAGATTTAAAGAATAGACTGGTATTGAATTGCTCAGTAGTGCAGGTGTTGTACTGTTAGAGTATTTTATGTTGTCTGTCGTCGTTTCTGTCGCGGTAGAACCTGTCGCGGCAGAGGTCTGTTGATGTCACGATAACGATCAACAACTCTGTACTTCAAGCTTGGCAAGAATCCCTATTATGACTTGTCCTATCCCTATGCCCAAGTTCTGTTGATGAACACTTTTTGGATGATACATCCCGGCGTGAATCAAAGGGTGAACACCAATGTTGTTGAATTCTTCTTTAGCCACTTAACCTTGTACTTATCCCTAAGCCAAGATGGTTTAACAATAAACTGGAAAATGCGTATTTACTCTTTTCGTATGCTTGACTCTCCCGATATCAAACAAATGGATAACCTCGCAATGCTCTCCCGATGCTCTTATGAGATATGAAAACTAGAGTAAATAAACTTGAAGTTTTTGTTACTTGAACAAAAAATTCTTAAAACAATACAATCCTTGCAACTACTTTACAGAATCAACCCTTAGCCCTAGGGGGAGTTTAGAACATGGTGGAGAAGGGAAAACGACAAGGGTTTAGGGGAAGACGGCTAGGAATGAGATATCCTTCCCTAGGTCGAATTACATGCCTTTATATAGGCCTTGGGTCCAAGTTTTCTAATATGGCAAGAATACAAATTCGAATTAAAGTGCAACTCTATTAAAGACTAAATTTTCTGAGTAGAAGCCTTGAATTCGTCCTCTTTTCTTGCCTTGAGTTTCTTCCTTGGACTTTGGGCTTGGCCTTCATTCTGCTTCAGGCTTAGAAAAATATGGGAGTGGTCCACGACAGACTGGCTTGAAATCCTCTATCTGTCGAGCTCCACTTCACTTTTCCAACTCAGCATTCCTCTGTCGTCATAGCTGCCACGTCAGATGTCACGACAGCCTTTGCTCCTTGACTCCAGCTTTGCAATTCGCCTCTGCTCCTTTGCTGCCCTGGGTATGCTGCAGCAGATACCTGCAAAAGTAACCAAAATCAACAACAACTGTGCAATTTTATCTAATTGTGATGTATATGCAAAAATCTATCCTAAATGCAATGAATCATGCTTGAGTGCAGCAAAAATATGGGTAAATGAGGGGTAAAATATAGAACTTTTATGCACTCAACACACCCCCAAACTCAATTTCTTGCTTGTCCTCAAGCAAATACAACCTAACTAAAAATAAAAACTTTTTGGCTTGGCTTAATTCAGTGAGCTTTCATTACCTACCACTCATTCACTATCAAGAGTAGTACCTTGTCGGGTGTTTATGGATTTATCCGGAACAATGCTATAGTTCTTGTGCAAGTGTGTGTAGGTTTTGTGAACAAATATGTTCCTAAACTCCTTTAGCTTACCAGAATAGTTATGCTACTCACTTGAATTTTATGCCAACATTTTTTGGAGGCAATTCTTAGGCTCCTTTAGTTTTTTCTGGCCTTAGACTCAACTCCATTTTTTTCTGGAGGCAATTCTTAGGCTCCTTTAGTTTTTTCGGGTTTAGACTCGACTTCATATTTTTTGGAGGCAATTCTTAGACTCCTTTAGTTTTTTCTGACTTAGACTCAAAAAATCTTCCTAGAGTCATTGTAAGGCAGTTTTGGGGGCAAGTGAGTCTAAAATGTTTTTCTTTTATTCCTTTCCTAGAGCCAGTGTTAGGCACCTCTAGGGGCAACTCAAGTGGGTAAACCTTCATATTCTAGTTCACTACCGAAATCTAGACATCATAAGAGTCACATAGGGTGTTCTAAACTTCAGAACTATAGCAAGACTCTAAATAGTTCCTAAAACATCCTAAAGGCACTGTCACGACAGAGAATGTCGCGGCAGGTAAGTTTAGTTCAAAGACTTAAGCCAAATTTTTGTTTTTATTTTCATCATTTTTTGACACAAAAATAAACTTAAAATGAGACACCAATTAAAGACGCAACTAACAAGTTCATTAATGGAGGGATGCTCACCTCTAAGCTCGAGGGTTGCATTCCCTAAATGCATGACAACAATGAAAATGAAAAACAGAAAGTAACATCACAAAATAGAGAAAACAACAGCAAAGACAACAAATATATAAGTAAAAACACTTAAGTTGAGAAGCTGTCGTCACTGCTGTTGCTGACGAGGAGCTGCCGGTGGGTAGTGACCTTGACGACAGGGGCTGGCTGGGTGCTGGGAGACGGAGAGGCTATCTTCTTCTTGGCCTCTCGAGGCGGCTGGACTCTGGTAGGTGAGATGTGTGGGGGCTGGTCCAGGACCTTGAGGTCATCATCATTGCTGCTGCTGCTATCTGATCTGCCATGGCAGGGTCTTTCAACAGTCTCGTTCAGCTTCTTCATTTTCATCGGAGGGAAGTCTTTAGATATGTCTCGGACGACCGATGGCTCTGAGTCAGAATCCTACCAGACGGAGGAGAAGGAGAACCCTTCAAAATATTTTGGGTCGATCTCCGGTAGGGGTCCTTCATTTTCTTTCCTTGGGGAGTAGTAGATTTTCTGCCGCCATCTCCTGTCGTGACATGTGGTGATGTGGAGGCAGTAGTAGGTGTTCTGGGGTTGGAAGCAGGTGTGGGTGCGGCAAAGAGAGATTATGGGAAAGGAGGGAATTCCACGTTGGGAAAATTAAGATCAGTTTTGATAAAATTTACCGTGGCGGCAGTGAAGTCCCTCATAAAGCCCATGAGGCTGAGCTATAGTTCCTCCATCTTTTGCAGCATCTTCAGGATCTGGCAGGAGGTGTCTGCCGGTGGTACTGCCGTTGTCTGCTCCGGTTCTACCGTGACAGGTTCAGGGGAGTCAGGTTCTATTGTCGCTTATATCGGGGCAGTGAGGTCCACGTACGATAGAGGAGTGGCATCCTTTAATTCCATCAGACTATAGAGATTCTGCTGCGTCCATCCTTTCCCTCGGACTTTGACATCTTCGTTGATCTCTAACACGTTGTTGCCCCGACAGAGTGTTGTGATCAGATAGGGGAAGACTAAGGGGCCCGTTGGTCGGAGTGCACACTCGATGATGCCGTCTCGTATGTATCTGCCAACATTGATTTGCCTCTCGTTTAGGATGGAGTGTACGAGGGATAATCTCTGCCGGTCCACCGTGGTATTATGTGAGGTCGGCATGTGGCATTTCTTCACGAAGTGGTTCCACAACTTGGCTTGTGGGGTGAGTTGAGTCCTCCGCACTGTCCACCGGTGCTTGGGATCATCGTTCCATTGTGTACCCTCTTCTGTTAGCTCTGCCATGACAGCGTCGTAGCCTGCTGGTGACAGACGGTTCACGAACCTCCTGTGGGCATCTTCCTTCTTGCCCACATAAAGACCGTACAACGTGTTGATGTATGCCGATTTGAGGGAGATCTCTTTTCCTCTGACGGTTACTGTCGTGGCATCTTTGTCGAGGATGGCATCGTAGAACTCTCGAACTAGGGTGACGTTCATCTCTTTTAGCTGAGCAGCAAACATCTGCCACTTGAGTGCGGTGATTTTCCTGGCGATGAAACTTTCGAGTCCTAATTCTCCCGTCTTTTGGGTATAAGTGAACCCTCTTTCTTCCCACATTTCTCTCTTTTGAAAGGACCCATAGTACCTCTTTGCTGAGTCCACTGATGCGAAACAGTTGGGTATTCCGTTGTGGCTGGGTGTTGACACTACTGCGGCAGAGGTGGAGGCAACGCTTCGTCTTGTTGATCTGGTAGCCATTTGCAAGGAAAATTGTAGAAAAATAAAAGAAATTTCTGAAAACCTAATTTCTGGAGAGTAAAGCAGAGAGAATGAGAATGGGATGAAAAATGAAATGAGAGTAGGGGTTTATATAGAACAGGGTTTTTTTTTCCTGCCCATTGGGACTGTAACGGCAGACACGAATAATGAGGCCAACTGTTACGTAGTTTCTAACGCGTCTGTCACACGTTTTCGTGTCTGCTGTGCGTTTGTTACGCGTTTGCGTGTCTGTCATGATAGCTTAGTGACAAGCTGTATTTTCCGCGTATGTCGCGACAGCTGGTGACAGGCTGTGACGACAAGATTGTCTGTTGGGCTTTTTGGGCTGTTGTGAATGTGGTGGGCTGGTTCATTCCTCCTCTTTGCCTTGCTTCCTTTATTTCCTAAAAATAAATAAATAACTTAATTAAAATCTTATTTCCTAAAAATAAATAAAAATTTTAATTCCTAATAAATAAATAAATAAATAAAATAAAGTTAAATTAGGGATGCCTTGAGGGGCATCTCCTAAAGCAACTACTTCCTGCATCCTTGGGGCTTCAGTCCCCTGTTAATGCTTGAGCCTCTATCCATTGACCTTGAATTGGTGCCCATCCTTCATTGATTTGATTGTAATGACACTATGGGGAAAACTTGGACCACTTGGAAAGGACCAGACCACCTAGATTTAAGCTTTCCTAGAAAAAGCTTCAACCTAGAGTTGAACAACAACACCTGCTGCCCTGGGCAGAACTGTCGTAGCAACAACTTCCTGTCGTGCCACTTCTTGGTTTTGTCCTTGTAGATCTTGGCATTGTCGTAGGCCATTGCTCGAATTTCCTCAATTTCATTCAAGTCCAGTAGCCTTTTCTGTCATGCCTCGTCCCAGTCCATATTCAATGTCTTGATAGCCCAATATGCTCTGTGTTCTATCTCAACAGGTAAATGGTAAGTTTTTTCCATAAATGAGTCGATAGGGTGACATCCCTAATGGTGTCTTGAATGTTGTTCTGTAGGCCCAGAGTGCATCATTCAAATGTAGAGTCCAGTCCTTTCGAGTAGGTTTAACCATCTTCTCTAGGATGTTCTTTACTTCTCTGTTTGATATCTCGGCCTGCCCATTGGTTTTAGGGTGGTATGCTGTTGCAATTCGGTGCTTCACTCCGTATTTCCTTAATGCAGTAGCAATTACCCTATTTTCGAAATGTCTCTCCTCACCGCTAATTATCGCCCTTGGGATGCCAAACCTTGAGAAGATGTTCTTGTGAAGAAATCTTTGCACAGTCTTGGCATCATTCTTTTGAGTGGCGATTGCTTCTACCCACTTTGACACATAGTCTACTGCCAAATGGATGTATAAATTCCCACACGAGGCTGGGAATGGTCCCATGAAGTCGATTCCCCAAACATCGAAGATTTTGACCTCTAGTATGTTCTGCAGTGGCATCTCATGCCTTCTTGATATATTCCCAGTCCTTTGGCATTTGTCACAGCTCTTGTAAAAAGCTTGTGCATCCTTGAACAGTGTTGGCCAATAGAGACCAGATTGCAGAACCTTGGCAACAGTTTTATTTCCCCTAGGTGTCCTCCATAAGGGGCAGCATGACAGTGGTGAAGCACTGCTTTCTGTTCCTCCTGTGGTATGCATCTCTTGATAATCTGATATGCACAGTGCTTAAAGAGAAGAGGTTCGTCCCAATAATAATGTTTTGCATCATTTTGGAATCTCTTCATTGCTTGGTAATTTAGCTCAGGAGGTAATAACCCACTTACAATATAATTGACAATGTCAGCATACCAAGGGGTTTCAGAAAGCTTACCTGCCGCCATGGCTGTCGCGGCAGTGCTGGTGGCAGCAAATAACTGCTCATCTGGGAAGGTTTCGAGTATTTTAGTCTTGTTTGTCGATTGATTTCTTCCCATCTCTAGCCTTGACAAGTGGTCTGCTACTTGATTTTCTGTTCCCTTTTTATCCTTGATGTCAATGTCAAATTCTTGCAGCAGCAGAATCCAACGTATCAATCTAGGTTTTGAATCTTTTTTTGTGAACATATACTTTAGTGCTGAATGGTCTGTATGGACCACCACCTTCGTTCCAAGTATATACGGACGAAACTTGTCAATTGAAAACACCACTGCTAGGAGCTTCTTCTCTGTCGTGGTGTAGTTTATTTGGGCATCATTCAGCGTTTTGATGGCATAGTAAATCACATGGAAGAGTTTATCCTTCCTCTGCCCTAATGCTGCCCCGACAGCAAAATCACTGGCGTCACACATTATCTCAAATGGCAAGCTCCAGTCTGGTGGTTGTACGATCGGGGCTGTTACCAGCTTTTCCTTCAGTATTCAAAATTCTTTAGTAAAATCAATATTAAATTCGAATGGGCGATTCTGTTCCAACAGGTGGCAAAGAGGCTTGGTAATCTTCGAAAAATTAGCTATGAATCTTCGATAAAACCCTGCATGGCCTAAGAAACTTCGAATCCCTTTGACTATGGTGGGTGGCGGCAGCTTTTCGATAACCTCTATTTTGGCTCTGTCCACCTCTACGCCGCGACAGCTAACCTTGTGGCCCAGTACTATGCCTTCATCCACCATAAAGTGGCATTTTCCCAGTTTAAAACCAAGTTCGCCTCTTTGTATCTCTCAAGGACCTTCTGTAAATTGCCTAAAAAATCCTCGAAGCTGTCTCCAAAGATGGAAAAGTCATCCATGAAAATCTCTAGGAAATCCTCCACCATGTCGGAGAATATTTCCATCATGCACCGTTGTAAGGTTGCTGGTGCATTGCAGAGCCCAAATGGCATTCTTCGAAAGGCATAGGTTCCGTACGAGCATGTGAAGGTGGTTTTCTCTTGGTCCTCCGGTGCGATTGCTATTTGGTTATAACCTGAGTAACCATCAAGAAAACAGTAGTAAGGTTTCCCCGATAATCTATCTAGCATTTGATTGATAAAGGGTAAGGGGAAGTGGTCCTTCCGGGTAGCTTTATTAAGCTTTCGGTAGTCCATACAAACCCTCCAACCGGTCACAGTCCTGGCTGGGATTAGTTCATTTTCCTCGTTCGTTACTATGATTATGCCTCCCTTTTTGGGCACACATTGCACCGGGCTCACCCACTTGCTATCCGAGATGGCATATATTATTCCGGTATCAAGCCACTTGATGATTTTTTTTCCGCACCACCTCTCGCATAGCCTCGTTCAGTCGTCTTTGGGTATCGATGGTCGGCTTATGATCATCTTCCAAGAGGATCTTGTGCATGCATAGCGCCGGACTGATGCCTTGGATATCAACTATAGTCCATCCAATGGCCTTCTTATGCTGCTGTAGCATTTTGATCAGCCGCTGCTCCTGTTCCTGCATTAACTTGGAAGAGATGATTACGGGAAACATATTATTTAAACTAAGAAAAACGTATTTAAGTTGCCCTGGCAGGGGTTTAAGGTCTAGAACATGTGGCTGTTCAATGGAAGGCTTTTGGATTACATGTTCATTCGAGGTATAATTTAAAGGCTCGAAGAACTTACCTGGACGTGTGCCTATCAAATTTACCTCCTCAAGACCTTCAGTGTTGGATGATTCAGTGTCTGAGGGGTTGCTGTCGTCGTTGCTGCCGTGACAGTCTTCAGGGTGACTGCGGTGGCAGTGACCAAACTTTCTATCGTGGCAGTTCGACCTGATGCAGGGTTGGTCAAGGACTACCTCTGAGATTGCTTTGCACTCTTCCTCTGCACCAGCTTGTTTAATTGCTTGGAGAACATTGAGTTTGATTTGTTGATCATTTACTCTCATCGTCAGTTCTCCTTTCTCGACATCGATCACGGTTCTGCTTGTGGCTAGGAAGGGTCACCCCAGGATGATCGGTGCGTTTTCATCTGCTTCACAATCTAAAACAAGAAAGTCAACAGGAAAAATGAACTTATCCACTCTTACGAAAATATCTTCGATCTTTCCTTCCGGTTGTACGTAAGAGCAGTCTGCCAGCTGCAGCATGACTGTCGTGGGCCTTGCTTGTTCAATACCTAGTTTCTGAAATACAAATTTGGGCATTAGATTAATGCTAGCACCAAGATCACAAAGTGCCTTACCCACGAACTTATTGCCAATTATACATGGTATGATGAAGCTCCCAGGGTCCTTCTTCTTTTGGGGTGGATGCTTATGCAAGATTGTCATGCATCCTTCTGTCATCTTTATTGTTTCAAATTCCCCGAGTCTGGACCTTTTGGACATTGCATCCTTGAGAAACTTAGCATAACCGGACATCTGCTTAATGGCCTCTAGCAGCGGTATATTAATATGTACTTGCTTAAAAATATCATAAATTTTCTTAAGCTGGTACTCCCGTTTCTGTTTTTGTAACCGCTGTGGAAAAGGGGGTAGAGGACGATAATCTTCAAGGTGTCCTTCACATGGAATTCGGATCTGAGGAGGCTTAAGTTCTTCAACATCTTCTGTTTGCTCCTCTGTCCCTTCCGCTGTCGTGGCAGGTGTGGCGATAGCAGGTTGTTTCTCCTCTGCCGGGGCAATGTTCACGACAGGTGTCTCTAGGGTCAGATCCTCACTCAGTACGTCTTTTATTTCCGACCCTTGTAATTGTTTCCCACTCCCTGTTGTAATTTCCTTGCACTGCTCATGTGTGGGTTTTCTAGTGACCTCAGTATCACTAGGGAATCCTCCATTCTGCCTCGGTTTGATGTACTATGAAACCTGGCCCATCTGTGTCTCTAGAGATTTCTGGGTACTCCTTGGTTCTGGTTGTTCTGCACTGGAGGATTCAGTGCATTGTTCGGATTGCTCCAAGAAAATTTGGGATCCTTCCTCTAGTTGGGATTGTAATTGTTGGAATCATAATTTCTAGGCTTGTTATAGTTCCCAACATACATCCCTTCTTCCAGCTGTAAAGGACAATCTTCTGAACTGTGGTTCCTACTACAGGTTTCACACACATCTTCTGCAGAATATACAGCTTTAGAATCTTTCCGCTGCAAATTTTCGACTATCTTTGTAAGGTATGCAATCTGTGTTTTAACCGAGTTATCGGCTTCATACTCCTTTACAGATATTTCTCGTTTGCCTCCTCTTCGAGCTGTACGGAATTGCTCATCGTTCTTTGCTAACTTTTTCAACATGAGCATTGCCTCGTCTGATTCCTTATCCAGTAATAGCCCATTCGCTGCTGAATCTATTCTCAGTGGAGTATGTGCATTGGCAGTATTGTAGAACTTGACGACCTGATTCCACACAGGGAATCCATGCATTGGGAAGTTCCATAAGAGAGTTGTAAATCTATCCCACGCCTCGTGCATTGGTTCGTCATCTTCCTGTTGAAAAGTAGCAATCTCGTTACGCAATCTTTTAGATAAATGAGAAGGATTAAAACGAGAAAGGAATTCACGAGAGAGATCTGCCCAAGTTCTTATTGAACCCGACGTTAATTTGTTCCACCAAGTTTTAGCTCTCTCTCTCAATGAATGAGGAAATAGCCGGAGCCTTAGTACTTCCAGACTTATCCCTGGCAGAGTGAACGATCCACAGATTTCTTGGAAAGTTTTTAGATGTTCTCGTGCATCCTCAGTAGCAGAATCACTAAATTGGCTAGCAGAATTTATCATGCTGAACATGACAAGTTTCAGTTCGAAATGTTCAGCTTCCACGTCTGGCAGGGTAGTTTCCAGTTCAACATGGTCATTGTCCATGTAGTCTCGACAGGTCTGCCATGCGGCAGCGGGCGGCGGCATATCGTTCCGGGCATCGTTAGGAGGATCAACAATAACCCCAGGGTCATTGTTGTTGGGGTCATTTATCATATTGCCTTGCCTTCCGTTCACCATTGCTTCCAGTATCTCCTCAAGATAGTTGTTTCTTTCTATTAAGAGTCGGGCTTGGTTCCTGAGTTGGTACGTGCGTTCGATTTCTGGATCTAGTTCGTACTCAGGTTCTTTACCTCGTCTAGATCTGCGCATAAGCAATTAGAAAACCTTGTGAAAAGCACAGGGTAAATAACACCACTAAAAACAGAAAATAAAAATAAAGTGCAGTAATAAAAAGGTAAAGGTATGTTGCCAGTCCCCGGCAACGGCGCCAAAAACTTGTTGCGTGTAAAAGATTCCTATCGCAAATAGTGCAAGTGTACACGACGCAAGTAGTAAAGTGATACTAGAGTATCAGATATCGTCTCCACGGGGACTGGAAATAACTCTATTCTTGAATTGCTGCACAAGAGAAAGAAATAGTTTAAATGAATGTTGGAGAAAATATTGAGTAAAACCAAAGTAAAAGATAAAGGAATCAGATTTAAAGAATAGGCTGGTATTGAATTGCTCAGTAGTGCAGGTGTTGCACTATTAGAGGATCTTCTGTTATATGTCGTAGTTCCTGTCGCGGCAGCACCTATCGCGGCAGAGGTCTGTTGATGTCGCGGCAGCGATCAACAACTCTATACTTCAAGCTTGGCAAGAATCCCTGTTATGACTTGTCCTATCCCTAGGCCCAAGTTCTGTTGATGAACACTTCTTGGATGATACCTCCCGGCGTGAATCAAAGGGTCAACACCAATGTTGTTGAATTCTTCTTTAGCCACTTAACCTTGTACTTATCCCTAAGCCAAGATGGTTTAACCATAAACTGGAAAACACGTATTTACTCTTTTCGTATGCTTGACTCTCTCGATATCAAACAAATGGATAACCTCACAATGCTCTCCTGATGCTCTTATGAGATATGAAAACTAGAGTAAATGAACTTGAAGTTTTTATTACTTGAACAGAAAATTCCTAAAACATACAATCCTTGCAACTACTTTACATAATCAACCCTTAGCCATAGGGGGAGTTTAGAACATGGTGGAGAAGGGAAAACGACAAGGGTTTAGGGGAAGACGACTAGGAATGAGATATCCTTCCCTAGGTCGAATTACATGCCTTTATATAGGCCTTGGGTCCAAGTTTTCTAATATGGCAAGAATACAAATTCGAATTAAAGTGCAACTCTATTAAAGACTAAATTTTCTGAGTAGATGCCTTGAATTCGTCCTCTTTTCTTGCCTTGAGTTTCTTCCTTGGACTTCATTCTGCTTCAGGCTCAGAAAAATATGGGAGTGGTCCACTACAAACCAGCTTGAAATCCTCTATCTGTCGAGCTCCACTTCACTTTTCCACATCAGCATTCCTCTGTTGTCATAGCTGCCACGGTAGATGTCACGACAGCCTTTGCTTCTCGACTCCATCTCTGCAATTCGCCTCTGCTCCTTTGCTGCCATGGGTCTACCGCAGCAGATACCTGCAAAAGTAACCAAAATCAACAGCAACTGTGCAATTTTATCTAATTGTGATGTATATGCAAAAATCTATCCTAAATGCAATGAATCATGCTTGAGTGCAGCAAAAATATGGGTAAATGAGGGGTAAAATATAGAACTTTTATGCACTCAACAGGGGGCATTATATAATAAGGGTCCATGTTTTAAAAATAATAATAAAAGCCTACTTTAAATGAATGGTCCATTTAGTGTAGTTAGGAGCCCATTTAAATAAAACACAATAACCCATTTACCTTTGTTTTGTGTAGGATTAATAGAGGCCATTGGATTAAGGGAAGGAAGATCAAAGGGGCTAGGATAGATCAAATTTTTTTTTAAAAGGGAAGGACCACTTGCACCCACGCGCCTGGCGCGTGTGCCACATGCGCGCGGGGCTGGTCTCTTCCCCCCAACTTTGAAGCTGCCCAGAAAAGGAGAGGGGACTGCCGCTACACCACCGGTCACCTACCACTGCCGTTTGAGGTGTCGACCGACTCCCCTCAGCCTCACCGTTCCACTGCCGCTGCCGCCACGTCCCCTCACTGTTGGCCACCTGCAAAAAGGGGAAAAGGGTGGTCAAACCCTACTCGAATTTGGAGAAATTTTCATATGAAAATCCCTAGATTCGAGCCATTTTTATCTGTAAAATCATAAATAGGCTGAATTCATGTTTTAGCTTGAGATTAGGGGTTTGAAAATGGATTTTGGGGGAAGAAATCAAGGGTTTGTGCTTTGAAATCAAGCATTCTTGCACCTATAAAAACCCCGTTTTTCACTTGTTCAAAACACACCAAATTATCCGAAAATCACCTATAAAAATCCTCTGAAAATTGTTCAAGCATGGATTAGCTTTGGTTAGAGTTTTTGGGTATGAAGCAAGCTTTTTTCTTCGGTGGCGATTGGAATCGGTTCGAGTGGAGAAAGTTTGAGGTCTTTACACTTTCGATAATTTCTTTTTCCTTTTCTTTGTTTTTAATCTTATTTTCTTGGTTGAATTTTTGTTTGTTCATGTTTTTAGGTTGCAATTCGGATTAGAGGATCGAAGTTGGTTTTAGGTAAAATTTCCGTTCTTTATTTTTTCCATTTTACTTTTAATCATTTAGATTCTTAAATAAAATAAAGTGTTGTTTTGTTAAAAAATTGTGAACTTAAAAAATGAAATGTAAGTTGTTTGATCCATTTGAGTAGGTAGGTAAAAATTAAAAACGTTTGTTCTTACGAATTTAAGATTAGTGGCTAGATTGGAAAAAAATAAGAATTAGGTTTAAAATAATAAAGTTTTAATAGTAAGAGTTTTTTTAGGAATAAAATAAGTGTTTTTTTAAAGAAGGAAAATGAAAAAAATAAAAAGGTTTTCTTAAGAAATTTAAAGAAGGGTTTAGAATTAGGGGTTCTTGATAATTTATTTTAAAATAAAGGTGGGCTTTTTCTTTTAAAAAATAAGGGTTTTTAAAATAAAAGAAAAATAAACAAAAATATTTTTTGAAAGTTTTTGAAAAGAAAAAATTTCTAAGTACATGATAGAACAATAAGAGGTTTGAAAAAATATAAAAAGTTTTTATTTTGAAAATAAAGGTTTTGAAAGAAAAAAACTAGAAAAAGGATAAAACGTTTGAGAAATTTGAAAAATGGTGGAAAAAGATTTCTTTAAATTTAAATAAAACTTTGAAATAAAATGGTTTATATAAAACATAAAACATAAAAAATGTAAAAATGTAAAAAGGAAAAGAAGGGTCTTGGTTTTAGGAAGTAAAAAGAAATAAAGATTTTTTAAAGAAGTAATAAAAAAGAAAAAAAACACAAAAAAAGAAAATTAATAAGTTTGGTTGCTTGTTTTAGAAATAGGTGAAAACTTAGGATTAGGAACTAAAGCTTAGATAGAGACTTCTTTGTTGAAAAATGTTTCTTCGCAAAAAAATAATAAAATACACTTAAGCAAACTTAAACCTCGAATTAGAAACAAAAGACTTAGATGCTTTTAGGGCTTTTAAATAAAAGAAATTAAAATTTAAATAAAATGCTCAACACACTAAATTTCTTTGTTGCTTGAAAAGTAAAACCATAATTTAATGCGGGGTCTTATCAAACGAGAATGACGGGTTAGTGCTAGAAAGGTTGGCGGTGATTAAAGTTCATCTCCCAGGCGATAAAGACTGTTAAAATAGACTAATATTCATTAAACGGACAAGTAAAGTCGAACCTTTTTGAACTTGCAAATTCCAGTTTTGAAAACTATTTTAAAACCAATTAGGTACCAATTTTGGGCGTCATGGGGGTGCTAACCCTTCTCCACACGTAACCGACACTCGAACCCGTTTTCTGATTTTCGCAGACCAAAACGTTGTTTTATTAAAACCAAAAAATGTTTTATTAAAATAACCCTATTTTTAAAAGTGATTTAATCACACTTTTTTTAAAAAAAAGATCGATGGCGACTCCGTTGATTTTTAAAGTGTTTTCCAAAAATAGTCGAAGCCCCTCCTAAAAAGGGTTGCGACATCCTGACGACTCTGCTGGGGATGTGTTTTTGTTTCTTTTAAAATAAAAACCAAGAGGGCCAGGCCACAAATTGGGTTTAAATGATTTGTCAAAAAAATGTTTTTTTAATACGGAATTTGCAAGTTCATCATAGGTTCTATTTATTTGTCCGTTCAAATGAATATAACTCTATTTTACGCATTTAAGACTTAATTCCAAGCTCTGTTCCTGAGCTTTGTCCCGTTCGTTTAAGTGGGAGGAACACGCTTTGCTCATGTAAGAATATTGATTCTTCGTATGACCATCGCAAAGTACCTTCGGGACTCAATCCCTTTGCCTTTGTAAGAATATTGATTCTTTGGGAATGCTTCGGTGGTGAGTCCTCCTGAGTTGAACTCGATTCATTTATATCCTATAATGGGTGAGAATCGAGGGTCTTGCTACTCTTAGTAGAGGACAACAATGACAACTTGGGTACCTTTTTAGACCCAAACCAAGCTTGAGAATTTAGAGCCAACCCCTAATAGAGCCACGCTGAAAGCCTAGGGTGATGAGTCGTAGGAATAATCCGTGGGGTCATGTCCTGGAATGTTGGAATGGCTGCCCAAAATTATTATGTAATTGAATTATTTTCGATCTTTTAGGTTTTGTTTCTGTTTTTTACCAACCTTTGTGTATATGAGTGTAGTTTTGTAGCATGTTTATTTGTTACTAACCTTTGTATATGTGAGTTTTGTTTTGTAGCATATTTATTTGTTAATAACCTTTTTGTGTTGATTTTGTAGCATGTTTATTACTAACCCTTTTGTGTGTGAATAATATATTTATTTATTGCATGCACCATTTCATATTTAGAAGGGGTTGATTTTGGAAAATTGTTCAAATTATGAACGGAAAGCTCTTTAAAAGGAGGAGAACTAAGCACATGACAATATTGACGACTGAAGTTGCAACCCTTCGTCAGTACATCAAGCCCGTTGGAGAAGTTGGACCAAGGCTCATGTGGCTAGTTGAAGAAATCAGGGAATTAGGCGTTCAAGCAAAAAGAAATTTGTAATTCACAAAAGATGTAATAAAAGCTTTCGAATTTAATAGAGAGTTTCCTTTCATGAGCAGATTTTCAATGGAATTGATGGCCCTTCGACTGCATTCATGTGTTTGCATTGTTTTGCTTGCTTCGTTGTTTGTGCACACATATATTTGCTTCCATGTATTTGTTTTTTTTTCATTAAATAATGTTTTGATTATTGAATTCATACATGTAAAATAAAAAAAAGATTAATTTTGGAACATTCCATTCCATAGTAAAGATCCCGCGCAATCACAACTCGAGCCATGAGCACCGAGGAAAGATTGACAACTCTGGAAGCAAATCAGAAGAGCATGTGACAAGCTTGAGAAGATGATAAATAATCTGAAGAAAGAGATTGAGAAATCACACCAGAAAATAGTTAGCCAAATCGCAGCCATGTTTGGGTTTAAAAATCCAGAAGTGAGAGAAGGCACCAGCACTTTCTCGGGGATGACTTTCACTCGTACTAAAGACAACACCGATGAGGTTCGCAGCCCCGAGATGCCTGACCTCATTGAAGAAATTGACATGACAAAGGTCAAGAAGAAATGGGAAGACTGCTACAAGAAGCTGGTGGAAATGTTTAAAGTTTATCAAGAAGGAATCATTTATGGTGGCAAGGATTCTAGAGACTTGAGTCTAGTTTCGGACTTGGTGGCACCTCCAAAGTTCAAGGCCTCTGACTTTGAGAAGTATAATGGAACTACATGCCCATTGGCACACTTGTCTGTGTACTGCCGGAAAATGTCACCGCACTTAGAAAATGAGAAGTTGCTGATTCACTATTTCCAAGACAGTCTATCTGGGTCTGCTATCCGATGGTATGCTCAACTGAGTCGGGCCAACATATGCACTTGGAGATATATGTCGAAAGCTTTCCTTAAACAGTACGAGTATGTAACAGACATAGCCCCAAGCATGATCGTACTGCAGAATATGAAGCAAGAGCCCAATGAGAGTTTCTGCTAATATGCCCAGAGATGGCGAGATGTGGCAGCCCAAGTTCAACCTCCACTGTCAGAAAATGAGGTTACTCCAATGTTTATGGAGACACTAGATGGACCTTTTTATGACTACATGTTAAATCACGCCACCGAATGTTTTGCGGACATGGTCATGAATGAAGAGTTAATATTGGCAGTCATTAGAAGTGGAAGACTCGAGAGAGAAGAAGATGAAGAGGACGAGTGCGTTTATAGTTTCGTCACGAAGTCGTTGGATGCGTGATTGGTCGGGATTCGTGCTTTCATGGAATAAAACTTAATTTTCTCTAGACAGTTGGGATCATGCTTAGAACCAACCCTCTTGCTTTTGCCCGCGAGCATTAGGGATCTTTTGTAAGGGCTTCTATGTCAGTTTATTTTTTTAAATATGAATTTTTTTCTTTAAATGGCAAACATTTCTCATTTTTGTCCTTTTCCCTTCTTTGCATTTTTATCCATTTTTTAAGCATACATCTTCTTTGCAGAGTTCCTATTATTGATTGCATGAATGATTCTTGAATCTAATCCCGAGATAGAGGGGGAAAATGTGTGTTCAGGATTAATGGGGAAATCCATATACAGGTTATGAGTGTATTTTCCTTTCAGACATTGTTGTTAGGGACCTAGAATGAAGTGATAACTCTAAAACATCTACCAACTGAAGATTTTGTTCTTTCTTTGACGATATTTATGTGTGAAATGAAATTTGACATTCCTTCATTTCCCTTCACGAATAAGAAAAATCCATTTGTTGTCCCCTTTGAGCCTGTTATTATTTTTCTTGTGATTTAACCCTAACCAAGGATCACTCCCCACACCGGGGGCAAAGAAAATGAAAAAACTGTTTGAAAGAAACATGTTAGATTAAGTCGAATGCCCTAAACTGTAAATGAAATGGACGCAAAAAGGAAAAACAAGAACAGAAAAGAAAAAGAAAAGAAAAAGAAGAAAGAAGAAAGAAAAAGAAGAACAAGAAAAAAGAAAGAGAAAGAAAATAAGAAGAAAAAAGAAAAGAGAAAAAGAAGAAGAAGAAGAAGAAGGAAAATAAATGAAGAAAAAGAAAAGAAGAAATGCGAACGAAAATTTGAAATCCTTCAAACAAGATTGTACTAGAAAAGGAAATGAGCTCTAGGGTGAAAACCCAAAATGGGCAGTCTAGAGTGATCCAAAGATTAAAAGAAGAAGAATAGAGATTTCATCAGAAAAGTTGATCCTTGGTTTATTCACCCTTGAAATATGAATTTGATCCTTTATATCCTTTCTTTGGCAACCCGAGCCTAGCCTACATTACAAGCCTTAAAAGACCATTTGGATCACACATGAATATTTGAGAAAAGGAGTTCGTCTTCAGAACACATTTCGCCTAATTGAGTTAACCTTTCTTCAGGGACTTTGAGCTTCTAATGTCTGATTGAGATTAGAAAATTGGGAAATTTTAAATTTGGGGAGTGTGTGAGTAAGAGAGAGCCACCAAAAGTGGGGCATTATCCGGTTGATGGATTCTTGAATAATGCTTTGAATTTTAGGGCATCTGGTTTTGCTATTTTCTTGTGTTTGCCATGACTATTTTCTTGAGATCCCTATTTTTAGCCTTTTCTTGTGTTTGCTATGTTTTTTTCTTCTTGAACTATTTTTTCTTGCCTTTTCTTGCATCTTACAAGTAGGCTGCCATAGATTAATAAAAAAGTAAAAGATTTCTTGGTATTGATCTCAACTATAGGAGACCATGAACGAATGATTTCGTCACTACAGAAAACAATTAAACCTCAGTATAAATGGGGTATCACCTTGCATGAGAAGGTAAAGAGGAAAAGAAGAAGCACATGTGATGAAGAGTTTGAAGTGGGTCGTGTTGTCAAGAAAAGATCCACATACAAGATGAAGAAGCTCAAAAGCATGAAAAGAGAAAGAATTGTGCTTGATAAGCAAACGATGTCATCAGATTGAGACAATCTACTTTGGCTAATGATTTAAGGCCCTCAGTATTAATAGGCGTGAGAAAAAGAGATTAAAGCGCCAACGTCATTCGAAGATATTAAAGGTAGAAATAAGCTTTGCTGCAAGGATTTACGCGCAAGCAATTCAAGGTGTCCCGCAGGGGCAAGAATTTAAGAATTCACAAGAAGCATTGAAGATGCTTGATAAGGGGCATATGAAGACTTGAAGCATTCCAAACTACACAATGATGGTAGATCTTGAGATGGTCGCCTACGAAGATTGAATGTTTTCAATGAAGCAAAGAGATATGAAGAATGAGAATGACGAAGCAATGACAATTGAAGGAGTCCGTCCTTCCAATCAAGAGTTCATGATCACTGGATAAGTGAGCAAAGATCAGATGTTTTCCCATGATTCGAAAAAATGCAGAGAAAAACTACAAATGCTTATTTGAATTTAAGCGAGTAAACGTATGGAAAAATTAATTTTGAGAAAAAATTCAAAAAGAAAAAGAAATGAGACATTGTAGAACTAATGTTTTGATATAATAATTGAAAAATGTTTTGGACTGATTTAAAAAGTATTTAAAACATTTCCAAAGTCCAAACAACTTGAAATAATATTTAAGGAATTTTTCATAAAGGTTTTTCATGTTTTCAAAGGCCAATTTTAACAAAACTGACCAAGTGTTTCGAAACACCTTAGGGCGTTTCGAAACAGGTGCCTCCAGTGGCCAAAACGTTTCGATACTCGTATCGAAACGGGGCCAGCGTTTCGAAACAGGCTAGGCCGTTTCGATACGCCCACGTGGCACTGACCACAACGGTCATAAACCTCAACGGCTCTTTCCCAACTAACTTTTAAATGTAGGTCGTTTCGATACGGGCTTATAGCGTTCCGATACGCGTTCCGAAACGGCAAGGGGGTGTTCCGAAACGGGTACCCTGACAGACTGCAACGGCTCTTTCTATATTGAGGGTGTTTCGAAACGGCTTCGAGCGTTTCGAAATGGGGAGCTGCAGACTGCATTTATGGAGGGAATTAAAGGCTCCAACGACTCTATTTCAACCCCAACGGTCCTAAACGGCTATAAACTCAATTGGGAGTATAAAAGGGACCTCCAAGCATCAAGAGAAGACTAATGCTCATATTGTCAAACATCAAATGATCAAGAAATTGTCTTAGTGCTTAATTTGTCATTTCTTGTATAGACAAACACTAGTGAGCTAAAATTGTCAAATTTGCTCAAGTGTTTTAGGTTTTTGGGTGAGTGCTTCATTGTGCAAACAAACACCTATTAGAGGGTTTAAGTTTGCTTTCTTAATCTCTTTGTAAAGAGGGTTTTGATCAAGGCTTTGGGTAGAAGCTTGATCGGTTGTAAGGGTTTCCTCCTAATCCAAGAAAAGGGGACGAATCAGTTAGTGGATTGATTGAGAAATCCTTAGTGGGAAGCTAAGGTAGTGGATGTAGGTGCTTGTTAGAAGGCCGAACCACTATAATTCATTGTGTCCTTATTCTTTCTAGCTTCCTAAACCCTTCCACCTAAAAATCCACCTCTCCACCACTTGGTGAGCATAATCGGTTGAACGAATCGAGCACCCTAAAAACCCAACAATTGGTACCCTGACAGGGGGTGTTCCGAAACGGGTACCCTGACAGACTACAACGGCTCTTTCTATATTGAGGGTGTTTCGAAACGGCTTCGAGCGTTTCGAAACGGGGAGCTGCAGACTGCATTTATGGAGGGAATTAAAGGCTCCAACGACTCTATTTCAACCCCAACGGTCCTAAACGGCTATAAACTCAATTGGGAGTATAAAAGGGACCTCCAAGCATCAAGAGAAGACTAATGCTTCAATTGTCAATCAACAAATGATCAAAGATTGTCTTAGAGCTTAAATTGTCATTTATTGTATAGACAAACACTAGTGAGCCAAAATTGTCAAATTTTCTCAAGTGTTTTAGGCTTTGGGTGAGTGCTTCATTGTGCAAACAAACACCTATTAGAGGGTTTAAGTTTGCTTTATTTATCTCTTTGTAAAAGAGGGTTTTGATCAAGGCTTTGGGTAGAAGCTTGATCGGTTGTAAGGGTTTCCTCTTAATCCTAGAAAAGGGGACGAATCAATTAGTGGATTGATTGAGAAATCCTTAGTGGGGAGCTAAGGTAGTGGATGTAGGTGCTTGTTAGAAGGCCGAACCACTATAAATCATTGTGTCTTTTTACATTCTAGCTTCCACAACCCTTCCACCCAAATATCCACCTCTCCACCACTTGGTGAGCTAAGTTTGGTTGATCGAATCGAGCCCCATACAACTCAAAAATTGGTATCAGAGCTTGGCTCAATCGGTGAGGATTCACATCCTATTGAGAAGATCCGGCAAGCTCGATCACTAGTTCATCAACCGGCTCAAATGGCACAATCAATCGACAAACCGCCTTTCTTTGACGGAGACCACTACGCCCTTTGGAAGACTAAGATGAAATTCTTCATCAAATCAAGAGATTACAAGCAATGGGATGTAGTTGAAGATGGTCCGTTCGTGCCTCAAAGAAGTAAAGCGGAGTGGAGTGCCGACGATCGCAAGAAGATGGAGCTCAATTGCAAGGCCTTGCACATCTTGTTTTGTGCTTTTAGCTCATCCATCTATGAGAAGATGTCTTCTTGTGAGAGTGCCAAGGAGGTATGGGACAAGCTTGAAGTCACATACGAGGGGACAAATGAAGTCAAGGAGACCAAGATTGGGCTCCTAACCTTGGAGTATGAGAACTTCAAAATGGATCCGGAAGAGAACATCGAGAAGATGTTTGATAGGTTCTCCACCATCACCAATGGTCTCAAAGGTTATGGAGAAGCCATCCCGGAGGAGAAGCTTGTCCGAAAGCTCATCTACTCACTTCCCGAGTCTTGGGACTCAAAGAGGACCGCCATCATCGAAGCCAAAAATTTGAAGACTTTGAAGCTTGATGAACTTATGGGGTCTCTTCTCACTCATCAAATTATGAAGAAGAACAAGGAAGAGGAGAAGAAAAGGGAAGAAATTAGAGCTATGGGAGAGAAGAAAATCAAAGGGCTTGGCATCAATGCTAGTGCCATGGCTCTCAAATCCTCCACTTGCCATCATGTCTACTCAAGTGAAGAGGAGGATGAAGAAGAAAAGATAGTTCATCCCTTCAAGAAGTGTGCCCCGTTCATGAAGAAAGCCTTGAGAGAGCTTGAACGAAAACCTAAGAGAAAGGAGAGGGCAAGCACTTCAAGCCATAAGAAGAAGGCACATTTGGCTACTTGGAGTGATGAAGACTCCACCGACGATGAACAAGCCAACCTTTGCCTTATGGCCATCGAAGAAGATTCAAGGGTAACTTCTAATTCATCTACTTCATGTTCTTATTCCTTTGATGAATTACAAGATGCCTATGATGATTTGGTTTTAGATTTTAAAAGCCACATTTTGAAAAACAAAAAATTGGTTTCAAAGTTAACAATTCAAAATGATTTGCTTTCTAAAACCAAACTTGAACTTGAAGCAAAACTTGAAGAGTTTGAATTAAAATGTTTTGATTTACAAAAATTGCTTCAAAATGTTCAAAAAGAAAAAGATTTGATTTCCAAAGAGCTTGAAAAGAAAAACAATCTTGGAAAATCAAATTTTTATGTTAGACAATCTAGTGCCCCTAGATTTGTAAATGGAAAATGTTTTAGAAGTGTTTGGGTCCCAAAAGGACTTAATACTTCAACTAAAAGGGATGAAATTGAAAAATGGATTCCAAAGGGGACTAAATTTTGTGCAACTAACGTTTATGGATCCAAAGCAATTTGGATACCAAAAGTTACTTGATTGTCTATTGTAGGTGTGATGGAGATGTTCAACAAGTCAAACATTGAGGGGGAGCTCCATACACACAAGAAAGAACACTTGAAGAAGGAAGGCTTCACATCCTCCCTTGGGTTCAAGTGTTGGTAAAATTTCTAGTTGTTTTGATTTTATTAGTCTTATTTTTATTTAATTCAACTAGATGATCATATATGTTGGACTAACATTTCAATGATGCCTTGAGTAAGGGGGAGCCATTTTAAAACCAAATTCTTACTTTTGTCAAGTTTTTTTTTCTTCTATTATTATTTTTGAACTTAACGTTTTAAATCTTTTTGATATAACAAAAAGGGGGAGAAATGGTTTGAGAAATTGAATTTTCAAAATGAATAAAGGGGAGCCTTATGTGAATTAAAATTTTATTCTCTTATTCACATTTTATAAGTTAAAGGGGGAGAATTCCAAACAATTTTTCAAGTGGTTTTATTATATCAAAAAGGGGGAGATTGTAGAACTAATGTTTTGATATAATAATTGAAAAATGTTTTGGACTGATTTAAAAAGTATTTAAAACATTTCCAAAGTCCAAACAACTTGAAATAATATTTAAGGAATTTTTCATAAAGGTTTTTCATGTTTTCAAAGGCCAATTTTAACAAAACTGACCAAGTGTTTCGAAACACCTTAGGGCGTTTCGAAACAGGTGCCTCCAGTGGCCAAAACGTTTCGATACTCGTATCGAAACGGGGCCAGCGTTTCGAAACAGGCTAGGCCGTTTCGATACGCCCACGTGGCACTGACCACAACGGTCATAAACCTCAACGGCTCTTTCCCAACTAACTTTTAAATGCAGGTCGTTTCGATACGGGCTTATAGCGTTCCGATACGCGTTCCGAAACGGCAAGGGGGTGTTCCGAAACGGGTACCCTGACAGACTGCAACGGCTCTTTCTATATTGAGGGTGTTTCGAAACGGCTTCGAGCGTTTCGAAACGGGGAGCTGCAGACTGCATTTATGGAGGGAATTAAAGGCTCCAACGACTCTATTTCAACCCCAATGGTCCTAAACGGCTATAAACTCAATTGGGAGTATAAAAGGGACCTCCAAGCATCAAGAGAAGACTAATGCTTCAATTGTCAATCAACAAATGATCAAAGATTGTCTTAGAGCTTAAATTGTCATTTATTGTATAGACAAACACTAGTGAGCCAAAATTGTCAAATTTGCTCAAGTGTTTTAGGCTTTGGGTGAGTGCTTCATTGTGCAAACAAACACCTATTAGAGGGTTTAAGTTTGCTTTATTTATCTCTTTGTAAAAGAGGGTTTTGATCAAGGCTTTGGGTAGAAGCTTGACCGGTTGTAAGGGTTTCCTCCTAATCCTAGAAAAGGGGACGAATCAATTAGTGGATTGATTGAGAAATCCTTAGTGGGGAGCTAAGGTAGTGGATGTAGGTGCTTGTTAGAAGGCCGAACCACTATAAATCATTGTGTCTTTTTACATTCTAGCTTCCACAACCCTTCCACCCAAATATCCACCTCTCCACCACTTGGTGAGCTAAGTTTGGTTGATCGAATCGAGCCCCATACAACTCAACAGACATGTATTCATGTTTTAGGCATCCATATGGGCATGCACATCATAATTGCATTGAATATTGGATTTTTCAGGTACAAGAAGGACATTTCAGCAAAAGAACCCGTCCATTCGTTCGAGCATTAGGAGAATAGAACCCGTTTATTCATCCAAGCGTAAGGTGGATGAAACACTTTTTGGTACCCGCTTATTCATCCGAGCATGAGGAGGATGGAACCTTTTTTTAAAGCCTGTTTATTCATCCAAGCGTAAGGTAGATGAAACATTTTTTTAGAAGACCCGATTATTCATCCAAGCATAAGGAGGATGAAGTTTTTTTCCAGAAGATTTGCCTAGTCAGGTGTAAGGAAAATGGAGTTTGCTTATTCATCCAAGCATAAGGAGGATGAAGTTTTCCAGAAGATATGCTTATCTATTCGAGTACAAGGAGGATAGAACTCACTTATTCATCCAAGCATAAGGAGGATGAAAATTTTTAGAGATTTGCTTATTCTTCCAGGCATAAGGAGGATGAAAATTTTTCAGAAGATCCGCTTATCCGTTCAGGCGTAAGGAGAATGGTGTTCGCTTATTCATCCAAATATAATGAGGATAAAAATTTTCAGAGGCTTTGCTTATTCATCCAAGCATAAGGTGGATGAAATCGTTTGAAGTCTGTTTGCTTATTCATACAAGCATAAGAAGGATATAGTTTTCAGAAGAATTTGCATGTTCGAGTATCTGAGAGAATAGAACCCAACTCAACAATTCGGGCACTTGGGAGAATAGAACCCAGCTCAGCTATTCGAGCGTAAGGAGAATAGAATTGGCCTATTTGTTTGAGCATGAAACCCATCTCAACTATACTGGCATTTGGGAGAATAGAACCCAGCTTAGTTATTCGACCGTAAGGAGAATAGAATAGGCCTATCCATTAAGGCATTTGGAGATTGGAATCCACTCATCTATTCGGGCAAAAGGAGAATAGAACAAGCTTATCCGTTCGGGCATTTGGAGAATGGAGCCAATTTGGAAAATCGGTGAAAATTAGTGCCTTTTAGTCTTTGCTTTATTTCTGTTGCACAAAGATAAGCAAAGAGGGGCAGCTGTTGTCACTAAATTTTCACCTATTTTTTGTATTTAATTATTATTATGTATATTAGTATTATTAATATTTATTAATAAACCCAAAAAATAATAATTAAATAATATACAAAATATAATAAAAGAGCCCATTTTAAAATTGGTCCACTTAATAAATAATAGGGGCATTATATAATAAGGGTCCATGTTTTAAAAATAATAATAAAAGCCCATTTTAAATGAAATAAAGGGTCCATTTAGTTTAGTTAGGAGCCCATTTAAATAAAACAAAATAACCCATTTACCTTTGTTTTGTGCAGGATTAATAGAGGCCATTGGATTAAGGGAAGGAAGATCAAAGGGGCTAGGATGGATCAAATTTAAAAAAAAGGAAGGACCACTCGCACCCACGCGCCTCGCGCGTGTGGCACACGCGCGCGGGGCTGGTCTCTTCCCCCCAGCTTCGAAGCTGCCTAGAAAAGGGGAGGGGGTTGCCGCAGCACCACTGGTCACCGGCCACTGCCGTTTGAGGTACCGGCCGACTCCCCTCAGCCTCGTCGTTTCACCGCCGCTACCGCCACGTCCCCTCACCGCCGGCCACCTGCAAAAAAGGGAAAAGGGTGGTCAAACCCTACTCGAATTTGGAGAATTTTTCATCTGAAAATCCCTAGATTCGAGCCATTTTTTATCTGTAAAATCATAAATAGGCTCAATTCATGTTTTAGCTTGAGATTATGGGTTTGAAAACGGATTTTGGGGGAAGAATCAAGGGTTTGTGCTTTGAAATCAAGCATTCTTGCACCTATAAAACCCCCTTTTCACTTGTTCAAAACACACCAAATTATCCGAAAATCACCTCTAAAAATCCTCTGAAAATTGCTGAAAATTGTTCAAGCTTGGAATAGCTTTGGTTAGAGTTTTTGGGTTGGAAGCAAGCTTTTTTCTTCGGTGGCGATTGGAATCGATTCGAGTGGAGAAAGTTTGAGGTCTCTACACTTTCGGTAATTTCCTTTTTCCTTTTCTTTGTTTTTAATCTTATTTTCTTGGTTTAATTTTTGTTTGTTCATGTTCTTACGTTGCAATTTGGATTAGAGGATCGAAGTTGGTTTTAGGTAAAATTTCCTTTCTTTATTTTGTTTTTCTCATTTTTGTTTTAATCCTTTAGATTCTTAAATAAAATAAAGTGTAGTTTTGTTAAAAAATTGTGAACTTAAAAAATGAAATTAGGTTGTTTGATCCATTTGAGTAGGTAGATGGAAATTAAAAATGTTTGTTGTTACGAATTTAAAATTAGTGGTTAGATTGGAAAAAAATAAGAATTATGTTTAAAATAATAAAGTTTTAACAGTAAGAGTTTTTTTAGGAATAAAATAAGTGTTTTTTAAAAAAGGAAAATGAAAAATAAATAAAAAGGTTTTCTTAAGAAATTTAAAAAAGGGTTTAGAATTAGGGGTTCTTGATAATTTCATTTTAAAATAAAGGTGGGCTTTTTCTTTTAAAAAATAAGGGTTTTGAAAATAAAAGAAAATAAAAAAATGTCTTTGAAAGTTTTTGAAAAGAAAAGATTTCTAAGTACATGATAGAACAATAAGAGGTTTGAAAAAAATATAAAAAGTTTTGGTTTTGAAAATATAGGTTTTGAAAGAAAAAAAATTAGAAAAAGGATAAAACGTTTGAGAAATTTGAAAAATGGTGGAAAAAGATTTTTTTTACATTTAAATAAAATGGGTTATAAATAATATAAAACATATAAAATGAAAAAAGGTAAAAAATGTAAAAAGGAAAAGAAGGGTCTTAGTTTTAGGAAGTAAAAAGAAATAAAGGTTTTTTTAAAGAAGTAATTAAAAAAAGGAGAAAACACAAAAAAGAAAAATAATAAGTTTGCTTGCTTGTTTTAGAAATAGGTGAAAACTTAGGATTAGAGACTAAAGCTTAGATAGAGACTTCTTGTTGAAAAATGTTTCTTCGCAAAAAAATTATAAAATACACTTAAGTAAACTTAAACCTCAAATTAGGAACAAAAGACTTAGACGCTTTTAGGGCTTTTAAATAATCAAATTTAGAATTTAAATAAAATGCTCAACACACTAAATTTCTTTGTTGCTTGAAAAGTGAAAACATAATTTAATGCGGTGTCTTATCAAACGGGAATGACGGGTTAGCGTCAGAAATGTTGGCGATGATTAAAGTTCATCTCCCAGGCGATAAGACCGTTAAAATAGACTAATATTCATTAAACGGACAAGTAAAGTCGAACATTTTTGAACTTGCAAATTCCAGTTTTGAAAACTATTTTAAAACCAATTAGGTACCAATTTTGGGCGTTATGGGGGTGCTAACCCTTCTCCACGTGTAACCGACCCCCGAACATGTTTTCTGATTTTCGTAGACCAAAACCGTTGTTTTATTAAAACCAAAAAATATTTTATTAAAACAACCCTATTTTTAAAAGTGATCCAATCACACTTTTTTAAAAAAGATTGGTGGCGACTCCGTTGATTTTTAAAAGTGTTTTCAAAAAATAGTCGAAGCCCCCTCATAAAAAGGGTTGCGACAATCTCCAACAACAAATTTTAGGAAAGATAGAAAGAAAAAATAAATTAGGACAAAAAGTTTTTAGAGGAAAGATGAACAAAAATCAAAGAAAGACAAACATAAAGAAGATGAACGAAATTGTAAAACCCTTAATTTAACTTAACTTGATTTTGATATAATAAATATTTTAAGGATTTTTTTCAAATTAAATATAGTTTTTAAGTTCATAAAAAGATCAAATCGACAAGTAAAAATTTAACCCAAAATATTTTTAGGATTTAAAATTAATCCCCATAAAATTTTCTAAGTGCTTTCAAGCCAAAACTATAAATTTCGCATAGGCTTTTTGATACGGCTTAGGCCTGTTACGATACATTTTGCCACTGGAAATTTACAAATTGAACAAGTCTCGAAACGACTTCTACCCGTTTTGATACGACCTTTATCTGGGCAAGTCAAACATTGACTTTGTTTCGAAACGGCAGTTATCGTTTCGATACAGTGAGTTAAAATTTTCAAATTAAGCATTTAATATTTTCGACCGTTACTTGTCAGATAGCAAACTTTTCAAAATCAGAGCTCGTTTCGATACGGCCTAGGAAGGTCTCGAAACGATTTGCTATTGGAATTTTAACGAACTCAACAGTTTCAAAACCCATTTTCAAAACGGCCCCTATAGTTTCAAAACGGCCTCAAACGTTTCGATACGGCCTCGAACGTTTCGATACGGCCTCGAACGTTTCGATACGGCCCCTTTAATGCACTTAACGACTCTTTCCACTTTAGTCATGTTTTGAAACAGGTACGATTGTTTCGATATGGGTAGTTGCAGAACTGCATTTATAGAGGGAAAAGAGAGCCCCAACGGCTCTATTGATGATCTCAACCACCCAAACAACTAGAAATCAATGAGAAGGTATAAAAGGAAGCATTTTAAGCACCAGTAACAACTATTGAGCCTTCAAGCAACATCAAAGAATTCAAATCCAAACCTTGTTTATTTTAGAATCAAATATTTGTACCCAACTCCATTGTGATTTTCATTGTAATTTTTATTGTGAGTTTGGGGAGTGTTTGATTGTAATTGGGTAAACATTATCCTTAGAGATGCATTTGTAAAGTTTACCAAAAACCATTCTTTGTAAGAGTGGGTAGATTAAGCTTTAGGTAGGAAGCTTAATCAAAATTGTAAGGTTTCATCTTCATCCAAGAAAAGGGGAAGAATCAATTATGGATTGGTTGAAAATCTTTAGTATGAGCTAAGGTAGTGGATGCAAAATTCATTTAGGAACTTGAACCACTGTAATTGCCTTGTGTCCAAATTTTCACGCATCAAAATTTTCCCACCAAATTTTTAATTACCAACTCACCCCCTTTTGGCCATTTGCAATTGTTGATTAACTCAACACTTGGTATCAGAGCTACAATCATTGGAAGGATTACAACCCTCTTGAGTCAATTCTAGGAGAGTTTGATCAACAACAACTTGAAGCAATGACATCCACCTCCGGCCCCAACCTCTATGAGTCTCAATCCATCACCAAACCACCATTTTTCAATGGGGATAACTACCCATATTGGAAGAATCAGATGCGTCTCTTCATCAAATCCAACGATTACATGGTATGGGACGTTGTAGAAGACAGACCAACCATCCCAATGAAAAGAGATGGTGAAGGAAGATTAGTCCCAAAGGTCAAAGCCGAGATGACTGATGAAGATAGAAGAAGGTTGCAAGTCAATGACAAAGTCTTGCATATGATCTTTTGTACTCTCGGTCCCGATATCTATTCAAAGGTATCTTCCATCGAAAGCGCCAAGGAAGTTTGAGATACCCTCGAGACGACATATGAGGGAACTAGTGATGTCAAGGAAACAAAGATTGGGTTGCTCAATTTAAGCTATGGAATTTTCAAGATGGACCCCGATGAGAGCGTCTCCAAGATGTTTGATCGATTTTCGGTTATCGTCAATGGTTTGAAAGGCTTCGGTGAAGTTATACCCGAAGACAAGCTAGTTAGGAAGCTACTCTATTCTCCTCCGAAATCTTGGGATGGTAGGAGAACGACTATCATTGAAGCTAGAGATTTGAAGACTTTCAAGCTTGATACCCTTGTTGGATCTCCACTAACTCATGAGATCATGAAACAAGGAAGAGAAGAAGAGAAGAAAGTTTAGAAGAAAAAGATTGGAATCGCACTCAAAGCTTCATACAAAGATAGCGATTCTATTGATGAGGAAGATGGGGAGATGGCCATGTTGGCCAAACGATTCACTCATTTTATAAAGTCCAACCGAGGGAGAAAATTCAATAGAAAAAGGGACTTCAAGAACAAGAGCAAAGAAGAAGAGAAAGACCAAATCACTTGCTATGAGTGCAAGAAGACCGACCATATCCGATCCGAGTGCCTTCAATTGAGAAAGAAAAGCTTTGGGAAGAAGAACAAGCTCAAAGCTCAAGTGGAAACTTGGAGTGATGATGAGTCATCTGGGAAGAAGGAGGAAATGGCCAACCTTTGTTTCATAGCATTTAAGGATGAACAAGTGGTACACTCTAACTCATCTCTTACGTATGATGAAATATATGATGAGTTACAAAATGTGTATGATGAATTGGTTGACAAATATAAATAGTCAAATTTGAAAAACACGAAAATCACTTCCGATTTGAAAAATCAAAACGAGTCTCTTTCAAAAACCAATTCAAAGAAAAGAAGGTTTTATATTTAATGAATCTTTCAAATGATCTAAAAAAGAAAAATGTTGATTTAGAAAAACTTCTTTCTGATTTTCAAGATTATTACACAAAGGAGGTGGATAATCTTAAAACCTCTATTACTATTGGGAGAAATAATTTTGAGAAAGGAAATTCTTCTAAAACCCAAAATGTAAAAAGAAAACCTTTTTATCCTAAACAAAGAAAATTATCAAAGCAATATAAAAATAAAAGAATTAGGAGTGTTTGGGTTCCTAAGGAACTAGTAACTTCTAAGAATTATGATGCTATGTCTCTTTGGATTTCTAATGGAACCAAGATTTTGGAGGCTAACACATATGAACCCAAAATGATTTGGGTACCAAAAACCAAAGCCTAATTTCTTTGTTTGTAGGGGGAGAATTGCTACAAGGCCAATGCTTCAAGTCAAAACACTTGGTACCTTGATAGTGGATGCTTAAGACATATGACCGGAGACAAGAGTAGATTCAAGGAGCTCAAACCAAAGCATGGTGGAGTAATGACATTTGGTGACAACTCCAAAGGCCATATTGAGGGTATTTGCTCCATTGGTAACCACTCTTCCATATTCATTAAAAATGTCTTATATGTCAATGGTCTTAAGCATAATTTATTGAGCATTAGTCAATTATGTGATAAAGGTTTTAATGTTCTCTTTGATAAAAATGGTTACAAAATAATGAACATTAAAACAAATCAATTGATGCTCATAGAGAATAGGATTGGAGATATCTACATGGTGCATTTAGATGACATTCAGACATCTCATTCATGTTTAGTTGCATATGATGAACATGGCTCATGGCTTTGGCATATAAAATTAGGACATGCTAGCATGAGTGTTTTAGAAAAATTAGTTTCCCTTAATCTAGTTAGAGGTTTACCCAAACTTAAGTTCTCTAATGATAAAATATATGATGCATGCTCTAAGGGTAAACAAGATAGAACCTCAATTAAATTCATTAATGATGTCTCTACTAGTAGATGCTTACAATTGATTCATATGGATCTTTTTGGGCCAATTAGGACTATGAGTTTGAGTGGTAAATCATATGATTTTTGTACTTGTTGATGACTATTCTAGGTTTACTTGGGTTCTATTCTTAAGTACAAAAGATAAGGCTTTAGAAAAATTCATCACATTTTCAAAAATAACTCAAAATGATCTTGAGCTTAAAATCACTCACATTAGAAATGATCATGGAACCGAGTTTCAAAATTTGGGTTTTGAAGAGTTTTTAAATGAAAATGAGATTAGCCACAATTTTTCCGCACCTCGCACTCCTCAACAAAATGGGTTAGTTAAGAGGAAAAATCGAACTTTAGAAGAAATGGCTAGAATCATGCTTTGTGAAAATAATTTACCTAAATATTTTTTGGCGGAAGCCACAAATACCTGCTTGCTACATCATAAATTGAGTAATGATTAGGCCAATTTTGAAGAAAATACCATATGAGATTTTAAAATCGAAGAAGCCTAACATTAGCTATTTTCATCCATTTAGTTGCAAGTGTTTTGTTTTAAACAATGGGAAAGACAACTTAGGATGTAACCCCTTCGTCCCGGCCTAGCCAACAGACTAGACTGAATAAGTTACACAGGGAAAACTGAAGCGAAACCCGCTAAGGTCTCACTCCGATTAGCAACCATATTTTTTTGTTTATTATTTATTATCTTGTCAAGATACCACGATTAACTCTAGGTGAGAAGGCAACAACGGAAAAGCAAACATAGATTCGAATCGAGCAGAGGGCATACAATAATTTAAAATTACTATATAGTTTGTTATACAAATTACATACATACGAGGAAAAACCATCATAAAGGATACATATAAACTCAATTGGGAATAATACAAGCCTTAGGGACTATGTAACCCCCTCGTCCCGGTCTGGCCGGATGACCGGTCCGAGTGGACCACACGGGGAAAACCGAAGCGAAATCCGTTAAGGTTCCCCCTCGGTTAACAACCCTAATTTTTTTCATTTTAAAATCTTGTCTAGATGGATATTAAACCCTAAGTGATCATACAGCGGAAGCAACAACAAATAAAACAATCAAACGAACTCAACAATCATGATTACAGCCCAATTTTAACTTAAACTGCAGGCGGTATCGATACACCTAAGGGGTGTATCGATACCCCTTGACTAGGTCAACTGGTCAGAGTCAACCAGTGGAGACCGTATCGATACGCCCTTGGAGGGTATCGATACTCTCCCCAACGGTTGACTTCTCACGGTCAACGCTAAGAGGACCGTATCGATACGCCAGGGACCTGTATCGATACCAAAATGGACAGTAGCTCCAGTGACCAAAATGGTATCGATACTCCTCCTCGCGTATCGATACACGAGGCCTAGAACAAGAAGGCGGTATCGATACCAGACCAACCGTATCGATACCCCTGTACAGCAAAGCCTCCAAACTCAACTAAAACGAACAAGACTCGGACCTAGATGCAATTTAGGACTTCCCTAGACCCAAACAAGCATTCATACAACATTCACATACCACCAAATAGCCATACAAACACTCAACAAGTATAAACATCAGGGAAATCATGCAATAGACCCAAGATGGCATTCAAGCATTCAAGTTCATACATCAACATTCAAACATGAAGGCAACCTCAAGAAACACATAGCTAACATTCATAATAAGCAAATTAGGCATGGATACAATTCAAACATGGCAACACAAGCCATACAAAAGCGTGATAACATGGAGTCTAAACAAGCTCCTAAACAACCAACAATCATCCATCAAAAGACACATGTCCCATTGCTTAAACTATTACACGTTTAACATTAAAACTCATACTTGAAGTACTCAAGGCTAACAACCACACTTGGAGCCTTCCACTTGCGCAAGCAACCCACGAACTAAGGATCTGCAATGTTGAACAAAGAGAGCGTAAGCAATGATGCTTAGTGAGGGTGTACTCTTAAAACAAACCTCAACATTGCAGGGCCCGAGCACGATCTAGCCAAGGCAAATCACATATTTACCAAGGATCCACAAACCATAAGATAGAGATGCATGAGCATTAATCAATATAACATGCCATGATCATAAGCTCAATTCCACAATACAAGTAATCACATTTAAGCATCCAATTAAAGCTCATATATCTCAACACATTGATACACATATCAAACAACATTGGCACCTAGCTATGACTCAAATACGCGGATAAACATGTTGGAAACTCACATCCAACAACCACATTACCTCACGGTGGGATTACACTCATCACCGGTCTCGCAGAGGGGATTCCACTCATCCTCACGCCCCATCGATGGGATTCCACTCATCACCGACTATATACAAATACAATTTCCGGGCGAACCCGTACTCCTCCTTGGTGACTCAACGCCACCAAGGCCACGCGCGACTTTTGACTCATGTGTACACACTAACATCCTAATGATCGATCATTTGTATTCAAGTATACTAGTGCCAATATTTACTCATTTCACATTACTCATTTCAATCAATTCCGTGCTTAGCACGTACTATCCAACAACCATCATCATGCATGTCTCAAGCATCACAATTCATGTCTCATCTCACATGTATAACACCATATACATAAGCATTCATATCACATTTCATACGAGACATACACAACCATATACATGAGTTCATCCAAAGGCTCTAGATCAAGTTTAGGATTAGGCTACCACCCCAATCCTAACTCTAGGTGGGTCTACCAAGCCCGACCTAGTCCATATACTCGAACCAAACATTTTAAATCCATTTAAAACATTTAACCACTCACCTAAGCTCCCAAGCTTAAAGACCAAGCAAGCGACCACCTTCAACTTCCCGGATTTACTTCCGACGCTTCACCGATGTCCAACCTTGATTCTAATCAATCCCAAACACAAACAAAACATCCACAATCAAAAGCTCATCATCGGAACTAACCCGGATTAACATTTTCACGCAACCAACACTCAAAGTCAAGCCCAAAACAGAATTTCCGAGCAACCCACAAAACCCACTGAAATCTTCCATTTCAAGCACCCAAACAACCATCAAATACACCCAAAGTGACCCTCATATATCATACTAACATCAGCCCTCAAAAACCAACATTAAACCACCCCAAAAACCACTTTAAAACCCTCCTAAAACCCCCTTGAAACACAAATCCGAAAATCATTACAAAACCTTGTAAAAATTAGGTATGTTGGACCTTTTGGACAACAAATGACTCATCTAACATTACCAAATCAAAAGCTTAACTTAAAGTTAACATTTTTAATTCAAAACTCAAAAACCTCAAAATACAAAATCAAGGGTTTTAATGAAAACTAAAGGTATAGACATGTAGAGGAAAGTGAGGACAAGTTAGAAACGTTTTTACCTTTCAAGAATCACCAAGGATGAATGTGTATGGTGATGGAATAGTAGAGAGGGTGAGAGGGGCTCTATTTCACGTTGGTGGAGAAGAAGATGAATAGGGGAGTTGGGTTTTCTCTTTTAATTATTTTGTTTCATCTTAAAAGTCAAAAGGCCATTTTGCCCTTAATGAAGGGAGACATTTACAAGGGTGGAAATCCATGACTATTGGGTTTAAATCAAAATAGGCCCAACACAATTTATTTTGGAAGCAAAACCCGAACATCGTTTTAATTATAAAACCGAGCCCAAATAATATTAAAATATTATTTTTATCTAACCCCTAAACCCGGGTGTTACAACTCTCCCCCACTTAAGGAATTTCGTCCCCGAAATTACCTGGTGGAAACAGATACGGAAACTGCTCAACCATATCCGCCTTTCTCTCCCACGTGGCCTCTTCCACACCTCTATGCCTCCACAACACCTTGACCAACTCTATGGTCTTGCCACGCAACACCTTGCTATCTGAAGCAAGTATCTCAACGGGCTCTTCATTATAGGACAAATCCGAATTTAACTCTATCTCCTCAACGGGCATCACGTGAGAAGGATCCGATCTATATCTCCTAAGCATAGACACATGAAAGACATCATGGATCTTTTCTAACTCAGAAGGTAACTTCAAACGATAAGCTACAGGCCCAATCCGCTCAACTATCTCATACGGACCAATGAATCTCGGACTCAACTTGCCCTTTCGGCCAAATCTCATTACCTTCTTCCTCGGAGATACTTTCAGAAACACTTTCTCACCCACTGAGTACTCAACCTCTTTCCTCTTTAAATCTGCATAAGACTTCTGACGATCGGAAGCTGCTTTCAAACGGTCACATATCAACTTTACTTTGTCGGTGGTCCCCTTAAGCAAGTCTGGCATAGGTAACAATCTCTGACCTGTTTCAGCCCAACAAATCGGAGTCCTACATCGCCTACCATACAAAGCCTCATAAGGTGCCATCTGAATACTAGACTGATAACTGTTGTTGTAAGCAAACTCAACCAATGGTAAGTGCTTCTCCCAAGAGCCCTGGAAGTCAATCACACAACAACGAAGCATATCCTCTAGAATCTGTATCACTCGCTCTGACTGCCCATCGGACTGCGGATGGTAAGACGTGCTGAAATGCAAACGGCTACCTAGAGCACTATGCAAGCAACCCCAGAACCTCGAAGTAAACCTAGGATCCCTATATGAAACAATGGACTTTGGAACCCCATGAAGTCTCACAATCTCACGGATATACAAGTTTGCCAACTTGTCTAAGGAATCCGTAGTGTTCACTGCTAAGAAGTGAGCACACTTAGTGAACCTATCGACAATCACCCAAACAGAGTTCTTCTTCGTAGGAGACAAAGGCAACCCTGACACAAAATCCATGGTGATCCTCTCCCATTTCCATTCCGGAATCTTCAAAGGCTGTAGCAAACCTGAAGGAACCTGATGTTCTGCCTTCACTCTCTGACAAACCATACAACGGCTCACATACTCGGCTACATCTCTCTTCAAACCAACCCAGAAGTAATCATCCATCAAATCTCGGTACATTTTGGTACTACTCGGATGCATAGAAAAGGGACTCGAATGTGCTTCACTCAGAATCTGACGTCTCAACTCAACATCTTCTGGTACAACAATTCTATCTCTAAAGCACAACAGGTTCTCACCACTGAAACTATACTCGATTGGTCTTCCTTCGGCTATGTCCTGAACATGAGGAACTAAACTCGCATCTTGCAACTGCTTCTCTCTAATCAACTGAATCAAAGAAGGCTTCACTTGCAACTCGGTGATCAAACCACCATCATCGGACACACTCAATCTAGCAAACATAACTCTCAACTCAACGGCCACTTTTCTACTCAAAGCATCAGCTACTACATTCGCTTTACCCGGATGGTACTCAATGGTCAAATCATAATCTTTTAGCAACTCTAGCCATCTTCTCTGTCTCAAATTCAACTCTTTATGTGTCATCAAATACTTCAAGCTCTTGTGATCGGTGTAAACAATACACTTCTCACCATACAAGTAATGACGCCAAATCTTCAATGCAAACACAACTGCGGCTAGCTCTATATCATGAGTAGGATAGTTCTTCTCATGGATCTTCAACTGTCTAGAAGCATAAGCAACAACTCTTCTCTCTTGCATCAAGACACATCCTAAACCTACGTAGGAAGCATCACTGTATATCACAAACTCCTTACCGGAAACAGGTTGCACTAACACTGGAGCATTCGTCAAAGCTTCTTTCAATTTTTCAAAGGCCTTCTGTCTTGCATCTGACCATTCAAACTTGACTCCCTTTTGCAACAATTTAGTCAAAGGAGCAGCTACCCTAGAGAAACCGTCAACAAATCTCCTATAGTAACCGGCTAATCCTAGGAAAACTCCTAATCTCGGTCACGGACTTAGGCTGTTTCCACTCAACAATCGCCCCAATCTTCGAAGGATCAACTCGGATACCTTCGGCCGAAACAACATGGCCAAGAAACACAACCTCTCGAATCCAGAACTCACATTTACTAAGCTTCGCATACAACTGACTGCTCAACAATCTCTGTAAAATAAGTCTCAAGTGCTCATCATGCTCTTCTTCTGTCTTCGAGTACACAAGTATGTCATCAATGAAAACAACTACAAAACGGTCTAGATAGTCTCTAAAAATTCTGTTCATCATGTCCATGAATGCTGCTGGTGCATTCGTGAGCCCAAATGGCATCACAAGAAACTCATAGTGACCATATCTAGTCCTAAAAGCTGTCTTCGGAACATCACACTCTTTCACCTTTAACTAATAGTACCCGGATCTCAAATATATCTTAGAGAACACTGACGCACCTCTCAACTGATCAAACAAATCATCTATACGGGGCAACAGATACTTGTTCTTCATAGTCAACTGATTCAGCTGTCTATAGTCAATACACATGCGCATACTACCATCTTTCTTTTTCACAAACAACACGGGAGCACCCCACGGAGAACTACTAGGCCTAATGAAACCACGGTCTAATAACTCTTGCAACTGACTCTTCAACTCCTTCGGAGCCATGCGATACGGAGCTATCGAAACTGGATTAGACCCTGAAACTGTCTCAATCACAAACTCAACATCTCTGTCAGGAGGCAAACCCGACAACTCTTCAGGAAACACATCCGGAAAGTCACACACTGTTCTGATATCTTTCGGTCTAGCTTCACTCATATCCAGATTCATAACATAAGCTAAATAAGCCCCACACCCAGAGTCCATCAACCTATGAGCCTCTAAAGCTGACACCACATTAGACAAGAACTTAATGTTCTCGCCTACTACTACTACCTCGTAGTCATCAGAGAGCTTCAAAGAAATTCTCTTTGTTTCAAAATCCACACTAGCCCGATGCTCAACCAACCAGTCCATACCCAAAATAATGTCAAAACCATAGAAAGGAAGTTCCATCATATCAACTGAGAACACATGACCCTGAATCTTCAGTGGACATCTCCTATACATACGTCTAACCACAACTGTCTCACCAAAGGAACTAGTAACATGCATACCTACATCTAAGATCTCAACAGGGATATCTAACTTCTGTGCATGCTCACTCAAAATGTAGGAATGCGTAGAACCCGAATCAACCAAAGAAAGCAAAGACTGTAACTCGAAATTACCTGCTATCACATCGGTGTCGTTCCCGGCCTCTCTCTGAGCATAAACTCTCGCTGGTCCTCCCGCCTCTGGCTGCACTGCCACAACATGAGCAAGGTTCCTCTGAGCATCTACCCTAGGTGCATCAGCCCTAGGCTGGAAGTAGCCACGACCGCGCCCACGGCCTCTCTGAAAACCATTCGCTCTCGCAGGAGCCTGAGCAATGTTCGGTGCCTGATGCGGACAATCCCTCCTAAAGTGGTCCCTCGAACCATAGTTCCAACAAGCATGGAAGTTACCCTAACACTCACCAGTGTGTTGTCTCCCACAACGGGTACACTCAGGCAAACGCCCTCCTCCTCTATGGCCCTGATGGCCCCTACCATGGTGGCCACCGCCACGTCTATGGTCAAACTGATGTCCGCCACCTCTGTGCCTCTTGGCGTCTCTACTATCAAAGTGGTTATGCCTCTTGCCAGAACTAGAACCACCAGATCGTTTGGCCGAACCCAAACTATGCTCTAAATCCTTGGCCCTCGCGACCAACACATCAAAGTCCGAGTAGTCAGAAGCTAGTGTATACCTCTTAACCTCTTCGTTCAATCCGTAACGGAATCGGTTACAGCGTTCCACTTCCGTAGGAACCAACTCTGGTGCATACTGACTCAAGCGAACAAAGCGAATCTCATAGTCAGTCACAGAAGAATCTCCCTGAGTAAGAGCCATGAACTCTCTCTTCTTCTCATCTAGGTACCTTGGTCCCAAGTACCTCTTCCTGAAAGCAAACTCAAATAAATCCCAATCTATCTCCGTCTCAGGAACCCCGGTAGTAATGGTGACCCACCAGGTGTAGGCATCACCCTGAAGCAACGAGATCACACAACCCAGTCTACGTGCACCCGCACAACCCATCTGAGCCAAGATTCAGACTGTCTTCTCCAACCATAACTCTGACCTCTCCGGAGTAGATCCTCTAAACTCCTCGGCCCCCAAGCTACGGAGCCTCTCCAAAGGTAGACTAGTATCGTCACACCTAGGCTGAGCTGCAGCCTGAGCTCCCGCAACTGCGGCCTGAAAAGCTCCCGCTATCGCTTGCACCAGCGGAGTCATATCAATTCCAGCTGGACCTTGGCCACCTTGGCCACCTTCAGGTCCATCTCCTTCAGCTCCATCCTCGCCTCCAGCTCCAGGCGAAGGAGGTGGTGGTGGTGGAGGTGGTGGAGGAGCGCCAACTCTCGCGGCCACCGGCCCTTCCAGGTGAGCCTCCACACCAACAGCCGGCTCAACAGGAGCCGCAACCCGTGGTTCCTGACGAACCACTCTCGGTCTACCTCTCGGTCTAGACATCGCTCTCACAGATATCAACTACAACCACAACAACAAAACATACAAGCTGGGTTAGCAAGGCAAGGCTTCCAAGTGTTCAAGTACGTTCCCTCACTAAAAATCATTTTTTCCAATGTAATAGTAGCAATGGGACTCACACACACATGCTTTGAATAAAACAAGCAACATACTTGTCAAACAAGCAACTATTCTTACAAAGCAAGCCAACACCGTGTATATTAATCAACAACTTAAACTTACCTCACTTACCTGCCCAAGGTCTCGGTAACCTTAGGCTCTGATACCAACAAGTGTAACCCCCTCGTCCCGGTCTGGCCGGATGACCGGTCCGAGTGGACCACATGGGGAAAACCGAAGCGAAACCCGTTAAGGTTCCCCCTCGGTTAACAACCCTAATTTTTTTTCATTTTAAAATCTTGTCTAGATGGATATTAAACCCTAAGTGATCATACAGCGGAAGAACCAACAAATAAAACAATCAAACGAACTCAACAATCATGATTACAGCCCAATTTTAACTTAAACTGCAGGCGGTATCGATACACCTAAGGGGTGTATCGATACCCCTTGACTAGGTCAACTGGTCAGAGTCAACCAGTGGAGACCGTATCGATACGCCCTTGGAGGGTATCGATACTCTCCCCAACGGTTGACTTCTCACGGTCAACGCTAAGAGGACCGTATCGATACCAAAATGGACAGTAGCTCCAGTGACCAAAATGGTATCGATACTCCTCCTCGCGTATCGATACACGAGGCCTAGAACAAGAAGGCGGTATTGATACCAGACCAACCGTATCGATACCCCTCTACAGCAAAGCCTCCAAACTCAACTAAAACGAACAAGACTCGGACCTAGATGCAATTTAGGACTTCCCTAGACCCAAACAAGCATTCATACAACATTCACATACCACCAAATAGCCATACAAACACTCAACAAGTATAAACATTAGGGAAATCATGCAATAGACCCAAGATGGCATTCAAGCATTCAAGTTCATACATCAACATTCAAACATGAAGGCAACCTCAAGAAACACATAGCTAACATTCAGAATAAGCAAATTAGGCATGGATACAATTCAAACATGGCAACACAAGCCATACAAAAGCGTGATAACATGGAGTCTAAACAAGCTCCTAAACAACCAACAATCATCCATCAAAAGACACATGTCCCATTGCTTAAACTATTACACGTTTAACATTAAAACTCATACTTGAAGTACTCAAGGCTAACAACCACACTTGGAGCCTTCCACTTGCGCAAGCAACCCACGAACTAAGGATCTGCAATGTTGAACAAAGAGAGCGTAAGCAATGATGCTTAGTGAGGGTGTACTCTTAAAACAAACCTCAACATTGCAGGGCCCGGGCACGATCTAGCCAAGGCAAATCACATATTTACCAAGGATCCACAAACCATAAGATAGAGATGCATGAGCATTAATCAATATAACATGCCATGATCATAAGCTCAATTCCACAATACAAGTAATCACATTTAAGCATCCAATTAAAGCTCATATATCTCAACACATTGATACACATATCAAACAACATTGGCACCTAGCTATGACTCAAATACGCGGATAAACATGTTGGAAACTCACATCCAACAACCACATTACCTCACGGTGGGATTACACTCATCACCGGTCTCGCAGAGGGGATTCCACTCATCCTCACGCCCCGTCGATGGGATTCCACTCATCACCGACTATATACAAATACAATTTCCGGGCGAACCCGTACTCCTCCTTGGTGACTCAACGCCACCAAGGCCACGCGCGACTTTTGACTCATGTGTACACACTAACATCCTAATGATCGATCATTTGTATTCAAGTATACTAGTGCCAATATTTACTCATTTCACATTACTCATTTCAATCAATTCCGTGCTTAGCACGTACTCACCAACAACCATCATCATGCATGTCTCAAGCATCACAATTCATGTCTCATCTCACATGTATAACACCATATACATAAGCATTCATATCACATTTCATACGAGACATACACAACCATATACATGAGTTCATCCAAAGGCTCTAGATCAAGTTTAGGATTAGGCTACCACCCCAATCCTAACTCTAGGTGGGTCTACCAAGCCCGACCTAGTCCATATACTCGAACCAAACATTTTAAATCCATTTAAAACATTTAACCACTCACCTAAGCTCCCAAGCTTAAAGACCAAGCAAGCGATCACCTTCAACTTCCCGGATTTACTTCCGACGCTTCACCGATTTCCAACCTTGATTCTAATCAATCCCAAACACAAACAAAACATCCACAATCAAAAGCTCATCATCGGAACTAACCCGGATTAACATTTTCACGCAACCAACACTCAAAGTCAAGCCCAAAACAGAATTTCCGAGCAACCCACAAAACCCACTGAAATCTTCCATTTCAAGCACCCAAACAACCATCAAATACACCCAAAGTGACCCTCATATATCATACTAACATCAGCCCTCAAAAACCAACATTAAACCACCCCAAAAACCACTTTAAAACCCTCCTAAAACCCCTTTGAAACGCAAATCCGAAAATCATTACAAAACCTTGTAAAAATTAGGTATGTTGGACCTTTTGGACAACAAATGACTCATCTAACATTACCAAATCAAAAGCTTAACTTAAAGTTAACAAAGTTAACATTTTTAATTCAAAACTCAAAAACCTCAAAATACAAAATCAAGGGTTTTAATGAAAACTAAAGGTATAGACATGTAGAGGAAAGTGAGGACAAGTTAGAAACGTTTTTACCTTTCAAGAATCACCAAGGATGAATGTGTATGGTGATGGAATAGTAGAGAGGGTGAGAGGGGCTCTATTTCACGTTGGTGGAGAAGAATATGAATAGGGGAGTTGGGTTTTCTCTTTTAATTTTTTTGTTTCATCTTAAAAGTCAAAAGGCCATTTTGCCCTTAATGAAGGGAGACATTTACAAGGGTGGAAATCCATGACTATTGGGTTTAAATCAAAATAGGCCCAACACAATTTATTTTGGAAGCAAAACCCGAACATCGTTTTAATTATAAAACCGAGCCCAAATAATATTAAAATATTATTTTTATCTAACCCCTAAACCCGGGTGTTACAGACTAAAATGCAACATTCGGAAACCTTCAAAGGTGCCATTTAAGAGTTTTAACTGCTTGTGTTTCGAAACAGGCTTGCCCGTTCTGAAACGCGGGCTCCATTCAAAAAGCAAAGGCCAAGCCGAGACAAAACGATCTCACCTTGTTCCGGAACGGAGGCTTCTAGTGACAAAACATATCGGAACGGGTTTTGAAACAGAGGCTCACAGTGGCAAACTGTATCGAAACGGGTTCCGAAACGGGGGCTCACAGTGTCAAATCATATCGAAACGACACCACCCTGTTCCGATACGAGTACCCTTGGAGCTGTCGACCGTTCCGAAACCATATCGAGCGTTTCGAAACGCCTGCACATATATTGGCCCGAAATCATACTTTGACACCTCCAAACATCTCCAAACTTGTCCCGAATCATCAAAACCACATAGCAACATATCATACATACATTCTAAATGCAGAGTACCCTAATCACAACATTAGACATGCATTCAAGCAACAATTGGATTTCAAGCCCTAAGCTCACATGAACACTTAAATTCAAAAACACTAACATGTCAAAACACAAAGCAATTCATACATGGCCACATTAAACCTCAACATAACATAGTATCACCATTTCAAGCATGCTAGAAACATAGACAAGCCAATGTATAGGAGTTTGATCACCAACTCCTTAACATACAATCTAGCAATCCCATTGTCTAAGTGTTATTACAAACTATAAAACCATACTTGAGCCAACCAAGAACTCCGAGAAACTCCTCCCTTTCCCACTTGCCTCCTAAAGCCTCTAACGATCTGCATTGTTGGAAAAAGGAGAGAGCGTAAGCTTAATGCTTAGCGAGCGGAGCTCTAAAACACAACAACAATGCTGTTTTAAACCATTTTCTTGGATTTAAAGCAAAACCATTTAAGGAAAGATGTAAGGAAACACAAACATCAACAATACATGGTATGCACATGTATAACCAATACCCGGTGGGACTACACATCACCGTTCACAACAACTAGTAGTTTTCCGATGGGACTACACATCACCGTACTCTTCTACTAGTTAGTACCAGTGGGACTACACATCACCGTATTTACTACTAAAGTTTCCAACTTTAGTAGTCTTCCTAGCGCGTTGGTGCGGCGCGAGACGAAGATGAGGCTCCCCTAGGGTTTTTCTTGAGATTCAATCTAGACCGTCAAATCTCAGCAGATCTGACGGTTGTGGAGAGGGGCAGCGCGAGGTCATGAGATGGCTCCTAGGGTTTTCCTCGGGCTTCATCTGGATCGTTGATCTCGAGCCAGATCCAGCGGCTGGGGTTTGTGGCTGCTGCATCACAGAACATGGGATTATGGTTAGTTTAGGGTTTCTGTTTGCTGGGCTTGTTGGGCTTGGGCCCTATAATGTATGATTATTGTTATTTATTTTTGGGCTTTTGTATGGACTTTATTTATTTAATCCAAATGTAATGGACTTTTATTATTATTTTTTATTTTAATCAATGTTTATTATGGGCCTTTTTTATTATGTTTTATTTTAATAATAATAATAACGATTACTGGTAATAATTAATATAATAACAATAATACTAATAATATTAACAATAATAATAAGAATAATAACGTTTAATAAATAATAGTAATAATAAAAATAACGCTATATAATAACAATAATGAATGATAGACATGATGATGATAATATTCATAATAGGAATAATACTTTAATAATACTAAAAGAGTAATAATAAAAATATAAGGTAATAATAGTATACATGTATATATTTTTTCTTGTCGTTTTTTTTATTTTTTTAATTATACAACAACACAATGTAAGCCCTATATCAACACAAACTTAAGGGGTCCAATGTCTGGACAAAATTAGTGGTTACAACTGCCCCTCTTTGCTTATACTTGTTGAACAAGAATAAAGCAAAGACCATAAGCACTAATTTTGTCCTACTTCCCTGTCGGACGGTTTACTCCACGAAGTAGCCACACGATTCCAAGTGATTCTTCTTCCCCAAGTCTTTTGATCGTGAATTCTCCCCTCAGATGCCCCGAACAGGTAGACAGATAGCCTTCCCTTCTTCTTTCTTTTTTTGTTTTTTTGCTTCTTTTGATCACCCGAATAGATGGGTATTTTTCCATTCTCCAAGCGCCTGAACGGATAGACGGGTTCTATTCTCCAAGTGCCCGAATAGATAGGCGAGTTGTATATATCTTTGCCTCGAGCTCTGAGTATCGGCCTCCTTTTCTCTAAAATCTTTTGGCTTTGAGTTTCTGCCTCCTTTTCCATGAGCTTTGAGTATCTGCCTTCTTTGCTCTAAAATCTTGGGCTTTGAGTTTCTGTCTCTTTGCCCTGAAATCCTGTCGTGGCGAGTCTGAAATCTTTCGCCTGAAATCCTTGAGGAAGGGATAAAATTGAGAAATTTTGATCTTTTTAAGAAAAACATCATTTATAGAGGGTAAAGTTGAGGAATTGAGTTTTGAGGGAAATTTTTTTGAAAGGGATAAAATTGAGAAATTTTGACTTTTAAGAAAAATATCCTTTGGGAATGGATGAAATTGAGAAATTGAGTTTTGAGGAAAACATCCTTTTGGAAGGATAAAATTGAGAAATTAAGTTTTGAGAAAAAATCCTTTTGGAATGATAAAATTGAGAAATTAAGTTTTGAGAAAAACATCATTTTGGAAGGATAAAATTGAGAAATTAAGTTTTGAGAAAAACATCCTTTTGCAAGGGTAAAATTAAGAAATTGAATTTTGAGAAATACATCCTTTTTGGAAGGATAAAATTGACAAGTTAAGTTTTGAGAAAAACATCCTTTTGGAAGGATAAAATTGAGAAATTGAATTTTGAGAAAAAAACATCCTTTTGGAATGGTAAAATTAAGAAATTGAATTTTGAGAAAAACATCATTTTGGAAGGATAAAATTGAGAAGTTAAGTTTTGAGAAAAAGATCCTTTTGGAAGGATAAAATTGAGAAATTGAATTTTTGAGAAAAACATCCTTAAGGAAGGGTAAAATCGAGAAATTTGAGTTTTAAGAAAAACATCCTCGAGGAAGATTAAAATTGGGATTGGAAGGATTTTGGAAATCCGAATTACGCAAGTCGAAGGACTCTTGGTTCTTGTGAGATATGCTTCTCCTCTCGTGAAGCTGTAGATCCATTCTTTTACCAAACTTCAAATTTCTATTTAAAGAAAACAAAATGCTACGATGATATGAATTAATGAGCTCCTAGCATGTGGATATCTAGCTATTGATGATGGTGAGCATATTTCATGATGCAGTGATGCATGTTCATGGGAATGCAAAGATGCATGGATCTAGTTTGCCTTCATTTTTAGGGTTAGTGGTCGTTATCTTGGGACTACAACCACTCATCGATCTCGTGTCTTGAGAAATCTGCCCCCAAACTTGTGTTGCTCGCGCTTCGTTCAAATATTCGAGTCGAGTGACCTTGGTCGTATTCTAAATTCTTTCTAGCCTTGTGCTATCTTTCATACTTCGGTTTGGACCTCTCTACGTGAAAATCTTAGTTCCTCCACGGAAAATGGTGCCCCATCATGGTAGTTTAGCCTCACTGACTCTTCGTCATCCCACCCCCACGTAGTGCCCCTCTACTTTTGGGTCTTGCTGATGCATTTATCTTCGAAGTAATATAGAGAGATTTCTTGGTTTTAAAAAAGTACCAATTTGTGGCTTGTCATTCTAATGAAGAATGCCCTTTTAGATTAACATACAGAACCTTGAAATCAAAATTCTAATTAAAAGAAAAAGGAATAGAATAGGATGCCCCAGATATCAAATGCAACAACGTCCCAGATTCTACTTTCCGGTGATCAGCTTGAGTCAATGGAGACTCTAAATGTTGTAGCGATATGTGAAGTTGTGAAACTTTTTCCAAATCGCTCGGTTCATCCTCATGATTATGGTATTTGCTTAATTGGCTCGATGACTATTCCTTCTAGTTCTCATCATGTTTCTCCATATGCTTTCAATTTTTTAGACCATTGAACGGAAAATGTCACTCCAAGAATTTTAAATGAAAGTATGTGCTTCTGATTACAATTAATATTGTGTTAGTGTCCTCAAGGATTCATCTCCGAGACTTATTCAATTTGCTCATTCATTTCTTTTTTCTAGGGGAATTCAAATCGTCACAGTCCTTTGTCTTGAGGATAATGATGGAGCATGCAACAATACCCCGAGTTACTCGGCTTAGTCACGATTTGAAAATATTACCATCACTCATGAAGCGAAGGGTTTCGGGCTTCATCGGATTGCCCCAAGAATTCCACACTCGTATTCGAAAATCCCTATTACCAGGTTTCGAACATTGGAGTGCTTTTTGGTTAATGCCTATTACCAGGCTCTGAAATTAAAATCATTTTGTTTTGTTTCGAAACAATATATATTTTTTCTTTCCTTTCTCTCTCTCTCTCTCTTTTCTTTTCTTTTTCTTTTTTTTCTTTTTTCTTTTTTATGCACATTTGAGCAACTCTATTTGGGCTTTCCGAGGAGATTTCCTTATCATCGAACATCATCGAAGGAATAGTAATCTTGCTTCTCTCGCTTTACTTACCGGAGCGGATGGAGCGAGACATCACACTTCATCGTTTTCACAACATTTGATCGATCCCTTTCAGTAGAATTAATGCCACATCATGCATATGATATCCGAGGTCTTACGGTGGTAAGGAGAGATATATGCATATACATGATTTCAAGGCCATTGTATGTTAAAAAAAGAAGCATTTTCATTAGAAAGTCAATTTGTAAACATTACAAGTGCCCTTAAAAAATCATTGCCATATTCGGGCAAAGGATAGCAATGTTTGTTCCATGCATTACTTTGAGAGAAAATGCAACATACAAGACTCCTAAAGATGACCGAGAATTAGCACACCCCAAAAGTCACATCCCCAATCTTTCCTTCCAGAATGTCAAAAGACCGTTCTCGATTAGAGCTTGCACCTTGTTTTTCAGTGCCCCACAATTCTCTGTGGTGTGGCTCGTGCTTCCCATATGGTAGTCACATACGACATTGACATCATAGCCTTCGGGATAGGGAGGATCCTTTGGTTTGGACTGAATCGGAGTTAGAAGCTTCTTCTTAATAAGCACTGGGAGCAAATCAGTGTACGACATAGGAACTAGATGAAGATCCCTTGGAGGCTTTGCAGACCGGGATGCTTGATTATGGTAGCAACCAGAAGACTGGTTATTCAGGTGAGAACCCACCATGTGAACTTGGGACCCATGCCCCTTGTGGGCAGTTGCGCCATAGGGATCTACTATCTTCCCTTTCTTGATAGCATCCTCAATACGTTTTCCCGTCATGACCATGTCCGTAAAGCTACTGGAGGGATTGCTTATCAAGCGATCGTACAAGACTCCCTTTAGAGTTTCCACAAACAAAAGAATGACTTCACCTTCCGAAAGTGGGGGTTGCACCTAAGCTGCTACGTCTCACCAACGCCGGGCATACTCACAGATACTCTCACTGTGCTTTTGTTCCAAACCTTGTAGCATGAGCCGATTCGGAGTCATATTAGTTACATACTTGTATTGACCCACGAATGCCTTCAAAAGATCACTCCATGACTTGATGTCTACTCGTCTAAGTTGAGTATACCAACGGGTTGTGGAACCAGTTAAACTGTCTTGAAAACAGTGGATAAGTAGCTTCTCGTCTTTTATAAAAGCTGCCATCTTCCGACAATACATGGTGATGTGAGCTGAAGGACAAGTAATTCTGTCGTACTTATCAAAGTCAGGGGCTTTTAATTTCAGAGGTAAAACTAAATCCGCTACAAGGCTCAAATCACTAGCATCGTTCCCTTGCTTATCCATTTCTTGCAAGGCTTTGAACTTTTCTTCTAAGAGACGAAACTTTTGTCCGTACTTCTTTTCCATCCCGGCCCTAATTCTTTCTTCTGCCTCATTTGACATGTTTAGATCTGACACTTCAATCTCGCGACCTTCCCATAACTCAACAGGTTGGTTCGTGTAACGGCTAGTCAGTGCTCCCGTAGGATGATTAGCGGGCGTTCCCCCGAGATTGACATGCACTCTTTTCCCGATGGTCGGCGCTCCTAGTTGGATATGCGATGTAGTCTCTCCTACTCCCTTCTCATTCGAAATGTCCTCTGATCCTCCTTTTTTGTTGAACTTCTTCTCAAGCAACTCGGTCATCTGAGCAATAATGGTGATTTGTGATTGCGCGATCTGATCCTTAATTTTTTGCTCAATCCCATCCAATCGGCCCTCGAGGTCCTTCTGACCTTGTTCAACCCTGGCTATCCTTTCTTCCATTGCTCGTGACTGAGAACGGGTGTCGTACGAACGCGGAATGGTTGTAGATTGGAAACTTCACCTTTTACCACAAAATAATATTTTTCGAATCATTAATTCGTTATTTAATTGATCAATGCATGTTATGTTGTGGGATAATGTATGAAACAAATGATGCGATAAAATATGTGCACATGTGTATGCAAATGAAAGGTGTTGGTCCTATAGGTGATTCCCCTTAGGTCAACTATCATTTGAACGTGAAGGATGTTCTTTGTTACAAGACAATCATAGCAAAGTCTTGACAAATACGCCTCCGCTTGCGATCCAAAGATGTTGATCTGATAGACGATTCAACCCTTAAATTTTGCGGCTCAAGATGTTTGGAGTAGATCCAATCTTGCTTAACTCCCTTGGGATGGAGAAAGGTTGTGTATTCTTCAACGGTGGGCATCAGATCTGACATTGTGTGTTCGCTCGGTAAGCTTCTCTCTTATCCTTTCTAATTCAACTTTGACCGATGTCGGACTTGCTGATTGACACCATCCCTTTTTTTGCAACCTCCCGTCCATAATGATAGCCCTTGAATTGGGCAAAACCACCTCGACTCAACACCTTTGTGTCATGAAAGGCATGCAATAATAAATGCAAGAAGAACATAAGAAAAATTGTTAGTGTCGGATAAACACAGTTAACATGATAAGAGACATAAGGCAAGCATGAAAGCAAGCAACCCTATTTATCCCGTCTAATAAACCTAGGTTGTCCGCATGGCTCTAAAAGGGGTGGACTTTCTAGTTCTCTAAATGCAATTTTGGTTTTAAGGGGTACTCGAATTGTCCTCGATGTCCCCTACTAAGGGTAGCAAGGCCCTCGGTCATCACCCATTATAGGCTTCTCTCAACCGAGTTCAATTCAAGGGGACCCTTTAGCTATACCCGTACGGAGAAACGGTATTCCCACAAAGATATAGGGTATTCGAGCCCTGGAGGTACTTGCTAGGCCCATACGGAGGAACGATATCCTCGCGAAAGCTCTAGCGTTTTCCCCCCACTTAGACAAACAGATTTAAATGCCAATTTTAAATGTGTTTAAAATAAACTCGCACTTATAAACAAATATTGATCGATTCGGTCACTTTAATTCGTAACTCTTAATATTAACTAAGCGGTAAAGTTTTTTTGGCTCGACCCTCTTTTTGTTTTTGAAAACAAAAATTTGTCCCCAGCGGAGTCGCCATCTGTAGCGACTAAAGATTTCAGGAAATACCGGTGTCACTTGGAAGAACCAGGTTTTAATTGGTTTTTGAAAATTTAATCGGATTAAAAAAAGGAGGAGTCACCACCGGCCATTTAAAAGTGGTAAACCGGACACTGAAAACTAGACTAGAGATTATTTCTTTTTTAAAAAAAAAAGGGTTCGGGAGACGGTTACATGCGGGGAAGGATGAGCACCCCCGTCATGCCCTAAAATCGGTACCAAAACCATTACCGCCTAGTTGATATTAAATTTTGCGAATTAAAGTGACGATTCGTATCAAAATTTGGTTATACGAGTGAGTAGATTTTAAAAGTCTTAATATTCGAGAAGGAGCGTCCGAACCACCACCACTACGACTGGTATTGGCCTCGTTCGTTCCCGAATAAAAAGACATCGCGTCATATCTTAAAATTAACATAGCACATGACTAAAGGTATGTCGAAAATAAATTGGCAATGTACAAACCAATAGAATATGAACATAAAAAGGCAGTCATGACCAAAATAAAGTTACTACACATATGATTATGTAAAAACCTAAGTGACGTGTATATATACAACTAGGTAAAAAATATATAAGGTATATAAGTGGTTACTTGAAAAAAAACAGGAGTACTAACATTACATATGAGTATAATTTTATGAAAAAGAACTTTATAACACATACATGTTGTTACATAAAAAACCGGATCAAGCAACATATGAAAATTTTATATTATTACATAAAGGCAAAACTATGTATTATCACGGGAAATCGAAACTACGTAACATATACATATTCATTTAGTGGCGTAAAAACTTATGATACATGCATGACTACCTAAAATCACGTGATACACATACAAATATATGAACCGTGCCATACGCTAAATAACAACGTAGAAATTACGCAATAACACCACATAATCATATCACAAGCATATCTAACATCAAAATGGAAATAAAAAGAAACAAATGGAATTTAAACATGCATGGATTAGTAAGATTAATTAAGATTTTACCACCAATCTAGGGATGAAATTGAAAATTATTCAAAAAAACCAAGGGTGGCAAGGAAAAAGGCGAAATGGCTAAAAAATTGCTTTTAAAACACCAGGGGCATGAAGGGAGATAAAACCAAAATGATTTTTTAAATCAACCTCAGATTTAGCATTTATGGGTAAAATTGAAAGGTTTCGAAGACTTGTAAGGATCAGGGGTGCATTTTAAACAAGCGGAGACCCCTTCCGCGTGATTTTCAAAACACGGAAAGATTTATAGGGAAATAACCCCAAATTTAGGTCCCCGTGGTAATATGAAAAGCAAGCTTTAAAATTTTTTCTCTTTTGGGAATTACAAGTAAAAAACGAGAGTTCCCCTTTCCTTTCTCTACTCCGGCCAGCCCGTCACCGTAAAAAGAAAACCCTATATCGGCCGGTTGCCGCTAACCGGCAACGGCAGTAATATATCTGAACCCAAAAAGAACCTGTAGAACCTAAGAACGACAAGATGACAAAACCCCTTTTTAGAACCAAACCGAAAACTCCCTTCCCCTTCTTCGAAAGTTTCGATTCGAAACCCTAAAGAAACCATACCCCTATGGTTCGAATGGCTCACCCCGGTGACTTCCCAGACGGAGACCAAAGGACTTGTCGCCAGCTCAACCCGAGGAATCCAAGGGAGAAACGATTTCCCCAAAGGTAAAAAAAGACTCTCTTTTCACTTTTCTTTTTTTACTAGTATGCATGCAATCGAAAGGGGAAAATGCTACCTCTGAAGGTTTTTTTGTTATTGATTTCTCTGAAAATTTCGATCCCTTTTAGAGTGGTTCGAGTTCGAATTTTATATCCGGATGTTACATGCAAAGTGAAAAATGATAAAAACAAAAACAAAAACTATCGCTTCCTCTCTAAATCTCTGATTTTGTTGCCTGGTTGACTTTGGGTTTTGATTTAATTTTGTTGTTGTTTGGTTTCGAGCTTCTGACCATTGTCCTCTTCTGTTTTGCTTGTCGGCCTTGCTAAAACTGGGAGGAAGCATGGTGGTTGTAGGCGTACGAGCGAGTGGAAGAGAAGTCAGAACGGCTGAGCTGTGGCAGCACGCGCGCGTGCAGGCAATGAAGGGTCGCGCGTGGGAGTCGAAACGACGCACGTGGAAGATCTGGCGCGTTGGTGCGGCGCGAGACGAAGATGGGGCTCCCCTAGGATTTTTCTTGAGATTCAATATGTACCGTCAGATCTGCTGAGATCTGACGGTTGTGGAGAGGGGCGGCGCGAGGTCATGAGACGGCTCCTAGGGTTTTCCTCGGGCTTCATCTGGACCGTTGACCTCGAGCCAGATCCAACGGCTAGGGCTTGTGGCGGCTGCATCACAGAACATGGGATTAGGGTTAGTTTAGGGTTTTTGTTTGCTGGGCTTGCCGGGCTTGGGCCCTATAATGTATGATTATTGTTATTTATTTTTTGGGCTTTTGTATGTACTTTATTTATTTAATCCAAATGTAATAGACTTTTATTATTATTTTTTATTTTAATCAATGTTTATTCTGGGCTTTTTTATTACGTTTTATTTTAATAATAATAATATTAACAATATAGTATAATAATAATAATAATAACGGTTACTAGTAATAATTAATATAATAACAATAATACTAATAATATTAATAATAATAATAACATTTAATAAATAATAGTAATAATAAAAATAACGCTATATAATAATAATAATAATAATAATAATAATAATAATAATGAATGATATACATGATGATGATAATATTTATAATAGGAATAATACTTTAATAATACTAAAAGAGTAATAATAAAAATATAAGGTAATAATAGTATACATGTATATATTTTTTCTTTTCGTTTTTTTATATTTTTATATTTATTTTTACTTTTAATTACACAACAACCCAATGTAAGCCCTATATCAACATAAACTTAAAGGGTCCCATGTCCGGACAAAATTAGTGATTACAACCTGCTTGAGCTCCGTTACCCCCAACATTTGCACCGGCCTAAGGTCCAATACCATCACCTCCAACATGTGCACCGACCTGAGGCACATTACCTTCACCACCCACTCCATTACCATCGGGAGCAGGAGGAACATGAGGCACATCCCCGGGTGCCTGGTCACCCTCTCTAGGTCGTCCTCTCGGTCTTACCATAACGAAATGAAATCTAAACAACAAACACATCACACAAAAGAAAACATGAGGTTAGCAAGGGCAAGAATCCAAGTTCTCAGCTCTTTAAACCAAAAATCTTTTTCCAATAACAACACCTAGCAATGGGAACACTTGACTAAACTTCAACCAACAACAAGAACAATAAGACAAGCTTCCATACACCGTGCAGTAGCAAACAACCAAACAAACCAACTTACCTGACTTACCTTCCCAGAAGACCTCGTAACCGAGTCTTTGATACCACCAAATGTAACCCCTCGTCCCGGCCTAGCCAACAGATCGGACTGAACGGGTTACACGGGGAAAACCGAAGCGAAACCCGCTAAGGCCTCACTCCAATTAGCAACCCTATTTTTTGTTTATTATTTATTATCTTGTCTAAATACCACGATTAACTCTAGGTGAGAAGGCAACAATGGAAAAGCAAACATAGATTCAAATCGAGCAGAGGGCATACGGTAATTTAAACTTACTATATAGTTTGTTAGACAAATTACATACATACGGGGCAAACCATCATAAAGGATACATATAAACTCAATTGGGAATCATACAAGCATTAGAGAATAAAATGCAACATTCTGAAACCTTCGAAGGTGCCATTTAAGAGTTTTAACTGCATGCATTTCGAAACAGGCTTGCCCGTTCCGAAACGCAGGCTCCATTCAAAAAGCAAACGCCAAGCCGTTCTGAAACGATTCCACCTTGTTCTAGAATTGAGGCTTCCAGTGACAAAACGTATCGGAACGGGTTCCAAAACAGGGACTCACAGTGGCAAACCGTATCAAAACGGGTTCCGAAACGGGGGCTCACAGTGGCAAATCGTATCAAAACGGCACCACCCTGTTCCGATACGAGTACCCCTGGAGCTGTCGACCGTTCCGAAACCATATCGAGCGTTTCGAAATGCCTACACACAGATTGGCCCAAAATCATACTTTGACACCTCCAAACGTCCCCAAACTTGTCCTGAATCATCAAAACCACATAGCAACATATCATACATACATTCTAAATGTAGAGTACCCTAATCACAACATTAGACATGCGTTCAAGCAACAATTGGATTTCAAGCCCTAAGCTCACATGAACACTTAGATTCAAAAACACTAACATGTCAAAACACAAAGCAATTCATACATGGCCACATTAAACCTCAACATAACATAGTATCACCATTTCAAGCATGCTAGAAACATAGACAAGCCAATGTATAGGAGTTTGATCACCAACTCCTTAACATACAATCTAGCAATCTCATTGTCTAAGTGTTATTACAAACTATAAAACCATACTTGAGCCAACCAAGAACTCCGAGAAACTTCTCCCTTTCCCATTTGCCTCCCAAAGCCTCTAACGATCTGCATTGATGGAAAAAGGAGAGAGCGTAAGCTTAATGCTTAGTGAGCGAAGCTCTAAAACACAACAACAATGCTGTTTTAAACCATATTCTTAGATTTAAAGCAAAACCATTTAAGAAAAGATGTAAGGAAACACAAACATCAACGATACATGGTATGCACATGTATAACCAATACCCGGTGGGACTACACATCACCGTTCACAACAACTAGTAGTTTTCCGGTGGGACTACACATCACCGTACTCTTCTACTAGTTAGTACCAGTGGGACTACACATCACTGTATACAACAACCAACCATCACGTGAGGCTTGACATCAACAACTACTACACAACCACATTAAAATGGAGAATAAAAACAATCCAAAAACACACCACAACACACATAATTGAGAACGCCCATAATCAACCAAACAAGCGAGAGTAGATAAACTTACACTCGGGTCTAGGTTAGTCTCTAAGACTTCACCCAAACCCAAAACCTTCATTGAACACATTTAAAGTCTCAAGCAGTTTCCACTCACCGATTAAGCCCAACGAAAGTCGAACACCGTTCTCAAGCCTTCGTAGTATCCGATATCGCGCCCAAAGTACCCGAACTCGTTTCCCCTATTTCTTATCAACCAAAAACAATATATTATTCCCCTATTCTTCCATAAATTCACTGAATAGCAACAACCCCATCAACCGACACATTTACTCAATCAAAACAAAGCCGAAATCCATCAAAACATCATCAAACCCGTTCTTAAGCAAAGCCCATCGAATACCCATCAAATTAAACATCCAAAACACATCAAAATCATCTAAAAACACCCATCCTAGGTCCATATACCTCCAGCAATCGTTTTACCACAAAACCAAGCTAAAAACACCATTTTTTCACCTTCAAAAATCACCCACTGCCCTAGTTTCGGATTTTATAGGTTTAAGCCACTTATTAATATTATTTAGCAACCAAAAATAGTTTAAAAACTCCCCTCCAGGAACCCATTGAAGACCCCTACGAAAATTTCACAAATCCCTTTTTTCCATCAAAACTTTGAAACCCTAAGTTGAAAAACCAATACTTTGCTAGATTTTTGAAAAGGTAAGATTTAATAATTAAAAACCAATGCAAAGCTGATGTTTACCTTTAAAATTCCTCCAAGAACCTTTGAGCCAAGGGAAAAGTTGATGGAGAGCTTTTAGGGAGAAAGTTTTAAGCTTTTTAGGTTTTAGTTCTTTTGAAATGAAGATGACTATCAAATCTCAAAATCCCCTTTCAAAATTCATTAATGGCATTTCTGTAAATAGTGGCATCTTTTTATAAAATTAGCATTTTAATCTAATTTAATCTGAACTAATCCTAGATCAAAACAGATAAACTCTCGGGCCCTAAACCGAGGCATTACAACTTAGGTAAATTTGATGCTAAAAGTGATGAAGCTATTTTCTTAGGATATTCTTTAAACTCTAAAGTCTATCATGTATTTAATAAGAGAACTTTAGTAGAAGAAGAGTTTATACATGTTGTTTTCGATGATAACCTCCTTTCGATGAAGGATTCTTGTGATGATGATGATGTAGGGATCATTGAATCCATTGATGGAGGACAAACATCAAAGGTGGATGAGATTCCAACCAAAGAAGAAGATGCACAAGATCCACCTCTTGAAGTCTTGAAGGACTTGGCTCTTGAAGAAAAGGAGGTGACATACCCAAGGGAGTTCAATTATGTCAAAGGTGGTGAAATCTTAGGTGATCCATCCAAGGGGGTAACTACTAGATCATCTCTCAAATTAATGAACCATGTTGCATGTATTTCATGCATTGAGCCTAAAAATATCAAAGAAGCATTAAAAGATGATTTTTGGATTTTGGCCATGCAAGAAGAACTTAATCAATTTGAGAGAAGTAAAGTATGTACATTAGTTGAAAGGCCTAGTAATCAATCTACTATAGGAACTAAATGGGTCTTTAGAAATAAACTAGATGAGAGTGGTAACATAATGAGAAACAGTGCTAGGCTTGTTGCTTAAGGTTACACTCAAGAAGAGGGAATTGATTTTGATGAAACATATGCACCTGTAGCTAGAATAGAAGTTATTAGGATGCTTCTAGCATTTGCATGCTACCATGATTTTAAGCTTTTTCAAATGGATGTAAAAAGTGCTTTTCTAAATGGTTTTATAAATGAAGAAGTGTATGTTGAACAACCGCCGGGTTTTGAGGATTCTAAATTTCCAAATTAAGTTTTTAAATTAACCAAAGCTCTTTATGGTTTAAAACAAGCTCCTAGTGTTTGGTATGAAAGGCTTTCAAACTTTTTAATTGAAAAAGATTTTGAAAAAGGCAAGGTGGACACTACACTCTTTATAAAAAGATATTGTAATGACATCTTAGTAGTGCAAATTTATGTTGATGATATCATTTTTGGTTCTACTAATGAATGTTATTGCAAAGAATTATCTAAGCAAATGCAAGGTGAGTTCGAGATGAGCATGATGGGGGAGCTCTCATTCTTTTTGGGGCTCCAAATCAAACAAAGGAAGGATGGCACCTTCACCAATCAAGCAAAGTATGTGAACGAAATGCTCAAGAAGTTCGGCTTGGAGAATGTGAAGCCTCAAGCCACTCCTATGAGCTCTTCTATAAAGCTTTACAAATATGAAAGAGGTAAGTGTGTGGATTCTAAGCTTTATAGATCTATGATAGGTTCTTTGCTTTACCTTACCACAAGTAGACCAGATATTATGTTTAGTGTTTGCTTGTGTGCTAGGTTCCAAGCTAGTCCGAGAGAATCACACTTAGTAGCCATTAATAGAATTTTTAGATACCTTAGAGACACACCTAACTTAGGTCTTTGGTATCCTAAGGATTCTTTCTTTAGCCTTCATACTTATTCGAATGTGAATTATGGGGGATGCAAGATAGATAGAAAAAGTACCTCTAGGACATGCCAATTCTTAGGTAGTGTGCTCGTATCTTGGTTCTCTAAGAAACAAAATAGCATAGCCTTATCTACCACCGAAGCGGGGTACATATCCTTAGGAAGTTGTTGTGCTCAAGTTCTTTGGATGAATCAACAACTCTTAGATTATGGCGTTGAAGTAGATGACATACCCCTTAGGTGTGACAACACTAGTGCCATTTGCCTCACTAGAATCCCATCCAACACTCTAGAACCAAACACATAGAAATTAGACATCATTTCATTAGAGACCATGTTTTGAAAAATGATGTTGTTCTAGAATATGTTGATACCTTGAACCAATTAGCAGATATATTTACCAAACCTTTAGACAAAGAGCGTTTTTGGACCCTTAGAAGAGAGTTAGGTTTAACTAGCCTTTCTTGACCCTTTTAGGTCCTAAATGGTCAAATATTTTCTTGAAATTGGTTGATGTTCATGCTTATATTAATTTGCATCATTTTGCTTCTATGCATGTTGCTAGGGGGGTATGCATTAATTTTTTCCATTAATGTGTGCTCATGTGTTATTCCCATGCATTTAGGCTCGATCTAAGTTGACTCTTTAAAAATGAAACTGCCCAAACTGCAGTTTCTGGTAAAGGTGTATCAAAACAGCTAAATCTATTTCGATACGGGATACCTAAGGATGGGTTTTGCCCTTAAAGGTTTCGAAACTGTAAGAAAGGTTTCGAAACGGGCTCTTGAAAGGGACTTCTCTAGAATCATTAGGATCAAAACGGGTAAGTGGTGTTTCGAAACGGCCCCAAGCTTCGAAACGGCCGTCTTTTAGTTTCGAAACGTGTGTTCTGAAACGCTCGTAACCGTATCAAAATGGTTACTCGCTGTAAAGGCTATTTAATGTCTTTCCATCTTTAAAAAGGTTTCTTACTAAACCCAAACTATTCTTAAACCCTAACCTAAATTTTTCTATAAATTTCCACTAAACCTAAACGTTTTTACACAATAAATTGACGGTTTTTGCTCTAAACAACAATCCTAAGCAAGCTTCAACAACTTTGTGCATTATCATCCATCTATTCCTCCCAAATCCCAAATTCAAGGTATTTTCCTATTTTCTTTTTCTTTTCAATTTTCGTTTGATTACTTTAGTTTAAAATTATTGTTTTTGCATATATTACTTGTATATAATATGGGCTTTGATATTTTTTCAAAAGTTCTCTAAAAATCCAAAAAAATTATTCGAATATAAAATTCTTTAACCGTGTTTTTTCAAAAACTGTTTTTAGTGATTCTCTTGTAAAAACTTGTTTTTGAACCTTTTTGTATATTCTTTAAACTTATATTTTATATTATCAAACCTTGATTATATGATTACTATTGGATTGAATGTGGATTTTTTATGCATACATATTTATTTTTGCTTGCTTAATATTTTTAGGATTGCTTCCTCCAAGAAGAGAGCTAGAGTTTCGGAAGAGGGTCAAGGGTCTGACCAATCCGAGAAACCTGAGAAAAACCTACCTAGACCCAATCTAGCCTACCTCTTCAAAAAGAGTTTCCTAACCACTACCGCTCAACAAGCCTTTAAGTATTACCAAACCATCAAAATTCGTCTTGAGCGTGTAGTTGACGTAGATTTACTTGATTCCGATCGCTTTCACTTCCGTTACCTTGAGCTTTTAACTCGTTGGCACTTTATGAGTTTTTTAGGGATTCCCGGAACCATGTATCGAAACCTTATCCTATTGTTCTATTCCAATGCCAAATATGTCCTAAGTCCCGACCGTTCCCAAGTTATAGCCATTGACTCATATCTTTTAGGGAAGAAGATTCGTATTGAGCCATCTACCTTGGTCAATCTACTTGGTCTTAAAGATGAGGGCATTGAAGATGAGAACTCGCTTGATCCCCATACCGGTCAAGTAAATACCTTAGATGTTCATGATCGATTCCTTCATATCATGATCACATGGTGGTTCCATCCATCCGGAGGGAAGTTTTCACACATTAGAGAGGTGGATGATTTTTGGCTTAAGTGTTTCTGCCAAGAGCAACAACCCAACTTGGTCAAGATTATGTTTGCGGAGATGGTGCACTTAGTTAAGAACCGCAACAACGTTTCCTCCTTCACCTATGAAACCGTTTTGAGCCACAAGTTTGTCCTTAGTGGGATTGATTGCACTTTTGATATTGAGGAGCCCCTCAAGGAGAAGCTAAACAAGAGTACACTTATGAAGTGTGGTTTCCGCTTCAATGGTGAAGAATGGGTTTGTGTGCCTCGTGGTGAACGTGCTCAAGTTCAAGCTCCTCCTTCACCTCAAGGTGCTCCACAAGCTCCCAACAATGATGCAGTGATGGCTTTCCTTACCGAACAATTCACCAGCTTGCGTACTCACATGGATGCTCGTTTCCAAGCCTTGGAGAATCGCTTTGTTGGTATGAAGAATCGTCTTACCGCCATTGAAGAACAACAATCTTCATCAGATATATCTTTCACCGCCTTCTATAGTGAGTGGCAACACTTCCAAAGGGGTCAAGAGAAGGATGACGATGACATGGATGGAGATGACGACAATGATGAGCCCTAGTCTAGTTTGCATTCATTCCATATCATTTAGGACTTTATCTTTTATTATGCACCTATTATGTTTTAGGATTTGAGTTTGAATTATCTTGTTTTAAACCTATGCTTTGATTTCATGTTTTAGGATTTGAGTTTTGGATTTATGTTATTTTGCTTTGAACCTTATGCTATGAATTATAATTTCTGTTGTTTGGTTTAAATTTGTGCTTGTTTTTATCATTCTCATTATATTGAGCTTATTGTGATTTTGATCTAACAAAGATGGGGAGAGAATGTTTAAGCTAAAATTTTAAATTCTTTCAAACAAAACCTAGCTTAAACTAAGGGGGATTTCACTTAAAAATTTACTTTGTTTTGTTATATCAAAAAGTGAGAGATTGTAAAACCCTTAATTTAACTTAACTTGATTTTGATATAACAAATATTTTAAGGACCATTTTGAAAAGTAAATAAAGCTTTTAAGTTCTCAAAAAGGTCAAATCGACAAGTAAAAATTTAACCCAAAATGTTTTAAAGATTTAAAATTAATCCCCATAAAATTTTCTAAGTGTTTTCAAGCCAAAACTATAAATTTCGCATAGGCGTTTCGATACGGCTTAGGCCTGTTTCGATACGTTTTGCCACTGTAAATTTACAAATTGAACAAGTCTCGAAACGGACCTTCATCTGGGCAAGTCAAACTTTTACTTTGTTTCGAAACGACAGTTATTGTAACCCCCGTAGCCCGGCCTAGACGGTTGACCCGAACCACGAAGATTACACGGGGAAAACCAAAGTCAACCCGAAAGTCAACCTTGATTAACGACCCCTTTTTTTTCTTTTTAATCTTGTCTAGATGCACCTTAGTCCTATATGTGATCACACAACAACATACTCAAAGATCACAGCCATCAGAGATCATACAGGGACCCAATTGAACAAATTACAACTTTAGGGACCAAATTGTAATTTCTGATAATTAAGAGGACTTAACCCAAATGAAAGTTACCATCTTGAAATTAATCAGGTTTCATGCTTCTCTGTCAAATTTCAGCTCAAACGGACATCCCAAACTCACACAATTGCACAAACAAGATTCAGGACCAAAATGCAAACTTTTTGAAACACATAACTGCCACTGTCAGCCCCCAACGGTCAACCGTTCCGAAACGGGAGACAGCCCGTTCCGAAACGCGGGGCCGTTCCGAAACAGGCATAGCCCGTTTCGAAACGGGGGTCTGGCAGTAGCTAAACCGTTCCGAAACGGTAGCACCCGTTTCGGACGCCTGGGTTCATGCAGGGCACCCGTTCCGAAACAGTGCAACCTGTTCCGAAACGCCTAGCCCAGAAAGCTGCATTCTGCTCACAAAAACACACAATTGACCAACCAAACATGCTCCAAAAGCCACCAAACTTTACCAGCATGCAATTCAACATAAATGAGACATGCTTGCATCAACAATTCATCAGAAACACATCATATGCAAAAAGCCCCAAATCTATAGGCATGCTTCCTACACAAGCAACCATTTAGGCACAAACCTTCCAAAACAATCTCAATTAAGCCAAAACATGTTCCAACAACTTTAACAACATTAAAACATTCTTGATCAACATAAACGATCGCAAACACAATAATCCCAAGTGATTCTACCCCCATTGCCTTTATTAACTATAGCTATTCACCGAGACATACATCTCACTTGGAGTCCACCTTGAATCCCTTGCTCCTTGCTGTCCAAACTTCAAAGATCTGCATTGATGGACAAAGAGAGCGTAAGCACATAATGCTTAGTGAGTAATGCTCAAAACCAAAACACCATCAATGCAGCGGGTCATAAAACACTTGTAAAACAAACCCGATTTGTTTACCAAAACCATGTTTGAAATCCTTTTCAACAACAAGCATCAACCATGCATAAACACCATATGCAAAGCTAAAACAAAACCATGGAAAACACTTCCATTTCACAACATACCTTTCTTAAACTTGAAAGCCATTCCAAACAAGAATCCTTTTAAACCATTTCACAAACCAACCAACACATGCATTACACCAAGGCAACATATATGTACCACAACATCAACATCACATGCCTTTAAAAACAAGTCTTAACAAGACTCCAATGCATTTAAGATAATCATGCTCACATACATCATTTAACAAATGATAATCAACACTTGTTCAACCTAACAAGTAAACATGCATTCCCATGCATCATACACCTTTCATGCAACAATGCATCTTTTCAAGCAACTCATGCTTCACATGCAACCATGCATCATTTCAAGCATCTCATGCTTCACATGCAACCATGCATCATTTCAAGCATCTCATGCTTCACATGCAACCATGCATCATTTCAAGCATCTCATGCTTCTTTAAATTTAAGAACATCATTTTGGCCTTCAAGTGATCAATCACATCCACCTTTCAACTCAACACCCGATCGGATACGCGGATTCCGAGCGTTGTCCCTACGCTCCCTACACCCTACCCAATCCAAGGTCCTCGAATGGGCAACACCTCCATTATGACCTTACAAGCCTAAAGTTCCCATGCATGGACTTTTAAACACCATACAACCTTAGCTTTTTCCGAGGTTCCCATGTATGGACAACCATACAACCTCAACATGCACAAGGTTCTCCCGTATGGACTTTTAACCACCATACAACCTTTGCATAACCGATTGGTAGTTGTAGAAATCACTAACGAGATCCGGGACACCCTATACAAGATCCACACATGGACTTAACACCGCCATTGTGATCTCAACAAGCACAAGGTCTTCACATATGGACTTTTAAACACCATATAACCTTTGCTTAACCAAGGTCCTCGAATGGGCAACACCTCCATTATGACCTCAAATAACCAAGGTCCTCGAGTGGGCAACACCTCCACTATGACCTCATCTCGTTAGGAAACTTGAAGGGAGCTTATCCGGTCCACTCTTGACCACTCCACCTCCAAGGCGACTTTATTCACGGTGCACCCAATCCTATAGCCGGCTAACTATATCCGATCAAAGAACCAAGAACCACTTACATCACTTGCCAATATAACCATCTTACCACATTAATCCAATGTTTCACATGCATAACCAATATGCAAAACCATTTCATAATAATCCAATGATTCACATGCATAATCAATATGCAAAACCATTTCATAATAAACCAATGATTCACATGCATAACCAATATGCAAAACCATCAATCAACAACATTAACTCACTGTTTTAAAGCATTATACAAAGCCAATGAACATCATGCATCACTATGCATCAAAACCACATTTTCAATGTATAAAACCAAGGATCTCTTACCTTGAGCATCCTTCACATATGGCTTTCAAAACCAGCATTAAACCATGCTAAAATATGCTTTCAAAACAGATTTAAACCATGCAAAACACATGCATCTCAATCATCAACCACAATTGCTTAAAAGCCAATTCATATCACAAATCAAGTAAGAAATCCATTTACTTACTCTTGAGCTTAGCAAAGTTGTTTAGACTTAAACTAAGCTCCCAAAACCTTCAAACCTTTGTTTAAAAGCCGAAAACCCAACTTCACTCACCGATAACCAAAACAAGACTAGCCAACAAGCCTTCCAAGCTTCCGAAACCTTCCGCAAACACCTTCAAAACTCAAGGATCGAACTCCCCTGTTTCAAACACACAAAAACAGCACATTAATGCATCATTATGCATTAAGAACAGCAGCCACACAACCAAACTCGCTGCTCAACACAAATCCAACAATTCGGCTACCAAACACAACCGAAATCACCTCCAAACATTACCAAAACTTAACCCAGCCAAGATCCATCACTTCTAACCATTTTTATACATCAATTAACATCCAAAATGATTGCAAACACATCCTTATACCTCCAGGTATAACAGATCACCAAAAACACTCCAAAAACAACCAAAAACTCAAGCAAAACTTAGGAAATTCAACCTATCCGGGATTGCATTAGTTAAACATCAATTTCTAATCAACTTAGCATTCATTTAACATCATTTTGACACTTCAAAACACTGCCCAAACAGATCACACGAAAATTTCACCAAAATCACCAAATCTTGCATTTTAGCCAAAAATCAAGATCTCATTTGAAAAACCATTAACAAATCACAAATCAAGGATTGAGAACTTGGGAATTTCAGTAAAGAACTGATAGTTTAGAGGAGAAGGACGTTCTTACCTCCAAACTTGAATTTCTCCTTTTTAGAGCCAAAAAGCTTGATGAAACAACTTGCAAATTGAGAGGTTTTGTTGATGAGATGATTAGGAATCAAATGAGAGTTGAAATGAGAGATTTAGATGCCAAAATCAGAGAAAGAAATCTGGAGAATTTTGTTTGGGTTGAGAGAAAATGAGAGAAAAGGAAAATGGAGAGAAAATGAAAAAGTAGTTAGGAAATTGGTTAAAATGATTTCCCTCCTTTTCTTAATCTTTAAGATCAGAATAAAGCCTTAAAATATCTTAGAAAAATCTGGAGAAATTCTTATTGGAATAATAGCTCCTTAAAGATTCAAAGTTTCAATCCTTTATAAAACTGTCCCGCAACTTTCAAAAATTACATTTTGGTCACTAGCCAAAATGTCAACCTTCCAAACCTCATTTTCCAAAATTGATTTCACAGTTCACTTTTATATATTAAAAGATGATTTTAGAACATTTTTCCATATTTTTAATGCAACCCGAACTAGGCTTTCCTAAATTCACTCTTATATATTCGATCAGAACTTTGACCGAACCGGTCAACGCCCAAAACTTCTAAGCCCAAAACCGGGGTGTTACAGTTATCGTTTCGATACGGGGGTTAAAATTTCAAATTAAGCATTTAATGTTTTCGACAGTTACTTGCCAGATAGCAAACTTTTCAAAATCAGAGCTCATTTCGATGCGGCCTAGGAAGGTCTCAAAACGATTTGCTACTGGAATTTTAATGAACTCAACTTTTTCAAAACCCGGTTTCAAAACGGCCCCTATAGTTTCGAAATGGCCTCGAACGTTTCGATACGACCCCTTTAATGCACTTAACGACTCTTTCTACTTTAGTCATGTTTCGAAACAGGTACGAGTGTTTCGATACGGGTAGTTGCAGAACTGCACTTATGGAGGAAAGAGAGAGCCCCAACGGCTCTATTGATGATCTCAACCACCCAAACGGCTAGAAATCAATGAGAAGGTATAAAAGGAAGCATTTTAAGCAACAGCAACAACTATTGAGCCTTCAAGCAACATCAAAGCATTCAAATCCAAACCTTGTTCATTTTAGAGTCAAATCTTTGTACCCAACTCCATTGTGATTTTCATTGTAATTTTTATTGTGAGTTTGGGTAGTGTTTGATTGTAATTGGGTAAACATTATCCTTAGAGAGGCATTTGTAAAGTTTACCAAAAACCCTTCTTTGTAAGAGTGAGTGGATTAAGCTTTGGGTAGAAAGCTTAATCAAAATTATAAGGTTTCCTCCTCATCCAAGAAAAGGGAAAGAATCAATTAGTGGATTGGTTGAAAATCCTTAGTGGGAGCTAAGGTAGTGGATGTAGAGTTCATTTAAGAACTTGAACCACTCTAATTGCCTTGTGTCCAAATTTTCACTCATCAAATTTTTCCCACCAAATTTTTAATTGCCAATTCACCCCTCTTGACCATTTGCAATTGTTTGATTAACTCAACAGAAATTTTATATACTCACCTGAGTTATGTGTTGTCAATTGCGAGATGTCGATGTTGGAGAGAAAGACAAGCTGAAGTTGGTGAGGAGCAGAAGCCAAGGATATAGATAAAGGCTTTGTAAAATGTTTTACGGAAAAAAATAAGGTAATACAAACTACAAGAGAATATAAAAAATGATTAACCGTAAAACAAACTCAATTAACCAAGTGAAATTACATGACCCAAACACCGTACTTGGTGTAAAATGAATTTCCAAATTCATTTTACACAAATCAAACACACCCTAGTCCCTACATTTTAAAGATTTAAAGCCAACACAAGAAGCAAAAATATATGATGCACCGGCGGTAAAAATATTTTGTTTCTACAAGCGTCTAATTTTAAGGGTTAGGGGTCTAGTTTAGGGGTTTAGGTTTAGAGATCTAAAATTTAAAATATGTGGTTAAAATTTAGGGTTATGTTTTAGTGTTTAGAAGTTAGGGTTTAAGTTTTATGGTAATATGTCAAGATTTAAGTTTTTACCTATAACCTTTAAATTCTAACCTTAAACTTTAAATTCAAACCATAATCCCTAAGTTCTATGTACATAAACTTAAACTACTAAACTCAAATATGAAATATCAGTGAGTGATTCTATTTGCAAACGAATCATAAATGTCTAAACTCAAATCTGTTGGAGCAAAAAGGGAGAGAACATCCATGTCAATGAAGGAGAAAAGGCCCAAAGTAGATAAGCCCACATTTGAAGAATCTGCAAAGGGGCTGAACACTGCTGGACCAAGGAGAAACGATTGTAGATGAGACAAAATTCATTTATTTTCCTTTGTAGAAGTACAAGTAGACCTGATAAAATTGACTCGAGACTCGAAACTCGAACTGAGACCTAATTTTGACCCGAATATGATGATTCGAAGTTGACCAGAAACCCGAAATAAATCGAACCGAAATCGAAATCGACCCAAAAGAATTTTATTGAACCGAAATGAACCCGAACCGATTTGATCCGAACCGAAAGCTGAACCGAATATCGACCCGATTTTAACCCGAAAATTAAGGTAAAATAAATGAATAATCTATTTTTAATATTATCTATTTTTAACAATATAATAAATAATAAAAAGAAGTATTTTTATTATCTTTTTGTAATATACCATGAAAGAGACCGTTGTTCATGCCAAAAATGTGGTATAATAACATTTTATGTCATTTTACGTTTAAATATTAATTACATAAAACTTTTGTCCCTACTAATTTTGCCTAAAAATTAAATCTTAGAAATTAAAATAAACAAAAATATCATTATATTAAATTAATAGACTAAATTACAAAGATTAGTTAGTTTCGACTAAAAGTAAATTTTTAGAGACTAAATATTACTACGGGGAGGAAATTTCTATATCCGAAGTCTAAACTGTGTGATACTTACTTGTGACTAAATTAAATTAAACTAAAACTTAAAGTTGAATATTAGTATTAAAATGTAACATTTTAAATGCAACATGACCTAAAAAGTAATTAATCTCTAGCATAAAAAATTGGTAGTTTATTTCCCTCCAAAATTTTATCTTTTTCCTCTCTATTTTTACCAATTGTCTTTTTCCTTTTTTTTCAATCTAGCTTAAAAAATTGGTGGTTTATTTTCTTCCAAAATTTTGTATTTTCCTTCTCTATTTTATCAATGGTCTCTCTTTTTCTTTTTTCTTAATTTAATTGAGTTTCAATTTAGATTAATTTAATTAAAATTTCACATTTAGTTTTAGAATTATTTTAATTATGTACGTGATTTATGCTTCTAGATTTTAGTTAGCTCAATTAGATCTTAAGTTTAATAAATTAATTCATTTCAGACATTATTCTTATTATTATTATTATTATTATTATTACATATAATAAATTTTGATTTAATATAATTATACACAAAATTTTGATATGGATACATGAAGCTTTGATTTAAATATTTAATCAAATTCAAATGCATATATTAACAAGTTGAATCAGAATTAATCTCATACACCAATAACTCAAAACTAAACCATAAATATTAAACCTCAAACCCTAAACCTAACTCAAACCGAATTGACCCGAAAATTTGACCAGACCCGAAATCGACCCGATTTTGACTCTAACCGAAAGCGGCTCGAACGACTCGATTTTGACCCGAACCGAAAGCGACCGATCCGATATTGACCCGACCCGAAAATAACCGATCCAATTTTGACCTGATCCAATACCGATCGAATCTGACTCATCACAGACCCGAACCAGACCTGAACCAAATCTAAACCGATTCTAAATAAACTCGAAACGACCCGAACCGAAATGACCCGAACCGACCCCGAACTGAACGGCGTGATTGCCACCTCTGAGTACAAGGGAAAACCTAATGTAACCACAACTCTTATGCTGAATTATCAATGGAAAATTTCTCTAAACTCTTCTTTCCTTAATTCTGATTCTTTTTTCAACCCTATTCTTGATTTTTCACAGTCCAACTGTGACAAATTGGTATTAGAATTGCGTTAATTGATACACTGTCAAGCTAGGAAGACCAAAAAAAAGACCAACAATGGTAGAAAACATAAGCTTTGCTGCTAAGCAACAACAATTAGATAATATACAAAGCAAATTGGATCTAATGGGTGAATCTCAAGCTCCTAAATGGTGGGAGCAACAAAAGGCTAGCATGGAGGAGAGGTTAATCGGTATGGAATCAAGATTTAATGAAAAACATGGAGAGAATATTGAAGCTTGTTGATGTTGTACCTACCTCAAGATTTAAAACCTTCGAAAGTCGCCTTATAACAGCATCTATTATCCGCCTCCCCAAAAGCTCGTCTCCAAAATCTATAAACCTTCGCTACAGTTCCTCCGGAGATCTTAATCTCCACACCACTCTTTAATATGTGAGATATTATGACCTTCGGAGATCCTATTCTTCGAACCGATCTCTATACTCAACTATCGGTCGTTGTCAAGTCCACTTAAACCAGCAGCTCAACAACTTATTACTCGATAGTTGAGCCGACTTTGTCAGCTCATCAATAGTCATCATGACGCTAAGTCTGACACCTCCACCAATTAAAGACCATTGCTCATTATAAATACCTCACATCATCAACAATGGATGAACGTCGACACGAGAGAGGACACAAAGAGAACAAAGGGGAACACACCCCTCTCCCATCTTACTCCTCCTTCTCCATTTAGACCATCAGACTGTCTGCGGTTCTCTATCCCAAATCAATCGGAGTAAATTGCCTTCAACCACCTTGGTCTTCCTCTCTACCTTCCTTGTCTGGTTTCTAATTATTTACACATCAATAATTGGTACGGTGAGCGTGAAGACATTTTTAACCTGACAAAATCAATGGAGATGCATCCTTAAAGAGTCATCCCAGAGCAACCAATCTATCTCCAAATCCATCTGGTGTGCTCGATTTTTCCGGCCGATAACATCGAGATAAATGCTTGAAACTATCTTGGACAAATTCAAGACTTTCTTAAGTGTGATAAGAATATACGGCTGGTGCTTACTGTCGACATCTCTAAAATGTGTCACATTCTAGGGTCCATAAAGCATCTCCACTATTGACAACCTTATAGCACTATAAGGTTATGAAATTGTCTAATCTGACACCTTTGCTTGAGTGTTTCAAGAAGGAACATTACACCCTCCGCACTTGCGGAGCATTTGCCTTCCTCAAAATATACGCACAACATTGTAAGTTTAAGAGATCGTCAAAGGTATTTGATGCTTTTGGTTGAGTATTTTAGGGAAAAATACCATGTACCATGTACTCCAGAATCTTCAGGCACACTTCACAAAATGATGCAAGTCTGGATAGTTTCTAGGTAGTGTAGAAACCAAAACCTTTAGATTAAGATACTATATATAGTTAGGCTAAACCAAAAAATTAAATTTTAAAATAAATAAAAATAACTAACGAAATTTATATAATATATTTTAAAGTTATTTTCATTATTATATATGAAATATAGAACACTTTTTATATTATAAAAATAAAAAATAAATTTGACTCAAGTAATAGTTGTTTATAAATAAACTTGTAAACCAAAAACTGTTAAAATTACGGTTCGGTTCAATTTTGGTTATTTTGCTCAGCCATGCCCATGAAATACATTTCATTGGGTCATCTTTGACAGTAGTGGATAATCTGTTTCTTCATTTCCCCTCACTCGCATTGTTTCCCAGAGCTTGGCTTGCTTTTGATTTAGGACTCGGAATTGATGGCTTTGAAAGCTGAACTTGGTGTCTCTTAACTTGGAAATTGGATTCAACTCTGACAGAGAGTTAATGACCTCTGATAGTTTCAAGAAGCTGCCAAACAGGTGTCATTCACTAGGATAGTGAACGGTTAAAGAAAAAGAAAAAATAATAGAAGAAATGTTGGCCTAAAATTGATTCACAGTAATAGGCCTTAGGTCAAGAGACCTATTATTTATATAGCCCATTGGACATAACAGATATTGACATTGGATTATCAAATCCGTTAGGTTTGAGCGGGCTTGGTAGAAACAAACTCAAAACAGAATAACCAACTCGGTTAAGGCCTACTCCTCTTGGTTTAAACAAACCAAGAATAACTTCCAGAATATTCAACAGTGTCTGATGAGAAATATGACAAAGACCCATAATAAATTGGTTTAGTTGGATGGGATATTAAGTTAGGATTCGAATACTGACGTTGTGAATGAAGAAAATTAAATTGAGAAGATTGTCTCCATATTGGACCTCTACAAAACTCGATCTGAATTAGTCCGGCAACTCAATCCAAAATAGTCGGCCAATGAGTCGAATGCATGTTGTTAAACAAACAAAAAAGTATAACAGCAGGCTATTCTCTTCTCCCTAATAATTTCTAGGTCCTATGTAGTATGCTTGTGAAACGATGTGGATATTATAATATTATGACCTGAAACCAAGCACAGGAATACATACATTATCCATGACTCTGTTTACAATTCTTGAGCTCCAACCAAATCTACAAAGCAAATTCAGATATAGACCCAAGCTCATAGCTACGCTTGTGCTAAAAATATGAAAATTAGCAAACCCCTGCACCCCGCCCTGCTGCCGCTAGATAAAAAGCAGCCTTCATGCCAGAAATGCATCTCAGCCACCACCAGCAACAAGATGGCAGTCCAAAGTTCGAATACAACCATCTTCCTTCCACCATTTCATTTTGTCTCTTCTCTTCGTGCTCGCTGGGACCGGGGATACTTCAACTCAAAGTACATGATTTATGAAATTATATTAACTAATCGAGCTGAGGCAGCAGCTGCTCCCTTCAAATTCAAATTATAGATGAACTTGTGCTCTTCTTCAATGGTCTAAAGCGCATACATCCTTTTATATTCATTATTCAGGATCTCAGAATCCGAAGCCACACCCACAGACATAGAGAAAGAACGGGAGCGACTCTCGGCTTTCCTTATGCTCCTTAACTTTGACTCCTCCATTCTATGTAAAATGACAAAATAGCACATCGAGCCAATTGTAGTAAGCATGATTGTGCTGCCGATTACAGTTGCACACACAGCAAGCCATCTAGACTGTTTTCCCACCACCACATAAGTCAGCGAAATAAATGCAACTGAAATGAAGAGGCATGCCAGCCACATGAGCTTATTAATTACAAAGACAAGCTGCTTCTTTGCCTTTTGTTCAATCACAACCACCGATGTCTGAACAACCACCACAGCCAAGGAGATGAACAAAGCAAGGCTATCAAAGACGAAGAAAACAATAAACGGTGCCTTGTTAGCTATATATGCTTGCCCAAGCGTGAGCCCGTCTATTTTATCCTCAACATACTGTCCAGGGACAGTGAAGATGGCAGCAAAAGCAATGGTAGCAATAAGAACAGCAACAACAGTGGCAGAGTTTATAGCATTGTTTAGACCGCTAATGTGGAGTTTCTTTAGTCTCTTTGCAATTTTTTGCACTCTGAAACCAGTCTGTCGTGTTTGTTGGAGCTGGGACTGGACATCATGTTTTATGTCACTTACAGTTTGCTTTAGTTGTTTTGCTGCATTTGGGGGCTTTCCATGGTCCTTAGAATTGGTTGCTCCAGCTTCCTTTAAGATCGAGACAAGTTCTGGGGTTCCAACTTTTTCTGCAATGTCAAGCGGGGTTTCTCCGGCCTTGTTTGTTGAGTTGATGTTTATGCTCTCAACCGATAGCAAACAACGTACAATCTGCACAACAGGAAAAGATTTGTAATCAATAAGTGAAGGCTTATCTATGGAAATCCAAAAATCAATCAAGAGATCTATCATGTTAATCGAAATCTGAACTAAATTTTTCATCAAGCAAATTGAATGTGGGACTAAAAACCAAACAGTTGATTCCATTATAGTGTGACCATTTTGAAAATTATTAAATGAATGAGGAAGCACCTGAGTACGGCCCTTCATTATTGCAATATGCAATGCAGTATTTCCTTTATTGTCTTCCAAGCGCAAAACTGAGGGGTCAGGTTTCAACAATTCCATCACTATATCCTCATTTTGACCTTTCACAGCCATATGTAGTGCAGTTTGACCCTTTTTGTCTATCCTAAAGCCAGTGCTTGGATCCTTGCTGAGCAAAGATTTCACTACTTCCAAGTGCCCCATTCTTGCAGCTGAATGGAGGACGGTTTTACCGTTGTTCCTTGCAATTTTAGCAAGTTCTGAGTCTGTTTCTAGAAGAAGATTGACCACCTCAATATGCCCTTGAGCAGCTGCTGTGTGTAAGGCAGTTGTACAAGATAAATCTGTAGTCATGAGTGAGTTGGGGAAGGTACCCAAAAGTTCCTTCAGCACTTCTGCAAGAATGTTTTGATCGAAACAATTTCAGAAACAGAAACAGTAAAAATAAAAATAATAAATATTGCTTAAAGAAAGAGAGGGTGAGAAATATAATATCAAAAAACTTCGTAGAAGAGAATACCATTGAACATGAAGCAAGACACATTCCTTTCATGCTTTTTACGAAATTGCTTAGTTAAAAGCCAAGCCATCAACAAGATAAAGTTAACTTCCCCATCAATAGAATTTAAGGAGGATAAGATGCAGCAAAGCAAATCTTATTTGGAGTCAAATCGATATGAAAACAAAAATTAAGCAAAAGCCGCTTCAGGCATTATCAACAAGTAAATTGTACAAGAGAAAAAAAAAACTCACGCTCAAGACAAACTAAAAGAAACACAGGACCACGTTTACACAAAACATGCATGCAAGTACCATTTGCTCAAGTTTGAAAGGTAATGAAATGTAAATGAAAGTATATTTCGGGAATCCTACTCTCCCAAGCAAAATACGCAAGTTATTTGCATGTGTAAAAATTTCGGGAGTTACATTACAAATACTTATAGCTGCATTCTTAAAATGTTACTTCTAAATGAATGAGGGATGTGCAAAATAAAACATGAGATGAATAAATTCTTACCAACATGACCCTGCTTAGCAGCGACATGGAACGGATCATAGCCATTACGTGCAGTGATCGATGAAGTCTCGAGATCCATATGTTTCAACATCTCTGCAACAACCACAGCTTGACCATTCTCTGCTGCAACATAAAGGGGAGTTTCCCCTTCTAGGTTTTGCTTGGCCAAAAATTCCTTGGCCTCAGGACCGTTAAGGTTGTGAAGAATCTCCCTAACTCTAGACAAATTCCCTGTTCTTGCTGCCAAATGAAGAGGTGAATCACCTCTTTTTCCCGGAGACTCCCTATTCTTCCGGCGTTCACCTGCACCAATAAAGCTCAGCTGCCTCTCCATTACCACACGGAAGCTCTTCTGCCTCTCCATAAAGCCCCGGAAACTCTTCTGTCTTTCCATCATTCCACGACCGCTGGGATGTTTCTCACTTGCAACACCACGAAAACTCTGTTGCTTTTCAGATTGTTTAAAACTTTGCTGCTTCTCCAGGAGTCCTTGAGTAGGTGGTTGTTTTTCTGTTGTTACACCGCGAAAACTCTGCTGTTTTTCCATGATCAAAAGCCGAAACTCGATGAATTATCAACAATCATCAACAACAGAGAGTATGCTGCTTGACAACTTGGGGAATTTCACGTATTATGAACTCCTCTCCATCATCAGAAGCGAATCTAAAGCTCATGTGTTTGGTCTATCTCTCCAAGTTTATAATCCGACAAAAGTACCTATTTCTCGAAATTCATAATCCGACAAAAGCATCTCCTTCTCATTTTATGATTGATAAGAATCTAATTGTCCAGAATTTCGGAACGGAAATCGCTCTCCTTCCCTACAGCTAGAAGAAAACAGTTCTGAATCACAACGCTAAGCAGTGACATCCAACCCAAAAAGAAGGAATATTGTGAGTTGATTCTCTAATCGGAAAGTTTAATCTACAGGCTAAACTGAAAAGAATCTATGAGCAGTGCGGTTCAGAAAATAGATGAAGAGATAAAAAAAATAGAAAATAAACAAAAGCATAATAATCACCTTGGATTTGAAGCTGAAAAGTGTGAAGAAAATGGAATCTGAAAGCTGATATCCGATGAAAACAGATTACCCAGAGAATAGAATAGAAGAGATGAGAGGATTGGCCGACCGACCGTTGTATTATTGTACCAAACCAAAGCCACCAGAAAAAAGGTAGGAGTGAGAAATAGACAAAAAAAAAAAAAAAGTCTATGAAACGGAACAAAACAAATATGAGCCACCTCAACTTACCAGCCGAGCACATTATTTTTCTTCTTTATCAGTTTTTAACTCTCGTCTTTTTTGTCCACTTCTTTTCTTCTCCTTTTCAACCTAAAAATATTAGCGTAAACGGACTATTTAGTCACCCATAATTCATTTTATTCTCACCATTAAATAATTTTTTTATCAAGCAGGGTATTAACATTTCATATTGGTATTAATCTAATCGTTTACTGTTGTCTTATTAAAAGAATTGTTGATGATGAGATATTTTTTTTTATAAATTCTAATTTTAGTCCTGATCTTATTCGGAGGGAGGGGAGATTTTAGGGGAAGGAGATGATATTTTTAGTGGGTCTAGAACCATGATCTAAAGAAATACAATAGAATAATTCTGAGCAACTTGACTAACCGGCGTGTTTGTTCTGATGCAATTATTTTTAAAAATTTTATAATAATATTATTTGATATTTACACATTCAATTAATTTAGTCTTAATTAAACTAATTCAATAAATTTAACATTTCATATTTAAGAATTCAATCAATTTGATCGCTAAAACTCTTTATTGTCTTGTTTATCATCATCTCTATCATCAACAATTCAAATTTCGTGTTTATTATCGAACGTTCCCTATTGATGACCCTTATTTTTTTTAGATTTCAATTTGACCTCCAATATAGTTTATAGCAAAGGCTTATTATAAAAAAATAAGAGCCTAAACTATAGCTCTTGTTAACTTTAGGTACCTGAATTATTTTTTAATAAAAATAAGTGTCTAATGTTTCATTTTATTAATTTTAGGTCCTTGATAATTAACTATCTTTAAAAAAATCTACTAACCAATCAAAACATGATAGTGGCAATATTATTTTATTTTCTTCAAAAATTAAAATCTTCAAACAAATTTTTTTACCCAAAATTTTTAATTTTTTAAAAAATCTTGAAATTCTCTAAATTTTACAAAACAATCCCTAAAATATATCTAACACTAAATCCCAAATCACAATCGCTTCTGACACTGATCGTAGTGCCTAAGCCCACCCTTTTGGTCGACGGACCTAGCCGATCATTTCTTCTAACATAGTGTCGTCGAAAAACGAAAAATGGCACACCAATTAAACGTTGATTTTACGTTTGTCGTTCGATGCTCGGGTAACATGTCGTTCATTTTTTTTTGACGACGCCATATTGAAAAAAAGACCGGTTAATTTCGGCGGCCAAAGGAGTGAGGTCGGGCGTGAGGTTTGACGACGAAAGTGGTGGTGATTTGAGGGTATGAGATTTTTAAGGGATTTAGAGATGTTTTGTAAAATTTAAGGAATTTCAAGATTTTCTAAAAAATTGAAAATTTTAAGTTTTTTTCCTTCAAAAAATTAAAAAGAAATTAAAATTATTGTCATGCATCAAATATTGATTGGATAACATATTTTTTTAAAACACTCCATACCGACCAGACACCTAAAATTATAACGGTAAAAACGTTCGACACGTATTTTTACACAAAAAAAAATAGTTTAGGGACTTATTTATATATTAAGCCTATACTAACCGAAAAAGGTGATGTAATGTTAAAGATATAAAAAATAAAACTATGTAAATATAGATTAAAAATGTTAGAATAGTGGCTTAATAATGGGAAACTCGAAACTAACAAAGAAGAGGAGTTTTTGGAGTTGAAAATTTGAGTTTTTGGGTTGTTCTTGTGAAGAACTTTGGGCTGATGGTTTCTAGACTTTGGGTAAGTGTTTTGGTTGTTGAAAGGTGTAGTTTTGATGTAAATTTGTTGGGTTATTGCTGGATTTTGGTTAGAGCTGATTGGATGATGTTTTAGGATAACTTCGACTGCAAATCGATGAGCGAATGTTGTTGAATATTGTGTTTGTGAATTTCAGTGGGCATGTATGTTAAAAAAGGGTATTAATACTCTGTTTTGGATTGTTTAGAAGCAGTGGAAACGAATTTGGGCTCTTCGAACGTGAGACCGGGTAGTTCAGAGGCTTGAATCGATGTTTTGGCTAGCGTTGGTGTGTTGGCTGGTGAGTGGAATTGCTTTCTAAGTCTTAACTTGGTTAAGGATGAGATTTGGGAGTTTAGATTGAGCTTGATAGCCAATCTAAGCTCGAGAGTAAGTTTTAATGTGTTTTAGCCTTATTTTTCGATAAATTTTTAATATGCGTTTTGAACGATTTTTCATAGTGTTGTTGCCATGATTATCCTTGTGTTATGCATATGATTGCTTAAATTAATCACATGTTGGTTATGGTTGTGACCATGAGAACACAAGGTAAGTGTTGGTTTAGTAGGTATTGACATGTGAAATCTTGTTACCAGATATAGTTGGTCGACCAATAAGATGTGAATGCATTCGAGGTAAAATTCGCGCGTGGCCTTAGTGATGCTAGATTCTACTAAGGATAAGTTCGGTGATGTGAGATTCCACCCGGAGCTATGTTTTACTAGACGAGTAAGTACGGTAATGTGAGATTCCACCGGAAGTGTCTAGTGTGTTTGAGAACTATCCGCATATCCGAGTAAAAGTGATGAATGTCAATATACCCATGGTGCTCTAAATTCTCATGTTAAGCCTGTTATATTGCTCTTTTCCATTTATGTTTATGCATGTGGTTGGTTTCTTGGTTGTGTGTTGAGAATGAGCATGATGTAAGCTTGTGACTTGTGGATGCATTCGGTAAATGCACGAGATGTTAAATGTATGTTGTTATGTGTTCATGTATGAGGGAAATGATTTATAAATGATTTTGGTTTCAAGCAAATTATGATTTTAAATCAGCATTGTTGTAGTTACCGTTTTGAGCACCGCTTACTAAGCTTATGTGCTTACGCTCCTTTTTCTAACAATGCAGGCCCTTACACCTACGGAGCAGCTCGGGGAACAATGGAGAATCTAAAGGGGTTTGGTTTGCTCAAGTATGGCTTTAGACTTAAATAAATAGTATTAAGCAATGAGATAGGACCTTTATGTCTAAAGAGGGTTGCTTGTTATGTCTCTTGCTTTAGACAAATTTGTTTAGTTATGTTTGGCTTGTAATGCCTCTAAACTTGTTAAACGTGTCATGGATTGTCTTTTGACTTGTAACACCCAGGTTTAGGGGTCGGGTGAAAATAATATTAAAATAATGTTTCAGGTTTCTCTTTTTGTCTTAAAAATTTAATTATTATGTTGGATCAATTTTGAAATTTAATTAGGACATAAATCTCATGGATATTAGGATTTTTAGTGGTAGCCATTCATTAATGGCAAAATGGTAATTATTTGGAACTTCTAAAACAAACACCCTTTTTATTTCAAACACTCTACTATTCATCATCTCCTTCTCTCCTCTTCCATTCTTTCAAAACGTCAAAACCGCTCTTCCACCAAAGTTACTATTCCATTTCATAGCTTGCTCATTCTTGAAGATTTTTCAAAGGTAAACTCATTTTTGACCTGTCCTCGTCTTTCTCTTCAAGCTAATACCCTTAGTTTTCATTTTTGTCCATATTTTTGAAGTTTGAGGTTTTAGGGATTTTTGGTTAAAAATACTATCTTTATTGTGTTTAGCTAAATATTTTGAGTTGTTAATGTTACATTAGTTGTTTATAATCTAAAAGGTCCAATACACTCGATTTTTACAAGATTTTGTGGTGTTTCTCAAACTTGGGTTTTGGGGAGGTTTTTGGAGGGTTTTGAGTTGGGTTTTGGGGGTGTTTTATGTGGAAATATGATGGTTGATGGTTAGACTATATGTAAGTGTTGTTTTGGAGGCTTCTGGGAGTAATTTAAGTGTTGGAATCATTGGATTTAGGGTGTGCTTAGGGGCTGCTCGGGAATGTGGAATTTGGGTTTGGTTTTTAGTTGAAATTATGTGTTTTGTGCTTGGTTTGTGATTCGGGTTGACTACATTGAATTGTGGACTGATTTGAGATTGTTTTGATTGTGTTGGGATGATTAGAAGCAAGAATTTTGGTTGGTGAAGCTTCAGGGACGAATTCAGAGATTTTGGAGTCTTGAGCTTGGTCTTCGGTCTTCTCTTGGGTAGCAACGGTGAGTAGAATTGTTAATCTTTGTTTGGTGCTCGATATGGAACCTTTGGGGGTTTGGGTGGGACCTTGAGGGTTCACCTAAACCCGAGTGTAAGTTACTACTCCTATACTTTGTTATGAGTGGATGAATGGCTATGTGTTGTGATTATCATGTACATCTTGAGTTGTTTATACAGTTGTTAATGTGTAGTCGAGTTGAAGTCGAGCCTCACGTAATGGTTGTCTTAACTACGGTGATGTGTACTCCCACCAATAGTGACTAGTAGGAAAGTACTTTGATGTGTAGTCCCATTGGAAAACTACTAGTCGAAACGGTGATGTGTAGTCCCACCGTGTGTGTATGTTGGTTGTGCATGTGCAAACTAAGTATAGTTGATGAGAAAGTCATTCGTGCATCCATTGTTTTATTTCCATTTATGAAAAGTGTTTTGAAAACTGCATGTTGTTAAATTGTAGAGCTTCTCTCACTAAGCTAGTTAGCTTACGCTCTCTTTCGTTTCCAATATGCAGATCGTTAGAGTTCGGGAGGCAAGTGGGCAAGGGAGGAGCTTTTAGAGTTCTCAAGTCAGCTCAAGTATGATTTACATGTTTGTAATAATGCCTCGACAATGGGGAATAGACTAGTAGGAGTTGGTGCCAAACTCCTTAGATGATTTGTGTTAGTTGAGCATGTTAAACTATTGATGTGTTATGCTTTCCTCTCGTGGATTGAGGACCATGCCTATTTTATTACTTAATTGTATGTACCTGAGAGTGTATGAACTTGGCCTATGAATGCTCTATGTATGGTTGCCATATGCATGATGCCTTATGAATGCTAAACATGCCTCATTTGAGTAATTGCATGAATCCCTTGAATGTATGGTTCTTGTTAGTTCCGAATGCCTCGTATGCTGAATCTTGGTTGGTAAAGGTCGTATGTATGCTTAATTATGCTTAGGTGAGTCCTAAATTGAATCTAGAGTGGAGGTTTGGAATCCTTAGCAGCTTTCTAGAGTGTTGCAGTGTAGGGCGTATCGATACGCCTAAGGGTCGTATCGATACGGCCATGCACTTGGAGGGTCAGTTTAAGCATAGGGTATCGATACACAGGGGTGTATCGATACGCCAATTCCTTACTGGAATTCTTAGATTTTCACGAGTCTTTGGCGTATCGGTATGGGCTCTAAGCGTATCGGTACGGTTTTGTCTCGTTGACCGCGAGATGTTGACCGAGGAGGGTGTATCGATACGCCTAAGGGCTGTATCGATACGGTCTCCCTGAGTTGACTGAAGGCAGTTGACTTGGTCAAGGCGTATCGATACCCTTGACTGGTGTATCGATACGGCCTGTGGTGTAAGGTTAAAATGGGCTGTTTAAACATTGTTGCTTTGGCTTGGTTGCTTTTGTTTCGTGATGTTATCCGCTGTCGTGATCACTTAAGGAATAAGTATGCCTTTAGACAAGATATAATTAAAAGAAATTTTCTAGGGTTGCTAACCGAGGTGGGACCTTAACGGGTTTCACATCGGTTTTCCCTGTGTAGCCTACTCAGAGCGGTCAGCCATCCAGACTGGGACGAGGGGGTTATATTTAGTGGTATTAGAGCCTGAGGTTTCTGAGACCTCGGGCAGGTAAGTGAGGTGAGTTAATGTGTATGTGATGTTGCATCTCGATGGGTGTTTTGCCATGAATGCCTAAATTCTGTTGCTAGCACGGTGTATGAATACATGCTGTGATGACTCTGTTGTTGCTTGAGTGTAGGTCCAATGTCCCCATTGTTAGGCGTTGTTGTAAAAATAAAAGGAAAATTGTTTTGGTTTAACGAGCTTGAGAACCGGAGTCCTTGCCCTTTTGCTAACCTAACGTTTCCCTTGTTGTTGCGTGTTTGCTGTTTTAGATTTTATTTTTGCTATGGTGAGACCGAGGGGACGGCCTAGAGCGGGTGACCAGGCACCCGAGGAAGTGCCTCCTGCTCCTTATGCTCCCGATGGTAATGGAGAAAATGCTGGAGGCGATGGTAATGGGCCTCAGGTTGAGGCTAATGTGGGAGGTAACGGGGCTCAAGCGGGCCAGGGTCAGGCAGGACCAAATGTGGCCCATTTGATTCAGACCATAGCCGGAGCTTTTCAGACAGCTTTGGCTGGTATGTAGGCTGCAGCACCACCTCAGGGTGCGGGGACATGATTACCCCTAGAGAGGCTTCGCAACTTAGGGGCAGTTGAGTTTCGTGGGTTGTCTCCGGAGGGTGCAGAGGGGTGGCTTGAGAGCACTACTCGCATCTTGGGTCAGATGGAGTGTTCAGACGCCCGTAAGTTAGGATGCATCGTCTCTTTGCTTCAGTGGGACGCTTATACTTGGTGGACCACTGTTACTTCCGGTATGGCTGAGGCAGATATCACATGGGAGTTCTTCAGAAATGCCTTCAAGAGGAAGTACATTGAAGTTCGGTACTTGGATGAAAAGAAAAAAGAGTTTATGGCTTTGGTTCAAGGTAATAGGACCGTGTCTGAATACGAGGTTCAGTTCGTGAGGTTGAGCCAGTACACACTAGAGTTGGTCCCGAATGAGAGAGAGCGGTGTGAGCGTTTCAGATATGGGTTGACTACAGATGTGAAGACCTACATGCTAGCCTCCGACTACACTGAGTTCGATGTCTTGGTCTCTAGGGCCAAGGATATAGAGCAGAACCTAGGCTCTAGAGCACGTGCTAGTGGGTCTGACTTCGGAAAGAGACATGCGAACTGGGATAGAGATCATGCCAAGAGGCATAGGGATAGGAGGTACTAGCCGGATACGAGACATAGGGGTGGTAACTATGGCCAGGGCCGTCAGGGCCAAGGAGCTGTTGTTCACACTCCGGTGTACCAGATGCTGGAGACGCCATCCGGCGAGTGCATGGGTATCTACGGGGCGTGTTGGAACTGTAGCTCCCAAGACCATTTGAGGCGTGATTGCCCACACCCAGTTAGGGGCGGACCGGCTCCAGCTAGGGGCTTTGAGCATCAGAGAGGTCGTGGGCGCGGTCGTGGAAACTTTCAGCCAAGGAATGAGGGTCAGAGGAACTTGGCTCATGTTGTAGCAGTCCAGCCCGAGGGAGGAGGACCGGCTAGGGTGTACGCTCAGCGAGAGGCTGGGAATGACACTGAAGTCATTGCAGGTAATTTCATATTACAGTCTTTGAGTTTGCTTTCTTTGATAGATTCGGGGTCGACACATTCGTATATATTGGGTGAGCACGCAAGGTCATTAGGGTTACCGTGTGATTGGTTAGAGGTAGGTGTAAATGTCACTAGCTCTTTTGGTGATACAGTGGTAGTTAGGAAAGTGTATAGGAGGTGTCCTTTGATGGTTCAAGGCCACATATTTCCGGTCGATATGATGGAATTACCCTTCTATGGCTTTGATGTGATCTTGGGCATGGATTGTCTTGTAAAGCATAGAGTTAGGGTTGAATTCGAGACCAAGAGAGTCTTCTTGAGGCTTACCGATGACTTTGAGGTTGTGGTAGTTGGTGAGAATGTCAGGTTCTTGTCCAATGTGGTTTCGGCTTTGGAAGCTTAGAGGTTTTTGAGTTCAGGGTGTCAGGCTTATTTGGCATATGTGATGAACCCGGATATGATTGAGGTGAGACCTCAGGACATCAGAACAGTGTGTGAGTTTCCAAGTGTTTTTCCGGAAGAGCTACAGGGCTTGCCTCCAGACAGAGCAGTTGAGTTCGCTATTGAGACCTATTCTGATTCTGCACCGGTGTCGATTGCTCCGTATAGGATGACACCGATAGAGTTGAAAGAGTTGAAGACACGACTTCAGGAGTTGACTGGTAGAGGCTTTATTAGGCCTAGTATTTCTCCGTGGGGTGCTCCGGTCTTGTTTATGAAAATGAAAGATGGTAGCATGAGGATGTGTATAGATTATAGGCAGTTGAATAAAGTAACAGTGAAAAACAAATACCCTTTGCCTAGGATAGATGACTTGTTAGACCAGTTGCGGGGTGCCTCTGTGTTTTCGAAGATTGACTTGAGGTCCGGATATTATTAGTTGAAGGTAAAGGATGTGGACATACCGAAGACAACTTTTCGTACACGTTATGGACATTATGAGTTTTTGGTGATGCCTTTTGGGTTGACTAACGCCCCAGCAGCCTTCATGGATATGATTAACCGTGTGTTCCATGAGTTCTTGGACAGGTTTGTGGTAGTGTTTATAGATGACATCCTAGTATACTCTAGGACCGAAGAGGAACACGATGAGCATTTGCGGTTAGTACTTCAGACCCTACTTGAGAATCAGTTGTATGCCAAGCTAAGCAAATGTGAATTTTGGATTAGGGAGGTAGTCTTCCTAGGTCACGTGATCTCGGCTAGTGGGATTAGTGTAGATCCGAAGAAGATAGAAGCTATATTGAATTGGAAACAACCGAAGTCAGTGACAGAAATCCGTAGTTTTTTAGGTTTGGTGGGGTATTATTGGAGGTTTGTTGAGGGGTTTTCTAGAATAGCGGCTCCGTTGACTAAGTTGCTACAGAAGAATGTACCGTATGAGTGGTCAGTTGCAAGACAAGAAGCATTTGAGAAATTGAAGAAAGCCTTGACCGAAGCTCCTATCTTGATTCAGCCTGAATCGGGGAAGGAGTTTGTGATCTGCAGTTATGCGTCCTACGTAAGACTAGGTTGTGTGCTTATGCAAGAAGGTAAGGTGGTAGCATATGCTTCGCGACAGTTGAAAGTTCATGAGAAAAATTACCCCACCCATGACATAGAGCTAGCTGCAGTGGTTTTTGCATTGAAGATTTGGAGACACCATCTTTATGGTGAGAAGTGCACCATGTACACCGACCACAAGAGTTTGAAGTATTTGATGTCTCAGAGAGAGTTGAACCTCAGGCAACGTAGGTGGTTAGAGCTTCTTAAGGATTATGACCTCACCATAGAGTACCATCTGGGTAAGGCAAACGTAGTGGCCGATGCCTTGAGTAGAAAAGTGGCCGTTGAGATGCGAGCTATGTTTGCAAAGTTGAGTGTCTCTAGGGATGCTGGGTTGATAGTTGAGCTTCAGGTTAAGCCTTCATTAGTGCAGTTAATTCGAGAGAAACTGTTGCGAGATGAGTCTTTGGCACCTCATGTGCAAGACATAGCCGAAGAGAGACCTACCGAGTATTGTTTTGGTGAGAATGGGATCCTATGTTACAAGGATATGATAGTGGTTCCGGAGAATGCCGAGTTGAGGCGTACGATCTTGAATGAAGCTCATAATAGCCCTTTTGCTATGCATCCGGGTAGCACGAATATGTATCGGGGGTTGAAAGAAGAGTATTATTGGGTTGGTTTGAAGAAGGACGTGGCCGAGTTTGTTAATAGGTGTATGGTTTGCCAGAGGGTTAAGGCCGAGCACCAGTTTCCCTTAGGATTGTTACAGTCGTTGAAAATTCCAGAATGGAAGTGGGAGCGTATTACCATGGACTTTGTGTCAGGACTACCGTTGACTCATTCGAAGAAGAATTCAGTGTGGGTGATTGTGGATAGATTTACTAAGTGTTCCCACTTCATACCAGTTCGTACTACCTATACCTTAGACAAGTTGGCCGATCTGTATATCTGTGAGATAGTGAGACTACATGGGGTACCGAAGTCGATTGTGTCAGACCGAGATCTGAGATTTACCGCTAGATTTTGGGAGTGTTTGCATCGAGCTTTGGGTACTTGGTTGAAATTCAGCACTTCGTATTATTCGCAGTCAGATGGTCAATCTGAGAGAGTGATTCAGGTATTGGAAGATATGTTGAGATGTTGTATCATTGATTTTCAGGGGTCATGGGAGAAACATCTACCCTTAGTGGAGTTTGCGTATAACAACAACTTTCAGTCGAGTATTCAGATGGCTCCTTATGAGGCCTTGTATGGTAGGAAGTGTAGAACCCCGATTTGTTGGGCCGAAGCCGGGCAGAAACTCGTACCGATGCCTGAGTTGCTTAAGGGCACCACCGAGAAGGTAAAGTTGATAGGTGATCACTTGAAAGCAGCTTCAGATTGACAGAAGTCCTATGCTGACTTAAAGAGGAAAGAGGTAGAGTATTCCGTGAGAGATAAAGTGTTTTTGAAAGTCTCACCTTGGAAGAAGGTGATGAGGTTTGGAAGGAAGGGCAAGTCAAGCTCAAGATTCATCGGACCTTATGAGATAGTTGAGAGAGTTGGTCCCATTGCGTATAGATTGAGGCTCCCGACTGAACTAGAGAAGATTCATGATGTCTTTCATGTGTCGATGCTTAGGAGGTATAGATCGGATCCGTCCCATGTTATGCCAGTTGAGGAAATAGAGTTGAATCCGGACTTGTCATACAACGAGGAACCAGCTGACATACTTGCTTCTGATAGCAAGGTGTTGTGTGGCAAGACCATAGAGTTGGTCAAGGTATTATGGAGACATAGAGGTGTGGAAGAGGCCACGTGGGAAAGGAAAGCTGATATGCTCGAGCAGTTTCTGTATTTGTTTTCGTCAAGTAATTTCGGGGACGAAATTCCTTAAGTGGGGGAGAGTTGTAACACCCGGGTTTAGGGGTCGGGTGAAAATAATATTAAAATAATGTTTCGGGTTTCTCTTTTTGTCTTAAAAATTTAATTATTATGTTGGATCAATTTTGAAATTTAATTAGGACATAAATCTCATGGATATTAGGATTTTTAGTGGTAGCCATTCATTAATGGCAAATGGTAATTATTTGGAACTTCTAAAACAAACACCCTTTTATTTCAAACACTCTACTATTCATCATCTCCTTCTCTCCTCTTCCATTCTTTCAAAACGTCAAAACCCCTCTTCCACCAAAGTTACTATTCCATTTCATAGCTTGCTCATTCTTGAAGATTTTTCAAAGGTAAACTCGTTTTTGACCTGTCCTCATATTTCTCTTCAAGCTAATACCCTTAGTTTTCATTTTTGTCCATGTTTTTTAAGTTTGAGGTTTTGGGGATTTTTGGTTAAAAATGCTATCTTTATTGTTTTTAGCTAAAGATTTTGAGTTGTTAATGTTACATTAGTTGTTTATAATCTAAAAGGTCCAATACACTCGATTTTTACAAGGTTTTGTGGTGTTTCCCGAACTTGGGTTTTGGGGAAGTTTTTGGAGGGTTTTGAGTTGGGTTTTGAGGGTGTTTTATGTGGAAATATGATGGCTGATGTTTAGACTATATGTAAGTGTTGTTTTGGAGGCTTTTGGGAGTAATTTAAGTGTTGGAATCATTGGATTTAGGGTGTGCTTAGGGACTGCTCGGGAATGTGGAATTTGGGTTTGGTTTTTAGTTGAAATTATGTGTTTTGTGCTTGGTTTGTGATCCGGGTTGACTACATTGAATTGTGGACTGATTTGAGATTGTTTTGATTGTGTTGGGATGATTAGAAGCAAGAATTTTGGTTGGTGAAGCTTCGGGGACGAATCCGAAGATTTTGGAGTCTTGAGCTTGGTCTTCAGTCTTCTCTTGGGTAGCAACGGTGAGTAGAATTGTTAATCTTTGTTTGGTGCTCGATATGGAACCTTTGGGGGTTTGGGTGGGACCTTGAGGGTTCACCTAAACCCGAGTGTAAGTTACTACTCCTATACTTTGTTATGAGTGGATGAATGGCTATGTGTTGTGATTATCATGTACATCTTGAGTTGTTTATACAGTTGTTAATGTGTAGTCGAGTTGAAGTCGAGCCTCACGTGATGGTTGTCTTAACTACGGTGATGTGTAGTCCCACCGGTAGTGACTAGTAGGAAAGTACTTTGATGTGTAGTCCCATTGGAAAACTAGTAGTTGAAATAGTGATGTGTAGTCCCACCGTGTGTGTATGTTGGTTGTGCATGTGCAAACCAAGTGTAGTTGATGAGAAAGTCATTTGTGCATCCATTGTTTTATTTCCATTTATGAAATGTGTTTTGAAAACTGCATGTTGTTGAATTGTAGAGTTTCTCTCACTAAGCTAGTTAGCTTACGCTCTCTTTTGTTTCCAATATGCAGATCGTTAGAGTTCGGGAGGCAAGTGGGCAAGGGAGGAGCTTTTGGAGTTCTCAAGTCAGCTCAAGTATGATTTACATGTTTGTAATAATGCCTAGACAATGGGGAATAGACTAGTAGGAGTTGGTGCCAAACCCCTTAGATGATTTGTGTTAGTTGAGCATGTTAAACTATTGATGTGTTATGTTTTCGTCTCGTGGATTGAGGACCAAGTCTATTTTGTTGCTTAATTGTATGTGTCTAAGAGTGTATGAACTTGGCCTATGAATGCTCTATGTATGGTTGCCATATGCATGATGCCTTATGAATGCTAAGCATGCCTCCTTTGAGTAATTGCATGAATCCCTTGAATGTATGCTTCTTGTTAGTTCCGAATGCCTCGTATGCTGAATCTTGGTTGGTAAAGGTCGTATGTATGCTTGATTATGCTTAAGTGAGTCCTAAATTGCATCTAGAGTGGAGGTTTGGAGTCCTTAGCAGCTTTCTAGAGTGTTGCAGTGCAGTGCGTATCGATACGCCTAAGGGCCGTATCGATACGACCATGCAATTGGAGGGTCAGTTTAAGCATAGGGTATCGATACGCGGGGGTGTATCGATACGCCAATTCCTTACTGGAATTCTGAGATTTTCACGAGTCTTTAGCGTATCGGTACGAGCTCTAAGCGTATCGGTACGGTTTTATCTCGTTGACCGCGAGATGTTGACCGAGAAGGGTGTATCGATACGCCCAAGGGCTGTATCGATACGGTCTCCCTGAGTTGACTGAAGGCAGTTGACTTGGTCAAGGCGTATCGATACCCTTGACTGGTGTATCGATACGGCCTGTGGTGTAAGGTTAAAATGGGCTGTTTAAACATTGGTTCTTTGGCTTGGTTGCTTTTGTTTCGTGATGTTATCCGCTGTCGTGATCACTTAAGGAATAAGTATGCCTTTAGACAAGATATAATTAAAAGAAATTTTCTAGGGTTGCTAACCGAGGTGGGACCTTAACGGGTTTCACATCGGTTTTCCCCGTGTAGCCTACTTGGACCGGTCAGTCATCCAGACCAGGACGAGGGGGTTACATGACTCCTTTTTGTGATTGTTGAATGTTTTCCTTTAATGAATCTTGCCATGTTGAACCTTGATTCGTTAATTGTCTATCATGTCTAAATGAATGCTCATGGTTGGCTTATGTTGTGTGCATGTTTAGGAGTTGATTAGGTGCATGTTAAGTGAGTTGTGTTGGTTCTCCTTGTGCTTAAAACTGCAGAAATTAGTCTTTCTGGGCAGGGCGTATCGATACGCTCAAGGGCTGTATCGATACGGTCCCCTGTTTGAAGCAAGGCATACCGATACGCGAGGCGTACCGATACCTATTTTGGTCTCTGGAAATCTGAGATTTTGACGAGAAATTGAGGTATCGATACGGTCCCTGGTGTTGACTTTGAGAGTTTGACCTTTAAGGGCGTATCGATACCAGCCGTGAGGGTATCGATACGGTCTCTTGGAGTTAACCTTAGAGAGTTTGACCGTTGAAGGCGTATCGATACATGCCTTAGGCGTATCGATACGACATGTGGTTTAATTGTTAAAAGTAACCTCTAATGTCCGTTTTTACTTGGTTCATGTTCGTGTTTGCTTCCCGCTGCTTGTCTCCTCACATATGATTTAAATATGGCCTCTAGACAAGATAATTATAAAAAGAACGAGTTTAGGGTTGCTAATCGGAGCGGAGCCTTAACGAGTTTCTCTTCTGTTTTCCTGTGTAACCCGTTCGGGCCAGGTCTGGTGGCGAGGCCGGGTCGAGGGATTACACATTGTCAAAGTATTAAAAATATCAATGAACAAATACTACATTATAATCACCTTTAAACTATTAAAAAAACTCCTAAATTTAACATACATATTAAATTCTAATCACATCTCCTAAATTCAGAACACCTAAATTAAAAAATCCAAACTGTAAACCTAAAACTAAGACTTTTTTTTATGAATTTTTTTTTTCTACGGCATCAAATAATTATCGTGCAATATATTCTAACCTGCAAATTCAGTTCAGTAGTCTAGTGCTCATATTGGAGTGGAGATGGTGAGGAGATCTCCCAACTTTTTCCTAAGAAAGCACCGAAAATGGCCGCTGGTATTCTCTAACAAAATCCCATGGCATCAAAGTTTCACCCAAAAGCAATCCGTGTTATCCTTTAAAAAATCCGTAGCCCAACACGACCCTCTTCATCCTAACTTTGTCCCCTCTCTCTTGCGCCCTCTCAGCCTCTACAACCTTCACCACTCCCCTCAAGCCTATCATTTCCTCATCAAAACTTTGCTCCACAATCGCCTCTTCAACCATATCCCTACTCTGCTCCATCATCTGCAACTCCAGCACTTTGAAACACCCGAGTACATTTTCACCCACCTCATCAGATCCTATGGCAACGCTAACAGAATCCAGGACGCGCTTGATATTTTCTACCGAATGCCCAAGTTCAGGTGCGCCCCTTCAGCCCATTCGCTCAATTCCTTACTTGCACTTCTTTGTAGAAACCAACGCGGCCTTGAGCTGCTCCCTCGGGTCCTGCTAAACAGTCTGAATATGAACGTAAGACCCGAAGAATCAACTTTCCGTCTGCTAGTTTGCGCTCTTTGCAGAATGAACAAGGTTGCTTATGCTGTAGAGATTCTACAACGTATGATAGACGATGGCCTTGGTGTTAGTGATAAAATTTTCTCTTTTGTACTGTCATCAATTTGTGCCCAGGGGGATTTGGATGGTGAAGACGTTGAGGGGTTTTGGAGGGAATCACAAAAGCTTGGATTTTCTCCTTCCATGGGTGACTATAATAGCGTGATTAATTTTTTTGTTAAAAAAAGGAGAGGGTCGGATGCTTGTAATGTTCTAAATCAAATGAAATCCGATGGAATTAAGCCGGGTATTGTTTCTTACACTATGGTCTTAAGTGGGGTAGTTGCTGAAGGTGATTACATGTTGGCAGATGAGCTGTTTGATGAATTGCTTATGTTGGGTTTAGTTCCAAATGTTTATACTTATAATGCCTATATTGGAGCTTTATGCAAACAAAACAAAGTTGAAGAGGGTATCAAGATGCTAGCCTGCATGGAGGAGTTAGGATGCAAACCTAATTGTGTCACTTATAATACATTATTGAGGACAATTTGTAAGGTTGGTGATATAATAAGAGCTAGGGAGCTTGTTAGAGAGATGAAATGTAAGGGCATTGAAATGAATTCGGTTTCATATATGGTAATAATTGATGGTTTGATAAGTAAAGGTGAAATTCTTGAAGCATGTGATTTGTTGGAGGAAGTGTTGCACAAGTGCCTTTTCCATGAGAGTTTGCCATTTGATGAGGTAATATGTGGTCTATGCCAAAGAGGTTTAGTTTGCAAGGCACTGGAATTCCTCCGGAAAATGGTTGGCAAGAATATTTCTCCCGGGGCTAGAGCTTGGGAAGAACTTCTCCTTAGCTTGAATCTAGACACAAAATTTTCCCGTACCACTTTGATTGCTTTGGTAAATCCACTTTGAATGGTCTTGCTAGTAATTAGAGAGGTGTACCAACCTTGTGTCTCAGGATTTGAAGATCATTCCATACACTTTTTTTCCTTAAAGGAGGGTGAGAATGAGGAAGACTTGCTTGGACTTGAAGTACAAGTAGATTGGGGATGTTTTTGAAATTTTGTACAGAATAACTGCTTTTGCGGCATTATATAAGGCAAAAGCATAGAGAACCAAGTGAAAAAGAAAAAATGGTAGTGGTTCATGGTTGGTTCTGGCAATGATGTTTTTTTTTGAAACATAGAAACAGAGAAGAGACAAAGGTAAAGTGAAAGAAAGTGGCCCCAGTCCAAGGTTTAAAAGAGTAATGCTCCAATCCTGGATGAGCAGACAATGAACCGCAAGGTTAGGACTAAGGAGTTCTGCTTTTCTAATTTTTTTCTCAGTATTAATTCTTCAAGTCTGAAAATCTCATTATAATGTAATGTTCTGTAATTCTTATATTTGGTTGTTATATGAAACCAAAATGTATTTGATGAGATCTGCCAACAGTTGTCTTTCATTTGCTTCTGTGGAATGGAATATAAACAAGTATTATAAGGCTGTTAAATTCAGTAGAATTTGGTTTTTGTGTCCACTTTTGTTGTTTTGCCCTACCCCAGATTTAATCTGTTATTTTCTTTTTCCTTTTCAATCTTTCAGAGGGAACACATCTTGCGTGCCAATTGTGTCTTGGATGGCGGGTATGTAACAATTTTTAGTTTTTAATTTGTGCTGGAGCAAAAGTAAAGTAAGCACCTGAGTGGAAAACAAGTTATATTTTTTACATTTGTTTGATTGAGAAGAGGAAAATGTCATTTATTCATAACTTCCAGAATTATCAGAAGTCCAGGTACCTTCCAAAGGTTCCTACTTCCTAATGGTTATGAACTCAATGCCAAGGATGGGATCTTCCCTTCCCTTGGAGTAGCTGCTCCAGCAAATGCAGGAGTATATTCTTAACGACAAAGTAAATCATCGGAGAAAAGATTCTCTTTAGTAACAAGAAGTTAACATAGGAATATTGAGAATGCATCTGTTTGGATATGGCTTTGTATGCCTTTTGGGACGACATAAACGTAGTTATCTGTATCTTTTCTGTTGCTTTTGTGTTTTTGGTTGGAATCTGGTTAGGCTTGGCTTTAGGAACATGTATGTTCACATTAAACCGTTTTACAAAGTCTATATGTTTAACCAATAGACTTTTGAATGTTTCCATCCCTCTGCAATCATCAATGACCTTGATGCTCCTCGGCTCAGGCCTAAATTCAGAATTTATTTGACTCCTGGTGAGCATCTGCATCGAATGCTGGCACTGGTGAGGCTCATGGAATGGAACCACCATTCTAAGTCACTTGCAGAGGTCATTTCTGGATCTTCAACTTGACTGCCATCAATAATGATGATAGAACTGAGGCTATAGGTTTGAATGGCATCAGTTTTTGTGCTCGGTTTACTGTATGGTGGCTTCTTCTGGTACAAATGAGAGATTCAATTTGCCCGCAAAGCACTCCTGCTCTAGGAAACCTGCCGTAGGAGATGCTCCATGGCTTTTCTGATGTTGGTTCAGGATGTTACTATTGTGGTTGTGGAAGAATTTTTGCAGGAAGTTACTATTGTATTGTGTATTGTAACGATTTTGTGCATATATTTGTGGTGAGAAACAACTATTATTATTAGTTGGCTTAATCAGGGACGGAGCTAAGATTCAATGTTGGGAGGGGCAAGAGTCTATTAAGCTATTAAATCTAAAAATTGGGAGGGGCAAAAGCCTTATTTGATTAACACTTAAACTAAAAGGGACTAAAAATACAATTATACCAAAAAAATTGGGAGGGGCAACAGCCCCTCCCACACACTACATAGTTCCGTCACTGGGCTTAATGATACCTTTGAGTATACACTTTGTACCGAGTTGTCCCTAAAATGTTTTAGGGACGTTTTATCCCCTAAACTAAAACTCGTTATTTCATATGTTCCAACCGTTAACTTCCGTTAAAAAAACCTGTTAACGAATCATGAAGTACCACGTCACTGCTTATTTTTGAATTTCTAATATTTATTTGAATAAAAGAAAATTAGATTAAAAATAAAATAAATAAGATTTAATCTTAAAAAAATAAAAATAAAAGGGACGAACCCTTTTCTTCCGATTCAAACTAAACCCATTTTCAGCTTTATAATTCATTTTCTGAAATTCTTCCTTAAATTTCTGCAAGTTTTCTTGTCCCCTGTTTTATTCTTCTATTCTCTCACCCCTTTTCTGTCCTTTTTTTTCTTTCCTTTTCAACTTTCTTTTGTTTACATTATTCAACTATAAGTATATAAGTACGTGCAATGTCATGCTCACATAATTTTTTTAAGACTTTTTACTTTTACATTTTTTAATTTAAAATTTATTTTATATTTTCCGTACTCGTACCATGTAATTTTAAAATTATTGTTTTTCATACCTATTTTTGTACCCGTCCTAATATTCGGACTCGTATCAGTGCAACATAGAGGGTTACCAGCTTTATGTTCATCATGCTAGTTGTTCATGTGACAACAGCATATGATTCCTTTCCTTTAAATTCTCAAACAAATAAACAAAGTGAAAGAAATAAATCAACCAAGAGAATAAAGGAAAGAGTATTTGCCAGAAGCGTAGAACCCAAGTCACGTCGATAATTTAATGTGTATGAATGCTGCATTGCCAAGCAAAGCCATACGGAAATAGTATAATTTGTGACCAACAAAATCTGGCAGCTTGCATGCTATAGGCTTCTGTGATGATGACATTGCAGTTCTGTTCCTCCACCCCAGTAAATATCCCGGCAAAACACATCCGTGTCGTAGGATCGGATCGATATGATCAGAAGTATTCACCGAAGCTTCCTTCTAAATTCCCCAGAATGTCCATATCCAACACTCATCATGTTCCAAATCCTATTTTGCTCCATCCTCCGGTAAATCAGGTCCATCCTTCTTACACTTTAAGCAGGGATCTTAATTCATTGAATATTACTGCTGTTAAGACGGTTTTCCATTTTTAATCCAATGTGTATTGGCTGTAATCGGTGGACCATGTTTCTGTATCATTGTTTCACCGAAAAATCGAACTCATTCCATGGCAGAGTGTTGCAGCAATAGTATTCGGAGACGGATCAGAGTCGAGGCTTTACCCGTTGACAAAGAGAAGATCAGAAGGGGCTATTCCTATAGCATCAAACTACAGACTCATTGATGCAGTTGTTAGCAACTGCATTAACAGCAACATCAATAAGATATATGCCCTCACACAACTCAATTCTACTTCTCTCAATTCCCACCTCTCGAGAGCCTATTCCGGAGCAGGCCTCGGAAAAGAAGGGTTCATCGAAGTGATTGCAGCATATCAGAGCCCTGAAGATCAGGGGTGGTTTCAGGTATTAAACTGCATTACATTGCATATAGTAAATCCAATGCTTTTCACTTAATGTGGTTTGCATCTGTAATTTTTGTCAACATCTACCAGGGAACAGCTGATGCTATAAGAAAATGCCTGTGGGTCCTAGAAGAGTACCCGGTGGAGGAATTTCTGGTCCTTCCCGGCCATCATCTCTACAAAATGGACTACCAAAAGTTGATAGAATCCCACCGGAAAAGAAAATCTGATGTAACAATTGTTGCTTCAAATGGTATTACCGTGAGAGATGAAGACCCAGGTTTTGGTGTACTGAAAATAAATACAGAAAATCAAGTCATACAATACAGTTTGAAGTCAGATAGAGAGCCCGAGAACTATGAAGTAGTAAGCTGTCATAATCAACTTTACCTTTCCCTCATTTTGAAGTCATACTATTTTAGCACTCAACTTTAGTTTAGGCTTCAATTATACCACTGAACCATTAAAACTAATGATGTTGACGGATCTCAACGGTCCTAGTGGTATAGTTGAAGCCTAATTCTAAAGTTCAGTGTTAAAATAATATCGACTTTTAGTTTAGTGATATAATCGATAAGTTTGGTGATATTTGGTGTAGTTTACCCTAATTATAATTACCAAACTTCCCTAACAACTTGGTGTGAAAATTGGGTTCAGGCTGAATCTTTGACTAGTTATAGCTGTATTCCAAGTATGGGAATCTACCTCATCAACCGAGCTACAATGGTAAATCTTCTGAATAAACATTTCCCCAAGGCAAAGTATTTTGGGACGGAAGTGATACGAGGTGCATTATCTCTAGGAATGAAGGTCCTGATCAGACTTTAATAATTAGTTTCGAAAATGTGGATGGATGGATGAATGATGATGTTGTGCTTCTACTGAGGGTACAGGTTGAGGCATATCTGTTTGAAGGGTATTGGGAGGACATGAGGAGCATTGAAGCATTTTACCAGGCAAATATGGGATGCATAAAGAAATCAAACATGGGATACAAGTCCGTATTACACTTATCTACAAATAATGCATCATTTTACTGAATAATTAATTTCCATAAACTTCCATTGCAGCTTCTGTGATAGAGATTCTCCGGTGTATACTATGCCTCGATATCTGCCTCCTACCATCGTAAGTGATGCCGTCATAAAGGATAGTGTGATTGGAGATGGCTGCATTCTCAATGTAAGTAGAAAAGTATGCATGTCGACTAATAAACAAAATAAAAAGATTGTATGAAGACTTTTAACTCTTTGTAAGAATAGAGGTGCAAGATTAAAGGTACAGTGGTGGGAATGAGGACGAAAGTTGGAGATGGGACAATCATAGAAGACTCAGTCATCATGGGTTCTGACGTCTATCAGGTACCGAATGTATGCATGCATGCATGCATGGCTTATCATACTCTAAAACTTTAGCTTTACATATGTTGACACTAGTGAGGTGGTGTTGGTAATAGATTGAAGATGGCAGAGAGAGCGTCCCGATAGGAATTGGTGAGAATACTGAAATAAGAAAAGCCATTGTAGATAAGAACGCAAGGATCGGGAATAATGTTAAGGTGTGTACCGACTCCAAATTGCAAACTATTTTATAGCATCAAATACTACATTTGAGTAAAATTAAAAGACTACATTGCAGATTATCAACAAAGATAATGTTGAAGAAGGGGACAGGGAGGGGAATGGTTATATAATCAGTGGGAGAATTATTGTGGTTCTTAGGAGCGCACAGATTCCGGACGACACCATCTTATAGTTATGACTTATTGACTTATGACCCCACATGTTTATTGTTATTTGTTACTTCCAAGCTGGTTCTTTCATGCATAGAGACAACATTATTCAATAACTATTATGAATTACATTATGTCCATTGTCCAGTACAATCGTTATGAAATAAATTCAGGATTACACCCAAAATTATACTTACATACCAGTTTGACTAGACCATCTTTAAATTTATTGAATACAAAATACCTTGTGTCTTTATTTATGCATCACATTAAAAATTAAAATTTAAGGTTTAAGATTAAGATTAAGATTTAGATTTAAGGTTAGGGTTTAAGATTAGAGTTTAATTTTTTTGATGTAATGTGTATTTTTTATGATTCAAGGTTTAAGAATTAAAATTTAAAGTTAATACATAAAATTTAATTTTTTTTTACGATCAAGACATAGTAAGGGTACTAAAATAGACATAAAATTTTTGTCCATAGTAAAATTTGGTACCTTCATAATTCTTTTTCTTTTTACACACAATTAATAGAAACAAAAAAAAAATACCGACTCTTCCCCACTGTCATAATTCTTAATTTGTCTTTTTTTTTCGAATTAAAATGAGATGGGTAAAATAAAAAAATTCTTACATTAAACTAAAAACTAACCTGGAGCCTAAATTATCATCTTTTAAAAGTTGTATAAGAAACTGTGGAGGTGCATCAAAAATAGACATAAGTTTATGAAGGGGTTCAGCAAGTTTCACCAATGCATCGGCAGGGGAGTTTTGTCGTCACGTTGTAGTCCAAACTTTCTCTCTGATTTTGATAATTGCTCGAACAAGTACTATTGAAATATTAGTCGCATCTGGATAGTTTAAGAGCTTGATTACCTCCAAGGAGTCAGATTGTACTATTAATACGCCAAAATCTTAGTCCCAAGCGAGTTGGAGACCAAGATATATCTCCCATAACTCCGCATGTAAAGGTTGCATGACGTCAATGGTTTTGGTAAACTCAAGGACCCAGGCTTAATTTTTCTTTTTCTTCTTTACGCTGACGTTTTTTATTTTGTATTTATTTTTTTCAATAAAAAATATATAATTCTATAATAAACGTCATGTACCGCTATGTACTACTAATCATGTGCATCGTTATGTACCATTAATTATTTTAATTATTTTGAAATTATAGTGACGGAAAGCATTATTATCCATTTTAGAATAAAATCTAAAAAACAATTTTTATATTACCTTTTATTTTTCTCTTTGGGTAAAGTACACAAATGGTAACTGAAACTTTGGTAAATTATTAAATTTTATAACCAAACTTTCAATTGTTTTAATGTTACCATTAAACTTTTAGTTTTGCTCCAACTTAGTCACTGACCCATTAACCGACGTTAAAAGGGTGACGTGACAGTTAAAATATTTTGTATAATAACATGTTTAACCATCCACATTTTCACATTCAAACAATTTTGTCCTAATTTAAAAAATAATAATAAATTTAACCCTCATTATTTACACATTATTTCAATTTGAGACTATTTTAATTAAAAATAATTTAACTTTAAACCCTAAAACCAAAACTTACCGGTGGAGACACTATATTCGGGTTTCGTGGTAGGTCTAGCAATGACACTTGTGTCTCACTTTGCCAAGGAAAAAAGAGGATTTCTTAACTACCTGACTAGCTGTAATAGAACATCTATAGGTAGATCACTTACCCAATCAAGTATCAACATCTGAAAAATTTTACAACTAAAGAGATACCTGATAAAAAAAAGATTGTGGAACAAAGTACCTTTGATGTAGCAAAAGATATGTAGAACAATCGCAAAATGGGTGAGACTTTTCTAGTTAATCTAACTTACTAATTATACTTTTTTCTCATACAGACGATAAGTAATTGTAACTTTATCAATCTTAACATGTGAGGTAGCTAAGGTAATTTTACGAATGATTTTTTTCTAGTTCTTTTAGCATTTAAAAACACGAACTTGTTAGATCATTTGCTTTCGAACATGTTTACTAGGTTGTATCCACTCTTATTATCATGGCAAAAGACGGTAGCTTAAACAAGTGACAAATAAATGGACTTTGATGGGTTTACTTACTACATTCTTTTGACAATAATTTTTAGACTAAGTGGTTAAAGTTTTCAGTTGTCACCCTCTCTTTTCCTTTATATTGTGGGTTCTAAACTCGTTAAGAGCAAATTCTCCCTTCCCTCTTTCTCTAAGTAGAAATTGTTCAAAAAAATAATTTATTGCAGATATGTTACAAGAATCTAAATCCACATACTTTCTCAATGTTGAACCAGACAAAAATAATTTTCACCGCCTTATTTACATATTTCATACTAAGGTATCTTTCCCAACGTGTCCTTTGCCTATCATTTTTCCTTCGATTGTTCTCCAGCGAACATAAATGCCTAGATTAGAGAATTTTGTACTGATCAAGTGGTTCCTATTAATGGTAAAAACTTGTTTATGTTTAATTATTTTGCTCAGAAATTCCTAAATTATTTTTAATTAAATTAGGGTAAAATTGAAATAATGTGTAAATAATAAGGGTTAAATTTATTATTTTTCGAATTATGAAAAATGTTTTAATGTGCAAACGTGGAGGACTAAAATGTTATTATACAAAATATTTTAACTGACGCGTCACCCTTTTAACGGCTGCTAACGGGTCAGTGACCAATTTGGAGCAAAGCTAAAGGTTTAATGGTAACATTGAAGTAATTAAAAGTTTGGTTACCAAATTGAATAATTTACCAAAGTTTAGTTACCATTTGTGTACTTTACCCAAAAAGAAAAATATCTTAATATAAAAATTATTTTTAAGATTTTATTCTAAAAAGGGATAATAACGCTTTCGGTCCCCATGATTTCAAAAGTAATTAAAATAATTAATGGTATATAGCGGTATACATGATTAGTGATACATAGCGGTATATGAGGTTTATTGTAAAATCATCATTTATCTAATCTAATTTCGATCCAAATTTTAGTATTAAAATATGCATTCGACCCGACATGGCCCAAGAAAAATAAAAATATATTTTTCCATTTTTTTATTAAAATAAAAGGGAAAATATGAAGAAAATATAAAGAGTGTTATTTGGCTTTATAGTAATTATTCCTATGGAAAATTTTACAACGTGCGACGAATATCGCTGAATACTACTAACGTCGAACATCGTTGAACACCATTAAATTAATTAAAAATTACTAGACTTATAATTAAAAATTATTTCAAAAGAAATTAAAATAAGATTTAATAAACCTTTTATATTTCTTGAAAATTTATTTTATGACTCTTCCCACCACACATCATGGTCCTTAACCAATAATATAATGTCAACTAAGAATATATTTACATGTTGAGAGTGTGAATCAGGTTCGAGTTGTTGGGCTCGTTTTAATTAAAATGGGCTTCGCTTTAAAATTTAAATGGGCTTGATTTTCAGTAAGGGCATTTTGGTAATTTTTAAAATAAAGGAAATAAGATGAGTAAAAGAGGCTTTTTGAAAATCTTTCTCATCTTCTTCATTCCACCATTTCCACGACAAACCTTCCCCCAAACCCCCTTATCACTATTCCATCCATTTTCTTCACCATCTCAAGTGCTTTCAACAAGGTAATTACATTTTTGACTTCTTCTCATCGTTCCTAATGTTTCTATAGTTTTAGTTTTCATAAACATCACCTTTGAAGATTTTGAAGTTTTCAAACTTTGGGAAATAGGAAGAAGCTTTATTAGGTTTTTGTTTGATTTTCGACTTGTAAAGTTTATTTATGTTGAACTCTTGCCCTTATATGTAATATATTTCAAAATGGTGGGGTTTTATCAAAAATCCCGAAATGAGTTTTCATGGGTATTTTAAAAGGGTGAAAATATGGGTTTTTGAGGTAGTTTGGTGTTGGAGAGTGGGGCTGATGTTATAGTAATGCTTGTGGGTTGTTTTGAAGGTTTTAATGTTGATTTGGGTGTTGGGATTAGTGGTTTTCTGCTGGGTTGTGAGGGAGTACGAAAATGAGGATCTTTGGGTTGGTTCATGATTTGAAATTGTAGAGAATTGGCTTTGCGGTCGTAGTTTGGGTTGTGACAGTGTTTGTGAATGATTTGGTTGAGTAATGTGTTGTTTTTGATTGGTTAGAATCAAGGGAAACCGTTGGAGAAGCTTCGGGCACGATTCCGGAAAGTGTGGAGGCATGATTCGGCTTTTCTCGGTTTGCTTAAGGAAGTGTGGTGAATGGATTACTTTAAATGATTTTAAATTGGTTCAAGTGTGTGGTAGTGGTGTTGGATTGTGCTTGGTAGGCCAATCCAAGGAGGGGATTAAGTTGGTAGCTTAATCTCTTGTTTGTTTATGTGTTTTTGCTTAACGTGCTTAAATGTGGTTTTGCATAGTATGTGCTCGATTAAGCATGTGGTGGTATATGTTGATGTTGTTCCTCGATGACGATATGTTGTGTGCATGATTGTTAAATCATAGTGTGGCTTGTATAGTATGATTGGCACTAGTTAATTACCGGGTATAAATGATCGATCATTAGGATGAGTGTGCACACAGTTGAGTCAAATTCGCGCGTGGCTTTGGTGACGTATAGTCATCAAGAAGGATTACGGTGAAGTAATATTCCACCAGAATATATTATTACGTGATGATGAGTAGAATCCCATCCGTAAGGGCATGTGATGATGAGTGTAATCACATCCATGCAAGGAACGGTGATGAGTGTAATCCCACCGGAAGGTAATGTGTTGTCGAGTACGTTGGGGGTGAAAATCCCAACGGAAGTTATCCGCATATCCGAGTAAACTAATAGTTGCCAATATACTTGTTCATGTGTGGTTGTTGTTAAGATAATTTTTATATCTTGTTGAGCATAACATGAGGTAAGATGCCATGTTCATGCATTCTTGTGATATTTAGCTATGTTGCTATGTTGGTGCATATGTATGCTTGTAAAATGTCTTAAGGATGATATGCTTTGAACCCTGCATTGTCGTTGTTTTGTTTTAGAGCTCCCTCACTAAGCTTCTAGCTTATGCTCTCGTTTTCGACAATGCAGATCATTAGCGTGGAATTAGCAAGGAGCAAGGAAAGGGCATCCAAACATGTGGTAGTTGCTCAAGTATGGTTTAGTAAATAATGTAGTAGTTTAGCAATGTGGATGCTACGTGTTTTGTATGAGCATTGATAGACTCCTATGTGTTGGTTTTTGTTGTTAATGCCTTTGATGTGGATTTGTAAACCATGTTTATGTTGTTGCCTAAATGTTTTGTGTTTTGAAGGCTTATAACCATGTTCCATGAATGCTTATGTGTTTTGTTTAAAGGCATGTAAACCTTGTTATGCAATGTACTTGGTGAATGCTTGTTTCTTTAAATGATAAACCTTGGATGTATGTTCTTTCGAATGGATTGGTCTTGAATGTATGATAAGTGTTTAATCATGCTTGAAGTAGGGTGAAATGCCTCTAAAGTATGTGTATGCATGTTGTTTCTTGTTTCTCGTGGTTTTGGGGATGTTTGGGAACATTTGGAGATGCTTAAAACTGTTTTTAGAGTCTTACAGATTGCAGGCGTTTCGAAACGCGTGAGGTTGTTTCAGAACGGGTGTAGCTTCAGGGATACCCGTATCGAAACGCGTTTCGATAAGGTTTGACACCGTGAGTACCCGTTTCGGTACGTGTAACACCCGGGTTTTGGGGTCGGGAGTTGAGTGTGTGAGTCGGGTTTGAGTCGTTGGACTCATTTTAAATTAAAATAAACTTTGGTTTCATTTTAAAAGGGTTTGAATTTCATTAATGGCACAGTTGTAAATTCTTAAAAGAAGGAAAATAAGATGAGTAAAAGAAGCTTTTTGAAAGCTTTTCTCATCTTCTTCATTTCACCATTTTTATTTCACGTCAAAAACCCCAAACCTCCCAAGTTACTATTCCATCAAATTCCTCCCTCATTTCAAGTGATTTCAACGAGGTAAACACGTTTTTGACTTATCCTCTCTATTCCGAATATTTCTATGGTTTTAGATTTTCAAAAGCACTATCTTTTTAGTTCTTCAAGTTTTCAAGTTTGAGGAAAAGGATGAAACTTTAATGGCTTCTTGACTTGTTTTAGATTTGTAGAGTTAAGTTTTGAACTAATCTTGCCCCAAGACACATTATATCTTAAAATGGTGGGGTTTTGTCAAAAATCCCGAAATGGGTTTTTGGGGTATTTTAAAAGTGTCAAAACTTGTGTTTTTGGAGTGGTTTTGGGATAGGTTGTTGAGCTGATGTTATAATGATGTTAGAGAGGTGTTTTGAAGGTGTTTAATGGTGTTTTGGGTGTTGGGACTAGTAGTTTTCTGCTGGGTTTGGTGGGAGTACGAAAATGGAATTTTTGGTTGTTAGCTTTGGCTTGAAGTTGTTGAGAAATGGGTTATGGTTGAAATCTGAGTAGTGATAGTGTATTGTGGATGTTTTGTGTAGTAATGTGTTGTTTTTGATTGGTTAGAATCAAGGGGAAACGTTGGAGAAGGTTCGGGCACGATTCCGGAAGTTGTGGAGACTTGATTCGGCTGTTCTTGGTTTGCTTAAGGAAGTGTGGTGAGTGGAATCTTTTAAATTGGTTTAAATTGGTTCAAGTGTATGGTTGCGGAGTTGGATTACGCTTGGTGGGCCAATCCAAGGTAAAGGTTAAGTTGGTAGCTTAATCTCATGTGTGTTTAATGAGCTTTGCTTAGTATGCATGATGTAGACTTGAAAAGCATGTGTAGATTATGTATGTGTTATATACATTGATGTATGTGATGATTGATATGTTGAAATGCATGATGGGTTGTCATGGTGTGACTTGATAGTATGATTGGCACTAGTTAAATTACCGGGTATAAATGATCGATTATTAGGATGAGAGTATGCACACGGTTGAGTCAAATTCGCGCGTGGCCTTGGTGGCGTAAAGTCATCAAGGAGGAGTACGGTGATGTAATATTCCACCGAAAATTTTATATTATTACGTGATGATGAGTGGAATCCCATCCGTAGGGCATGTGATGATGAGTGTAATCCCATCCATGCAAGGTCCGGTGATGAGTGTAATCCCACCGAAAGTAACGTTGTTGTTGAGTACGTTGGAGGTGAAAACCCCAACGGAAGTTATCCGTATATCCGAGTAAGCTAAATATGTTCCAATATACTTGTTCATGTGGTTTTTTTGTTAAGATAATTGTTGTATCTTGTTGGGCATAACATGAGGTAAGATGCCATGTTAGTGCATTAATGTGATGTTAGCTTGATGCTATGTTGATGCTTATGTATGCATGCGTGTTGTCTTAAGGATGGTATGCTTGAACCCTGCATTGTCGTTGTTTTTGTTTTAGAGCACCCTCACTAAGCTTCTAGCTTACACTCTCGTTTTCGACAATTCAGATCATTAGCGTGGAGTTAGCAAGGAGCAAGGAAAAGGGCATTCCAAGCTTTAGTAGTTGCTCAAGTATGGTTTAGTAAATAATGTGGTAGTTTAGCAATGAGACTGCTATGTGATTTGTATGAGCGTTGTTAGACTCATATATGTTGGTTTGTTGTTTATGCCTTGATATGGATTTGTAAATCATGTTATGTTGTTGACTAATGCTTTGTTTTTTGAAGGCTTATGACCTTTGTTCCATGAATGCTATGTATTATTTTGAGAGCATGTAAACCTTGCTAGTGGATGCATGTATCTTTTGGCTAATTAGACCCTTTATGTATGATTAGAATGCATGTTTCTCTTAAGTATGGTTGCCTTGGTATTGATGCTCCATTGTTTGTTAAATTGTTTCGTATGTTGATTCATGGTTGCTAAATGTTGTATAAAGGTTTGTTTGTGGCTAGGTGAGTCGTAAATTGCATCTAGAGTTGAGTCTTAGTGCGTTTTGTAGCTAAATTGAGGCTTGTAGTGCAGGGCGTATCGATACGCCTAAGGGCCGTATCGATACGGTCCTGCACTTTAGGCCTCAGTTTAGGCTTAGCGTACCGGTACACAAGGGTGTATCGATACGCCAAAAGCTCTTTGGAAATCTGAGAAATTGACGATATTTTGGCGTATCGGTATGGGTCTTGGGTGTATCGGTACGGTTTTTATCGTTTGACCGTGAGAAGTTGACCGTGAAGGGCGTATCGGTACGGTTAACCAGTGTACTGATACGGTCTCCCTAGGTTGACTTTGGGCAGTTGACCTAGTCAAGGCGTATCGATACGCACCTCTAGTGTATCGATACGGCCTGCTGTAAAAACTAAAATGAGTTGTTTTAATTGCTTGCCGTGTGTGTTTGTATTATTTCGTGGTGTTTCCACTGCCGCGTTTCACATAGGAAGTATTAAAGCCTTTAGACTAGATAATGTTTAAAAGAAATTTCCTAGGGTTGCTAATCGAAGGGGAGCCTTAACGGGTTTCACTTCGGTTTTCCCCGTGTGACCCACTCGGACTGGTCAGTCGTCTAGACCGGGACGAGGGGGTTACATTTGTTGGTATCAGAGCTTGAGGTTTCCGAGACCTCGGGTAGGTAACTGAGGTAAGTTTGAAGTGTGTGATGTCTCGGTGAATGTTTTGCCATGTATGCTTGTTCTTTATTCTTTCGTATAGAGTTTGAAAGCATGTGTTAGCATGATGAAAGCATGTGTTAGTATGAATGTGGTGTTGAAGTGTAGTGTCAAGTTCCCATTGCTACTATTACTTATTTGAAAAAGGTTTTGTAAAGGAATATACTTGAGCACCATTGGACCCTTGCCTTTGCTAACTTAATCCTTATCTGTTTGTTTGTTGTAGTTGTTATCTTGCTAGCTGTGAAATGAGACCTAGAGTGAGGCCTGGGATGGTTCAACTGGAACCACGTCCAGCAGCTCCAGGAGTTGAGCCAGTTGTTGAGGCACAGGCTCCTTCACCTCCTCCTTCTCCTCCTCGTCAAGAGAGAGGTCATGCGAGAGCCGAGGGTGTAGAACCTCAGGTTGGGCAAAGACCGACCGGGATAGATTTAGCTCCTTTAGTTCAGGAGATAGCCGAAGCTTTTCAGGCAGCGGTGGCTCGGGGTCAGGCAGTGGCGCAACCTCGGGATGAGGGCACCAGTTTGCCACTAGAGAGGCTCCGTAGTTTGGGAGGTGAAGAGTTCCGAGGGTTGGCACCCGAGAGGTCCGAACCTTGGTTTGAGAAGTCCGTTCGCATTTTGTCTCAGATGGGTTGTACTGAAGCGCGCAAGCTAGGGTGTGTTGTATCTTTGCTTCAGGGTGATGCCTACACTTGGTGGGTCACCATTACTACGGGTATGCCAGAGGTCGAGATCACTTGGGAGTTCTTTGAGTCAGCTTTCTGTAAGAAGTATCTGGGTCCCCGTTATTTCGATGAGAATAAGAGGGAGTTTATGGCTTTGCTTCAGGGAAACTTGACCGTAACCGAGTATGAGATACGATTCGTCAGGTTGAGTCAGTATATATCTGAGCTTGTTCCTACTGAGAGGGAACGTTGTGACTGTTTTTGCTATGGGTTGAGTGAAGAGATCAAGAGGTACACTTTGGCTACTGACTACACATATTTTTATGTCTTGGTTGCTAGGGCCAAGGACATAGAGCACAATCTGGGTTTGACCAAACGTTCTGGTGGTTCTAGTTTCGAAAAGAGGTCTGGCGACTTTGATAGAGGTGATGCCAAGAGGCATCGGGACAATAGGCATCACTATGACCATAGACGTGGTAGTGGTAACCACGGTAGGGGTCATTAGGGCCAGAGAGCTGGTGGGCGTTTGCCCGAGTGTGCTCATTGTGGGAGGAATCACACCGGTGAGTGTTAGGGGAACTTTCACTATTGTTGGAGCTGTGGAGCTAGAGATCACATCAAGCGTGACTGTTCACATCAGGTGGGGCAGGCACCTGTTCAGGCTCAGGCTCCTACTAGAGCTAATGACTTTCAGAGAGGTCGTGGGCACGGTAGAGGTAACTTCCAGCCGAGAAATGATGGCCAGAGGAACATAGTGCATGTAGTTGCTGTTCAGCCAGAGGGCGGAGGTCAGGCTAGAGTTTACGCTTAGCGTGAGGGTCAGAACGACACGGATGTGATTGTAGGTAACTTCTCGATACAATCTCTGAGTTTGCTTTCTTTGATTGACTCTAGGTCTACGCATTCTTACATTTTGAGTGAGCACACAAAGTTGTTGAATTTGCCTTGTGAGGTATTAGAGGTAAGAGTTAGTGTTACTAGTTCCTTCGGGGATACGGTAGTGGTTAGGAAGATGTATAGAAGGTGTCCGCTAATGGTTCAGGGGCATGTGTTTTTAGTGGATAAGATGGAGTTACCGTTCTATGACTTTGATGTAATTCTGGGTATGGACTGGCTTACAGAACACAGAGCTAGGATAGATTTTGAGACTAAGAGGGTTTTCTTGAAGCTTGCGGATGATTATGAGATTGTGGTAGTAGGTGAGAACGTGAAGTTCTTATCGAATGTAGTTTTAGCTTTAGAATCTAAGAGGTTAGGTGAGTTGGGTTGTGAGGCATACTTGGCCTACATAATGAATCCGAACATGAGTGAAGTTAAACCTTAAGATATCCAGACAGTGTGTGATTTTCCGAGTGTGTTTTCGGAAGAATTGCCGGGTTTACCGCCTGATAGAGAGGTAGAGTTTGCTATAGAGACTTATTCAGATCCCGCTCCTATTTCGATTGCTCCGTATCATATGGCACCGAAAGAACTGAAAGAGTTGAAGACTCAGTTGCAAGAGTTGATAGATAGAGGCTTTATCCGACCGAGTTCTTCGCCTTGGGGCGCTCCGGTTTTGTTTGTGAAGAATAAAGACGGAGGTATGAGAATGTGCATTGACTATAGACAGTTGAATCAGTTGGCAGTGAAGAACAAGTATCCTTTGCCGCGTATTGATGATTTGTTTGATCAGTTGAGAGGGGCATCAGTCTTTTCGAAGATTGATTTGAGATTCGGTTACTACCGGTTGAAGGTAAAAGAGGTTGATGCACCGAAGACAGCTTTTAGGACTAGATATGGTCACTATGAGTTTTTAGTCATGCCATTTGGGTTGACTAATGCACTGGCTGCTTTCATGGATATGATGAATAGAATCTTCCATCAGTACTTAGACCGGTTTGTAGTTGTTTTCATAGATGACATTTTGGTGTATTCGCGTACCGAGGACGATCATGACCGGCACTTGAGGTTAGTTTTGTGGACTTTGTTAGACAACCGGTTGTATGCAAAATTGAGCAAGTGCGAGTTCTGGATCCGAGAAGTAGTCTTCCTAGGGCATGTAGTGTCAGCCGATGGAATTAGAGTCGATTTGAAGAAGATAGAAGCCGTTGTTGAGTGGAAGCAACCGAAGTCTGTAACAGAGATTCGTAGTTTCCTAGGCTTAGCCGGTTACTATAGGAGGTTTGTGGAAGGTTTCTCGAAGATAGTCGCTCCATTGACGGAGTTGCTTCAGAAGAATGTTCAGTTTGAGTGGTTAGATGCGAGACAACAAGCCTTTGAGAAATTGAAAGAAGCTTTGACCCATGCACCGATTTTGATTCAGCCAGAGTCGGGGAAAGAATATATAGTTTACAGTGATGCTTCTTATGTAGGGCTAGGTTGTGTTCTCATGCAAGAAAAAAGAGTGGTGGCTTATGCCTCAAGACAGTTGAAGACTCATGAGCGTAACTATTCGACACACGACATAGAGTTAGCCGCAGTTGTGTTTGCCTTTAAGATTTGGAGACATTACTTGTACGGTGAGAAATGCACGATGTATACGGATCACAAAAGCCTGAAGTTTATCATGACACAACGAGAGTTGAACCTTAGACAACATAGGTGGATAGAGTTGTTGAAGGACTATGATCTTACGATTGAGTACCATTCGGGTAAGGCCAATGTGGTGGCAGATGCCTTGAGTAGAAAGGTAGCCGTTGAGTTGAGAGCCATGTTTGCTAGTTTGAGTTTGTCTGGTGATGGTAGTTTAGTGGCTGAGCTTCAGGTTAGACCTACCTTAGGTCAGTTGATTAGAGAGAAACAATTTCTATATAGATCTTTAGCACCTCACGTGCAAGATATAGCCGAGGGTAGACCTTCAGACTGCAGTGTTGGTGGGGTCTTGTGTTTTAGATATAGGGTAGTTGTGCCAGATGACAGTGATTTGAGGCGTACGATCTTGACCAAAGTACACAGTAGCCCGTTTGCCATGCACCCTAGTAGTACGAAGATGTACCGTGATTTGAAGAACGAGTAATTTTGGACTGGCTTGAAGAGAGACGTAGCCGACTTCATGAGTAAGTGTATGGTATGTCAGAGAGTGAAGGCGGAACATCAGGTTCCCTCAGGTTTGTTGCAACCGTTGAGAATTCTAGAATGGAAGTGGGAAAATATCACCATGGATTTCGTTTCGGGTTTGCCTTTGACTCCTACGAAGAAGAACTCAGTTTGGGTTATAGTTGACCGCTTCACGAAGTGTGCTCACTTCTTAGCTGTTAACACAACTTACTCCTTAGATAGATTGGCCGATTTGTACATCGGTGAGATTGTAGGACTGTATGGTGTGCCGAAGTCGATTGTGTCCGATAGAGATCCGAGGTTTACAGCCCAAATTTGGGAGTGTCTGTATACAGCTTTGGGTACCCGTTTGAATTTCAGCACATCATACCATCCTCAGTCAGATGGTCAGTCAGAAGGGTTATACAGATTTTAGGGGATATGTTGCGTTGTTGCATCATTGATTTTCATGGTACTTGGGAGAAGCACTTGCCTTTAGTCAAGTTCGCTTATAATAACAGTTTTCAGTCGAGCATTCAGATGGCTCCGTATGAGGCCTTGTATGGTAGGAAGTGTAGAACTCCTATTTGTTGGGCCGAAGCGGGTCAGAAGTTGTTACCTATGCCGGATTTGCTTAAGGGGACTACCGATAAGGTGAAATTGATTTGTGACCGTTTGAAGGCAGCTTCGGATAGGCAGAAGTCCTATGCCGACTTGAAGAGGAAGAAAGTTGAGTATTCAGTGGGAGATAGAGTGTTCTTGAAAGTCTCTCCCTGGAAGAAAGTTATGAGATTTGGCAAAAAGGGGAAGTTGAGTTTGAGGTACATTGGACCATATGAGATTGTGAAACGAGTTGGTCCGGTTGCTTATAAGTTGCATTTTCCATCCGAGCTAGAGAAGATTCACGATGTGTTCCATGTTTCGATGCTTCGTAAGTATAGGTCAGATCCGTCGCATGTTATGCCTATAGAGGAGATTGAATTGAATCTGGATTTGACATATGATGAGGAACCAGTTGAGATCTTAGCCTCAGACAGCAAGGTGTTGCGTGGTAGATCAATTGAGTTGGTCAAGGTGAGGTGACAACATCGAGGTGTGGACGAGGCCACTTGGGAGAGGAAGGAAGATATGGAAAGGCAGTTTCCTTATCTATTTCAGTCAGGTAATTTCGAGGAAGAAATTCCTTAAGTGGGGGAAAGTTGTAACACCCGGGTTTTGGGGTCGGGAGTTGAGTGTGTGAGTCGGGTTCGAGTCGTTGGACTCGGTTTAAATTAAAATAAACTTTGGTTTCATTTTAAAAGGGTTTGAATTTCATTAATGGCAAAGTTGTAAATTCTTAAAAGAAGGAAAATAAGATGAGTAAAAGAAGCTTTTTGAAAGCTTTTCTCACCTTCTTCATTTCACCATTTTTATTTCACGTCAAAAACCCCAAACCCCCAAGTTACTATTCCATCAAATCCCTCCCTCATTTCAAGTGATTTCAACGAGGTAAACACGTTTTTGACTTATCCTCTCTATTCCAAACATTTCTATGGTTTTAGATTTTCAAAAGCATCATCTTTTTAGTTCTTCAAGTTTTCAAGTTTGAGGAAAAGGATGAAACTTTAATGGCTTCTTGACTTGTTTTTGATTTGTAGAGTTAAGTTTTGAACTAATCTTACCCTAAGACACATTATATCTTAAAATGGTGGGGTTTTGTCAAAAATCCAGAAATGGGTTTTTGGGGGTATTTTAAAAGTGTCAAAACTTGTGTTTTTGGAGTGGTTTTGTGATAGGTTGTTGGGCTGATGTTATAGTGATGTTAGAGAGGTGTTTTGGAGGTGTTTAATGGTGTTTTGGGTGCTGGGATTAGTAGTTTTCTGCTGGGTTTGGTGTGAGTACGAAAATAAAATTTTTGGTTGTTAGCTTTGGCTTGAAGTTGTTGAGAAATGAGTTATGGTTGGAATCTGAGTAGTGACAGTGTATTGTGGATGTTTTGTGTAGTAATGTGTTGTTTTTGATTGGCTAGAATTAAGGGGAAACGTTGGAGAAGGTTCGGGCACGATTCCGGAAGTTGTGGAGACTTGATTCAGCTTTTCTTGGTTTGCTTAAGGAAGTGTGGTGAGTGGAATCTTTTAAATTGGTTTAAATTGGTTCAAGTGTATGGTTGCGGAGTTGGATTGCGCTTGGTAGGCCAATCCAAGGTAAATGTTAAGTTGATAGCTTAATCTCATGTGTGTTTAATGAGCTTTGCTTAGTATGCATGATGTAGACTTGAAAAGCATGTGTTGATTATGTATGTGTTATATACATTGATGTATGTGATGATTGATATGTTGAAATGTATGATGGGTTGTCATGGTGTGACTTGATAGTATGACTTTCACTAGTTAAATTACCGGGTATAAATGATCGATCATTAGGATGAGAATATGTACACGGTTGAGTCAAATTCGCGCGTAGCCTTGGTGGCGTAAAGTCATCAAGGAGGAGTACGGTGATGTAATATTCCACCAGAAATTTTATATTATTACGTGATGATGAGTGGAATCCCATCCGTAGGGCATGTGATGATGAGTGTAATCCCATCCATGCAAGGTCCAGTGATGAGTGTAATTCCACCGAAGGTAACGTTGTTGTTGAGTACGTTGGAGGTGAAAACCCCAACGGAAGTTATCCGTATATCCGAGTAAGCTAAATAGTTGCCAATATACTTGTTCATGTGGTTTTGTTGTTAAGATAATTGTTGTATCTTGTTGGGCATAACATGAGGTAAGATGCCATGTTAGTGCATTAATGTGATGTTAGCTTGATGCTCTGTTGCTGCTTATGTATGCATGTGTGTTGTCTTAAGGATGGTATGCTTGAACCCTGCATTGTCGTTGTTTTTGTTTTAGAGCACCCTCACTAAGCTTCTAGCTTATGCTCTCGTTTTCGACAATGCAGATCATTAGCGTGGAGTTAGCAAGGAGCAAAGAAAGGGGCATTCCAAGCTTTAATAGTTGCTCAAGTATGATTTAGTAAATAATGTGGTAGTTTAGCAACGAGACTGCTATGTGATTTGTATGAGCGTTGTTAGACTCATATATGTTGGTTTGTTGTTTATGCCTTGATATGGATTTGTAAACCATGTTATGTTGTTGACTAATGCTTTGTGTTTTGAAGGCTTATGACCTTTGTTCCATGAATGCTATGTATTATTTTGAGAGCATGTAAACCTTGGTAGTGGATGCATGTATCTTTTGGCTAATTAGACCCTTTATGTATGATTAGAATGCATGTTTCTCTTAAGTATGGTTGCCTTGGTATTGATGCTCCGTTGTTTGTTAAATTGTTTCGTATGCTGATTCATGGTTGCTAAATGTTGCATAAAGGTTTGTTTGTGGCTAGGTGAGTCCTAAATTGCATCTAGAGTTGAGTCTTAGTGCGTTTTGCAGCTAAATTGAGGCTTGTAGTGCAGGGCGTATCGATACGCCTAAGGGCCGTATCGATACGATCCTACACTTTAGGCCTCAGTTTAGGCTTAGCGTACCGGTACACAGGGGTGTATCGATACACCAAAAGCTCTTTGGAAATCTGAGAAATTGACGAGATTTTGGCGTATCGATACGAGTCTTGGGTGTATCGGTACGGTTTTTATTGTTTGACCGTGAGAAGTTGACCGTGGAGGGCGTATCGGTACGGTCAACCAATGTACTGATACAGTCTCCCTAGGTTGACTTTGGGCAGTTGACCTAGTCAAGGCGTATCGATACGCACCTCTAGTGTATCGATACGGCCTGCTGTAAAAACTAAAATGAGTTGTTTTAATTGCTTGCCTTGTGTGTTTGTATTATTTCGTGGTGTTTCCGCTGCCCTGTTTCACATAGGAAGTATTAAAGCCTTTAGACAAAATAATGTTTAAAAGAAATTTCCTAGGGTTGCTAACCGAAGGGGAGCCTTAACGGGTTTCACTTCGGTTTTCCCCGTGTGACCCACTCGGACTGGTTAGTCGTTCAGACCGGGACGAGGGGGTTACAGTACGCGTATCGGAACGAATTGCCACTGTGAAGGCCCGTTTCGGAACCTGTTTCGGAACGCTTAGTTAATGGAGACCCCATACCAGAATGGAGTGGACCGTATCGGTACGGTCTGGTCTGACTTTTAAATTGTGGCCCGTGTATCGAAACGGGCAAGCCTGTTTCGAAACACAGACCTGTAAACTGGGCTTTTGGCGTCTTTAAGGGTTCTCGAATGTCGGGCTTGGGTCCCGGTTGTCATAAGTTTTTTATGATTATCGTATGCATCGTTTATGTATGGTTTAGTCACGTTTGCAAGAAATCGGACTAACTTGACACTTGGTAAATTTAAATTAACTTACGTTCCGTCTGCATCGTCTTGTCCTTGTTTTTCAGCTGTCGTTTTTCACACATAGGACTAAACGAGACATCTAGACAAGATAATTGAAGAATAATTTTCTGGGATTGCTAATCGAGGTGGGGCCTTAACAGGTTTTACTTCAATTTTCCCCGTGTAACATACTCGAACTGGTCAGTCGTCCAGACCGAGACGAGGGGTTACATTGGCTACCTGTTTTATAAATTAAAGTGAGAACCAAAGGCTAAGAATGATGTTGGCTCAGGTTAATAACTTAAGGGGGAAAATTTAGAATTGAAAATTTTCCTCAAATCTTTATCTTTTTAATTTAAGAAATTTTTTTTTGAGAATCGAAAGGTGTGAAAAACAAGAGAACAAGCAATGGTGATAGCTTTCCGCATGAAATTTTATAATTCTGGAGATTATTTTTATTTGGGTTTTGAAAGTTGGAAAAAAAGAAAATGAAATGAGTGATTGGTTATAGTGGAAGAATTATTTTGTAAGAAGGAAGAATGAAGGGAATGCGACATGGAATATAGACCAGTGGTGGGTTGAAAAAATTTTAATGATATGTTTTTTAGTTGGCATTATATTATTGGTTAGAGATCATAAGTGATGTGGTGGGAAAAGTCCATAAAATAATTTTTCAAGAAATACAAAAGGTTTATTGAATCTTATTTTTAATTTTCTTTTGAAATGATTTTTAATTATAAGTCTAGTCCTTAATGTTTTTAATTTTTATCAATCAATTTAATAGTATTCAGTAGTGTTCAACGTTATTGGTGTTCAGCAGTATTCGTCGCACGTGGTAGACTTATCAAATACACCAAATCAGGTTAAGATAAACCCTTTATATTTTCTGATCGAGTTAGAGTAGACCAAAAACACAACCGTATCCATCCCTAATTAAATACCACCATCACAAAAGCCATAACTTCCTCATGTACTGCAATAAATAACATTTTGAAAGTTTTTATGTACATAAATGATCATTAATGCTAATGTATCAATGGATGAATTGAATCATTTGAATATCATTCTTTCGACAAATATTCATTAAGATGATTACACTACACTGTTCTGATTCCTTTAATCTATAAAATGATTTTTAGAGTTTTACTATACGTACTTTTGAGGGTTATGTTTAAAAAATATTAAATTATTATTATTAATGCTTATTCTTTTTATTGAAATCTATTAAGATTTATAATTTAGGGTTATTGTTTATGATTTATGATTTGAGATTTAAAGTTTAGGGTTTATGATTTAATGTTTAAGTTTTAGTGTTAGGGTTTATGATTTAGAGTTTAAGGTTTTTTGGTTTAAGGTTCAAAGTTTTGGTTTTAGTGTTAGTGTTTAGGGCTTATGGTTTAAGGCTTATGGTTAGAGTGTAGAGTTTAAGGTTTGATAATTTTTAGAATAATTAATGGAATAATTTTTTATAAGTATTAATTATATCTACAATTAATTATCTTAGTAGATTCCATTGAAATTTTTTTTATTAATTATAAAAATTTAATAGTTTTTAAACATAACTTCAGGGCTGCGTGCACAAATCTAATTGAATATTTTTCTTCAGAAACTTGGTATCCTTCTAAATTATTAAATCTTTCGTGGAATTTCATATACATTTTACTATTCAATGAGTCATATAAATAGATTGTTACAACATTCATTTGATGCATGTCAAATTTCTCATGTACTGCCAAGACAAATCTATTGATCACTTGGAAGGGCTCTTGCCCCAACGTAGGATTTTTTTTTATCTTTGAATATTATATATATATATATATATATAAATAAATGAATTAATTGATTGATTAATTATAAATTTGTCCTCACTTTTTAACATTTATGTTTTGTTTTCAAACCTTCAATCACAATTTCGTCCCTATGTAAATATGATTGCATCCAATGCAATAGAATATGTCTCCTCGTAATTAATGCAAAGACTTGGAAAAATACTTGTGCTCTGAGTCGTGCTTTATATTTATCGAATTCAATCTTCTCATTTTGTTTCCAAACGTAGTCGGCATCATGTTTAGTAGACGAATATAATTTTGCTTGTATCGCTGTCACAACCCAAAACTATTCAGCATCTTTTTCAGTGTGTTCATCCAGCGTTTGATTTGGCTCGAACAAGAATTTTGGGACTTAATTAAGAAAAACTGGAATTTCTAGACTACTAAATATAGATTTTGAAAACTGAGGTTAAAAAGATGAACTTTGAAAGGTAGGATGCCATTATGAAAATATTTAAAAACGATGGAGGACATACATTGTAATATACCCATTGATTTTTCTTTTAGTTTATGGGTTTCCTTGATTTATACAATTATTTTATTCCGTCTTATTCTAAATCGAAACCCCAAAAGGGTCCCTTAATTTTCTTTTAGTTTATGAATTTCCTTAATTAATTTTCATAATGGTCACAAATTATATTTTTTTTTATCAAAATTAGAGTATTTATCGTCGGTAGTAATAACTAATTTTCTTCCTTACGGGTGTTTTCTGAACAAATAAACAATTAATCATAAAATGTAGATAACAACTAAGGTGAACAACCATTACATCACACTTCATAATTTTACCGACTATAATTTGGTTCGACAAAAAAATAGTTTAAGTTCAAACAAAATTTATAATTTGAGGGCTTCTTATTGAATTAGGCCTTTATTTTTCCAATCTAATATAATCCCCGCGTCTAGTCACTAGTGTGCTTGGCTCTGTCTCTAACCACAAAACATTTTCAAGATCAAAAACCAAAATCAAACTCTCTGCTTGGCTGCTTGCAGGTAAATCTCACTGCAAATTGTCTGTAATATTTATTTTCCCCTCTTAATTTCTAATCTTCAATACTGGAAAGATGATGGATCCGAATCCGATCTTCATTCCTTGACCAAAAACATGAGTTGTTTGGATTATATAATCAAAAGAATCGCCCTGTAAGATTAGGAACACCAGTAGTATTCTAGTTCATGAGGTGTGTATACAATGATATTAGCATTCCAGATCTTCATGTTAGTATTGTTGTTTTCTTTCATTCGTTCTTTACCTTATACAGTAGTATATTAGAAATTATCATGTTTGAAACTATGATGATCTGGATCCAGATCTAGATCTAGATCTGGATGTTTTGGATCCTGTTTTACACTTTGATGATTTTTATGTCTCGGATCACTATATTCTTACGACTCTTGCATTTTTCTCTCAGATTACTATCTGAACTCTCTGTTTTTCGATCTTGCTTTTCAATTTACAGTTGTAGAACGATTTGCGATCTATGTTACTAAAATAAAATTGTTTTGAATATTTGTCTAGATTACTTTATTTGATTACTTACTTGCAAGATTTGCTATTAAGGTATGGCATCGGACGATAAGCCAGAAATAGTTGACAGGGGTGTTAAGGACAAGGGGGACGACGATGACAAGGGCGGATTTATGGATAAGGTGAAGGACTTCATTCATGACGTCGGTGAGAAGATTGAGGAAACAATTGGCTTCGGGAAGCCAACTGCAGATGTAACTACGATCCACATCCCTTGCATCAATCTTGAGAAAGCAGACATTGTGGTTGATGTCCTCATAAAGAATCCAAATCCTGTTCCGATCCCCCTCGTCGACATCGACTACCTCATTGAGAGTGATGGAAGGAAACTCCTTTCAGGCTTGATTCCAGATGCTGGAACCATCCATGCTCATGGTGAGGAGACCGTAAAGATACCGGTTACTTTGATATATGATGATATCAAAAGTACATACAATGACATTGAGCCCGGAAGCATCATTCCATATAGGCTGAAAGTTGATCTCATTGTTGATGTTCCTGTTTTTGGAAGGTTAACTTTACCGCTCGAGAAAACCGGAGAGATCCCTATACCTTACAAGCCTGATATCGATCTGGAGAAGATACGCTTTGAGAGATTCTCTTGGGAGGAAACTGTTGCAATTCTTCATTTGAGATTGGAAAATATGAATGACTTTGACTTGGGACTCAATGGACTTGAGTATGAGGTCTGGCTATCGGACATGAGCATTGGAGGTGCAGAACTCGAAAAATCCACTACCATAGGCAAAAAAGGAATCAGTTACGTTGACATTCCTATTTCCTTCAGGCCTAAGGATTTTGGATCTGCCCTTTGGGACATGATAAGAGGAAAAGGAACAGGGTACACTATGAAAGGTCATATTAATGTTGATACTCCATTTGGACCAATGAAATTGCCCATCAGCAAGGAGGGTGGCACAACTCGCCTTAAGAAGGACGATGACGACGACGACGAGGAGGTATGTTAATTCTTTTGCTTACTCGAGTGTTACTGTTTCAACCTTGGTTCGATTGTGCTTGCATTGCTGTTTCTAGAATTAACTGTTACAATGGTTGATTTCCTTTTAGGGGGTAACTGTTACTCCTGAGTCCTGACTTCCATTTCATCCTTCTTTTGGGTTTTATATGTTACTCTTATTAAGTTTGATTTCATTCTTCTACCTTTTAAAGTGCAAATGTAAGTTTATACACGATTTACTCCACTGAAGTGTTAGAATTTTTGTTGCACTACAAGTATTTGTTCATTTGTAATCAGTTATGACTGAGAAATCTCTAACTGGATGTGATAGTTTATTGAAAAGGTAGTGGTTAAAATTGGTTAGGGCCGCTCATGAAATGCATGCCCTTGTAGGTATTTACATAACAGGTGTGTTGTATGTGTATTAGAGTTAGATAGGTGTCTAGTTCCTCTCTTTTCACAAGTCATGTTTATGCTAATTTATTTAATTATTCTCCGTGCAGGATTAGAGCAGGGTTGAGATCTTCTGTTTCATTGAAGACGCAATAATATATTAATTAATGTTTAGATTCTGATGGTAAACATGTACTACAATTGTGGAGGACTTGGTACCAATAATTATGCATCTATATATATATATATATGTTATGTATTATGCATGTCTGCATGGATGTGAGACTGAACCTGGTTTTTATTTTTTGCCTAGCAGCGCCTGGCAAACCTCATGAATTTGTATTTGAATCAACTGGTATATTTCTTTTAGTTTGATTCCAGCTGTCTGGTCTTCATCTTTTAGTTTTTGGCTATTTGAATGGGGTTATATTTGCGTGTGATTCATCTTTTTTTGTTCTTTTCATTAAATAGATGTCACTCATGTTTGTGCCATGTGCCATTGGACTATACGTCTAGGACCACAAGGAGGATGTTGTTATGCTAATGCCTCACCACCAGATAACACTCATACACGGGTCCCATTAAGTCACAGCTAACCACATTAAAGTTGTATTTAGAGATGTCGAGATTATTTTACTCTCCTAGCTCTGACCATTTTATGGCTCTCCAGTCTCCACCCACCCAATTAATTAGCGATAATATATCAGATATAGAACATGAATCGCCGCACGGCCGCACCTACTGCCACCTTGCTAGTAGGGATGTAAAAACAGGTCAACAGTTGGGTTTTAGGTCGGGCTCTGTTAGGTCGGGTCAAATCGGTTACAGGTCATTTCAGGTCATTTTTTGTTTTGACTCGATTTGGTTCGGGTTCATTTCAGGTCGAGTTCATTTCGTGTCGGGTTCATTTCGGATCGGTTCATTTTAGGTTGGGCCAAAACGGTTAATTGACAGGTTGATTTCAGGTCGGTTTCGTTTCAGGTCGGGTTCATTTCAGGTTGGTTTCGTTTCAGGTCGGGTTCGTTTTAGGTCGGTTTCGTTTCAGGTCGGGTTCGTTTCAGGTCGGTTTCGTTTCAGGTCGGGTTCTTTTCAGGTCGGTTTCGTTTCAGGTCGGGTTCATTTCAGGTCGGGTTCCTTTGGGTTTAGGGTTTATTGTGTTATGTGTAGTGTAGGGACTATGGAGTAGGGATTGGGATTTAACATATATAATATTAGTACATTATACGTACATACATATAAGGATTATGGTTTAGTGCTTTAGTAGTTTGGGGATTGGGGTTTAGGGGTGGGCGGTATGGTCTAAGGTTTAGGGATTGAGGATTAATGTTTACTGATCATAAATTGATACATATATACGTACATGTATTATATATATATATTGATGGATTAGGGTTTTTAGGGTCTAGGGTTTAGGGTTTAGGGTTCATAAATTGATACGTATATACGTACACATGTTATATATATTGATGGATTAGGGTTTTTATTTTTAGGGTTTATGGTTTATGGATTAGGGTTTAGGGTTTACTATTCATAAATTGGTACATACATACGTACATGTATTATATATATATTGATGGATTAGGGTTTTTATTTTTAGGGCTTAGGGTTTATGGTTTAGGGTTTAGGGTTTAGGGTTCATAAATTGATACGTACATACGTACATGTGTTATATATATTGATGGATTAGGGTTTTTATTTTTAGGGTTTAGGTTTTACTATTCATAAATTGGTACATACATACGTACATGTAATATATATACATTGATGGATTAGGGTTTCTATTTTTAGGGTTTAGGGTTTATGGTTTATGGTTTAGGGTTTAGTGTTTAGGGTTTAGGGTTCATAAATTGATACGTACACACGTACATGTGTTATATATATTGATGGATTAGGGTTTTTATTTTTAGGGTTTAGGGTTTACGGATCAGGGGTTATAGATTAGGGTTTATAGTTTACTATTCAAAAACTGGTACATACATACGTACATGTATTATATATACATTGATGGATTAGTAGGGTTTTTATTTTTAGGGTTTAAGGTTTAGGGTTTTAGGGTTTACTGATCTTAAATTGATACATACTTACGTACATGTATATATATATATATATATATTGACGGATTAAGGTTTTTAGGGTCTATGGTTTATGGTTTAGGGTTAAGGGTTTATGGTTTAGGGGTTAGTGTTTAGGGTTTAAGGTTTAGGGTTTATTGTTCATAAATTGATACATATGTATGTACATGTATTATATATATATATTGATGGATTATGGTTTCAGGTTTTAGGGTATAGGTTTTAGGGTTTAGGATTTAAACCCTTAATCCATAACTTATATAAATCCTAAGCACTAAACCCTAAAGCATAACTTACATGCATTATATTAATATATATATTGATGGATTAAGGTTTTTATTTTTAGCGATTAATGTTTAGGGCTTTAGGGTGTATGGTACTATGGTTTATGCTTTAGGGTTTAGTGTTCATAAATTGATACATACATTAGGGTTCATGTATTATATATATATCTATGGATTTAGGGTTTTTATTTTAGGGTTTTACGGTTTAGAGAGTAGTGGTTATTATTTATGGTTTAGGGTTTAGGATTAGGACTATGGATTAAAGATTAAAGATTAGGGTTTGGTGTTTAAACCCCTAATCTCTCATTATCGACCTTAAGCATTATAAACCCTAAACCATAACTTATAAACCCTAAGCACTAAATCCCTAATTAAAGATTAGGGACTATATGTTATAGATTAAAGATTAGGGTTTAGAGTTTAAACCCCTAATCCATAACTTATGAAACCTAAGCACTAAACCCTAAAGCATAACTTACATACATTATATTAATATATATATTGATGGATTATGATTTTTATTTGTAGGGATTAATGTTTAAGGTTAAGGGTGTAGGGTTTATGCTTTAGGGTTTAGTGTTCATAAACTAATACATACATTAGGGTTCATGCATTATATTAATATATATTGATGGATTTGGGTTTTTTAGGGATTAATGTTTAGGGATTAGGGTGTAGGGTTTAGGGTGTAGGGTTTAGGGTTTAGTGTTCATAAATTGATACATACATTAGGGTTCATGTATTATATATATATATTGATGGATTATGGTTTCAATTTTAGGGTTTTATGGTTTATAGAGAAGTGGTTATTGTTTAGGGTTTGGGGTTTAGAATTAGGGACTATGGATTAAAGATTAAAGATTAGGGTTTAGTGTTTAAACCCCCAATCTCTAATTAGCAACTCTAAGCATTAAACCCTAAACCATAACTTATGAACCCTAAGCACTAAACCTTAAAGCATAACTTACATGCATTATATTAATATATATATTGATGGATTAAGGTTTTTATTTTTAGGGATTAATGTTTATGGTTTAGGGTTTAGGGTTTAGGGTTCATAAATTGATACATACATTAGGGTTCATTTATTATATATATATATATATATATATATATATATATATATATATATTGATGGATTAAGGTTTTTATTTTAGAGTTTTACGGTTTAGAGAGTAATGGTTATTGCTTAGGGTTTAAGGTTTAGGATTAAGGACCATATATTAAAGATTAAAGATTAGGGTTTGGTGTTTAAACCCCTAATCTCTAATTATCGACCCTAAGCATTAAACCCTAAACCATAACTCATGAACCCTAAGCATTAAACCTCTAATTTAGGATTAGGGACTATGGTTATAGATTAAAGATTAGGGTTTAGGGTTTAAACCCTAAACCACAACTTACATGCATTATATTTATATATATTGATGGATTTAGGGTTTTTATTTTTAGAGATTCATGTTTAGGGCTTAGGGTTTAGGATTTAGAGTTAGCGATTCAAAATATTATTAAACCATAAACCCTAAATTAATTAAAAGAAACCCAAAACCCTAAATTAATTAAATGAAACATTAAACCTAAAAATTAATTAGTAAACCCTAAAACCCTAAACCTAAACCCCAAACCTTAATTCAAAGACTAACCCTTAAACCTAAAAATAATTACACAACTCTAAACCCTAAAACTAAAATATAAAATTTAAACATTGAAAAGGAAAACCCTAAATTATAACCCCAAACCCTAAATTAAACCCATACACTAAACCTTAAAACTGCATTAATGACCAAATTGAAAATAAAACAAAATTGTCAGCTCAATTTCGAAAAAAGGATGAAAATGAAAGAAATGAAACTAAGAGTGCTTGCGGAGCAAAACCCGTGCGACCCGTATAATGAGGCGCGTATCTTTTGACCCGGACTCAGCCTATAAATAGACCATCACCCCCCTTCATTTTTCACTATTTTTCCCTACCGTTACTCTGCCAAAATATCCTCTCATCTTCTCTCTCATCTAAAAACACAAAATTCCCAGAAATTTTCAATCTGTTCGATCAAAATCTTGGTTTTTTACCAAGTTCTTCCTTGTTCTTCCACTTTCCCCTCTCTAGATCCTATACAAATACCTTAGCCCACCAAAAATCTGTTTATTCTCGATCAAAACCTCTTTTTTTTTACCAAGTTCTTCCCTGTTCATCCAATTTCCCCTCTCTAGATCTTATCAAACACCTTAGCCCACCAGAAATCTGTTTGTTCTCGATCAAAACCTCTTTTTTTCTCAAGAACAACCCTATGTTCTTCCATTTCCATCTTTTCAATCCTTCAAACCCTAATCCCCAATTCAATTCTGTTTTACCCTAAACCCTATTCACCAAACCCTAAACCCTTATCTAGAAACCCTAAACTCTTACCCCTAATCCACAAACCCCAAACCTTATACCCTAATCCTGAAACCCTAAACTCTTACCACTGACCCACAAACCCCAAACCTTATACTATAATCATGAAACCCCAAACCTCTTCAAATCCGATCTGACCCTTCTCATTCCACTGTCCAGACTGTTCGTAGTCTTCATCTCTCTCTCGGTAAGTACAAAACCCTTTCATATTTCCTTTAATTATTTAGTTGTTTTAATTTCTTTTTACTAACTGTGTTATTTTTTGATCTCAGGATCGTTTCTGGGTTCTTCAAGAGTCTTCTTCCATATCTGCGTTTGGGTTTAGGGTTTATTTTCTTCCTCTGATCTTTATTTTTATAAATGTTTTTGTGTTAATCTGTTCTCTGTTGTTTATATATATGTCTGTATGTTTATATATCCTTGCATGTTTATGTCTTGATTTTTGTTTGCATGTTTCTGCTTGTTATTATTATTTGTATATATGTTTGCATGTCTCTGTTTTTTATGATTTGTATTTATGTTTGCATGTTTTTTTTATGATTTGTATATATGTTTGCATGTTACAGTCTTGATATATGTTTGCATTTTTCTGATTTGTATATATGTTTGCATGCTAGAGTCTTGATATATGTTTGTATGTGTCTGATTTGTATATATGTTCGCATGTTAGAGTCTTGATATATGTTTGCATGGTTCTGTTTTTTTATTATTATTTGTATATATGTTTGCATGTCTGTTTTTTTATGATTTGTATATATGTTTGCATGTATTGTTTCTGTTTGTAAGTATGCTTTGTGTTGCATGTGGGTTAATCCGAGTATAAAAGGCTGGAAACCCGTCCTGCGATGCTACTGGTGTCAAAGGAGGTTCTTTTTTAAAGAGCCTTGGGGGCTGGTATAACAACGTCATGTATGAGGATTAACCCTTTCATATTTTCTTTAATAGTTGTTTTAATTTCTTTTTACTAACTGTGTTTCCTTTTGATCTATGGTTCGTTTCTGGGTTCTGCAATAGATTCTGATTCTTTTGAGATGAACTATCCTGGTGAAACTGGTATGTTTCTGTGTTTTTTATTTATTTTCTTTAGTCTTTACTAGTTTTTAGTGTTAAAGTTACTAACTCTGTCTTGTTTATTTGAAGGGGAAGCTAATGATCAAGTGCCTGTAGTTGCTCCTTCCTCTAAGAGGAGGGCTGCAACGGACATTGGGAGAAGAACTTCTCCTGTGTGGGATCACTATGCTTTTATTAAGACTGCTGATGGTGTCATTGCGTAATGTAAGTATTGCAAAACTGCTAGCTATAAAGCTGATTCTTATGTTGGTACTTCTACACCTAAAAGACATACTGATAAATGCCAAGCTTATAAAGATTTTCTTGCTAAAAATGTTAATAGTATTACTGGAATTGTTTTTGATCAAAAAAATATTGTGAATTGTTTGCTGAAGCTGTTCTCTGTCATGGTTATGCTTTAAGTATTGTTGAGCATGATAAACTTAGGGTTCTGCATCAGTATTTGAATCCTAATGTTAAGCATATTTCTAGGTATACTATTACTAAACATTGCATGTTAAAGCATGAAAAACATAAAAAATTGCTTATTGATTCTATGAGTTCTATTCCTAGTCGTATCTACTTTACATGTGATGGATGGTCTGCTTGCACTTCACGTTCATATTTTGCTTTGACTAATAATTATGTTGATAATAACAGGAAACTTCAGTCTAAAATACTTAATTTTAGACGTTTCCCCCCTCCCCATGATGTTGAGTCTATTTATAAGTTTGTGAAAAAAATGTTATGTGAGTGGGGTCTTGAGAAAAAAGCCTTTACCATTACTGTTGATAATGCTTCTGCCAATGATCGAATGGTGAAGAGGCTTAAGGATGATTTGCATGCAATTTTCCCCTTCCATGCAATGATAAGTACTTTCATGTAAGGTGTGCTGCCCATATTTTGAACTTGATTGTTCAAAGAGGTTTAAAGGTAATTGACTCTTCTGTAATTAAATTGCGTGAAATAGTTAAGTTTATTGATTCTTCTGATGCTAGACTTTGTAGCTTTGATTATGCTGTTAAAGATTGTGGTTCTGCTTTTTCTGGTAAATTAATCTTAGATGTCCCTACTAGATCGAATTCTACTTATCTAATGCTTCGTAGGGCCATTGAGGCTAAAGTAGCCATAAACTTGTTTGTTAATAGGGAAAATGATTTAGATTTAATTGGTGATGCTGAGTGGGAAACTGCCCAATTAATCTGTGATTTTCTTGAGCCTTTTTTTGAAATAACTACACTGTTTTCTGGTTCTAAGTATCCTACTTCTAACCTTTATTTGGCTAATGTTGTTGCCATTGAGAAGCTGTTGTATGATGCTCACAATGATCCTTGTGAGGCCATTTCTGCAATGGCAGGACCTATGCTTGAATTGTATGAGAAGTATTGGTCTGAGCACTCGACCATTTTGTCCTTTGCTGTTTTGCTTGATCCTCGATATAAATTACAACTCCTGAAGGAGTTGTATTCTGTCCTCTATGTTGAGGATGAGGTTGAGAGAAGGGTAAGTATTGTTTACAATGAATTTGTTAATATGTATATATATTATTCAAAATCTGTCCTTTGTTCTTCTTCTTCTTCTGTTCGAAGTAACTCCTCTCCAAGTACATCCGAGTCCTCCTCTGGTCGGCCTCAAACATTTAAGAAGTCTAACCTTTTTTAGGTTAGTGTTTATTTTTTTAAAATTTCAGTTACCTTTTTCTTATAATTTTAGTTTCTTTTTCACATACAATTATTGACTTTTTTTAATGCTAGAACTTCGATGCTAATCTAGCTGCTTCAAGGAGTGGGAAGTCAGATGTTGACTCTTTTATTAATTTGCCCCTTCTCCCTCATGCTGATGATTCAGACTTTGATATTTTAGAGTACTGGAAAGCACAATCTGTTTCTTTCCCTGTACTTTCTATCATGGCTAGAGATATCTTAGCCATTCTCATCACTTCAGTTGCTTCTGAATCCTCATTTAGCACTGGTGGTCGGATTTTAAATAAGTTAAGGGCTAAACTCTTGCCTAAAAATGTTGAGATATTTGTGACAACCCGTAATTGGTTGTATGGGTTTGAGCCCGAGGAAGAGGGTGAAGAATATCTTTCTGTTATGAAAGATTGTGCAGTTGATGAAGATCCTATTGCAGAGTAAGTGTTTAACTTATTTTTTTTCCTAATTTGTTTTGAATTCTTGATTGTTTAGTTGTTCTTTTGTAGGGACCTCTAAAAACAAGGAAGCACTTGAATGGTTAGGTATGTTTCTGATTTGTTGAAAGCTGGAGATGTTTTGGTAAGTTCTCTAACTAGTTCATATTTTAGTTATATATGCTTCTGTAAGTTATTTTTATTCACTGACTTTTTTTTATTTAACATGTTCAGTATCTTGTATGTATGTTATGCATCTTGTTTTTTTTAGTTTTATATGCTTCATTGCTTCTGTTAGTTATTTTTATTTACTGACTTGTATTTATTTTAACATGTTCTGTTCTTGTTTGGTTATATATGCTTCTGTTTGTTGTTTGGTTTATGTTCTATTTGTTTCTGTTCTTTTAATTATATATGCTTATGTTAGTTATTTTTATTCAGACTTGAATTTTACATGTTATGTTCTTGTTTTGTTATATATGCTTCTGTTTGTTGTTTGGTTTATGTTCTAAATATTTGCTGAAGCTGTTGTCTGTTATGGTTATGCTCTGTTAATGTTTCTTTTAATTATATATGCTTTTGTTAGTTATTTTTATTCAGACTTGTATTTTTTTAACATGTTCTTGTTTGGTTATATATGCTTCTATTTTTGTTTGGTTTATGTTCTAAATGTTTGCTGAATTGTTTGCTGAAGCTGTTGTCTGTTATGGTTATGCTCTTTTAATGTTTCTAATGATCTTTAATTGCTTGTTGCAGTCTGTTGCTGGTTGCTGGTTGCCCTTGTTTTAATTATGTTGGTGTCTTAGCTTTTTAAGTTAAGTTGCCCATAATTTAAACTTGGTTGCCCTTAAGAGCTCGATGATGATATTTCTGGTAGCAAAGTATATCTTTTATGTTTGTAAAACTTTGTTATAAGATTTGAGAGCTTAAAGTTTTGGGTTCTGCAAGTTTAAAGTTTCAGTTTATAAAGATTGAAATTTTTAGATTATTAAGTTTGTATGTTTGTAAGTTTAAACTTTTATATTATTGAATAAAGTTTTGTAAGTTTAACCCTTTAAATTATTAATATAAGTTTGCATTATTCTCTCCAAAGTTTTTGTTCTTAAATTTTGCCTTATTCTATTTTATACTTATAAAAAAATTGAATGTATCCCTAATTCCATCCAAAGTTAAACTCAAACATTATTGCTATTTTGTAAGTTCATTAGGCTTATTATAAAGATTTAAACGACATAACTTATTTAAGTCATTTAAGTTCTTGTAAAAGTTATGTAAGTTTTTATATATTCACCGTTAATTATAATGTTTTAAACAACTTAACTTAATTAAGTCATTTAAGTTATTCAGGTTTTTATTAAGTCATTTAAGTATGTTAAGTTAATAAAAAAATTTAGTCATCTTATGTTAATTAAGTATACAGATTTAATTTAATAATCTTTATTCGTTTAACTAAATTTAATTAAGTATAAAGATTTAATTTAATAATGGTTATTCATTCAACTTAAGTTAATTAAGTATAATAATTTATCTTTGAAGTTATTTTAAAATAAAAGTTAAGTTAATTAGAAAGACAATTTGATTTAATAATGTTTAATCATTTAACTTAAAATGAATGCAAGTTAATTAAACTTATTTTTAATCTTAAGTTAAGTTAATTTAGCATTAATTTATTCATATAATAAAAAATCTTAGTCATCTTAACTTAATTAAGAATACAGATTTAATTTAATAATCTTTATTCATTTAACTTAATTTAATTAAGTATAAAAATTTAATTTAATAATGGTTATTCATTCAACTTAAGTTAATTAAGTATAATAATTTATCTTTGAAGTTATTTTAAAATAAAAGTTAAGTTAATTAAAAAGACAATTTATTAATACTTAGACATTATTATTAATTCAATTTATCTTTTAATTGAAGTTAAGTTAGTTAATTTATTAATACTTGACATTATTATTAATTTTAAAATTTATCAATACTTGACATTATTTTATATTCATTAAATATAACTTCTTCAAATGTCAGATAATTATTATTATCAGCAAATCAAATAATAGTATTGGTTCAGGTCAATATCAGTTCAGGTCAATATCAGTTTAGGTCAATATCAGTTCAGGTCAATATCAGTTCAGGTCTAGAACAGTTCAGGTCAATAACAGTTCAGGTGAATATCAGTTCAGGTCAAGAACAGTTCAGGTCAATAACAATTCAGGTCAATAACAGATCAGGTTCAAAACAGGTCGGGTTCAAAACAGGTCGGGTACAAAACAGGTCGGTTTCAAAACAGGTCGGGTCCAAACAGGTCGGGTTAAATCGGTTATCTGGCAGGTTAGTCTCGGGTTCGGGTTCGTTTCGGTCGGGTGCAGGTCGGGTTCGGTTACTACAGTAACAGGTCAAATTCGGGTTCGGGTTCACTTCGGTCGGGTGCAGTTCGGGTTCAGTTTCTACAGTTACAGGTCAAATTCGGGTTCGGGTTCATTTCAGTCGGGTGCAGGTCGAGTTCGGTTTTTGAATTCTCGGGTTAAACCAGGTTTTGACTCGATCGGGTTTCAGGCAGGTTACCAGGTCGGGTCAGTTTTTCACACCCCTACTTGCTAGTTCTGTAAAGAATATATGGACATGGCAAACAAAAACGGAACTTCTAAAACTACAAGATCTAAACAAAGCTGACGTTCTTTATTCAAAAATCACTACTTTAATATACTCAAGCCTTTCAATTTAGAGATTTAAGTTGTAGTTTAGGTTTATGAGTTTAGGTTGTAGGGTGTAAAATTTAGAATTTATGGTTAGAATTTAGAGTTTAGGGTGTTAGGGCTAGGGATTTAGGTTTTAGATTTTATAGCTTAAATATGAAGGGTTGTGTAATTATGTTTGGTTATAAAACCAATCATTTTCCCTTTAAAAGTTATAGTTTTGTCACTCAACCGTTAAAATTGGAACCGAAACCTTATACATTATATTGGTCATAATTCAATAAGTTTAATCATCCATACTTAAAAATGGGTTAAACTACATTGGTAGTCTCTCAACTTTTATGGCGATTTCAATATGGTCACCGAATTTTTAAAACTTTCACTGCAATCACTAAACTTTTAATTCGCTTTCATTACGATCACTGCCGTCAATTGTCGTTAAAAACTGTAACATGTCACTTTAAATTTTTAAAAAGTACCGTTTTTAATTTCCTCGTTTCTCTTTTCTCCTACATTTCTTTTTTTTCTTCTAAAAATCACCCTTCTGCCGCTACAATTAACATGAAAACCACTTCCCAACCCTCAAACTTCAAAGCAATAAACATCTGCATCTCCTTAAACGATAAGTCCTCTTCAACAAAAATCACAACTAACTCTCAACAACCATTTTGAGGACTCATCATCATCACCAACATCATTCCTCAACACCTGCACCATTTTCAAGCTTTTTAACCTTAAAAAAAATCATATCAAGAAATTAAAGTCCAAGAGTAAATCTTTAAGGGATAATGGCACCAATGCCCCCCCGTATTTTTTCAAAACTTTCAATATGGTGCCTAAACTTTTCACGTGTTCAATGTGCCCCCTAAACTTTGCCTCCATCATATGAAATGTCCATAAGCTCTGACGCTGTTAATTGGTGATGTGGCTTGACACGTGGACCAATAATAACCCACCACGTGACATTTCGGCTTAGAAAAAAAAGTCACCAAAGCAAAATGAGGGGCATCTAGTCAAATTAACCATTTTTATATGGGAAAAAATAAAATCTGAAACCTTTATGCTTCTCGTCAAAGGGATTCGAAAAACCTTAATCCTAGATTAGGTCTCTTCTTCTTCTTTTTCTTGCTTCCTCGATTAGATTTTTGTTGAGAAGCCCTAATTTCATTTTGCGAAATGGCTGAGAAGAGATGTGGGCATGGGACATCGAACAGAAAATTGAATTTTTCAAGCTCTCATGCAAGTTCAAAGAGTAAATCTAAGGAAATACACTGTGTAGAAATATATGTTTTGATATAATAATTGAAAAATGTTTTGGACTAAATTTAAAAGAATTTAAAACATGCTTTTAGTCAAAACAACTCGAAAATAAGTTTGAGGTGTTTTCAAAAGGTTTTGGCAATGTTTGAAATGTTTTTAAGTAGCCAAATCAATGCTTTTAATGTACCCGTTTCGATACAGGCATAACCTGTATCGATACGTTTTGAAACTGCCAAAACTCATTTCAATACAGGGCCTACCTGTTTCGATACAGATAGAGGTTGTTTCGAAACACCCTTTGGTGTTTCGATACGCCTACGTGGCATACATCCCAACGGTCAAAACCCTCAACATCTATTTCCCAGCGGTCTTTTGAATTGCAGGCTGTTTCGATACGACACTTGACGTTTCGATATAGCACTCTGCATCAGACTTCAACGACTAGTTCTAAAGACGGGCGTTCCGATACGGCTTCGAGCGTATCGAAACGGACATCATCAGAACTGCATTTATTGCGGGAAATAAATGCCACAACGGCTCCAAATCATCCCCAACGGCCTCCAACGACCACATGCTTGTTTCTAACTATATTATGAAGGCTAGAACACTTGAAGAAAGACAGAGACAACATCCAAGCAACATGTTCAAGAGAAATTGAGTCAACTTCTTATCTCTTCATTTCTCTTGTAAATAGTCTTTAAAGAGTGAGCTTTATTGTAAATCCTTGTACTCTTGTGAGCTTAAATTTGTGTAAACATCCACCTTGCGAGGTATTAAGTTTACCAAACAAATCCATTGTAAAAGGAGATGTTCTAGTTTAGCCTTAAACAAAAACTAGAGTGGTTCTATCTTAGCCGTATAAAAGATAGGGTTGTAAAGGTTTCCTCATAAGCCTTGAAAAGGGGACGAATTCTTAGTGAATTGGGTGGTGTGCTAAGGTAGTGGATGTAGACTCGGTTGGGTATTCGAACCACTCTAAAATCCTTGTGCAAATTGTCCATCTTTATTTCAGTTTTTAGCCAATTCATCCAAAGAGCAAAATCAACCCTCTTGATGGATTTCGGTGATTGATTCGAGCATGCAACAAGCCTAACACATTGTTTTTGTGGTGTTAAAGCTCCTTGTTAAGTGGATTAGTTTAACCGATATGGCCAAGAGGGTGTGAATTGACACTTTAAAAATTGAAGGGATAAAAAAGAACAATTAAAAATGAAGAACAAGGCACTTATAATGGTTCAAACTTCTAAACAAGCTCTACACCCACTACCTTAGCTCCCACTAAGGATTTTCAACAAACTCTTCACTAATTTGTTCTCCCCCTTTTTTAGGCTAAGGAGGCAACCTTTACAACTTCAATCTTTCTACCCAAAGATTGAATAACAAGACTCTCAATTACAAAGAACAAAAGACAATTTGAAATGTATCTCTTACAAGACTAATATATTACCCAATTACAAACCAACACTCCCCAAACTTGAAACAAAGATGAACAATTTGAGATTTTTACAAGTTGGGTACACAATTTTACTCTAATAGGCTCAAGGGTTTGGAATAAATGCTTTGATGTTGCTTGACGGTTCAATAATTATTGCTGGTGCTTTTTAGGCTTGCTTTTATACCTTCTCATTGATTTCTAGCCGTTTGGGTGGCTGAGATCATCAATAGAGCCGTTGGGGCTCTTTCTTCCCTTCATAAATGTTGTTATGCAACTACCCGTATCGGAACACGAGACCCTGTATCGAAACAGACACCAAAAAAAGAAAGAGTCGTTGTGTGTAAAAAAGGCTCGTATCGAAACAACTATAGGCCATATCGAAACTAAAATAGGTTGTATTGAAATGTTTTGAAACTGTAAACTTCTGTTTCGAAACAGAATATGGGTGTATCGAAACACTTAACCAAATTTTCAAAAGTTCGTTTCTGACAAGTAACGGCTAGTTCATTTAATGCTCGATTTCAGAAATACTTAACCCCTGTATCGAAACGGGTATGAGCCGTTTCGAAAAAACACTTAAAAATCAAAAGCCTAGATGAAGGCTGTATTGAAACGAGAATAGCCCTATCGAAAAGGATCCTTCTAGTGGCAAAATATATCGAAATACTTTGGGGTTGTTTCGAAACGCCTGAGCAATTTTGTGTATTTTGGCTTTAAAACACTTAGAAAAATTTATGGGGTTTAAGTTTTGACTTCAAAACATTTTAAGTATAAATTTTACTTGTCAAATGTAAGTATTTTGATTACTTAAAAATTTATTTACTTTGCAATTTAGTCCGTAGATTATTTGTTATATCAAAATCAAATATTGGTTTTACAATCTTCCCCTTTTTGATACAACAAAACCAAAGCAAAATTTTAAGTAAAATCCCCCTAAATTGAAGCTAGATTTTGAAAAATATTTTGAAAAAAATTAGCTTAACCCTTCTCCCCTTTTTGTTAGATCAAAATCAATGAAGGAATATAATCACGAGATAAAGCAATATAGCACAAGATCCAAACAAAGCATAATTAAAGCAACATAATTTCATTAAGCATAATAAACCAAAGCAAAATAAGTCCATAATCTCCAAACATAATATCCAAACCTTAATACTTAAAACATAATATCCAAACATAAATCAAAGCATAGGTCTTAAAGCAAAAACATAGATAAGTGCAAAAATAGGGAAATTCTAAACTAGATGATATGCAATGGAATGCAAAGATCTAAGGCTCATCGTCATCTTCATCATTGGCGGAGCTCCTTCGAAATTGTCTCCACTCGCCATAGAAGCCGGTAAAAGACATGTCCATAAAGGTTTGTTGAGTTTCAACCGAAGTGAGGCGATTCTCAACACTTTGGATACGTCCCTCCACGGAAGTGAGACGAGTGTCAAGATGGCAAAACCGGAGTCCATGTGGGTTCGCAAGCCATTGAATTGCTCGGTAAGGAAAGTCATGAGGACTTCGTTGTTTTGTGGAGCAACTTGAGGTTGAGGTTCGGGGCCGCAACTTGAGGAGGATGCTCGATATGAATCCATTCTCCATCAATGAAATGAAATTTGCAACGGAGAAGTGTGCGCTCATCGATGGGATCCTTGAGAGGTTCCAGAAAGTCAAGAGAGCAATCGATCCCCACCTTAGAGAATAAGTAACTCAAGGCGGTGCCATAAGTGAAGGAAGTGACAAGATCGGAGTTGTGGTTTTGAACAAGATGCACCATCTCGGCAAACATGATTTGACAAAGATTTGGTCTGTAACACCCCAATTTTGGGCTTGGAAGTTTAGGGTCTGAACCAGACCGGCCTGATTTTTGGTTCGAATATAAAAGGTGGTTTTAGGGAAAGCCTAGTTTGGGATGCATTAAAAATATTGAAAAATATCTAAAAATCCTCTTTTAATATATATAAGAGAGTGGTGAAATCAATTTTACAAAATAAGGTTTGGAAGTGTGACATTTCGAAATAGTGACTAAAATATAATTTTTGAAAAGTTCAGTGGTGACTGTTTTGTAAGGATTGAAACTTTGAATCTTTAAGGAGCTAATTTACCCAAGGAATGATTTCTCCAGATTTTTCTTAATTTTAATGACTCATTTAATGTTTAATTAATTTAAAGAAAAGAGGGAAAACCATATTTTAGTTTTCTTAACTAACTTTTGCTAAAATTTTCCCATTTCATTTTCTCTCAAAATTCCCTCAGCCAAACACAATTCCACAGCAGCTTTTCTTTTGATTTTCACTCTAAATGATGAGGTTTCAATCATCAATTGATTCCTAAGCTTTTCTACATCAAATCCTCTTCATTTGCTCATTGAATTTTCAAGGATTTTGGCTCTAAACAAGGAGAAATCTACATTTAGAGGTAAAGATGTTCTTCTCCTCTAAATATTCAGTTCTTTATTGAAATTCCCAAATTCTCAATCCTTGAATTAAGTTTTATAAAAGGTTTTGATGTTGTGATCTTGATTTTGGCTTAAAACTCAAGATTTGGATTAAATCTTGAAGAAATTCGTAATGAATGTTTGGGATCTGTTTTGAGATGTCTTTTCAAAGTATTTTGGATGTTTAATGATGTGTAATTGAGGTCTAATCAATGCAATCCCGAATAGGTTGATTTTCCTAAGTTTTTACATGTGAAAATGGTGGTTTTTTGGGTGATCTTGGTGTTCTGTTATTGCTGGAGGTATAAGGACGAGTTTGGATCCTTTTTGGATGTTAATTGATGTTTAAGAATGTTTAGAAGTGATGGATCTTGGCTGGGTTATGTTGTGGACGAGTTTGAATGTGATTTCGGTTGTGTGTGGTAGCCGAAATGTTAGATTTGGTGAGAGCAGCGAGTTTAGGTGTTGTGGCTGAAGATTTTAATGCATGATGATGCATTAATCCTCTGCTTTGATGTGTTTAAAACAGGGGAGACACATTTGAATCCTTGTGGTGTTGATCCGGAGGCTTGATCGGCGTTTCGACAAGCTTGCGAAACGGAATCGGTGAGTGAAGTTTGGTTTTCAGCTTTGAAACCAATGTTTGAAGGTTTTGGGAGCTTAGTTTAAGTCTAACCAACTTAACTAAGCTCAAGAGTAAGTTTTCGATGAAACTCTCTCTTTGATGAACCATGAGATGGTTGGATGCAATGTGTTTATTTTGCATGTTTAAATTCTGTTTTGAAAGCATGTTTTAGCATGATTAATGCTGGTTCTGAAAGCCATGTGTTGAAGGATGCTCAAGGTAAGAGATCCTTGGTTTGACATTGATAAATGTGGATTTGATGCATGGTGGTGCATGATTGTTTAATAGCTTTGATTAATGCTTTAAAACAGTGGATTGTTGATGATAATTGATGTATATTGGCAAGTGATGTGTTGGTTTTAAAGTACTTGAATCGGATATAGTTAGCCGGCTATAGGATTGGGTGCACCGTGAATTAAGTCGCCTTGGATGTTGAGGGGTTGTAATGGTACCGTAAACTCCATCCAAGTACACTAACGAGATGTTTAAGATCACAATGGTGATTAAAAGTCCATGTGTGGATCTTGTGTTGTGTGTCCCGTGTTCTCGTTAGTGATGTTATACCACTACCAATGAGTGATGTGGAGGGGTTGTGATTGTACCATTAAACTCCATCACGTGTGTTGAGGGGTTGTGATTGTACCGGTAAACTCCACCTTGTGTGTTTGGTAGTGTGTATAAAGCATATGGAACAACGCTTGTAATCTGCGTATCCGATTGTGTTTTATGTGAAAATGGTTATGGTATCACTTGGAAGCCAATATGACATGTTAATGTTAATGAAGCATGAGATGCTTGTTGTGTATGCATTATGGCATGAGAAATGATGTTTATGATTTTAAAGGCCTTTGAAATGTGTTTTATAAAGTGCATTATTGTGTTGTTTCATTAGAGCATGCCTCACTAAGCATTTGTGCTTACGCTCTCTTTCTTGAACCAATAATGCAGAGAATTGAAGGGCTTTGAGGGCAGCAAGGAGGCTAAGAATCCAAGGGAAGGCTAAGCTCATGTATGGTGACTATTTTTACAACATTATTAGCTTTTGGTATTTGGCAATGGGAACCTAGGATGTGTTTGTTGGGAGATGTTTTGGACTCCCTAAGTTTGGCATGATGCCTATGATGTTTTGAACTTGTATTTGGCCATTTGGTGTTTGCTTTGGTGATTCGATGCTTGTATGGTTTTCAATAGTAGGATGCATGCCTATAGATTGTGGTTTTTCCTAATTGATGCCATGAACGTGTTTTGATGATACAAATATGTTCCTTGTATGCATGATGACTTGTTGGCATGATTAGGAGGTCACATGGATGTATTTGAGTGGTTAATTGTATGTTAAACCAGAAAAATCTGCACTTTTTGGGCAGTCCGTATCGGAACGGGCACTACCATTTCGAAACGGGTAGAGGGCGTTTCGGAACGGATTTGCCACTGCCAAGCCCTGTTTCGAAACAGGTCTCAAAACGAACCCGCGTTTCGGAACGGTCAACCCCTGTTCCGAAACACTTGACCGTTGGGCACTGATTTGAATGGCTTAAGGGTTTGTAAGCTTTACGTTTTAGTCCTGAATTTTGTATATGCAATTGCTTGAGTTTGAGATGTCCGTTTGAGGTGAAATTGGACAGAGTAGCATGTAATATGACTAATTTCATAATGGTAACTTAAAAATCAGTTAAGTCCTCTTAATTCACATAATTTACATTTTGGTCCCTAAAAGTTGTAACTTGTGCAATTGAGTCCCTTATTGCTTTCCGATCGCTGTGCTTTTCATGTATGTTTTCCTCGAGGCTACGCTTAGGATTAAAATGCATCTAGACAAGATTAAAAAGAAAAAAAGGGTCGTTAATGAAGTTTGACTTTCGGGTTGACTTTGGTTTTCCCCGTGTAATCTTCGTAGTTCGGGTCAACCGTCTAGGCCGGGCTAAGGGGGTTACATGGTCAATGTTCCTCACGAAAGCAACAAATCTAAAAGTCTTCAACTTGCCGAATGTGAGAGAATTTTCCTCCAGAAGGACGAAACCACCACGAGACCATGAGATGAAGGATGCGATCATGAGCATCAAGGACCGTGACGGAGCCATCAAGAGTATGTCCTATCGAGTTCTCATTCGAGATTCTCTCATCTTCGAACCCGAAAACAATTACCAAGGTTTCCAGATCAACTATAAACTTCTTCCCCATTAGATAGGACTCAATGGCAACCACTTGATCGACATTGGAGATACAATGAGCATTGGCATAGAAGAGAAGAACTATGTTACAATACAAAGTATCGGGTACACTAAAAAAGGGCATGAAATTCCAACGCCTCAATAAAGTGAGATATCGAAATTGAAAACGTTCAGAATCCAAAAAGGGTATAGAGACAATATGCTTACGGCGGATAACATGATCTTGAAAGAGCTTGAAGTTGGTATGAACGTCTTTGTTTCGAAGACTCTTTTGGTAGAGTAGAGTGAGTTTGGGACGAGTAGAATCGTTATCGATGTTAGAGCTTCCACCAGCCTTATTGGTTCGTACTCTCTTCCAAGAACCCATAGTTGAAATCTGAAAGGAAATCAAGACACAAAAACATATGTATGCGTAAATAAATCAAATTCAATCCAATATGCAATCCGATAATCATTGTGTTAAAAAAATATACAATATAGTTTAAAAACATATATAAAAATAAAATAAATTTTTGGTAAAAAGAATTTCGAAAAACAGATTAAAAAATATACGATATAATTTTATATTTGAATAAAAAATTTACAGGTTTTGAAGATTTTTTTTGCAAAAACTTGAAAACTCATACTATATGTATATGTTTTATACAAAAAGTAATTAAAAACAACAAATAAAATTAAACGAAAATTCAAAATAAAAGAAAAATGGTTTATACCTTGATATAGGATAATTGAGAATGAGGGATGATTAATGCACCAAATTGCTTGCAAAGCTCTAGCCTTAATGTGTAAATTGAGAACCTAAAAAAAATTTAGGTTTTGATGTGAAAAATCAAAGTATTTGAGGAGTTTATATAAGAGTTTTTGGTTAGGGTTTGAAAGAAAAATAGAGTTAGTGTTTTAATTAAAGTTTGATACTCTTTTAATGTTATTTAAAGTAATATGTGCTATCGTGTTTCGATACGCCACTTGGCGTATCGGAACAAGCATATCGAAATGCTTTCAAGCCATTTCGGTACCAGATTCTTTTCGATACAGATTGACCCTGTTTCGGAACACAAAGAGGATGTTGTTATGCTAATTCCTCACCACCAGATAACACTCATCACTCATATCTCATACACGGTCCCATTAAGTCACAGCTAACCACATTAAAGTTGTATTTAGAGATGTCGAGATTATTTTACTCTCCAAGCTCTGACCATTTTATGACTCTCCACCCACCGAATTAATTAGCGATAATATATCAGATATGGAACATGAATCGCCGCACGGCCGCACCTGCTGCCACCTTGCTGGTTCTGTAAAGAATATATGGACATGACAAACAAAAACGAAACTAGTTTTAAGCTTCTAAAACTGCAAGATCTAAAACAAAGCTGATGTTCTTTATTCAAAAATCACTTATTATTATAAGGAAAATACTTTTTTTGGTTGCCCTTTGAGTTTTTAGGGCTCCCCCCTGACTAATCCGGATCGATCCGTGTCGCACACCTGACTTTGGTGGGCGAGTCTCCCAACAAAGATTTTCTACATACACAACGCCTCGAACCCTCAATACCTTGCTTAAGCAATACCAATCTGCTTACTATTTGGACCAATCCTAGATTAGGTCTTCTTCTTCTTGCTTCCTTGATTAGATTTTCGTTGAAAAGCCCTAATTTTATGAAACTGCTTTTTTTTTACTTATGATTCTTGAATGGATAGATTCATCCGAATTCTCTAATCCCATCTGAAAATAGGTATAAAGAAATGGAAGTGGGTAGAGTTAAACTTTCAGATTACTGAAATGGGAAGAGATAGAACTTTATATTTATGAAACTGCTTTTTTTTTACTTATGATTTTTGACTTTCAATTAGCCATTAACGTGAGGTGATTCAATGAGAGACAAGTTGAATCAGTTTTTTTATTATATTTTTTCTTATATAAAAATGGCTAATTTACTTAGATGCCACTCATTTAACTTTAGTGATTTTTTTGAGCCGAATGCCACATGGCAGGTTATTATTGGTCCTCGTGTCAAGTTACTTCATCAATTAACGATGTCACTTCCGAGGGATATTTCATATGACGGAAGCAAAGCTTAGGGGGCACATTAAATGCGTAGAAAGTTTAGGCACCACAATAAAGGTTTTAGTAATTAGAGCAGTAAGGTAGAAAAGTGAAGAAAAAAAGAAACCTCTCCCATGGTCCTCTTTCGTCTTTCCTCTTCCCCCTTCCCAGTTCTGGTCTTCCAATGGATTGTTGCTTGACTGTCCTTTTCGGTGGCGTGGAGTTTCCCCCTGGAGGGCACCGTCGGTTTTTATGTGTGAGACTGGTCATGAAGCGACGGAGATCTGGGCAAAGGAGATTATGGGATGGGGCTGCTGTGGAACGGGGTTGGTCTCTGTTTACCGAGCAACGGAGGTTAGGACCAAGATCGCACATTACAGACTCTCTCTCCCTCAATGCTGCGAGTTGCTAAGCTTTGTCTATCTTTTGAATCGCCGCCGCAACAATGAGGCTTCTAAGGAGATGTTCGCTGCTATCGGGGGTTTTGAAAGGTTGGGCTTATGCTCGATGGTGAAAAGATATAATAGTAGGTTTTACAGCATGGAGTCGAGCATTCGAACTAGTAAAAGGTTGCATGGACTTTTGTGTCTTTCCATACTCTTATGTCTTTGTCTCTTTTTCCAAGTCTGGCTCCAGGATTTTTGGGAATTCTGTCCCTTCTCTTTCCTATGCAAGATGCACTTACATTGTTTTATCCGAAGGAAAATGAACCTTTTCCAGCTGCCACCTGCAAAGCAAAACCCAATGATATCTCTGCCTTTTTGATAAAGCTAAGGTTTATCACTGCTAACTTTCTTCTTTTGCAGCTGCATGGGGATTATGCGGTTATCACCTGTGCCAGCTTGTTTCAGTGTAGAATTAAGATACCCAATTTGTCTATCGAGTTTAGTGAGGGGGAAAGTCAACCCGACCCCTTTGGAATTGTGGATTTGTGGATCGTCCCCTTTGGAAAAAAAGTCACAAAGATGGCGTCCATGTTCGTCGACGACAACTGCTCTCTCAACGAGGAAATAATGCTCAATGATGATGAAGTTTCTACTACATCGGAATTGGTCATGCCCCCAGGAGAATCAAGCATCATCACGTTTGATCAAGCGGATAGGTCCCTTGGGGGCTCTTCGCAGGTGCCATGAATCGACACTGCTTCCCCTCCTTCATATGGAAGGTGTGGAAGAGGGCGAAACCTTTCGAACCTTTCCCTAGGATCATATGGTGCTGTCAATGCCATGCTGATCCAAGGTCTTTAAGTCTTAAGCTTGGTTCTCCTGTTTGGTTCAGTTTAAAGTTCAAGGCTCTGGAGGTTGCTGGTGTCTCCTCCCTTGCATATCGCTTGCCGAAGCTTGGTCAGACGTTGTCCCCGTCCCAGTTGACAAGACCCTCGTCGGATGACGAGGGACCCTGCCTCCGGATGGAGCTCTCACTAGGATTTTGGGATAGTGTCCAATGTTCAGCTTCAGAAAAGGCGCGATATTATCCTTTCTTTATGCTGTTTTTCTTTTTGTCTAAGATGAACCCGTATGTAGGTCTCATCTTTGTCATGGCTTTTTCCAGTGATGGGTGTTTGCCCCGCATTTGGGCATGCTTTGACAACCCTTGTGTTGTTGGTTGTTGGCTAGGTCTAGGTTTTTTTACTTTTCTTGTACGTGGTTACTTGCCTGTGCATGCAAGCTTGTATGGCTCTTGTGTGCTTTGGAGGTTGGAGTTCCTGTATTTTTTTAGTTAATGCAGTTTACCTTCTTTTCGATAAAAAAACAATAAAGGTTTTAGTAAAGTACGGGGACATTGGTGCCATTATCCCAATCTTTAATTCATGCCATTTTCACCCTCCTAAACATTAATGTTCACAATATTAATTGATTTAATATTGCAACTCTCAATTATATCCAATAAAAGAGTATTGTAGCATAAACCATCAAACATTAGAAAAACTTCAAAAAAAAAAGAAAATTATTATTAACAATTTAAAGGAGCCCAATTTTAAACAATCAAGTAACCTCTTGCAAAAATGTCTTCAAAGCATCCACATACTTTATCTTCAGAACCATTTCTACTTAGAATGCAGTCTTGAAACTAACAAGCATAAGCTCTATGTACTTGTTAAGGTTAATTTTGCAAGTGATGAACATATATGTATATATTCTTAATGTTATTAATTGGCTCCTAGTCTTGAATAAATTTCAGATGGTCATGAAAAAGAATCTTGATTAGAACCTAAAAAAGTGTACTTCTGGACTTTAATTTCTTGAAATAATTTTTGAAGGTCAAAAAGCTTTGAAGTGGGTGCAGGTGTTGAGGAAGGCTGTTGGTGATGATGATGAGTCCTAAGAATGGCTGTTGGGAGTTAATTGTGATTGTTGTTGAAGAGGGCTTAGCGTTTAAGGAGAAGTAGAAGTTTGTTACTTTGGAGTTTGAGGGTTGGGCAATGGTTTTCACGTTAATTGTAGTGGTGGAAGGGTGATTTTTGGAAGAAGAACTGATAAAGAAGAAGAAATGTGAGAGAGGAGAGATAGGGGAAGTATTAATGGTACTTTTTAAAAAGTTAACGTGCCATGTCATATTTTTTACGGCAACTGACGACAGTGGTCGTAGTGAAAGCGAATTAAAAGTTTAGTGACTGTAATGAAAGTTTTAAAAGTTTGGTGACCATATTGAAAGTACCCTAAAAGTTGAGGGACTACTAGTGTAGTTTACCCTTAAAACATGACTATATCCGTCGAGCTATGAAATCTATCGATTATCAAGCTGTTGAACAATAGGCCTATTCTATTAGTCTGTCAGTTGTCCAGTAGTAAAGTGACTATATCTGTTGAGCTATGAGTGACATCTATCGATTATCAAGCTGTTGAACAATAGCAAAGAGTGTGATAAGTGGTTGGAGGATGTGTGAAGAGTGCGTAATGTCAAAATTTTTAAAAATGAATTGTTAAATTTATTGAATTATTTAAATTAGAATCAAATTGATTGAATGTATAAGTTTGGGGATTAAAACTATTCTTGTACCAGGTCATGTTGCGATTTTAACGGTGGAGTGACCTATTTGCAATAAAATTTTAATTGAGTGACTATTTGTAATATTTAGAAAAAAGTGATCTATTTGTAACAAAAAACATAATTGAATGACCTGGGATGTATTGTATTGTTATTTTTATTTTGATACTATTTTATATTAGGTTAGCAGTTAACAATACAATTCGAAAGAAGTCATGAGAAAAACCGAATTTTTCAAATAAAAATTCAAAAGACCCGATATCGTCAAATTAAAGTATAGGGACTAAACTTTAAATATTAAAATAGAACAAAGACTACTCAATAGTTTTAAACCACCACCTCGTCCTTCTTAAACTAACACCACTACACAAGACTTGTTCTATAGCGGCACTTTTCGTGGCGTTTTTGCAACAAACGCCGCTAATATTTCAATAATGCTGGCGTTTAAAAAAAAATCACCACAAAACAGCATATTTTGCGGCGTTTTGGAGAAAAATACCGCTATTGATGCACAATTAGTAGCGATTATCAAGTAAACGCCGCAATAAGTTCGGTTTAAGTGGCGTTTGTTTCGTAAAATGCCGCAAGAGGTATCATGATGGTGGCGCTTTAAGGAAAATGCCATAATAAGTCTGTTCGCGTCGTCGTCTGCCTCTCCGTCGATCCTATTTTCGAGGTTTTTTCTTACCTTTTGGTTCAAAGTACCCGAGAATGTTAGGAATGGATTGAGGTTTTAGTTTTTTAACTTTTTTGAAACTCTTCCAGTTGGGGATTGAAGATCAATATTTGTTTTTCTTATTAAATCTGCAATCACATGGAGTTTATTTTTTTGGATCATACAAAACTTAACCGACCATACAATACCCAATTATCAATTTAAAAGAACATTCCCCCTTTTTTGAAAAAGAAAATTAGAGAAACCAATTTATTTAAGTTTTATTCACAAAGTTTTTGGGGATATCCTGACCAGTGAAGGTTGCTTTTCATGCAGAAAAGTTGGCTTCTATGTTATACTTCTTTTATCTCGATGTATTAGTAGGTTTAGCCAATGAAAATATGTTGGTTATGGTTAGTGTAAGTTAGCTCGATTCTAATCTGACAAAATGGAAGTTTAACTGCAAAGGTATGAGGTTATACACAAAGTGGATTGTCGCAGCTATTTACTCAAATCAAAATTTAAGTGATTAATCTTGGGAGGCCTGAGATAGTGAATTGATAATAGTGCTGTTTTAAATCCAAGTTATAGACTTATAGCCTTGAGCATGAGAGAAACATGGTAAAGATTTGAGAGTACTTTATAAGTTGTAGCCATCCAGTTGAGAATATCCGAGTTGATGGAAATGTTTGGTCATACATTTAAGAGTACTCTATAAGTTTAGGGAATATGTCCATTTCTTGGATATAATCTTTGTAGAAAATGTTGAAGCAAACTTAATCGAAGGAACAAATATTATATTTAGTAAAATTCTAATAAAAATCAATCAAAATATTAACTCTTAATAAAATGCATGCACATTTTGTAGACAAAAATTCTCTAACTTGAATATTTTATGTGGATCAATATTTTCTTTTTCATGAATAGTCTAACTCGTGCTAGACTTAGGCGTGACCATACCTCTTAAAGTCTGATTTGCAAAATTAGACTATTCTTTCCACAAAACAAAAACCTGCTAACCCTAAACTAAACTGATATTTCATTTCAGAACTAGGGTTTTAAAACTTTTATAAGAAGTTTACCCTTAAGAAGTTTCTTTGATAAGATAATCTAATTTGGATCCCGTTCCCGTGTAATAATTGCAGTGTCGTATTTGTAATTATATGTAAATATGTTTAGGGACTTGTATGGACTATTTTTATTTATTTATTGTTTAAACATTGATTTGAATGGACTATAGAGACTTTAATTTATCACTTTGTTAATGCTTATCGTTATTTTTCTTTCTTGGAAGTTCATTTACCTCTCTTAATAGTTTGGCAGACGAAAGTGATATCCAAGTTGCTTCTAATAGGTATGCTTTCATAGTTTAAACCCAATGTATTCCATTATGCTTATTGTTCCAACATTTATTGACTATTTCTTTGCTAGAAATCTAATGATATGACCATTTCTGACTAATAAAGTATGACTGATAGATACTTCATATATTTAACTTGATTTTTACTTTTGTAATGTAATAGTTACATTTCTTTTCATCTTTCAATATGCACCATGTTAGGTTTAACTTTGCAAACTTTTATTTTTCTTTATCTAAAATTATCACTTTAAAAGAATAAATTTGAATCTATAGTATTAGCAATTAACATTTGAAATGGATATTACAGAAATACAAAATGGATAAGAGTTGGATGAATTTGTCAAGGGTAAGCGCGGAATATCAAAATAGAGTAGAAACTTTTCTAAATTATGCTTTTGCGATTGCAGGCCAAGAGAATATGATTCTTTTCCCTTGTAAGAAGTGTGCTAACATTAATTGGCATATTCGTGAAGTTATACATGAACATCTAATTGTTTGTGGCTTTGTCAGGGGCTATATAAAATGGATATTCAATGGAGAGATTACACCTCGTATAGCTTCATCCACGAGTAATTCGGTTGATCCTCTTAATTTTCATTGTCGATCTTGTAGAGAAAATGACATGGAGGGTATGTTGCGAGATGCATTTAATATGCACGATTATCATCAATCTGTTAGAGAAGATGCTTGTGATATTGGTGTTAATGCTAGCACCGAGATGGGAAGAAGTGGATGTGATGAAGAGCCAAATGGAGAAACAACAAAGTTTTATAATTTGCTAAATGAAATGAATGAACAACTTTATGAGGGATCAAAATATTCAAAGCTCTTCTTTTGCATTCGTCTTTTCTAGTTAAAATGCTTGGGAGAGTGGACTGGTAACTCTTTTACGCAGTTATTAGAGTTTTGGGGAGAAATGTTTCCTTTTGCAAAAATTCCTCAATCCAGCAAAGATATGAAGAAAATGATAAAAGATTTGGGCCTTGGTTATGATAAAATCCACAGTTGTCTTAATGATTGCATGTTGTATTGGGATGATAGAAAAAACCAGGAGTCTGTCATGTATATGGTAAATCTCAGTGGATAAATGGGGATGCAGAAAATATGAGTGAAGACGAAGATGAAACACGATCAAGAAAGAAGCCAGTAAATATTCTGCGATATTTTCCTCTAATACCTAGGCTTCAAAGACTTGTTATGTCTTCAAAGACTACTGAGTCTATGAGGTGGCATCATGATGGACGAATAGATGATGGATTATTTAGGCATCCTGCAAATAGTTTAGCTTGGAAGTCATTTGACCAAACATTTCCAAGTTTTGCAGGAGATCCTCGAAATGTCTGGCTCGATCTTGCATCTAATGGGTTTAATCCTTTTAAAATCATGAGTACTTCGTACAGTACTTGGAATGTTCTACTTGTTCCCTACAATTTTCCCTCGTGGATTTACATAAAACAGTCATCCTTTATCTTATCCATGATAATCCCCAGTGAAAAAGGTCACGAGAATGATATTGACATCGATATGCAGCCTCTTATTGAAGAGTTGAAACAATTATGGGTGGGTGTCAAAACATATGATGTGTTGAGGAAGGAGAAATTTAATTTGTGTATCGCTTTATTATGGACAATTAATGATTTTCCTGCTTATGCAAATTTATTTGGTTGGAGTACCAAAGGTCGTTATGCTAGTCCTTGTTGTGTTGCACAAACATGTTTGAAGTGGTTGTATAATGGAAAGAAGTTCTCTTAACGGGACATCATCGGTGGTTAGATGAAAATCATAAATTTAGATATCAAAAGAATATATTTGATGGTACTGAAGAGTTCAGAAAAGCTCCTGAGCAAACAACCGGGTTTGATATCTTGTCGATTTTAAAACATATGCAGTTTACTTATGGAAAGAGAAACTAACCACCGAACCCGCAATAAAAGAGAAAGACAAAGAAAGTGTATGGCAATGATGTTGGCTAGCAAAGTGATGATGATTCTGATGAAGAGGATGACCCAAATGAGGCAGATTTGTGGAAAAAGAAAAGCGTCTTCTTCGAGTTGCCTTATTGGAAGCATAACATTTTGAGATATAATCTTGATGTCATGCACATTGAGAAGAATGTTTGTGAGAATATTATCGGGACCATTCTCAACGTCGATAGAAAATCTAAAGAAAATCTAAAGAGTCGACTTGACTTAGTTGATATCGGAATTCGGCATGATCTTCATCCTCGTGAACTTCTTAATGGAAAATTTTTGATACCACCTTCTATTTTTGCAATGTCAAAGAAAGAAAAAGAAGTGTTTTGCACGGTGTTGAAGGATATAAAGGTTCCAGATGGGTATGCATCAGATATATCTCGATGTGGCAGTGTTAAAGATCAAAGACTTTATTCTCTAAAGTCACATGATTATCACATACTGATGCAAGATTTAATGCCAGTTGCATTACGCGGTTGTATGTCAAATGAGGTGACATTTTGTATAATTGAACTTTCCAATATAATGAAAGCTATTTGTGGGAAAGTTATGATGGTCGAAGAACTTGATAAACTGCAAGATCGAGTCACCTTGACTTTATGCAACTTGGAGAAGATATGTAACCCCCGTAGCCCGGTCTAGACGGTTGACCCGAACTACGAAGATTACACGGGGAAAACCAAAGTCAACCCGAAAGTCAACCTTGATTAACGACCCTTTTTTTTCTTTTTAGACTTGTCTAGATGCACACCAAACCTAGGCATACTCTTAAGATAATCTTACTAAAAAATCACAGCAATCGGAAAACAATAAGGGACCCAATTGCAAAAAATACGAATTTAGGGACCAATTTTTAAATTCTGAAAATTAAGAGGACTTTACCAATTTTTAAGTTACCATTATGAAATTAGTCATGTTTCATGCATCACTGCCAAATTTCATCTCAAACGGACATCTCAAACTCAAGCAATTGCACATACAAGAATCGGGACTAAAACGTAAAGCTTGCAAACCTCAAAACCATTCAAATTTTATGCCCAACGGTCAAGTGTTCCGAAACGGGTCTAGGCCGTTCAGGAACACCCCTTGGCAGTAGCCAAAGTGTTCAGAAACGAGTCTAGGCCGTTCAAGAACACCCCTTGGCAGTAGCCAAAGTGTTCAGAAACGGGTCTAGGCCGTTCAGGAACACCCAGGCCAAATCAAGGGCCTGTTTCGAAACAGGCAAGGGTGTTTCGAAACACCCTGCCCAGAAACAGCAAATAGGCCTATTTTAACACCTTTAAACCCCATCAAACATGCTCCAAACCATTCCACAATAAATCAACAACATGTCAAGCATCATACCTACCAACTTGCATCAAAATCTAGATACAAAACCACCCCTAGGTGCACCAACTCATTCAACACATCCAACACTCAATCATGCTTTTAAAACAAGAAGCATAGCATAACGACTTAAGAATAAGAAGATTCAAACGTTGCAAGCGTTAAACCACATAGTTCAAAATCATAAACCAAACTTGTCCAACATACACAATCTCATTAAACATCAACATAAGAGATTCTCCCCCCATTGCCTTTATTATCTATAGCTATTAACCGAGACATACATCTCAAGTGGAGCTCTCCTTGAATCCCTTGCTCCTCGCTGTCCCAACTTCAAATATCTGCATTGATGGATAAAAAGGAGCGTAAGCACATAATGCTTAGTGAGGAATGCTCAAAACCAAAACACCATCAATGCAGCGAGTCATAAAACCTCTTTTAAAAGTAAACACAATTCGATAAACCAAAGCAATGTTTGAAAACCCCTTTTAACAACATGCTTTAAATCATGCATTGCTCAAACACGAAAAACCAACCCTTAGCTTAGAAAAGCTAAGTAATTCACTTCAAAGCACAACCCTGCAAAACCATCAATTTAACCATTCCATGCATGAACATCATATGCAAAGTTAAATACAAGATCCTTGGAAAACACTTCCACTTCACATTATACTTTTCTTATACTTGAAAATCATTTCAAAGCAAGAAACCTTTAAAAACCACTTACACCCTCAATTCTATCTCATGCATTAAGCAAATGCAATACATGAACCACAAAATCAACATTTGCATTACATGCCTTTTTAAAACAAGCCTTCACAAGACTTCAATGCACCAAAGAGATTCCATGCACACAATGTAACATTCTCAATAGAAGATAAACACTTGTTCAAGCTAACAAGTAAAACATGCATTCATAGAACATTACACACTTCTCATGCAACCATGCATCATTTCAAGCATCTCATGCTTCATCATATTCAAGAACATTATATTGGCTTCCAAGCGATAATTCACAAACCATCATGACACAAGACACAATCGGATACGCGGATTACAAGCGTTGTCCCACACGCTTTATACACACTTCCGAACAACACAAGGTGGAGTTTACCGGTACATTCACAACCCCTCAACACCCGTGATGGAGTTTAACGGTACAATCACAACCCCTCAACATCACTCATCGGAAGTTGTATAATACACTAGCGAGAGCCGGGACACATCACAAGGCTTACACATGGAAGCTACCACAACCATTGTAATCACCTTAACCAAGCTCACACACGGGAGCAACCCTCCACCGTTGTGACGCTTAACAAAGTCCACTCATGAGAGCCAACCTCCATCATGGTGACTTTAACAAGGTTCACCCACGAGAGCCATCCTCCATCGTGGTGGCACTAAACCAAGCCCACCCACGAGAGCCAACCTCCATCGTAGTGGCACTAAACCAAGCCCACTCACGAGAGCCAACCTCCATCGTGGTGACACCAATTTCCTCAATCGCTAGGATTCTTGGATGGAGTTTACGGTACAATCACAACCCCCTCGACATCCAAGGCGACTCAATTCACGGTGCACCCAATCCTATAGCCGGCTAACTATATCCGATTAAAGTAACCAAGAACCACTTACATCACTTGCCAATATAACCATTTTACCACATTAATCCATTGTTTTACAAGCATAACCAAAATGCCAAAACCACCAATTACCATCATCAATCCACTGTTTTTGAAGCATTACACAAAGCCATTAAACAACATGCAACACTATGCATCAATTCCACAATTCCAATGTACAAAACCAAGGATCTCTTACCTTGAGCATCCTTCACACATGGCTTTCAAAACCAGCATTAAACCATGCTAAAATATGCTTTCAAAACAGAATTTAAAACATGCAAATCACATGCATTGCATCCAACAATCACAAGTGCTTTAAAAACCAAATCATAACACAAACCAAGAGAGGAATGCCATTTACTTACTCTTGAGCTTAGCTAAGTTGTTTAGACTTAAACTAAGCTCCCAAAACCTTCAAACCTTGGTTTTAAAGCTGAAAACCCAACTTCACTCACCGATACACAAAACAAGGCTAGCCAACAAGCCTTCCAAGCATCCGAAACCTTCAACGCCACCTCTATTGCTCACGGATCATTCTCCCCTGTTTCAAGCACATAACAACAGAGGATTAATGCATCATAATGCATTAAAAACACCAGCAACACACCTAAACTCGCTGCTCTTTGCAAATCCAACATTTCGGCTACCAAACACAACCGAAATCACCTCCAAACACTTCCAAGACTTAACCCATCCAAGATCCATCACTTCTAACCATATTTAAACATCAATTAACATCCAAAATGATCCCAAACACGTCCTTATACCTCCAGCATTAACAAAACACCAAGATCACCCCAAAAACCACCATTTTCACAAGTAAAAACTTAGGAAAATCAACCTATTCGAGATTGCATTGTTTAAACCTCAATTGCACATCAATTATACATCCAAAATACATCAAAAAAGACATCTCAAAACAGAGCCCAATCATTTAATACGAATTTAATCAAAATTAAATCCAAATCTTGCATTTTAAGCCAAAATCAAGATCACAACATGAAAACCTTTTATAAAACACAAATCAAGGATTGAGAACTTGGGAATTTCACTAAAGAACTGAGTATTTAGAGGAGAAGGACGTTCATACCTCTAAATGTGAGTTTCTCTTTGTTTAGAACCAAGATTCTTGAAAATCCAATAAGCAAATGAATAGAATTTGGTGTAGAAATGATTGGGGATCAATTAGAGATTGAAATCTCATCTTTAGATGTTAAAATCAGAGGAAAAAATGGCTGGGGAAAAGTGTTTGGGCTGAGAGAAAAATTGAGAGAAAAGAAATGGAAAATTTTGAGAAAAGTTAGTTATGACATCAAAATATCTATTTCCCCTTTTTCCTTTAAATTAAAAATCATTAATTAAATCTTTAATATTAAGAAAAATCTGGAGAAAACTCTTCTTGAGTAAATTAGCTCCTTAAAGATTCAAAGTTTCAATCCTTTTAAAACAGTCACCAACTTTTCAAAAATTACATTTTAGTCACTAACTCGAAATGTCTTATTTCCAAACCTCATTTCGCAAAATTGATTTCACCACTCTCTTATATATAATAAAAGAGGATTTTTAGATATTTTCTATATTTTTAATGCATCCCGAACTAGGCTTTCCTTAAAACCACCTTTTATATTCGAACCGAAAATCTGACCGGTCCAGTTCAAACCCAAAACTTCTAAGCCCACAATTGGGGTGTTACAACTCTCCCCCCCCCCCCTTAAGAAATTTCGTCCTCGAAATTTCAACCGGCGAAAAGAGAACAACCAAACTTCTCAAGCAACACACAAGGCAACACAGGAGACTTAACCACCACTGAACACTCTCCTCACAAAACTCCACCAACCCAACACCACCACATACTGTTCACAAATTCCAGAACACTCAGATGTTAACCACATCTTAACCTTTCACACTTCCGGACTGCACACAGCCCCAACAACAACCTGAAGAACCTCCAAACTTTTACAGCATACACCACCTCAGCTCATAACTCCCAAAACTCGTACACACAGTGACACCAACCAATCCAGTTCAGCCACCATGTGACCCACAACCTTCACTGCTTCTAAAACCCCTTGCACAACTGCTCAACCTCTTCCAAAGGTTACCACATCAAGCAAAAATTCTTAAGCATCAACTGCTTATTCAAACTTCTCAACGTATTGATGACATTCCTTCACATCCGCCGCTATCATCACCATAACGGCTCACCAGGACTACTCACCTAACATCCGAAAATCACGACACAAAACCCCAACCTTGACTCCGCCAGCCGTTCCACACACCACCAGCTGACTTCAGAAGGAATTTACTTATACACAACTAGCCAACCACTTCTCACAAGAACCCGTCCAACCAACAATGGCCCTTGAACTTACATTGCTTTTCCACTTCAAACTTTGACTACAATACTAGCCTTACCAGGACACCGCCCATTCTATACATACATATTAGATTATGAAACTTCTATTCTCCCAGGCTAACCCTTTTCTACAACCCACAACACAACCTCTTCTCAACTCTTCGAAGGTTGCTACGAACCATCACCTACAAAACAACCCTTCTATTACGACATCAATGCCAAGTTACCTCAGCACTCTGGAACACATCCACTAACTTACAACATAACTTAACACCAAGAAACTACCACTTCTACCAGCTATTCACAACCACTCTAACCGATTCTAACTTCAACCGGTAATCTCCTCACCACCATACCGCTAAACTCATTAAGCGCCAAACACTTTCCTTCTACCAACATGCTATATCGCACTCACTATTACTGACAACTCGCTTAATACCCTCCATTACTTCTAACATTCTCCTAGTACCAACACAACTTTTAAAACCCCCATCCAATCTAACCCTATCACAACTCTAACGGACCCGATTAACTATCAGCGAGTGTGAACGTTCGTATGCATGGTCACCAATATGCCCTATCAATGCCTGATGTACATGCATGCAAAACCTCTAATGTCATGTCACATGTATGCATGGACCAGTACATATATAATATAGCATATAACAAATGATTTTAGCTGTGCATGTATGTCGGTTCACACCCACCAATAACATCCTCAGAATCCGCCTAAAAACAACCTCCTATCTCACTTCCAACTTGACCAACTCCATCATTCTAACAACCCATTATCCACAAGATACTCACTAATGCCCTCTTCACACTAAAGTTGTTTTCAAAACAACACCAACTACTACCCCAAACATGCTAGCAACGAGACCATACCCACTACGCAAGGAAATACCAACTGAAACCAAACTAAGATACTAGAGCAAAGGTTACTTAACAAGTTTACCTGTAAACACCTCACTGCCCCGGAGCTTCAACAGACAAGCTCTCTTCCTCGCAGAACCATCATTCTCTAGCCGCACCGCTGCAGCATCAGCTAACACATTAAGGTCATCACCATCTCCCCACGGTAAAGAATCCTGACTACCCCGAGCCAACTTCAAACAATTACGTCTCAAATGTCCAACAGACCCACAATTCCAACAGGTTTCATTCCCCAAGCTCCTCACACCTTTCTGCCCTTCCTGCCACCTTCGAACTTTGTCTCGGCTGCGCCCACTACCCTTCAGAGACTCTTTTGCTACCACTGAAGCTGATCTCACCACATGAGGACAATTCCGCTTCACATGCTCTTTAGAACCACAGTTCCAACAAACTCCTGCGCCCCAACAACCTCCAACATGACACTTTCCACATTGGTCACACATCGATAACCGAGCTACCACTCCTTCATCATGTAGCACTTGCCCCGCATTTGCACTACCACCCAGACCTCGATTCCAGCAAAACCTTCTATCACGTCGCCTCTTACGCTGACCGCTCTCGAGGTCAGTACCCACAACTCTCTCGCTTAAACTTTTCTCACCTTCATAAACTGAAACCACACCCTCACGTTGCTTAACCCTTGGGAATTTCTCTCCAAGGTACCTCTCATAAAAGGCAGACACAAAGAAGTCCCAATCTATATCGTGGATGTGCAATGCCACCGCCATAGATGTCCACCAGGCACAAGCGTCCTCCAACATCAATGAGACAACACTTCCCAGCTTACAGGCATAGTCACAACCCTCCTGATCCAAAATCAGAATTACACTGGCCAACCAGGCCTCGAACGTTTCAGGTGTCGAACCATGATACTCCACAACTCCCAAATCATGTAAACGCTGTTTCGACAAACCCGCACATCCCACAGCCGGCACGTCTACAGGCATTACTTTTGCCACAGCATGAGATGTTCCCAACACCTCTTGAACTAAAGGTGATGAACTCTTCATCACAGAACCAGCTTCTTCCTCCTGCCTCACTACCTCAACTCCAGGCACTGTAGGATGAAACGAAACACCTCCACCAAAAGGTGAATTCCACGCCTTAACAACCTGCTCTAAAGCAGAAACCATCTCACCCAACTGCCATTCTCTCATCGATTTCACCATGCTATTAACAGCAAACAATCATAACAAAACAAACAAATCGATCAGACCAGCTTTAAGCAAGGATTCAAAACTCCAACTCCAAAATAACACAATAGTTATAATAATAAGGCAATGGGTATCCCGAATTCTCCCCTTTTACATGACATAACAGTCAATAAAAACATGGATATCACAACATTGAGCATATCAATCAACATATTTCGATCATGCTCTCATCAAACAACATTCACTCGCAACAGCATAATATCAACATATCATACCCATCACACTTTCATCATTCATAAAATCAGCTCACATCACCAGCATATCACCAGCACAAATCCACATTAACTCAATGAAGATTCACAAACAAAAAGCATGCTAAAAACATCAACAATTAGCTCAAAGACATACTTTCCAACCGACTTCCAACCCCACATCAGAATAAACATTAAACACTTATTACAACAATTTACCATTTCCCCCAAGCTTTCGCAACTCAGCTCTGATACCACCAAATGTAACCCCCGTAGCCCGGTCTAGACGGTTGACCCGAACTACGAAGATTACAAGGGGAAAACCAAAGTCAACCCGAAAGTCAACCTTGATTAACGACCCTTTTTTTTTCTTTTTAGACTTGTCTAGATGCACACCAAACCTAGGCATACTCTTGAGATAAGCTTACTCAAAAATCACAGCAATCGGAAAATAATAACGGACCCAATTGCACAAAATACGAATTTAGGGACCAATTTGTAAATTCTGAAAATTAATAGGACTTTACCAATTTTTAAGTTACCATTATGAAATTAGTCATGTTTCATGCATCTCTGCCAAATTTTATCTCAAACGGACATCTCAAACTCAAGCAATTGCACATACAAGAATCGGGACTAAAACGTAAAGCTTGCAAACCTCAAAACCATTCAAATTTTATGCTCAACTGTCAAGTGTTCCGAAACGGGTCTAGGCCGTTCAGGAACACCCCTTGGCAGTAGCCAAAGTGTTCAGAAACGGGTCTAGGCCGTTCAGGAACACCCCTTGGCAGTAGCCAAAGTGTTCAGAAACGGGTCTAGGCCGTTCAGGAACACCCAGGCCAAATCAAGGGCTTGTTTCGAAACAGGCATGGGTGTTTCGAAACACCCTGCCCAGAAACAGCAGATAGGCCTGTTTTAACACCTTTAAACCCCATCAAACATGCTTCAAACCATTCCACAATAAATCAACAACATGCCAAGCATCATACCTACCAACTTGCATCAAAATCTAGATACAAAACCACCCCTAGGTGCACCAACTCATTCAACACATCCAACACTCAATCATGCTTTTAAAACAAGAAGCATAGCATAACGACTTAAGAATAAGAAGATTCAAACGTTGCAAGCGTTAAACCACATAGTTCAAAATCATAAACCAAACTTGTCCAACATACACAATCTCATTAAACATCAACATAAGAGATTCTCCCCCCCATTGCCTTTATTATCTATAGCTATTAACCGAGACATACATCTCAAGTGGAGCTCTCCTTGAATCCCTTGCTCCTCGCTGTCCCAACTTCAAATATCTGCATTGATGGATAAAAAGGAGCGTAAGTACATAATGCTTAGTGAGGAATGCTCAAAACCAAAACACCATCAATGCAGCGAGTCATAAAACCTCTTTTAAAAGTAAACACAATTCGATAAACCAAAGCAATGTTTGAAAACCCCTTTTAACAACATGCTTTAAATCATGCATTGCTCAAACACAAAAAACCAACCTTTAGCTTAGAAAAGCTAAGTAATTCACTTCAAAGCACAACCTTGCAAAACCATCAATTTAACCATTCCATGCATGAACATCATATGCAAAGTTAAATACAAGATCCTTGGAAAACACTTCCACTTCACATTATACTTTTCTTATACTTGAAAATCATTTCAAAGCAAGAAACCTTTAAAAACCACTTACACCCTCAATTCTATCTCATGCATTAAGCAAATGCAATGCATGAACCACAAAATCAACATTTGCATTACATGCCTTTTTAAAACAAGCCTTCACAAGACTTCAATGCACCAAAGAGATTCCATGCACACAATGTAACATTCTCAATAGAAGATAAACACTTGTTCAAGCTAACAAGTAAAACATGCATTCATAGAACATTACACACTTCTCATGCAACCATGCATCATTTCAAGCATCTCATGCTTCATCATATTCAAGAACATTATATTGGCTTCCAAGCGATAATTCACAAACCATCATGACACAAGACACAATCGGATACGCGGATTACAAGCGTTGTCCCACACGCTTTATACACACTTCCGAACAACACAAGGTGGAGTTTACCGGTACATTCACAACCCCTCAACACCTGTGATGGAGTTTAACGGTACAATCACAACCCCTCAACATCACTCATCGGAAGTTGTATAATACACTAGCGAGAGCCGGGGACACATCACAAGGCTTACACATGGAAGCTACCACAACCATTGTAATCACCTTAACCAAGCTCACACACGGGAGCAACCCTCCACCGTTGTGACGCTTAACAAAGTCCACTCATGAGAGCCAACCTCCATCATGGTGACTTTAACAAGGTTCACCCACGAGAGCCATCCTCCATCGTGGTGGCACTAAACCAAGCCCACCCACGAGAGCCAACCTCCATCGTAGTGGCACTAAACCAAGCCCACTCACGAGAGCCAACCTCCATCGTGGTGACACCAATTTCCTCAATCGCTAGGATTCTTGGATGGAGTTTACGGTACAATCACAACCCCCTCGACATCCAAGGCGACTCAATTCACGGTGCACCCAATCCTATAGCCGGCTAACTATATCCGATTAAAGTAACCAAGAACCACTTACATCACTTGCCAATATAACCATTTTACCACATTAATCCATTGTTTTACAAGCATAACCAAAATGCCAAAACCACCAATTACCATCATCAATCCACTGTTTTTGAAGCATTACACAAAGCCATTAAACAACATGCAACACTATGCATCAATTCCACAATTCCAATGTACAAAACCAAGGATCTCTTACCTTGAGCATCCTTCACACATGGCTTTCAAAACCAGCATTAAACCATGCTAAAATATGCTTTCAAAACAGAATTTAAAACATGCAAATCACATGCATTGCATCCAACAATCACAAGTGCTTTAAAAACCAAATCATAACACAAACCAAGAGAGGAATGCCATTTACTTACTCTTGAGCTTAGCTAAGTTGTTTAGACTTAAACTAAGCTCCCAAAACCTTCAAACCTTGGTTTTAAAGCTGAAAACCCAACTTCACTCACCGATACACAAAACAAGGCTAGCCAACAAGCCTTCCAAGCATCCGAAACCTTCAACGCCACCTCTATTGCTCACGGATCATTCTCCCCTGTTTCAAGCACATAACAACAGAGGATTAATGCATCATAATGCATTAAAAACACCAGCAACACACCTAAACTCGCTGCTCTTTGCAAATCCAACATTTCGGCTACCAAACACAACCGAAATCACCTCCAAACACTTCCAAGACTTAACCCAGCCAAGATCCATCACTTCTAACCATATTTAAACATCAATTAACATCCAAAATGATCCCAAACACGTCCTTATACCTCTAGCATTAACAAAACACCAAGATCACCCCAAAAACCACCATTTTCACAAGTAAAAACTTAGGAAAATCAACCTATTCGAGATTGCATTGTTTAAACCTCAATTGCACATCAATTATACATCCAAAATACATCAAAAAGACATCTCAAAACAGAGCCCAATCATTTAATAAGAATTTAATCAAAATTAAATCCAAATCTTGCATTTTAAGCCAAAATCAAGAACACAACATCAAAACCTTTTATAAAACACAAATCAAGGATTGAGAACTTGGGAATTTCAGTAAAGAACTGAGTATTTAGAGGAGAAGGACGTTCATACCTCTAAATGTGAGTTTCTCCTTGTTTAGAACCAAGATTCTTGAAAATCCAATAAGCAAATGAATAGAATTTGGTGTAGAAATGATTAGAGATCAATTAGAGATTGAAATCTCATCTTTAGATGTTAAAATCAGAGGAAAAAATGGCTGGGGAAAAGTGTTTGGGCTGAGAGAAAAATTGAGAGAAAAGAAATGGAAAATTTTGAGAAAAGTTAGTAATGACATCAAAATATCTATTTCCCCTTTTTCCTTTAAATTAAAAATCATTAATTAAATCTTTAATATTAAGAAAAATCTGGAGAAAAATCTTCTTGGGTAAATTAGCTCCTTAAAGATTCAAAGTTTCAATCCTTTTAAAACAGTCACCAACTTTTCAAAAATTACATTTTAGTCACTAACTCGAAATGTCTTATTTACAAACCTCATTTCGCAAAATTGATTTCACCACTCTCTTATATATAATAAAAGAGGATTTTTAGATATTTTTCCATATTTTTAATGCATCCCGAACTAGGCTTTCCTTAAAACCACCTTTTATATTCGAACCGAAAATCCGACCGGTCCAGTTCAAACCCAAAACTTCTAAGCCCAAAATTGGGGTGTTACAAGATATTTCCACTTTCACTCTTCACAATTAAGGTGCACTTGCTGGTTCATCTCCCTCACGAAGCTAAAGTTGGTGGACCAGTTTTTTATCGGTGGATGTATCCTATAGAGAGGTGTGAATTGTCTAATATGTATTCAATTAGTATTGAAAATTCATTTTAATTACAACTTTATACAATAATGTTGTGTTTATTTCTCGTCTAGGTTCTTGTGCAAGTTGAAGTCTTACTGTCGTAATAAGCGTTATCCAGAAGGATCAATTACTGAAGGGTATTTGGCAAAGAAGTGTCTGACTTTTTTCTCTCGATATTTGGAAGATGTTGAAACGAGATTTAGCCGACCAAATAGAAATGAAGTGTGCAATACTAATAACTTAGCTGAGACTTATTTGTTTAGAATTTAAGGGGAACCACTCGGCAAAGTTGAAATTGCACAATTAGATGATAAGTCTTAGGTACAAGCACATCGATATGTTCTTTTCCATCAACGTTTCTACGGATTTCTTACGCACGTAAGTTTTAAAACATAAATCATAATGTATTCACTTCATCTTTTATATTTCAAATGTCGCTACAGAACACGATCTGTCTCGGTGTTATTTATACACAAACGCCGCTAACGTTTGCAACACTCTTTTCAACGGCGATTTTGGTGGCCTTTTTTTAGCGTCAGGGGTGATTTTAGAGGCCTAAAAAACGCCGCTTTAGAAAAAGTTTGGTGTAGTGCACCAAACCCAAGCATGATTGATCATGCCTTTTATTTTTTTGGCTCGAGGCGAAATTAAAAAAATAGGCCCCTAATGCAAAAGAAATGTAAAGAATATGTAATATAAAATTTAATTAGAATATTTTTATTAACTTAAACAAATAGTAATTCATTACAATCTAAGAAGTGTTAAAAATATATTTAAGCATACAAAGACTTATAAAAACATTGTCTTCGAGCATTTTTTGATGCAAATCATTGATGATAGTGTCAACATCAATTTTTTTCAACAAATTTCTCTCAATACATAAAATAGTTAGCTCATTCAATCTTTCTTGAGACATTGTTGACTTCAAGTAAATTTTCAATAATTTTAGCTTTAAAAAACTTCTTTCCGCAGATGCAACTGTCACCGACATTGTTAATAGAATTCGGTAAGCAAATGAAATATTAGGATAACAATCTACATCTTTAATAAACTCAAGAATTTCAAGCATTGGCATGAACACATTTGGCAAATTCATTTACAACATTTTCGATTTAGGAAAAAATCATCTGCATCAACATCCGACAAATTATTATGAGAAAAACAATTTTAAAATTATCGCAACATTCTCTTAATTGTGATTTTGTGTTTGTGAAAAATATGAGAAATTGAAAAGTGAGAGTAACAATTTTCAAATGAATTGTAAGATATGGAAGAAAAAAAGCATGCTAATTATACTTAAATTTTCTTATCCTGTTAAGTTTTGAAGAGAAAAAATAAGTTAATAAAATTTTTCATTATGAAAGAGATAATTATGGGAAGTTAAAGAGATTTAATTAAAAAGAGAAATAATGTTAATATAGTTTTTTCATCTCATAAATTTTTTTAGCCCAATGTTAAAAGAGATTTAATTGGATTTTGGGAAAGGAAATATTTAAATTAAGTTCTATGAGAAGTCAAATAGGTAAGCAATTAACATTAAACTAATAGGAAATATTCAAACAGATTTAATTGGATTTTTATTGGATTTTATGGGAAATATTCGGTAAGCAATTAACACTAAACTTATGGGCCCTTATTTTCATTTGACAGTTTTTTTAAATTATTATCAGAAAATAAGAGTTTATACCATGGACCATAACCAAAGATTAACTATGAAAATTTTAAATTTATGGGCCTTGGGCGGGCGCTTCTCCTACCCTGGCCCGAAGCCCAAGCCATGTTTTCCTTAATAAGGGGAAAGAGGGATTGTCCTAAATCGACCTCACAATCTAATGTCACCAAAACTTTTTTCGACAATGACTACTGGGTTTTATTAATAACCATGAAAGATATCTTAAATACAACGCATTCAAAAGGGAAATATAATGGGGACTAGTCCACCAAAATCACATACAAAGCCCAAAGGCGTGAATAAAAGTAAATACTCCTACTGAGATTAGCATACCGAAAAAATCCAGAAGCCTTCTTGAATCTCCTTGTCTCTATCCAAACGAGACGTTTTACAAGGTGAAAAAGGAATGGTGAGCGAACCAAACTATCAGGCAGATTGCTCCGCTACCTAGGTCTGATTACATCGGCAAACAACCATCAATCGTGTGGGGATCTATCTTTCTATGACCATCGACATAATCAAAATCAGAAACTAGTGCCGTGAAGATCTTTATACGAGCACCAAACGACCGCTAAGGTATGTTGAAATCATGCCAAAACGACAGATGAACGAACCATAAAAACAAAGAAAAAGCGTGCCACAAAGATAGAGGGAACACGAGCCACAAGGACAAAAATTCTTATTAAAAATATAAAAAAAAGAAAATAAGGAACTCGGTGGTCGATAACTGTTAACTCTTCAAAAATACTGATTTTTATGCCTATTTTACGATGCCTGTGCTTCCTTTTGAGTACATTTAGTTGTTAATCTCATACATTTGCATAAGGAGCTAGGAATTTTGTCTATGCAGTGTGAAGGGTTATTTTGTTGGCATTATTGCAGGCTTGGCATAGCTGTTGGCAGAACACAACAGCACAGGAAGGAAGAAATGCCAAAGAGAAGAGAATGCCAAGATGTAGTTGGCATAGATGGACCAAATATTGCCAAAGCACCAGTTGGCATAGAAGAGGGATTTGATGCCCGACCAAGTAGCTATTGAACCCGAAAAAATGGGACCAGGTCAGGCTACGAGAAAATAGCAATTGGATCAAACTTCGAAAAAATAGCGGAAAAATAGTACCAAAATTGGTTGGCATAATGATGCCAAGCTTGGTTGGCGAAGCAGTGACGACAAATGATGTCAGCCTTAACCTAATCAACTCACATTCAAACTTTGGATAAGATGATCACATCCTTTATCCCTTGAGCATTCAAAATTCAAACCCAAGAGCTTATCTTAGGTCTTCCTTGCACGCCTATTTAAATAATGATCAAGAAAGCATTTGAGCATCGATTGAGATATCAAAATATCCATCGAAAATCAGTTGTACCAAGGAGACGTGGCTCAACCAGCTTGACTGAGAGCATGGACCTTGAAGGGCTGCATCGACAGACCCCCTTCTCGTCCATTCTCTTTGTTTAGTTGTTTTTATTTTCTTTTAAATGATGATTTGTTTGCAAAACGATGAAATTTTTTGGTTTGATACCCTCACCATGAACTAATTTAATAGTTGGTTGGGGATGTTTGCGTTGAACGTTGTTTTTATGTTTAGTTTTTAATAATGAAAATGCTTCAACATTGTTTTTCCTATTTGACACGTTCTTTAACGTTTTATAAAAACTGTGCCAAGCGAAAGCTGTCATTGTTGGCTTTTTGAACCTTAATATCTTAACAAACTTAAGGGCAACGATATATTTCCAGATAATAAGGCGAGATGCTTCTAAAGAAGATGTTCAAGTAGATGAGCTTACTTCTGAAGTGAATCTACCTCTTATGAGTATAGATTGGGACTTAATCAAATTGATTTATAAAAAAACATCACTATAGAAATATACGGGTTTTTACATGGTTAATTTTGGGCATTGACCATTGAAAGAGGCATTTCCAACCTTGAATTTGCTCGTTAAATGATGCCAAAGCACTACATTATTAAAGGCTGGCATGGCATGAATAGCGTGTAAACCAGACATCCCTTGCCAACGCTCATCACTCATTTGACACTCTCCTTGCCAACGTTGTTTTATTTTATTTTTATTTTCTTTAAATTATTTCTCAAAACCGCTTTCAACTCAAAAAATATTTTTCTTTTGACAAGTAACTAACAAAGCATTCAAACTCTTGGTCAATCCTTGTAGGATTGATACTCAGCTTACTACTATATTACTTACAGATCGTGTATACTCACAGGCAAAAGACTCAACCTTGGCACTGTTTTTATACATATCCAATACATTTTCTACCAATTTTTCCAAGCACTCACAGAAGTCTACAAGTTTTAGGCGTCATTGCTGGGGATTGCAACAGAGTTTATTGTTTTGATTTTTACTTGTTTTGATTTTTAATTATTTTTATTAATTTTATTTAGTTTATGAATAGGAGCAACACTACAAGGGAAGAGCTTGAAGCACGATCTTGAAATTGAGAAAACCCTACGCGGACTAAGGAGAGAACGTCAAGAGATGGTGCGATATTGGATTGTGGAGATAGAAGATAACATACCCATTAGCGAACACTTAGCACCCACCATAGACAATTTGATACCAGACCTAGTTGGCACAGAGGTAAACACAACCAATTTCGAGCGTAAACCGATAATGATTCAAACTCTTTTGAATGTAGGACAATTCGATGGATCACCAACTGGAGACCCAAGGCAACACTTGAAGCAACTCATGGAGGTTTGCCAACTATTTCAGCAACATGGAGTTTCTGAGGACACCGTGAAGCTGAAATTATTCATGTTTTCTTTTAGAGATAGAGCGAAGTCGTGGCTAAGTTCTTTCCCACCTGGCTCAGTTACTACATGGGCAAATCTATGCCAAAAGTTTTTATTGAGATTCCAGCCACCCAAGCAAAATGCCAATCTGAGGAACGAGATCACGAAATTTAGGCAGGCTGATGACGAGACCCTATATGATGCATGGGAGAGATTCAAGGACCTCTTGAGAAGATGTCCCATGCATGGATTCCCTACTTGGACGTAGATGGAGATCTTTTACACCAGACTCATTGCTCATGCCAGGACCATTGTAGACCCTTCAACAAATGGTTCATTTTTGGATAAAAATTATAATGAGGCATATGTCATCCTTGAAAGGATTGCCACCAATGATCTCCAATATCCTACAACCAGAATGGAAGCCGGGACGAGAGCAGTTGGAAAGTTGGAACTTAATGCACTTTCATCAATTAATGCTTAAATTTCCAACCTCACTAATATAGTAAAGACAATGAAAAAGTCTGTTGAAGTCCGAGAAGTAAAGGCATTGGAACCATTTTGCACTATTTACGGCGACGACCATATCGTGGGAGAATTCCCAGCAAACCTAGAATCGATAAATTTTGTTGGCAATTTCAATCGTAATATTAACCCACATTCCAATACTTATAATGCAGGTTGGAAGCAACATCTGAACCTTTCCTGGTTAAAACAGAGAGGTAACCAATTTAATGCCCAGTGTCAGAACGGCAATGCACTGCTAGGTTTCAACCAGAATGTGATGGCACAGAGAGCGCATAATCTGTTGAGTGGATCGAAGAATCGATTTAAGCCAAGAGGGGGGTGAATTAGATTTATAGAAATTTTTGTGGTGGAGTGGAAAATGAAAATTTGCTAGACAAGAGATTTAGAATGGTTCAAGTTCCAATTGAACTCTACATCCACTACCTTAGCTTCACTAAGGATTTTCCAACAACTCCACTAGTTGATCTTCCCTTTTTCTAGGCTTAGGAGGAAACCTTTACAAAGTGGTCAATTTTTCTACCCAAAAATTGACCCAATCCTCACTCAAAGATTACAAAGAAGTTTTTGGCTAATAGCTAGTATCTCTTAATACAAATGTAGCCCTTCTTACAAGCACTCAACCAAATTGAACAAATAAGATTGAAAATACAAAGTTCTACAATTGGGGTTTACAAGAAAATATGGGATTTTAGCACAATTTCTTGAATTTGATGTTTGGATAATTCTTTTTGGGATCAACAGATGTTGCTGATACTTTTAGAGGTCCCTTTTATACCTTCTTATTGAATTCTAGCCGTTGGGGTTGTTTCCTTCATTATTATAGCCGTTGGGATGTTATCTTCCCTCCATAAATGCAGTGTGCAACTACCCGTTCCGAAACGCCCGACCCTGTTTTGAAATAGACCAAAATAGAAATAGTCGTTGGAGTGTAATTAATAGGTCGTACCGAAACGAACACGATCATTTCAATATGCTAAGAGCCTGTTCCGAAACATGCTGAAGCATGTTTCGAAACAATTTGCCACTGTCAAAACCTGTATCGAAACAGCTTAGAAGCGTTTCGATACACATTAACTATATCTTTAAAATCAGTTATAAAACTTCAACGGTCATATTTTCAAACCAAGTTTGAAATCTGTTTCGAAACGTTTGAGGTCGTTTCGATATTGCCATATCGAAACGGTTCAAACTGTTTCGTTGTTCTTCATCCGTTTTGAAACACAAATAGCTGTTTCGATACACCCGTATCGAAACGGGAAAGCCAGTTTCGAAATAGAGGTTAACAGTTTCAAAATGTTCCGAAACGCCCAAAGGCCATTCCAAAACGGTGACTCAAAAATCACTGTTTTGGCTTGGTAAACACTTAGAAATTTTTTTGATAAGTTAAAGTTTTGACTTGGACATTTTTCTTTAAACACATAGAGAGGTTTTGAGGGCTTAAAAATTCATTTTCTCCTTTTCAATTTAGTCTTTAAATCCTTTGTTATATCAAAATCAATTTATTAGTTTCACAATCTCCCCATTTTTGATATAACAAAACCAAGTTTGAATTTTTAAGAATTTTGAAATCTTGAAAATGTTCTAACTCCCCCTCAATGTAAGATGGGTTTTAAAGTTTTGAAGAGATTTAAAATTCAAGTGTTTGAAACTCAAAACCAAACTTAAAAAAATGGCTCTTATATTACTTCTCCCCCTTTTTGTTAGATCAAAAAGAATAATAATCAAGGGAAATCATGAGAAGAAACAAGGTTAAAAGCAAGAAACCAAAAAATATAATATAGATAGAATTAAGTTCAAATAACCAAACACAAATACTTAAAGCAATAGAGTTTAAGCTCAATCCCAAACAAAATAAGCAAAGCATAGGTCTTTAAAGCATAAAAAGATAGAAAGGTGCAAACTTATTCCGAATATGATAGACTAATATGATATGCAATGGAAATCCTAAGCCTCGTCATCATCGTCATCACCATCATCATCAAGAGAATCATCATTGTCTTTAGCTTGAGCACGACGAAAGTTCCTTCAGTCACCATAGAATGTGGAGAAAGATAAGACCATAGATGATTGTTGATTATCAAGAACGGTAAGACAATTCTCGTTTCCAAGAACACGATCCTCCAAGGATTGCAAACAAGTGTTAATAGCACCAAATCTCGAAGCCATGTTCGTATCCATCGAGTTGAACCGGAGCTTGAGGTGGAGGCTCAACTTGAGATGCCGGAGCTTGCCTATCAACACGAACCCATTGGCCAAGAGTGTAGCAAAACTTTAGTATTAAGGCCCTTAAAAAGCTGTCCGGATACGCGTTTCGGAACAGGCACGATAGTTCCGGAACGAGCGTACTGAAACGTTGACAGATGTTTCGAATCATTTTGATCGTTCCGATACAGCTTTGACCGTATCGAATCCCACGTGTTAACCCGCATAGAAATGCTTTTGGGTCGTTTCGATACAATTCTTGGCAGAGGCAAAACGTTTCGAAACCCTCTTAGGCGTTTCAAAACACCCTGGTCATGAACCATTCTTTTAAGGTACCTGTATCGAAACAGATTTTCCCGTTTTGATACGCCTAGGCTTGGAGGTGCAGATGAGGCTCTAAAATGCAGAAAAAATGAATTCTAATACGTCCTAGATGCATAAATGCTATGTATGAGCAAGAGAAACATGTAAAAACAGAAACATACTCCCCCTAACTACAAGCATGGATGAAATTAGGATTAAAACACATAAGCATGGCATTTTGCAAGAATTCAAGCAATTTAAGCACAAAAAGGTCCTAAAAGGTCAAGAAAGGCTAGTTAGACCTAACTCTCTCCTAAGGGACCAAAAGTGCTCCTTATCCAGAGGTTTTGTAAAGATGTCTGCTAGTTGATTTAAGGTGTCTACGAACTCTAAAACAACATCTTCCTTAAGGACATGATCTCTAGTGAAATGATGCCTTATTTCTATATGTTTTGTTCTAGAGTGTTGGATGAGATTTTTGGTTAGGCATATAGCACTAGTGTTGTCACACTTAAGGGGTATGGTTTCAACTTTAACACCATAATCTAAGAGTTGTTGCTTCATCCAAAGGACTTGAGCACAACAACTTCCTAAGGATATGTACTCAGCTTCGGTGGTAGAAAAAACTACACTATTTTGTTTCTTAGAGAACCAAGATATGAGCATACTACCTAAGATTTGGCAAGTGCCGGAAGTACTTTTTCCTATCAATTTTACAACCCCCATAATCCGCATCCGAATAAGCATGAAGGTTACCGAACCGAATTAGTTTGGTTAAATGGTCGGCGGCCGAAGTTTTTTAGTCGGTTAATGATTAAGAAAATTTTTAATATCCGATTATCAGTTAATTCTATTAGAAATCAGTTAATTAACCAAATTACCCCAAACTCAAATATTAAATAAATTATATATATATATGTTATGAATATTTATCTATGTGGATGTCTATCATGATAAGGACTTTATCAAAGGAGATTTGAATTATTTTATCATTAGGAATATTATCTACATTAATTAGAGTTTAATGTATTATGTACTTCTTATGCCTATAAATAGATGATTTAATGAAGGCATTGTAGACAAGTCAATATTCAGAATAATACAAATCTATTTCTTTTCTCTCATCTTATTTTGTTCATATTTCTTCTTGTTCTTGTTCTTTTCACATTATTTACAACACGTTATCAGCACGAGTTTGCTCAAAAGATTTTAGTTACGAATCAAGCTTCTCCAAAGATTTATCTGGTATATTCTTTTTACATCTTATATATTTCAATTTATAAAATAATATATATACAATAATAAATTAAAACAATATATATAATTAATTCCATGCGTATGTTTTTTTCTTTGCTTTGTATAGCCATGCGGTTTTTTTATTATTATTTTATTTGTTTTATGCCATGTGTTTTTATTTATTTTGTTTAATATTTTGTTTTAATTTGTCATGTTTGGTTATTATAAATTATATGTGGGTTTGTTTTAATTCATATCATGCGTATATATAAGGAATTTATATGTTATTTGTTTTAATGGTTTAATCCGAGTATATTGGCTGGACATCCCGTTCTGCGAGGCTACTGGTCTCAAAGGAGGTTTTTAAATGACCTTGTGGACTGGTTTAACAATGCCGCGTATGAGGATTAAATCTTCTTTTCTGTTGTTTTTCAATTATATATATTAATTTATAATTAATCTAATTTGATTGTTTGTCTTTTATAGCACATCAATGACAAATCTTGCAAAGATTGAGTTTGTGGCTCTTGATATTTCCGGAAAGAATTATTTATCCTGGATCTTAGATGCCAAAATACACCTAGATGTTGATGGTCTGGGAAATACTATTAAAGAGGGGAATGCAGAATCTGCCCAAAATAAGGCCAAAGCCATGATACTTCTTCGTCGTCTCCTCCATGAGGGGTTGAAATCAAAATTTTTAACGGTGAAAGATCCTTTTATTCTTTGGAATAATCCAAAGGAACGATATGACCACCAGAAAACTGTTATTCTACCTAAAGCTCAATATGATTGGTTGCATCTGAGATTGCAAGATTTTAAATCAGTAAGTGAGTATAACTCTGCTATGTTTCGTATTACTTCACAATTGAAATTATGTGGTCAAATTATTACTGATGAGGATATGTTAGAGAAAACATACTCCACTTTTCATGCAAACAATGTTGTCCTTTAGACAAAATATCGTGAAAAAGGCTTTAAGAAATATTCTGAGTTAATTTCTTGCCTTCGTGTGGCTGAGCAAAACAATGAGCTACTGATGAAGAATCATGAATATCGCCCAACTGGCTCCGCTCCATTCCCTGAAGCAAATGCGACATTCTATAGCGAAAGAAATAAAGGCTACACCAACAATCGTGGTCATAACTATGGGCGTGGTCGTGGTCATAGTCACGGTCGAGGACATAGGCGAGGTGGTCATTTTAAAAATAACCATACCCACCGTAAGTGGAACAATAAGGATGACAATAGTGCAAAAGATCAATCCAAGAAAGAGGAATCTACGTGTCATCGATGTGGCAGCTTAAATCATTGGGCATGTTCTTGCCGTGTGCCAAAGCATCTTGTGGATCTTTACCAACAGTCAATCAATGGTAAAGAAAAGAAAGTTGAAACAAATTTTGTTTATATCAATGACAAAGATGATTATGGCATTACTGGCACTAGCAATGGCGATTATGGCTTTACAAATATAGATGTTAATGATTTCCTCATTTCCTCTAAGAAGAATACTTGATTTTTTTTATGTTTATTATTATTTTAGGAAAAGTATGTTAGAAATATATAATATTTTATTAGGAATTATATATATATATAAGAATAAAATTCATGGATGTTATTTATTTAATTTATATTTTGAATATTTTTGTAACATTTATTTTATTTTTCTTTGAAGAATATGATTTCGTCACAAATACAATCCGCCAAAAATAGTGACGATTTATGCTTAGTGGACAGTGCAAGTACTCATACTATACTTAAGCACAAGAATTTTTTTTCCATATAACAATGCAAGGGAATAATGTGAGTACTATATCCGAAAGTTCTAATATTATAGAAGGCTCCGGAAGAGCAAATATGTTATTGCCAAATGAAACTCTATTCCATATTCATAATGCGCTATACTCTCCAAAGTCGCAAAGAAACTTATTAAGTTTTAAAGATATTCGCAATAATGGATATCATATTGAGAGTAGTTCTCAAGGAGATGCTGAATATCTCTATATTACAAGTATAACTCAAGGCAATAAGAAAATTTTAGAAAAAAATACATGCACTGTTATCCGGATTGTACTACACAAGAATTAGTGCAATTGAAGCACATGCTATTGTAAACTATAAGTTTACTGATAACTTTATTATTTGGCATGACCGGTTAGGCCATCCCGGTTCAATTATGATGTGAAAAATTATCGACAATTCATGTGGTCACTCATTGAAGAACCAACAGATTCTTCAAAGTAATGCCTTTTCATATGATGCTTGTTCTCAAGGAAAACTAATTATTCGACCATCACCAGCTAAAATAAATTATGAATCTATCAGTTTTCTAGAACTAATACATGGTGATATATGTGGGCCCATACACCCTTCTTGTGGACCATTTAGATATTTTCTAGTTTTAATCGATGCATCGACTAGATGGTCACATGTATCCTTGATATCAACCTGCAACTTGGCATTTGCGAGGTTACTTGCTCAGTTGATAAACTTACGAACACATTTTCCAGATTCCCCTATAAAGACAATTCGTCTTGATAATCCTGGTGAATTTACTTCTCAGACTTTTGATGATTTTTGCATGTCGATTGGAATAAGTGTTGAACACCCTATAGCTCATGTTCATACACAAAATGGTCTTGCAGAGTCCTTTATCAAACGACTTCAATTAATTGCAAGACCGTTACTAATGAAGTCAAAACTACCGATTTCTGCATGGGGGCATGTCATTTTACATGCAGCATCATTGATTCGCATCAGGCCTGTAAGTTATCATAATATGTTCCCATTACAAATGGTTTTTGGTCAGGAACCTGTAACACCCTAAAATCACCCTAGTTGGAACAGTAGAAAAATAACAAGGAAAATGTAAACATCGTATAATTTAATTAAGATTGAAGCGAAACCGTATAAGTTATGTTATATTAATTTACAATTGGAATAAATATCACATGCAAGTTAGTATGTGAACCTAGAATAATGAAGACTAAATTGTAAACTAGTGTACAAATATATATATGTATGGTTCGGTGGGCAACATAGTTATGTATATATATATGAAATATAAGATTAAGTATGACAATGAAAGAATAAATAATTAAACTAAATATGATAGTGGAAAAGTGAGTGGTAATGCATGGTAGAAAGACACTCCATGTGTCTTTGTATAAGCCATAACCGGCCATGCATAGAGAGAGAATAATAATTGTTTCAAATTGTTTTCTTTTATCATCTTCTTCATTATTCTAAACCCAACGAAAGTTAGAGAAAAATAGGGGAGAGAAAGGGTTATAATCTCAGTTTAAGTGCTAGAAAAATTACGAACAATTGCATGCACGTTCATCTAGTGTACAAGTAAGTAACTTTGTGTTTAACCGATTCTATTTAGTGTTTTAGGGTTGTATTGTTGATTTGGTTGTGAATTGCTGCTGGAAATGTGTTGCTAGATGTTTTATATTGATGATAGGTAGCTGGGTTCATGTTAGAATAGCTAAATTTCTGGAAAATTTAATATGAACATGAACTTAGATTGAGTCTGCCCAGATTAGGGTTCATGCATTGCCCTGTTTTGAACTTGAATTTCGAATGGGTTAGGGTTCGAATTAGGAAAACATTTGTAAATAAAAGTTGTAGATCTGAATGAGTACTATAATAAAATGTCCTCTTGGGTATGAAAACGACATAGGAAGTGGCTGGAAAATGAATTACAAAAAGACTGCTCAGAATTGAATGAATCTGGAAACTGCTTAGGTTAAATTGTAATTTTTAAAATGTTTAGGGGTTTAATTGATGCCAATAAATTCTGAAAAAAATTTAGAAACATGGGAGGTATTGTAGGAATGAAAAATAAATGATTTTTTTTGAATTATATATCAATTGATAGTTTAAATATCATTAGAACACATAGAAGATCAAAATGGACTAGTTTGTAAGGATTGATAATTTGAGGACTTATATGCCCTATTTTCATGGTTTCTGGAGAAAAATTATTATTTTAACATGTGTAGGAAATATGGTTAAAAGTTAAAAATTAATGGTGTAGTGAAACATAGGTTATAAATGCACTAAAGTCACAAATTAAGCATAGGCAGATTAGGTTTCTGAAAATGCCCTATGTTCAAGTAATAAACTGTATTGATAGGAAAATGATGAAATTATGTGTCATACATGGTTGTAATGGTGTGTTTATAAGCTTTCTAGAATGGTAAAGAACTCCTTATTTAGAGTTGTGAGTAAAAAGATATGGCCAGATTAGTAGAGGTTACTCAAACTACCAGTTTAGGGGGCAGATTCACTTGTCTAGGTGATTATGCTTAAGTAAATGAATTTATATGTTTGAATTAATTACTAATGGATATTGTATATGATATTTTATGTTTTAAGATCACATTGGTGAATAATTTCAAAAAGATTCAAGGAGTGATCAAGCAAAGAGAAGGGGGAAAGGAATCATCATCAAGGATAACAACTAAGCTTGGAAGTATTAGTGAGTGTAGCTAGTTTAGGGTTGAGATTAGTGTCTCAACCAATGTGTTTATGTTTCTTGGATGATTTAAAATGAAGCATGTAATGAACTTAATAATGGATTGGTAAATTTAAATGCTAAGGAAGAAGGACTAAAGGAATGAACTATGAACTAGGTGTATGATGCTATCTAGATATGCTAGTTGATGTCTATATGGGTTGCTTTACGACATGAGTTGTTTGAGCCACTTGAATTGAATTAATGGATGATTTAGCTACTATTTTAAGATGGTTATATGATTGAAATGATGCTAAATGCTTGCTGGAAATTTGATTGAGCATGGCTTGAATGTGCACAATGTAAACATGATTGAATGTGTACATGACTTTGTGATATGTGTTTGATAAACAAGTAAAATGCTATTGTTAATAAAGAAAGATAAGTAAAGTTCTTGGTTTGATTAGTTTCTATAGGTAGAAGGGCATGCCTTAGAGTCATTGAGCTCCTCTGATCTTTGTTACAGGATGGTGGTTAGTCACCTATAAACCTGATAAGGTGGTTAGTCACCTTGATAATTGAATGGTGGTAAGTCACCATTGATGCCTATGCATCCTCTGTTATAAGTTGAAATGTGAAATGGACACTTTGAGTATCTAATGTTACATGTTACATGAAGACTTGATTACCTAATTCATTAATCATCCAAGGCAAAACATTATTAGAACAATGATATATGTTTAAATGAACAAGTTGGGTATTAGCCTTTATGATATGGAATGAATATGTGTACTTGGTTGAGATTTAAAATGAACTATGTTGTGATGTGAAACTATGAAATGTTGCTGCCAAGATGACAATGAGATTACATGTTGTTTGTTGTCCATTTTAGCTTATATTGTACATGTGCTTGCTGCCCAAATTGGCTTGAATTGTATACGTTGCTTGCTGTCCAATTTGGTATGAAATGTATATGTAGTTTGCTGCCCAAATTGGTGTGTTTAAAATGAAATGGTTGCTGCCCAATAAGCCATAGTACATGTAAATGTTTGCTGCCCTATTGGTTAGTACATGAAACTAGCTAAGTTAATTTGGTTTTGATAGAACTAGCTAGGTATTTCAATATGTGCTAAGCCTAGCTAAGTAACCTTAAAGATGGAATAAGACTTTAAAAGATTGAAACTAGTAAAGTTTAGGGCTGCCTCACTAAGTACATTATGCGTACTTATCACTCTCTTTGTTTCCTTCTTCCAAAATAACAGGTCCGTTGATATCCGAAAGCCATCCGTTTTGTTCCGAAAGCTTCGCAAGCCAAGAACAAGTATGATATAATATTGCTTAGTCTCCTAGTTGGTGGCATAGTCTAAGTTAGTTTGTCATGCATTATGGAACATGTAATTGATAAGTTTGGTTTGTATAAAACTAGGACATGTTATATTACGTAATGACTTGATGAATGTTTATGTAAATATGTATATGATGATATGAATGAACTATGTTTGAAGTTAACTAAGATTGATTTGAATTTGAGTATCATTTATATGGTTCATGCCCTTGATGGATTTGAATGGTTGAGTATGTATAAGTATGATATCTTTATTTAAATTAGGAAGGTTGCATCTAGAATTGTTGTTGGATGACTTGTATAGTTCGAATGGTAATAGAATATTAGAATAAAATTAATACTGATTTCGAATACTATTGTATATGATTTAGGTTGTTTGAAAGTTGTTATATGTATTTGTATGGTTGTGTTGTAATATGAACTAAGATATGTATATAGATAATATTTGATTGTCTTATGTATTCGAATAAGAAGCATTGGTATACTTGAATCAAATGTTCATGAGTTTGATTGAATACATGTTTGCTAGGTCGTAAACATATGTTAGATGATCATGTGTAAGGATTAGGATAATAACAAGTTTTATATCATGTAGACCAAATGTATATAAGCTTATATTAGATTAGTTTGATTTGAAATTAGATCACATGTATGTTAGTTAGGCTTGTTAATATGCATTTGCATCATGAATATAGGATTCATGTTAGAAAAGTTTTAAATTGGCTCACCTATTTGTATTTATGATCTTGTTATTAGATAAATGATTATATGATTGTTTTCTTTGATGCTTGTTAAGTATGAATTGAATCTCATATAATTGTATGTTTGATGTGTTGACATGTATGAATTTGTCCATCACCCGAATAGTAACATCGCTCGCTCGTAACCGGGTGAGGGGTGTTAAGGAACCAAATATTTCTCATCTTAGAATTTTTGGATGTGCGGTATATGTTCCGATTGCTCCACCACAACGCACAAAGATGGGTCCTCAAAGGAGGTTGGGAATATATGTCGGTTTTGAATCTCATTCGATAGTTAAATATCTTGAGCCTTTGACGGGGAATTTATTTACAGCTCGATTTGCCGATTGTCATTTTAATGAGTCGGTTTTCCCAACATTAGGGGGAGAAAATAAATAGCTAGAAAAAGAAATAAGTTGGAATGAATTATCATTATCTCATTTTGATCCATGTACCCAACAATGTGAACTAGAAGTTTAAAGGATAATTCATTTGCAAAACTTAGCAAATCAATTGCAAGATGCTTTTGCTGACCCTAAAAAAGTGACTAAGTCATATATATCAGCTGTGAATGCTCCGATTAAAATTGATGTCCCAGAAGGACAAACTCTAGTTGCTAATGAGTCAAACGCACGCCTGAAGCGCGGTAGATCAGTAGGTTCCAAAGATAAAAATCCTCGAAAAAGAAAAGGAGTTATATCTTGTGATGGTCTGATTGAGGAATCAATGGATTATGAAAAATCTCGAGAAGATATTAAAAGGTCTCCAAAAGAGACATTAGACATGAATCAAGTACCTGGTAATGATGAGATCTCAATAAATTATGTCATGTCTGGTAACAAGTGGAACCGAAACAAAATCGACGTCGATAATACTTTTGCATGCAATATAGCACTAGAGATTTTGAATGATAATGTGGATCATGAACCATTGTCAATTGAACAATGTAAGCAAAGAGATGATTGGCCAAAATAGAAAGAGACAATTGAAGCGGAACTAAAATCTCTTTCAAAAAGAGAAGTATTCGGGCCTGTAGTCCGTACACCGGAAGGTGTAAAACCTGTGGGGTATAAATGGGTCTTTGTGAGAAAGAGAAATGAAAAAAAGGGAAATTGTGAGATATAAAGCACGTTTGGTTGCACAAGAATTCTCACAAAGATCTGTAATTAATTATGAAGAAACATACTCCCAGTGGTGGATGCAACCACTTTTAGATTTTTGATTAGTCTGGCAATAAAAGAAAGACTTAATTTTCGCTTAATGGATGTTGTTACAGCCTATTTGTATGGGCCTCTTGATAATAATATTTATATGAAACTTCCGAAAGGTTTTAAACTGCCTGAAGCAGTTAATTTAGGTTCTCAGGAATATTATTCAATCAAATTGAACAGATCCCTTTATGGATTAAAACAATCTGGGCGCATGTGGTATAATTGCCTCTATGGATACTTATTAGCAAAAGGCTATAAGAACGATCCAATTTCTCCATGCATTTTTATTAAGAGATTTAGCTCCGGATTTGTCATTATTGTTGTGTATGTTGATGATTTGAATATTATTGGGACTCCTAAAGAGATCTCATTGACAGTAGAATGTTTAAAGAAAGAATTTGAAATGAAAGATCTTGGAAAACAAGATTTTGTCTTGGATTACATATTGAGCACTTAAAGGATGGAATCCTTGTGCATCAATCAACATACATAGAAAAATGCTAAAGAAATTTTACATGCATAACGCGCATCCGTTGAGCACTCCTATGGTTATTAGGTCACTTGATGTTAACAAAGATTCATTCTGTCCTCGAGAGATGGATGAAGATATTCTTGGTCCAGAAGTGCCATACTTAAGTGCTATTGGTGCATTAATGTATCTTTCTAGTCACACACGACTTGACATATCGTTTGCTGTCAATTTGTTGGCAAGATTTAGTTCATGCCCAACCCGAAGACATTGGAATGGGGTCAAACACATATTTCGTTATCTTCAAGGTACGAAAGACATGGGATTATTTTTCTCTAATCTATCCAAAACAGAATTGGTTGGTTTTGCGGATGCAGGATACTTATCTGATCCTCATAATGCTCGATCACAGACTGATTATGTATTTACATACGGTGGTACAATAATTTCTTTGCGCTCAATGAAACAAACAATTACTGCTACTTCCTCTAATCATGCTGAGATTTTGGCTATTCATGAGGCTAGTCGTGAATGTGTGTGGCTAAGGTCTGTAACCCATCATATTCGCGAAAATTGTGGTTTACACTCTGAAAAAGTAGCTCCGACAGTCTTATATGAGGATAATATGGCCTGTATTGCCCAACTTAAGGAAGGATACATAAAGGGTGATAGAATAAAACACATCTCCCCAAAATTCTTCTTTACTCATGATCTACAAAAGAATGGAGACATTGATGTCCAACAGATTCGTTCATGTGATAATTTGACATATTTATTTACCAAGGCACTCTCTACTGCTCCATTTGAGAAGTTAATTTATAATATCAGATTGCGTCGTGTCAAAGATCTTATATGATGTATTTATGAGGGGGAGCAAAATACGCATTGTACTCTTTTCCTTATTCATGGTTTTGTCCCATTGGGTTTTCCTGGAAAATGTTTTTAATGAGGCAACATGTTATGTGTATTAAAGATGTGTGTACTCTTTTCCTTTACTAAAGATTTTTTTCTTTTCTTTCTGGGGCTTTTTTTTTATCTTAGTAAGGTTTAACGAGGCACATTGTCTTCATAGACATCCAAGGGGGAGTGTTATGAATATTTATCTATGTGGATGTCTATCATGATAAGGACTTTATCAAAGGAGATTTGAATTATTTTATCATTAGGAATATTATCTACATTAATTAAAGTTTAATGTATTATGTACTTCTTATGCCTATAAATAGATGATTTACTAAAGGCATTGTAGACAAGTCAATATTCAGAATAATACAAATCTCTTTCTTTTCTCTCATCTTATTTTGTTCCTATTTCTTCCTGTTCTTGTTCTTTTCACATTATTTACAACTATATATATATATATATATATATATATATATATATATATATATATATATTAATCCCAAACCCAATAAAATTTTGAAACCCATCTTCAAACCCAAAGAAAAATACCCAAAATTATCTAAAATTCTAACAAAACTAAAAACCTAAAACTAAAACCATACATTACCCTTCGTTCTTGTTTATGACACCTGTTTAATATAAATATTGTTTATATTTGATCTCTAAAAATATTTTTTCTATACAAATCATATATTATCTTTAAATTATGCACGATTAATTCTCTTAATAGCGGTTCAAATACTCTATTTATTTGGTCAAAATTCGAATTAGTTGGCTACCTGGCTTGGTGTTTCTATACAAATCATATATTATCTTTTGTTACTTATTTTAATGTAATGTTTAATCTAAGTTCTAATTTTTTATTACATGACTATATATTGTTTAAATTAAATGCATATTTTGTAAACCAAAAATTATTTTCGAGGATTTTTATTTTGTGAATTAAAGTATAATGTCATTTTGATTAGGATTGGAAAACTCATAAAAAAATTAGTTAATTTTAAAATTAACCGAATCAGTCGAAATTTATTCAGTTCGGTTAAATTTTTTTAAAAAAAAATCGGTTCGATTAACGGTTAAATAAGATTTTTTTAGTTAATTCGGTTAATGGTAATTCGGTTTAGTCGATTAACTGTTCAAACACCCCTAGTAGTAATCTCAAATCACCAATGTTGTCTTTGCTTTTAATTACATCAATTTAGTTCTCACGGTCTTTCAAAATCAAAAACATAATCATTCTTTGTTAATTTCATCAATTTAGCCCTCGAACTTCTTAATTGTATCAATCTCATCCTATAACCATCGTTGACTCACATAGCTGTTAAATTCTATGCATGTGACCGTTATCTGCTACCATATCAGTTGTTATCGCCAACTGTCTTGCCATATCGATGATGACAAGTCAATTTTGATGATGTGATAGTACGTGTGAAAAAATTAGTTACTTATTTTCAATATATATATTTAAAAAATTCATGTCACTATCACGCCATTAAAATTGACCTGTCATTATCTTATTTGAAGACATTTATTTATTAAAGAAAATGTCTATTTATTAAAGAAAATGACATATAGACATGCAAGACTGGTCTTGAGTTTTTGGAGGCCCGGGGCGAACTTAAAAAATGGCCTTAAATTGAGTATTTAAATTGTAATTATAGTTACAGTCGTATTTTCGGTTGTGTTGTGTTTATCATGATTGTGAATATAATAGATGTTATTTTATTTATTGCGAGTATCGCGGTTATGAAATTTTTTTAGTAACATATACTATTGTGGACATAATGGTTCCATATATCGCGGTTTTAGATGATGCCACTACCGTCATATAACGATCGTTGTTGTGGTTGCATGCTGCTATTTAAATCTTTGTCCCTAATAGCAAGTAATGAAAGAAATTAAATTTTAAGAGTTGGTCCATCGTAACAAGTATTGAAAAAATTAGTCCCCTAATAACAAGTATTGAAAAAAAAATTTAAAACTATTAAAAAAACTTTGATACACATGCCGTGTAAACTTTAGTTTACATGTGCCTTTTAGTTTTAGGGGTTAGGGTTTTAGTTTAGGGTTTAAAGTGTAGGGGTTTATGTTGTAGGGTTTAGAATTTAAGATTAGTGTTGAGAATTTAGGGTATAGGGTTTACGGTTTACGGTTTAGTTTTTTAGGGTTAGAGTTAGAATTTAGGATTTGAGTTTTATAATGTAAATATGCAGGCTTGTGTAAAATTAGTTTTACCAGTATGTATATCAAAATTTTACCTTAAAACTATGCCCATAATAACAAATATTGGAAAAAACTGGAGCCCTAATAACAAGTACTAGAAAAAATTGAATATTAAGAGTAGATCCCTAATAATAAATATCGGAAAAAATTCAGCCCCTAATAACAAGTATTAAAAAAATGGGCCCTTAATAACAAGCATTAGAAAAAAAAATTAAATAGTAAGAGTAAACCCCTACTAATAAATATTGAAAAATACTCAGCCTCTAATAACAAGTATTATAAAAAAATAAATATTAAGAGTGGATCTTTAATAATAAATGTTGGAAAAATCTTAACACTTATTAACAAATATTAAAAAAAGAGGCCCTAATAGCTAATATTAAAATAAATTAAATCTTTAAATATAATTCGAAAATATACAATATTTAATTTTCCTGAGCAATGGGCCCTGGGCGGGCGCCTTTGCTGCCCCTGCCCAGGGCCGGCCCTGTAGACATGTTAACACAAACACTGTTAATTATTGAACATTGAAGTATCTGACATGGAAAAGAGCGACCGATGATAATAGTTATGTTAGTTAACGATAATCAAAGGGCGGGATTAATATAATTCAAAAGTTTGATGGCTAAATTGATAAAAATAAAAAATATGGACAACATTACTGATTTCAAAAGAATACATATATTAAATTGACACAATTAAAACGAAGTGACAACATTGTTGATTTGGAGATCGATTTGGGATCTAAAGATGCCACCAAAAGTCCAAGGTTTTTTATGGTCAGCATGCCATAATGTCTTAGGCCCTGTTTGGTAATTAGCGGATAGTTGATAGCTTATAGCGGATTACATTAGCTGATAGCTTATTGCATTAGCTGATTTGACTAGTGGATTGTATTAGCTGATTGTATAAAAATATTTGGTAAAATTAACTGATAGCTGATAGTTGTTTGATTATTTAAACAAGCAAAATGACATATAAGGACATGATTATAGTTAATACTTGTTTGAATAATTTATCAGTTATTAATATTTTGTATCTAATAAATATTAATTAGATTTGTAAAAAATATTTTTTAATATAAATTTCCTAAACATATTTGAAAGATTTATATATTAATTTATTTTTTATATAATTATTAAATTTTTTATATGCACATATAAATATGTGATAATAAAAAATAGAATTAACTTACAAATGTCACCATATAAATAAGTAGTAACAACAAATAAGTCCAATATTTAATATGTTATTATTTATATTAAAAAATAATATTATTTAATTTAGGTTATTTGAAGATTTTTCGTAATTGTTAAGGGTAAAAGAGTCATTACAACTCTAATATCAAACCTCTAATCTCAAAAAGCTCATATTATGAGCTTTTTCAAAATTAACTTTTTCACCACAATCCGCTCTTTTAATCCGCTATTTACCAAACATCAATATTAGCGGATTTGAGTAGTCAAACCTCTAATTATACCTCAAACCTCTAATTTTTGCCCAAATCGCTATTTACCAAACAGGGCCTTAGTCTCAAATGAGAACTTTCAGTCTCGACTTCGAACCCTTTCCTCTTATGATGTCGCTGTAATTGTGAACTTGGAACTCTGGAATATATATTGTTTTTTATCCTTTCACGCAGGTTGTTTGAAGAGTTTCAGAGTTAAGCTATTGTCTGAATTTGAAAAGGTTCCCCGGGTTCTGCAAGTAGTGGATATCCTTAGTTGAGTTGTGTTCTGAGGCCGACTATAAGGAAGGTTTACAATTGATGCCTCTTCTTTGCTGGTTTTTTATTTGGAAACTAAGGAATAATTTGGTTTTTTTTTTCCTGGACAGGATGACAATCTCATTGGCGTTTGGATTTTACTTAAAAGAGCTTTTGCTGAGTTTTCTTCATGTGATTGTGCTCTTGAAAGCCATTTTCATATCCAACGTTGGAATCCGCCATCAGAGGGAGTTGTGAATGTTAACTGCGATGCTCCTTTTGACCAAAGATCTGGAGAAGCTGGAATTGCTGCGATTATTTGTAACTGTTCAGGAGTTTTTGTGGAAGGTGTGGAAACAGCCCTTTCTAAAGGCTTTTGTAAAGTCATTGTAGAGTCGGACAATGCCTACTTGATCTCCTGTTAAGAGATTTACTTCTCTCGTCTTTGCTCTTTGATTCTTACTTAGGGACGAATCTATATATATATATTGCGGGAGGAATAGAAATCCTCAGCACTTTTTCGGTGTCTCTATTTATGCCTCACACTAAAAATTAAGTTTAAAGTTTAAGGTTAGAGTATGTTGTTTAGAGTTCTATACCAACCAAGTGAGTTGAGGGACTTTTTGCTGTAACTGGTTTCATGTTTTAAATGGTTCCAAAAAAGAAGGGCAGTTTGAGTTGTTGAGGAATCAGGACCTCAGGTATTATGAGTGTGTAGAAATTCATAATACAAACTTCTGTAAAGCCAATAGAATACACGCTTCATTGCTTAGCAGTAACACTAGTAGCTCCCTTTATCAACAATAAAACCGCAATAATAACGGGTATCGTAATCATGATCAAAGCCTGTACGATGTTTGGTGTTGTAACCTCAGGAAAAAGGATGCTTCCATACTTGATTATGGCTGCACCCACGGCTGAACCACCGCCTAATTTCCATATATAACTCACGTCTTCCTGTTTTGCATTGCACAATATTCATTCAATTTCTTCTTATTCACATCAAGGAAATTGATTTCATTTGCTTTACAGAATTGCATTAAGTTTAGGGTTTTCGAAGAATACCCTTTTTTAATTCAGTCAGTACAAAACGAAACATTAGAGGGAAACTGACCTGAGGGATGAAATCGAAACTTGGTTTTTCTTCCTCTGTTTGTGTTTGGTTGTCAACAGCGCGAATGGGAAATGAGCGTTGAAACGAGGCAGTGGAGGAGCGGTTGTTGCCGTCGATGAGAAACTTTACGGAGCCCTTCACCCATGAAGCTGGATTCAGTCGGCGGTGACTTGCGACGGAGCAGAGGAGCTTAGGTGTTCCGCTCGCCATGGCTGAAACTGCCATTTCTCACCCTCTCTTCTTTTTTTCCTTTCTTTACGCTTGGATGTGGCGGATAGGATTACAATGGATTCTATCTTTATATACACGGCAAACTACAACAGAGGTTGCTCAATCATGGTTAAAATTATATTTAGGTCATCTAATTATTAAAAATTATATTTAGATCACTCAATTGTTATTATAGTTACATTTAGGTCACTCGATCGTTTAAAGACATTAAATGTTATCATTTAACTGGGTAAAATGATAGTTTTAGTCCTCAAAGCTTTTATATTCTATCAATTTAGTCTTAATTCAAAATAATTCAATAAATTTAACCATTCATATTTAAAAATATATCAATTTAGTCATTTTTTCTTTCAAATCACTTATATACCCTCGTTAACATTAAAGTACTTCATTTGAATCATTAATTAATCTAATACACAAATTTATAATTGTAAAGATATTTATAATTATTTTAATGTTAAATTTGTAATTAGTATCTAGATTAAAATTAAACTCATTGAAATCTATTTAAAATTGTTTATGGAAATCTTCATGTTTTAGATGTTGTTACTACGTAATTTTCTACAAAAGTTCAGATTTTAGTTATCACCACCACGTAAGTTACTGAATTTTTATTATAAAATAGATTTCTTAAGTTCTCTGCAAGTCTGTTTTATAATAAAAAATATTGCTACAAAATTATTGCAAAAATAATACTTTTAATGAAAATACACAGACTTGCAGAGAACTTAAGAAATGTGTTTTATAATAAAAATGACTAAATTGATATTTTTTAATATGAAGGGTTAAATTTATTGAATTATTTTAAATTAGAACTAAATTGATAGAATATAAAAGTTTTGAGGACTAAAATTATCATTTTACCCAATTAAACAACAACATTTAACGGATTTAAACGTTCTAGTGACCCAAATATAATCATAATATTAAGGGTAAACTATACTAATGACCACCGAACTATGGGGTTGGTGTCGATTTGACCACTATATTTTTTAATTGTGTTAAATCTACCACATAACTATTTAATTGGTTCCAATATAGTCACCTGACGTTAAACAAAACGAAAAAGTTAACGGGACTGTTAAATTTAACACAACTGAAAATATAGTGGTCAAATCGACACCAACCTCATAGTTCGGTGATCATTAGTATAGTTTACCCCTAATATTAATTGAGTGACCCAAATATAACTTTTAATAATTAGATGATCTAAATATAACCTTAACCATAATTGAGTGACTTCTATTATAATTTACCCTTATATATATACACAGAGAGACATAAGTACATAATATAAAAAGTTCCTTTAAATTATTCTATTTTTCATAAGCAATCAGATACAATATTTTTTTTGATTGAAGGTGAAAACAACCTAACTATCCCCATTTGCCTCATTAAAAAAACTTGTGCAAATGAGGATAGTTATACACAAACAAGCCATAAAAGCCATACCCAAAAATCACAAGCCACACAAGCCCTGAAAGCCATGGACAAATACCTACACCCCACCAAATCAACACAAACACAAATCAAATAGCCACAAAGGTTGTCAACCAAATAACCACAAAAGTTGTCAACTATTTGCTGCATCACTCTCTAAGATTTTCATAACTCGGCCATAAGAACTGAACAAATGTCGATGCTTCGAGAGAAACCATAGATCCAATTTTTATTTTCATCTCGCAAAACGCCTCCAGCAGCGGCTACTCCGTCAGCTGGTCGAACAGCCCCGTCCGAATTAGCCTTCACCCAGCTCGTCAACGGTTTCTTCCACTTTATGACCTGCATTTGAGCGTCGGCTGCAACATTTGCTTGAATCCTAGTATCACCAGCAAACTCAGTTGTAAGGTTGCGACAGCAGCGTAGGAAATCTCCTCGGAAAGAATAGTGTTAATCCATCACCGTACTACATCGTTACTTTCACAACATCCAAAGAATCATCACGTATAACCCAATCCACTCCTTTGGTTGAGTAACAAAATTACCCTTTCCAGATAAATTTTGCGACAACCATTCCTGTAATGGTAACGAGTCAAAACTTTTTCGTTTACATGGTTGAACCAAACCATCCCACACCTGTTTCGCCATGGTACATTCGCGTAAAACGTAGGAAATTGTCTCTGGCCCAGAATAACATATAGCACATTCATCTGTTGCAGACAGATGACGTCGCTTGCGCTTATTGTGGAACCTTTAAGGACCAAGTAAGCTCTCAAATACCATTGGTCGTTTCATTATCCATGTCACCTAACGCCTTATAAGCTGATTTAACAGTAAAATGATGGTCCTTTTCCCAACGCCATATTGGTACATCTCCCCCTAATTCTTGATTTGGAGGTTTGACAGTCACAATTTTCCAAGAAATTGAAATTGGTAATAATGAATTGATTTTATTCCAATCCCAATTCCCGGTTGCATCCAACATATCTGAAACCGTCACAGGACCCGGAGTATCCGGAGAAACATAAGAAAACACAAGCCTACTTTCCGAATCAATCTAGTGATCATACCAAAAATCAGTATTGCGACCATCCCGTATAGCCCATCTAATATTTTCCTTCAAATCATTCCAAACCATACAAATTCCTTTCCACAATCTTGACGGATTCGGCCTATCCAAGCATAAAAAACTTGCTCCGACCATCCATACTTTGCCTTAAGAACTCGAATCCACAACTTATCATAACTCGTAATTAACTGATAGTCAATTTTTAATAAGAAAGCCTTATTATGCTACTCCAATTTGTAAACGCCAGGCCTCCCCCATCCAGTGGTTTCACCATAGTTTTCCATTTCACCAAAGGAATACTCGAACCATTCTCGGAACCTCCCAAACAAAGTTACGGATTAATCTTTCCATTTCCTCAGAAACACCCTTAGAAATCCACGTTGATTGCATTACATAAACTGGAATGGCCTATAAAACAGATTTTGCAAGAGTAACACATCCTGCCAATGACAAAGTTCTAGCCGCCCAACCGGAGAGTGTAGTCGACATTTTATCCAATAAGTAAGTAAAAGTTGCCTTGGTAACCCTTTTATGGAATAAAGGAATGCCAATGTATTTACCTAAATCCATGACACGCATACAACCAAACTGAGCTGCTAACAAATCACCCATCGCCGCCACACAATTTTTAGAGAAAAAGATTTGCGTCTTAGCGACACTCACCTTATGGCCTGAAAAAATTACAAAAGTCAACCATAATATCCCGCACAACCACTATTTGCTCATGACTGGCCTCGGCGAAAAGAAGGAGATCATCTGCAAAGAAAAGATACGAGATTTCAGGACCACCACGATTCAGACGGATTTGCTTCCACAAACCACTCTTAACCACCCGGTTAATATTCTGAGATAATAAGTCCATGCAAAGGACAAAGATGCATGGTGATAAAGGATCGCCTTGGCGAAGTCCCCGTGATGGTCGAAAACTTTGGGTTACCTCCCCATTCCATAGCACCTGAGTAGAAACCGACGATATACATGTCAAAATAAGGTGAATAAACTTCAGCGGCAAGCCAATTGCACGCAAAATCTCCTTCACAAAATCCCATTCCAAACGATCATAAGCATTTTCCAAATCTACTTTGATCGCCATCCAGGCCTTCTTCCCCGTCTTCCGTGACATAGAATGTATAACCTCCTACGCTACAATAATATTATCCTGAATATGTCGCCCAGGTACGAAACTAGCTTGAGCCTCATCCACCCAACTACCTAGAAAAGGTTTCAACCGTTGCACCATAGTTTTAGTAATAATTTTATATAGCACAGTACACAGGCTAATAGGGCGTAATTGTGTAACAGAAGCCGAATTATCCACTTTCAGAATTAAAACAAGCAAACTCTGATTAACCCAATCTGGCAAATACCAGTATCAAAAAAACTCTTTGACAAAGTGAAACACTGAATTCCTTACACGATCCCAATTCTTCTGATAGAACTCGACATGAATTCCATCGGGCCCAAGAGCTTTCAACGGTGCCATACTAAAAACAATTTCACGAACCTCCTCCATAGTAACCTCACGTAAAAGAGACCGAAGTTCCGACTGATTAAATTGCTTAAAATCAGAACCACGCCAGTCCCAACATAGCTGCCTTGGTTCGCTAGTAAAAAGTTTCTTAAAGAAACTAACCACATGCTGCTTTAACCCATTTGAATCCTGACACCAACCACCATTCGGTAACCTCAACCCACTGATACGATTCCGTCTACATCTCACCATAGTAGCCGCATGAAAAAACACAGTGTTTCGATCCCCTTTTTCAATCCATTGGGTTCGAGCCTTTTGATGCCACAAACTCTCTTCAAGATTTAACACCTCGCTAAGCTCCTTTTTCAAGTCTAGTTCCAGATTCTCAAGAAATTGCTTTTGCGAATTTTCAAGCGCAATCTCAATACCTTGAAGACGAGCCAAAAGTAAGCTTTTCCGACGACCAATATGCCCAAATACCTCACGATTCCATTCCTTGCTTTTTAATTGGAAATTTAACAAGTTCTCATGGATACTTCTTTCATCTATCCAAACTCCTGCCAATAAACTCTTGAAATCAGGGTGTTCATTCCAAGCTGAAAGGTAGCGAAAAGGCCGATTCACCCACAAATTATCATCAATTCTCGTTTCCAACAGAATTGGTCGATGGTCAGAATCAAATTTCGACAAATGTGTTACCGCAGAATTAACAAAAGCACTGAACCAAGCGTTATTGCCAAGACACATATCCAATCTTTGAGAAAGAGTTCCACGACTCCAAGTGAACCTTGGACCAGAGAAACCCATATCTATTAGCCCCGATTCTAACATAAAATCACATAAGCTCTTACAAATGCCAATCCATTTTGACGAACCCCCTTGCATTTCTGTAACACTACCAATGACATTAAGATCGCCTCTTACAACCCATGGCCATCCCATATCAGGTTCTAAAGCTCGAAGATCACCCCAAAGTCTTCGCCGACTAGAAGCATGAGGGCTAGCATAAACAAAAGTCACATAAAAACTTTTACAATCCTGAGTAGAAGTGCAAATTCCATGAACAAACAGATTCGACACAGCTAACACCTGAAAAGTAACCGTGCTTTTCCAAAGAATCCATAACCCCCCAGAAAATCCATTAGCCTCAACTCTATGGGAACAATCAAAATCCGAACGCCAAATGAAATCATCTGTCAACATCCCACTAACATGTGGTTCAAACAAACCAACCATATCCAACTTGTTATTCTTGACAAGCAACATAAAATAGCGAAAAAAAAATCAGGGTCTAAAGCACCATGTATATTCCAGAAAAGTAAATTAACCATTATTAAAATAAGAGGAAAGAAGAAACCCGATTCAATCCTGCAAATTCTCAGGGCTTTGCTGCTCATAAGTACTGTTCGTGTTTTACTGGATCGTTGTCGCCACACCCTCACTATTGGATATTGGTTCGCGTGCAGCCGCCATATTGCCCAAGCTAGCCACCTGGTCCAATTCAGTAACTAGAGATGATAAGCGATCAGCCAACATCAACTTCTTAGATCCTTTATCATCTCGCTTTTTCGGTATAAGTCCCGGTTTTTTGGTGCTCCGCAAGCTAGATACTCCCTTCCCCTTATCTTTACTTGACACAACCCGTAGTAAGCATGTATTGGCTCGCCCGTTTCGATCACTCAACACCCGAGTTGCTGCCTCATCACCAATTTGAATCGCCATATACCGTTCTTTAGGAAGCAAAGTTGTAGGAACATCACTTGCTATCGTGGCCACGTCAACACAACATTGTTGTCCCTCCTTGGACAATGTTAATTTGTCCATCACTGCCCTCTCATTTGAATTTACAACTTCAATTGTTGGGGTCGTTGATGTAGCCGACACACAAGCTATACGTGCCAAACAGGCCAAGCTAGCCTCAGCATGTGGAATAGGTTCCACAACCATGCTATCCTTCTGCACATTCTCACTTTCCTCTTGTCGCCACTGTGGAACAGCAGTGACCTCAACGCGTATATTATTATCGACTTCCCTTAGGACATCAAAACGTGAATTGGATTGTTTAAGGTGAAGTAAGTTATTCAAAGTCAAACCCAAAAAGTTGTTCTAGTAAAAAAATGTACGTTGTTCATATTGAGAAACGCAAGTTTAAATCTCTTTATCTGCAAAGTGTATGTGCATTATCAAAGGATTCAAATCACTTTTGCCTGCAAGGTATGAGATTAATTAATCGAGTTCTGGGATAACCGTTTCTTAAATTTTTAGTCTTTCTTTTCTCAGTTTCGCTCCAAATAATATCTCTTATTCTAAATTAAATAACAATTAATATTATGGGTAAACCACACTAATAGTTCTTGAACTTTTAAGATGTTTACAATATGGTCACTAAACTTTTAAAATTTACAACAAAATCATTAAACTTTTAGTGGGTAATTCTCTTCGACTTTCCTTCCATCTAAACATGTCCTTCTTCATTCTCTTTCTCTTTATCTTCACCGGACACTAGCTAAACGTGACATGTTTATTGTTTGTGTTGGATTAAAATCTGCAATTGTGGGGACATATATAAAAAATGTATGTTGCTATTATAAAGTATGACACAAAATAAAGTGACCAATTAAGTTAAGCGTGTCATAGGTATTAAAATATCATGGAAATAAAAGTGTAGATACCGTAAGATATATTTATAATTCAATGAGGGACATAGTTATAAATATTTAATAGTTGATTTAATAAATCAATTATATAAAGAGGTAGTGGTCCCCAAGAAATAGGTTAACTTGTTTTTCTCTCCTTCCCGTCAGAGAGTTTTACTTTAAGAGATAACCTATCTTCTTGGAAGATCAATATCAAAGTTTTGGGATTTCCCCATCAAGATTCAAGATTTTCAATCTATCAATGAATTCAGGTACGCTTCCGCATTCAGTTTATTCAGTTTATTGTCCTTGATGATTTGACATGATTAATCTTAAGGTTTAGATTTTATATCTATTATTATTTGGTTCTAACAAGTGGCATCAGGGCCTCATCATGTTGAATCATTAAGAACCAATCAATTTATTTATTTTGATTGATTCGTCCTGAAATCTTTTTAAAGATTTCAATTTTAATATGGTGTTCAAATTTTTTTGATGACGACATTCTTAGTTAGGATGTTTAGTTTGTTGTTATGGCTTCTTATTCGCTACTATTTTTGGGTGAAGTTTTAGTGCACATGGTGGAATTGTCTACTGCCATTTTTTTCCCTATCGAATCACATCATGCCGTCTATCCTGAGAAACTAGTTTTGATAGATTAGGATTCTTATGATTTTATTTTCATTTTTTTAAGGATTCAAATCGTCCACCGTTGGTTTATGTTATAATAAATGGAGTTAAAAAAATTAAGGTTTTGTTTCCTTAAAAGTTTAGCATTATTGTTATTATTAAAATTTTCTTTTTTTCCCCTGACAATTCGATATCTTAAATTCAGAATTATTACTTACTAGTAATTATGGCATGTAGGAGCAGGGGAAGTAAAGCAATTATAATAGTGCTTTGACGGATTCTTTATAACGAATATGCTTAGATTAGAGCCATATTCTAATAATGAATTTCTTTTTACATTGGAAATATTTTGTAGACGTTTGTTTTATATATTGATTATTATGTGTTTGGAATAATGAATCGATTTTGAATCTTGAATTTATACTCAAGATATTATGGAACTATGTTTATGTTTGGTTTTGAATCACTCTATTGTTTATCTTTGGTATTGGAAAGCATGACAAATAATTTAATGGAATTCATATTTGATTCGGTCTGTTCAAGAATTTTTATTTTGATCCTTAAATTATTATGGATATTTTAAGGTCTTATGTGATCATTATATGAATTACTCATGTGTATAATACTTCTGATTTTGACTTTTAGTTAAAGTTTGATTGTTTGGAATTCTACTTTAATTTCGGCAAATGCATGCTTAAGGAATTTTTAAAGAAACAGTCAAGGATTTAAATTTTTCGATTTTTGACAGCCTCATTCAGACAACCTTATTTTAGGTTATTTCGGAAAACTCAAGTATTATCGGAAATTTCAGTTTTGACTGTTACAAAATTTTAAATTTGGATATCGGTATATTTATGTTATATATTTTGAGATAAATTAGTTGACGCATTAAGTCACCAAAGTAACATCTATTGTGAAAATTATTTTATTTTAAAATATAGAAGGTTTTGTGCATGTAAGTCGGATTATGTTAGTATTAATCGGCCCAAAGGAAGGTTAATAATTAACATTATTACATGTGCAACTATGGTAATAAACATGTGATAATTATTCAGTTTTATATGTGAGCAATAAATCGGCCCAAATGAAGATTTCTGTTTGACATGTTCTTATTATCAATGTTTGATTATTATACCAAGATATCACTTGCAAGTTAATGTTTTGTCCAAAGATGAAACATTAATGGAGTGTCCGGTATCTTGATATGAGGTTTACCTTTATTCAAATTTATTATTATTTTGGTTATCTTTTAAGTTTATTGAAAGATAAAATTAAAACAAATATTTTGAAATAATTAAATTCATATTTTGGCTTCGGATGTCTAGTATTTTAATGGATTAATTGAAACATAATGTCACCAAAGTGACCGCTTTTGTGTAGATTAGTTTATTTAAAATATTAAGATAATTATGGGTTTTTGTAATTCATGCGTTTATTAATTGGCCCAAAGGAAAGTTAATATTTGACAGAATTACAACGACAACTGTGGCGATAAATGTGTGACAATTATAAAGTATTTTATGTGAGCAATACGTTAGTCCAAAGATTAGCCTATTGTTTGGCATAGTTTATTGTCATTGTTTGATTGCTACAACAAGAGTACCGCTTACAGTTAATATTACTGTCCAAAGACTTGATATTAATGTTGTGCTTGGTATCTTGAGGGGAACTAGCCATTATTTTGAATTTATTTGTTTACTTATGAATATTGATGTGAGTTTTTTTATTTTATTTTATTTATTTTTGTTCTATATTTAGGTAATCTATTTTTTCTGTCACAATATCTGTTAATAACATTCTACACTAATGTTTAGTGAAACTAATTTCAAGGAATAGAAGAGACACTTACATATAGTATTTGGTTGTATGAACATAGACTTTGCACTAAAGAAAGAACATCTTGCACCTCTCACTGTGGTAAGCACCCATAAAAGGTATTTTGAGATGTGAGATCTTTTGAATGCATAAGTCTAATGATCATAAAGTACAACACTCTAGATGTTTTCTGGAGCACAAATATGAAGAGAATACTCAAACTAAGGATTTCCTTGACGAAATTAAAGAAATGTTTTACCCAAAACATTAAGGTTAAGGTGACATCACTTATGCTTTCTTTGATGTCTATGAAGTATAAGGGTCAAGGAAATGTGATAGAGTAGATTATAAAAATTCTTTATATTGCTTCAAAATTTAAGGCACATAAGATCGAACTTTCTAACAATTGTTTGTTCTTATGTTTTGGCACTGCTTCCTATACAGTTTAACTAATTCAAGTCATAATTTTCAAAGGGAGAAATAGACTCTATTTGGGCTCATTTCTCATTATGTTCTAGAGGAAGAAAAGTTGAAGCGTTATAAGTGTAAAAGTATTAATTTAATTAGTACTCATTTAGTTAGTGTCTCTAAGAATAAGGGCAATAAAAGAAAATATTAGAATAAAGTTACTAAGGGTCCTAGTCAAAAGAAACAACAATAAGTTACAAAGTGTTGATTCTTTTGTATAAGTTAGGACATATGTGAAGTAATTAAACTTCAAAAGAGAGCAACTATTTCGGTTATTTTGAGTGATCAACGGGCTGTAAATTTTATGATCCCACAATTAAGATTACTTTAAGGAGAGATTTTTTTTTGGATGTTGAGTTTGGAGGGAGAAATAAGGTTAGATGCATTATTTTTTAGGAAAATTGAATTATAATTTAATTCATACTATCACTTTTGATGATGTTTAAGTTTTCACACCTATCATTAATCAAGAAGTGAATCAAGTACCTCAACAAAATAATGTTGAACAACTCTCATTCAAGATAAGGTAATTGTTTCAGAAGAACAAACTCAACAACCTTTAAAAAGAACAAGTGTCATTAAAGAGGTCCACAAGAGGAAGGTGAAATACTATTCCGGATTATTATGTTGTATTTCTTTAAGAAAATAAGGTAACAATGGAATGATAGAAAATGACTCAATCATTTTTATCAGACCATAAAAGTTCTAACTCTCAAAAGTGGATTGATGTCATTCAAGAAGAGTATAATTTTATGCAAGACAATAAAGTTTAGGAACTTGTCTCATTACCTTAAGGTGCAAACCAATTGGTTGTAAATGAATATTTAAAATCAATAGGAATGGAAATGATAATGTGGATAAGTATAAAGTACGTCTTGTATCTAAAGGATATACTCTAAAAGAAGACATTGATTTTGTAGAGACTTTCTCTCAAATTTCATTGAAGGACTCTTTCAGGATAATCATGACGCTTATTGCTTATTTTAATCTTAAGTTACATAAGATAGATGTTAAGCTTGTGTTTTTCAATGGCGACATTGAAGAAATGAATTATATGGTACAATCATAAATTTGTGTCTAATGATACAAAATCAATGATATGTAAATTAAAGAAATTCATCTATGAGCTTAAGTAGGACTCTCATTAATAAAATTATAAATTTCATGTTGATTATCTCATTCGGTTTTGAGATAAATTTGGTTAACAATTGTATGTACTACAAGTTCATTGGGAGTAAATTCAAGTGATACTCATATTTCTAAAGAAGATAAATTTAGTCTTACTCAATGCCCTAAAAGTAACATTGAAATTTAGAAAATTCAAAAGATTCTCTATGCATAAGCTATTGAGAATCTAATTTATGTTTAAATATGTATGCGTTCAGAAATTGTGTACATTGTTAGAATGTTAGACAAATATTTGAGGAATCATATTATGGACCATTGGATAGCAGCCAATGGGGTTATTAGATATCTTAAGAGAACAAAAATTACTTGCTTACATGTCGAAGTTTTGGTAAGTTAGAGATCATCAGGTTTACAGACTTCGATTCTAATAGAATATTGATGCAAAATAATTTTGTCACATGGACTGCTAATTGTATATTGAATAGAAAGACCGCTTTAGTTATTTTGTGACAGTAAATACGCATTCATTTATTTTATAAACAATAGGAACACTTTAAACTTGAATAACATAAATATTGTGTTCCTAGTTGTTAAAGAAAATTCAGAGTAGTTGTGTGTCTATAAAGCATGTTGGTGCAAACTCCATAATTGCGCGCATATTAAGAAACTATCACCCTAGGTCTTTCATGAGCACACTACTCATGTGGGTGTAATGTTATTTAAGGAAATTCAGTTTTAGTGGGTGTTTGTAATTTTGAAAAAATGCTCATTCGTTTTAGACACAATTTTGGTTACTTCAGTTTAAGGATATTTTAAGATTATTTTCTGCAGAAATAAAGTTATTTTGGTTTATGCACACTCTGAATTCAGTAAAGTTGATCTCACTAAGGTTTAAGAGGACTAGTTGGAAATAGACATGTTCGGTTCACATTTCATGTAATTTTTCATGCTACGCATCCATGATTGATCTATGTCATTTGATTATGTTTGTATACGTGACCATTGATGAGTCCAGTCATTATTGATATGGCGAAGACCGCTTTAATCCTATATGGATATAGTTGATGGACGAGATTGTTATAGAATACCTATTATATAATAGCAAATTTTTGAGCTCATAAGGTTTTACATTTATCAGGAAACATATGTTGCCCAAGTGGAAGATTGTTGGATTAAAATCCGCAATTGCGGGCACATATGTAAAAAATGTATGTTGCTATTATAAAGTATGACACAAAATAAAGTGACCAATTAAGTTAAGCTTGTCATAGGTATTAAAATGTCATGGAAATAAAAGTGTAGATACCGTAAGATATATTTATAACTCAATGAGGGGCAGAGTTATAAATATTTAATAGTTGATTCAATAAATCAACTATATAAAGAGGTAGTGGTCCCCAAGAAATAGGTTAACTTGTTTTTTTCTCCTTCCCGTCAGAGAGTTTTACTTTAAGAGATAACCTATCTTCTTGGAAGATCAATACCAAAGTTTTGGGATTTTCCCGTCAAGATTCAAGATTTTCAATATATCAATGAATTCGAGTACGCTTCCGCATTCAATTTATTGTTTTTGATGATTTGACATGATTGATCCTGAGGTTTAGATTTCATATCTATGATTATTTGGTTCTAACAGTTTGATGTTAGCAATAAAAATCATAATTGTTCGCACAATCTACTTTGTATTAATATATTCCCATGTTAGCAAACTCTCCAAGCGTCGACCATGAAGATGGAGCCGAGTTTATCAGGTTTCCATCAGTTTGAATGTATTTGGTAAACTTTTTAAAATGATAAATGGGTCAGTTTATTTTGAGGATTGGAAAGTAATTTAGAGGTGCATGAGATGTCCTTGTCTATTCTGAGCCAATGGAATTCGTACCAGAGTGATGAGTTTTTGCCTAAGGTGGAGAATCCAAAAGTGAGAGGTTGTACATTGGAGGTCTATGCTTTCTCGAAGAATTTAAGTAAAAAATTTAGAGCCTATTTACTAACCGAATGTAATGTTGTTAAGTTGTTTTCTTACATTTGTTTCAAAAATCGTATACTTATATCAACAAATGAAAATTTGCGTTATCTTTTAACTCATCAATTTTGTTGCTCATATGTTACATTGGATCAAACATAGTAAACTACCTTTGTATGATTGTCTAAAAGATTCAAGGTGGTTTTTGAGTACAATGGTTTATGAGATATATAATCAGACCAGTGATATTAAATTTTTTTCTGATAAAGCAACATGAGCTATAGTCATAGACGTCTCTTGGAGCTACGTTCGTAATAAAAGCGAATTAAAAATTTAATGACCTGAAAGTGAATTAAAAGTGCAGTGATCGTAATAAAAGGGAATTAAAATTTAATTAAACTTTTTTAAGTTAATGTTCCACACCATCTATTTGTAATGGCAGTTGGCGGTAGTGATCATAATGAAAACAAATTAAAAATTCAGCAGCTGTATTGTAAATTTTAAAAGTTCAGTGATCATATTGCAAATACCCTAAAAATTAAAGGACTATAAGAGTAGTTTACCCTTAATATTATGCTGGTGCAATCATGGACGCAAGAAATTTTATAGAAAGGCACAATTATGATAAACTGTGAAAAAAAATCAAGTTGCTTAGTTTTTAAAATTAGTAAGATTTTAAAAGATAACTAAACCATAGAACTATAGGATTGAAGTTTAATTTCAATAAATTCAAAACTGTCATATTTAAAAAGTAATTAACTAGAAAAACAAGGTGCATAATTTAATTCCATAGTGTCTTAAAATTAATTAAACCAAAAAACAAGCTATAGACTCCCACGATATTCAGCCTCTTGTTTATAGACGCTACAGAAAAATTACGTACATATTGATATTCATACAAAAAGAAGAAACTAAATAATTTTATGAACAATTGTTAAATTTTTCTCTAATTTCAAGAACAATTAATATCATGCTGGTACTGTGGTACAAACATGGACGCAAGAGATTTTATAGATGCTACAGAGAAATTCTGTACATATTGACTGTTAACTATACATGGTTATTCGAAACAAGTCGAACTTTATTCAGAGATTCTTTAAATGCTTGCCATGCAACCGTATAATGATCTCGGGACATCATCCCTTCTTCAACAACTTGCATCGACCGTCTATACAAATGATCAAACAACTGAATGGGGTTGCTACTGTCGACGTTATTCGATTCCACATTCGGAATGTATAGCCGCTTAAAATCTTTCCTCCATCGAGACAAGATATACTGAAATGGGACTTCCACCACACCGTTGCAGTTCAGGACATACAAACCGTGTCGGCAAAGGTAGCCGTTGAAGTTAAAGCAGCTGCACATGCAACGGATTTCCATTCCGGCTTTGTCATACATAACTTCAAAGTTCCTGATATCGCTTCGATCTCCTTCTGCCCCATGTTCTTTGATCATGTAGGTTACAACATGTCCATTGGCATGACTTTCTGTTATTCTCAAACAAGCCATCAACACAACCTCATCCTGGAACCTCCTGAAAATTTCGTTTGAATACAGCTTGGAAAGCTGTAATTCGTAAAAGCATCTTGTTTTCAACATGGGACTCAAGTCTCTCGATTCGATATCACTGACAGCTTCATTTTTATGTTTTGTTTGCAAAACTAATTCATACATATGAAAAAATTCTTTCAAAGAAGTTTGCTTATGCACATAACCATCAAAAAACGAGATCGTAGACTCACCATTTTGAAAAGTGCACATACCAGCAAAAAATGTATCTTTTTGGTAAACCGGGGCCCATCGCTCTCTTTCCTCGTACAGAGTACAAAGCAACCCATGATCTGTAATTCCGAACCGTCGTACCATATCATCCCAGCCCATTTCAAATTCGTCCACCTTTACAGTCTCATAGACTGTCCTATTTAATATCATTTGAAAGACACCAGATTCCTGCAACTCTCCCAGATTCTCGAGAATGCTTTGCATGACATGCGACAAATGTAGCCGGTGGTGAGCCCTGGGAAACACCTCAGATATTGCACTTTGCATGGCCCTGCAATGGTCTGTGATTATGGTTTGCGGAGGGCGGCCAGACATACAAGTAAGCCATGCCCTAAATAGCCAAACATACGTTTCGAATGTGTCGTCACCAAGCAAACCACAGCCCAACAAGATAGACTGCCCATGATGGTTTACTCCAACAAATGCAACAAGAGGTATCTGATATTTGTTTGACAAGCAAGTGGTATCAACCGCAACCACATCACCAAAGTAACCATATGCAGCTCTAGACCTAGAATCTATCCAGAAAACATTCCTTAAACACCCTTCATCATTGAGGTCTATAAGGTAAACAAAATTTGGATTAGTAAGCTGACTGTGGCTAAAAAAATTATATATGATCTGGGAATCTCCTTTTTTAAGCTTCAAGCGCCTAGAACGATCAACACACTCACTAATTTCTCCTTCAATTGAATTTGAGCATCCATAACCCACTGGATCGACCATAGATGTACGGTATAACTTGATTGTCCGTACTTCTACATCCACAGTTGGCTCCACCTTCCTTTTGGCAACAGCATCCATCTTCTTGTGTGACTTACAATTTTGTGCTCTTTCATGGTCGAATAGGTGATTGTGTTCCAGTTTGACTTCATCCACTCTCCATCTATTAGATTCCACTAACCTCAACCTTATCATTGCGAGACAGCCAGTTCTCGTTTCCTTCCTGCGACTGTTTGCTTCTTTGATTGTTTTGAAGCCCTCACAGTTACAACAGAGCACAGCACCGCGTTTCTCCTTGCTGTTACGCTTCGTCCATGAAGATTTCACCCTGATCGCAAATCCTAGCTCCTTGGCATAACAGTTATAATAATTATAAGCATCGTTATATGATTCAAACTCCATCCCCACAGCCGGCGGTGGATAGTTTTTTCCCTGGGATATACCATTTTCAACAGAAACTGCAGTTGCATCATCCCCGTTGCTTTCATGATTTTCTTCAATTTCAAGCATTTGGTCACAATCATCCTGAAGGTCATTGCTTTCAGTATCGAGGCCATTTCCTTCTATTTCGAGGCCATTGCTCTCAATATCAATGTCGTTCCTTTCCATTTCAAGCTCATTGCCATCATCCTCAAAGAGTTGCTCACTGTTTTGAGAACCCTCTTCAATCTGAAATGGGAACCCCGCCCAATGGTCAACTGACACTTGGAGAACATACAAACAGGATACAGAAGAAGTAACTGTAAACGAAGCTAATACCCGATCTCTGAAATTTCAATTCTTTTCGACAGTTACAGTAAAAATATAAGAAAACAGTACAAGGTGTATGTTACAAAATAAAATTTAGTAAACTTAAGTATGCCTTTCATTCAAATTCATTATTTTTCAGCATGGTTTCATAATTAACAGTAATAACACATATACTTACACTGAAATTTAGAAAATTTCATCGAATGATTAAATTTTGATGTTTTAAATATCGAGAAGTAAAAAGTGGAACCGGAATGGCACAGAAAAACTAAAACAGAATTCTCTACTCTTAAAACTAAAGATAATTTTAGCATTTCAAAAATAAAAACGAAGGCGGAACCAATGAGCAACATAGTATCTTCTAAATTAACTAATAGAAAATTTTCATTAAAAAACAGTAAAAGAAATTCAAGAACTAAAACCCTAGAAATGGGGGGTGGAAATTGGGAACGAAGGAGGGATATGGGGGAACGTACCGTGATATGGAGTTCGGGAGGCGGAGGTAAAACGTGGTGGTCGCCGGTCATGGTTAGAGTGAGGGTGAGGGAGCCTTGCGTCAAAGTATGAGAGGTTAGTTTTACCCTAAGACTCTCCCTGTCTATGCTGTTTTGTTTTTAAACATAATTTCAAAAATAAACCCTTAAAGATCCTAAAAAAAACCCTTAAAGTTTAATTGTATATTTATTTAAAAAGTAAAATGCGATCTCATTAACACTTTTATTTGATTTTGTGTTTTGCAAATTACATAGGTAACTAAACTGACCATGGAAACTTTCAATAGAAAAGAAAAAAAAACTATTTATTTATGGATTAATATCCTATACACAGCCACAGGCGGTGGAAACTGAAAGTTTCCACAAGCGACTTAGTTTTAGGGTATAAGGAGTTAGTTTAGAGTATAGGGTTTAGGGGTTTAGGTTTAGGGGTTTAGAATTTAGGGATAGTTGTTTTAATTTAAGGTTTAGAGTTATAATTTAAGGTTTATATGTTAGTGTTTAGTTTTTAGAGTAATATGGTGAGAATTTAGGTTTAATAATAATTTATATGTTAGAGTTTAGTTTTTAGAGTAATATGGTGAGGATTTAAGTTTATATGTATAAAATATTTATTTATTTATTTGTGTGTGTTAGGGTCGGAGCTCACTTTCAATAGATTTTTTTTTAATTATTTGGTTTAATAATAATTTGACCTATAAAATAATCATTCAAATTGAAAATATATAATTTTTTTTTATGAAAGCTAAAGTGATTACAAGTAGTATCTGTTCTAAATATACTCTCAACCATTTGACAATGAACGCTCAATCACCCTGCTGCAACTGCTGGTGCTCGAACCCGTGACCTCTAGGAACAACAACCGTTCCCTTAACCATTGAGGCAAGTTGGTTCGTGCAAAATATACAAATTTATTAAATAGGCTTAGTACTAAAATAAGTGCTCAAATTATCTTATTTTTCTTTTTTAGGTACTTAAAATTTTTTTGTCTCTTTTAAGTGTCCAAGCTATAATGTTTTTCCCTTTTTACTCCTTTTAAGTGCTCAAACTATCATTTTTTTGTCAAAACAAGTGTCCAGACATTCATTTTTTTTTGTCAAAGTAGGTGCCTTAGTTTGACCTTAAAAAAGACAAAAAAATTATAGTTTGGGCACATAAAAGGGGAAAAAGTTTAGGCACCTAAAAGGGAAAAACATGATAGTTTAGGCACTTATATTAACATTAAGCCTATTAAATATATAATCAAGTAAGAGTTGAACTAGGGGTGTAAATGAACCAAGCTTGAATGAATAAGTTTTAGTTCGTGTTCGTTTATTTATATTTGAATGTGTTCATGTTTGATTCATTTAAAATTCAAGTATCATGTTTGTGCTCGTTTACTTTTTTTGCTGGTGTTCGCGTTCGTTTGTTTAACGTTCACGAACATGTTCTTTTAACAATCGTGAACATATCCATGTAATGTTCGCGAACATGTTCATTTATATGTTCGCCAAATGGTGGAATTACACCACTAGTCTTTAAGCTCATTATGCTTCACAGTTTGAACTCAAAAGTTCACCCGTGTTCAATTTAGTCCATACATTCACCAATATTTAAAATGTAAAAAAATAAAAGCAAATCCAAGTAAATGAACTTTTAAACGAGCTTGTTCGTGAACATAAATGAACGGAATACACCTTTGTTTGTGTCCGTTCATTTATTAAATGAACATAAAAATTTGTTCATACTCGCTTATTTAGCGTAATAAACAAACATTAAACGAATGGTTCACTAACAATTTGCCGAATACTTTGTTCTTTTACACCTCTAGGTTGAACTAAAGAAGGATGAGCATGTATCCTCAAATTTTTTGGTCCAATAATAATTTAGGTCATTATAAATTTAAATATTAGACAAATTAGGCATTGCCCATGAATTTGAGTTTAAATACGTAATAAGCCATTGTATTTTTTAATTTCAATATTTTGGCCCCTGCCAATATTCGAGCTTGGTTCTGCCCCTAATGTATGTAAAAATATTAAAAAGACAAAAAAAGTCGAACTCTAGAAAATGAGAACCAAGTTAATGAAATGCATATGTTTTGAGACTAAAATTGTTATAATGCCATGCAATGTCACCATCTTCGTTAAAACTTAATGGAAACTTAGCGGTTAATGACCAAAATATAAAAATATAACGTTAGTGACCCTTTGTCAAAAAATAGTTTGGTGACCAAAATATGAAAGGAAAATAGTTCGATGATTACTTGTGTAATTTATCATAAAAAGAATTGTGATACATTTTTATCATAATTGTAATACATATATAGGTGTATTAATAGGGTATTTATGAAATAATAATAATAATAATAATAATAATAATAATAATAATAATAATAACACTAGAAGGTAAAGGGTTTTGGATTTGAATTTGTCGGCAACTAGAATTAGGGAGGTAAAAAGCTGACCCGACCTAAAAACTCGAATGAAACATGCTCGAGTCAAAATTTGGTTTGACTTGAGGATGCAATGACCCGAAACCGATCTGTACCCGACTTTTGTTGTCCCGAATCCGACCTGCACCCGACCGAGAACGACCCGAACCTGACCTGCACCCGACCGAGAACGACTCGAACCCGAATTGAACCTGTTATTGTGGACCCGAAACCCGACCTGCACTTGATTGAAACGAACCCGAACCCGAGACTGACCTGGCAGATAACCGATATTGTAACCCCCTCGTCCCGGCCTAGGCGGCTGGCCGGTCCGAGTGGGCTACACAGAGAAAACCGAGGCGAAACCCGTTAAGGCTCCACTTCGGTTAACAACCCTAGAAAATTTCTTTTATGTATTATCTTGTCTAAAGGCTTTAATACATCCTATGTGAAAACAACGATAGCGGAAACAACAATCGATGCAAAACAACCCAACAAGCAATTTAAAACAGCCCATTTTAGTTTAAACAACAAGCCGTATCGATACACTAGAAGAGGGTATCGATACGCCTTGACTAGGTCAACAGCCCAAGGTCAACATAGGGAGACCGTATCGGTACACTGGTTGACCGTACCGAAATGCCCTCACGGGTCAACTTCTCACGGTCAACGATAAAAGACTGTACCGATACACCCTAGACCCGTACTGATACGCCAATATCTCATATTTCCAGAGAGGTTTTGGCGTATCGAGACACCCCGTGTACCGGTACGCTAAGCCAAATTTGAGTCCCAAAGTGTAGGACCGTATCGATACGGCCCTTGGGCGTACCGATATGCCCTGCACTGCAACACTCAAATTTGCAGCCAAAGACACTAAGACTCAACTCTAGATGCAATTTAAGACTCACCTAGCGACAAGCAAACATACTTACAACATTTAACAATCAAGAATTAGCATACGAAGCATATTTAGCGAACAACGGAGCATCAACAACATCCATATAACATACCATAGAATAAGTTAAAGATTCAACCATTAAACATGTCATGAGCATAAAGATAAAGGCCACATGGCCAACATACAAGGCATAAACAAGCCACAACCAAACGTCAACATACTAAAGGAGTCTAAACAAGCTCCTAACACAAAACATCATACACAAATCCCCATTGCTTATCTATTACATCTTTAGTTTAAAAGTTCATACTTGATGATAGCAAAAAGCACACTTGGAGGCCCTTCTCCTCGCACAAGCAACCCACGAACTAAGGATCTGCATTGTCGAACAAAAGAGAGCGTAAGTGTAAAGCTTAGTGAGGGTAAGCTCATAAAACAAACCTCGACAATGCAGGGTCCAAGCACGAGCAACAAAACCAAGGATGAATGCATGTCTCCTTACCTTCGGAACCACATGAGTCAAATATATGAAATGCATGAACATAACCATCAATTATCATGCCATGCTCAACATGTCCATAATACAACCATATGAAAACACCTTTAACAAAACATATTGGCACCTAGCTATGACCCGAATACGCGGATAACAACCGTTGGAACTCACATCCAACAACTCAACCATTACATTACCTTACGGTGGGATTACACTCATCACCGTTTCACACAGAGGGGATCCACTCATCCTCACGCCCCGTCAATGAGATTCCACTCATCACCGACTAAAATATGAAAGAAGATTTTCGAGGCATACCTGTACTCCATCTTGGTGACTACCATCACCAAGACCACGCGCGCATTTCGACATGCGTGTGTACACTAACATCCTAATGATCGATCATTTGTACCCAAGCATACTAGTGTCAATACTAACGTATTTCATAGTTCAACCTCACAACATTCTTACCAATTTTCGTGCTTAGCACGTACTCACCATGATCCACCATCATGCACAAACTACATTCCAACAACTATGCATGTCACAATGCATAAAACATCATGCCTCAACACACATGTATATCGTAATATACATAACAACATCAATCACATAAATATGGAACAAGAGGCATAAACACACAATATTCATAAGTTCAACCGTAGTCTTCTAAACTAAAGCTTGTGATTAGACTACAAATCTAATCCCAACTCTAGGTGGATTTACCAAGCCCGACCTAGGTCTATATGCTCGAACCAAGGCATTTGAAAACCAATTTAAAAACTAAAGAACCACTTACCGACTACTCCAAGCTCAACAACTCTAGCCAATTAATCTTCCAAGCTTCCCGGATTAGTTCCCGATGTCTCACCAACACAAAACCTTGGTTCTAAGCAATCCAACACAAGCAAAAACATCAACAATCAGCCATCAATCACTGAAGCAAACCCAAAACACATTTTCAAGCAATTAGCCAACTAAGAACACACTCCAAACTAGCATTTTCGAGCAGTCCAAACACACAACAAATAACCATTGATTCCAACACTTTTAACATACTCATAAGCTTCCGAATTAACCCTTAAACACCATACAATCATCATCCATCAATTTCCACTCATAAACAACCCCAAAACCTATCCTTTGAACCACCTAAAACCTCCCTAAAACCCATATCCGAAAATCATTATAAAACCATGTAAAAATTAGATATGTTGGACCTTTTGAATAGTAAATAACTTATCTAACAACAACAAATCAAAAGCTTAACTAAAAGCTATCAAAGTTATCATTTTTATTTCAAAACCCAAAAACCTCAAAATGCAAAATAATAGGTTTTATTGAAAACTAATGGTATAGGAATGGAGAGGAAGATAAGGACAACTCAAAAACATCATTACCTTTCAAAAATCTTCAAGAATGAAGCAAGGAGGAAAAGGAATAGTGGACTTTAATGGATAGGTGAAGGTCACGTTGGTTTTGAAAGAGGAGCGGGAGGAAGATGATGAGAATAGGTTTTTTTATTTGTTTTGTCTTATTTTTAAATACCAAAGGACATTTTTACCCTTAATGAAAATGGGTAATTACAATAGTGTAAAACTCATGCCCATTTGGGTTTAATTTAAAACAAGCCCAACATATATTTATTTGAGAAAATAAAACTCGAACAATATTTTAATATTTAAATCCACCCGACCCCCTAACCCGAGTGTTACAACTCTCCCCTACTTAAGGAATTTCGTCTTCGAAATTACCTGGTGGAAACATATACGGAAACTGCTCAAGCATATAAGCTTTCCTCTCCCACGTGGCCTCTTCCACGCCTCTATGTCGCCACAACACCTTGACCAACTCTATGGTCCTGCCACGCAACACCTTGCTATCCGAAGCAAGTATCTCAACTGGTTCTTCATTGTAAGACAAATCCGGATTCAGTTCTATCTCCTCAACAAGCATAACGTGAGACGAATCTGATCTATATCTCCTAAGCATCGACACATGGAAAACATCGTGGATCTTCTCTAACTCTGAAGGCAATTTCAAACGGTAAGCTACTAGTCCAATCTGCTCAACTATCTCATACGGACCGATAAACCTCGGACTAAACTTGCCTTTCCGGCCAAATCGCATTACCTTCTTCCACGGGGACACTTTCAGAAACACTTTCTCACCCACTGAATACTCAATCTCTTTTCTCTTCAAATCAGCATAAGATTTCTGACGATCGGAAGCTACTTTTAGACGGTTACAAATCAATTTCACTTTATCGGTAGTCCCCTTAAGCAAATCCGGCATAGGTAACAGCTTTTGACCCGCTTCGGCCCAACAAATCGGAGTCCTACATTGCCTACCATACAATGCCTCATAAGGAGCCATCTGGATACTAGCCTGGTAACTGTTGTTGTAAGCAAACTCGACTAAGGGTAAATGCTTCTCCCACGATCCCTGTAAATCGATCACATAACAACAGAGCATATCCTCTAATACTTGTATCACTCGCTCCGATTGACCATCTGACTACGGATGATATGAAGTACTGAAATGCAAATGACTACCTAGGACACTATGCAAACAACTTAAGAACCTCGATGTGAATCTCAAATCTCTGTCTGATACAATAGACTTCGGTACTCCATGCAATCTCACAATCTCGCGGACATACAAATCTGCCAGCTTCTCTAAAGAATCTGCGGTGTTCACTGCTAAGAAATGAGCACACTTAGTGAATCTATCAACTATCACCCAGACAGAATTCTTCTTCGAAGGAGAGAACGGAAACCCTGACACAAAGTCTATAGTGATTCTTTCCCACTTCCATTCTGGAATTTTCAAAGGCTGTGACAAACCTGAAGGGACCTGATGTTCTGCCTTTACTCTCTAACATACCATTCAACGACTCACATACTCGGCCACACCCTTCTTCAAACCAACCCAAAAATAATCACTCTTCATATCTCAGTACATCTTAGTACTGCCCGAATGCATAGAAAAAGGACTCGAATGTGCTTCGCTCAGAATCACACGTCTCAACTCGACATCTGCAGGCACTACCACTCTATCTCTGAAAAACACAACACATTCTCATCATTGAAACTGTACTCTGTCGGTCTACCTTCTGCAATGTCCTGAACATGTGAAGCTAATGATACATCTTGCAACAGTTTCTCTCTGATCATCTGAATCAACGAAGGCTTCACTTGCAACTCTGTAATCAAACCGTCGTCTGCTGATACACTCAGCCTAGCAAACATAGCTCGCAACTCAATAGTAACTTTTCTGCTCAACGCATCGGCCACTACATTTGCCTTACCCGGATGGTACTCAATAGTCATATCATAGTCTTTCAACAGTTCAAGCCATCTTCTCTGTCTCAAGTTCAGCTCTCTCTGAGTCATCAGATACCTCAAGCTTTTATGATCAGTGTAAACCATGCACTTCTCACCATACAAGTAGCGACGCCAAATCTTCAACGCAAACACAACTGCTGCTAACTCAATGGCGTGCGTAGGGTAGTTCTTCTCGTGCACCTTCAACTATCTCGAAGCATAAGCAACAACTCTCCTTTCTTGCATCAAAACACAACCTAAACCTACGTAGGAAGCATCACTATAGATTACGAACTCTTTCCCTGAAACTGGTTGTACCAACACTGGAGCATTCGTCAAAGCTTCTTTTAACTTCTCAAATGCATTCTGTCTCGCATCTGACCACTCAAACTTCACTCATTTTTGCAACAATTTAGTCAACGGAGCAGCTACTCTAGAGAAACCATCAACAAACCTCCTATAGTAACCAATTAGTCCTAGGAAACTCCTAATCTCCGTCACTGACTTAGGTTGTTTCCACTCAACAATGGCTTCAATCTTCTTCGGATCAACACATATACCTTCAGCTGATACCACATGGCTAAGGAACACAACCTCTCTGATCTAGAACTCGCATTTACTCAACTTAGCATACAATTGGTTGCTCATCAATCTCTGCAATACAAGTCTCAAATGTTCATCATGTTCTTCTTCTGATCTCGAGTATACAAGGATGTCGTCTATGAAAACAACTACAAATTGGTCTAGATAATCTCGGAAAACTCTGTTCATCATGTCCATGAAAGCTGCTGGTGCATTCGTGAGCCCAAACGGCATCACAAGGAACTCATAATGACCGTATCTAGTCCTAAAAGCTGTCTTCGGAACATCACATTCCTTTACCTTCAACTAATAGTACCCCTGATCTCAAATCTATATTCGAAAACACTGTGGCAGCTCTCAAATGATCAAACAGGTCATCTATACGAGGCAACGAATACTTGTTCTTTACTTTCAACTGGTTCAACTGCCTATAGTCGATACACATCCTCATACTGCCATCCTTCTTCTTCACAAACAATACATGAGCACCCCAAGCCGAACTACTAGGCCTAATAAAACCTCGGTCTAACAACTCCTGAAGCTGACTTTTCAATTCTTTCGGGGCCATACGGTACGGCGCAATAGAAACTGGAGTAGACGCTAAAACAGTCTCAATCACAAACTCTACATCTCTGTCAGGAGGCAAACCCGATAACTCTTCTGGAAACACATCCGGATAATCACAAACTGTTCTGATATCTTTCGGTCTAACCTCACTCATATTCGGATTCATCAAGTACGCTAAATAAGCCCCACAACAGGAGTCCATCAACCTATGAGCCTCTAAAGCCGACACAACGTTCGACAAGAACTTAACGTTCTCGCCTACTACCACTACCTCGTAGTCATCAAAAAGTTTTAACGAAATTCTCTTTGTCTCAAAATCTACACTAGCTCAGTGCTCAACCAACCAATCCATACCCAAAATGATGTCAAAATCGTAGAACGAAAGCTCCATCATATCAACATGAAACACATGACCCTGAATCTTCAACGGACACCTCCTATACATCCTTCTAACTACAATTGTCTCACCGAAAGAACTAGTCACATACATCCCTATGTCTAAAATCTCAACAGGTATGTCTAACTTCTTTGCATGCTCACTCAAAATATAAGAATGCGTGGAACCCGAATCGACCAAGGAAAGCAAAGACATGGATTGTAATTCGAAATTACCTGCTATCACATATTTGTCATTGCCTGCCTCTCTCTGTGCGTAGACTCTAGCTGGTCCACCGACCTCTGGCTGAACGGCCACTACATGAGCAAGATTTCTCGGTGCCTCTACCCTAGGCGCATCAGCCCTCGACTGGAAGTAACCACGACCGCGCCCACGGCCTCTCGGATAGTCGATCGCTCTCGCAGGATCCTGTGCCTGAATCGGTGCCTGTCCCGCCTGATGCGGACACTCTCTCCTGAAGTGGTCTCTCGATCCACAGTTCTAACAAGCATGATAGTTTCCCCAACACTCTCCTGAATGTTGTCTCCCACATCGGGCAAACGCCCTCCAGCTCTCTGGCCCTGATGGCCTCTACCGTGGTGGCCACTGTCACGCCTATGATCATATTGTTGTCCACTGCCCCAATGCCTCTTGGCATCACCACGATCAAAGTTGTTGTGCCTCTTCCCTGAACTGGATCCTCTCAAACGCTTGGTCAGCCCCAAGCTATGCTCGATGTCCTTGGCCCTAGCGACCAAGACATCAAAATCAGAATAATCTGTAGTCAAGGTGTACATCTTGACCTCCTCATGAATCTATACCTGAACCGATCACAACGGTCCCTCTCAATAGGAACCAACTCCGGAGCATACTGACTCAATCGGACAAAGCGGATCTCATAATCTGTCACTGACGTGTCTCCCTAAACAAGAGCCATGAACTCCCTATTCTTCTCATCTAAATATATCGGGCCTAAATACCTCTTTCTGAAAGCAGTCTCAAAGAAATCCCAACTGATCTCGGCCTCAGGCACGCCGGAAGTAATGGTGACCCACCAAGTGTAGGCATCACCCTGAAGCAATGAAACTACGCAGCCCAACTTACGAGCCCCAACACATCCCATCTGAGCCAAAATACGAATCGTCTTCTCTAGCCATAACTCTGATCTCTCAGGCGCAGATCCCTTGAACTCATCCGCTCCGAGGCTACGAAGCTTCTCTAAGGGTAAGCTAGCATCATCTCCTCTCGGATGTGCTGCAGCCTAAGCTCCGGCAACTGCAACCTGAAACACTCCCGCTATAGCCTGAACTAGCGGAGCCATGTCTATCCCTGCAGGGCCTTGGCCACCCTGGCCAACCTGAGGTCCCGCTCCCTCAGCTCTAGCCTCGCCTTCCACATCAGGCTGAGGAGGTGGTGGTGGTGGATGAGCTCCGACTCCAACAGTAGGCTCTTCCACAAGAGCCTCTACCCCAACCACCGACTCACCAGCAGGAGCCGCAACACGGGGTTCCTGATGAACCAACTTGGGTCTACCTCTAGGCCTCGACATAACAGCTCACAGATAACAACTACAACAACAACATACAAGAATCAGGTTAGCAAGGGTAAGGGTCAAAGTGGCTCAAGTATGTTTCCCTTACTTAAAAATCTCTTTTCCGATGTAATAGAAGCAATGAGACTCTACTCAACACTTAACGGACAAATCACACATCAACATGCTTCAAACAACGTACACATACGATCCATTAAACAAACATCAAAGCATACTTGGTAAGCAAGCGAACATGCCTACAAGGTAAGCAAACACCGTGCAATTACAATACAAGAATTCAACTTACCTCACTTACCTGCCCGAGGTCTCGGAAACCTCAGGCTCTGATACCAAAAAGTGTAACCCCCTCGTCCCGGCCTGGGCGGCTGGTCAGTCCGAGTGGGCTACACGGGGAAAACCGAGGCAAAACCCGTTAAGGCTCCACTTCGGTTAACGACCCTAGAAAATTTCTTTTATGTATTATCTTGTCTAAAGGCTTTAATACAACCTATGTGAAACAACGACAGCGGAAACAACAAGCGAGGCGAAACAACCCAACAAGCAATTTAAAACAGCCCATTTTAGTTTAAACAGCAAGACGTATCGATACACTAGAAGAGGGTATCGATACGCCTTGACTAGGTCAACAACCCAAGGTCAACATAGGGAGACCGTATCGGTACACTGGTTGACCGTACCGATACGCCCTCATAGGTCAACTTCTCACGGTCAACGATAAAAGACCGTACCGATAGTCCCTAGACCCGTACCGATACGCCAAAATCTCCTCAATATCCCATATTTCCAAAGAGGTTTTGGCGTATCGATACACCCCCATGTACTGGTACGCTAAGCCAAATCTGAGTCCCAAAGTGTAGGACCGTATCGATACGGCCCTTGGGCGTACCGATACGCCCTGCACTGCAACACTCAAATTTGCAGCCAAAGACACTAAGACTCAACTCTAGATGGAATTTAAGACTCACCTAGCCACAAGCAAACGTACTTACAATATTTAACAATCAATAATTAGCATACAAAGCATATTAAACGAACAACGGAGCATCGACAACATCCATATAACATACCATAGAAGAAGCTAAAGATTCAACCATTAAACATGTCATGAGCATAAAGATAAAGTATTAGAGTGCACTCGAGGTAAAAGTCGCGTGTGGCTTTAGTGATGTTAGATTCCACTAAGAAGGAGTACGGTGATGTGAGATTCCACCAGAAGTTATGTTTTTGCTAGACGAGTGAGTACGGTGATGTGAGATTACACCGAAGTGTCTGGTGGGTTTGAGAAACTATCCGCATATCCGAGTAAAAACGATGAATGTCAATATACCCATGATGCTTTAATTCTCATGTTAAGCATGTTGTTGATTCTTCTATTTATGCTTAAGTATGTGGTTGATTGCTTTACTTGTGTTATGGGAATGAGCATGTGGTAAGCCTATGGCTTGTGGTTGCATTTGGTAAATGCACGTGAAGGTAAATGCATGTTGTTATGTGTTCAAGCATGTGGAAATGATTTGGAAATGGTTTTGGTTTTCAAGCAAACTATGTTTTAAAACTGCATTGTTGTAGCTACCGTGTTGAGCACCGCTCACTAAGCTTAAACGCTTACGCTCTCTTTTCCAACAATGCAGGCCCTTAGACCTTTGGAACAGCTTGGGGAACAAGGGAGAATCCAAGGGAGTTTGGTTTGCTCAAGTATGAGTTTAGACTTCAATAATTAGTATTAAGCAATGGGATAGGACCTTTATGTTTGAGGTGTTGTTGGCATGTCCTTTTTGCTTATACAAGTTTATTTAGTTTCTTTGGGCTTGTAATGCCTTATACCATGATGATTTATGCTTTTGTTTAGCTTTTGGCTATGTTGGTGAATGCTATATATGCATGTTTCCTTTAAAAATCTTATCATGTTGGATGTTGCCTTGTTAAGTGTTTAAATTCGCTTTATATGTTATCCATGGATGTCTTGTGTTGTATTTGAGTTTGTATGTTGCTTAAACGCTTGTTGATGCCTCTTGTGTTGAGTTCCATGTGCTTTTAGCAGCTAAAACTTGTTTTGTATGGTGGGGCGTATCGATACGGTCTCTTGTTTTGAGCAAGGCGTACCGGTACGCGGGGGCGTATCGATACCCAAAATGCTCTCTGGAAATTGGAGAAATTGACGAGATTTTGGCGAATCGGTACGAATCCTGAGAGTATCGGTACGGTCTTCGAAGTTGACCAAGGGAAGTTGACCGTTGAGGGCGTATCGATACTCATCTTGTGGGTATCGATATAGTTTCCCTAGGTTTGACTTGGGGTGTTGACCAAGTACATGGGTATCGATACGGCCTGTTGAAAAATTTAAAAAGGGTTATCTTAATTGCCTGTTTTACTTGTTTTGTATCCATGACTGTTTTCCGCTGCTTGTCCCCTCACATAGGATATAATTAACGCATCTAGACAAGATAACTTTAAAAGAAATTTTGTAGGGTTGCTAATCAGAGTGGATCCTTAATGGGTTTCGCTTCGGTTTTTACCATGTAACCCGTTCGATGCGGTCTGACGGCTAGGCCGGGTTGAGGGGGTTACATTTGTTGGTATCAAAGCCTAGGTTCCGACTAGGCTCGTTGAGTTTCCGCAAGCCGAAAGGTAAGTGAGGTAAGTTTAATGGTGTAAGCATGTTCGTTGTGATTGCATGGTGATTGTAAGCATGCTTGTGGCTATCTTGTGTTGGTTGAGAAATAGTTAAAGACACCCATTGCTAGTATACTATTATTGTAAGTAATTTTAAGTTTAAGGACTTGAGCACTTTGGACCTTGTTTCTTGCTGACCCCAAATCATTTCACTTGTTGTGTTTGTTGTTTAGCTTTGCATCTGTTAGCATGGTGAGACCGAGGGGACGGCCAAGAATGGATAATCCAAGGGTTGAGCGAATTGAGAATGTTGAGGATGTGCGAGGAGAGAACTTGCCTCCTCCTCCTCTGGGGGGTAGAGCGAATGCGGAAGGTGTTGGACCCCAGACTGGTCAGGGACAGGCAGGTATTGATGTGAATCAGTTGATCCAGGCTATAGCCGGGGATATTCAGACAACTTTAGTGGGTGTTCGAGTTGTAGCACCGCCTCAGGGTGCAGGTTCTAGTTTACCGTTAAAGCGACAACATAGCTTGGGCGGGGTTGAGTTCTGTGGGTTGTCACATGAGGGTTCAAAGGCATGGTTTGAGAGCACATTTCGTATTTTGAGTCAAATGGAGTGTTCTGAAGCGCATAAGTTAGGTTGCATTGTCTCTTTGCTTCAGGGAGATGCCTACACTTGGTGAACTACTATCACTACAGGTATGCCAGAGGCCAAGGTTACTTGGGAGTTCTTCAGGGCTGCTTTCCGTAAAAAGTACCTAGGTCCTCGATACCTAGATGAGAAGAAGAGAGAGTTCATGGCTCTAGTTCAGGGTAGCTTGATCGTATCCGACTATGAGGTGCAGTTTGTACGTCTGAGTCAGTATGCTTCTGAGTTAGTTCCCACTGAGAAGGAATGTTGTGAGCATTTCCGTTATGGGTTGGTTCAGGATGTGAAGGCCTACATGTTGGCTTCCGACTATACATATTTTGATGTGTTGGTCGCTAGGTCCAAGGACATCGAACAGTTTGGGACTTGCGGATAGCAAGGGTGGATCTAGTTCAAGAAAGATGACTGCTGAATGGGACAGAGATCGTGCCAAGAGGCACAAGGATAGGAAACCTCATCATGGTCATAGACGCGGAGGTGGTAATCCGTGGCGAGGCTATCACGGCCAAGGGATTGAGAATCGTACTCCTGAGTGCAACAAGTGTGGTAGAAGTCATTACGGTGAGTGTTGGGGCACTTATGGCTCTTGTTGGAATTGCGGGTCTAGGGTACACTTGAAGCGCGATTGTCCACATCCGTCTAGGGATGGACAAGCTCCTACACGAGCTGTTGAGCATCAGAGAGGCCGTGGGCGCGGTTGAGGTAACTTTCAGCCTAGGAATGACGGTCAGAGGAATGTAGCTCATGTTTTAGCAGTTCAGCCCGAGCGAGGTGGGCCAGCTAGAGTGTATGCACACCGTGAGGACAAGAATGACACATATGTGATTTTAGGTAATTTCTTGTTATAGTCTTTGACTTTGCTTTCCTTGATTGATTCCGGTTCTACGCATTCGTACATATTGAATGAGCATGCAAGATTGTTAGATATTCCGGTTGAGATATTAGATGTGAGTATGAATGTTACTAGTTTCTTTGGTGAGACAGTGGTGGTCAAAAACATGTACAGAATATGTCCTTTGATGGTTCAAAGTAATATTTTTCCCGTGGATATGATGGAATTGTCGTTTTATGGTTTTGATGTAATATTAGGCATGGACTGGATTGTAGAGCATATGGCTATGGTAGATTTTGAGACAAAGCGGGTGTCCTTGAGACTTTCAGAGGATCATGAGGTAGTAATAGTGGGCGAGAACATTAAGTTCTTTTCCAATGTAGTTTCAGCCTTAGAGGCTCAGAAGTTATTGGATGTGGGTTGTCAGGCGTACCTAGCCTATGTTATGAATCCGAATATTGATGAGATACAACCGCAAGACATTAGGACATTTTGTGACTTTTCGAGTGTATTCCCAGAAGAATTGGCCGATTTTCCCGGATAGAGATGTAGAGTTTGTTATTGAGACTTATTCAGATTCAGCTCCAGTATCAATTGCACTGTACCGAATGGCTCCTAAAGAAATGAAAGAGTTGAAGACACAACTTTAGGAATTGATAGACCGAGGGTTCATTCGTTCAAGTACTTCACCTGAGGGTGCACCAGTGTTGTTTGTTGAGAAGAAAGATGATAGTTTGAGAATGTGTATCGATTATTGACAGTTGAATAAGTTGACCGTGAAGAACAAATATCTGTTGCCGAGGATTGATGACCCGTTTGATCAGTTGAGAGGTGTTTATGCGTTCTTGAAGATAGATTTAAGATCCAATTATTATCAGTTGAAAGCAAGAGATCAAGATGTACCGAAGACAGCTTTCCGCACTCGTTATGGGCACTACGAATTCTTAGTGATGCCCTCTGGTTTGACTAATGCACCGAAAGCTTTTATGGACATGATGAATAGAGTGTTTTATGAGTACTTGGATCAGTTTGTGGTAGTGTTCATTGATGATATTTTAGTGTACTCTCGTACCGAGGAAGATCATGATTGACATTTGCGTTTGGTGTTGTAGAAATTGTTAGACAATCAGTTGTATGCCAAGTTGAGCAAATGTGAATTCTGGATTAGGGAAGCAGTCTTCTTAGGCCATATTGTATCAGCCGAGGTAATCTGAGTGGATCCCAAGAAGTTTGAGGCAGTTGTGAATTGGAAACCACCGAAGACAGTGATCGAAGTTCGTAGTTTCTTAGGTTTGGCCGGTTACTATAGACGTTTTGTAGAGGGTTTCTCAAAGGTTACATCTCCTTTGACTAAATTACTACACAAGGATGTTCGGTTTGAGTGGACTGATGCAAGAAAACAAGCATTTGAGAAATTGAAAGAAGTCTTAACCGAAGCTCCTGTTTTAATTCAGCCCGTGTCGGGGAAAGAGTTTGTAGTCTTCAATGATGTGTCGTATGTTGGCTTAGGTTGTGTGCTTATGCAATAGGGAAGAGTAGTGGCCCATGCGTCTAGACAGTTGAAGACTTATGAGCGTAAATACCCTATGCATGACATAGAATTGGCTGTAGTGGTTTTCGCTTTGAAAGTTTGGAGACATTACTTGTATGGTGAGAAATGCACAGTGTATACGGATCACAAGAGTCTGAAGTATATAATGACACAAAGAGAGTTCAATCTTATACAGCGTAGGTGGCTAGAGTTACTTAAGGACTGCGATCTCACGATTAAGTACCATTCGGGTAAAGCCAATGTAGTGGCCGATGCCTTGAGTAGAAAGGTAGCAGTGGAATTGCGAGCTATGTTTGCTAGATTGAGTTTATCTAAAGATGGTGGTTTAGTGGCCGAGTTGCAAGTTAAACCTTTGTTGCTTTAGTTGATTAGAGAGAAACAGTTGCAAGATAGATCCTTAGCATATCATGTACAAGACATACCGGAGCGTAAACCGATAGATTTCAGTTTTAGTAGTGATGGAGTCTTGTGTTTCAAGAGTGGATGTTGAGTTGTAAGGTGCTCGATTCGTTCAACCGATATGACTCACCAAGTGGTGGAGAGGTGGATTTTTGGGTGGAGGTGGTGTGGAAGCCAAAATGATAAGTGACACAATGATTTATAGTGGTTCAACCTTCTAACCAAGGTCTACATCCACTACCTTAGCTTCCCACTAAGGATTTCAAATCAATCCACTATTGATTCGTCCCCTTTTCTAGGCTTAGGAGGAAACCCTCATACATCGATCAAGCTTTCTACCCAAAGCCTTGATCAAACCCTTTTTTACAAAGAGATAAATAAAGCAAACACAAATCCCTCTAATAGGTGTTTGTTTGCACAATTAAAGCACTCACCCAAAACCTAAAACACTTGAGCAAATTTGACAATTTTGGCTCACTAGTGTTTGTCTATACAAGAATTGACAATTTAGGCACTAAGATAATATTTCATCATTTGTTGATTGAAAATATGAGCATTAACCATATCTTGATGCTTGGAGGTCCCTTTTATACTCCTTGATGAGTTTGTAGCCGTTACTAGCCGTTGGGTTGATTTGGAGCCGTTGAGGACTTTAATTCCCACCATAAATGCACTTCTGTAGCTCACCATTTTGAAACAGTCGTGCCCGTTTCGAAACACCCTTTAAGTAGAAAGAGCCGTTGCATTCTGATGAGGCACCCGTATCAGAACATCTTTGGCCGTTTCGGAACACGTATCGAAACGCCTAGTCCCGTATCGAAACGACCTGTATTTAAATGTTAGTTGGGAAATAGCCGTTGGGGTTTATGACTGTTGTGGTCGAAGCCACGTAGGTGTATCGAAACGGCATAGCCTGTTTCGAAATGCTACTCAAAAATCTCATCCAGGGAAAGCTCGTTTCGATACCCGTATCGAAACATTTTTGCTATTGGAGACTTCCGTATCGAAACGCCCTAAGGTGTTTCAAAACGCCTGGAAGGTTTTGTGTAGTTTGGTCTTTGAAAACATGTAAAATCCTTTGAAAATGTCCCTAAACATAGTTTCAAGTTATTTGGACTTTGGAAATTGTTTTAAATACTTTTTAAATCAGTCCAAAACATTTTTCAATTATTATATCAAAACATTAGTTCTACAGTAGAGTAGTTGTTCCGAAAGATGTAGACTTGAGACGTACCATCCTAACTAAAGCTCATAGTAGTCTGTTTGCTATGTATCCGGGAAGTACGAAAATATATCGCGATTTGAAAAATGAGTATTTCTAGGTTGGTTTGAAGAAAGATGTTGCCGAGTTTGTGAGTAAGTGCATGGTTTGTCAGCGAGTTAAAGCTGAGCACCAGTTTGCTTCAGGTTTGTTACAACCGTTGAGAATTCCCGAGTTGAAGTGGGAGAGAATTGCCATGGATTTCATATCGATTTTTCCATTGACACCTTCTAAGAAGAATTCGGTTTGGGTAATTGTTGATCGTCTTACGAAATGTGCGCACTTTTTGGCCGTTCACACCACTTATACTTTAGATAAGCTGGCCGATTTGTATATCAGTGAGATAGTGAGATAATGAGATTGCATGGTGTACCAAAATCTATAGTTTCAGACAGAGATCCGAGGTTCACAGTTAGATTTTGGAAGAGTTTGTATAGTGCTTTGGGTACTCGACTAAATTTCAGCACTTCATATCATCCTCAGACCGATGGTCAGTCGGAGAGAGTCATACAAGTGTTGAAAGACATGTTGAGATGTTGCATTATTGAATTTCAGGGTTCGTGGGAGAAGCACCTACCGTTAGTAGAGTTTGCGTATAATAACAGTTATCAAGAGAGCATTCAAATGGCACCTTACGAAGCTCTGTATGGTAGAAAATGTAGAACACATGTTTGTTGGGCTGAAGTGGGGCATAAATTGATACCTTTGCCTGATATGCTTAAGGGTACTACCGAGAAAGTACAATTGATTTGTGACAATTTGAATGCATCTTCGGATAGACTGAAATCTTATGCAGATATGAAAAGAAGAGAAATAGAGTATGCCGTGGGCGACAAAGTGTTCTTGAAAGTCTCACCTTGGAAGAAGGTGATGAGGTTTGGTGGGAAAGGTAAGTTGAGCTCGAGATTCATCGGTCCGTATGAGATAGTTGAGAGAGTTGGTCCCGTTGCCTATAGATTGAGACTGCCAGCCGAACTAGAGAAGATTCACGATGTGTTTCATGTCTCGATGCTTCGGAGGTATAGATCAGATCCGTCACATGTTATGCCAGTTGGGGAGATAGAATTGAATCCAGATTTGACCTACGATGAAGAACCAGTTGAGATTTTGGCTTCAGACAGCAAAGTGTTGCGAGGAAGGACCATTGAGTTGGTTAATGTAACCCCCTTAACCCGGCCTAGACGGTTGACCCGAATTAAGAAAGTCACACGGGGAAAACCAAAGTCAACCCGAAAGTCAACCATGATTAACGACCCTTTTTTTTTCTTTTTAAACTTGTCTAGATGCACATTAAGCCTAATCGTGATCACACAAACATCATACCAAAAGATCACAAACATCAGAGATCAAACAGGGACTCAATTGAACAATTTACAACTTTGGGGACCAAATTGTAAATTCTGATAATTATAAGGACTTAATCCAAATTGAGGTTACCAACTTGAAATTAATCAGGTTTCATGCTTCTCTGTGAAATTTCAGCTCAAAAGGACTTCCCAAACTCATATAATTGCACAAACAAGATTCAGGACCAAAACGCAAACAATTCAAAACATATAACTGCCATTGTCAGCCCCCAACGGTCGACCGTTCCGAAACGGGAGACAGCCCGTTCCGAAACGCGGGGCCGTTCCGAAACAGGCTTAGCATGTTTCGAAACGGGGGTCTGGCAGAGGCTTTTCCGTTTCGGAACGGCCTTTCCCGTTTCGGACGCCTGGGCACGATTAAGGCACCCGTTCCGAAACGGTAGGTGCTGTTCCGAAACACCCTGCCCAGATTACTCCAAAACACAACTTTTAACATGCAATTACACAACCAAACATGCTCCAAATGCTACCAAACTTTGCCAACATGCAATTCAACATATAAAGAACATAATAGCACTAACAATTCAACCAAACATCATCAAATGCAAAAAGCCCCAATTCTAATGGCATGCTTCCTACACAAGCTAGCTATTCAACACCAAACTTCCAAAACAAGCATATAAGGTTCCAATTCAAAAGCCAGCAAACACATCAACATTTAACATACTTAGGGAGTCTCCAACACCTCCCAAAACATACACATTGGTCCCCCATTGCCAAAACATACAAAAGCTAAATTGCACTTATAAAACCTTCATACTTTGAGCTTCACTTGAACTTGATTGCTTGCCCCTTCTTGCTGCCCTCAAGATACTCTAATGCTCTGCATTATTGAATTCAGAAAACGTAGAGAGCGTAAGCAAAAGCTTAGTGAGGCATGCTCAATAAAAACAATTCAATAATGCAATTAAAACCATTTATAAATCATGCTTAAAATCAACCTTTGCACATGCTCAAAGCATACTTTAAAACAAGCAATCTCATGCTTCATATCATATAGCAAAACAAGCATCTCATGCTTCTCACATACATAACATGTCATATTGGCTTAAGTGATACATTTCATTTCTTAAAACAAGTTCATCAACTTCCCAAGGACTTTTAAACACCTTGGCCATGGACTTTTAAACACCATGTAGTAACCCATCAAGGACTTTTAAACACCTTGATCCCAAGGACTTTTAAACACCTTGGCCATGGACTTTTAAACACCATGAAGTATCACATCAAGGACTTTTAAACACCTTGATCCCAAGGACTTTTAAACACCTTGGCCTATGGACTTTTAAACACCATAGAAAAGGATCACCTAAGGACTTTTAACCACCTTAGTGTCCACAACATGAACCATCCAAGGACTTTTAACCACCTTGATGTTCATAAGTAACAAGGCTCACTCAAGGACTTTTAACCACCTTAGTGACCTTAACGTTTTAAAACCTCACTTGCCAATATACATCATTTTTATCACTTACATCACTGTTTTTAAGCATAAAACCAAGCCATAATCATCATGCATTTCAAAGCCTTAAACCACATCATTTCAATGTACAAAAACAAGGAACTCCTACCTAGAGTTACCTTCAACATATGGCTTACATCAACAGCAAAAACCATGCTAAAACATGCTTCCAAAACAGTGTGTAAAACATGCAAATTATCATTTCGCATCACAACAAAATCATGGCCACCACTAGAGAGAAATTCCGAAAACTTACACTCGAGCTTAGCAAAGTTGTTTAGACTTAGACTAAGCTCCCAAGACATTGGTTTCAAAGCCGAAAACCCATTTTCACTCACCGATTCCACTTCGCCACTTGCCGAAGCACGAATTCAAGCTTCCGGATCAACAACTCTTGGATCCAAAGATGCCTCCCCTGATCAAACACATTAAAGCAGAGGTTTAATGCATCATCAAGCATCAAAAGCTTCAATGAAAGCACTCAAACTCGCTGCTCTCACACAACCTCCATTTTCGGCCACCAAACACAACCGAAAATGCATTCAAACCACTTCTAAACAAAGCCCAGCCATAAACCAGCAAAACCTAACATCCATCATCACCATATAACATCTAAAAACAACCTAATAACATCCTTATACCTCCAGCAACAACAGATCCACAAGATCACCACAAAAACATCCAAGAAACTTAAGCTAAACTTAGGAAACACAACCTATCCGGGATTGCATCAATCAAAACTCATTTCCTTATCAATTTAGAGTTCATTTATCATCAAAAACACATCTTAAATCACAGATCAATCAGATCTAACGAAAATCATGAAAAACCATCAAATCTTGCATTATAAGCCAAGATACAATTCCAAACTCAAAAGCCTTTAATTAAACATCAATCAAGAGTTGATAACTTGGGAATTTCAGTAAAGAACTGATAGTTTAGAGGAGAAGGACGTTCTTACCTCCAAACTTGTGATTCTCCACTTTTTGGAATGAAAATCCTTGAAGAATCAAGAAGCAATTGAAGAGGTTTTGAAGATACAATGATTTGCAATCAAATGAGAGTTGAATGGAGGGATTTAGGTGAGAAAAACAGAAACAAAACTCTGGAAATGGAGTGTTTGGGTTGAGAGAAAAAGAGAGAAAGAAAATGAGAAGTTAGTTGAGAAAATGCCAAATAAATTTTCCCTCCACTTCTAATATGTTTTAAAATCAGATTATAACCCAAAATATCTTAGAAAAATCTGGAGAAATCATCTTTGGATTAATAGCTCCTTAAAGATTCAAAGTTTCAACTCTTTATAAAACAGCCACCAAACTTGCGAAAATTACATTTTGGTCACTAACCAAAATATCAACCTTCCAAAACTCATTTTCCAAAATTGATTTCACAGTTCACCTAATTATATTAAAAGATGATTTTAGAACATTTTTCCATATTTTTAATGCATCCCGAACTAGGCTTTCCTAATTTTACCTCTTAAGATTCGAACAGGACTTTGACCAAACCGGTCAACGCCCAAAACTTCTAAGCCCAAAACCGGGGCGTTACAACTCTCCCCCCCTTAAGAAATTTCGTCCTCGAAATTTACCTGAAGGAAAGAGATAAGGAAACTGCTTCAGCATGTCTTCCTTCCGCTCCCACGTGGCTTCCTCAACACCGCGATGCTTCCACAGCACCTTCACCAACTCAATGGTCTTGCCACGAAGAACCTTGCTATCCGAATCCAGAACCTTCACCGGTTCCTCATCAAAGGTCAAATCCGGATTCAATTCCACTTCCTCCACAGGCATCACATGCGAAGGATCAGATCTATACTTCCGGAGCATAGAAACATGAAACACATCATGAATCTTCTCCAACTCCTGAGGTAACCTCAACCGATATGCAACAGGACCCACACGCTCAACCACCTCATATGGTCCAATGTATCTAGGGCTCAACTTACCCTTTCGGCCAAACCGCATCACCTTCTTCCAAGGCGAAACCTTCAAGAACACACGGTCACCCACCGCATACTCTATCTCCTTACGCTTCAAATCCGCGTAAGACTTCTGCCGATCAGAAGCAGCCTTTAACCGCTCACAAATGAGCTTCACCTTCTCTGTTGTCCCTTTCAACAAAGCCGGCATCGAAACCAACTTTTGACCAGTTTCAGCCCAACAAAGAGGAGTCCTACACTTCCTCCCGTACAAAGCCTCATAAGGTGCCATCTGTATACTCGCCTGATAACTGTTGTTATAAGCAAACTCAACCAAAGGCAGATGCTTCTCCCAAGAACCTTGGAACTCAATCACGCAGCACCTCAACATATCCTCCAAAATCTGAATAACTCGCTCAGACTGACCATCCGACTGCGGATGATAGGATGTACTGAAATGCAACCTTGTACCCAGAGCTTGATGCAAACACTGCCAAAACCGCGATGTGAACCTCGGATCCCTATCCGATACAATCGACTTAGGCACACCATGCAGCCTCACAACCTCAGCAATGTACAGCTCTGCCAGCTTATCCAACGAGAACGTAGTATGCACAGGCAAGAAATGTGCACACTTCGTCAGACGATCCACAATCACCCAGACCGAATTCTTCTTTGATGGAGACAAAGGTAAACCAGATACAAAATCCATGGTAACCCTCTCCCACTTCCATTCAGGGATTTTCAACGGTTGCAACAAACCAGAAGGAAACTGATGCTCAGCCTTAACTCGCTGACACACCAAACACTTGCTCACGAACTCCGCAACGTCCTTCTTCAAACCAACCCAATAGTACTCATCACGAAGATCACGATACATCTTAGTACTACCAGGGTGCATAGCAAAAGGACTACTATGACCTTCAGTCAGAATAGCACGCCTCAACTCAGCATCATTGGGCACTACTATCCGACTCCCAAAACACAGCACACCATCATCATTGAAACAGAAATCCGAAGGTCTACCCTCCGCGATATCCTGAACATGAGACACCAAGGAATCATCCAACAACTGCTTATCCTTGATCAACTGAACCAAAGATGGCTTCACTTGCAACTCAGCCACAAGACCACCATCACGCGATATGCTCAAGCTAGCATACATCGCCCTCAGCTCAACAGCTACCTTCCTACTCAAGGCATCAGCAACAACATTAGCTTTTCCAGGATGATACTCAATCGTCAGATCATAATCCTTGAGCAACTCCAACCAACGCCGCTGCCTAAGATTCAACTCCTTCTGAGACATCAGATACCTCAAACTCTTGTGATCTGTATACACAGTACACTTCTCACCATACAGATAATGCCTCCAGATCTTCAGAGCAAAAACCACTGCAGCCAGCTCAATATCGTGCGTAGGGTAATTGCGCTCATGCACTTTCAACTGCCGCGATGCATAAGCTACCACCTTACCCTCCTGCATCAGCACACATCCCAAACCAACATAGGATGCATCACTGTAAACCACAAACTCTTTCCCTGACTCAGGCTGAATCAAGATAGGAGCTTGCGTCAAAGCCGCCTTCAGCTTCTCAAAAGCTTGCTGTCTAGCTTCTGTCCACTCATACCTAACATCCTTCTGCAACAGCTTCGTCAAAGGAGCAGCAATCTTGGAAAACCCATCCACAAACCTCCGGTAGTATCCCGCCAAACCAAGAAAACTACGGACCTCATGAACAGACTTAGGAACCTTCCAGCTCATTACCGCCTCAATCTTCTGAGGATCAACACGAATCCCCTCAGCTGAAACAACATGCCCAAGAAAAACCACCTCTCTTAGCCAGAACTCACACTTGCTCAGCTTAGCATAAAGCTGATTTTCCAGCAAAGCTTGCAAAACAACCCTCAAATGCTCTTCATGCTCCTCCTCAGTACGCGAGTACACAAGGATATCATCAATGAACACCACAACAAACTTGTCCAGGTATTCATGAAACACACGATTCATCATGTCCATGAAAGCAGCAGGAGCATTTGTCAGACCAAACGGCATCACAAGGAACTCGTAATGCCCATACCTTGTCCTGAAAGCTGTCTTAGGCACATCCACATCTTTCACCTTCAACTGATAATACCCTGACCTCAAGTCAATCTTAGAGAACACAGCAGCTCCCCGAAATTGATCAAAGAGATCATCAATCCTTGGCAAAGGATACCGATTCTTGATAGTCAACTTGTTCAGCTGACGGTAATCAATGCACATTATAGTGCCATCCTTCTTCTTCACAAACAAGACAGGAGCACCCCAAGGCGACACACTCGGCCGGATAAAACCACGATCAAGCAGCTCTTGCAACTGCGTCTTCAGCTCCTTCAGCTCCTTAGGTGCCATTCTATAGGGAGTAATGGACACAAGAGTTGTATTCTCATACAGCTCAATTCCAAACTCCACCTCGCGATTAGGAGGTAAACCAGGCAACTCCTCAGGAAAAACACCAGGAAACTCCTTTACAACCCTGATATCTTGCACCCTCAACTCCTTAGAGCTAGGATTCATCACAAAAGCTAGGTAAGCTTCACAACCTTGCCTCAGCATCCTGCTCGCCTCCAAAGAAGACACAACGTTGGCAAGAAACTTCACATTCTCACCAACCACCACAACTTCATAATCATCCGCAAGCTTAAGCGAAACACGCTTATTCTCACAATCCACAACAGCACGATGCTCAGCAAGCCAATCCATACCAAGGATCACATCAAAGCCATAGAAGGGCAACTCCATAAGATCAACATGAAAGACATGCTCTTGAACAACCAAAGGACACCTTCTATACAACTTTCGAGTCACAACAGTCTCACCAAAAGAACTAGTGACCCGAACACCAACATCCAAAGACTCAACAGGCAAACCAAGCAATTCAGCATGCTCACGAAGAATATATGCATGCGTAGATCCAGAATCAATCAAAGAAAGCAATGACAAAGACTGCAAAGTAAAGGTACCTGCAATCACATCTGCATCATTCCTGCCCTCTCTCTGAGCATACACCCTCGCTTGGCCTCCACCTTCAGGCTGAATAGCTACAACATGAGCTACCCCTCGGCCACCCTCCTCTCTCCTCTGAAAATTACCACGGCCGCGCCCACGACCTCTCTGCGGTGCAGCAACAACAGGAGCACGCACCTGCTCACCAGCCAACCTCGGACAATCTCGCCTGATGTGGTCTGCAGAACCAAAATTCCAGCACCCATTTCCACCAACATTACCAGCTGTCACAACAGGAGCTTGTGCCCCTCTCTCAGCACGAGGACAATCACGCTTCAAGTGACCACGGGAACCACAGATCCAACAAGCACTGGGATCGGCTCTAGCATTGCCTCCTCTAGCAGGTGCACCACCACCTCTCCTAGCTGAGGACTGATACTTCTGATCTCGTCCCCTCTTGTTCCGTCCACCACCGGAACTATACTCAGCAGCTCGCTTGCCAGCACCCTTAGCAGACAAACTCAGGTTCATCTCAACATCCTTTGCTCGGCCCACCAACACATCAAAATCAACATACTCGGTGGCCAACAAATACATCTTAACATCCGTCACAAGACCGTAACGAAACCTCTCGCACCTAGCCCTCTCATCAGGTATCAGCTCCGGTGCATACTGACTGAGCCGTACAAACTGTACCTCGTACTCAGCCACACTCATGCTCCCTTGGGTAAGAGACATGAATTCCCGCTTTTTCTCATCCAGATATCTCACTCCCAGATATCTTCTTTTAAACACATTCAGAAAGAATGTCCAGGTAACATCAGCTTCAGCCATTCCAGCAATGGTAGTCGTCCACCATGTATAAGCATCGTCCTGCAGCAAGGACACAACACAGCCCAGCTTTTGCACATCCGTGCAACTCATCTGACCCAAGATACGCTTGGTACTCTCCAGCCAAGCCTCAGAACTCTCAGCTGACAAACCTCTAAACTCAGTCCCTCCAAGACTGCGCAGACGCTCCAAAGGCAATCTGACTCCAGCATCTCCCTGATGCCCAGCTCCCTGAGCCCCAGCTACTGCTGCTCGAAAAGCACCCGCAATAGCTTGCACCAACATCGTCATGTCAGGCATAGCTTGCCCCTGACCAACCTCTGGTCCAGCAGCTCCAGCACCAGCATCCGCTGCAGCTTCAGCTCTCGCACCTCCAGCACCACCACCAGGCGGAGGAGGGGGTAACACAACACTATCAGCGTGCTCTTCATTCTCATTCTCGTTAGGAGCCGTAGCTCTCGCATTACCTCTTAACTCTCTACGTGGTGCCATACTTTTACCATGCAATCACAACACAAATAAAACAAAATCAGGCCCAGCAAGGTAAGCAATCCAAGTATTCAAGCTCAATTTCATTTCAAAACAACATCTTTCCTTTAGCTTTTGTTTGGCAATGGGTACCCTCAACATGCAACATCAAAGCATACACTCAACTGCATCAACATTTCGGACCACTGAACATGCTTTCAAACAACGAGCATTCATAGCATACATACTTCAATCATGCATACAAACATTCCCAATTACTCGAGAACTCAGCTCTGATACCACCAAATGTAACCCCCTTAACCCGGCCTAGACGGTTGACCCGAATTAAGAAAGTCACACGGGGAAAACCAAAGTCAACCCGAAAGTCAACCATGATTAACGACCCTTTTTTTTTCTTTTTAAACTTGTCTAGATGCACATTAAGCCTAATCGTGATCACACAAACATCATACCAAAAGATCACAAACATCAGAGATCAAACAGGGACTCAATTGAACAATTTACAACTTTGGGGACCAAATTGTAAATTCTGATAATTATAAGGACTTAATCCAAATTGAGGTTACCAACTTGAAATTAATCAGGTTTCATGCTTCTCTGTGAAATTTCAGCTCAAAAGGACTTCCCAAACTCATATAATTGCACAAACAAGATTCAGGACCAAAACGCAAACAATTCAAAACATATAACTGCCATTGTCAGCCCCCAACGGTCGACCGTTCCGAAACGGGAGACAGCCCGTTCCGAAACGCGGGGCCGTTCCGAAACAGGCTTAGCATGTTTCGAAACGGGGGTCTGGCAGAGGCTTTTCCGTTTCGGAACGACCCTTCCCGTTTCGGACGCCTGGGCACGATTAAGGCACCCGTTCCGAAACGGTAGGTGCTGTTCCGAAACACCCTGCCCAGATTACTCCAAAACACAACTTTTAACATGCAATTACACAACCAAACATGCTCCAAATGCTACCAAACTTTGCCAACATGCAATTCAACATATAAAGAACATAATAGCACTAACAATTCAACCAAACATCATCAAATGCAAAAAGCCCCAATTCTAATGGCATGCTTCCTACACAAGCTAGCTATTCAACACCAAACTTCCAAAACAAGCATATAAGGTTCCAATTCAAAAGCCAGCAAACACATCAACATTTAACATACTTAGGGAGTCTCCAACACCTCCCAAAACATACACATTGGTCCCCCATTGCCAAAACATACAAAAGCTAAATTGCACTTATAAAACCTTCATACTTTGAGCTTCACTTGAACTTGATTGCTTGCCCCTTCTTGCTGCCCTCAAGATACTCTAATGCTCTGCATTATTGAATTCATAAAACGTAGAGAGCGTAAGCAAAAGCTTAGTGAGGCATGCTCAATAAAAACAATTCAATAATGCAATTAAAACCATTTATAAATCATGCTTAAAATCAACCTTTGCACATGCTCAAAGCATACTTTAAAACAAGCAATCTCATGCTTCATATCATATATCAAAACAAGCATCTCATGCTTCTCACATACATAACATGTCATATTGGCTTAAGTGATACATTTCATTTCTTAAAACAAGTTCATCAACTTCCCAAGGACTTTTAAACACCTTGGCCATGGACTTTTAAACACCATGTAGTAACCCATCAAGGACTTTTAAACACCTTGATCCCAAGGACTTTTAAACACCTTGGCCATGGACTTTTAAACACCATGAAGTATCACATCAAGGACTTTTAAACACCTTGATCCCAAGGACTTTTAAACACCTTGGCCTATGGACTTTTAAACACCATAGAAAAGGATCACCTAAGGACTTTTAACCACCTTAGTGTCCACAACATGAACCATCCAAGGACTTTTAACCACCTTGATGTTCATAAGTAACAAGGCTCACTCAAGGACTTTTAACCACCTTAGTGACCTTAACGTTTTAAAACCTCACTTGCCAATATACATCATTTTCATCACTTACATCACTGTTTTTAAGCATAAAACCAAGCCATAATCATCATGCATTTCAAAGCCTTAAACCACATCATTTCAATGTACAAAAACAAGGAACTCCTACCTAGAGTTACCTTCAACATATGGCTTACATCAACAGCAAAAACCATGCTAAAACATGCTTCCAAAACAGTGTGTAAAACATGCAAATTATCATTTCGCATCACAACAAAATCATGGCCACCACTAGAGAGAAATTCCGAAAACTTACACTCGAGCTTAGCAAAGTTGTTTAGACTTAGACTAAGCTCCCAAGACATTGGTTTCAAAGCCGAAAACCCATTTTCACTCACCGATTCCACTTCGCCACTTGCCGAAGCACGAATTCAAGCTTCCGGATCAACAACTCTTGGATCCAAAGATGCCTCCCCTGATCAAACACATTAAAGCAGAGGTTTAATGCATCATCAAGCATCAAAAGCTTCAATGAAAGCACTCAAACTCGCTGCTCTCACACAACCTCCATTTTCGGCCACCAAACACAACCGAAAATGCATTCAAACCACTTCTAAACAAAGCCCAGCCATAAACCAGCAAAACCTAACATCCATCATCACCATATAACATCTAAAAACAACCTAATAACATCCTTATACCTCCAGCAACAACAGATCCACAAGATCACCACAAAAACATCCAAGAAACTTAAGCTAAACTTAGGAAACACAACCTATCCGGGATTGCATCAATCAAAACTCATTTCCTTATCAATTTAGAGTTCATTTATCATCAAAAACACATCTTAAATCACAGATCAATCAGATCTAACGAAAATCATGAAAAACCATCAAATCTTGCATTATAAGCCAAGATACAATTCCAAACTCAAAAGCCTTTAATTAAACATCAATCAAGAGTTGATAACTTGGGAATTTCAGTAAAGAACTGATAGTTTAGAGAAGGACGTTCTTACCTCCAAACTTGTGATTCTCCACTTTTTGGAATGAAAATCCTTGAAGAATCAAGAAGCAATTGAAGAGGTTTTGAAGATACAATGATTTGCAATCAAATGAGAGTTGAATGGAGGGATTTAGGTGAGAAAAACAGAAACAAAACTCTGGAAATGGAGTGTTTGGGTTGAGAGAAAAAGAGAGAAAGAAAATGAGAAGTTAGTTGAGAAAATGCCAAATAAATTTTCCCTCCACTTCTAATATGTTCTAAAATCAGATTATAACCCAAAATATCTTAGAAAAATCTGGAGAAATCATCTTTGGATTAATAGCTCCTTAAAGATTCAAAGTTTCAACTCTTTATAAAACAGCCACCAAACTTGCGAAATTTACATTTTGGTCACTAACCAAAATATCAACCTTCCAAAACTCATTTTCCAAAATTGATTTCACAGTTCACCTAATTATATTAAAAGATGATTTTAGAACATTTTTCCATATTTTTAATGCATCCCGAACTAGGCTTTCCTAATTTTACCTCTTAAGATTCGAACAGGACTTTGACCAAACCGGTCAACGCCCAAAACTTCTAAGCCCAAAACCGGGGCGTTACAACTCTCCCCCCCTTAAGAAATTTCGTCCTCGAAATTTACCTGAAGGAAAGAGATAAGGAAACTGCTTCAGCATGTCTTCCTTCCGCTCCCACGTGGCTTCCTCAACACCGCGATGCTTCCACAGCACCTTCACCAACTCAATGGTCTTGCCACGAAGAACCTTGCTATCCGAATCCAGAACCTTCACCGGTTCCTCATCAAAGGTCAAATCCGGATTCAATTCCACTTCCTCCACAGGCATCACATGCGAAGGATCAGATCTATACTTCCGGAGCATAGAAACATGAAACACATCATGAATCTTCTCCAACTCCTGAGGTAACCTCAACCGATATGCAACAGGACCCACACGCTCAACCACCTCATATGGTCCAATGTATCTAGGGCTCAACTTACCCTTTCGGCCAAACCGCATCACCTTCTTCCAAGGCGAAACCTTCAAGAACACACGGTCACCCACCGCATACTCTATCTCCTTACGCTTCAAATCCGCGTAAGACTTCTGCCGATCAGAAGCAGCCTTTAACCGCTCACAAATGAGCTTCACCTTCTCTGTTGTCCCTTTCAACAAAGCCGGCATCGAAACCAACTTTTGACCAGTTTCAGCCCAACAAAGAGGAGTCCTACACTTCCTCCCGTACAAAGCCTCATAAGGTGCCATCTGTATACTCGCCTGATAACTGTTGTTATAAGCAAACTCAACCAAAGGCAGATGCTTCTCCCAAGAACCTTGGAACTCAATCACGCAGCACCTCAACATATCCTCCAAAATCTGAATAACTCGCTCAGACTGACCATCCGACTGCGGATGATAGGATGTACTGAAATGCAACCTTGTACCCAGAGCTTGATGCAAACACTGCCAAAACCGCGATGTGAACCTCGGATCCCTATCCGATACAATCGACTTAGGCACACCATGCAGCCTCACAACCTCAGCAATGTACAGCTCTGCCAGCTTATCCAACGAGAACGTAGTATGCACAGGCAAGAAATGTGCACACTTCGTCAGACGATCCACAATCACCCAGACCGAATTCTTCTTTGATGGAGACAAAGGTAAACCAGATACAAAATCCATGGTAACCCTCTCCCACTTCCATTCAGGGATTTTCAACGGTTGCAACAAACCAGAAGGAAACTGATGCTCAGCCTTAACTCGCTGACACACCAAACACTTGCTCACGAACTCCGCAACGTCCTTCTTCAAACCAACCCAATAGTACTCATCACGAAGATCACGATACATCTTAGTACTACCAGGGTGCATAGCAAAAGGACTACTATGACCTTCAGTCAGAATAGCACGCCTCAACTCAGCATCATTGGGCACTACTATCCGACTCCCAAAACACAGCACACCATCATCATTGAAACAGAAATCCGAAGGTCTACCCTCCGCGATATCCTGAACATGAGACACCAAGGAATCATCCAACAACTGCTTATCCTTGATCAACTGAACCAAAGATGGCTTCACTTGCAACTCAGCCACAAGACCACCATCACGCGATATGCTCAAGCTAGCATACATCGCCCTCAGCTCAACAGCTACCTTCCTACTCAAGGCATCAGCAACAACATTAGCTTTTCCAGGATGATACTCAATCGTCAGATCATAATCCTTGAGCAACTCCAACCAACGCTGAGCAAGTGTAACGTGCCCAATTACACCTTTTTCTCCAAAAGACCAAACCTAAGCGCTTGGACCCTGTGCCCGAAGTCAAAAAATCCAAGGAAACCAATCCTTGAAACAGTCGAACAACCTGCCAAATCACGTGATTTAAGGAAATTTTTCCAGCTTTATAGGGTGCATTGATTTTCGTGCTAAAGCTGTCTTTTTCTCTCACCCAGAACCTTACCGCTTTTTCCCGATTTCTCACCGGTGTAACGTCGACCGCCGTGGTTCTCATGAATGTAGCGTCTACGAACGTTGCCGGCTGGAACCAAAAATACGACCCCATCCAAACGTTCTCCGCCGCTACGCAAACTAAGCATGAAGAAGACAGAGGGACGACAAGACTTTGTGACAGCGCCACCGATGAACCCATAATCATCTCCTCCACGTAACTTATGACGGTAAACCATCCCTGAAAAAAGTGATCCCACAACCTATTCTCCATACCCAACCTGTTAAGTGGCGCTTCAACCAAAAGCGAAAAATGGCGTCGTTCTCGCCACAGCTTAAAAAAAAGGGGGCTAACCACAGAGCAAAGCATGTCCTTGCACGCCACCGGCGGCGGTCGAGAACGGCAACTCTTGCTAAGCCATGGCGCCGACCGGAGCCTAAAACCTGAGCAAAACTTGTTCTGTCGTGTCCACGGCACACCCCACGAGAGCCCCCCTCCTGAAGACTGGACCAAGCCACCAGTCGGCGTCGTCCACCATAACACCGGCCACCGACGAGCTTTGGAAGGGGAGTGCCACCTTCGCACAGCATCGAACCAGTAGAACAGAGCGGACGGATCACATCACCATCTGAGGGTCGAGAGCTTCAGAGAAGAGTGAGCCCCGGAAGGCGCGTGGGGCGCGTTCATTTCAGACGGTTTTGCAAATGAATTGTAATGGACTTTACTAAATCAACATCTTAAAATAGGATAATAAATGTACTATAATATTTGATGGTTCAAATAGAGGGCTTCAGGTCGAAATTTGAGAAAATGGACCGTGGAATCAAAATTAGGAGGTCAAAATTAGCTAAGAAGGGGAAACAGGTCAAAATCAACGTACAACTATCAAAGTCAATGGCCAGGTCAACGGGCAAGTTAAAGGCTCAACTATACTCAAATTGGCTTAGCTTGGTTCAGTTAACAAACAATGGTTTGAGTCTGATTCAATGCTGGGTTGGGGTTAGTTTGTGGATTCGGTTCGAGCACATGTTTGGGTTATCATATTTTGGGCTCTCAGTTTGGGACTTTCTCTTAGTCATGGTCTGGACTCAAAGAGTTTCATAATAGAACGAGCCACTAGGCCCAACCTATTAGGGTTCTAACATTTTCCAGCTTTAGAATTAGGGTTCTAAACCTTCACCCTTGGCGACGCGATTAAAGGTGGAAAACATGAGCGGCACGTGGGATGCACGAAGGAAATTCAACAAACAAAGTTGAGTATCAATTAGGCAAAAAGAGTACCAATATCAATGAGGCTACCATATATTGTTTTTTTGTTTTAAGTTACTGCATATTATCCTCCTACAATGGGAACTAGTAGAGTCGAAGCCATTATAGTCCCCCCGCCCAACTAAACTCTACTAAGGCATGTCTTGTTTAAGTCTTTTAGTAACATGAGAGGAAGAACCGAAATAAGCATGTGTATAATGCTCAGTGTAGCGCATGAAAGGATAAACAAACAGATTCAAAGTAAAGGTCATGACAACAAACATATCAAACATCAAGAGTTCAACAAGAATAAAATACAATCTAGTAAGCCCCAACTACCCATTCATCCACTTATCATCAAATGGGTCAGGTTCCCTATAATCGTGAAGACTTGTACACTATCAAGATGCATAATTATCCATAGAATCGCCATAATCAGGATGTAGAATTATCCATAAAATCGTCTAAAATCAAGATGCAAAATTATCCCTTAAAAGGAGAACTGACAAGGCTTTCTACTACAAACCAAACCCAATGCAAATACAAGATTTATGATGTATACATGTTATAGCAATATCAAGTGTTATTCATTATAGAGTCCATACAGATTTCAGAAATGTTTAGGATCCATATTCATAATTATTAAACATGACATGGTTGTTTAATCATACAAAGCATGCATACTTCAAAATATAACTAGAGATCATACTTGACAACCAAAACATACAAAATGTCACACTCAGGTGATCCAATATCATAAATCAAGAACCATACATGAAAAAAGATCATGATCATTTATTACAAACATAAGACATAATATAACAATGGTATGAGGAACACGCCTCTTGCAAACAAATCCCAAAACATGTTGTCGACACTTCCCACAACCAATTGTACTCGGTCCAACAGTAAAGGAACAAACAAGTCAGTAAGAACTATGTTAGTATTAAATAATTGATTCCTTAATGCAATTTTTTTAATTGAAGCTAACTCTCTTACATGTAACTCTTGGTGTATGTGACGTATCTGGCCCTATTGGAGTTTAAACTAGAGAGTCACAATCTCCTTCATGGTAAAACAATGTTACTAGTACTATAAAAAAATCACCAAATTCAACTAGGATAAATGTACTATAATATTTGAAGACTTAAATGTAGGGTTTCAAGTCAGAATTTGGTAAAAAGGAATTGTAAATTCAGAATCAAAAGGATGAACTTAGCTAGAAAAGATCAAAGGGTCCAAATCAACGGTAAATAATCAGGTCAAAGTCTTGGCTCAGATCGGATCGGCTTGGCTAAATCAATAGTCAATGGTTTAGGTCAGGTCATATCGTGGATTCAATTTTAGATTGGGTTATGTTCGTGGAATTAATATGAGCATATGTTCAGGTCATCTCATTTTAGGCTCTTGGTTTGGGCCTTAAAAACTCTTGGAAGTCTTACTACAATGGAAGTTTGAGATTATGAAAGTTAGAAGACAAAGAGTATGAATAGAGAGAAAATGAAGAAACTATTAAAGGGGTGATTATCTAGCCACTCTTTTCATGTCAACCCCATTTAAAATTAAAGTGTCAGAAAGTATATTAGAAATAGGTAATTTGCCCCATAATTCCTTTCATTTCAATCATCTTTCACTTTAAAACTTATAATGCCTAACAATTTTAAATTAAGCCCAATCGTATCCACCATGTTCTTATTGTCACGGACCAACTTATCGCGACCGTGCCAGCCGCACCCATAGGTGCTGACCTTAGCACCCCACGTCCTTCACCCAACCGAGGGACCCGAGTTGTTGCTAACACCACACACAAAGGGGCCATGCACAACGCCCTTTGTGGTGTCCGCAGCCTAGTGAACCGAGCTGGGCCACTTCCAGCGCACCATGGGGCCTTGCCAAGCACCCCATGTGCTACCCACGAGACTTGGACCCGAGGGAGCCCAACACACGCACCCGAGGGGGCCTTGCTATGCACCCTCCATGCCGCCCAAGCCATGGAGCCCGAGCCCGCACCCGACGTGCGCACCAAGGAGGCCGAGTCCGCACACGAGGGGGCCTTGCCATACACCCTCCATGCCGCCCAAACCATAGAGCCCGAGCCCGCACCCGACGTGCACGCCAAGGAGGCCGAGTCTACACCCAAGGTGCACACCAAGAGGCTTAGGGGATGCCCATCCGAGTTGCCCATACCCCTAGGGCCCGACTTAGCACCCAACATGCTAAAGAGGGAGTTTTGGACACCATATCCGGGCCATGCCAAGCCCAATCCGCCCAAGTATCCAAGACCCAAGCCAAGGTGTTATCTTTTGACCAACACTCATGGAAAGATATCATCCATGGAGCCTATTCGAGGAAAGCTTTCATCCTTGGAGCCACATTTGAGGAAACAAGCCAATGACACCAAGACAATGATGTCATTGGGCACTTATTTTAGGCAACTATGTATTTGAGTGACAAGCTTTCCTTAGTTAGGAGATTCTCTTTGTAAGACTCATCCATAGCCATTGGATTGAGGCATTCGTAGCCATTAGATCGAGGGGGCCAAGGCTATAAATATAGCCTTCCTCCACCCTTTGTAATTACTCCACATTTGCTTCATTTCTCCTTTCTTTGTTTATTAATAAGAGAAGGCATCGAGTACTCTTTTCTCCTCGTCTAGGCTTAGGAGGAGTTTTTAACGAGGCTCTTTGCTTATAAAACCCCTTGTCTCTTTTATCTTGCCTTGCCTAGCCATCACCATCATTTTCCAAAAGCTTCCGCACACCAAGTTCTAAGCGCCTCAGCTTAGATATTCGAAGGCTGACTTAGTCCTTGACTTAAGATCGACGACTAAGGTCGCACGGGTTGGCGAGTCAGAACCTAGCCCCGTGACAAGTGGTATCAGAGCAAGTTCCGCTCCGTACGAGTCGAGATGGCACAAGAAAGAAGGAAGATCGTTGCGACAAAGATGAACGTGGAGTCACCAGGCGTCTCGTTTAAAAGAGAGGTGAGAAAATCTGAGTTTTGTGATATTCTTAGTACAAAACCGTTGTTTTGTTTTCGTTGCAGAGAATATCACGACGACTGCCCAAAAAGGAGGCCGTCAAAATGCTGGAGGTGTGGAGAGCCACACGAGTCTTTCCGATGTCCGCACAGAACCAAGCAGTCCAAGGTACAGGACGAGCCCGACGAGATCGAGGCTTTGAAGCTTGATTCGAGGTGCAAAGTGCTACCAGTGAGTATGGTAGAGGCGTTCGAGGAGCAAGACTTGCCCGATGAGACCGAGGCCATGAAGCTTGCTTCTTTGTTCGGGGAATCACCAATGAGTATGGTGGTTGGGGCGTCAAACTTCAAGACTGAAGCTTTGATGAGGGAAAGGTTGCCAAGGTGCAACGAGTCCACACAACCGTGGGAGAAGCCCGGTTACGTGGAGTATTCCAGCGACGATGACGCGCATGGGTCAATTTTGGGTTCAAGTCAAGTCGAGAGCGACTATGAGGAAGAGGAGCCTATGTTTATAGACATAGTGTTTCCCGATGCAACGCTAAGTGCACCAGCAGATCCAAGTGCATCTGCAATGCTCGTATCCGAGCGAGTTGCCGAGTGGTTAAACCTTCAGGTTGAGAAGGTAAAAGAACTAGTTGCGACAGTCAACTTCAGAGACAAGCCAGTTATGGGAATCGCAAAGGATGTGTACCATCAAATTGGCGATTTTCGAGGCACAACAAACATCGAGGTAATATCTTACCATTCCCTTGGTGAACATGAAGTCATTATTGGTTTATCTTGTTTGGAACAAATTAATGCGCTTGTCTTGTCAGAAAACGAGGAAAGGTGTGTTGCAGATCCACACCAACAAGGCGTTGAGTCGTTGAGCCACGATGAGGGAGACAAGACCAAGGCATCACCAAGCATCCACGAAGGAATGCATGAGTCCGAGACATCCAATGACGATGAAGCCATGTAAGAGTCCATGGAAGTCCCCGAGACAAAGCGACGAGTCTTTGAAGAGATCAAAGATGAGAAGCCTTTGGAGTTGCCAAAGACTTCGCCACCGAGGAGCAAGGTGGTTCGTGAGATGGAGTACCCATCCGAAGCGGATCAAGTTGCCGATGGAGAGGGGCTAGCAATTTTCCTTGAGGAGTTGCAATCCGAGTTCGACGAGTGGTCGAATTCCATGGACGAGTGGCATGAGTCCATGAAACTGAGCCAAAGCACCGTGATGCCCAAGCCCATTGATGAGGGGCCAAACCATGCCAACAACACTTGTCTTGGGTATCGACAAGGCAAAGTGGATCGAGCCGAAAAGGACCTTGAGTCCGAGGTAAGTGATTCTTTATTTAAAGAATCCATTATAACCCATGATTATTTGGATTTTTGTAGGATGCCTACAAGTTTGAGCGAGGATCCAAATCAAGACATGGGGCAAGCAGCTATCCTAGTCAAGCCGTACGACAAGGATAACGAAGAGTCGAGCGACGAGGTGGTTGGACCAAGCCAAGAGTCTCCAACCCATCAAGCCGAGGGAGAAGTACTAAAGAGCACCAAAGGGGGCCTATACCACGACCCCACCACCATCACTTGCCTTGAGTATCGACAAGGCATAGTGAAACCAACCGAGAAGGACATTGTGTCCGGGGTAAGTAAGCCGAATTCTTGCGAAAATTCGAGTCTAACTTACTCTTTTTCTAACAACAGGTTGCTTACGAGGCCAAGCGAGGAACCGAGTGACGAAGTAGTTGGAACAAGCCGAGAGCCTCCAACATTCATTCAAACCGAGGGACAAGTGCTAGAGAGCACCGAAGTGGGGATATTACAAGACCCCGCCACCATCACTTGCCTTGAGTATCGACAAGGCGTAGTGAAGCCACCCGACAAGGACTTCGTGTCCGAGGTAAGCGAGCCATGTTTTTATGATAATTTAAGTCTAACTTGCTCTAGTTTTGTCCACAGGCCGCCGATGCGATCGAACGAGGGACCGAGTCGAGCCAAGGAGCAAGTAGGCGAGATAGCCTACAAGGTGGGGTTGCCACCGGAAAGCCGAGTGGACATTGCTTGCATACCTGAGCCATGGTACGAAGAGTGGTGCAAGATGATCCACACATGGAGTGGAACGAGCCAAGCACAAAGCAAGGCGAACGTCTCCTATGAGATGGAGGCACCAACCATCGAGACAGGCCAAGCGTTAAGGCACAAAGGCTTTGTACTTTGGAGGATCATCCCAAAGCCGAGGGTGATCATGAACTTGCCAAGGAGTGGCAACAGTTCGAGAACAAGACAGATCGAGAGTTTGCCAAGGAGTGGCAACCGTTCGAGACGGATCGAGATTCAAGGCATGAGAGCCTTGCCCTTTGCACGAGAGTTCCCCTAGCCAAACATGGAACATAACGACGAGCTAAGTCCGTTCGAGGACAAGTCGACCGAGACTCTTCAATGCCTATCGACGAGGGCGTCGATAGATTCAGTGGGGGAGAATGTCATAGACCAACTTTTCACGACCGTGCCAGCCGCACCCATAGGTGCTGACCTTAGCACCCTACGGCCTTCACCCAACCGAGGGACCCAAGTTGTTGCCAACGCCACACACAAAGGGGCCATGCACAACGCCCTTTGTGGTGTCCGCAGCCTAGTGAACCGAGCTGGGCCACTTCCAGCGCACCATGGGGCCTTGCCAAGCACCCCATGTGCTGCCCACGAGACTTGGACCCGAGGGATCCCAACACACGCACTCGAGGGGGCCTTTCCATGCACCCTCCATGCCGCCCAAGCCATGGAGCCCGAGCCCGCACCCGACGTGCGCACCAAGTAGGTCGAGTCTGCACACGAGGGGGCCTTGCCATACACCCTCCATGCCGCCCAAACCATGGAGCCTGAGCCCGCACCCAACGTGCACGCCAAGGAGGCCGAGTCTGCACCCGAGGTGCACACCTAGAGGCCTAGGGGATGCCCATCCGAGTTGCCCACACCCCTAGGGCCTGACTTAGCACCCAACATGCTAAAGAGGGTTTTTGGACACAAGATCCGGGCCATGCCAAGCCCAATCCGCCCAAGTATCCAAGACCCAAGCCAAGGTGTTATCTTTTGACCAACACTCATGGAAAGATATCATCCATGGAGCCTATTCGAGGAAAGCTTTCATCCTTGGAGCCACATTTGAGGAAACAAGCCAATGACACCAAGACAATGATGTCATTGGGCACTTATTTTAGGCAACTATGTATTTGAGTGACAAGCTTTCCTTAGTTAGGAGATTCTCTTTGTAAGACTCATCCATAGCCATTGGATTGAGGCATTCGTAGCCATTAGATCGAGGGGGCCAAGGCTATAAATATAGCCTTCCTCCACCCTTTGTAATTACTCCACATTTGCTTCATTTCTCCTTTCTTTGTTTATTAATAAGAGAAGGCATCGAGTACTCTTTTCTCCTCGTCTAGGCTTAGGAGGAGTTTTTAACGAGGCTCTTTGCTTATAAAACCCATTGTCTCTTTTATCTTGCCTTGCCTAGCCATCACCATCATTTTCCAAAAGCTTCCGCACACCAAGTTCTAAGCGCCTCAGCTTAGATATTCGAAGGTTGACTTAGTCCTCGACTTAAGATCGACGACTAAGGCCGCACGGGTTGACGAGTCAGAACCTAGCCTCGTGACATTATGTTAGCCCCATTACTCAATACGTTACTGGTTTAACTATCTTAACCTCGAGTCAATGCTCAACCTTTAAAAGATCCTCTAACCCTTTTCTTTGCCAACTCTCTACTCTAATTTTAAATATTTTCTTGTTGTAGCATTTGACCCCCACTCTTTTGTTTCTTCTCTTCTTCCTTTCTCTCATCCTTCTCCTTTTTTACTTCCACTTTCCTCTATTTAATTGTGATTTTGGTGCTCCGATGCACCCATTTTTGGACAACTTGTTGGGTCTCTTTTTCGACATTCTAAGGCCTAGTCGGGCCCTCATTTGTGTGGTAGGAGCGTGAAAAGTGGGTGTGAATGAGTGTTCTGTCAAACTTCCATTTTTCTCTTCCCTTTTATCATTTTCTACCCATTTTGTATTCTTGGACCCCTATTTTTCCAAGTTTTGGCTTTGATCAAAAGGGATTTTGGATCTAGCTTTTCAGTCGACGGTTGACTAATAGACTTGGCTCTGACTCTGCATCTTTCTCTTTGACCCATCTACATCGGTAACTTCATATATGAACATGATAGCTTTGATGGTCAGTCTTGCTGTATTTTTCCAACTGTCTTATGCTTTTGTGACCCTAAAAGATTTCATATATATCCATGATCCTTTTACCATATTTTATTTATCTATTGTATTGTTATCATTTTTGTGATTCAATGAAACTGACTTACCGTTAAAAAAAAGGATCCAGCTATTTGTGTCCTCTAACTCTTATTCCATTCAAATCTAGGATAAACTATCTATTTGGTACCTTATTTATATTTGTGTTTTTTTTATCACACAATTATAGTTTTTGGAAAAATGATATGTAACACCCTGATTTTGGGCTTAGGAGTTAACCGAGTTTGGCTAGACGGTTCGGGCGAACCAGTCTAGACAATTTAGACCAGTTTTAGGAATAAATTTATTTAAAATGTTTTTGAGCAAAATAAAATGTGGGAAATATTCTAAAAATTCTAAAATAATATTTTGAAGGGTTTGGAAAGTTCAATTTGATAAAATTTGACTGATTTAATTGACATTTTGAAAATAGTGACTAAATCATAAAAAAATGCAAAATACGTTTTAATGACTGAATTACAGTAATTAAGCCCTTCCACATTATTATCTTTTCCCCGTGAGATAAACAATTTTTCATCTTCTCAAAACGGTCACTGAATTTTCAAGTTTTAGCCTCTACTTGTTAAATATTCTCAATTTGGTCATTGTTTCAAAATCTTCCTTTAAATATGATTTCTAACTATTTTAATTAAACTCTTTCCATTACGTTTTAAAAAATATAATAAAAGCATAATAAAAGCATTGTCTTATCAAACAGAAATGACGGGTTAGCACCAGGAATGTTGGCGGTGATTAAAGATCATTTTCCGAATGGTAAGACCGTTAAAATAGAATCATATTCAGAAATTGACAAATAAAATGAATTTTACTTGAACTTGAAAATTCCGACATTAAAAACATTTTGCAATCGGCTAGGTACCAATTTTTGGGCGCTGTGGAGGTGCTAACCCTTCCCCACGCGTAACCGACTCCCGAACATGTTTTTGTGTTTTTTGCACACCAAAACCGTTGTAACGCAAGGCAGACATGCTGAGGCAATTCCCGCAAATTTTTCCTTCAGGTAAAATTTCGAGGACGGAATTTCCTAAGTGGGGGAGAGTTGTAACGCCCCAATTTTGGGCTAAGATGTTTTGGCGAGTCGGGTTGGGCCGGTGGAACCAGTGACGGTTGTTCGAACCTTTTAAAAGGTGGTTTAGGGAGATCGAGGTTCGGGATAGGATAAAAATTCCTAAAATCCTTTAAAATGATTTTTAAGAGGTTGGCCAAATCAATTTTACAAAATGGATTTTCTAAAGTGTACATTTTTGGAAGTGACCTAAATGTAAAGATTTAAAAGTTGAAAAAATGTGTTTTTCAAGAATAGTCAAAATCTTAGAATCTTTAGGGAGCTACTTGGAAATTATGCCTTTTCCCTAATTTGACATGTTTTTTAAATGTTATTAAAAATTAAAAAATGCTTTTATTTAGGTTTAATTAAAAAGTTAGTTAATCGGTTAATGAAACTTTTGACGAGCTTTTCATTCCTCTTTTTCACTTCAGCCAAACGCTTCTCATTTTCTCTCAAATCTCCAGATTTTCTTTTCTCTCAAATCCTCTTTGGATTTCTATTATTTCTCCATTGATTTCTTCCATTTTCCTTCAAGTTTCTTCAAGATAATATTGCAAAATTAGAGGAGAAGCAATGATTAGAGGTAATTTTCGTGCTATCCCTCTAATCTAAGTTATTTAATGAAATTCCAAAGATATTTGACTATTTAATACTGATTTTGATTGAGGTTTTGTGTTTAGATTGATAAACTCTTGAAATCTTGATGAAAAATTGGTTTAAAATTTGATTTTCGGACTTTGATTGATTTGGATGGCTTGAGATTGTTTCTAAGTGAGTTTTGGAAGGTTTTTGGTGTTGAAGTGGAGTCTTTATCATATAGATCATGAAATCCTTGAGATCCTTTGTTTTTAAAGTGTTTTTCGGTGAGTTTTTGAGGTGATCTTGAGGAATTCGAGTTGCTAGAGGTATAAGAATGGTTTTAAATTGTTTTTGGATGTTGATTAATGCTTAGAATATGTTGGATGAGTTGGGTAATGGCTGGGCTGAGGTTTGAGGTCAATCGAATAAGTTTTTAGTTGTTTCGGATGGGTGTTTTGATGCTTTAGAGCAGGGCTACGAGATTTCTTGTGTGTGCTGGAGTTTTGGATGCATTTTAATGTATTGAACCTCTATTTTGATGTGTTGAAAATAAGGGATAATATTCCCGAATCAAACGAAGTGATTTTGGAGGCCTCAGACGTTCGATAGTTGCATTGGCAAGCGTGGTTTCGCAAGTTGGTGAGTGGAACTTGGTTTTCCAGCGTGGAAATGTTTTAGAAAAGGTTTGGGGAACTTAGTAAGAGCTTGAAACGCTTTACTATGTTCGGAAGTAAGTAAAGTGAAATTCTCTCTCGGGTTGTGCTAGTATTGAACCTTTGATTGCAGTTGATTTTAATTGCATTTACCTATTGTTTTAAAGCATGTTTTGAATATGTGAAATGAGGTTGATAATGCCATGTGGTTTAAGGATGCACTAGGTAAGTGATCCTTGTATGCATGTGTTGATGCATGAGGTTTGAAGCATGGTTTAATTCTTGATTTATGTCTTATCATGAATGCTTTGTAAAAATAGTGATGTATGCATATGATATGGATTATATTGGCAAGTGATGTTGTATAAAATGTTCTATAAATGAAATCAGATATAGTTAGCCTACTATAGGATTTAGTGCGCTATAAACAAGTCGCCTTGGATGTTGAGGGGTTGTGATTGTACCGAATACTCCATCCAAGTAACCTAACGATTGAGGATTGTTTAGGGTTGCAACGGTTGATGGTAGCTCCCGAGTGCGAACCTTGTGTGTGTCCCATCTCTCGTTAGTAGATTATACATCTACCGATGAGTGGTGTTGAGGGGCTGTGATTGTAACGAATACTCCACCACGGGTGTCACAACGATGGAGGGCCGCTCTCGTGTGTGAACCTTGAAATGACGGTAGAGTGTATGAAGGGTGTGAGACAACCCTTGGTAATCCGTGTATCCGATATAATGTTTTGAGATTGTTGTTTATCACTTGTGAGCCAATATAATGAAATGAAACATTATGGAGAATGTTGTTAATGCATAATTTGAAAGATGCATGTTTTGGTTTAAGCTTAGCATAAAGGTGATTATGCTTGGAAGGCTTGTATTATGAGTAGCAATGGTTTAATTGCTGGGTTTATACGTATCATGCGACATGATGTTCATTACAATGGTTTTGAGGTTAAAGTGCGTGTTTTGTCAAAGGAAGCTTCATGGTTTTGGAAAGAGTGAAAAACAATTTTGTGCATTGATGATGTTTTCGGTTTGAGCAATCCTCTCTAAGCTTGCATGCTTATGCTCTCTTTGTTTATAAATGCAGTCAATTTAAGCTTTAGAGGCAGCACTTGCAAGGGGATCGATGGAAGACTTTGATTGAAGGTATACCTTGGTTTTGGAACTAGTGTAATGAAGGAAATGGGGCGTCCGATGTTATAAATGTTGGTTGCTTTAGTGTTTTCTATGTTTGTGCAAGTATGATATGTGTATTTAGTTGTGTGACTGACCTTTAAACTTTGGTTTATGCTTGAGTATGCAATTTAGCCTTTTTGTGCTTTTAACTTCTAGGAAGCATGCCTTTAGTGCCGTAGCTTGTGAGAATGATGCTATGATGATGCTTGTGCTTCGTATATGTGGTCATTAATGTGTATTTCAGTTGTATGTATGTTAGGGCATGTGTCGGGATGGTTTCAGAGGGCGTAAAGTGAATTAAACCTACTTTTTGGAAAATTGCAGGCCCAGGCGTTTCAGAACGCCCTAACCTGTTTCGGAACGGTGACCTGTAATGGCCTTGGAGTTTCAGAACGGTGAGGCTCGTTCTGGAACATTTTGCTTCAGTGAACCATCATACTGAAACGTGTCCCTATGGGTTTTGAAACGAACCCGCGTATCGAAACGGTCAGCCATGTTTTGAAACGGCCGTTCCGATATGATGCACTATGTTCCGGAACACTTGACCGTTGGGTCTGTATTTGTATTGTCCTGAGTTCTGTTTCTTGCATTTTGGTCCATGTTTTTCCTTGCATGCAATTGAGTGAGTTGCAAATGTCTTTTTGAGCTGAAATATCACAGGGAAGTATGTAATGAAACTAATTGAAGTTTGGTAACTTGAATTTGGTGAAAGCCCTCCTAATTTATCAAATTTACAAAATGGTCCTTAATCCTTAATCGATTTTAATTATTTGGCAATCGTGTTGATTTTGAATCCGCTGCTTCTGTACGTACACTTAGGAACCTAAGATGCATCTAAACAAGATAAAAAGAAAAAAGGTTGTTTATTGAGGTAAAGTTTCTCGGTTTACTTAAATAATCCCTGTGTGATCCGTTCGGTTCGGTCTATCGGCCAGGCCGGGTCGAGGGGGTTACATTTGGTGGTATCAGAGCCAGGTTTCGAAAGGTTGGGATGATGGTAAGTTGTTGGTAAGTGAATTGCGATATGGGTATGTGTTTTGGTGATATTTGCTTTGTCTGGTGAATGTTTAAGCATGCTTATGTTGAATGTGTGATAGTGATGCTATACATGATGAATGAGTATGGATGTGAGTTGTTTTATGATGTTGACTGGGCTGAATCTCGATGCTTAAGTTGTATGATGGTTGAGATATGCATGTAGTATGCTTTGTGCTATGCTGGGGGGAAATTGGGATGTCCATTGCCTTATTACCTAGTGAAATGTTTTAAGTTGAAATCAAAGTCTTGGATCCTTGCTTGGAGCTGGCCTGAGCAATTTTTTTTCTTGTTTTGTAAGTTGTTATCATGCATTCAAAATAATAGCATAATAACCGAGGAGAGAGTAGCGATCTGGTATGATTGATGTTGCCTTTGGGCAAGGAATAAAGGAGTGTGTAAAGTCTCTTGGGGGCTAGACGCCTCGATGTGCCTATGTAAGTGCAATCTGTGTTGGTTGGGTAAGTGTTGGATTGTATGGCGTCATGTATATAGGCGATGTTTAGAGCTTGTAAAGCTGCTGATGCTAAGGTGCATGTGACTGCACTAGTTGATGGATGTTGTGAGCTGCGATTAGCGCTTACGCAAGTCGAGTAGAAGTTGAGCTCGAAGGTTGGAACCGGAGGTATCCAGGGAGTGGATGATCTGTATGAATAAGACTGTGGAATAAATGGAGTGTAGTGATGCCTATAGTGTAGAGATGAGTTGTATCTCGATTATATAGAGATGTGTTTAGTTGGTGGACAACTGTGGTTGTGGGCTTAGAACCTAATGTTGTGTTCTAAGAGTTCTTTGGAACTGTTTTAAAGGATAAGTATCTGGGGATTAGATACTTGGATGTTGAGAAATGTGAATTTGTGGTTTGGGTTCGAAAATTGTAAGTTGTGGTTGAGTTAAGGTACAAATTGTTTAGTTGAGCATGTGTGCTTCTGAATTGGAAGTGGATATTAGACATCGTTGTGTTGGAACCTTTATGGATTGATGCATGTTGATGAGCCATAATTGTTGATTTACTAGCTACATTGTTTTTGACGTGTTGGTAACACGGGCGAGGTATTTTAGCGGAACCTGAGTTTAATAGTTCGTGCGCGAGGTTCAAGCGTTAGGAAGTGAGTTGTGAACTCTAGTTTAGTGGTAGTCAGTGTACGAATGGTCATGTTTTAAGAGTACCGCCTCGGTTGAGGCGAGGCTGTAGTACCATTGGACGTGTGGTTCACAGGAGCACGTGAGAAGGGATTACCCTCGTGCGATTCGTGAGGTGCATGATTTTGTGGAGGAAGCTAATTCGTGTTGGAACTGTGGGTCCGCTGACCACATGAGGCTTGAGTAATGTTTGGTACCTATTAAGTAGGTGGATCATATGACCAAGTTAGGCGAGCTTGTCCGCGTTTGATCTGTGGGGTATAGCTTTTCACGCCTGTTGTTGTAAGTTGCTTTGGATGTTGTAACTCGAATGTTCGCTTCGGAGGTGTTAGATGTGGGAGTGTGAGTAACTAGTTTCTTTGGTGAAACTGTTGTTACAAGGAAAACAATATGAGAGATGTCCTTTATCTGTTCAAGGTCATGTGTTTCAGTTTATTTGATGGAAATACCGTTTTATGGTTTGGTGTGATTCTTGGAATGAACTTGTTGGTTAAGCATCGATCTGTGTTGAATTTTGATGTTAAGCGAGTCGCTTTGAAGCTTGCAGGTGATTACGAGGTAGTAATCGTAGGCGAGAACGTGAGGTTCTTGTCCAACGTAATTTCAGCTCTTGAAGCAAGCCAGATGTTGGAATTAGGATGTGAAGCTTTCTTAGCGTATGTGGTGAATCCTGGTATGAAGGAAGTGCGGATGCAGGATATATGAACTATATGTGAGTACTGAGTATCTTTTCGGAAGAGTTTCCTGGGTTCCCACCCAACCGAGAGGTTGAATTTGGTATATAGTTGTATGAGAATACGACTTTGGTGTCCATTGCTCCTTATTGCATGACACCTAAGGAGTCGAAGGGGTTGAGGACGCAACTCCAGGAGTTGCTTGACCGAGGGTCATAAGGCCAAGTGTTTCGCCTTGGGGTGCACCGGCCTTGTTTGTAAAGAAGAAAGATGATATGATGTGTATGTGCATAGATTATCAACAACTGATCAAGTTGACATTTAAGAACGAGTACCCTTTGCCGAGGATCGATGATTTGTTCGACCAGTTTTGTGGTTCTACAATATTTTGGTGATTGATTTAAGGTCGGGGTACCATCAGTTAAAGGTTAAAGATGTGGATGTACCCAAAAAAATTTCCCGAATGAGGTATGGCCTTTATGAGTTCTTGGTGATGCCGATTGGGTTGATGACTGCACTGACTGCATTCATGGATATAATGAATAGGGTGTTCCATGAGTTTCTGGAGCAGATTGTGGTGGTGTTTATCGATGATATTCTCGTGTACTCACGTACCGAGGAGGATCATGATAGGCACTTGAGAGTTGTGTTGCAAGTGCTGTTGGACAATTAGCTTTATGCTAAGTTGAGAAAGTGTGAGTTTTGGCTCAAGGAAGTGGTTTTCTTTGGACATGTGGTGTCGGTCGAAAGTATTCGGGTTGATCCGCGCAATCGTGAGGTAGTGATGTGTTGGGAAATGCCTAAGTCGGTGGTAGAGGTACGTAGTTTCCTTGGGTTGGCTGGTTACTACCGAAGGTTTGTTTAAGGTTTTTCTAAGATTGCTACTCCTTTGACCAAGTTATTGCAAAAGAATGTTCGTTTTGAGTGGACGGATGTTAGGCGGCAAGCTTTCGAAAAGTTAAAGGAAGCTTAGACACAAGTTGCTGTCTTGATTCAACTAGAATTGGGTAAGAAGTTTGTAGTTTATAGCGACACGTGATACGTGGGTTTGAGTTTTGTGTTGATGCAAGGTGGGAAGGTTGTGGCTTATGCGTCTAGACAGTTGAAGGTGCATGAGTGCAACTACCCTACTCATGATCTTGAGCTTGCGGCGGTGGTTTTTGCTTTGAAGATTTGGTGACCTTACCTTTATGGTGAAAGGTGTGTGGTTTACACCGACCATAAGAGTTTGAAGTACCTTATGTCTCAGGATGAGTTGAATCTTAGGCAACGAAGATGGTTGGAGTTGCTTAAGGGTTACGATCTGACCATTGAGTATCATCCTGGGAAGGCCAATGTTGTGACCGGTGCTTTGAGTAGAAAGATGGTTGTTGAGCTGAGAGCTATGTTTGCTCATTTGAGTATATCGCGTAATGGTGGCTTGATAGCCGAGTTACAGGTGAAACCTTCCTTGATTCAGTTGATTAAGGAGAAACAATTGATGGATGATTCGTTGGTGCCTCATGTTCAGGACATGGCTGATAGTAAGGCTACGAATTTCTGCTTTAATGATGATGGGGTTTTATGTTTTAAAAGTCGAATAGTGGTGCCGGAAGATGTTGAGTTGAGGTGCACTATTTTGACTGAGGCTCATAGCAGTCCTTTTGCTATGCACCCTGGTAGTGCTAAGATGTATCGTGGCTTGAAGGATTAGTGCTAGTGGGTGGGTTTGAAAAAGGATGTGGCTGATTTTATAAGCAAGTGTAAGGTTTGCCAACGGGTGAAGGCTGAGCACCAGTTTCCTTCCGGTTTGTTACAGCCTAGAGGATACCAGAGTGGAAATGGGGAAGGATTACGATGGATTTCGTATCCGGGGTGCCTTTGGCATCATCAACAAGAACTCAATGTGGGTGATTGTGGATCGTCTTACGAAGTGTACACATTTCTTAGCTGTGCATACTATGCATATGTTGGATAAGTTGGTAGAGTTGTAAATTGCTGAGATTGTGCATTTGCACGGTGTGCCCAAGTCCATAGTGTCGGATAGAGATCCGAGGTTTACAGTAAGGTTTTGGGAATGGTTACACCAGGCATTGGGTACGCGGTTGAATTTTAGTACTTCATATCATCCTCAGTCGGATGGGCAGTCGAAACGAGTTATCCAGGTGTCAGAGGATATGTTGCGATGTTGTGTGATTGATTTCCAAGGCTCTTGGGAGAAGCATCTGCCGCTGGTTGAGTTTTCCTATAATAATAACTTTCGGGCAAGTATTCAAATGGCACCGTATGAGGCCTTGTATGGGAGGAAGTGTAGAACGCCTCTTTGTTGGGATGAGGCGGGGGAAAAAGTTGCTTTCCTTGCCAGATCTGCTCAAGGGAACAACTGAAAGGTGAAGCTCATATATGAGCGGTTGAAGGCTGCATCGGATCGCCAAAAGTCTTACGCGAATTTAAAGCGTAACGAGATTGATTTTGCAGTTGAAGATCGCGTGTTCCTTGAGGTATCGCCTTGGAAGAAGGTGATGAGATTCGGACGTAAGGGAAAGCTTAGTCTGAGGTTTATTGGACCCTATGAGGTTGTAGAGTGAGTTCGTCCTGTGGCTTATCGATTTAGGTTGCCTCCCGAGTTGGAAAAGATCCATGATGTGTTTCATATATCTATGTTGCAGAGATATATATCAGATCATTTGCATGTGATGCCGGTTGAGGAGGTTGAGTTAAATTCGGATTTATCCTGTGATGAAGAACCAATGAGAATTTTGGATGCGAGTAACAAAGTTCTTCGTGCAAGACGATTGAGCTTGTGAAGGTGTTGTGGCGACACCGAGGAGTTGAGGAGGCCACGTGGGAAAGTAAGGTGGACAGGTTGAGTCAGTTCTGTGGCTTTCTCCTTCAGGCAAAATTTCGAGGACGGAATTTCCTAAGTGGGGGAGAGTTGTAACACCCCGATTTTGGGCTTAGATGTTTTGGCCAGTCGGGTTGGGCCGGTGGAACCGGTGACGGTTGTTCGAATCGTTTAAAAAGTGGTTTAGGGAGATCGAGGTTTGGGATAGGATAAAAATTCCTAAAATCCTCTAAAATGATGTTTAAGAGGTTGGCCAAATCAATTTTACAAAATGGATTTTCTAAAGTGTACATTTTTGGAAGTGACCAAAATGTAAAGATTTAAAAGTTGGAAAAATGTGTTTTTCAAGAAGAGTCAAAATCTTAGAATCTTTAGAGAGCTACTTGGCAATTATGCCTTTTCCCTAATTTGGCATGTGTTTTAAATGTTATTAAAAATTAAAAGGGTAAACTACACAGATGACCACTGAACTATGAGTTTGGTGTCAAAATGACCACTATATTATTTTTCGTCGCAAATGCACCACACAACTATTTAAATGGTTCCATTTTAGCCACACGCCGTTAAAAAAACGAAAAAGTTGACGGAACTGTTAAAAAATTGGTATAATTACACATTTGGTCCTCTATATTTATACAATATATCAATTTAGTCCTAATTTTAATCTAATAAAATAAATTAATTATTCAATAAGATGGTGACACGTGTCACCACCTTATTGGAAGTCTTTAATTATTTTTATTTAATTAATCACCCAATTGGAGGTGGAAAAATGAAAGAAACAAAATCCCCCTACAAAGACTTAAACTCAGGACCTCTGGGTACACAAGCTGTGTGCTTGCCACTAAACCAAGCACACTTTCATGCTATGGGGTCATTAATATATGCATTTAATGATTGTTAATGCCCAGAAAAATTAAAGAGAAGAAAATACAATTGCAAGGATTGGAACCAAGGACCTCATGGTCCAAAGCACATGTGCTTGCCACTGTACCAAGTGTATGTCTTGTGATACAAAGTACAACATTTAATATATGTCTTATATAGATTTTAATGCTTGAGAAAAGGAATGAAATGTGGTTTTAAGAAATTCGAATGTAATATTTTTATGATCCATAAAAAATCTAACCCAATTAAATAAATCTAATAACTAAATTAAGTTAACAATTTTAAATTGTGTTTGTGAGTTTGAATTCGCTAAATGAATTTAATATAATTTGGAGTAGTTTAAGATAATTATATATAATAATTTAATTAAAATTTTAATAAATATTAAAATTATTAATTAAGTAAAAAAAAATCAATTCAACGATTATATACGTGGAATTATAAAAATAAATCTAAAATTGAAAAATATATTAAATTTAGTTTAAAATATAAAAATTTTAAAATGATATTTATATTGAAAATAATATTAATTTTTTTTATTTTAAATCGTGCACTAACTATAGTTTAAAATATATACAAAATATTGGTAACTTTAATTTAGTTATTAGATTTATTTAATTGGATTAGATTTTTTTATGGATCATAAAAATATTACATTCGAATTTCTTAAAACCACATTTCATTCCTTTTCTCAAGCATTAAAATCTATATAAGACATATATTAAATGTTGTACTTTATATCACAAGACATGCACTTGGTGCAGTGGCAAGCACATGTGCTTTGGACCATTAGGTCCTTGGCCTTGCAATTGCATTTTCTTCTCTTTAATTTTTCTGGGCATTAACAATCATTAAATACATATATTAATGACCCCATAGCACGAAAGTGTGCTTGGTTCAGTGGCAAGCACACATCTTGTGTACCCAAAGGTCTTGAGTTTGAGTCCTGGTAGGGGGGATTTTGTTCCTTTCATTTTTCCACCTCCAATTGGGTGACACGTGTCACCACCTGATTGGAGGTGGAAAATTAATTAAATTAATTAAATAAAAATAATTAAAGACTTCCAATAAGGTGGTGACACGTGTCACCATCTTATTGAATAATTAATTTATTTTATTAGATTAAAATTAGGATTAAATTGATATATTGTATAAATATAGAGGACCAAATGTGTAATTATACCAATTTTTTTAACAGTTCCGTCAACTTTTTCGTTTTTTTAACGACGTGTGACTAAAATTGAACCATTTAAATAGTTGTGTGGTGCATTTGCGACGAAAAATAATATAATGGTCATTTTGACACCAAACCCATAGTTCAGTGGTCATCTGTGTAGTTTACCCAAATTAAAAAGGGCTTTTATTTGGGTTTAATTAAAAAGTTAGTCAATCGGTTAATGAAACTTTTGACGAGCTTTTCATTCCTCTCTTTCACTTCAGCCAAACACTTCTCATTTTCTCTCAAATCTCCAGATTTTCTTTTCTCTCAAATCCTCTTTTGATTTCTATTATTTCTCCATTGATTTCTTCCATTTTTCTTCAAGTTTCTTCAAGCAAATATTGCCAAATTAGAGGAGAAGCAAGGATTGGAGGTAATTTTCGTGCTATCCCTCTAATCTAAGTACTTTAATGAAATTCCAAAGATATTTGACTCTTTAATACTGATTTTGATTGAGGTTTTGTGTTTAGATTGATAAACTCTTAAAATCTTGATGAAAAATTGGTTTAAATTGTAATTTTCGGACTTTGATTGATTTGGCTGGTTTGAGATTATTTCTAAGTGAGTTTTGGAAGGTTTTTGGTGTTGAAGTGGAGTCTTAATCATATAGATCCTGAAATCCTTGAGATCCTTTGTTTTTAAAGTGTTTTTGGGTGAGTTTTTGAGGTGATCTTGAGGAATATGAGTTGCTGGAGGTATAAGGATGGTTTTAGATTGTTTTTGGATGTTGATTAATGCTTAGAATATGCTGGATGAGTTGGGAAATGGCTGGGTTGAGGTTTGAGGTCAATCGATTGAGTTTTCGGTTGTTTCAGATGGGCGTTTTGATGCTTTAGAGCAGGGCTGTGGGATTTCTTGTGTGTGCTGGAGTTTTGGATGCATTTTAATGCATCGAACCTCTGTTTTGATGTGTTGAAATAGGGGATAATATTCCAGAATTAAACGAAGTGATTTTGGAGGCCTCGGACGATCGATATTTGCGTCGACAAGCGTGGTTTCGCAAGTTGGTGAGTGGAACTTGGTTTTCCAGCGTGGAATCGTTTTAGAAAAGGTTTAGGGGACTTAGTAAGAGCTTGAAACGCTTTACCAAGTTCGGAAGTAAGTAAAGTGAAATTCTCTCTCAGATTGTGCTAGTTTTGAACCTTTGATTGCACTTGATTTTAATTGCATTTACTTACTGTTTTAAAACATGTTTTGAATATGTGAAATGAGGTTGATAATGTCATGTGGTTTAAGGATGCACTAGGTAAGTATTCCTTGTATGCATGTGTTGATGCATGAGGTTTGAAGCATGCTTTAATGCTTGATTTATGGCTTATCATAAATGCTTTGTAAAAACCGTGAGGTATGCATATAATATGGATTATATTGGCAAGTGATGTTGTATAAAATATTTTATAAATGAAATCGGATATAGTTAGACGGCTATAGGATTGAGTGCAATGTAAACAAGTCGCATTGGATGTTGAGGGGTTGTGATTGTACCGAATACTCCATCCAAGTACCTTAACGATTGAGGATTGTTTAAGGTTGCAACGGTTGAGAGTAGTTCCTGGGTGCGAACCTAGTGTGTGTCTCGTCTCTCGTTAGTGGATTATACATCTACCGATGAGTGGTGTTGAGGGGTATTGATTGTACCGAATACTCCACCATGGGTGTCACAACAATGGAGGGTCGCTCTCGTGTGTGAACCTTGAAATGCCAGTAGAGTGTATGAAGGGTGTGGGAAAACCCTTGGTAATCCGTGTATCCGATATAATGTTTTGAGATTGTTGTTTATCACTTGTGAGCCAATATAATGAAATTAAACATTGTGGAAAATATTGTTAATGCATAATTTGAAAGATGCATGTTTTGGTTTAAGCTTAGCATAAAGGTGATTATGCTTGGAAGGCTTGTATTATGAGTAGCAATGGTTTAATTGCTGGATTTATACATATCATGCGACATGATGTTCATTATAATGGTTTTGAGGTTAAAGTGTGTGTTTTTTAAAAGGAAGCTTGATGGTTTTGAAAAGAGTGAAAAACGATTTTGTGCAGTGATGATTTTTCGGTTTGAGCAATCCTCACTAAGCTTGTATGCTTATGCTCTCTTTGTTCAACAATGCAATCAATTTAAGCTTTGGAGGCAGCACTTGCAAGGGGATCGATGGAAGACTTTGATTGAAGGTAAGTCTTGGTTTTGGAACTAGTGTAATGAAGGCAATGGGGCGTCCAATGTTATAAATGTTGGTTGCTTTAGTGTTTTTCGTGTTTGTACAAGTATGATATGCATATTTAGTTGTGTGAATGACCTTTAAACATTGGTTTATGCTTGAGTGTGCAATTTAGCTTTTTGTGCTTTTAACTTCTAGGAAGCACGCCTTTAGTGCCGTAGCTCGTGAGAATGATGCTATGATGATGCTTATGCTTCTTATATGTGGTCATTAATGTGTATTTGAGTTGTATGTATGTTAGGACATGTGTCGGGATGGTTTCAGAGGGCGTAAAGTGAATTAAATCGGCTTTTTGGAAAATTGCAGGCCTAGGCGTTTCGAAGCGCCTTTACCTCTTTCGGAATGGTGGCCTGTAATGGCCTTGGAGTTTCGGAATGGTGAGGCTCGTTCTGGAACCTTTTGCCTCTATGAATCATCGTACCGAAACGTGTCTCTAGGGGTTTCGAAACGAACCCGCGTATCAAACGGTCAGCCATGTTTCGAGACGGTCGTTCCGATACGGGGCATTCTGTTCCGGAACACTTGACCGTTGGGTCTGTATTTGAATTGTCCTGAGTTCTGTTTCTTGCATTTCTGTCCCTGTTTTTCCTTGCATGCAATTGAGTGAGTTGCAAATGTCTTTTTGAGCTAAAATTTCACCGGGAAGTATGTAATGAAACTAATTGAAGTTTGGTAACTTGAATTTGGTGAAAGCCCTCATAATTTATGAAATTTAGAATATGGTCCTTAATCCTTAATCGATTTTAATTAATTAGAAATCGTGTTGATTTTGAATCCGCTGCATGCGTACGTACACTTAGGAACCTAAGATGCATCTAAACAAGATAAAAAAGGTCGTTTATTGAGGTAAACTTTCATGGTTTACTTCAATAATCCCCGTGTGATTCGTTCGGTTCGGTCTATCGACCAAGCCGGGTCGAGGGGGTTACAGTCTTATCAAACAGAAATGACGGGTTAGCGTAAAGAATGTTGGCGGTGGTTGAACTTCATTTTTCGAATGGTATGACCGTTAAAATAGAATCATATTCGTAAATTGATAAATAAATTGAATTTTACTTGAACTTGCAAATTCCAAAATTAAAAACATTTGCAATCGGCTACGTACCAATTTTTAGGCGTTGTGGGGGTGCTAACCCTTCCCCACGCGTAACCGACTCCTGAACCTATTTTCGTGTTTTTTGCACACCAAAACCGTTGTTTTAATAAATAAAATATTTTATTAAAATGACTTGTTTTTAGGTGATCAAATCACATCTTTTAAAAGATTGGTGGTGACTCCGTGATTTTAGCTTTCAAAATGTCGGGCTTCTTGAAAAAAGGTTGCGACAAATGGAAATGGGAGAGGATTACCATGGATTTTTGTGTCAGGGTTACCTTTGACGCTGTCTGTAAAGTGTCCATAAGTCCTATATTTCATGCACATTCCAACTCTTATTATTACTGTTTTTAGGCACATTTTAGGGCATAAGTAGGTGCATGCATGACATTTTACAGTATTTCTTTGTTTTACCTTGCTTTTATAGATTATTGTTTATTTGATAAACAAGAGATTGTTTTAGTGTATTTTTGTTTATAGGTACTAATGGATGAAAGAGGGAACCGAGGAGCTGAGGAGTCAAGGCTAAAAGAACAAACCTAAGAGCTATGCTGATGCAGTTCCAGCAGAAGACAGTTGTTGCCGACCTTGCTGCCGAGTAGAGTTGTCGCCGACCTTGCTGCCCACGACAGCTGACTATGGAAGTTGGAGAACCGGAGTGCGATCTGAAGAGCTAAAAATCCTGAGTCTATCGCCGACATCCACTTAATTTTCCGACGTCTATAGCAGCGGCCAGGGCTGCCGAAGCAAAAATCTCAAGATTACTTGCGAGCTAAGGCAAACGGGATAAAGTCCATATTCCACGCAAAGAAGTCAGAATTTAAAGTCATATTAAAGATGGAAAGCTACTTTCGAGGACTTCTACTTTAAGGAGGACTTAACCTAGTCTTGAGTCTATAAATACCCATTGTACTCCTAGTTCAAATCATCTTAGGTTCTATATAGACTTCTCTAGTATTCTCTGTCGCTGCCATGTTCTACACCAGTCAGTTGAGAGAATCCATTTGTCGGGCACGAAAGTGCAAGACTCACGAAAGGGTTAAGTACGGTCACAACGTGCTAGGGCGTGACTAACTTGGTTCTACACTAGTCCACAAGTTTCATCGGCTAAGAGGGATTACAAACTGAGTTGACTACCCTTTGTTAGGTTTACGCTGAGATTGCTAGGTATTGCCTATGTCACGTTAGCTCTCGAGAATCCTTACCTAGAAATAGGAGGGATCACTATCGACTATCCCACCGAACTTGGAGTATCTGCCAGACTTTCCACCAGGACTTATTTCCATTTCACCTGCCGAGACATCGAAAGTTGCAGTGGTAGTGACCCGCTGCGGCCGCGTGATAGGGTCGTAGCCTGCTTCCCGCCATACCCGCCGAGGCAGCATATCGTGGTAGCACAAAGTAACTCCACCTTTACAATGCAGTTTCACACTAAGTGGCAGCATAACCCTGCATGCTCTATCAACCTGATTCACCTATTCTATTACTTGTGTTTTCATTTACTTTCTATCTCAACAAACAATTCACTTGTGCTTTTATTTTACCTTGTGCAGGGACTACGAAATGAGACAAGCTGTCCAATCCTCGTGGGATTCGACATCTTTTATTCTATAACTTGGCAGGAGTGTGCTCTTGCTCTCTCACAAAAAGGGAACACCTACACGCCCCACAAGTTTTTGGCGCCGTTGCTGGGGATTGGTAACAGCAAATTTCGTTTATCAATTTCTGCACTTTTCAATTACTTTTTATTTTATTTTTAATCGAAAAAAAATTTACTGTTTCCTTTGCAAGTGTATGACCAGGGCCAACCCTAAAAGAAATCTTCTCATTTAGGACAATCTCAAACGAGAAACAAGAAGGTTTAAGAAGGTACTGATGGAAGTCCTTAAGTGAAACAAAGAAGATAATGGAAAAGCGAAGAAAGAACAATGGTAAACGAGGATCCATTAAATGATGCCGCAAATGACAAGGGCAGGCAGCAAGACTTGCCGCCCAGATGTCCGCAAGACCTACCACGACAGGATCCCCCTGATTTGCCCAAGCAACCCTAGCCCGCTCGAACTACCAGAGAATACATTGAGCATGACTTCTGAGGGTTCGACCCAATAGTGACGAAACATGACATAGGGGCGGACCACTTTGAATTAAAGCCCGTCATGTTCAACATGATAAACACACCATGGAACTTTGGAGGGACTGCCACAGAAGATGCTCGGCAGCATTTATGAGGATTCCTGGACATTTACCGAACATTTAAGATACATGGGGTTCACCAAGATGTACTACGGTTGAGGCTATTTCCCTATTCACTGAGGGATAGGGCGAAACAGTGGTTGAATAACCAGCCAGCCAGATATTTTAGTACATGGACGGAGCTCTGCAAAGATTTTCTAGACTGTTTCAGCCCGTCCAATGTCACTGATAGGCTGCGGAATGAGATCACAACCTTTAGACAAGGGGATGACGAGCTGATGTACAAGGCATAGGAGCGATACCAACAGATGCTGAATAACTGTATGCTACATGGTCTACCGGCTTGGACTCAAGTATCAATATTCTATAACGGGGTTAACTACCCAACTCGAATGATGATAGATGCCTCAGTCAATGGGATCATCCTAAATAGACCTCCAGAGGAAGCACTGCGGCTACTGAACATAGCCGCTAAAAATGATTACAAGTACCCGACAGCCCGCTGAGGTAGCACAAGGCGGTCAGCCACTGCAAATGAGGTAGAAGCCTCAGAATCTATTAACACCCGCCTTGATACCCTGACGGAGCTGGTTATGAAGATCGTGCAATCCCCTGAGAAGGCCTACGAAGTAAAAGTTGTGGAGCCATTTGTGGCGAATGTGGGGGCAACCACGATTCCTCTGCCTGCACTGCATCTGCGAACTATATGGGAGGATACAAGAGGAATAGCAGGCCTGCCCAGAACACCTATAATCATGGATGGAAAAACCATCCCAGCTTCTCCGAGAGCAACCCAAAGATAGCTGCAAACCCACAATAGGTACATGGAGGCTACCAGCAGAACCAGTCCCGGCAGCAGACTCAGCAGCCACAACACAATAATTTAGTAGAAGCAAATCTGCAAACTTTTATAAAGTAAACTGGTGAATTTATTATTCATACAAATAAATTTATTGAAAAAACTGAGTCTTTTATGGACAGGACGGAGATGAAGATGAACAACCATGAGGCTGCCATTAAGAACCCGGAGACCCAATTTGGGCAGTTCACTGAAATCTACAACAGCTAGACTATGGGTGCATCGTCCAGCAGCTCGCAAAAAGCAGCCAAACCCACTTATGAACATTGCAAGGCTATATCTACAAGCAGTGAGAAGCAGTTGGATGAACCCAAGATGGTGGAATAGCCAGTAGTACAACTGGACCAGAAAAGCAAGCCTACCTCAGCAACACCAACACTAGCCGCCCCAGCAGCAGAACATGAAGGCGGCCCTGAAAAGGATAATCCTCCCCAGACTAAGCCCCAAGCAAGGAGCACATAGAGGACATCCGTCTGCCAACACCGTTCCCCCAAAAGCTCAAGCAACAACAGCAAGAGCACCAGTTCAAAAAATTTCTGGATATTCTGAAATAGGTGCATATCAATATACCTCTTATAGAAGCCATTCAAAGTATGCCAAACTATGCCAAACATCTCAGAGACATGGTTTCTAAGAAGAAGCGGATTGGAGAGTTCGAGACGGTGGCTGTCACCGAAGAGTGCATGGCTATGCTGCATAACAAGCTGCCGCCAAAGTAGATAGATCCAGGCAGCTTTGTTATCCCATGCAGGCTAGGCAACAAATATGAGACCAGAGCCATGTGTGACTTAGGAGCCAGCATCAATCTGATGCCAAAAGCCGTCTTCGATAAACTAGGTATTGGGCCTGCCAAACCCACCTTCGTCATGCTTAAACTCACTGACCACTCATTTGTACAACCAAAGGGAAAGATCGAAGACATCTTGGTAAAGGTGGGAAACCTAATTCTCCCCGCCAACTTTCTCATCTTAGATTGTGAGGCTGACGAAAAAGCCCCTATAATCCTTGGGCAACCATTCTTGGCTACGGGTAGAACGCTTATAGATGTGAAACTCGCGGAGTTAACAATGAGGGTAGAGGACTAGAGCATAAAGATGAACATGCTACAACCCTCGGAGGAAGGAAAAGGAAGCCCAGATGCAAGAGCTGCCAAAATCAGCGTGGAAACAGGCCAGGGCAGTTGTTGCCACGACAGGCATAAGGGCAGACTTAAGGACCCCGTAACACATCATCTGAAAGAATAGGAGGACCCCCCAGGAGGGAAGAAAAAGTCAAACCACCGCAGGAAGTGGTTATGTCTGGGAGATGCACCCAAATGCACTCCTAACATAACTTAATTTTTATTTTATTATTTTATTTTTATTTTTATGCATTAGGATTAGAATTTATTTTATTTTAGGAATAAATTAATTTTCAGAATTTTATTTTTCAGAAATTATTTAATTATCTTTATTATTTCTATTTTTATTTTAGGTTTAAGAATAAAACAACAAGATCAGGAATGAGGCCCAACAAGAAGCCCACCAACCATCCTGCCGAGACAGCCACCAGCGCAGCAACGCGTAACGGCTAGTTGGCCTTCAACAGCTAGCTTCCAACAGCTCCAAAATTAACGAGCAGAAAAATCTGTAACGTGCGCAAGGAAATCGGACCGTTGGGCATTTAATGCCGCCATAACATCTCTCGGTAGCTCCTATATATACCCCACTCACTCACTTCATTTTACTTTACTTTCACATTTTTGCTATATTCTTCTTGATTCCACTTCTCTCTCATAAGTTTTCTTTCTAGTTTTAGTCAAGCACAACCGTTCACATGGCATCAACATCAACCAAAAAACCTATTTACAACAGATTTTGCTACAGGGAGGATGAGGAGAGATACATAAATAAGTTCTCTAAGAAGGCAGTATGGGAGGAGCAAGGCTTCCATTACACACGACAAACGGGAGACCGTGGTCTAGAGCCTGCCTTGTTCCGAACCATCCACTACAAGGAATGTGAAATGTTCGCTCAGCAGCCAGAGATAGCGAACATCACTATAGTCAAGGAATTCTACTCCCATCAGCCCTTCCCGGAGAAGCCATCCGTCTATGTCCGCGGGGAGCTAGTCAAACTAAATGATGTTGTCATCAACAGGTACTACGGCCTTGATATGGACGACAACCCTAATGAGGAGTGGAGGCAGTCACTAATGGCTGCCGACTATGAGGAAATCAAGGCCAAACTCTGCAAGCCCAACACGCCATGGCTGGAAGGCAAACATGTAGGATCTGTTCAGCGCCGCCACCTACTGTAGAGGCCATGCTATGGAACACCTTTGTAAAAAGGCGTCTGCTGCCCACATCCTACAATTCAACCGTTGATCGGCCGCGCCTCACCTTAATTCACAGTATCCTGATGAACCGGCCGATGAACGTAGGGGAAATTATCTGCACAAAAATCCACAACTACTTCAAAAAGAAGAAAGGTAGGATGTACTTCCTGTCGCTCATTACAGGTCTCTGCACCAACTTCGGTGTCCCGGCAGAACCCACAGATGAGCTAACAACTGCTAAAGAGGGCTGGAATAAAAAGGTCCGCATTCAGATGATGCAGGATACAGAGAAAGAGCCAGCAACGCCCAGCCAGCCTTCAGCCACACAGCCTAAAACCCCAACCGCCCCCGGCAGTACTAACGCTGCCCCAGACAAAGAAGTCCTCCCACTGCTGCACACCCTTCTAGACATCACAAAGCGCATCAAGCAGCATCAGTTGGCCTTCATGAACTATGTGGGGGAGGCTCAAGAAGCCCCTGTGGCTTATTTTCTACAGAAATTCCCTGGTGATATGCCTACCATGCCATCATACCCTACGGAGCTTGCAGCAATAGCCCAAGCACAAAGAACTCCACCAGCCGCCGTTGCTCGCCAGAATGACCACCAGGTGCCCTCTCCTACGCATTCTCCGACTTATTCAGCCGCCACCCTATCCAACACAGTGGCAGACTTGCTTGAGAGGCACCAGCAACATCTCTCCCCTACTTGCACATTAAACACAGTGGCAGATACCTCTTCATTAGAGAATATTGAGCAGCCATCACCAGAGCTAGAAACAGTAGTGGTAGCAGCAATAGTAGCCATCCCAATGGCATTCATCCATCCGGCAGCACCCATGGAGGAAGGAACCAGGAAGAGAAAGCGACACATAATAGCCGAAGAACCTGTGGACTTCGAGAAGGAGTCAGAAGAGAGCGATGCATTACGGTCGTTTCTCCTGCCAAACCGCAAGAAGAGCCACAACATACACCAAAAAGAGTCTAGCTGCTGCGGAAAGCAAAAACCTCGCCTGCCAAGACTGCAACCAAGGCATCTGCTGGCCGTCGCTTCATCATCCAAACATCTTCCACCTCCTCAACTGACAAGAATCCAACCTCCTCCCACCCCTCAACAAACTTTTAGTTACTTTTCTTTTCTTTCTCTTTTCTTTTATTTTTATTCTCTATTTTTTCTATTTATATCATTAACTTGTATTTTTTTATTTGTATCTTATCTATTTTGTGCATTGAGGGCAATGCCCATCTCGAGCTGGGGGGGATAGCTCTCGCATCATTTTTCTAGGCATCTTTAATTTCATTTTTATGTTGCTTTGTACTTGCCTTAGTAATAATCGGAAAAGAAAAAATGTTATGACTTGTGCCTATGATAGGATAGCCGATTAACTTATTTTCGCACCTAACAAAAAATGAACTTAATCTTGAAAAAAAAACATGAATTATGACTTAGAATTTTTTCTTTATGCCTAAAAATGTTAAACATCTCTTTTACTTGCTGAATGTGTTAGAATATTTGATGAACATTGCATGTTTGTTTTTAGAATTCTTTGCAAAATTATAACAAAGATTACAAGTAGCCGTCGAGGTAGGCAAAAGAAACAGAAAAGTGCAGTACTGCCACGGCAGCAGAATCAAAAACAAGGAACAATGTTGTTTACCATAGAGGTGCCCACAACAGGCTCTAGGAAGAATCAAGTGCGAGGACACTCCGCTGCTATCAAAGTCCATGAATCTGAAAGCCTTAAAGTGACAGACAAATTAGCATGAGTGAATGAAAGCTTTCACAGGATGACTCTACTCTATGGATTTTTGTGTCAGGGTTGCCTTTGACGCCGTCTGTAAAGTGTCCATAAGTTCTATATTTCATACACATTCCAACTCTTATTATTACTGTTTTTAGGCACATTTTAGGCATAAGTAGGTGCATGCATGACATTTTACAGTATTTCTTTGTTTTACCTTGCTTTTATAGATTATCGTTTATTTGATAAACAAGAGATATTGTTTTAGTGTATTTTGGTTTGTAGGTACTAATGGCTGAAAGAGGGAACTGAGGAGCTGAGCAGTCAAGGCTGAAAGAACAAAACTAGGAGCTATGCTGATGCAGTTCCAGCAGAAGACAATTGCTGCTGACCTTGCTACCGAGTAGAGTTGCCGCCGACCTTGCTGCCCACGGCAGCTGACTATTGAAGTTGGAGACCGGAGTGCGATATGAAGAACTAAAAATCTTGAGTCTATCACCGACATCCACTTAATTTTCCGACGTCTGTAGCAGCGGCCAGGGCTGCTGAGGCAAAAATCTCAAGATTACTTGCGGGCTAAGGCAAACGTGATAAAGTCCATATTCCACGCAAAGAAGTCAGAATTTAAAGTCATATTAAAGATGGAAAGCTACTTTCGAGGACTTCTACTTTAAGAAGGACTTAACCTAGTCTTGAGTCTATAAATACCCATTGTACTCCTAGTTCAAATCATCTTAGGTTTTATATAGACTTCTCTAGTATTCTCTGCCACCACCATGTTCTAAACTCCACTTGGGTTAGGGTTATGTTGTAAACTAGTTGTGAAACGGTTGTTTTAGGTTTTGAGTTATTTTTCAATAAAATATTCCAAGTTTTCTTAATCTGTGCACTTTATTCTTTCAATTATTCTACACCAGTCAGTTGAGAGAATCCATTTTTCGGGCACGAAAGTGCAATACTCAGAAAATGGTTAAGTACGGTCACAACGTGCTGAGGCGTGACTAACTTGGTTCTACACCAGTCCATAAGTTTCAGCGGCTAAGAGGGATTACAAATCGAGTTGACTAGCCTGTGTTAGGTTGACGCTGAGATTGCTAGGTATTGCCTACGTCACGTTAGCTCTCGAGCATCCTTACCTAGAAATAGGACGGATCACTGTCGATTATCTCGCCGAACTTGGAGTATTTTCCAGACTTGTCGCCAGGACTTATTTTCGTTTCACCTGCCAAGACAGTGAAAGTTGCAGTGGTAGTGACCCACTGCGGCCGCGTGACAGGGTCGTAGCCTGCCGCCCGCCATACCCGCCGAGGCAGCATATCGTGGCAGCACAAAATAACTCAACCTTTACAACGCAGTTTCACACTAAGTGGCAGCATAACCCTGCTGTAACGCCCCGGTTTTGGGCTCGGAAGTTTTGGGCGTTGACCGGTTCGGTCAAAGTGCTGATCGAATATATAAGAGTGAATTTAGGAAAGCCTAGTTCGGGTTGCATTAAAAATATGGAAAAATGTTCTAAAATCATCTTTTAATATATATAAGTGAACTGTGAAATCAATTTTGGAAAATGAGGTTTGGAAGGGTGACATTTTGGGTTAGTGACCAAAATGTAATTTTTGAAAACTGCGTGACTGTTTTAAAAAGGATTGAAACTTTGAATCTTTAAGGAGCTATTTACCCAATGGGAGTTTCTCTAGATTTTCTAAATATATTAAATGATTAATTAAATGTTTTTAAACTAAAGAAAAGTGGAGGGAAGATATTTTCCTAATTCTAACTAACTTTTCTCTCAACCATTTTCTCTCATCTTTTCTCTCAAACCAAACACATTTTCTCCAGATTTCCTCCTCTGATTTTGTCACTCAAATCACTCATTTCAACTCTCATTTGATTCCTAGTCATCTCATCATCAAAACCTCTCAATTTGCAAGTTGTTTCATCAAGCTTTTTGGCTCCAAAAAGGAGAAACTCAAGTTTGGAGGTAAGAACGTCTCTCTCCTCTAAACTATCAGTTCTTTACTGAAATTCCCAAGTTCTCAATTCTTGATTTGTGTTTTGTTAAAGGCTTTTCAATTGAAATCTTGATTTTGGCTTAAAATGCAAGATTTGGCGATTTTGGTGAAATTTTCGTGTGATCTGTTTGGGCAGTGTTTTGAAGTGTCAAAATGATGTTAAATGAATGCTAAATTGATTAGAAGTTGAGGTTTAATTAATGCAATCCCGGATAGGTTGAATTTCCTAAGTTTTGCTTGAGTTTTGGTTGTTTTTGGAGTGTTTTTGGTGATCTGTTGTACCTGGAAGTATAAGGACGTGTTTGTGATCATTTTGGATGTTGATTGATGTTTAAAAATGGTTAGAAGTGATGGATCTTGGCTGGGTTAAGTTTTGGTAATGTTTGGAGGTGATTTCGGTTGTGTTTGGTAGCCGAATTGTTGGTTGTGTGATGAGCAGCGAGTTTGGGTTGTGTGGCTGCTGTTCTTAATGCATAATGATGCATTAATGTGCTGTTTTTGTGTGCTTGAAACAGGGGAGTTTGATCCGTGAGCTTTAGAGGTGTTGCAGAAGGTTTCGGATGCTTGGAAGGCTTGGTGGCTAGCCTTGTTTTGTGTATCGGTGAGTGAAGTTGGGTTTTCAGCTTTTAAACCAAGGTTTGAAGGTTTTTGGGAGCTTAGTGTAAGTCTAAACAACTTTGCTAAGCTCAAGAGTAAGTGAATGGTTTTCGCTCTTGAATTATGATTGTGGAATTGGCTATTAAGCAATTGTGGTTGATGATTGGAATGCATGTGTTTTGCATGGTTTAAATCTGTTTTGAAAGCATATTTTAGCATGGTTTAATGCTGGTTTTGAAAGCCATATGTGGAGGATGCTCAAGGTAAGAGATCCTTGGTTTTATACATTGAAAATGTGGTTTTGATGCATGGTGTTGCATGTTGTTCAATGGCTTTGTTTAATGCTTTAAAACAGTGAATTAATGTTGGTAAATGATGGTTTTTGCATATTGGTTATGCATGTGAATCATTTGATTAATGTGGTAATGGTTTTGCATATTGGTTATGCATGTGAAACATTGGACTAATGTGGTAAGGTGGTTATATTGGCAAGTGGTGTAAGTGGTTCTTGGTTCTTTGATCGGATATAGTTAGCCGGCTATAGGATTGGGTGCACCGTGAATTAAGTCGCCTTGGAGGTGGAGTGGTCAAGAGTGGACCGGTAAACTCCCTTCAAGTATCCTAACGAGATGGTTGAGGTCATAATGGAGGTGTTGCCCATTCGAGGACCTTGGTTGAGCAAAGGTTATATGGTGTTTAAAAGTCCATATGTGAGAACCTTGTGCTTGTTGAGATCACAATGGCGGTGTTAAGTCCATGTGTGGATCTTGTGTAGGGTGTCCCGGATCTCGTTAGTGATGTTATACAACTACCAATCGGTGAATGCAAAGGTTGTATGGTGTTTGAAAGTCCATACATGGGAACCTTGTGCATGTCAAGGTTGTATGGTGTTTGAAAGTCCATACATGGGAACCTTGGGGAAAAGTTGAGGTTGTATGGTGTTTGAAAGTCCATACATGGGAACCTCGGGAAAGCTAAGGTTGTATGGTGTTTAAAAGTCCATACATGGGAACCTTAGGATGTTGAGGTCAAATGGTGTTTAAAAGTCCATTTGGGAGACCTTGGATTGGTAGGGTGTATGGAGCGTAGGGACAACGCTCGGAATCCGCGTATCCGATTGGGTGTTGAGTTGAAAAGTGAATGTGGTTGATCACTTGAAGGCCAATATGATGTTCTTGATTGTGACGAAGCTTGAGATTCTTGAAATGATGCATAATTGTATGTGAAGCATGAGATGCTTGAAATGATGCATAATTGTATGTGAAGCATGAGATGCTTGAAATGATGCATAATTGTATGTGAAGCATGAGATGCTTGAATTGATGCATAATTGCATGTGAAGCATGAGATGCTTGAAAAGATGCATGGTTGCATGGAAAGTGCATAATGCTTGTGAATGCATGTTTACTTGTTAAGTTGAACAAGTGTTGATTATCATTCGGAAAATGATGCATGTGAGCATGAAATATCTTTAGTGCATTGGAGTCTTGTTAAGACTTGTTTTTAAAGGCATGTGATGATGATGATGTTGTGGTTCATATATGTTGCCTTTGGTTTAATGCATGTGTTGGTTGGTTAGTGAAATGGTTTTAAAAGATTCTTGCTTGAATTGGCTTTCAAGTTTAAGAAAGGTATGTTGTGAAATGGGAGTGTTTTCCAAGGTTTTGTTTTAGCTTGCATATGGTGTTTATGCATGGTTTGGCTAAATGGTTGATTTTGCAAGTTGTGCCTTGAAAAGGGTTTTCTTAGTTTGCTAAACTAAGGGTTGGTTTTCATGTATGTGCGATGCATGGTTTTGAGCTTGTTGTTGAAAAGGAGTTTTCAAACATGGCTTTGGTAAACAAATCGAGTTTGTTTTAAAAGTGATTTATGGCTCGCTGCATTGATGGTGTTTTGGTTTTGAGCATTCCTCACTAAGCATTATGTGCTTACGCTCCTTTTTGTCCATCAATGCAGATTCTTGAAGTTTGGACAGCGAGGAGCAAGGGATTCAAGAAGGACTCCACTTGAGATGTATGTCTCGGTTAATAGCTATAGTTAATAAAGGCAATGGGGTAGAATCTCTTGGGTTGATGTATGTGTTTGTATATGTTCGGACAAGTATGGTTTTGTGTTGTTGATGTTGTTGGAACATGGTTTGGCTTATGAGTTTGAATTGGAAGTATGTTGTTTAAATGGTTGCTTGTGTTGGAAGCTTAGCCTTGAAATTGGGGCTTTTCATATATGTTGTGTTTTTGTTGAATTGTTGATGCAAGTATGTCCCTTATATGTTGTTTTGCATGCTGGTAAAGTTTGGTAGCGTTTGAAGCATGTTTGGTTGGCCTATTGCATGTTTAAGTAGGCAAATTTCTGCATTTTGTGCAGGGTGTTTCGGAACAGGGTGAACCGTTTCGGAACGGGTGCCTCGAAGCAGCCCAGGCGTCCGAAACGGGTGACACCGTTCCGAAACGGAAAGGCTACTGCCCGACCCCCGTTTCGGTACCCGTTTCGGAACGGCCCCGCGTTTCGAAACGGGCTGTCTCCCGTTTCGGAACGGTTGACCGTTGGGGGTTGACAGTGGCAGTTATGTGTTTTAAAATGTTTGCATTTTGGTCCTGAATCTTGTATGTGCAATTGTTTGAGTTTGGGATGTCCGTTTGAGCTGAAATTTGGCCGAGATGCATGAAACATGATTAATTTTAAGTTGGTAACTTAAAATCTGGTTAAGGCCTCAAAGTTTTCAGAATTTACAATTTGGTCCCTAAAGTTGTGTTATGTGCAATTGGGTCCCTGAATGATCTCTGATGGTTGTGATCTTTGAGTATGATGTTTGCGTGATCACATCTAGGGTTAATGAGCATCTACACAAGATTAAAAAGAAAAAAAAGGGTCGTTAATCAAGGTTGACTTTCGGGTTGACTTTGGTTTTCCCCGTGTAATCTTCTTAATTCGGGCCAATCGTCTAGGCCGGGTTAAGGGGGTTACATTTGGTGGTATCAGAGCTGTGTTGCGAATGCTTGGGGAAAACGGTAAGTTGTGGTAATGTGTGCTTGTTGTTTACCCTGATGTGTGGTTGAATGTTGGTTGAAACACGTGTTTCTGGGCATGATGCTGATGTTTCTGAGCATGTTGCTGATGTTTTCGAGCATGTTTTATGGTTATGAATCATCGTTGAATTAATGTGGATATGTGCTGATGTTGTGAGCTGGTGTTATGCTTGATGAAAGTGCTGTGAGTATGTTATGTTGGTAATATGCTGATGCAAATGGATGCTGTTGGATGTAAGCATGATCAAGGTGTGTAGATTGATATGCTTGATGTTGTGATATCCATGTTGTGTTGACTGTTATGTCATGTAAAGGGGAGGATTCGGGATACCCATTGCCTTATTAATATAGCTATTGTGTTATTTTGGAGTTGGAGTTTGAATCCTTGCTTAATGCTGGTCTAACTGGTTTGTTTGTTTGTTGTGATTGTATGTTTGTTGTTGTTAGTAGTATGGCTAAGTCGATGAAGGAATGGCAGTTGGGTGAGATGGTTGCTGCCTTGGGGCAGGTTGTTAAGGCGTGGAATTCACCCTTTCGTGGAGGTGTTTTGTCTCAGTTTTCTGTGCCTGGGGTTGAGGTGATAAGGCAAGGGAAAGAAGCTGGTTCTGTGGTGAAGAGTTCATCATCTGATGTTCAGGAGGTGTTGGGAACATCTCAGGCTGTGGTAAAGGTAAAGTCTGTGGATGTGCTGGCTGTGGAATGTGTGGGTTTGCCGAAACAGCGTTTGCTTGATTTGGGTGCTGTGGAATATCATGGTTCTACACCGGAGATGTTTGAGGCCTGGTTGGCCAGTGTGGTTCTGATCTTGGATCAGGAAGGCTGTGATCTTGCTTGTAAGCTGGGGAGTGTTGTTTCTCTGATGTTGGAGGATGCATGTGTCTGGTGGACATCTGTGGCAGTGGCGTCACACATTCATGATATTGATTGGGATTTCTTTGTATCTGCCTTTTATGAAAGGTATCTTGGAGGGAAGTTTCCAAGGGTGGAGCAAAGTGACGGTGGTGCTGTTGTGGAGCAAGTGTTGCTTGGGCAAGGAGTGGAAGTTCAGCCACCGGTGTGTGACCGTTGTGAAAGGCGCCATGTTGGAGGTTGTTGGGGCGCGGGTGCTTGCTGGAACTGTGGTTCCAAAGTGCATGTTAAGCGTGATTGTCCTCTTGGAGTGAAGTCAGCTTTGATGATAGCCAAAGGATCTCAGAAAGGTCGTGGGCACGGCCGAGGCAAGGTTCAGAAGTGGCAGAAAGAGCAGAAAGTTGTGAAGAGTGTGGGAAAGGAGAATTGCTGGAAATGTGGGTCTGCTGGACACATGAGACGTGATTGTTTGATGTTGGCTCGGAACAGCCAAGGTTCTTTACCGCAAGGAGGTGGTGGTGGCCCTAGTGTGTTAGCTGGTGCTGCAGTGGTGCGGCAGGAGGTTGATGGTTCCGCAAGGAAGAGAGCTCGTCAGATGAAGCTTCAGGGAGGTGTTGTGTTTTCAGGTAACCTTGTTAAGTAACCCTTGCTTTAGATACCTTGGTTGGTTTCTGTTGGTTTTCCTTGCGTGGTAAGTTTAGTCTTGTTGCTAGCATGTTGGGGTAATGGTTGTAGTTTGAAAACATCTTTGGTGTGAGGAAGGCTTAGGTGAGAATCTTGTGGTTAATGTTTGTTGGTATGGTGGAGTAGTTAAGTTAGAAGTGAGGTAGGAGGTTGTTCTTAGACGGATTTGAGGATGTTATTGGAGGGTGTGAACTGGCATTCATGCACAGTTAAAATCATTGTTATATGCTATATTATATATGTTGGTCCATGCATACATGTGGCATGACATTAGAGGTTTTGCATACATGTACATCAGTCATTGATAGGGCATGTTGGTGATCATGCATACGATGTTCACACTCGTTAATAACTAATCGAATCTGTTAGAGTGATGGTTGGATGATGGGTTTTTAGAGGTTGTTTTGGTGCTGGGTGAGAGTTAGACGTAATGAAGTATATTAGGCTAGTTGCTAGTAATAGTGAGAGTGGTATGGTTTGATGGTAGAAGGATAGTGTTTGTTGCTTAAGGAGAGTTTAGTGGTTTGGATAGCTAAGTAGAAGGGGTAGCACCTTGAAGCTAAGTGTTGTTGTAGTTTAATGGTTGTGTTTCCAGGTGCTGGGGTAGCTTAGCATTCGGGTTGTTGTGGAAGGGTTGTGTTTGTAAGTGCTGGTTCTTAGCAACCTTTGAGGAGTTGAGGAGTTGGTATGTATGGTAGGTTGGGCGATGTCCTGGTAAGACAAGTGTTATGGTTGAAGTTTGAAGTGGAAGGATCATGAAAGATCGAAGGCTTGTGTTGTTGGAAAGGATTCTTATGAGAAGTGGTTGGCTGGTTGTGAGTAAGTGAATTTTTTTTGGAGATCAGCTGGTGGTGTATGGAACAGCTGGCGGAGCCGAGTTGGGGTTGTGATGTAAATTTTGGTTTGTGGGTGAGTAGGCCTGGTGAGTCGTTTTGGTAATGTTAGCGGCAGATGTGAAGGAATGTCAGCTTTTGTTGAGGAGTTTGGGTAAGCAGTTGATGCTTAAGAATTTTTGCTTGTTGGGAAGATTCATGGAAGGGGTTTGAGAGTTGCAAGAGTTTTGGAAGCAGAGAAGTTTGTATGGTGGTTGAACTGGATTGGTTAGAGTCCCTGTGTAAACCAGTCTTGGAAGTTGTGTGTTACAGTAATGTGTGCTGTGAAAGTTAAAGTTCTTCATGATTGAAGTTGGGGCTGTGTACAGTCCGGATATGTGGAAGGTTAAGTTGTGGCTATCTTTGAGTGTTCTGGGTTTGTGAACAGCATGTGGTGGTGTTGGGTTCAGTGGAGTTTTGGTGAGGAAAGTGTTCAGTGTTGGTTGAGGTTTTTTGTGTTGCCTTGTGTGTGTTTTGAGAAAGTTGTTGTTCTCTTTTCGCCGGTTGAAATTTCGAGGACGAAATTTCCTAAGGGGGGAGAGTTGTAACGCCCCGGTTTTGGGCTCGGAAGTTTTGGGCGTTGACCGGTTCGGTCAAAGTGCTGATCGAATATATAAGAGTGAATTTAGGAAAGCCTAGTTCGGGTTGCATTAAAAATATGGAAAAATGTTCTAAAATCATCTTTTAATATATATAAGTGAACTGTGAAATCAATTTTGGAAAATGAGGTTTGGAAGGGTGACATTTTGGGTTAGTGACCAAAATGTAATTTTTGAAAACTGCGTGACTGTTTTAAAAAGGATTGAAACTTTGAATCTTTAAGGAGCTATTTACCCAATGGGAGTTTCTCCAGATTTTCTAAATATATTAAATGATTAATTAAATGTTTTTAAACTAAAGAAAAGTGGAGGGAAGATATTTTCCTAATTCTAACTAACTTTTCTCTCAACCATTTTCTCTCATCTTTTCTCTCAAACCAAACACATTTTCTCCAGATTTCCTCCTCTGATTTTGTCACTCAAATCACTCATTTCAACTCTCATTTGATTCCTAGTCATCTCATCATCAAAACATCTCAATTTGCAAGTTGTTTCATCAAGCTTTTTGGCTCCAAAAAGGAGAAACTCAAGTTTGGAGGTAAGAACGTCTCTCTCCTCTAAACTATCAGTTCTTTACTGAAATTCCCAAGTTCTCAATTCTTGATTTGTGTTTTGTTAAAGGCTTTTCAATTGAAATCTTGATTTTGGCTTAAAATGCAAGATTTGGCGATTTTGGTGAAATTTTCGTATGATCTGTTTGGGCAATGTTTTGAAGTGTCAAAATGATGTTAAATGAATGCTAAATTGATTAGAAGTTGAGGTTTAATTAATGCAATCCCGGATAGGTTGAATTTCCTAAGTTTTGCTTGAGTTTTGGTTGTTTTTGGAGTGTTTTTGGTGATCTGTTGTACCTGGAAGTATAAGGACGTGTTTGTGATCATTTTGGATGTTGATTGATGTTTAAAAATGGTTAGAAGTGATGGATCTTGGCTGGGTTAAGTTTTGGTAATGTTTGGAGGTGATTTCGGTTGTGTTTGGTAGCCGAATTGTTGGTTGTGTGATGAGCAGCGAGTTTGGGTTGTGTGGCTGCTGTTCTTAATGCATAATGATGCATTAATGTGCTGTTTTTGTGTGCTTGAAACAGGGGAGTTTGATCCGTGAGCTTTAGAGGTGTTGCGGAAGGTTTCAGATGCTTGGAAGGCTTGGTGGCTAGCCTTGTTTTGTGTATCGGTGAGTGAAGTTGGGTTTTCAGCTTTTAAACCAAGGTTTGAAGGTTTTTGGGAGCTTAGTGTAAGTCTAAACAACTTTGCTAAGCTCAAGAGTAAGTGAATGGTTTTCGCTCTTGAATTATGATTGTGGAATTGGCTATTAAGCAATTGTGGTTGATGATTGGAATGCATGTGTTTTGCATGGTTTAAATCTATTTTGAAAGCATATTTTAGCATGGTTTAATGCTGGTTTTGAAAGCCATATGTGGAGGATGCTCAAGGTAAGAGATCCTTGGTTTTATACATTGAAAATGTGGTTTTGATGCATGGTGTTGCATGTTGTTCAATGGCTTTGTTTAATGCTTTAAAACAGTGAATTAATGTTGGTAAATGATGGTTTTTGCATATTGGTTATGCATGTGAATCATTTGATTAATGTGGTAATGGTTTTGCATATTGGTTATGCATGTGAAACATTGGACTAATATGGTAAGGTGGTTATATTGGCAAGTGGTGTAAGTGGTTCTTGGTTCTTTGATCGGATATAGTTAGCCGGCTATAGGATTGGGTGCACCGTGAATTAAGTCGCCTTGGAGGTGGAGTGGTCAAGAGTGGACCGGTAAACTCCCTTCAAGTATCCTAACGAGATGGTTGAGGTCATAATGAAGGTGTTGCCCATTCGAGGACCTTGGTTGAGCAAAGGTTATATGGTGTTTAAAAGTCCATATGTGAGAACCTTGTGCTTGTTGAGATCACAATGGCGGTGTTAAGTCCATGTGTGGATCTTGTGTAGGGTGTCCCGGATCTCGTTAGTGATGTTATACAACTACCAATCGGTGAATGCAAAGGTTGTATGGTGTTTGAAAGTCCATACATGGGAACCTTGTGCATGTCAAGGTTGTATGGTGTTTGAAAGTCCATACATGGGAACCTTGGGGAAAAGTTGAGGTTGTATGGTGTTTGAAAGTCCATACATGGGAACCTCGGGAAAGCTAAGGTTGTATGGTGTTTAAAAGTCCATACATGGGAACCTTAGGATGTTGAGGTCAAATGGTGTTTAAAAGTCCATTTGGGAGACCTTGGATTGGTAGGGTGTATGGAGCGTAGGGACAACGCTCGGAATCCGCGTATCCGATTGGGTGTTGAGTTGAAAAGTGAATGTGGTTGATCACTTGAAGGCCAATATGATGTTCTTGATTGTGACGAAGCATGAGATGCTTGAAATGATGCATAATTGTATGTGAAGCATGAGATGCTTGAAATGATGCATAATTGTATGTGAAGCATGAGATGCTTGAAATGATGCATAATTGTATGTGAAGCATGAGATGCTTGAATTAATGCATAATTGCATGTGAAGCATGAGATGCTTGAAAAGATGCATGGTTGCATGGAAAGTGCATAATGCTTGTGAATGCATGTTTACTTGTTAAGTTGAACAAGTGTTGATTATCATTTGGAAAATGATGCATGTGAGCATGAAATATCTTTAGTGCATTGGAGTCTTGTTAAGACTTGTTTTTAAAGGCATGTGATGATGATGTTGTGGTTCATATATGTTGCCTTTGGTTTAATGCATGTGTTGGTTGGTTAGTGAAATGGTTTTAAAAGATTCTTGCTTGAATTGGCTTTCAAGTTTAAGAAAGGTATGTTGTGAAATGGGAGTGTTTTCCAAGGTTTTGTTTTAGCTTGCATATGGTGTTTATGCATGGTTTGGCTAAATGGTTGATTTTGCAAGTTGTGCCTTGAAAAGGGTTTTCTTAGTTTGCTAAACTAAGGGTTGGTTTTCATGTATGTGCGATGCATGGTTTTGAGCTTGTTGTTGAAAAGGAGTTTTCAAACATGGCTTTGGTAAACAAATCGAGTTTGTTTTAAAAGTGATTTATGGCTCGCTGTATTGATGGTGTTTTGGTTTTGAGCATTCCTCACTAAGCATTATGTGCTTACGCTCCTTTTTGTCCATCAATGCAGATTCTTGAAGTTTGGACAGCGAGGAGCAAGGGATTCAAGAAGGACTCCACTTGAGATGTATGTCTCGGTTAATAGCTATAGTTAATAAAGGCAATGGGGTAGAATCTCTTGGGTTGATGTATGTGTTTGTATATGTTCGGACAAGTATGGTTTTGTGTTGTTGATGTTGTTGGAACATGGTTTGGCTTATGAGTTTGAATTGGAAGTATGTTGTTTAAATGGTTGCTTGTGTTGGAAGCTTAGCCTTGAAATTGGGGCTTTTCATATATGTTGTGTTTTTGTTGAATTGTTGATGCAAGTATGTCCCTTATATGTTGTTTTTCATGCTGGTAAAGTTTGGTAGCGTTTGAAGCATGTTTGGTTGGCCTATTGCATGTTTAAGTAGGCAAATTTCTGCATTTTGTGCAGGGTGTTTCGGAACAGGGTGAACCGTTTCGGAACGGGTGCCTCGAAGCAGCCCAGGCGTCCGAAACGGGTGACACCGTTCTGAAACGGAAAGGCTACTGTCCGACCCCCGTTTCGGTACCCGTTTCGGAACGGCCCCGCGTTTCGAAACGGGCTGTCTCCCGTTTCGGAACGGTTGACCGTTGGGGGCTGACAGTGGCAGTTATGTGTTTTAAAATGTTTGCATTTTGGTCCTGAATCTTGTATGTGCAATTGTTTGAGTTTGGGATGTCCGTTTGAGCTGAAATTTGGCCGAGATGCATGAAACATGATTAATTTTAAGTTGGTAACTTAAAATCTGGTTAAGGCCTCAAAGTTTTCAGAATTTACAATTTGGTCCCTAAAGTTGTGTTATGTGCAATTGGGTCCCTGAATGATCTCTGATGGTTGTGATCTTTGAGTATGATGTTTGCGTGATCACATCTAGGGTTAATGAGCATCTAGACAAGATTAAAAAGAAAAAAAAGGGTCGTTAATCAAGGTTGACTTTCGGGTTGACTTTGGTTTTCCCCGTGTAATCTTCTTAATTCGGGCCAATCGTCTAGGCCGGGTTAAGGGGGTTACACCTGCCTACTCTATCAACCTGATTCACCTCTTCTATTACTTTTGTTTTCATTTTCTATCTCAACAAACAATTCACTTGTGCTTTTATTTTATCTTGAGCGGGGACTACGAAACGAGACAAGTTGTCCAATCCTCGTGGGATTCGACCTGTTTTATAATATAACTTGGCAGGAGTGTGCACTTGCGCTCTCACAAAAAGGGAACACCTACACGCCCTACACCATCTAAGAAAAATTTGATTTGGGTGATAGTTGATCGTTTTATGAAGTGTACACATTTCTTGCATGTGCATACTACGTATATGTTGGATAAGCTGACTGATTTGTACATTTTGGAGATCGTGCATTTACATGAAGTGCCTAAAGTCTATGGTATCATATAGGGATCCACATTTTACGGCAAGGTTTTTTGAGTGTTTGCATAGAGCTTTGTGTACAAGATTGAACTTCAACACTTCGTATCACCCTTAGACGGATGGTCGGTCTGAGCGTGTTATCCAAGTGTTGGAATATATGTTGAGATGTTGCATCATTGATTGATTTTCAAGGATCTTGGGAAAAGCACTTTCCTTTGATAGAGTTTGCCTATAATAACATTTATCAAGCGAGTATTCAAATGGCTCCTTATGAAGCTTTGTATGGTAGGAGGTGACGTATGCCTCTATGTTGGGTGGAGGTATGCGAGAAATATGTTTCTTTGCCTCATGTGTTGAAGGAGACTAATGAGAAGGTAAAGCTTATTAGTGATAGGTTGAAATCGACTTCGGATCGGCAAAAGTCTTACGCAGATTTGAAACGTAGAGAAATTGAGTATATTGTTGGTGATAAGGTGTTTTTGAAAGTTTCACCTTGGAAAAAGGTGATGAGATTTGGTCGGAAAGGCAAGTTGAGTCCGAGTTATATTGGACCCTATGAGGTGTTGGAGCGAGTTGGTCCAGTAGCTTATAGATTGAGGTCACATGAGCTAGAGAAGATACATGATGTTTTCCATGTATCCATGCTTCAAAAGTATAGATCGGATTCGTCGCATGTTATGCCTGTTGAGAAGTTTGAATTGAATCTGGATTTATCTTATGAGGAGGAACCGGTTGAGATCTTAGTTGTGGATAGTAAAGTTCTTCTTGGTAAGGCCATTGAGTTGGTTAAGGTGTCGTGGCGACATCAAGGTGTTGAAGAAGTCACGTGGGAAATGAAGGATGACACGAAGAAGCAATTCTCTTATCTTTTTCCACCAGGTAAATTTCTAGGACAAAATTTATTAACTGGGGGACAGTTGTAACGCCTCGATTTTGGTCTTAAGAGTTAGCCGGGTTTGGCTAGACGGGTTGGGCGAACCAGTCTAGACAATTTAGACTAGTTTTAGGAATAAATCGATTTAAAATGTTTTTGAGCGAAATAAAATGTTGGAAATGTTCTAAAAATCCTAAAATAATGTTTTGAAGGTTTTGTAGAGTTCACTTTGATAAAATTGGACCGATTTAATTGGCATTTTGTAAACGTTGACTAAATCGTAAAAATTGCAAAATATGTTTTAATGACTAAATTGAACAGAGTCAAGGCTTAGAATATTTATGGAGCTATTATACCAAGGTGTTATAAGCCTTTTCCCTTTGTTTTGGTATTTTTAAAATATTTAATTAATTGATTTATTAAATGGGTTTTAATAAAAAGGATTTTAAAAGGCTAAAACATTTCTTACATAACTTCTTTTCTCCCAACATTTTTCTCTCAACTTTCCCGTCAACCAAACTATTTTATCATCACTAAAATCACAATAGATTTATTTCTTTTCACCCACTTTTAATTTCTAAATGATTCCCATGGATTTCTACATCAATTAGCTTTGGATTTCTTGAAGGATTTCATCAACATTATTGCCAAACAAGGGAAAATCTTGTGTTAGGGGTGATCTTCCTAATTCTCCTCTAATCAAAGGTTCTTTATTGAAATTCCCAAGTTCTTGACTCTTGTAAATTGTTTTCTAAATTGATTTGAGTTATAAATGATGATATGTTGCTTTAATTAAGCTTTAAATGGAGTTAAATTGATGAAATTGGTTGGGTTTCGTTTTGGACTGTATTTGTTGGGTTTTAGATTGATTTTAATCATAATCTTGATGTTAAATAATGTGGTAAAATGGGTTTTGATAATGGAATCCCGAAACTAGGTGAATTGCTAGATTTCTTGGTTGAAATCTTTGAGTTTATATATGGCTTGCTTATGACGTTTAATGGTTGTTGGTGATAAAAGGATGTTGAGGTGATTTTTTTAGATGTATAATGGTGATTTTTAAAGGCTAATATCGCTGGGTTTGGTTGGAGATTGTATAGAATGATTTCACCAATGTTTTCGGTTGATTTCGGATGCCGTTTGCTTTGTTTTTGTAAGAGAAAATTGTGGAGTTAAGTTGCTGGAGGTTTTTATGCAAGAATGTGCATGAGTCCTTTGTTTTGCTTTGGTTAGAAGCATGGGAGAATGATCTGATATCTTTTGAAGAGGTTTTGGTTGCTCCGGAGGCTTGATATCGCATCAGCAAGTGGAGCGAAGCTTTGTCAGTGAATGGAAATGATTTTAAATGCTTTTCAAAGGATTGAAAGCAAGGTTTGGGGTTAAGATTAAGCTTAAAATGCTAATCTAAGCTCGAAAGTAAGTATTGAAGATTTTGTTCTCGGTTTCTCCATTTTTCATTGTTTTAATTGATCATGCTCATGTTTTAGAAAGAGATTTGTTACCTACTGTTTATGCATGCTTTGAGCATTGAGATTTGACGATTATGATCCCATGAGAAATGATTTATGATTTGATAGAGTTTATGACTTGTTAAGAAAATGCGATGCATGATTTGTGCTTTTGAAATGGGATGGGACTTGATTTACATTTATGCATTGAAAATAGTTGGGTAACATGGTTTAAATGTGCATATTGGCAAGGTGATGAGAATTAATATTGTCGGATATAATTTGATATGTGCACTATAAACTTACAAAATTTACGCGTGAGACAAATTCTTCGGTTACACGATAGATGTAGATTATATTTTGTTGCGAGTGATAGGGTAGATTCTATCACCAACGGGCAATGGGGGTAGTGTCATCCCGGTCGAAGTGAGATAATGGTGAGGGTAGATTTCATCATGAGACTTGATGGGGGTAGATTTCATCAAGGTGTCCGTATATCTGAACATTTATGGATAGGGGTAGTGCTATCTAATGATGGGGTTAGATTCCATCCGAGTCACTTTTAATGCCAATATATGAGAATTATATGTATCATGATTTTTAAATGTTTTGTATAATGTGATTTATACATGAGATGTTTTCGTTTAAGCTTTGCTTAAGTTGTTCAAGCATGAAAGGCTTAAATGAGATTTTCATTATGAGTAATGCATGAGATTTATGATACATGGTTTAAATGAGATTATTGAACTTACTTTTAGATGAGATTTAAAGCATGAGATTTGAGCATGGTGTTTTGAGTAATGATTTACTTGAGAAATGATTTTAAAATGCATTGATGTTGATTTTTAATCGAGCGACCCTCACTAGGCATTTATGCTTACGCTCTTTTTTTCCAACAATGCAGAGAAATAGCTATTTGGTGACATCAAGGAAGCAAGGGAGGATTACAAGGGTGTTTCATAGCTCAAGTATGGTTTTACATTTACTAATTAGTAATAAGTGGAAATGAGAGGGTACCTATATGTTTTGGGAGGTTATGTATTGAAACTCCCTGGTTTGTGGCAAGTTTTAATTGCCTATTTGGACTTGTAAATGGCCTTTACTTGCTGGTATTTGGTTGGGTTTGTGTTTTGGTGTTCAAATGGTCATTTTGCAGAGGAAGCATGCCTATAGTTTGATAATCATGATGAGTTGATGTTGGAAGCATGAATATAGTTTGATAATCATGATGAGTTGATGTTGGAAGCATGCTTTGGTGTTTATTGTCTTTGGATATATGTTCTAAGTGGTTGATTATGGCTTGGTAAAATGATGGAATGGTTTTGGATGAGTTTAAGCATAAAAAACCAGCATTTTAGGTCCAGGTGTTTCGATACAGTCGAAGGTGTATCGATATGGGTATGTGTACTTTAGGACCCCGTATTGATACAATGAAGGTGTATCGATACTCCCCCTTGGTTAAAATGGTTCTAGAAAGTTTCCTATCGATACGCTATCAGGATCGTATCGATACGCCTCTGTGTATCGATACACTATGGAGCCTTATCGATACGCCTAGTAGGTAAGTTGGTTATTTAGGTTGTTGAATGTTTTTGATGTCTTCCGTTTTAGTCCCTAAATGTTATGCAATCAATTGAATAAGTTTGAATAGTCAGTTTGAGCTAAAATTTAAAATGTGAGCATGAAACCTGATAAATTAAATATTGGTAACCTCAATTTCACAATAAGACTTGTATTTTGTTAAATTTGCAATTTGGTCCCTAATTGCTAATCAGTGTAATCGAAAGTCGATTCGACAACCGATTGAGTTGAGATTTTACCTGGTGAATGTATGATCATCTTAGTATTCGCTAAGTGCATCTGTACAAGATAAAAGAAAAAAATAGGGTGGTTTATTGAAGTAAATATTCACAGGTTTACTTCAATATTCTCCATGTAACTTGCTCGAGTCGGTAAAATGGTTAGTTCGGGTCAAAGGGGTTACATTTGTAGGTATCTGTAAAGTGTCCACAAGTTCTATATTTCAAGCACATTCCATCTCATATTATTGTTGTTTTTTAGTACATTCTAGGCGTAATTAGGATCATGCATTGCATTTTACAATATTTCTTTACTTTGCCATGCTTTTATAGATTATCTGTTATTTGGTGAAGAAAATGTATTGTTTTAGTGTAATTTTAGTTTCAGGTACTAGAGGCTGACAGAGGAAAAGATGAGCTGAGGATATGATGCTGAGGCAGCAGACCAAGGAGTTGTACTTATGCAGTTCCAAACAGAAACAGTAGTTGCCGTGAAGCTGCCGCCACCCAACCTGCCGCCCAAGACAGCAGACTATGGAGTTGGAGAACCGGAGTGCGATATGTAGAGCAGAAAATCCTGATTCTATCGATGTTGTCCACTCAATTTTCCAACGTCTGTAGCAGCTGGAAGAACCGCCGAAGGAGAATCTCGAGATTACTTGCAGAGCAAGGCAACGTGATAAAGTCCACATTCAACTCATAAAAGTCAAAGTTTAAAGCCACATTTAATGTAAAAGGATACTTTGAAGACTTCTACTTCAAGAAGGAGTAGACCTATCTAATGCCTATATATACCCATTGTAATTCTATTTCAAGACAAGTTAGGTTTTCCTTAGGCATAGTTTAGGTTTTCTTGCCGCCAACATGTTCTAAAATTCTCCTTGGGTTTGGGTTATGTTGTAATTAGTGTGAGAACAGTTGTTTAGATTTCAAGTTCGTTTTTGCACATAAAATTACAAGGTTTACCTATTCCATATTCTTCATAGTTTTCAATTAAGGCGGAAGATTAGTTGAATTCTATCCATTTGTTTGGTATCGAGAGAGTCGAACTCACGAAAGGAGTAAGTAAAATTTCATCTATAGACGATGCGATCAATACGGCCTAGACATAGGTTAAGGGTTTAAGGCGGCTAAAAGAGGATGAATCAACATTGCTGCCTTTGCATGATTCACGCCGCGACTGGTATTATCTACAGTGGGCATCAGCAACGCTCTGACTTAGACATAAGCGAAGTCACTTTCGAAGCGTTCTGTCGAGCATTGTAGTTCTGTCGAGTTTTCCGCCGAGACACAATTCCATTCCCCTCCCGAGGCAGCGAGAGGGTCTCTGCAGTCTACTTGCCATCCCCCGCCGAGGCAGTAGAGTCTGGCAACGCAAAGCAACTTGTCCTATTCAACGCAGTTTAACACTAAGCAGCAGCATAGCCCTGCCCATTCTATCAACCTGATTTCTTCTCTTTTAATTACTTGTGTTTTTATTTTACTTTTCTTCTCAACAAACAAATTAATTGTGCATTTACTTTTCCTTGTGCAGGAACAACAATTCGAATCAAGCTGTCCAATCCCTGTGGGAGATGATATCTTTTATACTATAACTTGACAAGAGTGTGCACTTGCGCTCATAAATAAAGAACACCCAAACGCTCTACAAGTTTTTGGCGCCGTTGCCGGGGATTGGTAACAGCGAAATTCGTCTTTAATTTCTGCACTTTTATTTCTTTGCATTTTATTTTATTTTTATTTTTATTATTTTTAATTGAAAAAAAGAATTTTACGGTTTCCTTTGCGAATGTATGACCAGGGCAAATCCAAAAGGAGAAATCCTTTATTACGACGATATCGAACGAAGATCAAGAGAGCTCAAGAAGGAAATCAGAGTAGCCCTAGGGAAAACTAAAGAAGAAGGAAAATCAAAGGTAAACATGGAAAACGAAAACCCTGCCAACAATGCTGTGAACGACATGGATGAGCAGCAAGACTCGCCGCCCAGAGAACATCCAGATCCACCAAGGTAGTAGCCCCCTATTCTGCCCAGGCAGCCACAATATGTTCTAACCACTAGGGATTATCTGGAACATGAATTTAGAAGGTTCGATCCGACAGTGACAGAACCTGATATGGAGGCGGATCACTTCGAGCTGAAGCTCGTTATGTTTAACATGATCAATACGTTAAGGAATTTTGGAGGGACTGCCGCAGAAGATGCTCGACAGGACTTAAGAGGATTCTTAGACATCTGCAGAGCATTCAAAATACACGGAGTCCATCAAGACGTGATGCGATTATTTCCCTATTCACTAAGGGATAAGGCAAAATAGTGGTTAAACAACCAACCAGCAGGGTCTTCAACACATGGGCAAACCTGTGCAAGGATTTTCTGGACTGTTTTATCCCGTCCAATGTCACAGACAGACTGTGAAATGAAATAACAGCCTTCCGAAAAGAGGAAGATGAGCCGATGTATGAAGCATGGGAGCGGTACCAACAGATGCTGAACAACTCCCTGCTACATAATTTCCCGGCTTGGATACAAGTATCAATGTTCTATAACGGGGTGAACTACCCAACACGGATGATGATTGATGCCTCAGCCAATGGAATCATCCTTGACAGACCACCAGATGAGGCACTGCGGATCCTGAACCAAGCCGCAAAGAACGATTACAAGTACCCAACAGCCCACCGAGGCGATGTTAGGCGGCCAGCTGCTGAGAATGAAGTACATGCCTTAGAATCTGTCAATAACCGCCTCGACAGGCTGACAGAGCTGGTTATGAACATAATGAAACCCACTGGGCAAGTCTATAATGCCAAGACTGTGGAGCCATTTTGTGATGAGTGTGGGGGAAACCATGGTTCTCTGAGTGCACCGCATCTGCCAACTTTATAGGAGGATACGAGAGGAACAACATGCCTTCCCAGAACACATACAACCCTGGATGGAAGAACCATCCCAACTTCTCCTAGAGCAACCCAAAGACTGCTGCAAACCCACAACAACATGGAGGCTACCAGCAAAACCTGTCCAGACAGCAGGCTCAACAGCCACACAACAATAATTCACTAGAAGCAACTCTTCATACTTTTATGTCTAGAACTAGTGATTTTATTGTTCGCACTAATAAATTTATTGATAAACGTGATTCTTTCATGGACAGGGCGGAGATGAACATGAACAACCAAGAGGCTGCAATAAAAAACCTGGAGACCCAATTTGGGCAGTTCATAGAAATCTTTAGCAACAGAACAATGAGAGCAGCATCCAGCAGTGTAGAAGAAAAAACCAAGCCCACTTATGAGCAGTGCAAAGCCATATCTACCAGAAGTGGAATGCAGTTAGATGAACCAAGGAAAAAACAACCAGAAACACAGCCATCACCGAAAGAACTGCTTGCCACGTCAGCTGAACCTGACAGTGGTTCTGAAGCAGATGATCCTCCACAGATAAAGTTTCCCTGCAAAGAACGTATAGATGACATCCGCCTGCCAGCACTTTTCCCCAGAGGCTTAAGCAACAGAAGCAAGAGCACCATTTCAGGAGATTCTTGGATATTCTAAAGCAGCAGGACTGCCCAGACAACAACCTCGACAGCTGTTTCGGCAGCCATTTAGAAGCTTGCCCAGAAAATGAGCAATGCAGTGAGTGGACAAAACAAGAACTAGAGGAACAAGAAGAAGCATACTGGATAACAAACATGCCATGTAAGTACTTCGAACCATTGAATTACATAGAGAAGGGGGGCAAAATGTTCAAACCATCTGTCGAACAACCTCCCACTCTTGAATTAAATGCCTTACCTGCACAACTTAAGTATGTTTACTTGGGAGCTAATGAAACACTTCTAGTAATAATTTCTTCCAAGTTGCAGCCTAGACAGGAACAACAACTGATAGCACTGCTGCACCAGCACAAGAAGGCAATAGACTTGACCATTCAGATATAAAGGGAATAAATCCAGCCATCTGCATGCACAAAATCCTGCTTGAGCGGGACCAAAAGCCAACTGTAGATGCCCAAAGGAGACTAAACAATGCCATGAGAGAAGTTGTCAAAAAGGAGATCATCAAATGGTTAGACGATGGTATAATATATCCTATCTCTGACATCGAATGGGTAAGCCCGGTACAATGTGTACCAAAGAAAGATGGCATAATTGTGGTAAGTAATGACAATAACGAGTTAATACCAACTAGAATAGTAACTGGTTGGAGAATATGCATGAATTACCGCAAGTTAAATAAAGCAACAAACAAAGATCATTTTTCGTTACCTTTTATTGATCAAATGCTTGACCGCCTTGCTGGCAAACCTTTCAACTGTATTTTGGATGGATACTCAGGTTATAATCAGATCGCCATTGCACCGGAGGACCATGCCAAAACAACATTCACCTGCCCATATGGCATTTATTTATTTCGAAGAATGCTATTCGAATTATGCAATGCCCCTGCCACATTCCAGCGCTGCATGATGGCTATTTTCTCTGACATTATAGAAGACTTCATGGAAATATTCATGGATGACTTCTCTTTCTTCGGCAACAGCTTTGACAGCTACCTCGGCAACCTTGAAAAAGTACTCACCAGATGCGAGGAAACAGACCTGGTACTTAACTGGGAAAATGCCACTTTATGGTCGATGAAGGCATAGTCTTGGGGCATACAATTTCTGCACAGGGAATAGAGGTAGACAAAGCCAAGATCAAAGTGATTGCCAACTTGCCGCCACCAATCGCCATCAAGGGCATCTAGAGTTTCCTAGGACACGTAGGTTTTTATCACAGATTCATTGAGAACTTTTCTAAAATCTCTAAACCATTGTGTACCTTACTGGAACATGAAAAATCATTCAACTTCGATGAGGCATGCCTGGAAGCATTCAAAACCTTAAAAGAGAAGCTAGCGATACTGCCGTCAGTGCCGCCCTAGGACATCACAAAGACAAAATCTTCCATGTAATTTAATACACCAGTAAAACACTGAATCTTGCCCAAACTAACTACACCACTACAGAGAAAGAGTTGCTGGCAATAGTGTTCGCCTTCGATAAGTTTCGGCCCTACCTTATTGGAACAAAGTGATAGTCCTCACAGATCATTCTGCCTTAAGGTATCTGTTCGCAAAGAAGGATGCAAAGCCTCGCCTGATCCATTGGATCCTGCTGCTGCAAGAGTTTGATTTGGAAATTCGAGACAAGAAGGGCACAGAAAATCAAGTGGCGGACCATCTCTCTCGGCTTGAGAATGGACAAGAAAAGACTTCCAACATCGAAATTTAGGATGCATTCCCTGATGAACAGTTGCTACTAGCCTCTACTCTGGTAGCTGCCCTGGAAGCTGAAGGCATCTCACTAGCCGCCCACGAAGAGGCCGCGACAGCAGCATCGACAGCCACACCCTAGTATGTAAACATTGTGAATTACTTTCTATCTGGTGTTTTACCTTATGAACTTAACTTCCAAGGAAAGAAACGATTCCAACAAGATGCTAAGCATTATTTTTGGGACGAGCCTTTCTTGTTTAAAAATTGTGCAGATCAAGTTATCAGACGGTGTGTCTCAGATGATGAACATCAAGCCATACTATCACAGTTCCACGCAGCACCATATGGAGGCCATTTTGGAGGGCAGCGCACGGCCGTAAAAGTACTCCAATCAGGTTTCTTTTGGCTGACATTGCATAAAGACGCCCAAGCATTCTACAAACAGTGCGACAGCTGCCAAAGAACATGAAACATATCTAGAAGGAACGAAATGCCCCTACAAACCATTTTGGAGGTTGAGTTATTCGATGTTTGGGGGATAGATTTTATGGGACCATTCCCATCTTCTTGTGGCAACATGTACATCCTTCTAGCAGTCGACTATGTTTCCAAGTGGGTAGAAGCCATTGCCACCCCTCACAATGATGCAAAGACCATCCTTAGATTCATACGCAAGAACATACTCACATGTTTCGGGGTTCCAAGAGCCATCATTAGTGACGAGGGCACCCATTTTGATAACAAGCTCATTGCTAAAGCACTCTAAAAAGTTGGTGTCAAACACAAGATTGTCGCGACATATCATCCAAAAACAAATGGGCAGGCAGAGATTTCGAACAAGGAAGTCAAGACCATATTGGAGAAAGTTGTAAACCCAAGTAGGAAAGATTGGTCGTTGAAATTAGACGATGCTCTTTGGGCATACCAGAGAACATATAAAATACCACTCAGAACGTCCCCATATCGTCTAGTATACGAAAAGGCCTGCCACCTCTTTGTCGAAATAGAACACAAGGCATATTGGGCAGTCAAGGCAGTAAATATGGACTGGAAACAAGCTGTCAAAAAGAGATTACTAAATCTGACAGAAATGGAGGAATATCGGCAGAAGGCATACGAGAACGCCAATCTATACAAGGAAAAATTCAAAAAAATGGCATGACAACAAGATCCAATAGAGGAAATTCCTGCCTGGGCAGCAAGTATTGTTGTTCAATTCTCGCCTTAAGATGTTTCCTAGGAAGTTAAAATCCAGATGGTCAGAACCATTTGAAGTAGTCCAAGCTTTCCCACATGGTGTCGTGACAGTAAAACCAGTAAATGCGTGGGCAGAATTCAAAGTTAATGGGCAGCGATTAAAGCATTACACAGGAGATTCTGTCCCGAAAGAATAGAAAGTATTCACATTGGGGAATGCCCATCCCAATGTGACATAATTTTATCTTTCCACATCTTTACCGCTTTATTGGGAGTGTATTTTTATGACTAAATTTTATCTTTTTCATTTTCCTTACCATTTATTCCCGTCTCATAATTAATTATACAGGTCAAAACCCTTAAGAATCAAGACCGCTAAGCACAGCAGAAGGCGTCATTACTAAGCCCACTACCGTAACCCGCAGATGAAGGCAGAGTAGATAACTCCTCCAAATCCTCTACTAAGCCTAAGACTTCTTTCCTATCACTTGTATTTATTTTTCTATTTTTTAATTTTTTGTTTTTTGTCTTGTGCATTGAAGGCAATGCCAATCTTGAGTTTGGGGGGGGATAGCTCTCGCATCTTTTTGTCTAGGCATATTTAGCAGCATATAAGTTGCATTTTACTTGCCTTAATATTAATCAGAATAGAAAAAATTGTTATGACTTGTGCCTATGATAGTTAGTCGATTAATTATTTCGCATCAATAAATAAATTGAACTTAATTTGCGAAAAGCATACAAAATGACTTGAATTTTTTTAATTGCCAAAACTGTCAAACCCTATTGTTACTTACTGAATTTTCTAGAATATCTAATGAACATTGCCTGCTTTATTTTTATAATTCTTTGCAAAGTTCTAACAATGGTTGCAAGTAGCCGTCGAGGCAGAAAACAGAAACAAAAAATACAGCACTGCCACGGCAGCAGAAACAAAAACAAAGAAATATTGTTGTTTTACCCTAGAGGTGCCCGCAACAGGCTCTAGGAAGAATCATGTGCGAGGACACTTTGCTGCTATCAAAGTCCATGAATCTGAAATTTTTTTGAAGTGACGGCCAAATTAGCATGAGTGAATGAAAGTCTTCACGGGATGACTCTACTACATGGGTTCGGGGTTTTGTAGTTTGCTCCTATCTTAATTTTAGACCTAGAAGAGTAGTTGTGACAAGCTGAAGCCCTCATTGCCATGATTAAATACTTGTGCCTAATTGTGTTGTCTCGGCAACAACCTTATATATCATAACAACATCTTTGTTTATCTAGTTATTCCGAATATTCAGCCTGTACACAGTTCTGTACACACTACACTGCAATAGAAATTAATTCTAAGTTATTTTCTTGCTATTTTCCCTTCACTAATGTAATATAGGTACCACGACCTTAAGGTAAGAAATCAAGTTGAAAACGAGTCTTTCTTTCTAGTTAATATAAGGGCAAGTATGTTTAGGTTGTATTGCTTGAGGACAAGCAATGGTTTGAGTTTGGGGGTGTGTAAAGTGTCCACAAGTTCTACATTTCATGCACATTCCATCTCATATTATTGCTATTTTTGAGTACATTCTAGGCATAATTAGGATCATGCATTGCATTTTACAGTATTTCTTTACTTTGCCATGCTTTTATAGATTATCTATTATTTGGTGAAGAAAATGTATTGTTTTAGTGTAATTTTAGTTTCAAGTACTAGAGGCTGACAGAGGGAAAGAAGAACTCAGGATATGATGCTGAGGCAGCAGACCAAGGAGCTGTACTGATGCAGTTCCAAACAAAAACATTAGCTGTCGAGTAGCTGTCACTGCCCAACCTGCCACCCAAGACAGTAGAATATGGAGTTGGAGAACCATAGTGCGATCTGTAGAGCAGAAAATCCTGATTCTATCGATGATGTCCACTCAATTTTTCGACGTCTGTAGCAGCTGGCAGAGCCGCCGAAGGAGAATCTCAAGATTACTTACCGAGCAAGGCAACGTGATAAAGTCTACATTCAACTCAAAGAAGTCAGAGTTTAAAGCCACATTTATTGTAAAAGGCTACTTTGAAGACTTCTACTTCAAGAAGGACTAGACCTAGCTAATGCCTATATATACCCATTGTAATTATATTTCAAGACAAGTTAGGTTTTCCTTAGGCATTGTTTAGGTTTTCTTGCCGCCAACATGTTCTAAAATTCCCCTTGGGTTTGGGCTATGTTGTAATTAGTGTGAGAACGGTTGTTTAGGATTTCAAGTTCGTTTTTGCAAATAAAATTACAAGGTTTACTTATTCTATGTTCTTCATAGTTTTCAATTAAGGTGAAAGATTAGTTGAATTCTATCCATTTGTTCAGTATCAAGAGAGTCGAACTCGCGAAAGGAGTAAGTAAGATTTCATCTATAGACGGTGCGATCAATCTGACCTAGACATAGGTTAAGGGTTTAAGACGACTAAAAGAGGATGGATCAACATTGATGTCTTTGCACAATTCACGCCGCGACTAGTATTATCTGCAGTGGGCATCAACAGTGCTCTGACTTAGACATAAGCAGAGTCACTTTCGAAGCGTTCTGTCGAGCCTTGTAGTTCTGCCGAGTTTGCTGCCAGGACACAATTCCATTCCCCTGTCGAGGTAGCGAGAGGGTCTCTGCAGTCTACCTACCATCCCCCGCCGAGGCAGTAGAGTCTGGCAGCACAAAACAACTTGTCCTATTCAACGCAGTTTCACACTAAGCAGCAGTATAACCCTTCCCATTCTATCAACCTAATTTCTTCTCTTTTAATTACTTGTGTTTTTATTTTTTTTCTTCTCAACAAACAAATTAATTGTGCATTTACTTTTCCTTGTGCAGGAACAACAATTCAAATCAAGTTGTCCAATCCCTATGGGAGACAATATCTTTTATACTATAACTTGACAAGAGTGTGCACTTGCGCTCATAAATAGAGAACACCCAAACGCTCTATAGTATCAGAGCTAGGTTTACTAAAAATGTGGATGTAAGATGGTTGAATTATCATTGTTTGAGTGATTCCTTGGTGTTTGATATGCACGGTGGTTGCTTATGTTATGTTTTAATCGTTGATTGATTGTGTGCTATGCACGGTGTTTGATAACATGTTGTTGTGGATATTATGTGATGTTGATGTTGAGGGAGAGATATTGGTGTGCCCATTACCTTATTACTATTAGTATGAAGATATTTTTGTTTTAAAACTTGAGCATCTTAGATTCTTGCTTCTAACTGGCCTAATTGTTTTAAGGTTGTATTTTCATGCTATATATTTTTAATTGCTTTTGAAAATGGAACCAAAATGAGAGCTTGGAAGACTAGTAATGTCGGGGAATAGTATGTTGATAAGAATGGTATTTGATCTTGAGTTGACTTGGTCATTAATCAAGAATTGTTAGAAGTGATCCCTGAACTTGAGTGACTTAGTCCTCGTTTGCGCGATTATAGATGGTGTTGGGTCAGGATAGCATGTTTAAATTGGGAAATGAGGTTCATTTTGTATGGATGAGCTAGCTTACGCCAGAGCTGACTATAGTTGAATGCAAATGATGTGAGCGTTGCGACGTGGTTTGGTTAAGGCAGTATGAAGATGAGAATGTGGTTGTGGGAATGTTTTCTCGGGAGTTCTTTTCTCGTAGCCTCAGCCCGATAATTAATGATAATGGTGTTTCTTTGGTTTAGTATTTATGACAAGTAGATGACGAATGTCCTAGTGGCAATCGAGTTTGCGAAGAGACGAGTATTCTGAGAATACTTGGGTTTAAGTTTAGCAAGAGTGGTAGTGATTTCATGTGCAATGATGCGCCGAAACGAATCTTGATTGAAATTCAAGATGTGAAGTAGTCTTTGTATCGAAGCTTTTGTTTTAGAGATGGATAGGTGCAAATTTTGGCGAAGATGTATGAGGTGCTCTGGGTATGCAAATTTTGTTGCAAGTGATCGGTCTGAGAATATTGTTGGTAAGCGTGAATTGTTAATCGTGCACAGTACAAAGCACTTATATGTATATATTTAAATATGTCGTTACATGCATGCATTTGGGCATGACATTAGAAAGTTTACATACATATTCATAGTCATCTATGAGGGCATGTAATTGGGCATACACGCATATGTTTACACTTATGGATAATTTCTTAGAGATCGATGAAGATAAGATGTATGTAGCTTTCACGAAAAGATTCTTTAAGATCCTGAAGAGTAAAGGAGGTGCTTAAGGTGGTTTATGGAGGTTAGTGTCTGGAGTACGAGGTCTTTTCTGGGATTAGTTGTTGCTACTGAAGTACGCTAAGGAAATTTTCTTAAGTTGTAACGCCGTTGGCGGAGTTGCGATATTAGAGATGCCTTTGACAGTGCAAGGTCATGTGTTTGCGGTTGATTTGATGGAGTTACCATTCCATGGTTTTGATGTTATCTTTGGTATGGATTAATTGACTGAATACAAAGTTGTGTTTGATTTTGAATCTAAGCGTGTTTCGTTGAAACTTGCTTATGATTATGAAGTCGCGGTGGTGGGTGAGAATGTCAAGTTCTTATCCAATGTTGTTTCGGCTTTGGAAGCACAAAAATTGTTGGAGGTTGGGTGTCAAGCATACTTGTCGTATGTTATGAATTTGAAAATGAAGGAGGCACGACACTATGATATTTGCACCGTTTGTGAGTTTTTGGGGGTGTTTTCGGAAGATTTTCCTGGTTTACTGCCGAATAGGGAAGTAGAGTTTTGTATCGAGATGTATGTGGATATGGCACCAGTGTCCATTGCTCTGTATCGCATGGCGCCTAAGGAGTTGAAGGAGTTTAAGACGCAACTTTAGTAGTTGTTAGACCGTGGTTTCATTCGTCCTAGTCTTTTTCCTTGAGGAGCGTATGTGTTGTTTGTGAAGAATAAAGATGGCATTATGAGAATGTGTATTGATTATCGACAACTGAACAAGTTGACGATTAAGAATATGTATCCTTTACCACGGATTGAAGACTTGTTCGATCAACTCCGAGGTGCGTCAGTGTTTTCTAAGATTTATTTGAGATCATGATACTATCAGTTGAAGGTGAAGGATAGAGGTGTGCAAAAGACAGCTTTTCCAACTCGTTATGAGCATTATGAGTTTTGGGTGATGTTGTTTAGGTTGACAAATGCACCTGCAACTTTTATGGATATGATGAATCAAGTGTTCCATGAATTCTTGGATCAATTTGTGGTGGTGTTTATTGATGATATCCTTGTGTATTCTCGTACGGAGGAGGATCATGATATGCATTTGAGGATGATTTTACAAGTCTTGTTGGATAATCAGCTTTATGCTAAGTTGAGTAAGTGTGAGTTTTGGATTAAGGAAGTGGTTTTCCTTGGTCATGTTGTATCGGACGAAAGAATTCATGTAGATCTGTAGAAAGTTGATGCGATTGTGAATTGGAAACAACCTTAGTCGGTGAAAGAGGTTCATAGTTTCTTAGGTTTGGCAGGGTATTATCGTCGTTTTTTGGATGATTTTTCAAAGGTTGCTGCTCCGTTGATGAAGTTGCTGCAAAAAGATGTTCGTTTCGAGTAGGCGGAAGCTAGAAAGCAAGCTTTTGAGAGGTTGAAATAAGCTTTGATGCAAGCTCCAATCTGGATTCAACCTGAGTCAGAGAAAGAGTTTGTGATCTATAGTGATGCATCTTATGTTGGTTTAGGATGTGTGTTGATGAAAGACGGGAGAGTTGTGGCTTATACATCTAGGCAGTTGAAGGTGCACGAGCGCAATTACCCTGAGCATGATATAGATTTGGATGCGGTGGTGTCTGCGCTAAATATTTGGAGGCATTATCTTTATGGTGAAAAGTGTGTGGTATACACGGATCATAAGAGTTTAAAGTATTTGATGTCACCGAAGGAGTTGAATCTTAGGCAACGAAAATGGTTGGAGTTGCTTAAAGATTATGACTTGATGATAAAGTATCACTCTTTGAAGGCTAATGTTGTGGTCAATGCTTTAAGTAGAAAGGTGGTTGTAGAGTTGAGATCGATGTTTGCTCGATTGGATGTGTCGCGAGATGGCGGATTAGTTGCTGAGTTGCAAGTGAAGCCTTCTTTGGTGCACTTGATTAAAGAGAAGCAGTTGCTGGATGATTCGTTGGTGCCTCATGTCTAGGACATAGCGGATGGTAATCCAACAGACTTTTGTTTTAATGATGACGGAGTTTTATGTTTTAAGAGTCGAGTAGTTTCTCCGGAGGATGATGAGTTAAGGCGCACTATTTTGACTGAAGCACATAGTATCCCTTTTGCAATACACCCTGGTAACTAAGATGTATTGTGGGTTGAAGGAAGAGTACTATTGGGTTGGTTTAAAGAAAGATGTGACCGAGTTTGTTAGTAAGTGCATGGTGTGTCAGCTAGTTAAAGCTGAGCATCAATTTTCTTCTGGATTGTTGCAACCGTTGAGGATACCATAATGGTGTTGTCACTCGATTTTCACTCATATTTCTATTTTTATTTATTTATTATTACTATTAGTTTATATTAGTATATTTAGTGTTATTACTAAAACCCAAAAAAAGAGTCCATTAATAATTATATAAGATCCATGATACATAGTGGCCTAATTGGCCCTAATACACAATAAAACTCATTTTGTAACACCTCTTTCCCGGTTTAGTAGTAAACCGGTCGAGATGCGTCAGTTCGAAAACACAAAAAAATTTTAAAAAAATTCGCAACTCATTCCTAAAGAATGAGTTGCTTGGCTAGCAAACAACGATCAACCATATTAGGGAAGACATTAACTTAATTTCCAAGTTAGACGAGATTAAAGTTTATTCATACCTATAACTTGACTACCATATTAAAACTAATTAACGTTACCATCTTAATCAACCTATATATAAAATTGTGATCATGCACAAATTAAGACTTAACCAATTGAACCATACAAGTAAAGATGTATCCTAACCTTTATTATTCTATTCGAAACATCAACTCATACATAATAAATTTCCATTCAATTTATTTCAAGGCAAAGAAAAATTAATTAAACATACCCAACCAACATTTCAATCAATTATAATACATTCCATATTTCAAAAAAGATCATACTATCCTTCATAAAACCATGCTAACATATTTACAAGTCGAGTCTCAAAACATTACATGCCAAGTTTGTATTTACAAACATGTCTTCAATTCATTATAAGCCAAGAAAAAACTAGCAAATACATCATTTTTTCAACTTCTCAAAACCAACATCATCATCCATATCATCTAGACCTATTATGCATGAGATAACTAACTCAAAAAGTACTCCTATGCCACCATTCAGAAGTTGAACAAGAAGGTAAAGTCATACATGATTACTATGCTTGTAGTATTTGCTCTCGATCAAGGAAGTATTAGCTATCGAACCAGAATCAATCTGTTAGGTTGGGAAGAAGAAAACAAGAGATGATAAGTACAAAGTTGTACTTAGTGAGGTAGCAATTACATTATTCAATTTTAAGTCAAGTTGGATCTTATTTAAGGTTGCACCAAGATTTCCTACATAGGCAATTAATAAGAAGACCTAGCTAGTCTCATGGCATATTCAATCACATACATTCATCGAATTAGTCATATAACAATATTAACTACATGGAAAACAAGTCACAATAACAATTATCATAAGAACTAACCATGCAAGACAAATCATGTTATGTTTAATCTTGTAATTAAGTTGCCTTGGTTATTAGATTGGTCTAGGTAATCGGGTCACAAGTTGGTACATTTGTACCTAATCAAGAAGATACTAGATAGTATCACAAGTAAGTGCTAAGACACCAAATCCACTGGTACATATAGTACCATTTCACAAGGCACGCAAGGTGCTAATGAAGAAGGTGTATAATCACCAATACAAGAAGGTATGTCAATACCCGAATCAAGAGAGCTCTAGACTTTAAGGCATGCCCTTCTACCTAATCCATCTAGTAAACCAAGGTCTTGTAGCTTTTTAAATTAACATATCCTGTAATTTTTCATGTCATAGAATATAAATCATGATACAACAAGAGGTTATTCAATCAAACCATGGCATGATAATTTCCAGCAAGCTTTCACATGTATTTTCATATCATTCAATCATCAAAATCAAGAGCAACCAAATTCAATTTTTACATATAACAATCAGTCATGGTAAACCAACATGTATCAACCTTTAAGTAGCATCCAAATTAAGTAGCATACAAGAAACATCATGCCTTGTTCAATCATTCATAACATCACACAAAGAAGTCCAATAATACACATAATTCACAATACCAAACAATCCATTCGACATACTTTCATGTTTAATTATTTAGCCTCATTCCCTTACTAAATTACAAGCTTTAGTTTAAGTCATTTTCATGCATGTAACATAGCTAAAAATTAAATTAAAAATGGTGGTTAGGACACTAGTCCCAACCCTAGGGTGACTACACTCACAAACTCCCAAGTTACTCTTGTTCCTTGATAGTAATCCCCTTGCTCCTTCTTTGGGATGACTAAATCTTGGCTTCCTCCTCCAAGTTCTCAATCCCTTGGTCTTGTTGATCATAAACATACATATAAAAGACATATTAGTATCTAAATCATGCATTAGACAACCAATATGCAAGTGCTAAATTCAATTCCTCAAGGCTGTCATAATCTGGCTGACTTGAGCACCAGCCACTAAATTGATCATAACTTTCTCTATACAATTTCAAAAATCAATTATCATACCTTCTTAGAAAGGTAATTCAATATTCTATTTAACCAAATTGATCTCACTTTTTAATCCATTTCTAGATTAATACAGTTTATTACTTCTTTACAGTTATTCCGGATTTAAAGCAGTTTTGGAGTACCTAAATTAATTCAGTTCCAGATTTTAGCACATAGCTCCAAATTGGACTCCATTTTCTCTCAACTAAAATATACATATGAAAGTTTAATCCATCAAAATTTCAACTTAAATTTTTTTATATACAATTTATAGTGAATTTTCAAAGTTGATGTTCCGGAACATGGATGTTTTTTGGACAAATTTCACTAATTTGCTTAATTTATCAAATTGAGCCATTTTAAGTTTAATTCGAGTTACTAACAATTTTTCTAACATAATTCCCTGATTTTTAAATCAATTTAAAGAATCATAATTTAACCAATTTTAATCCTAGCATTTTCTAATTATTACAAAACAGTCCCACAATTCAGTTTTCATAAATTACTGAACCAATTTGATAATTCCTTCAATCTAACTTCATTTTAATCACATTTTTGCCAATAAAAGCCCAAATTTTATAATTAAGACTCTAATCTTCAATTCATTCCTAATGGAAATTATCCAATTCAAACCCTAATTCTTTCAATTTTACAGATTAGTCTAGGGCCTTAAACATTATCTTCAAATCTGTCCTGATTCATTCGGTTCACTAATTCAAGCTTAAAAATTCATTTTCCAGTATAGACCTCAATTCAAATTCATTCCTAAGCTCATAAACATTACATGCATGCATAAATAAAAAAAATTCAGCCATGAAACACAATAAAAATCAATTCAAATCATCCTAGCATCAATCGGCTATCTAGCATAATTTAAGATTTAGTTTACTTATATGTGATAGCTTTAATCCCTCTTGAAAATAAGCTTAAATCAAGCTTCTAAGCACTCAATAATGGCTGAAGAATCAGAAAAGTTTCCCTCTCTAAGCTCTCTAACTTTCACGGTAAGAAGAAGAAAGGAAGAAGGAGAAGAGAAAGTTTTGTTTGATAGTGAGATATGTCTAATCCCCTTTCTCTCTCATGTGGCTGGCCAAAGTGATGATTAGGTGCTGGGAAAACTCAATTTTACCCCTCAACTCTCTTCTAGAATTAACTATTTACAAGGGGTAGGCTTGGTCTATTTAAAACTTTTGCATGCAATCTTTTTATTCAAGCTTAATTCTAGTTAAGTCATCTTAATTTAGCTCTCATATTTTCAATTTCATCCAATTAGCCACTAAATCATATAATTATATCTAGTTTGTGATCAATTAATTAATCAACTTAATTTATTTTCTTCTAGGGTACTTTGAGGATATTACACTTCCTCCCCCCTTAAAATAAGAATTCGTCCTCGAATTCTTACCTGAATCAAAGAGATGAGGATATTGCTTCCGCATCGTATCCTGTAGTTCCCATGTAGCTTCTTCCACATTATGATTTCTCCAGAGAACCTTTACAAGAGGAATGTTCTTATTTCAGAGCCTTTTAGCCTCCCGATTGAGGATCCGAATAGGTTCGTCCTCGTATGAAAGATCGAGATTCAATTCCACGTCTTCTGGTTCTAGTATGTGAGATGGATCAGAACGGTATCGGCTGAGCATTGATACGTGGAAAACATTATGTATCTTATCAAACTCAAGAGGAAGAGCCAGTCGATAAGCTACTGGACCGATCTTCTCAGTCACTTCAAAAGGCCCAATAAATCGAGGACTAAGTTTTCCTCTCTTGCCAAAACGAAAGACTTTCTTCCATGGGGACACTTTCAAGAAAACCTTGTCTCCAATTTCATATTGAATATCCCTTCGTTTCTGATCAGCATATGATTTCTGCCTATCAAAGGCTTGCTTCAATCGGGAATGGATAATCTAAACTTGTTCTTCGGTTTCCTGGAGAATCTGAGGGCCTAACACCTTATTATCTCCTAACTCCGAACAACATATGGGAGTTCGACATCTTCATCCATAGAGTGCTTCAAAAGGAGCCATTTGAATCGAAGACTAGTAGCTATTATTGTAAGCGAATTCTACCAGAGGCAACTATTTCTCCCAATTCTTCCCGAAATCGATAATACATGCCCGAAGCATGTCTTCCAAGACTTGAATTACTCTTTCAGATTAACCATCACTCAGAGGATGAAAAGCTGTACTGAGATTAAGTTTGGTCCCAAGAGCTTGTTGCAACGATTTCCAAAATGGTACAGTGAAACGAGGATCTCGGTCGGATATGATGGAAATAGTAACACCGTGAAAACGGATGACTTCTCGAATATACAACTCAGCTAAAGCTTCCAGTTTCATGCTCATTTTGACAGGAATGAAATGAGCTGATTTGGTGAATCTATCAACTATCACCCAAATTGCATCGTTCTTTCTTGGTGTACAAGTAAGTCCAGATACGAAATCCATGGTAATTTGTTCCCACTTCCATTGCGGAAATTTGATTGGTTGTAACAAATCAGTTGGAACTCGATGTTCAGCCTTCACACATTGACAATTCAAGCACCTAGACACATATTCGTTGATAGCAGCCTTCATTCGCGGCCACCAGTACAAGGGCTTGAGATCCTTGTACATCTTTACTGATCCCGAATGAACAGAAAAGGGACTTTGGTGAGCCTCACTGAGGATCTTCTCTTGGAATTCCTTATTATCGGGGATACAAATTCTATCCCGGAAATAGATTAGACCATTCAGCTTAACCGAAAAGTCAGAATTAGACTCAAGCTTAGAGATGATTTTCTGAAGTTCGGGATCAAGCTGTTGAATCTCTTTGATCCTGGTGATTAGACTAGATTGAATTTGGAGTTCCGATAGATAGTTCCGAGCTTTCACAAGTCGGAAATGACCATTAATAGCCGTTGGAGCTACAAGTAGTCAATTTAAACACGTTATTATCGAGATTGAAGATTTCAATTTACTCCCTTGTCTAACAAGGAAGTGTTCAAATTCTTCTTGGAAAACAAGAAAGATTCAAAATTTTCTCTCAAGAATTTAAATGAAGGTTTAAATAAATTTAAGAAATTTTTATAAGACTTACCCGGAGTCGGTTTTCTACTTAAGGCATTTGCTACTATATTAGCCTTCCCGGGGTGGTAATCCCGGGGTGGTATCACAAGTAGGTGCTAAGACACCAAATCCACTGGTACATATAGTACCATTTCACAAGGCACGCAAGGTGCTAATCAAGAAGGTGTATAATCACCAATACAAGAAGGTATGTCAATACCCGAATCAAGAGAGCTCTAGACTTTAAAGCATGCCCTTTTACCTAAGTCATCTAGTAAACCAAGGTCTTGTAGCTTTTTAAATTAACATATCCTGTAATTTTTCATGTCATAGAATATAAATCATGATACAACAAGAGGTTATTCAATCAAACCATGGCATGATAATTTCCAGCAAGCTTTCACATGGATTTTCATATCATTCAATCATTAAAATCAAGAGCAACCAAATTCAATTCTTACATATAACAATCAGTCATGGTAAACCAACATGTATCAACCTTTAAGTAGCATCCAAATTCAGTAGCATACAAGAAACACCATGCCTCGTTCAATCATTCATAACATCACACAAAGCAGTCCAATAATACACATAATTCACAATACCAAACAATCCATTCGACATACTTTCATGTTTAATTATTTAGCCTCCTTCCCTTACTAAATTATCAGCTTTAGTTTAAGTTATTTTCATGCATGTAACATAGCTAAAAATTAAATTAAAAATGGTGGTTAGGACACTAGCCCCAACCCTAGGGTGACTACACTCACAAACTCCCAAGCTACTCTTGTTCCTTGATAGTAATCCCCTTGCTCCTTCTTTGGGATGACTAAATCTTGGCTTCCTCCTCCAAGTTCTCAATCCCTTGGTCTTGTTGATCATACACATACATATAAAAGACATATTAGTATCTAAATCATGCATTAGACAACCAATATGCAAGTGCTAAATTCAATTCCTCAAGGCTGTCATAATCTGGCTGACTTGAGCACCAGCCACTAAATTGGTCATAACTTTCTCTATACAATTCCAAAAATCAATTATCATACCTGCTTAGAAAGGTAATTCAATATTCTATTTAACCAAATTGGTCTCACTTTTTTCCATTTCTAGATTAATACAGTTTATTACTTCTTTACAGTTATTCCGGATTGAAAGCAGTTTTGGAGTACCTAAATTAATTCATTTCCAGATTTTAGCACATAGCTCCAAATTGGACTCCGTTTTCTCTCAACTAACATATACATATGAAAGTTTAATCCATCAAAATTTCAGCTTAAAATTTTTTATATACAATTTATAGTGAATTTGCAAAGTTGATGTTCCGGAACATGGCTGTTTTTGGACAAATTTCACTAATTTGCTTAATTTATCAAATTGAGCCATTTTATGTTTAATTCGAGTTACTAACAATTTTTCTAACATAATCCCCTGATTTTTAAATCAATTTCCAGAATCATAATTTGGCCAATTTTAATCCTAGCATTTTCTAATTATTACAAAACAGTCCCACAATTCAATTTTCATAATTTACTGAACCAATTTGATAATTCCTTCAATCTAACTTTATTTTAATCACATTTTAGCCAATCCAAAGAATAGATTTTATAATTAAGTCTCTAATCTTCAATTTATTCCTAATGGAAATTTTCCAATTCAAACCCTAATTCTTTCAATTTAAGATTTAATTTACTTACATGTGATAGCTTTAATCATCCTAGCATCAATCGACTATCTAGCATAATTTAAGATTTAGTTTACTTACATTTGATAGCTTTAATCCCTCTTGAAAATAAGCTTAAATCAAGCTTCCAAGCACTCAATAATGGATGAAGAATCAGCAAAGTTTCCCTCTCTAAGCTCTCTAACTTTCAAGGTAAGAAGAAGAAAGGAAGAAGGAGAAGAGAAAGTTTTGTTTGATAGTGGGATATGTCTAATCCTCTTTCTCTCTCATGTGGCTGGCCAAAGTGATGATTAGAGGCTGGGAAAACTCAATTTTACCCCTCAACTCTCTTCAAGAATTAACTATTTACAAGGGGTACGCTTGGTCAATTTAAAACTTTTGCATGCAATCTTTTTATTCAAGCTTAATTCTAGTTAAGTCATCTTAATTTAGCTCTCATATTTTCAATTTCATCCAATTAGTCACTAAATCATATAATTATATCGAATTTGTGATCAATTAATTCATTTAATTAATCAACTTAATTTATTTTCTTCTAGGGTACTTTGAGGATATTATACATTCTAACATTTTATTTACTTCAACATACAGGGATTAATGGCAGCCATTGGATCTAAGGCAAGGGATCAGATGGTCCAGATTAAACAAGCAAAAGGGGAGGGGAGCCACTCGCGCCGTCATGTACCTCGCGCGTGCGATCTACGTGCGCGGGTTTGGCTTTCCCCAACCCTGATCGCAGCATTAAACCATGTCGGCAGCCGCAACGTTCGACCGTTCCAAGGCCGGGGAGGAACGCCGGAGATTGCTTGGTCCATATCGACGTCCACGCCACGCCACACCGTCGTCGTCTCCCTTACTCCGACCAAGCCTGCAAAATAAAAGAGAAGATTGAGATAAATCGAATATGGAAAACATGGGAAATCAGTCCTAAATCAGTGCCATTCAAATCTGCAGCAGTAAAAGGGGGATTTAAACATGGGAAATGTGAAAAATCAAGCCCTGAATTTAAGCAAATTCGGACCAAATACAAGGGGAAATCCAAATCAAGCAAATGGAGTAGGATTTACCGAGATTCATGTTTTTTTCATGTATGAAAATACCTATATAAATCTGGTTGAATTTCATTGTAAAAGGGGGGAGGATACACACCACTTAGACATGAGACACACAAAAAATTACTAGAAAAAGCAGACAGATTTTCATACGATTATACTCAGAATATTGGTGAAATTCATGCTTGAAGCAAGTTCTTTGGAGATATCATTTAATATTTATTTATTTATTTTGAGTATTAAAGTAAAAAGGGATAAAGTTTACCTCACTTGAGCCTTAGATTGTTGCCGCCATCACCGGATCCTATTTAAATGAGGTGGCCAGAATTTTTTTAAATCAATTGGTGAGATTCGAGACTTTTTTTTAAAAAGGAAGGGAAAAAATTTTAATCAATTTTTTGGTATTGTTTGAAAAATAAAATTCATATTTGTATTTTTAAATAAACTCCGCCGCTGCTAGACGGCGGCCGACGCCATTGGTGGTGGCCAACATGGTGGTTCACTACCGATTTTCTACAATTTTGGAGAACACCAAGAGTATTTTGAAGGAAAAGATGGGGTGTTTGATCTAAATTTTGGGAACAAAAAAATGAATGGGTGTTTTAAAAATGGGTTTTATACCATACATCTTAATGGGCTAATTACAGTCATTAAGCCCTTCCGCATTATTATCTTTCCCCACGAGATACACAGTTTTTCAACTTCTCAAAATGGTCACTGAATTCGCAAGTTTTAGCCTCTGCTTGTTAAATATTCTCAATTTGGTCATTGTTTCAAAATTTTCCTTTAGATATGATTTCTAACTATTTTAATTAAACTATTTCCATTATGTTTTTTAAAAAATAATAAAAATCTTAATTCTTTAAAAGGCAATTCGATTCGGGCATTGTGTTGACCCATTATAAGAAGGATACACATTTTGAATCCATTCCTTTTTAATTAATTGCTAGATCTATTGCTTATTTAATTTCACAATTTAAATTAGTATTGCTTTATTTTATCTTGTAGATTAATATTTTTATTGTTGTAATGTTTAATAACATAATAAATGTGGTGTCTTATCAAACGGAAATGAAGGGTTAGCGTCATGAGTGTTGGCGGTGATTGAAGTTCATTTTCCGAATTGTAAGACCGTTAAAATAGAATCATATTCATAAATGGACAAATAAATTGAATTTTACTTGAACTTACAAATTCCGACATTAAAACATTTTGCAATCGGCTAGGTACCAATTTTTGGGCGATGTGTGAGTGCTAACCCTTCCCCACACGTAATCGACTCCCGAACTTGTTTTCGTGTTTTTTCGCATACCAAAACTATTGTTTTAATAAATAAAATGTTTTATTAAAATAACATGTTTTTAGGTGATCCAATCACACCTTTTAAAAGATTGGTGGGGACTCCGTGATTTTAGTTTTCAAAACATCGGGCTTCTTGAAAAAAGGGTTGCGACAGTTTGGTGACTTTGCTGGGGAATTTTTGTTTTTTTACAAAAAGAGAGTCAGGCCACAAGTCGATTACATTTTGTTTTAATGTAAGAATTTGCTACGTTCATGTAAAATTCAATTTTATTGTCCATCTATGAATATGATTCTATTTTATGCATTTAAAGCTTAATGAAGCTCTATGCCCGAGCTTTGACCTGATTGCTTAAGTGGGCGGAAAATGCTTTGCTTATATAAGAATATTGATTCTCCGTATGAGCCTAGCAAGTTCCTTCGGGACTCAAACATCCTATGTCTTTGCAAGGATATTGATCCTTCGTAAAGGCGTAGGAAATGAGTCCTCTTGAGTTGAACTTGATTCATTTGTAGCCTATAATAGGTGAGAATCAGGGGACTTGCTATCTTTAGTAGGGGACAACGAGGAAAGCTTGGGTACCTTTCTAGAACCAAACCTTATGTGAGAATCTAGAGCCCACCCCAATAGAGCCATGTGGAAAACCTTAGGCTTTCGGTCTGGTCAAAATTATTTCGTAAGGATAATCCGTGGAGACATGTCCTAGAGTGTTGGAATGTGCTGCACATAATTATTCGTAGAATGAAATTATTTTGGACTTTTTTGTTTTATTTTCGTCTTATAAGAATACTAATCCTTTCCGTTTTCTTGTCTTAATTTTGTTTTGCATTTTTTATTATTTGTTTTTTCCTCTCCTTACATTTGCATCTCATATTTAGAAGGGGTCGATTTTAAAAAGCATGTTGCTCAATTAGAAAATTTTCTCCATGGATGGAAGGTACTTAAAGAAAAAGACAATGTGGATGTACGTCGCCGGTCTAAGTTCGATCAGCGAGCAAAGGAAGTTTTTCAGGAGATCACGTGGAGGAAATGTTAAAGTATGCTCACATCAAGCATAAGTTGCAACTGATATGGGACCACTTCGACGGTGTAACCAAGTAGTTATTGCAAAATTATGAATTTGAAGATGATCGTTGGTCCACTCCGCTTAGGGGCAATGTCAAAAGAACCCAGGAGTGAGACGAGTCCGACAAAAGTATCACAATCTAAATTGAAGATGTAGCTAAGCATGTGATGATGATAGTCAGAGAAGCTACATTTTTCGCCCCTACTTCATACCAATAGGGGAGGTAGGACCAAGGCTCCAAACACTCGCTGAAGAAATAGAGGGACTAGTTGCTCAGACTGAGACGTATCCACAGGACCTTTTTCATCCAATGAAGGCTACTTCTAGAGCAATGGCTTAATGGAATCAATGACCCTTCGCTTGCATTCATGCATTTGCATTTATTGTTGCTTGCATTTATGTTGTGATCGTCACATACTTTCAAACATGAAAAGTAAATAATAACATAATTTTAAAAAAAGAAAAAACATCTCACAAATACGGTACTCGTTCTCAGTCTAGAACAATGGCCATGGAAGAAAGATTGACAACTTTGGAGAATAACCACAAGGGTACCCAAGACAAACTCGATAAAATGGAGAAAGAATTGAAGGAAGAAATTGCACGAGCTCAGAAAAACACTTTCAGCCAGATAACAGCTATGTTGGGATTTAAAGACCCAGAAAGAGGAAAGGTGGTTGAAGTCACTGATGTCTCGTCACCTCGGCACGATATGACTAGTCAGACATCTTTACCAAATAAGAGGTTTTGTATCCATACAATAGAAACCTCGGTTCATATTCCAGCAAGATCTAGGATAAATCATGGGGAAAATCAAGGCATTGAGGGTCCTCTACTTGATGGTATACTCAACTGAACCGGGGAAACGAGAAACTGCTCATCTTCTGTTTCCAAGACAGTCTATCAGGGTCCTCTACCCGATGGTATACTCAACTGAACCGGAGAAACATACGCACTTGGAAAGATATGTCAAGAGCTTTCCCCAAACAGTACGAGCATGTAACACATATGATCCCCAACCTGCTCGTTCTGTCAGATATGGAACAAAGGCCCGACGAGAATTTTTGCCAGTATGCCTAGAGGTGGAAAGATGTGACAGCCCAAGTACAACCTCCACTGTTGGAAAATGAGGTTACTCCAATGTTTGTGAAGACTTTAAATGGTCTCTTCTATAACCATATTATACACCATGTCACCGAAGGTTTTGCATACATGATCATGAACAAGGAGTTGATATTGGCAGCCATCAAAAGTGGAAGACTCGGGGAAGAAGAATATGATGAGCACTTATAAATTGAACTACTTGAGCTTGGTTAGACTTCATGCCTTCCTGGAATAATTCTTCACAACTGGGTAATAGAGGACTTTCCCGAACATTGTTGGGGGCGTACTTAGAATCAACCATTATGCTTTTGCCCGCGAGCATTAGGGGTCTTTGCTAAGGGCTTCTATGTTAATCTACTTGTTTCAAAGATGCATCTTTTTTCTATTTCTTTTTTTATCAAGTGGCAAACATTTCTCATTTTCTATTTCTTTTCATTTTTCATCCATTTCTCTTCAAACATACGTCTTTTTGGTAGAGCCCTTATTATTGATTGTATGAATGACTTTTGAATCTAATCCGAGGTAGAGGGGCAATAAAGTGTGAGAAATCTCATATACACAAAATTTGAGTAATTTTCCTCTCAAACATTGTTGTTAGGGTCTTTGAATGAAGTGATAAATCTAAAACATCTACCAACTGAAGACTACTTCTCTTTGATGATATATGTGTGCGAAATGACATTTGGCATTCCTTCATTTCCCTTCATGAAAAGAAAATGAAAAAAAATCCCTTGTTGTCCCCTTTTGAGCCTAATATTTTTCTTCTGTTTGAACCCTAATCAAGGATCACTCCCCACACTGGGGGGAAAGAGGAGTACAATTTGCAAGAAAAGGAAAAACACGACAAATCAAGCAAATGTCCTAAATTTAAAATGAAAAGGACACAAAAAGGAAAAAGGGAAGAAGAAAGAAGGAAAAAAGAAATGAAATTTGAAATACAAAGGAAAACTTGAAACAAATCCTTCAAATGAGACATGTGCCAAAAAAGGAAATAAACTCTAGGGTGAAAACCCAAAATGGGTAGTCTAGAGTGATCTAGAGAAGAAAAGAATGAAGATTTCATCAAGAAAGATTGATCCTTGGTTTAATTACCCTTAAAACATGTATTTGAACCTATATATCCTTTTCTTGGTAACCCAAGCCTAGCCTACATTACAAGCCTTAAAATACCATTTGGATCACACACAGATATCTGAGAAAATGAGTTTGTTTTCAGAACACATTCCTCCTAATTGAGTTAACCTTTCTTCAGGGACCTTAAAACTTCTAATGTTTGATTGAGATTAGAAATGTGGGAAATTTAAAATTTGGGGAGTGGGTGAGTTAAAGAGAGTCACCTAAAAGTATAGCACTATCCGATTGATGGATTCATGAATCATTCATACTATGAATTTTAGGGCATCTAATTTTCCTCTTTTCCATGTTTGCAATGACTATTTTCTTAAAATCCCCATTTTTAGCCTTTTCTTGCATCTGCCATGACTTCTTCCTTTAAACTATTATTTCTAGCCTTTTCTTGCATCTTACAAGTAGGTTGACATAGATTTATAAAATAAACAAAGGATTTCTTGGTATTAATCCCAACTGTAGGGAACCGGGAACAAATTTTTTCACCGCTTCAGGAAATAATGAAGTGGCCAACAATTGAACCTCGGTTTGAATAGGGGCATCACCTTGCATGAGAAGAAAAGGCACAAATGTTGAAGAGTCTTAAGTGGATCGTGTTGTCAAGCAAGATCTACACATAAGATACAAGATCCACACATTAGAGGAAAAGGGGACAGAATTGCGCCACCAATTGGGGTAATATATGTTAACCAAGGATTCAAGACCTCTGACTTTAATAGGCGCAAGAGGAAGAGATTAAAGCACCAATATCATTTGAAGACATTCAAGGTAGAAGTAAGCTTTTTTGGAAGGCTTTGCATGCAAGCAATTCAAAGGGTCCTGTAGGGGCGAGAATTTGGAAACCCACAGGAAATGGCTAACGAAAGTCTCATTGATTGTTGAATCCTATCCTACGGTAATGAGAAAAATTTTACAAACATAGAAGTAGATGTGAAAGCAGTCATCCAAGCCTCAGGGAGAATGTTGGAGATTGAGTTCCCTAGATAAAGGCTAAAAGAGTGTTGAAGAATATGAAGATAGAAAAACAATCCTTCAAATCGAAAGTTCAAGATAACTGGATTGAGTGAACAAATATGAAAAGATCAGAGGTCTATGTATATTAAAGAAATACAGTAGCGAGATTCAATTGGCTATCTTGACAAAGCGAGCAAACGTGTGGATTCAAAAAACCAAAGGAAATTAATTCTAAGAAAAAAGAATTTAAAAAGCAAAAGAAATGAGACATGAATTCATGACTAAGCATGTTCATCATAGTCATAGCATTAATTTAAATTTTGACAGGTATGAAACTCGTTTATCCATTCAAGCATGAGGAGAATGGAACCCTTTTTTTCATAACCTTCTTATCCATCCAAGCATGAGGAGGATGGAATCTTTTTCGAAACCTGCTTATCGATTCGAGCATGAGGAGAATAGAACCCGCCTATACGTTTGGGCATATTAAGAATGAAACTTGCTTATCTATTTGAGCATAAGGAGAATAGAACCTCGCCTATCCATTCGGGAATATGGAGAATGGAACCTACTTATCTATTCGAGAATGAGGAGAATAGAACCCATCTATCCGTTCGGGCATATAGAGAATGGAACATGCTTATCTATTCGAGCATGAGAAGAATAGAACCCGCCTATCCCTTCGAGCATATGGAGAATTGAACCTGCTTATCTATTCGAGCATGAGGAGAATAGAACTCGCCTATCTGTTCAGGCATATGGAGAATGGAACCTACTTATCTATTCGAGCATGAGGAGAATAGAACCCCGCCTATTTGTTCATGCGTAAAGAGACTGGAAATTGCTTATCTATTCGAGCATGAGGAGAATAGAACTCACCTATTTGTTCAGGCGTAAAGAGAATGGAAAATTTTTCAGCAAACTGCCTATCCATTCAGGCTTAAGGAGAATGGAACCCTATTTTGATGTCCAGCGAGTGAGTGATCGGTGAAAATCAATGCCATTTGGTCTTTGCTCTATTCCTGTTTCATCGGAATCAACAAAGAGGGACAGTTGTTGTCACTCAATTTTCACTCATATTTCTAGGTTTATTTATTTATTATTATTATTTTAAATTAATATATTTAGTATTAGTATTAACACCCAAACCAAAAAAGAGAGTCCATTAATAATTAAAAAAGATCCATGATACATAGTGGCCTAATTGTCCCTAATACAAAATAAAGCATATTCTAACTTTTTTCCTTCCACGTGCAAGGTGTAACCCCCTAAATCCGGCCCAAAAAAAAATGGGTCGAATCTAGAAAGTCGTGATTGAAAACTTGACCCTTAAGAAACGTTATTAGGGTAAAATAGTAAAATTTCATTTCTCATAAAATACTTTGTTAATTACACAACTTAGCATTATAAAAGTATTATGATAGCTTAATTAAGTAACTGAAAGTGCATGCTATAAAATAATCCTAAATTATAAATAGTCCCAATGTCCGAATTACATAAATATTTTAAAAATAATGTCAAGACAATAGTCTGAATTATTTGGAAAATAGTTCATAATGAATGATATAAATATCTGAATAAAATGCGAGATGCCCCAAGTACTGAGTCGCCTAAGAGTCTGAGTATATATCTGAAAGAGAAAGACTATGGGGGTGTAAGCTAAAGAGCTTAGTGTGTCTCTAAAGTGCAAGCAATCATAAAGCAAAATATTATATTTGCTTTTCTGATAAAATTTTTGAAAACACAACAATACTGAATCATAATGACATGATGTTCGATGCTCATGAACACTCAATACCTAAAATCCGATACATTTCCCGAAGAGTAAGGTTCCCTAGAACCTACTCTCTCCATCGTCACCATACGAAGTGGAACTCAGCTCGAAGGGTGGAACCACTGATCCGTATTGGAATTCAGCCCGAAGGGTGAAACCATTGAACTTCCCTAAACAAATCCCAATCCATATACACACAATGATATGATATCTCATAGTTGCATATATCTATAAATTCGATGTTTCACAATTTGATAAATCTGAAGTTTCATAATTTTGAAAATCTGATATATCATAGTTCGGTAAATCTGATTTTTTAGTTAAATCACATTATGACTTGCTATGCATGATGTCTGAAAACTTTCACCAATTACAACAGAATAATGCACACAAAATATATAAAGACGTTTATTTATGGCACCAAAGAAAACCCAAGTTTATAGCACATGAAGAGACACACCTTTAGCGATCAATAGCTCTATCACCGAGAATAACGCCTCATGTTCAGACCTATCACTTGGTCTAACTGAATCAGGACCTACGAGGTAAAACTCTTTATTAGCATCTAACACTATCACTAAGCCACCACTATAAACATAAGGCTAATCTGAAAAGCTTACTCACGTGAAGATCTCGACAACGTACATGGTCAGTCAGAACAACTGGAGGTAACCCATCGGCCTCAAAGGCGATACCTGCACACAAGAATATTCCAAATCAGATTCTAAAATCCACAACTTATCAGATATTTTGTACTATTTAATTGAAATTAGCAAAACATATTTTAGGCTCGAATTAGACAAAACGGGCAGCGAATTCGAACTTAGGAAGTCAAAAAAGGACAAGAGGAAGGTTATTTAAAAAAGTCAACTCTAGTTAAGGTCAAAGTCAACTGGTTAAAAGTCAAAGTCAACACTAACTTGATTGGTCAACTGTCAAACTTTTGGTCAACGGGTAGGGTCGGTCAAACTATTCAAGTCAACGGGTTCAATGTCAAAAGTCAACAGTCCGGTTCAAGGCTTAATCCGGTTTGAATCAATTCTAATAATTCGGTCTGGTTCACAACCAACACAATTGGTTCGGTTCATACAATTGGTCCAATCCACAACTTGGTTTTGGGCTCAACAATTATATTCACCCACATAACCCAATTGGGCCACTCAGTTTGGGTTCAAGCTAAAAAGAGAAAAGGCAATGGGCTCAACCAATAATACCAAACTTACATAGCCCAATACCTCATCACAGCATGCCGCAAAGACCCTAGGGTTTACAGAACCCAAATGGAGGTGGTAAGGACGCACAGATGACGACGACGCAAAGTCAAGGAAAGATCTGATGACGGAGCGAAAGCAACAGCTTGCCGTGAGCAAAAATAAAGACCCCGATGGTCATTTCGGCCAACAAACACGACCAAAATTAGCACTCAACGAAACAACCCACCCCTTACTCTATGTTGCAACAACACTAGGGTTTACAGAACCCAACCAACGGCGGCGAAGATAACGGTAGAGGTGGCAGCGAAGGAAGACGAACAGACGAGGACAACAACAATCGGCGGTAGAAGACCAAAGCCTCCGATGGTCACTTTCTGGCCAAAACCCAAACATGGAGAATGCTTAAATTACAGAAACTCTCAAGGAAAGTGAAACATGATGAAAAATGGGCTTACCCAACACAACGATGGATGTAACCCCCTTAGCCCGGCCTAGACGCCCGACCTGAACTAAGAAGATTACACGGGGAAAACCAAAGTCAACTTATGAAAGTCAATCTTGATTAATGATCCTTTTTCTTCTTTTAACTTTTCTAGATGCACATTATTAAACTATGTGAATAGCAATTCAATTTAGCGGAAGCGACACAGCGAACGAAACTCATATAGGGGTTCAATTGTAAACAAACGACTTTTAGGGCCTAATTTGTAAATTTCCAGAATTTTGAGGACTAAACTAGTTTTAAAGTTACCAATCCAAAATTAATCATATAATATGCCAACATGTCAAATTTCATCTTAAACTGATCATCCAAACTCATTTAATATATCATTCAAGACTCAGGGACCAAAACATAAGAAAACAGAAACATGTAACAATTCAAATTCAATTCCAACGGTCACCTGTTCCGGAATGATGTACCCCGTATCGGAACGGCTGTTTCGAAACCATGTTGGCCGTTTCGATACGCGGGTGCGTTTCGAAAAAAGTTTTGAAACCAGGCTTTACAGTAGCAAAATGTTCTGGAACGATCGCACCCGTTCCGAAACCCCCTGGCAAACACAGGCCATCGTTTCGATACGGATGAGGGCGTTCCGAAACGTCCTGCCCTGCAACAACAGATTTTGCTAGTTTTTATACGACTTTCCACATCCGAAAACATTCCCACACATGTTACAACTCACATACAACTTGCATACACATTAGAGACCACAATCAAGAAGCACAAGCTAAAGCATAGCATCATTCATGCAAGCATTAAAACTATAGGCATGCTTCCTAGTCTTCAAAACCATACAAAGCTAAAAATCACATTCAAGCACAAATCAATCCTCAAAGGCCATATACAACCCAAAATATCAAACCAAACATGAACGAAGTAATTAACATCATCCTCAAACATCCAAGAGTAGAAATCCCACCCATTGCCTCTTATTACACCAAAGTAAAACCACATACTTTGCTAGACCAAAGTGCTTGGATTCCCCTTGCTTACTTGCTGCCTCAAAAGCCTAATTCTCTGCATTGATGAAACAAATGAGCGTAAGCACAAAGCTTAGTGAGGATCGCTAAAACAACATTCATCAATGCATTTCACACAACCGGAAAATCACCATTTTATCAACACATGCCTTTACTAAAAACATGCCCTCTCAAGGCATCAATGCACTTTTTAAAACACATGTTCGTATTCATCACTTAAAACAGAAAATAAACCTTTGTTCATGCTTTACCAAGCATCACATGCAATCTAGCATAATTCACAAGCATCCCATGCTTAAACCATTAGTCAACAACATTATATTGGATTACAAGTGATCAATTCTCAAACCATACCAAAACCAACTCAAATGATACAATCGGATACGTGGATTACAAGCGTTGTCCCACACACTTCATACATACTACCAGACTACACAAGGTGGAGATCAATGGCACAATCACAACCCCTCAACACCCGTGATGGAGATTAATGGCACAATCACAAACCCTCAAAATCACTCATCGGTAGTTGTATAATTCCACTAACGAGAGTACAGGACACATACCACAAGACTCACACACGGGATTAAACCTTTCACCGTTGTGATCTTAGCCTCAATCGTTAGGGTACTTGGATGGAGATTACGGCACAATCACAACCCCTCGACATCCAAGGCGACTTTATTCATGGTGCACCCAATCCTATAGCCGGCTAACTATATTCGATTAAAAGTAACCAAAAACCACTTTCATCACTTGCCAATATAACCATTTAACATCAATATTCCACTATTTTACAAGCGTGAACACAATGCCATTTCCACAAGCATAAACATGCTTAACATCATATGCATTTATCACATAAAACCAAGGATCACTTACCTAGTGCATCCTTAACATAATGGCATTAAAATCCAACATTAACCATGCTTAAAACATGATTTAAAACAGTAATCAAAACCACATTTAACTCAAGTGCATTTCCATCAAAATATAGCACATTTCTGAGAGATACTTTCGAACTACTTACTCTTGAGCTTAGCTAAGTGTTACAAACTTACACTAAGCTCCCAAGACCACGCTCATAGCGTTACAAAGCTGGAAAATCCATATCCCTTCACCGATACGCGAAGCCTTGTTTGCCGACACGAAAATCACCCTTCTGGAGCCTTCAAAATCACCTCGTTTGCTCCCGGATCAAAATCCCATGTTTTCACATCATCAAAACAGAGATCTAAATGCATTTCAACGCCAGCAAGAAATCACAAACTCTTTGCTCACCCAAACTACACCAATTTACCCATCCGAAACAACCGAAAACTCAATCGATTGCTTCCTAAACAATGCTCAGCCAACATACTTCACTTTCAACCATTTATAAACATTAAAACACATCTAAAAACAACCTAAACTCATCCTTATACCTCCAGCAAGCATGATTCCACCATTTCACCTCAAAAACTCACTTAAAACTATCAAGAAACTCAAGGATCTCAAGGATTTCGGGATCTATATCAACAAAACCTCTTTTTATCATATTAACCATCTCAAAACTCAATTAAAATCAATCCAAAACAGAGCTTAACAAAACAAGTCCGAAAATTAAGAATTTCATCTTATTTTTGCAAGATTTCAATCTCAAATCAAAACTATAATGAAAACTCAACCAAAAACATTAATTAGAAGCCAAAGATCTTGGGAATTTCAATAAAGAACCTTGATTAGAGGTTGAGAATGGGATTTACCTCCAATCCTTGCTTTCCTTAATGAATGACAAGTTTTTGCTTCACACAACTTGAAGAACTTGAAAGGATTTCTTGAAAATTGTTTAGGAAATATTGAGAGAGTGTTTGGAAGAAAAGAATTCTGGAGAAATGAGTTAGAATTGTGTTTGGCTGAAAATTAGAAGAGGAATGTAGTTACGTGATGTAATCTCACTAATTAACCACCTAATTAATTAAATAAAATAAAAGTCAATTAAAACTATTTAATTAAAACCATTTTAAATACATGTCATATTAAGGAAAGGCTAAATTGCATAAAGCTCCCTAAAGATTCTAAGATTTTGGCTTCTCCTTTAAAAATCACATTTTCCATAGTTTTGAAACTTTAAAATTTTGTCACTACTCAAAATGTACCACTTCTGAAACTCTTTTTGTAAAATTGATTTGAACAACCTCTTAAACATATTTTTAGAGGATTTTAGCAATTTTTACCACATTTTTATCCTATCCTGATCCTTGATTCCCTTAAATCACCCTACGCTATTCGAACCGTTCCCGACCGGTCCGGTCCGATGTCTAAAACATCTAGGCCCAAAACCAGGGCGTTACAATGGAAAAGATGACAGCACAACCACCACCAAAGCCAGAGAGAATGACGACACAAAGAGAATCTGAACGGTTCAATGAGCTTCCCGAGAAACTGACAATTAAAGAGGGTGCACTGTTGGTTGGGATTTGACCGACACGAGAAGAGGAGTTCACAAGTGGTGTCGGTGTTCTGAATGAACGACGGTAGTGACTCGATCTATTGCTTGCCGAAAAAATGGGAGAGGGTGTGGGGAGCGTTACTTCGAAAGGATGAGAGGCTAGGGCGAGAGCGGCTGCAAATGTGTAAAAGGGTATATCAAAATCTGCTTGATTTCTAATAACATAGGTTAAATACACAACATAATGGGTAAAACGCAATACATGGCCTTGGAAACTTTAGGGTTCACGAAATGGGTACAAAACTTTACCCTCAACATATATTAGTCACTGAATTTCCAAATTAAACCCATCAACTCCCAATTTAATCAAATTAATCACTTAACTGAGTTGGGGATTTTGAAGTAAAAATTCCTAAAAATTAGGGTTTCCAATTTGGGAATCTCACATTTTAGCGTTTTTAATTTAGGGATTCCAAACTTTAGATTTTTTGAATTGTGAAAAAATTTAGGGTGTTACAACTCTCCCTCCCTTAAAAGAAATTTCGCCCTCAAAATTTTCAGACTTAGCAATAGATACCCAAAGCTAACTGGAACATACATATACTTCCTTATTCTGAATTCATAATGCATTATAACAAAAGAAAAAACTAAAACATCATAATGTACCTGCTATGTCATCGTGCATATCATCATATCCAACGCCAACTTCGATCGAATATACTAAACATGGACGTCTAATCCTAGATCTAACTGATCCTCCACTCTGAGCATGTCAACTTCTACTAGCAGTACCAGAAACAGTTGACCTAAGTTGCCCTCTACCTTTATGAGGTGGTTGAATTGATGCATGTGCCTGACTCTGTACGGGTGAACCGATAGGTGGTTGTGGACAATTTCTTAAGTAAATGATCATGGGAACCACATCTAAAACATGCTTTGTTCATCAGTCTACACTCTTTGTTAAGCTTTTTAGTGCAATAACCACATATAGAAATAGGCCGACGAACTTTTGAACTACCCACGTTGTCAATCGTAACTGTCAGTAATACAGGTCTAACACTCCGATAACTCTAAGATTGAACTCATCTCTAGCCCTTTTCCTAGATGGGTTGATAAAGCTTAGCTGAAAAGATGTGTTCGGTCACTTCCCAACTTAATCAGCATTCTGAAGTTCCTCCTCTTCCATAAGCGCATTTATTCTCTTAGCGGTCTTAGCTCGACCAACCAGATCGTTAAACACCTTATCCTGATACGTAGCAACATCTTTCTGGATTTATAGGCGAAGTCCGTTCAAAGACCAATCACACATATTTTTCAGTCGTAACTAACACAAGAGCATATTTGATCAGCCTCAAAACTCTATCACCTAGCCATTAGTTGTTATATTATAATGTTTCACATTCATAAAATCATCTCGGCACTTCGCTAAGAACTCTACTCTCATATATTGATCCTCATTATCATATATCTTATTTTGATTGCCCATTTAATCAGTATAAAACATATGATCACTATCAAAAGCAGCGGTACGACCTCAACCAAACGCAACACAAGAATTTTTACGTGGTGGCATAGTAACTATATACATAAGGTAATAACCCAGATTCAGATTCGGTACTAGAGTCTCAAATTTAAAACACATTAGAAATAACTAAGTAAAAATCAAGCGAAACTATAGTAAGTTTAAAGAAAATTCTCATTTATCCCAAAATATTTTAAATGCATGCAGAAGTCAAAACGACTTTAAAAACAAGTGAAACTTTTGTGAGCCTCATAGTCCGATGGTTGAACTTAACTCTGATACCACCAAATGTAACCCCCTAAACTCGGCCTAGAAAATAATGGGCCGAATCTAAAAAATCGTGATTGAGAACTTGAGCCTCAAGAAATGTTATTAGGGTAAAATAGTAAAATTTCATTTCTCATAAAAACTTTGTTAATTACACAACTTAGTGTTATAAAAGTATTCTGATAGCTTAATTAAGTAACTAAAAGTGGATGCTATAAAATAATCCTAAATTATAAATAGTCCCAATGTCCGAATTACATAAATATTTTAAAAATAATGTCAAAACAATAGTATGAAATATTTGGAAAAGAGTTCATAATGAATGATAAAAATATATGAATAAAATGCGAGATGCTCCAAGTACCGAGTCGCCTAAGATTTTGAGTATATATCTGAAAGAGAAAGACTATGGGGGTGTAAGCTAAAGAGCTTAGTGTGTCTCTAAAGTGCAAGCAATCATAAAGCAAAATATTATATATGCCTTTCTGATAAATTTTTTGAAAACACGCCAAAACCGAATTATAATGATATGATGTTCGATGCTCATGAACACTCAGTACCTAAACTCTAATACACTGCCCGAAGAGTAAGGTTCCCCAGAACCTACTCTCTCCATCGTCACCATCCGAAGTGAAACTCAGCCCGAAGGGTGGAACCATTGATCTGAAGCAAAATTCAACCTGAAGGATGAAACCACTAAACTTCCCCGAACAAATCTCAATCTATGTACACACAATGATATGATGCCGATTTTAAAATTCGAGTCTCATCCAAAACTTGAATTGTTAAATCTGATGTTTCACAATCTGATAAATTTGAAGTTTCATAATTTTGGAAATCTGATATCTCATAGTTCGGTAAATCTGATTTTTAAGTTAAATCATATTATGACATGTTATGCATGATGTCTGAAAATTTTCACCAATCACAACAAAATAAAGTACACAAAATGTATAAAGACATTTATTTATGGCACCAAAGAAAACACAAGTTTATGGCACATGAAGAGACATACCTTTAGTGGTCAAGAGCTCTATCACCAAGAAGAACACCTCACGTTCAGACATATCACTTGGTTTAATTGAATCAGGACCTACGAGGTAAAACTCTTTATTAGAATCTAACACTATCACTAAGCCACCACTATAAACATAAGGCTAATCTGAAAAGCTTACTCGCGTGAAGATCTCGAGGAACGTACATGGTCAGTCAGAACAACTAGAGGTAATCCATCAGCCTCAAAAGCGATACCTAAAGACAAGAATATTCCGAATCAGATTCTTAAATCCAAAACTTATCAAATTCTATGTACTAATTAATTGAAATTAGCAAAACGTATTTTCGAGTTCGAATTAAACAAAACAGACAGCAGATTCGAACCCAGGACGTCGAATAGGTACAAAGGAATGTTGTCTGAAAAATTCAACTATGGTCAAGGTCAAAGTCAACTAGGCAAGAGTCAAAGTCAAATGGTCAAAAGTCAAAGTCAATAATGACTTGAATGGTCAACGGTCAAACTTTCAGTCAACGTGTAGGGTCGGTCAAACTGTTCAAGTCAATAGGTTCAATGTCAAAATTTAACGGTCCGGTTGAAGGCTTAATCCAGTTTGGTTCAATTCTGATAGTTCGGTCCAGTTCACAACCAACACAATTGGTTCGGTTCATACAATTGGTCCAATCCACAACTCGGTTCTGGGCTCAACAATTATACTCACCCACACAACCCAATTGGGCCACTCAGTTTGGGCTTAAGCTAAAAAGAGAAAAGGCTAATGGGCTCAACCAATAATACCAAACTTACACAGCCCAATACCCCTCAAATCATGTCGCACTGACCCTAGGGTTTACAAAACCCAAATGGCGGTGGTAAGGACGCACAGACGGCGGCAGCGCGAAGTCAAGGAAATGTCTGATGATGGCGCGATAGTAGCGGCTTGATGTGAGCAAAAATAGGGACCCCGATGGTCATTTCGGCCAACAAACACAACCAAAATCATCACACAACAACACAACCCACCCCTTACTCTATGTTGCAATAACACTAGGGTTTACATAACCCAACCAGCGGCGGTGGAGATAATGGCAGAGGTGGCAGCGGCGGAAGACGAACAGACGAGGACAACAACAATCGGTGGTAGAAGATCAAAGCCTTCGACGATCATTTTCTAGCTAAAACCCAAACTGGGAGAATAGTTAAATCATGACAACTCTCAAGGAAATTGAAACACGATGCAAAATGGGCTTACCCTACACAACGATAGAGAAGATGACGGCACAACCACCATCAAAGGCAGAAAGAACGAGGATACAAAGAGAATATGAATGGTTCAATGGGCTTCCCGAGCAACTGACAATTAAAGAGGGTGCACTGCTGGTTGGGCTTTGACTGACATGAGATGGGGAGTTCACAAGTGGTGTCGGTGTTCTGAATGAATGATAACAGTGACTTGATCGATTGCTTGCCGAAAAACAAAGAGAGGGGTGAGGGAAGCGTTACATCGAAAGGAGGAGAGGCTAGAGTGAGAGCGGCTGCAAATGTGTAAAATGGTATATCAAAATCTGCTTGATTTCTGATAACACGGATTAAAATACACAACTTAATGGGTAAAACTCAATGCTTAGCCTTGTAAACATAAGGGTTCATGAAATGGTTACAAAACTTTACCCTCAACATATATTAGTCATTGAACTTCCAAATTAAACCCATCAACTCCTAATTTAATCAAATTAATCACTTAACTGAATTAGGGATTCTTAAGTAAAAATTCCCAAAAATTAGGGTTTCTAATTTGGGAATCTCACAATTTAGCGTTTTAAATTTAGGGATTCCAAAATTTAGATTTTTCAAATTGGAGAAAATTTTAGGGTGTTATACAGGGATGAATGGAAGCCGTTGGATCTCAGGCAAGGGATCAGATGATCCAGATTAAACTAGAAAAAAGGGAGGGGAGGGAAGACACTCGCACTGTCACGCGCCTGGCACGTGCGATCTACGTGCACGGGTTTGGCTTTCTCCAACCCTGATCGCAAAATTAAACCATGTCGGCAGCCGAAACATTCGGCCATTCCAGGGCCGAGGAGGAACATTGGAGATCGCTTGGTCCACACCGACGCCACGCCGCATCGTCGATGTCTCCCCAGCCCCGACCAAGCCTAAAAAATAAAAGAGAAGATTGAGATAAATCGAATATGGAAAACATGGGAAATCAGTCCCAAATCAGTTCCATTCGAATCTGCAGCAGTAAAAGGGGAAATTAAACATGGAAAATGTGGAAAGTCAAGCCCTGAATTGAAGCAAATTCAGACCAAATACAAGGGGAAATCCGTATCAAGCAAATGGAAAAGGATTTACCGGGATTCATGTTTTTTTTCATGTATGAAAATACCTATATAACTCCGGTTGAATTTCATTGTAAAAGGGGGAAGATACACACCACTTAGACATGAGACACGCGAAAAATCACTAGAAAAACCACACGGATTTTCATACGATTGTACTCAGAATATTGGTGAAATATAAGCTTGAAGCAAGTTCTTTGGAGGTACCATTTATTGTTTATTTATTTATTTCTAGTATTAAAGTAAAATGGGATAAAGTTTATCTCACTTGAGCCTTAGACCGCCGCCTTCAGCATCAGATCATATTTAAATGAGGTGGCCGAAATTTTTCAAAATCAAGGGGTGAGATTCGAGACTTTTTTAAAAAAAAGAAAGGGAAACAAATTTTAATCAATTTTTTTGGGTATTTTTTGAAAAAGTGGATTCATATTCATTTTTCATAAACTCTATCGCCACTAGATGGCGGCCGACATGGTGGCTCACTCCCGGTATCCTACAAATTTGGAGAACACCAAGAGTATTTTGAAGGAAAAGATGGGGGGTGTTTGATCTAAATTTTAAAAAGAAAAACTGAAAGGCTGTTTTAAAAGTTAGTTTTTATACCATATATCTTAATGGGCTAATTACAGTCATTAAGCCTTTCCGCATTATTAACTTTTCCCTGCGGGTTACACAGTTTTTTATCTTCTCAAAATGGTCACTGAATTCGCAAGTTTTAGCCTCTGCTTGTTAAATATTCTCAATTTTGTCACCGTTTCAAAATCTTCCTTTAAATATGATTTCTAACTATTTTAATTAAACTCTTTCCATTACGTTTTTTAAAAAATAATAAAAATCTTAATTCTTTAAAAGGCAATTAGATTCGGGTATTGTGTTGACCCATTATAGGGAAGGATACACATTTTGAATTCATTCCCTTTTAATTAATTAGTAGATCTATTGCTTATTTAATTTCGCAATTTAAATTAGTATTACTTTATTTTATCTTGTAAATTAATATTTTTATTGTTGTAATGTTTAATAACATAATAAATGAGGTGTCTTATCAAATGGAAATGACGGGTTAGCGCCAGGAGTGTTGGTGGTGATTGAAGTTCATTTTCTGAATGGTAAGACCGTTAAAATAGAATCATATTCATAAATGGAAAAATAAATTGAATTTTACTTGAACTTGCAAATTCTGAAATTAAAAACATTTTACAATCGGCTAGGTACCAATCACACCTTTTTTGCACACCAAAATTGTTGTTTTAATAAATAAAATGTTTTATTAAAATGACATGTTTTTAGGTGATCCAATCACACCTTTTAAAAGATTGGTGGCGACTCCGTGATTTTAGCTTTCAAAACGTCGAGCTTCTTGAAAAAAGGTTGCGACAAATGGAAATGGGAGAGGATTACCATGGATTTTTGTGTCAGTGTTGCCTTTGACGTTGTCTAAGAAAAATTCTATTTGGTGATAGTTGATCATTTTACGAAGTATGCGCATTTCCTGCCTGTGCATATTACGTATATGTTGGATAAACTGACGACTTTGTACATTTTGGAGATCGTGCGTTTGCACGGAGTGCTAAGTCTATAGTATCATATAGGGATCTGTGATTTACGGCAAGGTTTTGTGAGTGTTTGCATGGAGCTTTGGGTACAAGATTGAACTTCAACACTTCGTATCACCCTCAGACGAATGGTCAGTCTGAGCGTGTTATCCAAGTGTTGGAAGATATGTTGAGATGTTGTCAAGGATCTTGGGAAAAGCACTTTCCTTTGGTAGAGTTTGCATATAATAACAGTTATCAAGCGAGTATTCAAATGGATCCTTATGAAGCTTTGTATGGTAGGAGGTGTCGTATGCCTCTATGTTGGGCGGAGGTAGGTGAGAAATATGTTTCTTTGCCTCATGTGTTGAAGGAGACTAATGAGAAGATAAAGCTTATTAGTGATAGGTTGAAAACGGCTTCAGATTGGCAAAAGTCCTACGCGGATTTGAAGCGTAGAGAAATTGAGAATGTTGTTGGTTATAAGGTGTTTTTGAAAGTTTCGCCTTGGAAAAAGGTGATGAAATTTGGTCAGAAAAGCAAGTTGAGACCGAGGTATATTGGACCCTATGAGGTGTTGGAGCGAGTTGGTCCAGTAGCTTATAGATTGAGATTGCTGAAGAACTAGGTGTTTTGATATAATAATTGAAAAATGTTTTGGACTAATTTGAAAAGAATTTAAAACATGTCTTTAAGTCCAAACAACTTGAAAATATGTTTGAGGTATTTAAAAAGGTTTTTGGCAAAGTTTGGAATGCTTTAAAGTAGTTAAACATGGCTTTTCAGCACTACCGTACCGATACGGTATACCCCGTATCGATACCTTTTTACTTCAGTTTTGATTCTGCCAAAACTCGTACCGATACAAGCTTGCCCGTATCGATACGGAGAGGGGTCAGCCTTTAAAGCGTACCGATCCCTACTTTAACAACCCCTAACGGCTATTTCCCAACGGTCTTTTAAAGTGCAAACCGTACCGATACGCTCCATAGCGTACCGATACGCTTAGGCCGGCAAGAGCCCAACGGCTAGTTCTGAAGAAGGGCGTACCGATACGGGTCTCTGTGTACCGATATGATAGGCACCATAACTACAATTAATATGGGAAATAAAGACCCTAACGGCTCCAAAACATCCCCAACGGTCCTCAACGGCTACAAACTCATTTGGGAGTATAAAAGGGACCTCCAAGCATCAAGAGAAGGCTAATGCTTCAATTGTCAACAACAATATGATTAAGATTTTGTCTTAGAACTCAATTTTCCATTTTCTTATATAGACAACACTAGTGAGCTAAACATTGTTAAATTTGCTCAAGTGTTTAGGTTTTGGGTGAGAGATAAATAGTGCAAAGAAACACCTATTAGAGGGATTTCAAGTTTGCTTAGAATTTCTCTTGTAAAGAGGGTTTACTCAAGCTTTGGGTAGAAAGCTTTGAGGGTTGTAAAGGTTGCCTTCTTAGCCCAAAAAAGGGGACAAAATTCTTATTGAATTTGGTTGAAATCCTTAGTGTGAAGCTAAGGTAGTGGATGTAGGTGCTTGTTAGAAGGTCGAACCACTATAAATCCTTGTGTCCAATTCCAATCTTTTAGCTTCCACTTTAACACCCAAAATTCAATCTTCTCCAAACTTGGCAAACACATCGGTTGAAAGAAATCGAGCATCATAAAACCCAACAATTGGTATCAGAGCTTTGTAACACCCCTCGCCCGGGAATGCGAGCGAGGAGCGTTACATTTGCAGCGTATTATTATTCGGATTCATATTATACATATTCATGACATACATAAGCAATTCCAATTATCATAACATACTTGACATACAAGTTTCTTTATGAAACATACTTTAGATTTATACTACATATACATGTGGAAGATTACTCTAACATTCAACCAAAAATGTAAACATACATATATGTGGGCTAACAAAAACCTTAACTATTACATACAAGCAATCATGTTACAATCATAACAATTACATACATGTACTAACACAACAAGATAATCATTTAATCATGCTTATACATTCAACAACCATTACATAATCATGTTACCAAACTAATTTCTTAATCTACCCTATTCGAATCATACATATAAACAAGGCTCATTCCATAGGTACATTCTAACTAAGCATAGCAATACATTTTAATCTTCATTTTATATCATACATCTAGATGCATATTTGTTGAGTGGATCGCAAGATCGAAATTGACCAAGAGGGGGGTGAATTGGAAATTTAAAGGTTTGTGGTGGAAATTGGCAAATAAAAAATTGAAGGACAAGAGATTTAGAGTGGTTCAAGTTCCAAATGAACTCTACATCCACTACCTTAGCTTCACTAAGGATTTGCAACAATTCCACTAAATCGTTCTTCCCCTTTTCTAGGACAAGGAGGCAACCCTTTACAATTTCGGTTGATTTTTCTACCCAAAAATCAACTCAACCCTCACACAAGAGAACAAAGAAATTTGTAGGCTAATAAGGTATCTCTCAATACAAATGATAGCCCCAATACAAGCACTCAACCCAATTTGACAAAGTATGAATGAAGATTACAAATTGGGATTTCTACACAAAGTGGGATTTTTGCACAATTGCTTGAATTTGATGTTTGGATGTTTGCTTTTGGATCAATAGTTGTTGCTGATGCTTTTGGATGTCTCTTTTATACCTTCTCATTGAATTCTAGCCGTTTGGGTGGTTGGGAACATAAATGGAGCCGTTGGAACCCTCTCTTGCCACCATAAATGCAGTCTGCACCAACCCGTTTCGGAACACGGGGTACCTGTTTCAGAACGGACTAAAATAGAAAGAGCCGTTGGGGTGCATTTAAGAGCCCGTTTTGAAACGCCTTAGGGCCGTTTCGGAACGATTTTGCCACTGTCAAGGGTCGTTTCGGAACGGCCTTATCCTGTTTCAAAACGCCTTAACTACTTTCAGAAAATCAGTTAAAAACTCATAACGGTCATATTTTCAAATTAAACCTAGCACCTGTTTCGAAACGATTTGGATCCGTTTCGAAACGGATTTGCTACTGTCAAGGGTCGTTTCGGAACGGGCTTGATCCGTTTCGAAACACCCTTTTAATCTTTATAAAACTCAGCAAATATTTGAACCGTTGGTCCTTTTCAAATCAAATATGAAGAACAGTTTCGAAACGAGTGATACCGTTTCGAAACGAGTTAAAGAGTTTCGATACACGTTTCGGAACGATGGTCGACAGTGATGAAAACGTTTCGAAACGCCTGAGGGCCGTTTCGAAACAGGACTCTGAAAATCACTGTTTTTAGCTTGAAACACTTAGAAAAGAATATTTGAAAAGCATGTTTTAAACTTAGGCATAATCTCAAACTTATATAGGGATATTTTGAGGACTTAAAATTCGTTTTGACTTTTTCAATTTAGTCCTTAGGTTTTTAGTTATATCAAAATTAAAATATTTGTTTCACAATCTCCCCCGTTTTGATATAACAAAACCAAAGTTAGAATTTTTGAGAATTTTGAAAGTTTTGAAAATATTCTAACTCCCCCTTAATTTAAGATAGGTTTTTAAAGTTAAAAGATTTGAAATCCAAGTTGTAAACCTTAAAAAAAACTTTTAAAATTTAAAACGAATTTTAGTGTGGCTCTTAAATTTCTTCTCCCCCTTTTTGTTAGATCAAAAAGAACAATAAAAGCTCATAGAGAAGATAAATGATTAGTACCAATAAGCAATAATAAGCAACCATAATATTAATTCATAATATCAAAATATCCAAAACATAAATCAAACATTAGGTTCAAACATAAAATCCCAAATAAAAAGCCATAAGCATAGGTTCCTAAAACATGAGAAAACATAAAGATGCAATCTTAATCCTAAAAAGCATAGATAATATGATATGGTATGATATGGAGTTCCTAAGCCTCGTTATCATCATCCGAAGTATCATCATCGCTCTTGGCTTGAGAACGGTGAAACTTCGTCCATTGCTCATAAAGAGTGGAGAAGGAGAGATCCAAGTTGGAATGCGAAGTCTCAAGAGTTTGAAGACGATCCTCGACATTCTTCAACCTATTGCCCATAGATTCAAAACCCGAAGCAATGCGAGTGTCCAAAGCATCGAATCGAGAGTCCAAAGCATTGAATCGCTCGGTAAGGAAGGCCGTGAGAGCATCATTGTTTGCCATTTGAACTTGCGGTGGAGGAGCAACGGGAGGAGGAACCGCTTCTCTATCAACTCTTTCCCAAACACCATTCACATATGTGAACCCGGACTTGCGAAGGGATGACTCACCAATTGTGGTCTTACGAGGTTCCGGAGAGTCGTAGGTACAATCAATACCAAGATCATCGAAGAGGTAACTTAAGACAATACCATAGGTAAACGACTTCAACTCACTTGTGTCAATAAGCTTAATATTATTGACTATCTCGGCAAAGATTATCTTAGGCACATTAGGGCGCTCACCTCTACGGAAACACTCAAGCCAAAAATGATCGGTTTGACGGATATGAGAGTATTTACCTCCGGAAGGCCGAATAAACCAAGAAACCATCAAGTGAAGAACTCGATCGTGCACATCCAAGAAAAGTGCTTTGCCGGTGAAATTGCCAAAGTGGCGTTCATCCTCAAGACCCTCATTCTTAAGTTTAAGAGCAGACTCCAAAAGAGCAACATTAACAACAAACTTTTTGCCCAATAAGGATGACTCAATTCCAACAATCTCGGTTTTGGTCTCATCGTATATAAAACGAGCATTAGAGTAGAAAAGGAGTACCATGTTTTTGTAGCAAACATCAACAATGCTCAAGAAAGAGAGAAGATTCCACTCATCCAAACGATCGAGATAACGGAAAAGGAATCGCTCGGAATTGAGGAACTCAAGATCAATGACACGTTCTTTACGAACCGTGAAATCCTTGACAAAAGAGAAGCGAGCACGCTGGTCCGGAGTTTTAAGATATTTCTAAAAAAGCATAGTGAGATTCGGACGAATGCTCGAATCACCGGATTGAACGGCCTTGCGCTTCTTGTTAGCTTGATCCGCCATCTAAAAACATTAAGCAAGTGTTTTAAAATTAAGTGTATGCATTGATATTTAAAATCAATCCAATAATAAATCCCACTTAGGTTTTTGAAAACAAAATTAAAATAAAAAACAAAAAAAATACGACTGAAAAAATTTATATTCGAATAAAAAAATTTGAGATTTGGGAAATTTTTTACAAGATATGGAAAACCCACAACTAAAAACATATAATGTATACAAAAATAAAATTTTCTAACCTAAGATTCGAACATAAATTGCAAGAGAAAGAAAAAGAAAAAATTACCTTAGTTTGGGATTTTGGATGATTTGATTAAAATCCTTGCACAAGATTGATGAAACTTGCTTAGACTTGAGCTTTAGAGTAAAACCCCTCACAATTTTGTGAAAATCAAAGAGTTTGAGAGGGTATTTATAGAGAGGGAGGCGGTTAGGGTTTTAAGAGTTTTAATGAAAAGTGAATTGTGTCATTAAAAGCCCTAAATAAAGCAATCCGCGATGCCGTTTCGGAACGGTCAAGTCCGTTTCGAAACGGGGCGGCTAGGGTTTTGACCGTTTTGAGACCATAGGCTGACCGTTTCGATACGGTGTTGACTGTATCAAAACCCTTTTGACCCGTATCGGAACGCGTTGCGATACACCCCTTGGCAGTAGCAAAAACGTTTCGGAACGCTTTTGAGGCGTTTCGAAATGCCCTTCTCTCAGAGCAGAATTTAAGGTATCCGTATCGAAATCGGGTCACCCGTTTCGATACACCTGGGCCTAGAAGTGCAGATGAGGCTCTAAAAGTGCAGAAAATTGAAGTTTTAGGAGGCCTAACATGCATAAATGTTATGAATGAGCAGGAAAAACATATTTAAGCATAAACATACTCCCCCTAACTATAGGCATGGATGAAATTAGGAGTTTAAACATACAAGCATGACATTTCACAAGATCAAGCATATTTAAGCACAAAAGAGGTCCTAAAAGGTCAAGATAGGCTAGCTAGACCTAACTCTCTCCTAAGGGACCAAAAACGCTCTTTGTCTAAAGGTTTTGTAAATATGTCCGCTAATTGATTCAAGGTGTCTACATACTCTATAACCACATCTTCCTTAAGGACATGATCTCTAATGAAATGATGCCTTATTTCTATATGTTTGGTTCTAAAGTGTTGGATGGGATTTTTTGTTAAACAAATAGCACTAGTGTTGTCACATTTTAGGGGTATAGTTTCAACTTTAATTCCATAATCTAAGAGTTGTTGCTTCATCCAAAGGACTTGAGCACAACAACTCCCTAAGGATGTGTACTCGGCTTCGGTGGTAGATAAGGCTACACTATTTTGTTTCTTAGAGAACCAAGATATGAGCATACTACCTAAGAATTGACAAGTTCCCGAAGTACTTTTCCTATCGATTTTACAACCCCTATAATCCGCATCCGAGTAAGCATGAAGGTTGAAGGTAGAGTCTCTAGGGTACCAAAGACCTAAACAAGGAGTGTCTCTAAGATACCTAAAGATCCTTTTAACGGCTATAAGGTGTGACTCTCTAGGACTAGCTTGAAACCTAGCACACAAGCAAACACTAAACAAGATATCTGGTCTACTTGCGGTAAGGTAAAGCAATGATCCAATCATAGAACGATAAAGCTTAGAGTCAACACACTTACCTCCTTCATCTTTGTCAAGCTTTGTAGATGAGCTCATAGGAGTGGCTTGAGGTTTTGCATTCTCCAAGCCAAACTTCTTGAGCATATCCTTTATGTATTTTGCTTGGTTGATGAAGGTGTCATCCTTCTTTTGCTTGATTTGGAGTCCCAAAAAGAATGAGCGCTCCTCCATCATGCTCATCTCAAATTCACCTTGCATTAACTTAGCAAACTCTTGACAATGACATTCATTAGTAGAACCAAAAATGATATCATCAACATAAATTTGAACTACTAAGATGTCATTTTTATACATTTTTATAAAGAGTGTAGTGTCCACCTTACCTTTTTCAAATCCTTTTTCAATCAAAAAATTTGAAAGCCTTTCATACCAAGCTCTAGGAGCTTGTTTTAAACCATAAAGTGCTTTGGTAAGTTTGAAAACATGATTTGGAAATTTTGAATCTTCAAAACCCGGTGGTTGTTCCACATACACTTCTTCATTTATAAAACCATTTAAAAATGCACTTTTAACATCCATTTGAAAGAGCTTGAAATTATGATAACATGCATATGCAAGCAACATCCTAATGGCTTCCATTCTAGCTACGGGTGCATAGGTTTCATCAAAATCTATTCCCTCTTCTTGAGTGTAACCTTGTGCTACAAGTCTAGCTTTATTTCTCACAATGTTACCACTCTCATCTAGTTTGTTCCTAAAGACCCATTTAGTTCCTATTGTAGATTGATTACTAGGCCTATCAACTAATGTCCATACATTACTTCTCTCAAATTGATTTAACTCTTCTTGCATAGCCATAATCCAAAAGTCATCTTTCAATGCTTCTTTTATATTTTTAGGCTCTATGCATGAGATAAATGCAACATGGTTCATTAATCTAAGGGAAGAACGAGTGGTTACCCCCTTGGATGGATCACCCAAGATTTCACCATCTTTGACATAGTTCAACTCCCTTGGGTAGCTCACTTCCTTTTCCTCAATGGCCAAGTCCTTCAAGGCTTCAAGAGGTGGATCTTATGAGTCCTCTTCCTTTGCTGGAATCTCATCCTCCTTTGAAGTTTGACCTCCATCAAAGGCATTTATGATCCCTACATCATCATCATCACAAGAATCCTTCCTAGGAAGGAGGTTATCATCGAATACAACATGAATGGATTCTTCTACTACTAAAGTTCTTTTGTTAAATACTCGATAGGCTTTAGAGGTTAAAGAGTAACCTATAAAAATGGCTTCATCACTTTTTGCATCAAATTTACCTAAGTTGTCTTTTCCATTATTTAAAACAAAACACTTGCACCCAAAAGGGTGGAAATAGCTAATGTTAGGCTTTTTAGATTTTAAAATCTCATAAGGTGTTTTCTTTAAAATTGGCCTAATCATTACTCAATTTACAATATAACAAGCGGTGTTTGTGGCTTCCGCCCAAAAATATTTAGGTAAATTGTTTTCACAAAGCATAGTTCTAGCCATTTCTTGTAAAGTTCTATTTTTTCTCTCAACTACCCCATTTTATTGAGGAGTTCGAGGAGCCGAAAATTATGGCTAATACCATTTTCATTTAAAAAATCTTCAAACCCTAAATTTTGAAACTCGGTTCCATGATCACTTCTAATATGTGAAATTCTAAGTTCAAGATCATTTTGGGTTAGTTTTGAAAATGTGATGAATTTTTCCAAAGCCTCATCTTTAGTACTTAAAAAGAGAACCCAAGTAAATCTAGAAAAATCATCAACTAGCACAAAAGCATAAGACTTACCACCCAAGCTCATAGTCCTAATTGGCCCAAATAAATCCATGTGAATTAATTGTAAGCATCTACTAGTAGAAACATCATTAATGGATTTAAAGGAAGACCTATGTTGTTTACCTTTTGAGCATGCATCACAAATTTTATCATTTGAGAACTTTATTTTGGGTAAACCTCTAACTAGGTTTAGAGAGACTAGTTTTTCTAAAACACTTATGCTAGCATGTCCTAGCTTCCTATGCCACAACCATGCATCATTTTCATTTTGAGCAACTAAGCATGCATGAGATGTATGTATGTCATCTAAATGCACCATGTATATGTTTCCTATGCGATGACCTATGAGCATAATGTTATTAGATTTAATGTCTACAATTTTGCATCCATTTTTATCAAATAAAACATTAAATCCTTTATCACATAGTTGACTTATGCTCAATAAATTGTGTTTAAGACCATCGACATATAAGACATTTTCAATAAGAATGGTAGAGTGATTACCTATGGAGCCAATACCTTTAATGTGGCCTTTGGAGTTGTCACCAAATGTTACTACTCCTCCACTTTTTGGCTTTAGATCCATGAATCGACTCTTGTCTCCGGTCATGTGTCTCGAGCATCCACTATCAAGGTACCATGAGTTTTGACTTTGTGCCTTGGCCTTGTAGCAATGCTCCCCCTACAAACAAATATATTAAACTTTGGTTTTTGGTACCCAAATCATTTTGGGTCCATGAGTGTTAGCTCCCAAAACCTTGGTTCCCTTAGGAATCCAAGATGACATAGCAATAAAATTATTAGATTTTACAAGTTCCTTAGGAACCCATACACTTCTAATTCTTTTAGTTCTACTATGTCTAGGGTAGCTACCTTGTTTGTAGTAGTTAGTCTTTTTCTTAGGTTGGTGTGTTCTAGAGGGTTCTCCTACTTCATGCTTGACACTACCAACATTTTTTAAAGACTTTTTGAGCTCATTTAGCTCACCCAACACCTTTTGGTGTTCACAATTACATTGAGATAAAAGATTATTAAGATCAACATTTTCATCTTGAAAAAATTTAAGTTCATCTTTTAATCCTAAGATCTTTTTCTCAAATTTAGAATTAGCTTGAGTAAGTGAATCATTTTTCTCATTTAGTTCTAGAATAATCTTTTTATTCCTAATGACCGACTCCTTATACTTCTCAACTAATTCATCATATACCTCTTGTAACTCATCATATGCATCATTTAATTCTTCATATGAAACATCTAAAGTAGATGAGTTAGAGGTTACCATGGAGGAATCTTCCTCAAGTGCCATGAGGCAAAGGTTAGCCACTTCTTGTTCGTCATCCTCCGATGACTCCTCATCACTCCAAGTAGCAAGCTTGGCTTTGAGCTTTTTCTTCTTCTCAAAGCCCTTCTTCTTGAGTTGAGGGCACTCTGAACGTATGTGGTCGGGTTTATTGCACTCAAAGCAAATGATTGGATCCTTTCCATCTTCCTTGTTCTTGCTTTTGAAGTCCATCTTCCTTTGGATTTTTCTTCCCCGGTTGGACCTCATAAAACGTGAGAATCGTTTGGCTATCATAGCCAATTCTTCAAGTTCATCCTCATCACTAGATGAGCTCTCATCATGTTGTGAAGCTTTAGCCTTGAGAGCTATTCCCATCTTCTTCTTCTTCTCTACCTCAAGCTTCTCTACCCTTTTCTCTTCTTTCTTCTTCTCATCTTCCCTTCATTGCTTCATGATCTCATGAGTAAGGAGAGAACCCACAAGCTCATCAAGCTTCAAAGTCTTCAAGTTCTTTGCTTCGATGATAGAGGTTCTCTTCCCATCCCAAGACTCGGGAAGTGAATAGAGTAGCTTCCGGACAAGCTTGTCTTCCGGTATGATCTCTCCAAATCCCTTTAGACCATTGACGATCATGGAGAATCGATCGAACATCTTTGACACCGTCTCACCGGACTCCATCTTGAAATTTTCATAACTAAGATTGAGAATTCCAATCTTAGTTTCCTTGACATCATTGGTGCCTTCATAAGTGGTCTCAAGAGTGTCCCACACTTCCTTGGCACTTTCAATTGATGAGACTTTTGAGTAGATGTCCGGACCGAAAGCACAAAATAGCATGTGGAGAGCTTTATCATTGACTTGAATCTTTTTCCTCTCCTCTTCACTCATTTCGGCTTTCTTCTTCAACACCATCTTGCCTTCACCGTCTTGCTTCAATGGAATGTATGGCCCATCCTCAATGACATCCCACACAAGATAGTCATTTGACTTGATGAATAGACGCATTCTATTCTTCTAAAAAGAATAGTTATCACCGTTGAAGAAGGGAGGCTTTGTGGTCGATTGTGACTCGTACATGCCGGAACCGGAGGTAGAAGCCATCTCTTGATAATTTGATGATCACACTCTTCCAAGGATCTCCTCTTGTGGTTGTTAATCCTCAAAGAGTTAAGCTCTGATACCAATTGTTGAGTGGATCACAAGATCGAAATTGACCAAGAGGGGGGTGAATTGGAAATTTAAAGGTTTGTGGTGGAAATTGGCAAATAAAAAATTGAAGGACAAGAGATTTAGAGTGGTTCAAGTTCCAAATGAACTCTACATCCACTACCTTAGCTTCACTAAGGATTTGCAACAATTCCACTAAATCGTTCTTCCCCTTTTCTAGGACAAGGAGGCAACCCTTTACAATTTCGGTTGATTTTTCTACCCAAAAATCAACTCAACCCTCACACAAGAGAACAAAGAAATTTGTAGGCTAATAAGGTATCTCTCAATACAAATGATAGCCCCAATACAAGCACTCAACCCAATTTGACAAAGTATGAATGAAGATTACAAATTGGGATTTCTACACAAAGTGGGATTTTTGCACAATTGCTTGAATTTGATGTTTGGATGTTTGCTTTTGGATCAATAGTTGTTGCTGATGCTTTTGGATGTCTCTTTTATACCTTCTCATTGAATTCTAGCCGTTTGGGTGGTTAGGAACATAAATGGAGCCGTTGGAACCCTTTCTTGCCACCATAAATGCAGTCTGCACCAACCCATTTCGGAACACGGGGTACCTGTTTCGGAACGGACTAAAATAGAAAGAGCCGTTGGGGTGCATTTAAGAGCCCGTTTTGAAACGCCTTAGGGCCGTTTCGGAACGATTTTGCCACTGTCAAGGGTCGTTTCGGAACGGCCTTATCCCGTTTCGAAACGCCTTAACTACTTTCAGAAAATCAGTTAAAAACTCATAACGGTCATATTTTCAAATTAAACCTAGCACCTGTTTTGAAACGATTTGGATCCGTTTCGAAACGGATTTGCTACTGTCAAGGGTCGTTTCGGAACGGGCTTGATCCGTTTCAAAACACCCTTTTAATCTTTATAAAACTCAGTAAATATTTGAACCGTTGGTCCTTTTCAAATCAAATATGAAGAACAGTTTCGAAACGAGTGATACCGTTTCGAAACGAGTTAAAGAGTTTCGATACACGTTTCGGAACGATGGTCGACAGTGATGAAAACGTTTCGAAACGCCTGAGGGCCGTTTCGATACAGGACTCTGAAAATCACTGTTTTTAGCTTGAAACACTTAGAAAAGAATATTTGAAAAGCATGTTTTTAACTTAGGCATAATCTTAAACTTATATAGGGATATTTTGAGGACTTAAAATTCGTTTTGACTTTTTCAATTTAGTCCTTAGGTTTTTAGTTATATCAAAATTAAAATATTTGTTTCACAATATTACAATCTTATAGTTCATGTCTCATTAACACAATCAATTTTCCAAGATCACATAATCATACAAGCACACTTTAATCCCATAGCAACCATCATAACAAACTTAAAGTTAACAAACATCACTTATATACCTGCCAACATAAAGTTATTACAAAACAAGCTTATGCTTACATATATATACAAAACCAAACCAAGTCTTGAACATAGCAATTACATGACAAGCATCCAAAATACATGTATCATATGCATGTGACACTTATATACATCTATGCCACCAACTATAATAACCAAAAGAATCATAGTTGTGCTTGGACTTCAAGGTCAGCTCTCTAAGACAATCGACTAGCTTTCAGGACTAGTACCTAAAATTTTTGGAAGAAGGGAACAGAAGAGTGATAAGTACAAGGTATGTACTTAGTGAGGCAGCCCTAACTTTACTAATTTCCATCTTTTAAATCATTATTTAATCTTCAAGGTTACCTAACTAGGCTTAAAACAAGGTTTACCTAGCTAGACCAACATACAAAAGTAGACTTAGCTAATCTTGTAACCATTTAAATAATCCAATGATGCAACACAAACAACATAGTTTCATATTCATTTATACAGCAAGCATCAATCAAAACATTAGCATTTACAACAACAAGTATCATTTTAAAGCATGACCATATTCAAGACAGTAAGCATATCCACATCGTTTCATTGGTACATATCATTGAGTTACTTATCTTTCAAGTCATATAACTTTTCCAATATTGCCTTGGATGATTAATGAACAAGGTATTCGAGTATACATGTGACATATGACACTAGATACCCAAAGGTATCAATTCCATAATATACAACTTGTGACATTTATCAGAGGATGCAATAGCATCAAGGTGACTTACCACCTTAAGGTATATTGGTGACTAACCACCAACCTTTAACAATAATCAGAGGAGCTCAATGACTCTAAGGCATGCCCTTATACCTATAGACACTAATCAACCAAGGTCTTTATCTTATCTTTTATATCCAACAAGGTCATTGGTTTGTTATTCAATAATTTTCAAAGTCATGTAACAATTTCAATCATGTTTACAAGGTGAACATTCTTCATGCTCAATCAAATTTCCAGCAAGCATTTAATATTATTTCAAGCATATAACCATCATCAAACAGTATCTAAATCATCCATAAGGTCTCATTTTACATAGCTTAATCAATCAACATATCATAGCAACATATTACTTAAGCTAAGCATGCTTATCTAGCAAGTAAGATATACTTAGGTCATAAGTCAAGCCTTTAATCCTTCTTCCTTATCAAGTTAAGTTACCAACCATTATTAGGTTCATTTCATGCTTCATTAGGTTATCTAGTAATAAAAAATAACAAGGTTAGGATACTAATCCTAACACTTTAAACAAAACTACACTCACAATACTCCAAGCTACTTGTTGTCCTTTATCACTATGCCCTTGTCTCTCCTTCTTGATTGTTCACTCCTTGTATCCTCTATTGCCTCTTCCTCAATAGGCTCTTGAATCATATTAAAACATATATAACATCCATTAGTATCAACTTTAGCATATAAATTCAACCAAATCAAGCAAACAACAATAAACACACAAGCTGTCCCTAACATGGCAGTTTTGAGCAGTGTCCATTAATCTGTTCATAACTCTTTATTCCTAAATCCAAATAAAGTATATCATACCATTCTGGAAATCTTATAAACACACCATTAAAATAATGTATGGAAAATATTTTTAGCATTTCCCAATCAGTACAGTTTTGCATTTGAAAACATGTCAATTTCAGGATCGAATCTGTCCAAGCTAAATTTAGTGGATTTAATGCATATAAATTATATGTTTCACAATTCATTTGGTTCTGATATTTTAACCATATTAACTTACATGTATTAGAATAATAATGAAGTTCTAACATATTCAAAATCAAAGCATTCAAGTCCTCAATTTATCAATTTCCACAAAACAGTCCCCTTTAATCCTTTAATAATCCTACATGTGATCTAAATGCATTTAACCTACCAATTGAGACTTAATTCAAGCTTGGCCATTTAATTTCATTCATTTCAAGAATCCCCTGTTTCAAGAAAAAAAAATTCATAATTTTATTGACATTATGGAAGCCCCTAAAATTTTCAAATTTTACAATTTAGTACAGCAGATTCCAGATTCATCCAGTTTCAGTCCAGTAACTTCTAATAACAATAAAGAGACCCATACTTAACATTTTCGTGCAATTCTTAGCTCTATCTCATGCAAAATTTTGTCCTACAACTTTGTTCAAGGACAGTTATTCCAGAAACAACTCTAACATGCTCAATTTTCCAGATTTCCGAAAGGTGTCTAAAACTAACAATTCTGGGCAGATTCATTATTCAAGCTTCATACATATTAATTTTCTAGCATTTTAAGCAACCTATTGTAACATACAACCTATCAACACATCAATAACCATTCTCAAATCAAATTCACAGCACAAACAATTCAAGAAACACATCAATTCATCAAGAACATTTAAACAAAAACATGAGCAGAATTTTAGCTAGAACACTTACATGAATTGTTTGTGGATGTAAGAACCTATGTTTTTCCTAGCTTAAATCCATTGACATGCATGCATTTTGGTTCCATAAATCTCCAGAATTTTATGTTTTTGCTTTCTATCTCTTTGTTTGTGTGTAACGGTAAAAGAAAAAAAATGAAGGAGATGAAGATGATTCATCTTTCCACCATCTCCTTAGTGGCCAGACATGCCACTCTCCAAGGGTGAGAGCATGACACCTAATTATGTCATGTGACAACAATTTTCTTTACATGCATTCCCTTACATTTCACTTCTACATCGATTAGGTCCTTTTTAATTTGGCTCTCAATTTGCATATCTTTCATTCTAGTCCTTAATTTGATCTCTTTTAATTACTACAATTAATTTCTTGATTCTCTTTAATTGAACCATGATCTAATTAGTTAATACTTATTCTAAGCCCTGTTTAAGAGTGTTACAATCTTGGCTCAATCGAAGAGGATTAACATCCTATTGAGGTGATCTAGGAAGCTCGATACAACATATCAACCAACCGATCAAATGGCGCGGTCCATCGACAAGCTACCATTCTTCGACGGAACACACTATTCCCATTGGAAGACAAGAATGGCGTATTTCATAAAGTTCAAGGACTACAAGCTTTGGGACATAGTAGAAGACGGTTCGTTCGTGCCACAACGAAGGAAGGCGGATTGGAGCGCGGATGATCGCAAGAAGATGGAGCTCAATTGCAAAGCCTTGCACATCATCTTTTGTGCATTGAGCCCCAACATCTACAAGAATATGTCTTCTTATGAAGATGCCAAGGAGGTATGGGACAAGCTTGAAGTCACATACGAAGGAACCAACAAAGTAAAGGAGACCAAGATCGGACTCCTCAACCTCGAGTATGAGAACTTCAAGATGGAACCAGATAAGTACATCACAAAGATGTTCGATAGATTCTCTACCATAACCAATGTACTCAAAGGATATGGAGAAATCATTCTGGAAGATAAACTTGTTCGTAAACTCATCTACTCTCTTCCCAAGTCTTGGGACTCAAAGAAGATGGCCATCATCGAAGCTAAAGATCTAAAATCATTAAAGCTCGATGAACTCATGGGATATCTCCTCACACACGAAATCATGAAGAAAGGAAGAGAATATGAGAAGAAAAATGAAGAGATAAAGAAGATGGGGGAGAAGAAAGTCAAAGAGCTAGGCATCAACGGGAGTGTCATTGCTCTTAAATCCTCCAAATGCCGACATGTTGAATCAAGTGAGGAGGAAAGTGAAGACAAAGAGATGGCCTATCTCTTCAAGAAATTCACCCGGTTCATGAAGAATGAAATGGAAAGATCTTATCGTGAATCGAAGAAGAAGATGGAGGAATCCCACAAGTCCAACAATAAGGGATCATCTTCAAAGCAAGCATATGTGGCCACTTGGAGTGATGAAGACTCTACTGATGACGAAGTAGCCCACCTGTGCTTGATGGCCCTCAATGAGGGGGAGGCAACTTCTAAATCATCCATTTCAAATTCTTATACTTTTGATGAGTTACAAGAAGCCTATGATGAGTTAGTTTTTTGAATTCAAGGCTTCATTTTCAAAAAACAAAAAGTTGATTTCAAAGTTGAAAAACGAAAATGATTTGCTTTTGAAAACCAATTTTGAGTTTGAAGCAAAATTGAAGGATTTTGAGCAAAAAGTTTCTAGTTTACAAAACTTGCTTCAAACAATGGAAAAGATCATCAAAAAGAAGTTGATGATCTTAAGAAAGAAAAGATTTTGATTTCTAAGGAACTAGAAAAGAAAAATGATTTTGGAAAATCAAAATTTTACCAACGACAATCTAGTGCCCTAGATTTTTAAATGGAAAATGTTTTAGAAGTGTTTGGGTTCCAAAAGAACTAATCACTTCACATAAAAGGATGAAATTGAAAAATGGATTCCTAAGGGGACAAAGAAAGACACTTGAAGAAGGAAGGCTTCACATCCTCCCTTGAAGTTCAAGTGTTGGTAAAATCTAGTTGTTTTTTACTTGTTTAATTTGATTTATTTTCTTTTAATTCAACTAGATTATCATTTGTTGGACTAACATTCTTTGATGATGCTTTGAGTAAGAGGGTGCCACTTTTAAACCAAACATTTTAATAGCTTCAAAATTTAAGCCTCCATTGTTATTTTGAGCCTAAAAGTATTTTAAATTATTTTTGATATAACAAAAAAGGGGAGAGATTGGTTTGAAAAACTGTGTTTTTCAAATGAATAAGAATAAGGGGGAGCTTTAACTACTTTTCAATTTTTAATCTCTTATTCAAATTTTTAAACTTAAAGAGGGAGAATCCCAAACAATTTTTCAAGTCGGTTTATTATATCAAAAAGGGGGAGATTGAAGAACTAGGTGTTTTGATATAATAATTGAAAAATATTTTGGACTAATTTGAAAAGAATTTAAAACATGTCTTTAAGTCCAAACAACTTGAAAATATGTTTGAGGTATTTAAAAAGGTTTTTGGAAAAGTTTGGAATGCTTTAAAGTAGTCAAACCTGGCTTTTCAGCACTACCGTACCGATACGGTATACCCCGTATCGATACCTTTTTACTCTAGTTTTGATTCTGCCAAAACCCGTACCGATACAGGCTTGCTCGTATCGATATGGAAAGGGGTCGTACCGATACGCCTTTAAAGCGTATCGATCCCTGCTTTAACAACCCCTAACGGCTATTTCCCAACGGTCTTTTAAAGTGCAAATCTTACCGATACGCTCCATAGCATATCGATACGCTTAGGCTGGTAAGAGCCCAACAGTTAGTTCTGAAGAAGGGCGTATCGATACGGGCCTCCGTGTACCGATACGATAAGAACCAGAACTGCAATTAATGTGGGAAATAAAGACCCTAACGGCACCAAAACATCCCCAACGGTCCTCAACGGCTACAAACTCATTTGGGAGTATAAAAGGGACCTCCAAGCATCAAGAGAAGGCTAATGCTCCAATTGTCAACAACACTATGATTAAGATTTTTTCTTAGAGCTCAATTGTCTATTTTCTTGTATAGACAACACTAGTGAGCTAAACATTGTTAAATTTGCTCAAGTGTTTAGGTTTTGGGTGAGAGCTAAATAGTGCAAACAAACAGCTATTAGAGGGATTTCAAGTTTGCTTAGAATTTCTCTTGTAAGGAGGGTTTAATCAAGCTTTGGGTAGAAAGCTTCAAGGGTTGTAAAGGTTGCCTCCTTAGCTTAGAAAAGGGGACGAAATTCTTAGTGAATTTGGTTGAAATCCTTAGTGGGAAGATAAGGTAGTGGATGTAGGTGCTTGTTAGAAGGCCGAACCACTATAAATCCTTGTGTCCAATTCCAATCTTTTAGCTTCCACTTTAACACCCAAAATTCAATCTTCTCCAAACTTGGCAAACATGTCATTTGAAGGAAATCGAGCATCATAAAACCCAACAGTTGCCACATGAGCTAGAGAAGATACATGATGTTTTCCATGTATCCATACTTCGAAAGTATAGATCGGATATGTTGCAAGTTATGCCCGTTGAGGAGTTTGAATTGAATCTGGATTTATCTTGTGAGGAGGAACAGGTTGAGATCTTAGCTATGAATAGTAAAGTTCTTCGTGGTAAGTCCATTGAGTTAGTTAAGGTGTTGTGGCGACATCGAGGTTTTGAAGAAGTCACGTGGGAAATGATGGTTGACAGGAAGAAGCAACTCTGTTATCTTTTTCCACTAGGTAAATTTCGTGGACAAAATTTATTAAGTGGGGGAGAGTCGTAACGCCCCAATTTTGGGATTATGAGTTAGCTGGGTTTGGCTAGACGGTTCGAGCGAACCGGTCTAGACAATTTAGACTAGTTTCGGGAATAAATTGATTTAAAATGTTTTTGTGTGAAATAAAATGTGGGAAACGTTCTAAAAATCATAAAAATAATGTTTTGAAGGTTTTGGAAAGTTTAATTTGATAAAATTGGACTGATTTAATTGGCATTTTGAAAACAGTGACTAAATCGTAAAAATTGCAAAATACATTTTAATGACTAAATTGAACAGAGTCAAGGCTTAGAATCATTATGGAGCTATTACACAAAGGTGTTATCATCCTTTTCCCTTTGTTTTGGTATTTTTAAAAGATTTAATTAATTGATTTATTAAATAGGTTTTAATAAAAAAAGGATTTTAATAAAAATGATTTTAAAAGGCTAAAACATTTCTTACGTAAGTTATTTTCTCCCAACTTTCCCATCAACCAAACTATTTTATCATCACTAAAATCTCAAGAGATTTATTTCTTTTCACCCACTTTTGATTTCTTTTTTTAAAGGAAATAGGCCTCGTTAAAAACCCCTTAACAACCAATTGAGGGTGGTGTTAAGGGAAAAGAAGTGCCCAATTTTATTCAATATATCAAGGTCCCTGTTACATCGCAATACATTACAACTAAACAACACAATCAGTCCAACTCCGCACTTTCTTCATTATTGACCCACCTAAACACAATCGTTCTCCTTATGCCATGTTTCGCTAAACAATGAGCATCGACACACAATCAGTCCAATTCCACACTCTCTTCATTATTGACCCACTTTTAATTTCTAAATGGTTCTCATGGATTTCTACATCAATTAGCTTTGGATTTCTTGAAGAATTTCATCAACATTATTGCCAAACAAGGGAAAAGCTTGTGTTAGATGTGATCTTCTTAATACTCCTCTAATCAAAGGTTCTTTATTGAAATTCCCAAGTTCTTGACTCTTGTAAATTGTTTTCTAAATTGATTTGAGTTATAAAGAATGATATATTGCTTTAATTAAGCTTTAAATTGAGTTAAATTGATGAAATTGGTTGGGTTTCATTTTGGACTATATTTTCTAGGCTTTAGATTGATTTAATGTTAAATAATGTGGTAAAATGGGTTTTGATAATGGAATCTCGAAACTAGGTGAATTGCTAGATTTCTAGGTTGAAATCTTTGAGTTTATGGCTTGATTATGTGGTTTAATGGTTGCTCGTGGTAAAAGGATGTTGAGGTGATGTTTTTAGATGTATAATGGTGATGTTTAAAGGCTAATCTTGCTGGGTTTACTTGGAGATTGTTTGGAATGATTTCGATGGTGTTTTCGGTTGATTTCGGATGCTGTTTACTTGGTTTTTGTAAGATAGAATTGTGGAGTTAAGTTGCTGGAGGTTTTGATGCAAGATTGTGCATTAATCCTCTGTTTTGATTTGGTTAGAAGTATGAGAGATTGATCTGATATCTTTGAAAGAGGTTTTGGTTGCTCTAGAGGCTTGTTATCGCTTCGGCAAGTGGAGTGAAGCTTTTTCGGTGAGTGGAAATGATTTTAAATGCTTTTCAAAGGTTTGAAAGCAAGGTTTCGAGGTTTAGATTAAGCTTGAAATGCTAATCTAAGCTCGAAAGTAAGTATGGAAGATTTTGCTCTCGGTTTCTCGGTTTCCATTGTTTTAATTGATCATGCTCATGTTTTAGAAAGAGATTTGTTACCTATTGTTTATGCATGTTTTGAGCATTGAGATTTGACGATTATGATCCCATGAGAAATGATTTATGATTTGATAGAGTTTATGACTTGTTGAGAAAATACGATGCATGATTTGTGCTTTTGAAATGGGATGAGACTTTATTTACGTTTATGCATTGAAAATAGTAGGGTAACATGGTTTAAATGTGTATATTGTCAAAGTGATGAGACTTAATATTTTCGGATATAATTGGTTGACCAATAGGATGAGATGTGCACTATCACCAACGGGCAATGGGGATAGTGTCATCCCGGCCGAAGTGAGATAATGGTGAGGGTAGATTTCACCATGAGACTTGATGGGGTAGATTCCATCAAGGTGTCCGCATATTTGAACGTTTATGGATCGGGGTAGTGCTATCCAAGGATGGGGGTAGATTCTATCTGAGTCACTTTTAATGCCAATATATGAGAATTACATGTATCATGGTTTTTAAATGTTTTGTATAATGTGATTTATACATGAGATGTTTTGGTTTAAGCTTTGCTTAAGTTGTTTAAGCATGAAAGGCTTAAATGAGATTTGCATTATGAGCAATGCATGAGATTTATGATACATGGTTTAAATGAGATTATTGAACTTGCTTTTAGATGAGATTTAAAGCATGATTTTTTTAGTAATGATTTAATTGAGAAATGGTTTTAAAATGCATTGATGTTGGTTTTTAATCGAGCGACCCTCACTAGGCATTTATGCTTACACTCTGTTTTTTCAACAATGTAGAGAAATAGCTATTTGGTGGCAGCAAGGAAGCAAGAGAGGATTCCAAGGGCGTTCATAGCTCAAGTATGGTTTTACATTTACTAATTAGTAATAAGTGGCAATGGAAGGGTACTTATATGTTTTGGAAGGTTGTGTATTGAAACTCCTTTATTTGTGGCAAGTTTTAATTGCCTATTTGGACTTATAAATGACCTTTACTTGCTGGTATTTGGTTTGGTTTGTGTTTTGGTGTTCAAATGGTCATTTTTCATAGGAAGCATGCCTATAGTTTGATAATCATGGTGAGTTGATGTTGGAAGCATGCTTTGGTGTTTATTGTCTTTGGGTATATGTTCCAAGTGGTTGACTATGTCTTGCTAACATGCTGGAATGGTTTCGGGTGAGTTTAAGCATGAAAAAACAACATTTTTGGGTATTTCAGGCCCAGGTGTATCGATACAGTCGAAGGTGTATCGATACGGGTATGTGTATTTTTGGACCACGTATCGATACAGTGAAGGTGTATCGATACGCCCCCTTGGCTAAAATGGTTCTGGAAAGTCTCGTATCGATACGCTATCAGGATCGTATCAATACGCCCCCGTGTATCGATACACTATGGAGGTGTATCGATACACCCCCATGTATTGATACACTATGGAGCCGTATCGATACGCCTGGTAGGTAAGTTGGTTATTTAGGTTGTTGAATGTTTCTTATTTTTTCCATTTTGGTCCCTAAATGTTATGCAATCAATTGAATAAGTTCGGATAGTCGGTTTGAGCTGAAATTTGACATGTAAGCATGAAACCTGATAAATTAAATATTGGTAACCTCAATTTCTCAATATGTCTTTTTATTTTGTCATATTTGCAATTTGGTCCCTAATTGCTAATCGGTGTAATCGAAAGTCGATTCAACGCCCGATTGAGTTGAGATTTCACCTGATGAATGTATGATCACCTTAGGATTTGTTAAGAGTATCTAAAAAGGATAAAAGAAAAAAATATGGTCGTTTATTAAGGTAAATATTCACCGGTTTACATCAATATTCCCCGTGTAACTCGCTCGAGTCGGTAAAACGGTTAGACCGGGTTAAGGGGGTTACATGATACCTAAAATTACATTACCTATGTTTGTATCATGTCGTTAAAAATTTAACAATGATATCGACATGATATTTTTTTTTCAATTTGCACGTCATTTCTCCCTCGTCATCAGCAATCTATGTGGAACTTTTAAATGATTTTATTCAACCAAAGAGAACTAAACAAAGAAGAAATAATAAACAAAAATAATATCTAACGTTATATTTTTTATTTTAGTACTCCGTCGTTAAAAAAATTAATGATAACTCTAGCGTGATATTTTTATTTTTATTTAAATTTTCAAGTCATTTTTTCTCTCGTCGTCAGCAATCTATGCAATATTTTAAATGATTTTATACCAAAAGAAAAATAAGCAAGAAAGAAGTAATAAACATGCACATTGGCACCATTTGGATTCAATCCTAGTAACCCTCGTAAAGGGATCAACGCTTAATCATCTAAGCTAGTTTAATAGCCATCACAACTTATATTTTTTATATTGTTTTATCATCTCAAAATTATAATCTCTTTTTTTCTCAATAAACTTATCATTTTTGTATTTTAAAATTGTCTCAATTAAATTATCACTTCGAGAAGAAAAAAAATCAACCACTTTTAAAACTTATATTTTCTTTTAGTAAAATGACAAAAGATGCCCACAATGTTTGCATGTTTTGTCATTTGGTCCCCTATTCTTTTTTTGGAGCAAACAACCTCCAATGTTTCAATTTGGTCCAAATATGCCCCATTTGGATGGAAATTGTCATTCAACTGACGGTCAACAGCTGATGTTGACTGGACTTGTCACGTGTTAAAATTCGTTGACGTGTCAGCATCATATTCACCACGTGTCAACATCGTATTCGCAACATGTCACCATCTGTTCGGCCACGTGTCAACGTGATAGTCTGCCACATGTCACCATAAAGAAGGGTATAACAAAATAATTTTTTTTGAAAAAATCTGTCGTGGCATATGCCACGTTAGCTGATCTTAACGCGTGCCAAGTCCAGTTAGAATCAACCGTTGACCGTCAGTTGACTGGCAGTTTTCATCCAATATGAGCATATTTGGACTAAATTGAAACATTGGGGTTGTTTTCTCCACACAAAAAAAGAATAGGGGGCAAATGACAAAACATGCAAACGTCGGGGGCATCATTTGTCATTTGCCTTTTTTTCTACTCTTTGGTTTAGATTCCCAAAAAACCAAAGTAAACTTTTTAAGGATAAAATTATCATTTAATGTTTTTTACATCACATCTATTACAACCCTAGGCTTGATTTAGGGCGTTTAGTGCGGCCGATCGGCAGGTGATCGGAGGAGCGTCGGTCGTTTCTATTTTCGCCGGCGTTTTGGTCCTCCGACGGTGACGAAGCTGAGCTCACTTTCCCTTGAATTAGTGGTTTCCCAGGGCATGTTTTCGTGGCTGGTTTGGAATACGGTTTTTTGGCAGCGAGGTCATTTTTTGTCACCGGTGGTGGTGTGCCGCTCTGATCTCGTCTCCCCTTTCCTGGAGACGACTCCGGTAACCATTCCTATCTCCTCCCCCTTAAAGGCGAAGCTCCCTCTATCTGGTTGCTTTTTCCCCTCCCCTTCGCCGCAGTGCCCCCTTTCTAGTGACTCCTCCCGTTCTTTTCTGCGTATTTTTTTTGTGGATTTCAATTCTGGATAATCTTGTTGGGGTTTTAATTCATCTTTGGCCTGGTTTATCGCCCTGTTTCCTTCCTGCACTGTACTGTGAGTGGCTATTTCTTATCATTGCTTTTTTCTGCTGAGATTGATGTTGCTCTGCTGGCTTTCCATGAAATTTTAAAACTCTTATGTTCTGGTATGATGCACTTGTGGGTAGTGGCTTTTATTTTCGGGAATCTTTGCTGGTCCCCTTCTTCTTCCATATGTTGAAAGTTGTTCTGCTGACTCTGTAAATGATTAATCGTGTGTGTATGGTTACATTGAAAGCTACCTGACAGTGTTTCTCGGGCTTCTCTTTGCTGATTCTAGTTTCGTCCCTTAGAAGGTGGTTGTTTCATCTGTTTTTCGAATTTTGACAAAGGGCATCTCCAGTGCTGATCCAGTCCTTCCCACCAAGCAAGGTTGGTTTGCTTCTTTGAAGTATGACTACAATTGCATGGAATGTAAGAGGTTTGGGGAACCAAGAAACGGTTAGAGCCCTCCGTAACTCCATTGTCAAACACAAACCGGATATAGTGTTCCTTAGTGAGACGAAACAAAAGAAACGATATCTGGAAAAGATAAGGATGAAGATGAAATTTTGCTTCTCGTTCTATGTTGAACCAAGGGGTACAGCAGGCGGGCTAGCCCTCTGGTGGAACGAAGAGGTGTCCATCTCTGTTCTTTACCACACCTCGAATATTATTGATACGAAAGTGGTCTTCAAAATGGCGACAATTGGTTCGGAACATTCATTTATGGCCCCCCGTATAAAGATGAAAGGCAAGCATTCTGGGAGAGTTTGTCAAGTCTCAGGGATTCCACTAGCAGTAAATGGCTCATCATATGAGACTCCAATATAGTCTTAAAGCAAGAGGAGAAGGAAGGTGGAAACCCAGTGAATCCAGAGGAGGCAAAAATCCTATTGGATTTTGTTAATTCGGCGGGACTTATAGAGCTCCCTATTAAGGGTGGACTCTTTACCTGGTTCAATCAGAGAAGCGGGGAGAACTCCATTCTTGAAAAACTTGATCGTATTCTATGTACCACCGAATGGACCCTTAGCTTTCCTAAAGCTCTAGGAATAATGGAGATAGCTATTGCTTCGGACCATGCTCCCCTCGTTCTGCTTACCAAGGGTTTTACCAGAAAGTATAAAAAGGATTTCAAATTTGAAACGAAATGGCTTCTGGATGAAGAATGCTCCCAGACAATAATCGAAGGATGGGGGATCTCGCCTGGGGAAAAAGTGGCCTCTAGGTTCGGAAGGAAAATTCGCAACACCAGATCAGTCCTGGTTAAATGGAGCAAGGATAAAGCTAGGAAAAAATGAGAAAAAACAAAGACTTACAGCCTTGATAAATGGTCTACAGGGGAGGAAGCTGTCTGAAGCTGAACTCGATGAGTACAAAAAGCTAAAGAAGGAACTGGATAATGAATGGGAAAGCGAGGAAAGATACTGGCATCAGCGCTCCAGGTTAAATTGGTTGAAATGGGGTGATAAAAACACCAAGTTTTTCCATGCCACGACCATTCAGCATCGCAGAACAAATGCCATTGTTAAACTGAAAGGGGGAGATGGAACCTGGATTGAGGAACCAGAACACATAGCACAACATTTACAGCACCATTTCCAGAAGGTGTTTACAAAAGATCAATCCATCGATTTCCAAAGTCTAAGGGACTATATTCCGAATCTGGTAACTGAGAAAATGAATCAAGAGCTCGTCAGGGAAGTAACGGCCGAAGAGGTCCGAGATGCGGTTTTCAGTATGGGCGCTACTAAAGCCCCGGGGCCTGATGGCTTCCCAGGTTGTTTCTATCAGTCCTACTGGAAGACGGTAAAGGATGATCTTACTGAAATGGTCCTCTCTTTCTTCAAGGAGGGGGAAATGGGAGTGGGGCTAAACAAGAAAAACATCGTGCTTATCCCAAAGATTCAAAATCCAACAGAAGTATCTCATTTCAGACCGATAAGTCTCTGTAACTTCTCTCTCAAAGTAATCACGAAGATTCTATCTATGAGGTTAAAAGGAATACTCCCTGACATAATTCCCCCTTCTCAATCAGCCTTCGTGCAGGGCCGCTCAATCCACGACAACATCATTCTTGCAAATGAGGCGTTCCATGCAATAAAACGGGCTAGAAAGGGGAAAAGAGGTCTCATGGCCCTAAAGATCGATCTTGAGAAAGCGTACGACAAGGTGGACTGGGATTTGCTCCACTTTGTTATGAGAAGGTTGGGTTTTGATGAATGGTGGATCGATAGAGTCATGAAATGTGTTACAACGATTTCTTTCTCCCTAGTTGCAAACGGGGAACGTTTTGGGGAAGTCCAAGCTGGTAGGGGGCTAAGACAGGGCGACCCTTTATCACCCTTTCTTTTCACCTTCATTTCCAGTATCCTGACTTGGATCATCGCTAAAGAATCTGAAATGAGCCATTTCACGGGTCTAAGGATCAAAAGAAGATGCCCAGAGCTTAGTCATTTACTCTTTGCTGATGACTGCCTACCGTTCTCAGTAGCAAACCAAGAAAATTGTGAGGCAGTTACCCGGATCCTTCATCTTTTTCAATCTTCTACAGGACAATCTGTTAATCTTCAGAAATCTTTTGTGTATTTCTCCCCAAATGTCAGCAATAACCTTAAAGCTCATTTGTCTAATGTTCTAAGCTTCAAAGCAATGGAAGAAGAGGCAAAATATCTAGGGCTTCTGTCTTTCTGGGGAAGGAGTAAGAAAGAGGCCTTGAGGTTCATAAAGGAACGCATCCAAAATAAGCTGAAAGGTTGGAGAGCAAAGTTTCTGAATTTAGCTGGCAAGGAAGTTCTTATCAAAGCTGTGACACAGGCCATCCCGTCTTACATAATGCAATGCTTCCTCCTCCCTGTTACTTTTTGTGATGAGATTAGCTCAATGGTTGCTAAATTCTGGTGGAATAACAGCTCGGAGAAGGACAGTAACATTCATTGGATGGGATGGAAGGATCTTTGCCGACCGAAGACTCAGGGTGGAATGGGTTTCAGAAATCTAAGAAGTTTCAACAAAGCCCTCATTACAAAAATTGCCTGGAAGGTGATAAAGAACCCGAAATCCTTTCTTGCTCAGACTCTCAGGGGAATCTACTTTCCAAACGGAAACATCTTCGAGGCCCCACAGTGCTCCAACCCCTCCTGGGCTTGGACAGGAATTAGGGAAGGCGTTAAGATATTGGAGAAAGGCGGCCTTTGGAGAATTGGGAATGGAAGGTTCACTTCAACCTGGAAGGACAACTGGGTCCCGATCTTACCTTCTTTTAGAATCTCCACTCCTACCCCCCAGGACTTTCATTCACCAACAGTTAGGGGTCTCATGAACCCGGATGGTCGATCTTGGAACGAGGCAAAGATCCGGGACATGTTTTATCCGTGTGAAGCTAAGGCAATCCTTTCCATTCCGATTGGTGGGCCCTAGGTTAAGGATTCTTTCATATGGTCTGGCACGAGGAACGGAGAATACTCAGCCCGTTCGGGATGTAGGTTTATTGAGGCTTCCTCCAAAAATCTTGATAATCCTTCTCCTAGCGAAGATCCAAGTGAAAGCAAGAAGTTCTGGAACTCTATCTGGAGTTTAGGGGTCCCTGCAAAAATCCGATCTTTCCTCTGGAAGATTTTCCATAACATTGTTCCTACAAAAGGTACTCTAGCATCACGTTTCCATGGAAACTTCCAGGATTCTGACTGCTTCCCTCGGTGTGGTGGGAACGGAGAATCGATAGAACATCTTCTCTTTTTTTGCCCGTTTGCCCAGGGGGTATGGAAGGCCTCATGTTTTAGTTACTCCCCGTCCTCTGTCGGGTTTCCAGGCTTTCCGAAATGGTGGTGCGAAATCAATGGTTTTCGTCAATTAGGGATGTTCGATAACGGATGTACCTTGGTTGCTTTCCTTCTTTGGTCCCTTTGGAAATCTAGAAATGCGCTGGTGTATGAGAACCTGAAAGACCAGCCATGAGATGTGTGGCTGCGGGCGGAACGAGCTTTTACAGAATTCAACCACATCTTAACACCTCGTCAGCCACAAATCTCTCATCTTGAACAGAAACCAAAGGGTTGGTCACCACCACCTTCGGGATCAATCAAGATTAACTGTGATGCAGCTTTTGACCCGATATCTGGGATTGCGTCAGCTGCGGCTATTGCACGAAACAGCTTCGGCTCGTTTCTTCATGGGCTTACTGATTCCTTTGTTGCTTCCTGCGCTGCGGTGGCGGAAGCTTTGGCCGTAAGACTGGGTATCTCGATGGCTGTCCACTTTGGCTATGACAACATCATTATTGAATCGGACTGTGAAGCTGTGATCGAAAGGATCAATAAGGGTACCTTGTCCGACTGGACCACAGCTGCCGTGGAAGAGGATATAAGCACTGCATCTGGATCCTTCATGTCTTGCACCTTCGCTTCTGTTCCTCGGTCTTGTAATCAGGCTGCCGACCGGCTAGCCAAAAATGCTAAGAATCATCGGGGCCAATTTCTGTGGGGCCCTGATTCCTCCCCTTCTTGTTTCATGACTGTGTAATTAACTTTGCGTGTGAATGGAAGTTAAATATTGAACAAAAAAATCTATTACAAAAACTTTGCAAAAACCTAACAAATGACGTTTAATCGGGACGAAGGGGTATCAAAATGCAAGGGGGGGGGGAGTTTTCAAATCTAGATGTTATTTTCAAATAATTTAACATTTATATTATATCCTAAATAAATATTATAGCTGCTGATGGTGATCGCAAACTCTGTACTGCTACTATGGAATCTCGTGATCATCTTCTTTTTTTACTACAATTTCTCTAAAATGATTTGTGTGGCATGAGTAGGCACGTTGGAGATTGACAATTTGAGATAACATGGGCTATTAGATTCTTGATGGTTTACATTCTTAAGCTTGCATGGAACGCTACTATCTATTTTATATGGGATGAGAGAAACAAAAGGCGTTTTTCGAATCAAGTTTGATTATAAATTTAGTGAAACATGTTGTACAGATTAAGCTTATTGATAGATAATGTACCAATATAACTTAAATAAAAATTGTGATGACCTTTTAAAAAATAAAAGTGGCAGCCCAACAAAAAAAATGTCAAACCCAAAATTGGAACGATCCGAAATGGTTCAATTAAAAAAGGCCTAAAATATTTAAGATCTGAATTAATCAAAAAAACTAACCCAGCCCATCCAATTAATAAATCCATAGATGAGTCGTGTACAAATATGGAATGGAAGGGCCTGAATCAAAGATTTGAATCTTAACAGGATTTTCTTTTAAATGGTCTTTATTTGTGCTCCAAGTACCAAATATGCGGGCATAAAGATAAGACACGTGTTATTATGCGCCTTGCCGAAAACGGAAAAAACTTTCTCGTCGGCAAGTTACCCACCTGAATTTATTTAGGTTTAAGGGTTCAATAAGTCCCTAAATTTTTGCAAAAAAATCAATTAAGTCTTTAAATATTTTTTACACTCAATTAAGCCCTCAAACTCAATAAAAAATTAATTAAGCCCTCAAACCTGAATTTAAAAAGTTTTGTTAACACTTGTCGCAACATGATAATGTCACTTGTCATTTTTAAGAATTTTTAAATTTTAGTTTTTAAAACATATATAAAAACAGAAAAAAAAAATCTTTAAAAATTAAAAAAAGTTCTGATAATTTTCTAAAAATTATTTTAATTACGAAATTTATTTAAAAATAATAAATAATAATTTTTCAAAAGATTAAAATATTTTAAAATTTACAAAATTAAAGATATTAAAAATTATTATACAATAATAAAAAAATAATTTGAAAAAAATACAAAACAATAAAAGTTTTTTTTTTATTTTGAAAATAATTTTAATTGTTTTATATTTTTTGAAATTTTTAATATATTTTTTAAAATATAGTTTTAAATATATTTTAAAAATGAAAATAAATTTTATTGTTTTATATTTTTAAAATAATATTATATTTTTTATTTTTAAAATATTTTAATCTTTTAAAAATTATTTTTTAAATAAATTTTGGAATAAAGAAATTAGAATTTTGCAGAATTTTTTTAGAAATAAAATTTAAAAATTCATTGAAATGACAAGTGGCTTTATCCTATTGCGGCACGTGTTAAATGAAAAAAATTTAAAATAAAAAATTTAAAGTTAACAGTCAACATTGGTCAAATGACCAAATTGATTTTTTTCTTGAGTTTGAGTGCTTAACTGAGTGCCAAAAAAAATTAAGGGCTTAATTGATTTTTTTACAAAAGTTTAAGGGCTTATTGAACCCTTAAGCCATTTATTTAATAGTTTTATCCTATTGCGGCACGTGTTAAATGAAAAAAATTTAAAATAAAAAAGTTAAAGTTAACAGTCAACATTGGTCAAATGGCCAAATTGATTTTTTTCTTGAGTTTGAGTGCTTAACTGAGTGCCAAAAAAAATTTAAGGGCTTAATTGATTTTTTTTCAAAAGTTTAAGGGCTTATTGAACCCTTAAGCCATTTATTTAATAGTTTTATAGAAAACATACATGTTAATTAATACGTTAGTTAATGTTGATTTTTTTTATTTATGCAAACATTTTTAATAATGGTTTCAATTAACTTTTCATTTATATGATATAGATTTTAGAAAATATAATCTTATTTTTTACGTTTTTTATTTTTAAATGGTTACAAAATATTTTATTTTCTTTTTTTGGTAATATGCATGTTCGTCTTATGGTTCATGTTCGAGGTGCGTGACTGTCCCTCCCAACAATGTTGTCTCCAAGGTTCGAACTCACGTCCTCTCATTGGGAGTGCAATGTGCCTTACCAATGCACCCAACCCTTGTTGGTAAATATTATTTTATTTTCATAGATGATTATATAATTTTATTTTAAAATTTATATTAAATTATTGTCTAGAAAAAATAAATCAAATACTCTTATATTTATATACGAAAGGAATTTGTATACCCTCAGTTTCTATCCTATTTATTGTCTCGTTCATGGATTATTGCCACATAGCTTAAATTAATTAGGTTTTTCTTTTTTTTTTTTACATTATGCCCTATTTGCATCTAACAAAATCTAATTTTTATTTTTATTGTACAATAATTATGAAATTTATTAAATTAAAATTTTCCATATATTATATGTTACTTATAGATTTAGTTTTAGTTCTCGAATTTGATCATTTTAAGTCATATAATTTAGTTATTTTGTTTTAATATTATGAGTCAGTTCGAATTTTAAAATTTAAAAAGTACATGAACCGAACCCAACGAGTGATCTCATTGTCCAATTTGATAAATGTAAGTCATATTATTTAGTTATAATGTCTTGGTATTATGAGAGAATTGAAATTTAAAAAATCAAAAAGTATATGAAACGAACCCGAGTGGTCTTAGTGAAAAGAGAAATTATATTATGCTTATCTTAAGAGACCTGAGTTCGAGTAGCTTTGTCTGCAAAATATATTTGTATGCCTATCAAAATGTTAAAAAAGTATGAACATATATAATATCATGTAATCACACTAATTTTTTTTTATATAAAATACATGAATCGAAACTACCAAAATTAGAATACATGAACTATTGACTATTTTTTATTTTAAAAGAATAAAAACCAACTACTTCATCTTAATTCAGAAATATTATATTTCTTCAAGGGCTATTATTTGAAGCAAGGCCACACCCGTTGATCCAAAAACTAGCTGAACATTATATTGCGACAAATTATTTTTTGAATTAACTTAGTTTCTCTTCTTATTATATTAAAAAAAAAATTCCGTTAAAAATTATTAATTATATTGCATTGATAGTTATGAAAATTGTTTATGGAGTATAGTTATATTAATTTTATTGTAATTATAATCTTGAAAATTATTTATTTATAAAATTTAAAAGATGCATTATTTTTATTGCATTTATTACTTAATAAAAAAATATATTGTATTATATTTATTAGTGAGCAATCATGTGCCACTTCATATGGATAATCTACCCAATAAGTATATGTAGCATTGCCCGTCGAAAACCAATATGAAGTTAATTGCCTGCCCGTGGCTCTAGATTTTAATTGGCCAAGGTACAATATTTAAGCCTTAGGTTGGCAATGGTTTCATGACTACATGGAATGGATATCACTAAGAATGTCAGTGGGGCGAGTTTTGTGGGGATTCGTCCTATTTTGCATTCAATTGAGCAAGAATTATTATAAATTTTATGGGTTGTGGAGCGGAGATAAAGATAAAAATTAATTCGTCGTGGGTGGTGGGAAAGGCATAAATATGTCTTTGTACCCGCCCCATTCCCACCCGCTCTACATCATTCCCACCCGCCCCAACAGATCTTATAACATGTTATTAAAAATATAATATTAGTTTGGATCATAGTCAAATGTAAGGTAATTCATATTGACTTGTTTTGGGATACTAAAGAAAAGTTCAATATATATATATATATATATATATATATAATTGAGTTTGAGTTTGAGATTGATCAAATCAAATATATAAATATTTTTTAAAATATCAGTTTGAATCAAAGTCAAATTTAAGATAATTTATATTGACTTATCTTGGAATATTTATGAATATATATATATATATAATATTTATGTTTATTGATTTTTTTTTTTGTCTTTCGTTAAGCCTTTTTTCGAATGTTTGTTTTCTTCTCCCCAGTTCTCACTGTAAGGATGTTATTCTTCTTCTTTTTTAAAATTCTATTTTTCTAATATTGTATGTTATTCAGATTCTATTGGTATTTATTCTTATTTTTTAAAAAGATTATTTTTATTGTTATTTTCTTTTTAGTTCATTTTTATTTGTTACAACTATTGAAATATTATTTTACATTTATTTGTGCTATTTTTCGCTCATTTACAATAAATTTTAGCATTTTTTTAGTTCAAACTTGTGTGTTGTACAAAATTTCATTTCCTATATTATTGTTTTTTTAATGGTAATATAGGGTAGGAATCCGAATGACAGATATTTCATATTTTTTCATAATAAATTTGATTTATATTTATTTACTCTTGCGAATTGCATGGCATGGATGGTTTTAGATTTTATCTTCGCAGCGGGTTGTGGAGCGGGGATGAAGAAAATTTTTGACGGTGATAGGTGTGGGAAGAATACACTTCACATCCTCCTCATTCAATTGGCATCCCTAGATATTATTTAGGCTTTGTTTAGTCGGGTAAAAAATTAAAAAAGAAAAAAGTGAAAATAAAATAAATCTTGAATGTATTTAATATAAAAAAAAAGAAAGGAAACGTTATAAAGGGAAAGCTTATTTTTCATCACGTGTAAAAAATAAATTACTCCAATTTAAAAGGAAAAGTTCTTTTAATTGAAAGGGCGTGAATAAAAAATCTAAACTCTTAACCAACATTCATTCGGGACAATTCTTTTAAATGGTTGTGGGAGTGCTCCAGGTCCCAAATATGTGGCCATATTTCCTAAATAAAAGTCACTTTATTAAACTTTGCTTGGTAAAGTGAAAAGAAAAACTAGAAGGATGTAGGATAAAGGATAGGAAAATAAATAAAAAATGCAGAATTATTATTTAATATTTCATTGGTGTGCTTGATGAATAATGAAAAGTTAAAAGAAAATATAAAATTCTTTCCCTTCATAGCTTGGTTGAGTTAAAAAATGAGAAGAAAAAAATAAACTTTGAAAAAATATATTTTGAACTAATTTACATCACTTCATTTTCTCTCAACATTTCTTTCTAAATTAGAGTGATTTATTTATACACATGACGATGGTAAATGAACTCTCCTCTCTTTTTCTTTCCATTCACTTTTCTCCCATATACCAAGTACATTAAAAATTTATTTTCTTTCTACTTTTTTTCTTCATTCCTCCCTTTATTTTTTTATTTTTTTTCTACCCAATCAAGTAAAACTTAAATTCTGTGAGGGTCCAGACTTAATGGAGAGTATTTAAACCATGAAGTTTTAAGAATTTTTATTATTCATAATCTTTTAAACTCTACATTATTATGATTATTACGTATTTAAACATGTTTGAACTTACGACCTCCAAACCGTTACAATTATGCATGTCGCGGATGGAATTAGACCTAACAAACTAAACTCGAAATCCGAGACCCGAACTGATTTACCAGACCCAAAACTCGATATAGACCCGAACATTATGGTATAAACATGACCCGAATCCGGACAAAAATCGAACCAAACTAAAATTGATCCGAATTTAGTTAAATCGAAATTAACCGAAATCGAAAATAACCGAAACCTAAAACAACCAGAACCGAAAGCAACCCGAACCGACAATCAACCCGAACCGAAAATAACACGAATTTAATTTCCTCAAATATATATGTTTTATTTTTATTTTGTGTTATATTACTAATTAATAACTATATTTAGTAATAGTTTAATATCATTTTTCTCATTTAAAAGATCATATTCATATATTGACTCAATTTGAAAGTTGACCGACCCGATATTGACCTGACATGAAAAGCAGCCGACCCGACATTGACCCGACCCGAAAAGTCAACAAACCCGACAATGACCCGACCCGAAAAGTCAACCGATCTGATATTGCCCCGACCCCAAAATTAACCGACACGATACCGACCCGGTCCGAAATAACATAGACCCGAACTAAATCTGAATCAGACCCGAACCGACCGAACCAAACTTAAACCGAAAGCAACCTAAACCAAAAGTCAACCCGACCCGAAGTGACCTGACCCGAACCCAATATGAACGAACCGTTTGCGACCTCTAGGTGGAATCCACCAGGACAGTTGTGTTGACTTTGTCAAGAATCTGTTTAAATTTCCAAATTTTGAACGCAAGTTTTAGTGTGGGGTTCCCTCATGTCTGCCACAAACCATCCAATCCGTTCGTGCAATGAGGAAAAGGAGGCAAATGGTAGTGGAAAGGGAATTGATGAGGCAGAAAATTAGAAAGGAAAAAAGAAAGTAAAGAAAAGCGAAGTTGGAAGAAATACACTTTAAACATGAAGTTATTTTCAATCTTTTAGATAGGAAATAAAATTCCATTAACTTGAAACTTGAAAAAGACTTGCCATATATATTCTTTTTTCAGTGCATTCTCTTCAAATGTTGAGGACACATTAGCCAAACTGGTTCACTTGCACATGCAGCAGCAATATCCAAAGCTGTAGGTCATGGATGCCCACTTATTTGTATTTTGTGGTTAGCAAAGGTAAAAGGAGAACCTTTAGATTAGTTACAAGGAACCCTAAACCCTATATCTAAAAGAAGTTTTGGGATTTCCAAATTTTAAAAAGAAAATAGAGAGCACAATTCAATGTCCCATGCTATGTATAACAACCTTAGAAAGTGGGTCAGAAAAGAGCTGAAAACAAGGCGAAAAGATAAAGGAAAGGTAAAGAGGTTTTCATGTGTAAAGTGGAGGGAAGAAGACACCATTTGTTTAATATTTATGTCCTCTTCTAATTAGGTTTTCAACTTTCAACTCCATTGCTCCATGCTTATAAAGTTCTTCATTGCTCAATTTCCTCAGAAAACATGGAAAAGATGCTTCTAAAGGCTCGTGATGGTCTAATTTGGTTTTAGTCACTCATTTATGTTAATATTCGAGATTTTATCTCTCTATTTTAATTTGATAATTTGGTCCTTTTATTTTTTTTCAACCCATTTTTTTTCTATTTACAAAGTCAAAATGAGTTTAAACTCATAACCTTGCTTAAGAGACTTAATGTCTCATTCCGTTAGACTAATTGGTTGTTGGTTGAGTCGGAAATTCTTTTTATGGCATGTGAAGCCAAAATAAGTCATTACTAGTGTGGCTGTAACCCCCTCGACTCGGCCTAGCCACTAGACCGACCCGAACGGGTTACATGGGGGAAAATCGAAGCGAAACTCGTTAAGGCCTCACTCCGATTAGCAACCCTATTTATTTTTAAATTAATCTTGTCTAAATGCTTTATTTAAACCTATGTGAGGAAGCAAACAGCAGAAAAGCAACCACGGATACGAACCAAGCAGACCAAACAATTAAAGACAACTTTTAGCCATTTTACTTCAGACCGTATCGATATGTTAAAGCCCCGTATCGATACGCCTTCAACGGTCAAACTCCCCCAAATTCAACTTTGAGAGACAATATCGATACCCCTCAAAGACTGGTATCGATACCCCTTTAACGGTAAAGTTTCCCAAAGTCAACCCCAGGACCGTATCAGTACGCCTAAGGCCCGTACCGATACACCAATTTCTCGTCAAAATCTCAGATTTCCAAAGGGCAAAGAGGGTACCGATACGCCCTCGCGTATCGGTACGATAGGCTTAAAACAGGGGGACCGTATCGATACCGCCCTTGAGCGTATCGATATGCCCTACACAGAAAGATAACAAAATTCAGATTTAAGCACAAGGGGACTAACTTAAACGCCCTAAGCAATCATTAGATCAACTTCTAAACATACAAGCAATCCAAGACAACCAAGAAAACTCATTTAAGACAAGTTGAACATACCACACGGCTCAATTAAAAAAAACATGATTTAGCAATATAAACCAAACATGCTTAACACTCTCAAAGGGCCAAAAGCCAAACCCAAGCATACTTCAACACTTTAAACATGATAACAACAAAAACAAAAATATAGGAGTTTGGACACCAACTCCACAACATAAAAGTCTAGCATTCCCATTGCCTATGTATTATTACAACCATGAAAACCATACTTAAGCTAGCAAATGAACTTCAAGGTTCCTCCTTTGCCCCGCTTGCACCCCAAAGCTACTAACGATCTACATTGTTGGAAAAGATAGCGTAAGCTTAAAAGCTTAGTGAGCGGAGCTCAAAATCACAACAACAACAGTGCAGTTCAAAAAATGTATTTAGTTTAAAGACAAAACCATTTAGAAAGGAAACACGATAATCTGAAAGCATAAACAAAACCATGGTATGCACATGCACAACCATTCCCGGTGAAACTACACATCACCGTTCACAACAACTAGCATATTTCTGGTGGGACTACACATCACCGTACTCATCTACTAGTCACTTCCGGTGGGACTACACATCACCGTATTCAACAACACACTTTCCACTAACCATCACGTGAGGCTTTGACAACAACAACAACACGACTACATTAAAAAGGAGGTAAAAGCAATTGCATTTCAACCAACAACATGTATAATCATATACAGCGACACTTAACAAAACAAGACAAAAATCAAATAAACTTGCGCTTGGGTTTAGGTTGGCCCCTAAGGCTCCACCCAAACCCCAAGAAAACCTCTTTGAAACATTTCAAAGCTTCAAAACAATTTCCACTCACCAACTCAATACCAAAACAAGCTAACAGTCCTCCTTCAAGCTTTCGCAACTCCCGGTGTAGCGTCCGAAAAACCCAAATCGTTATCTGTTGCTTCTACCCAAACCAAAACAAGGAATTAATATACTTTTCAACAACCAAACCCACTGAAATCAACTCTATCAAAATCCGACAACATCAAGTTTCCAATTTCTATCCAAAACTAACAAAACCATCCTCACTTCTACTCTAACCTCAAGTCAACCATAACTTGATCAATTTATCATCTGAAACATGTTCAAATACTCCAAAAACATCAACCCAACACCATCCAACCATTAGAAGTCCTTCCCCACCATTTTCAACCCAAAACCCAAATATTCATTACCCAAAAATCACCATTTTCCCCAAATTCCGAGATTTCAAGTTACACCCGTTATCTTAGCATCATTTTACAACCAAAATATAGTTTACAACTCACCACAAAACATTTTTTATCATCGTTCGCTTAAACCCTTGAAAAACCCATTTTCTCCCAAATAGAGGAGCTTGAGAAATCTTCATGCTTTTGAAAAGAAAATGCTACAAGTAAGTTTGAAATGGAGAGAAGAGTAAAAATCAAGTTGCTTACCTCTTTGAAACTTCCAAAATGGTGAAGATTGGTGAAAAATAGATGGTGGCTATGGCTTTGGGAGTTTTAATGTGAAATGAGAAAATGAGAAGGGAAGAAGATAGAAAGTGGGTTTCCTTTTCTTTTTTTCTTTTTGAAATAATCTATTTTATTCTACTTTTATTTTAAAACCCCATTTTTAACAAAAATCCCCTCTTACCTTAACTTAACTTTTATTTACCCCTAAAAACTCAATTAACATTTTAAAACTATTTTACGAAACCATTTTTATTTAAAGACAACCCGAACCCTAAAACTCAAATATCAAACCTTTCTCGGGTTCTGGTCCGAACTCCCAGACCCTAAACCCGAGGCATTACAACTCTTCCCACTTAAAAAATTTCATCCTCGAAATTTTACCTGATGAGAAGAGGTAAAGAAATTGTTTCTCCATGTCATCCTTTCTCTCCCAAGTGGCCTCTTCCACACCTCAGTGTCTCTACAAAACCTTGACTAACTCGATAGTCCTCCCACGCAACACTTTACTATCCGTAGCTAGGATCTCAATCGGTTCTTCATCATATGACAAATTCGGGTTCAATTCGATCACTTCCACTGGCATTACATGGGACCAATCTGATCTATACTTCCGAAGCATCGAAACGTGGAACACATCATGAATCTTTTCTAACTCGGTCGGCAATCTCAATCTATAAGCAACGTGACCAATTCTCTCAACTACCTCGTAAGGACCAATGAATCTTAAACTTAGCTTACCCTTCCTACCAAACCTCATCACCTTCTTCCAAGGTGAGACTTTCAGAAATACTTTGTCACACACCACATACTATATCTCTTTTCTCTTCAAATTGGCATACGATTTCTGTCTGTCTGAAGCTGCCTTCAAGCGATCACAAATCAGTTTTACCTTCTCGGTGGCGCCCTTAAGCAAGTCTGGCATAGGTACAAGCTTTTGTCCGGCCTCGGCCCAACAAATAGGAGTTCTAAATTTCCTACCATACAGAGCTTCATATGGTGCCATCTGAATACTATCCTGATAACTGTTATTGTATGCAAACTCTACTAGCGGTAGGTGTTTTTCCCACGAACCCTAAAAATCGACGATACAACACCTCAACATGTCTTCTAACACCTGAATAACCCTATCTGACTGTCCATCTGACTGTGGGTGATATGAAGTAATGAAGTTCAACCAAGTTCCCAAAGCTCGATGCAAACACTCCCAAAATCTAGCTGTAAACCTCGGATCTCGGTCTGACACAATCGATTTCGGTACCTCGTGCAATCTCACTATCTCACTGATGTACAGATCATCCAACTTGTCTAAGTTGTAAGTAGTATGAACATGTATGAAATAGGCACACTTAGTGAATCCGTCGACTATTATCCATATTGAATTCTTCTTCAAAGGAGTCAACGGTAAGCCTGACACAAAATCCATAGTAATACGTTCGCACTTCCATTCTGGAATCTTCAACGACTGTAACAAGCCTGTAGGAAACTAATGCTCGACCTTAACTCACTGACAAACCATACACTTACTCACAAACTCGACCACATCTTTCTTTAACCCAATCCAGTAGTACTCGTCTTTCAACCCACTGTACATCTTCGTACTACCCGGATGCATAGTAAAAGAACTGTTATGAGCTTCATAAAAGATAGTATGCCTCAACTCCGCATCTTCTGGAACAACTACCCTACTCTTAAAACATAAGATCTCATTCTCACCAAAGCAGAAAGCTGTGCGTTTACCCTCGGCTATATCTTGCACGTGAGGTGCCAAAGATCCGTCTTGCCGCTGTTTCTCTCGAATCAACCGAACCAGCAAAGGTTTAACTTGTAGCTCGGCTATCAAACTACCATCTCGAGATACACTCAATCTAGCAAACATAACTCGCAACTCAACTGCCACTTTTCTACTCAAAGCATCGGCCATTATGTTTGCTTTACCCAGATGGTACTCTATCGTGAGGTCATAGTCTTTAAGAAGCTCTAAACACCTACGTTTTCTAAGGTTAAACTCTCGCCGAGTCATCAAATATTTCAAACTCTTGTGGTCGGTATAGACTGTGCATTTCTCACCATAAAGGTGGTGTCTCCAAATCTTCAAAGCAAACACTACAGTAACTAACTCTTTGTCATGAGTGGGGTAATTGTTCTCGTGAACCTTCAACTGTCTCAAAGCGTAAGCTACAACTTTTCCCTCTTGCATAAGCACACAACCTAACCCTACATATGATGCATCACTGTAAATTACAAACTCTTTCTCTGGTTCAAGCTGAATCAAAATAAGAGCTTCTGTCAATGCTTTCTTCAACTTTTCAAATGCTTGCTGCCTTGCATCTATCCACCCATACGAAATATTTTTCTGAAGCAATTTGGTCAAGGGTGCCACAATTTTCGAGAATCCCTCAACAAATCTTCTATAATACCCCGCCAAGCCTAGGAAACTACGGATTTCAGTCACTGACTTTGGTTGTTTCCAATTTACTATCGCTTCTATCTTCTTGGAATCTACACTAATCCCATCGGCTGAGATCACATGGCCTAAAAAGACTACCTCCCTAATCCAAAACTCGCACTTACTCAACTTGGCATACAACTGATTTTCAAGAAAAGTCTGTAGCACCAATCGCAAATGCTCATCATGCTTTTCCTCAGTTCTGGAGTACACTGAGATGTCATCTATGAACACTACTACAAATCTATCCAAAAACTCATGAAACACTCGGTTCATCATGTCTATAAATGTAGCTGAAGCATTAGTCAAACCGAAAGGCATTACTAAAAACTCGTAGTGCCCATAACGTATACAGAAGGTTGTCTTCGGTATGTCCACATCTTTCACCTTCAACTGACAATAACTGGATCTCAAATCAATCTTCGAAAATATTTTGGCACCTCTCAACTGATCGAGCAAACCGTCGATCAGTGGCAAGGGATACTTGTTCTTTACCATTACCTTGTTCAACTGCCTATAATCTATACACATCCTTATAATGTCGTCCTTTTTCTTCACAAACAAGACCGGAGCACCCCACGGGGATATACTAGGCCTAATGAAACCTCTATCGGACATTTTCTGAAGTTGTGTATTCAACTCTTTCAACTCTTTAGGTGTCATCCTATACAGAGAAATAGACACGGGTGTAGAATCTGAATACATCTCAATAGCAAACTCAACATCCCTATCTAGAGGCAAACCCGACAACTCTTCTGGAAAGACACTCAGAAAATCACAAACTGTTATGATGTCTTGCGGTCTCACCTCACTCATATTCGGATTCATCACATAGGCCAAATACGCTTGACAACCCAAATCCATCAATCTGTGAGCTTCCAAAGCAGAAACAACATTGGACAAGAACTTAACGTTATCGCCAACTACTACAACCTTAAAATCATCCGTAAGTCTTAAGGAAACTCTCTTGGTCTCAAAGTCTACCCTAGCCCTATGCTCTACGAGCCAATCCATGCCCAAAATCACATCGAAACCATAGAACGACAATTCCATCATATCGACCCGAAACACTTGACCCTGAACCATCAAAGGACGCCTCATATACATTTTCCTAACTACCACGGTCTCACCGAAAGAACTAGTAACATTTACGCCTACCTCTAACCACTCATACGGTAAACCTAAAGATCTTGCATCCTCACCCAAGATGTACGAATGTGTCGAACCTGAATCTATCAACGAAAGCAAGGATAAAGACCGTGACAAGAAATTACCAACGATGACATCCTTGTCATTCCCAGCCTCTTGTTGTGCATACACCCTAGCCAGACCTTCTCCCTCGGGCTGAACTGCTACCACATGAGCTACATTTCTCTGACCATCACTCCTTGGCTGAAAATTACCTCGACTGCGCCCACGGCCTCTCTGGTGCTCAAAACCTCGAACTGGGGCCTGTCTGCCCCTAGCCGTGTGAGGACAGTTACGCCTTAAGTGATCTCAGGAACCATAGTTCCAACATACCCCAAAAGTACCTATACACTCGCCCAGATATCGTCTCCCACATCTAGTGCACTCAAGAGTGTGAACAAGAGCTCCTTGGCCCAGATGGACACGTCCATGGTTACCGCCTCTATGTCTCAAGTCAGGCTGATATCTCCTATCTCTGTGCCTCTTGGCATGCTCTCTGTCCTAATCTGCATGTCTCTTCCCTGGATTAAACCCACTAGTACGAGTGTTTGAGCCTAAACTTTGCTCAATATCTTTGGCCCTAGAGACCAAAACATCAAACTCGGTGTAATCATAAGCGAGCATATATGTCTTCACATCCCTAGTCAAACCATAACGGAAGCGCTCACACCGTTCTCTCTCACTAGGAACCAACTCGGGAGCATATTGGCTCAACCTCACAAATTGTATCTCATACTCTGACACGGTCTTACCACACTAAACCAAGTCCATAAATTCCCTCTTCTTTTCATCCTGGTATCAGGCTCCAAGGTACTTCTTTCTGAAGGATGTTCTGAAGAATTCCCAAGTGACATCCACTTCTGGCATACCTGAAATAACGGTAGTCCACCAAGCATATGTATCTCCCTGAAGCAAGGAGACAACACAACCCAACTTACGAGTGTCCGAGCACTCCATCTGGCCTAAGATTCGTGTAGTGCTCTCGAGCCAAGCCTCTAAACCCTCGGGAGACAAACCATGGAACTCAACTCCGCCCAAACTAAGAAGTCTCTCAAGGGGTAAACCAGTCCCCGTGCCCTGAGGTGGTGAAATAGCATGTATACCAGCTAAAGCTGTCTGAAAAGCCCCGGGTATGGTCTGAATCAAATGAGTCATATCCGCACCTGCCGGACCCTGACCAGCCTGAGCTCCATTACCTCCAACGTCTACCCCAGCCTGAGGTACATCATCTCTGACATCCACCCCATTACCATCGGGAGGAGGAGGAGGAGGATGCACAACCCTGGGTGCCTGGTCACCAGCTCTAGGCCTTCCCCTCGTTCTCACCATAACAAAGATAAAATCTAAAATAACAAAAATAACACACAAGAAAACATTGGGTCAGCAAAGGCAAGGATCCAAGTGCTCAAGCTCTTTTAACCAAAACCATTTTCCAATTAAAATACCCAGCAATGGGGAAGCTCGACTAAACTTCAACCAACAACAAGAACGAGAAATCATGCTTTCACACATCGTGCAATGGCAAACAAACAAAACAAACCAACTTACCTGACTTACCTTCCCGGGAGACCTCGTAACCGAGGCTCTGATACCACCAAATGTAACCCCCTCGACCTGGCCTAGCCACTAGAAGAACCCGAATGGGTTACACGGAGAAAATCGAAGCGAAACCTGTTAAGGCCTCACTCCAATTAACAACCCCTTTTTTTAAAATTAATCTTGTCTAAATGCTTTATTTAAACCTATGTGAGGAAGAAAACATCGAAAAAGTAACCACGGATACGATCCAAGCAGACCAAACAATTAAATACAACGTTTAGCCATTTTACTTCAGACCGTATCGATACGTCAAAGCCCCGTATCGATACGCCTTCAACGGTCAAACTCCCCCAAAGTAAACTTTGAGAGACCGTATTGATACCTCTCCAAGACTGGTATCGATACCCCTTTAACGGTCAAGTTTCCCAAAGTCAACCCCAGAACCGTATCGGTACGCCTAAGGCTTGTACCGATACCCCAATTTCTCGTCAAATTCTCAGATTTCCAGATGGTAAAGAGGGTATCAATACGACCTCACATATCGATACGATAGGCTTAAAATAGGGGACTATATCGATACCGCCCTTGAGCGTATCGATACGCCCTGCATAGAAAGACAACAAAATTCATATTTAAGCACAAGGGGACTAACTTAAACACCCTAATCAAGCATTAGATCAACTTCTAAACATACAAGCAATCCAAGAAAACCAAGAAAACTCATTTAAGACAAGTTGAACATACCACAAGGCTCAATTCAACAAAACATGATTTAGCAAGATCAACCAAACATGCTTAACACTCTCAAAGGGCCAAAAGCCAAACCCAAGCATACTTCAACACTTCAAACATGATAACAACAATAACAAAAACATAGGAGTTTGGACACCAACTCCACAACATAAAAGTCTAGCATTTTCATTGCCTATGTATTATTACAACCATGAAAACCATACTTGAGCTAGCAAATGAACTCCAAGGTTCCTCATTAGTCCCGCTTGCCTCCCTAAGCTACTAACGATCTGCATTGTTGAAAAAGTGAGTGTAAGCTTAAAAGCTTAGTGAGCGGAGTTCAAAATTACAACAACAATGCAGTTCAAAACATGTATTTAGTTTAAAGAAAAAACCATTTAGAAAGGAAACACGATAATCCGAAAGCATAAACAAAAACATGGTATGCACATGCACACAACCATTCTCGGTGGGACTACACATCACCGTTCATAACAGCTAGCATATTTCCGGTGGGACTACACATCACCATACTCATCTACTAGTCACTTCCGGTGGGACTACACATCACCGTATTCAAAAACACACTTTCCACTAACCATCACGTGAGGCTTTGACAACAACAACAACACGACTACATCAAAAATGAGGTAAAATTAATTTCATGTCAACCAACATGTATAATCATATACACTGACACTTAACGAAACAAGACAAAAAACAAATAAACTTACGCTTGGGTTTAGGTTGGCCCCTAAGGCTCAACCCAAACACAAGAAAACCTCCTTGAAACATTTCAAAGCTTCAAAACAATTTCCACTTACCAGCTCAATAACAAAACAAGTTAACGGTCCTCCTTCAAGCTTCTGCAACTTCCCGTGTAGCGTCTGAAAAACCCAAATCGTCATCCGTTGCTTCTACCCAAACCAAAACAAGGACTTAATATACTTTTCAACAACCGAACCCACTGAAATCAACTCTATCAAAATCCGACAACATCAACTTTCCGATTTCTATCCGAAACTAACCAAAACCATTCTCACTTCTACTCTAACCTCAAGTCAACCATAACTTCATCAATTTATCATCTGAAACATGTTCAAATACTTCAAAAACTTCAACTCAACACCATCCAACCATTAGAAGTCCTTCCCCACCATTTTCAACCCAAAACCTAAATATTCATTACCCAAAAATCACCCATTTCCCCAAATTCTGAGATTTCAAATTACACCCATTATCTTAGCATCATTTTACACCCAAAATATAGTTTACAACTCACCCCAAAACACTATTTTATCATCGTTCGCTTAAATCCTTGAAAAAACCCATTTTCTCCCAAATAAAGGAACTTGAGAAATCTTCATGCTTTTGAAAAGAAAATGCTACAAGTAAGTTTGAAATGGAGAGAAGAGTAAAAATAAAGTTGCTTACCTCTTTGAAACTTCCAAAATGGTGAAGATTGATGAAAAATGGTTGGTGGCTATGGCTTTGGGAGTTTTATCGTGAAAATGAGAAGGGAAGAAGATAGAAAGTAGGTTTCCTTTTCTTTCTTTCTTTTTGAAATAATATATTTTATTCCACTTTTATTTTAAAACCCCATTTTCAACAAAAATCCCCTCTTGCCTTAACTTAACTTTTATTTACCCCTAAAAACTCAATTAACATTTTAAAACTCTTTTACGAAACTATTTTTATTTAAAGACAACACAAACCCTAAAACTCAGATATCAAACCTTTCATGGGTTCTGTTCCTAACTCCCAGACCCTAAACACGGGGCATTATAGTGGCAAACTCTTTTGGAACTCAATAATAATGGGAATGCATGTATCGTGTAGTCAAAATGATGCCCACAAATTCGATGGCACCCATAATATGAAAGGAAAAATGGTTATTTGATTGGATTCCATCAAAGGATTTGCAAATCTCTCAAGATTCCAAAGCCAAAGACAATTCTGAAATAAGTTACTTCAGCAAAAAAAACACAACCGACAAGGTTATTAGCAATAGGAACAAAGATGTCGAGCAAGAAATGTTAGAAGAAACATAATAAGAAGATTCCCGTGGGCAAACATGAAACAGATAATTAAAGGTGGTGGTGGAACAGGATATTTGCGGTGCAAGTTGTAAAATTCGGATGTGAGTGGTCTTTGGTTGAATCAGAAATCAATCGGTACAACGTTTTTGTATAAAAAACTGAAATTGATAAAAATCAGATAAGGGTCGTCTTTGTTCTCTCATATTTTCTTAGATCATGGGTTCTAGGCTTGCTTAGAGCACTCTATTTCTTTCCCCTAAGTCCTCTTTCCCTTCCCTCTAAGTAGAATTAGGATTAGATTTAGTATTTGTCAACAAAATATTTTTGTTATAAAATAAAATAGAACAAGATGTAACAACCCGAATTTCCGAGTCAACGATTAGGCATTGACCCGAGTTATAGAACTTTGTGTTGGTTGGAGTAGCTGGACCCGTTGGGCCAAGTTTGGGCTCTATTAGATGAGAATTGAGTTATATTGGCTTGGGTAGTGACCAAATTGTGACAAGGGTAGTGAAGGGTTTTATGTTGCAATTTTACCAATTTTCAAAAGAAAGGCTGGCCTCCCCTTAATTTCATCTTGTCTTTATATGGGTTTTTAGGGACCAGGGGTGGGTTTTGTGATATCATCACTTACGCCCTTTTTTCTCCATCCATCTTCTTCCCCATCTTTCCTCCTCAACCAAGCTTGGTTCTCAACACTAAAAATGCAAACTTTATACTCCAAACTTCTCATCTGAAATATAAGATTCATGGATTCATATTCTCTTCTTCAAGGGCTTAAAGAAATGTATACTATTGTGGCAAAATGGTGAGTTCTTCATTGTTGGGTTTTTGAAGGTGTTGATGGTTAAAATAATCGTGGGTCAGAGACAGTGGTTCTACGGTGACAGAGGTGATCGTTCTGGGTCAGAGCTCAAGTATTGCTCTTGTTTTCGGGGTGGTGATTGTGCTGAGAATGGAAGGTGTCCTCTCTTTTCAACTGCATGTCTGGCTTTATACTACTCAGACATGGGCCATAATGGGGTAGTCATAGCACATTGATTGAATGGGCTATGACTTGACGTATTAGGTCTCTCTTGATACTCGTAGCGAGCGCGTGCATAATCATATGGTTATTTGGTGAGGTATGATGTTGTGAGCGTTCTTACCTATTCGCATGCGGATTGCGAAACGCTCTGCTTATTGTGCAAGTGTGGTTTCGCATGTATTTCAATGCTCGTCGTTGAATGTCCCTTGTATTATGTCATTTGTAGTCCCTCTTATTGTGGGTCCGACACGTGGTGGTATATTCTTATAGGTACTAACAATTGCCCCCAGGTGAGGGAAGGTTATAAACTGACCTTGGCGAACCTGAAGATTGCATAGGGAGCTCTCTGGGGTGCGAGTTTTGTGGTGGAAAGCTTTTTTAAATTTGGGTGGCAGCATGCTTCTTATAAATTTGCAAAAGAAATATGAAGCGTCGCGCACTAAATTTTTGGGATAAATCCCTTAATCTTGTTTTAAAGAAGAGTCGTTACACACGAAACGTCATCTCAAGGGATTTTTCCATTAGTGAAACGTGCCAACAAGGATATGGTCTTTTATTTATAAATAACCCTTGTTTGTTTTTGTTGGGTCTTTATTTCATTTGTTTTGTTGGCTATTTTTGAGTCTTTGAATCTTTCGCTATAGATTACCTTTTGGCGTTAATGGTTGGCTTGTTTGTTATAGCAAACGATGAGTATTCATGTTCTTTTGACCCGTACGAGTTATTGAAGGTATTGGAGTGTCGAGGCCTTTACGTTGTTGATCATTTTCGTTATCGGTTTAATGTGCCCAGAGGAGTATTTCGCCCGAGCGCATACCCATAAGAAGGGAGGTCGTGGTGTCTGATTCCTCTTTGCGCTTTTGAGTCGAGGTTTCATTTGCCATTGCATCCCTTCATTGTGAAGTGGTTGAAGTGGTTTGATGTAGCGACATGTCAGCTAAGCGGGAGGAGCTGGGGAATCTTGGTGGTATACTTCTTGAATCGCAAGATTCATGGAGTTGAGCCATCCATCAATTTATTTCGCTACATTTATAATGTAGTAGCCGACGATGACAAGACTGTAGAGGGCTTGATGACCATCGATCTTCGTAGAGATGGGCGACCATCGGTGAGGGATTATGTTGAGGATCGCCTTTTAAAAAGAATAATTTTTTTCAAAGTAGAGTGCAAGTTTGGGGATTTTTCGTTTCCGGTCGTGAGGCATGGGCCAGCGGAGGATATGGTTGCACCTCATAATATGGAAGAATTGTTAGTCACTGAGTTGAGGCTTCTGAGGAAGTTAGAAAGTGATCCTCTTTTTGCTTTAGAGAGGTATGTACTCTAAAAAATATTTGGTTGCATTGCCTAGAGGAGATAAGCCCTAATGGTTGGGATGAAGGAGATTTAGATGTGTTTCGAGAGGGTTATTTGGCGAGCGTGCCCTCTTGAGCAGAGGCTTGGCCCTTCGGTGAAGGAGGGAGTGAGCGTGTTGCTGGAATTCTTCTGGGTAGGGAAAACAAATAAAAAGATTTATTTTTTGAGTTTATCGACGCTTGCCATGGCTTTCGAAAACATCGCGAGAAAGATGGGCCTTTAGATAGAGCTCGGGAAGAATTTGGTCTCATTGCCCCGAAGGGTTATACCGACGAGATTTCACCTGGCTCCGACCGTGGGAAGGGGAAAAGAAACGGGTAGTTCCGAATTCGTATGTTGCCTCTGGTTCGTCAGAAGAAGGATGTTGTTTGCATTTTGAAAGTAGGCTGAAAAGGAGAATGGATATTGGTAATGGTTTGTTGTGATCTTGGTGCGTCATGAAAATAGAGATTTTTTTATGTACATTATTGTATCTCATTGGCTTTTCCTATTTTCATATGTGTTTTGTAAGGGGTGTGCCACTCTTTGCAGCTAGCGGTGACTTGCTAGATTCGGGAAGGCTAGCAAAGATGGGTCTTCGGGTGCTTTGAACAACAGGGATGTGAGTTTTCCCCGCCCCTTGAGCACAACTATTACGACAGCGTCTTTTGTAGATGCAATTTTTGTGGCTCCTTGTCAGGGGGTGTCTCTTAGCAACCAAAATGCCTTCCCAGGTGTTCTCGCAGATGTTATAGAGATGGCACGGGAAAGCGTAGCGAGACAAATGAGAGCTTATGGCACAAAGAGGTGCTCCTTAAGCGGGGAAGAAGAAAATATACTGGGGAAAAGGCTAGAGATTGATGCTGGAATTACTGGGTTTTTACCTAAGTTGAAACGCGATTCCCCGTCTGTTTCGCTTGCACTCTCAGGCTTCTCTTTTGCTGTTGTGAGTGACGCTACCTAGAGCAATGCTTTTGCCAACCTAGGCGTCAACCTTTCTACCGTTTGTGGCTTTTCAGGTATTTGAAGTGTTGTGTTATTTTTTGAATTAGGTGACTTTGTTGTTGAGTTTGTAGTAAGGCTTTTCATATTGGTCTTATTTGAAGGGCTAACTGTAGATTCTATTGTTGTTTCTTGCTCCACTGAAAGTATGTCCCCTAAGGTTCCGTTTGTTGAGCATGTGCCTGTTTCAAGTGTTGTTGTAGCTCATTTAAGGTCTTTGTCCTCTACTATTCCTTCTTATCGAAGCGATGAATCCTCTGCTCCTTGGAGCGCGTTTTACCCTTGGAGGGGGTTGTCTGAATCAGACAATTTGTTCCACCCTAAATCTGTTGCCAGAAGATTGTTTGAATTGTATTCGAATAGCCATGACACTTCTCCGTCTTGCTCTAATATTAGGAGGACCGTTAAGGGGGGTTGAGGTATTCTCCAGGAACTATGTTGTGTTCAACATACCATGGAAAGAAATGCAGAGACCCTTCTTGAGAAAAATGCTAGGCTGTATTTGCAAGCGAGGGGTTATGCATCTTTGCTTGAAGAGAATGCTAGGTTGCGCTCGTAGGTGGAAAATCATGCCACGATGTTAAAGGAGCTGCGAGAAGGACATGAGGCGGAGATTTCTAAGAGAATGAAAGAAACTGACCGTTCTCTTAGGATTAAGGATGGACTGCTTGAAGCTATGGAAGGGAGCTTCAAGACTGAAATTCGAGATCTTAAAAAAAGACTGGTGCGAGCAGAGAACGCAGCGGAAGAAAGCTTCGCAAGCTTTTTTCTAGGAAGTTGTTCGAGCTTAAAGAATCTCACAATACTGAAACTATGGTATTAGAAGCTACTCACGATGTTGTTATGGCGAAGAAAGTTAAGGCAGCTGCAGATACAAACTCCGCCCTTATGGTTGAAGTGATGGAGAGATCTCGAGATGCTGCCATTCTTAGCTTTCAGCTGTCACGAGAACCTTTAAATTTTCTGGGTGTGGATTTTGGCGCTCTTTGAGAAGTAGCTACGAATTTTAACGTGAGAAACCCTTGTGGGCCTTCTTGGGGCAGCTTCGCTGCGAGGTATAAGAGTGTTGTGGTCCCTTCTACTTTTTTTTTTGATTGCATCCCTTTCCCCAAGCGTCCACGGTGGTGTTGCCAATGGGGAAGTGTCGGTGCGCTTTGGCTGATTGTAGTGGGGTTTTATAAAATGTTTTTGTTATTTTCCTCTTTGCTTTTTATATGAAAAGAGGGTTTGTTTTGATTGTTTTAATATTTTAGCGAAGTTGGGATCTTAGTTGGGAGTGGTTTTCTTATGGTGGATGATGCGTCTGACATGGCCTTATTATACGCAGCATTTCTTTTAAGAACAAATTTGCCTTGTTAATGTGCCTTATTTTATCATTTCACTTTGTCATCATCATCTTGTGTGAAACGATAGTAAAAAAAGGTGGCTACTGCGTGTGGCTCTGCTTTTATTATTATTATTTTTATTGGCGCAGTATTCGGTGATCTAGATAGTTCAGGGGAGGCTTGTGATAAGAAAGTATCTGACTGGTAGTGAAAAATATGTATACCTCTTTGGAAATTGCGTGGACGTAATTATGTAGCGGAGATATTTTTATTATGTATTTGTTTATGTTATTATTATATGTGTATGTATTTATTAGTATTGTTATTTTTATAGACTAGGAATCAAATGTTGGTATTTATGATTCCCTGGGTAGGCGTGTAGAACGTCGTTGTTAGGTTTGCCCATTGCTTATTATAAATAGGGTATCTTTGACTGTACTACTAACGTACAAGTGGTTCATTTTTTTATGTGTTTTTTTTTACGATTTTTCTTGTACCATTTTGAGAGGAAAGAAATTATGTTTGCGGAGAGAAGTGGTTTTCAGAGGCCACTTTTGACTGAATTTAGGGGAATGCCAATATTGCAGTTGGGTCATATGTATCATCAGGCGATAGTATTCAGAAGGCTGTGATTGCCCATTTGTAGTGTGGTGTGGCGGAGTTGGGGAAGGGGGATGCTTTTCATCCTACTCCTCGGACATTCTACCAACCATCAACTGAAGCCGCAAGCCAAGATTGCTCAAGGAGCTGCGATACTTTGCATGCTTCGCTAATTAATCGTTGGGATGGGTTCTTGCCCCTTGTGAGGAGAGATTTATGGAAGAGATTGAAATTACATTGGCACTTTAGTGTTCATATTGCATTCCCTCCCTCTTTTTGTTTGCTCACGTATCTAGTTTGCCTCCTGGTGGAAGTCCAGACGGCTATTTATTTATCAATTGTGGGATTGCGTATTGTAGGGATGAATAGGCGACTTCAACCAAAGATTTGGAGTGATGAAACTTGCTCTTACGCGAGTATGTGCCTTGAAGTGATACCAAGGAGGCTTTGATAGCTAAGATTGGAAGTAAATGTTTAGATCATAGGATTTTTGTACATTCTCATTCTTGCATTGTATAAGACGATATTTCTTTAGCGAAGAAAGCTGTATTCTTGCGTTATTAGTTAATTTTGCTGGGATTTTTACTTCTAGATTGTAAAATTTTACTTTGTGATATTCGTCGTTCTCAGATGAGTGGTATATATGGTGAAATTTAATTTTCTTTGTGTGTGTGTTGTTGTTTGCTTATTGTTTGCATTTTATTAATATTTTGAGATACGATCGTAAAAAACTTTATAGTAGTCATACTTAGCAGTTGCACGATGAGTTTGGTTGTATACAACTACTTCTGATGTTAAAAGTTTGCAATAGGCAAGAGTGGTGACCTGCCTTTCACTGCGTGTTCGCGTTCTCGTTATGGTAAGGGGAACAAATCTTGCTAATTTGGATAAGGTAGATTTGGTTTTATTTTGTTGAGACATGAATTAAATAGGCGGAGATTGCCCATGATGTGGTTTCCTACGTAGTTCCATTGTTTTACGTGCGATGTCTATATGATTGTATTAGCTATTTAGCATAATCCATTTTGTTGTGCTTTGCGAGCTCAACAGTTACAATGTTTTCTAGGTGTAATTATGCTCTTTGATATTTGTGTAGTTTGCTTGATGTGTGTCAGTTTTACGGTGATTTAGGCAATTCGAGGCAGATCATGATGAAGAGGGACAATTTTGATTAGATTTGTCAGCTGCTCGGGACTATTCATGCATTTAATTATTGGGAGACTAGGGGTTGCGTATCTCAAGTTGTTTCTTCAAGATTTGGAGATCTAGGAATTGATTGCTTTCGTGGTAGCTTTCTGTATTGAAATTTGCAAAGTTGGAATTTGGCGTTTTTATATTTCACTATAAATAGAGCTTCCTTATACTTGTGTTTGCACAAGTTATTCTATGAGTGATTTTCCCCTTCTTTGGTGATTTTAATATTGTATAATCCTACTCGTATCATTGTTGTGTGGTCTTGCAATACTATAAATGATACGCAAATGGTGCAAGTATACACGTCGAACAAGTAATAAAGTGATGAGTGAGTATCATTTCCACAGGGATTGGAGGTATTCATGGTTGCTGTAACAATAAAGCTTGAACTTTTTGCAGATAACAATGCTATAGTAAAAGGAATGAGGTATAATAATGCTGAAGCAAAACAGTGCAGAGAAAGATGAGATGACAATATGATAAACAGGTCCCATTTCGTATGCAAAACTCACTACGGAATGATTGGCTGGGAACGATGAACAATCTAACTCAAGCTTCTTAACGATACTAAGGCTTTTCAACTATCTTCTATGCTAGGCGGGATTTACTAAGAATGCTCCTAAACTATCTCTAGCCAGGAAACTGGGAGTCAGAAACGCTACAGCCATACCTCTCGGCATAAACTCTTAACACTCCCCTACCCTTCACGTACTATCCTTTGTAGCCCTTGAAACCTATCACTTATCTCTAAGGTAGGTTAGAGTCTGCCTCTCAACAGTCACTCCATTGCTTATGAGGGTTCTAGGGCTAGCTCTCTCGATTACTAACCCCAACATACACCTAAAGAACGACCAACTCTTGAAGGCGTTTAAGGTAGGGCCTATCTCTCGAAGCACTTACAACCCTAAGCTCTTACAACTTTAAGGAAATTATAAATGCATAAGCAAATCATAGAATCATGATAAACACTGAAAAAGCCATAGCATGCATTAAAAAGTACTCAAAATAAAATCATCCATCAATCCCAAGCCACCTAAAACAGTTCGTCGCTGGGCAATATCATCCAATGTATCATTTCGATAACATCACCAAATATAAAGATATAACAAGAAATTGCTATAGCGACAGAAAGAAAGGTGAACTCCCTCTCCGCCATGGACTTCCTGACTATCTTAGACCCACTGCCTCTCTCGAGGCTGGTGAGGCCACTCCTAGGAGCTTCAACGATGGAGGACACCAAGCTGGAGAAGATGAAGGTGGAAACTTCTCTCTCCTTCTCTCTCTCTTCCGCCTCTCTTTTTGCAACACTCGAAATACCACCCTTTGCTCCAAGCTTCTCTCCCCTTTATATAGTGGAGGCTTCTAGGGTTTGGTGCCCTAAAGATGCCTTGATATTCCCAAGGAATATCCACTTACAAGGTCTGCCACGATGGGACAAGGGAGATAGTTTGCAGGCGGGCACCGGCTGCTGCACATGTCAGATCATCCTTTTCTGCATGTTCACATGTTTCTGCAGCTCACGTGTATCTCATGTGCTGGCCAATGTCCACTTCCATCATGCTATAGCAATTCTCAGCACCGGCGTTCTCTTAACTCCTTTCCTGCGCACCACAAAACCAAAACCAACCTCCCGAGCAGTACCTCTCGATATAGAATAATAACCAGCAAAGATAAATATGCACCCAGAAGAAGAAAATGCAACCTAACTGCAGTCTAAATGCTATGGTATGAACTCAAGAACATGCAAATGCTATAGCAAAAAGGTATGAAAACAAGGATATTTATGCAGTTATCACACCCTCAAACTTAAGCTATTGCTTGTCCTCAAGCAATGAATAGAAAAGAACAAAAGAACTACTATGGCAAAGATTTAACCTATAGGAATGCTATGGCAATATTTCAGTCTTCAAAAATGACTTAGGCAAATAAATATATATATACTCAACCATACATGAGATCCTTAAGAACATTCCTTAGGACTAAGTTGTGTGCGTGTATGCGTGGCTGCCTTCCTTCTATACTTAAGCTGGTGAGAAAAATTTTCAAGGAAGCTCCCTAGTTATACCCTAACTATGTTCTCTAGTTCTTTTCCAATTTTTAGACTCCCAAAGATATAAGTTTTCTGCTACGAAGTGTGTCAGCTCATCACACATGCCGTCCTTAACTCTAGATGAGTAGGGAGAAAACCTCTCACCCCCGAGCTAGTAGGCAGAGTCATCCCGTGACAACTTTCATTCACTCATATGCTATAGCAAGGCTTTATATATATATATATATATAAACACTCAAAAACTATAGCAAAGTTGGGTGTCCTTCTACAGATATGTCGTAGTATTTATTCGTTTGTTTTAGCACAGGGTCGTCTAGCTTTTCTTTTAAGTTCTCTAGAGTCTACATATCAGAGTTTACTAGGGTTCTTCCTGAAAAAAAATTCTAACAAACTTCCTTATAGAAAGAGAGCAGTTGTGTAAAAAAAAATTTAACAACTAGATCCTAAAGTCAGTTCTACAGATCTCAACTAGTTGTGTTTTTTCCACTTTAATTCAGGCCTTAGCATCTTCGTCGTCAGACATCATAAATATGTTCATATGCTGACTCTAGACTAAACAGAATGCCATAGTGAAAATTTTGTTCTATTCTATAATGCATATGGTAAAGCAAAATATTAACTATGAACACTAACACCCCCAAACTTGAGAAATGCAGTGTACGTAATGCATAAACTAATCTACACTATATGCTATGAAAAATGAAAAATTTAAAAGAAAAAGGTTAGTACCTCCTGGGTGCAGAGGCTAGGTGGTGGTGCTGGTGTTGTCTATCGACGTCTCGGAGGAGTAGTGGTGTGGGTCTGCCACATCATCCACGCTCTCAGATGAGACTGATTGAGCACTAGACGAGGGCCTGACACGTCTAGTTGTGTGTTTGATGCGAGTTTTCAGTCTGGATGTTGTAGCATCCTCTGATTGTGCTGGAATCGGCTCAGTTGCGTGTGCTGCAGCAGCTTCCTTCTGAGGGGTTTCCTCAGGATTATTTGGTATGTGCTCTGGCTCTGGGAGTGGGTTTTATGGTCTTGAAGGCTTAGGATTGGTTGCCTTTCTGGTGCGTTTTCTCTTCTTGGCTGGAGAGGTTGCTGGGTCGGTTTCTTCAACAGTAGGCTGGACAGATGGAGTTTCTTGCTCTGACTGGGTAGTTGGAGTTGCTGATGCTTTCTTTCGCGGAGTTTTTCTCTTTGCAGCGGGTGGGACGGAGCTGGGTTCACTGGGAGACATTGTTTGTGATGTAGTAGTGGCAGGGGCTTGCAATAACTCCATTGGAAATACTGGAAAAGAGACATTCTGATCCGACAGGAGTTTGCTCAAGCAGGATGCTATGGCACTATCACGGTGTTGGGCGTATTTGAAGTACAACCGCTGATGTGCCTTCATCAGGTTGAGCTCAGTTCCTTTGTCAGTTCCTGAAACAGATGTATCTACAAGATCGTCTATGAAAACGTCTTTCTTTTTGCACAAGGCAGTGATCAGATTAGGAAAAACAAGGGGGCTACGGGGGCGTTTCAAACAAGCATAAACCTCATCCACTATTATCTTTCCTATATCAATTTGTCTACCATGTATTATGGAATGAATGAGAAAAAGTCTAGAGATATGGACTGTAGCAGTGTGTAGTGTGGGCATAAGCTTATGTCTCACAAAGTGATTCCATACCTTAGCCTCTAGTTTGATGTGTCCTCTCTCAACTGACTTGTTATTATCCAGCACCGTTCCTGGAAAGCAAATGTCCTTCAGCACCTCACATTGCGTTTGCGCGTCGATGGTCATCACAAAAGAAGTGTGACGGTCCACAGTATGTTTCAGCCCGTAGAACTTGTTGATTGCTGCAGCAGTAAATTTTATTTGCTCTCCACGCACGTGAACTATGGACTGGGTTGGGCTCGTCAGATGAGCATAAAACTCCTTCACCAGTGATGTGCAAATTTCTTTAGGATGGGCAGCAAAGTTTTTCCATCCAGGGGTGCCAATGACGTCCATTATGGACTGGTCGAACTGATCTTCTTCCTCTTGAGGGTATTTGAACCCTAGTTCTGGAAGAATGTTTCTGTCCTTGAGCTTGCCCATCTTTCCTTGGCTGCCTCGTCAAGAAATTTGGGAATTTCTAGGACTGGACGTTGTGTGAGACGGTCAGAAGTCTTAGGGGCATTTTCGCAACGGGCCATGGAGTTTTTTCTGAGAAGTTGGGAGGAGTGAATGTGTAGGAAAGAAAATGGTGATGGTTTTCTTAGTTTGGGAGAGAATCGAAAAGATGGGGGGAAAGTTTTTGAGTGTTTGAAGAAGATGAAGAAGGTGAGGGGACGGATGATGAAGGAAATGTTGGGAGTTGAAAAAGGTGGGGAAAAACTGATGAGTTAATGGGAGATGGGAGGTGATGGGGATGTGTGTCTGTTTTAAGGGAGAGAGAAAATTTTTTGGAGTTAATGCAATGGCAGACGGCTTGAGAGAGAATATGGATTTATGTGGCTAGGGTTTCTCCTCATTAAGTAGATGAATATTCTCTCTCCTACTTTTTTTGTTTTTTTCTCTCTCTTTTAATTCAACTCCCCACTTTTCTGATAAAACCACCTTTATCTTTTTCTTTCCCCTTTTCTTTCATCCATCCAAAATAGGATAAAAACAAAATCCATGTCCTTCTCCCTTTGCTACCAACCCTTCAGACGGCATTCTCCCCTGCCTCTGTACCTGGCATAGTACTAGGAAAGAGAAAGCCTTTGTACGAGGGTCACGTGAAAAGATATGAAAATTAAAGGCAAAGATAACACAAAACTAGACTAAAAGAAAAGCATTATTTATGGACATGCTATAGCATAAAAGATAGGGTTGGAGATGCAAACTTTCAAGGATCGTGAAGATCCAGGTATGACTTGTCTCTTAGGATAGGGGCTCCACTGTACACCTTTAGGCGTTAGCCATTGACCTTGAAGACTTCATCGTCGTCCAACTTCGTGATATCCATTGCGCCATGAGGGTACACCTTGTGAATGATGAATGGCCCAGACCACCTCGATTTCAGCTTTCCAGGAAAAAGCTTTAGCCTGGAATTGTAGAGAAGTACTTGTTGTCCTTCTGAGAAATGCCTTGGCAAATTGTGTTTGTCATGCCATTCTTGGTTTTCTCCTTGTAAATGCGAGCATTCTCATATGCTTGGGCTCTGAATTCCTCCAGCTCATTAAGCTCTAGCAATCTCCTCTCACCAGTAAGTTGGGCATCCATGTTGAGTTTCTTGATTGCATAATAAGCCTTGTGCTCAAGTTCCACGGGTAAGTGGCACTCCTTGCCAAATACAAGCTTGAAGGGTGACATGCCTAAAGGCGTCTTGAAGGTTGTCCTATATGCCCACAGTGCTTCATCCAACTTGAGGGACCAGTCTTTTCTCTTGGGATTCACCACCTTCTCCAAGATTTGCTTGATTTCTCGATTGGAAACTTCAGCTTGTCCGTTTGTCTGTGGATGATATGCAGTAGCAATCTTGTGTCTTAGTCCATAGCGATGTAATGCTTTAGCAATAAGCTTGTTGTCAAAGTGAGTTCCTTCATCACTGATGATGGATCGAGGTGCTCCGAATCTAGTGAAGATGCTCTTGTGAAGAAACTTCATGGCTGTCTTAGAGTCGTTCCTTGGGGTGGCAACAGCTTCCACCCATTTTGACACGTAGTCGACTACTAGCAAAATATATAGATCTCCATATGATGCAGGAAACGGACCCATGAAGTCAATTCCCCATACGTAAAAGATTTCAAGCTCCAGAATATTTTGCAACGGCATTTCATTCTGCCTAGAGATGTTCCCCGTTCTTTGGCATCTGTCACAAGTCTTGTAGAACTCGTGTGCGTCCTTAAAAAGTGTAGGCCAAAAGAAGCCTGCTTGAAGAACTTTTGCAGCAGTTCTAGCACCACCAAAATGCCCTCCACATGGTGATGAATGACAGTGGTACAGAATGCTATGGTATTCTTCTTCTGGAACACATCTCCTTATAATCTGACCAGGACATTGCTTGAACAAGTAGGGTTCATCCCAATAGTAGAATCTTGTATCATGTCTGAATTTCTTGAGTCCCTAGCTAGATAAATCAGGAGGCAAAATACCACTAACAAGATAATTAACAATATCAGCATACCACAGAATTGCTGTAGCAGCTAATAGTTTCTCATCAGGGAATTCCTCCTTAATTTCGGTTTCACTACCTTGCGTGATAGCATTTTCTACCCTAGACAAATGGTCAGCTACCTGGTTCTCACATCCTTTCCTATCTCTAACCTCTAAGTCAAATTCCTGAAGCAAGAGTATCCACCTAATAAGTTTAGGTTTAGCGTCCTTTTTAGTCACTAAGTACTTAATGGCTGAATGATCGGTATGAACTATGACCTTAGTGCCTATCAAGTGTGACCTAAACTTATCGAAGGCAAATACTACAACAAGCAATTCTTTTTCAGTAGTGGTGTAATTGATTTGTGCATCATTCAAAGTGTGAATAGCATAATAAATAACATGAAAGAGTTTACCTCAGCGTTGTCCAAGTGCTGCACCAACGGCGTAGTCACTTGCATCACACATCAGCTCAAACGGCTCGTTCCAATCAGGTGGAATGACAACTGGTGCTGAGATAAGCTTCTCCTTCAGTTCTTGAAACGCGCTATGGCAATCTTTGTCAAACACAAATGGTTGATTTTGCTGTAGCAAACTGCATAGTGGCTTTGAGATTTTCGAAAAATCTTTGATGAATATCCGATAGAAGCCAGCATGCCCTAGGAAGCTTCTTACTCCCTTGACAGTAGTGGGGGGAGGTAGTTTTTCAATGACCTCGACCTTTGCTTTGTCAACTTCTATCCCTTGCTTTGAAATCTTGTGGCCCAAGACTGTTCCTTCCGTTACCATGAAATGGCATTTTTCCCAATTGAGCACCAAGTCAGCTTCTTCACACCTCTTTAGGACCTTGGCGAGATTGCCCAAGCATGTGCCGAAGTTATCTCCAGAGACCGAGAAGTCATCCATGAAAATTTCTAAAAATCCTCGACCATGTCTGAAAAGATAGCCAGCATACATCTTTGAAAGGTTGTTGGAGTATTGCAGAGACCAAAGGGCATTCTCCGGAAAGCATAAGTTCCATAAGGGCATGTGAAAGTTGTCTTCTCTTGGTCTTCGGGTGCTATAGCAATTTGATTGTACCATGAATACCCATCGAGGAAGCAGTAGAATGCCTTGCCCGCTAGTCGATCCAACATCTGATCAATGAATGGGAGAGGAAAATGGTCCTTCTTGGTCGCCTTGTTGAGCTTCCTATAGTCCATAAAAATCCTCCACCCCGTGACGGTTCTAGTAGGCAATAGCTCATTCTCCTCGTTGCTTACCATGGTCACGCCTCCCTTCTTCGGTACACATTGCACCGGGCTGACCCATGAGCTATCGAATATCGGATAGATTACTCCAGCATCCAGCCACTTGATTATCTATTTCATCACTACTTTCTTCATAATAGGGTTTAGTCTTCTTTGGGGCTCAACTGAATTGATGTGACAATCATCAAGCAAAATTTTGTGCATACATATAGCAGGGCTTATACCCTTCAAATAAGCCATAGTCCACCCTATTGCTTTTTTATGATGTAACAACATATTTACTAAACTAGTTTCTTGCTTAGGTGTGAGACTAGATGAGATTATCACAAGCAAAGTTTCATTGCTCCCTAAGTAAACATATTTAAGATGCGATGGTAAAGGTTTCAGTTCTAAAGAAGGTGCATGCTCAAGGGAAGGTTTAGGAGGTAAAAATTCTGAAAAATCAAGAGGTTCAAAGTGCGTACCTGGTCTAGCCTCGAGTCGACTAGACTGCTCCAGTTCCCTTGAGAGCTCTTCTTGGTTAGAATCATCATCTTCGCAGAGTGCTTCAAACTCCTCCATTTGTATCTCATTACTACAACAAAACTCATCAATCATATTTTATGTTGTAGCATCTACATATTGGCATACTCCTGGGTTGTCTGCATACTTGAGGGTATCATGGATATTGATCATGACTGTCTGATCAGCCACTCGCATCATGAATTCACCCTTCTCACAATCGATCAAAGCTCGCTTGGTGGCTAAAAATGGTCTTCCCAAGATAATGGGTGTGTTGCTATCAACTTCACAGTCGAGGATTAAGAAGTCGACTGGAAAGATAAATCTGTCCACTTTTACCACAACATCTTCAACTCTCCCTTCTGGACGAACATGAGAATGATCGGCTAGCTGTAGCACAACCTTGGTGGGTTGTGCCTCTCGAATTCCCAGTTTCAAAAAAATATACTTGGGCATTAAGTTGACACTTGATCCCAAATCACAAAGTGCTCTTCCAACAAACTTGTCGCCAATAGAACATGGGATAGAAAAACTACCTAGAACCTTCCTCTTAGGTGGCAGCTTGCTCCACATAGAATAACATTCTTCTGCTATAGCGACAGTCTCTTGCTTCTCGACCTTCCTCTTTTTCGTGACTATATCCTTGAGGAACTTAGCATACGTTGGCATCAGATCAATGGCCTTCAGAAATGGGACATTGATATGTAGTTTGTCTAGGATATCCACAAATTTCTAGAACTAAAGGTCTTCTTTCTGCTTCTTGAATCGTTGAGGAAAAGGAGGTGGGGGTCTAACTTCATCTGTATGAACTGGTGGAGTTACATCTTTTGTCGTAGCAAAAGCAGGCTCCTCCTTCGATGTTTCTTTTGCTATGATATCCTCACCCTTCTCTTCAACTGGAGGATCTTGTAAGTTCTCTTCTTCATGAGGCAAGTTGGGCTGAAAGTCCTCCTTCTCATTTCCCCTAAACTCGTCTTCTTTTCTAATCTCCTTGCCACTCCTTAATGTGAGCACGATGCAATGTTCCTTGCTATGGTGCTTAGTGGCTTCAGTGTCACTAGGCAGACTTCCTTGTGGACGTGCATGCAAGGTTTGAGCTATCTGGCCAACTTTTGTTTCTAAGGCTCGGAGAGATGAACTATGTCTTTGCAATAAGGCTCCTTGATTTTTTATGTTTATTGCATGATCTTGTAGCAAAACTTTCGTGGTTCCCATGAAATCTTTTGTCATAGCCATAAACTCTTTGAATGTAGTCTCCAGCGAACTGTTCGATGATGATGCTACTCCCTTGTGACCCTGCCATGGGATCATTTGGTTAGAAGATGGTGCTTCGATCAGATTTTGCTGTGGCGCTGGCTGTGCAGAATTACTGTGCCCTTGACTACCCCAATTGAAATTTGGATGCTGACACCATCCTGGGTTGTAGGTATTGGAGTATGGATTGTTGTTGTGGTTATAATTCCCCACATAGTTGGATGACTCTTGATTGTCAGGGCATTCACTCAAATGGTGATTGCCATCACATCTGAGACATGAGGTTGCAGACTTCACTTCCTTGACTTCGTTGGGACGTTGGAGGTTCTTTAGCATATTTGTGATAGCAGCTAACTGGGTGGCTACCGAGTCATCAGCTTCACTTTCTCGAGCTACTTGGGTTCTCCTCCCCATTCCAAGCCTTGTGGTCGGAAACTGGTAATCATTGTTGGCTACCCTATCAAGAATGTCAAATGCTTCCTCTGGTGATTTGTCTAACAAGGTCCCATTTGCTGAAGCATCTAGCATCATCCTCGTGGGAGCATTTACTCCATTATAGAACATAACCACTTGAGTCCAATCATGAAAACAATGATTTGTGCACTTCCTAAATAATCCCTTGAATCGATCCCAACACTCATACATAGATTCGTTATTAGCTTGACGAAAAGAAGCAATATCATTTCTCAACTGAGTGTTTCTATTTGGTGGATTATACCGTAGCAGAAAACCTTTGCATAGATCTGTCCAAGTCTCCATTGATCCAGCTGGCACTCTACTTAGCCATGCTCTAGCACGATCACGTAAAGAATATGGAAACAGTTTAAGCTTTAGCACATCCTCGTGCACTCCTTGCTGTCTGAACGAGTCACAAACTTCCAAGAAAGCACGGATATATTGTCTTGCATCTTCGTGAGGCATACCTCCAAACTGACCAATAGTGTTCAACATGTTGAACATAACAGGTTTAAGCTCGAACTAGGCTGCCTGAATTTCTGCAGCTACTATTCCGGGATAGAGATCGTCCAAGATAGGAGCTAAATGATCCCTAATAGCTCGTGGTCGAGCTACTACTCCCTAGCCATTTGCCATAGCATCTTCGTTACCTTGAGGTGGTGGTATTTCTTCGTTCATGTTTCTAGTCTCTTCTCGTCGAACACGTCTCCTAGGTCTCAAGAAATGCTCGATCTCAGAAATAGATGATTGCAGGGGTCCTCTAGGTCGCCTTCTGGTCATACACTAGCAAGACACCTGAAAATAAAAATGAAAAACCTAAAATAAGATTATACTAAAACAAAAAGAACAAACGATAAAAACAAAAACCGTAAACAACCAATTGCCAATCCCCGGCAACGGCGCCAAAAACTTGTTGCGTGGTCTTGCAATACTATCAATAATACGCAAATGGTGCAAGTATACACGTCGAACGAGTAATAAAGTGATGAGTGAGTATCGTCTTCACAGGGATTAGAGGTATTCACGGTTGCTGTAACAATAAAGCTTGAACATTTTGCAGATGACAATGCTATAGTAAAAGGAATGAGGTATAATAATGTTGAAGCAAAACAGTGCAGAGAAAGATGAGATGACAATATGATAAATAGGTCTCATTTCGTATGCGAAACTCACTACGGAATGACTGGCTGGGAACGATGAACAATCTAACTCAAGCTTCTTAACGATACTAAGGCTTTTCAGATATCTTCTATGCTAGGCGGGATTTACTAATAATGTTCCTAAACTATCTCTGGCTAGGAAACTGGGAGTCAGAAATGCTACAGCCATAACTTTCGGCGTAAACTCTTAACACTCCCCTACCCTTCATGTACTATCCTTTGTAGCCCTTGAAACCTATCACTTATCTCTAAGGTAGGTTAGAGTCTGCCTCTCAACAATCACTCCATTGCTTATGAGGGTTCTAGGGCTAGCTCTCTCGATTACTAACCCCAACATACACCTAAAGAACGGCCAACTCTCGAAGGCGCTTAAGGTAGGGCCTATCTCTCGAAGCACTTACAACCCTAAGCTCTTACAACTTTAAGGAAATGATAAATGCATAAGCAAAGGATAGAATCATGATAAACACTGAAAAAGCCATCGCATGCATTAAAAAGTACTCAAAATAAAATCATCCATCAAACCCAAGCCACCTAAAACAGTTCGTGGCTGGGCAATATCATCCAACGTATCATTTCGATAACATCACCAAACATAAAGATATAACAAGAAATTGCTATAGCGACAGAAAAAAAGGTGAACTCCCTCTCCGCCATGGACTTCCCGACTGTCTTAGGCCCACTGCCTCTCTCGAGGCTGGTGAGGCCACTCCTTGGAGCTTCAACGATGGAGGACACCAAGCTAGAGAAGATGAAGGTGGAAACTTCTCTCTCTTTCTCTCTCTCTTCCGCCTCTCTTTTTGCAACACTCAAAATACCACCCTTTGCTCCAAGCTTCTCTCCCCTTTATATAGTGGAGGCTTCTAGGGTTTGGTGCCCTAAAGATGCCTTGATATTCCCAAGGAATATCCACTTACAAGGTCTGCCACGAAGGGACAAGGGAGACAGTCTGCAGGCGGGCACCGGCTGCTGCATATGTCAGATCGTCCTTTTCTGCATGTTCACATGTTTCTGCAGCTCACGTGTATCTCACGTGCTGGGGAATGTCCACTTCCATCATGCTATAGCAATTCTCGGCACCGGCTTTCTCTTAACTCCTTTCCTGTGCACCACAAAACCAAAACCAACCTCCCGAGCAGTACCCCTCGATATAGATTAATAACCATCAAAGATAAATATGCACCCAGAAGAAGAAAATGCAACCTAACTGCAGTCTAAATGCTATGGTATGAACTCATGAACAGGCAAATGCTATAGCAAAAAGGTACGAAAACAAGGATATTTATGCAGTTATCAATCATATTGAGGGGAACCATATCTTTAGTTTAGTGTTTCGTGTTTTTTTTTTTATTATTATTATTATTATTATTATTATTATTATTATTATTATTTGTATGGCAACTTGGACAACTCAGAGTAGATCGCGTTGAGAGAGAAAATTCCTGACTGGTGGTATCTAGCGTTGACAGGTGCACGCGCCTATTTGCTCAGTTATTTACTCGAGATTCTGAAAATCTAGGAATGAAATGTTCGTATTGGCGGTTCTCTTTATTGGTATGCAAAATATCGCCGCCTGGTATTCCCGTTTTCTTCTATAAATCGGGCTCCTTTGGTCTATATCGCCATAACCTAGTTTACGAGTAGTTTATCCTTTAGAGCAAGTTTCTCCGAGTGTTGGTATTTGTTGGTGTTTGGAGCTACATGAGGAGACAACAACTGTTGGGTGTGGCATTGAAGTTGTTAATGCTCGCCTAGTTTTTGCAGGCTCCCGAGTATATGTCATCAAGGTGGTTGTTCGCTTGTCGATTGCTCGTGTTCGTTGTGATGGCAGGTATTATGCGGACGAGCAGCTTGGGCGCAAGGACTGAGTGTGCTGAGCCATAGGAAAAGAAAATAAAGGTGATTTTGCCATTCTCCCATGCTCAGCCTAACATCGATATGAAGGCCAACCGAAGAGTGGTCAATATGACTTTGAGATGATGTTTTCATTCAAATTGCTTGTAAATTTAGTAGGAAAATATTTTCTATAGTTGTCTTTGGTTGTTTTACACTTATTGGTGTGTTACTATCTTCACAAGTAGTATGTAATGATTGTACTTATTTTGGAACTTTGCCCCCATGTTGCAAAAGTCTAAACTATTATATGCTCCTTCGCATATTAATATCTTTGCACATTATCATTTTCTTATAGTGTACTATTCAAATGCTTGTGCCTCTAGATTTATACTTTGCTTTAGATATTGTACGCGCTCACTTACAGGCAGTTATGATTTTAGGTGATTTGGTCCCTCTATGTTATATCCATTTGAGTAAACATGGGGGCTATGTTTGAGGAGAGTATCACCTAATTATGAGAATATCGCTTAACCAATCCTTTGTTAGTATAATACTTTGAGAAAGGTATGGGTGTCGGTGACTACTTTGGTGAGGACTCTTTTAGGTGGCGACAATGGTTGCATGTTCCCATGGATTGGTTTGAGTTTGCACTTATCTATGTACATTGTATACCATTAACTAGAATGGGTTCGAGTTTTGGTATCCTAACTCGTGGGCGGTACATTCTTTCTTCTGTAACATTATTGCGCGTGTTGGTGGGGTTGTTACTTGTGAAGATGAGTGGCATATGGAGACTTTACTTTGTAGATCCGGGAGGAGAGTTAGCTGTTCATTTGGATTGTTTACACTGACAAACGATGATATTTAGGGAATTACGATAACCCTCAAGGAGGTTGGTCTTATGAATTAACGTCGTGTTACCTGCAGAGCTGAGCTTGACTTTGTTCTTATACTTGGTTGACTTAGTGTATGTGTTGTGTTTTCCTTTCTGTAAAATGGGGACACGCTTGTTGATGTGAACTTTATGTTGTTTGTAACTTTGTAATGTAGGCCAGTGGTTAGTTCTCGTTCTTTTTGTAATTAGCTCGTTGAAGGGTTCTCCCCTTTTATGAGCAAGTTTGGAATATTTCATTTCTGGCTTTATGTTTATCTTTCCCCCTATACGGGGTGGCTTTGATTGCTACTGCACTAGTGTATTTTTATACAAACACTATGGCCCTATTTTTATGAGCTATGTATTTGGGAGCCGCCGGGTATCTGCGTTGTCTTTTATTCGCATGTTGCCCTACTTTTATGCATAAGTAGTTAGTTTTTTTTTGTTTAGCTCGCTTGCTTTGGAAGCGGTGATCGTTGAGCTGATTCCTTAATGCACGCTTCTTAAAAGCGGCAGACGCTCAGACGACCATTTGTCTGATTAGCTCGCTTACTTTGGAAGCGGTGGTCGTTAAGATGATTTCTTAATATGCGCTTCTTAAAAGTGGCAGACGCTCAGATGACCCTTTGTCTATTTAGCTCGCTTGCTTTGGAAGCGGCGATCATTGAGCTGATTCCTTAATGCACGCTTCTTAAAAGAGATGGATGCTCAGAAAACCATTTGTTTGTTTAGCTCGCTTTCTTTGCAAATGGCGATCCTTGAGCTGATTTCTTAATGCACGCTTCTTAAAAGCGACAGACGCTCAGACGATCCTTAGTCTGTTTAGCTCGCTTGCTTTGGAAGTGGTGATCGTTGAGCCGATTCCTTAAAGCACACTTCTTAAATGCAATGGACGCTTAGACAACCCTTTGTCTGTTTATCTCGCTTGCTTTAGAAGCGACGATCGTTGTATTTCAGGGGTGGCTAACGATTCTTTCATCTGTAAGGAGAAATGGGGATTGAATTAAAATATTAGTGGGAAAGACATTTTCATTAATCACAATAGTCGCATAGAGTGTGCCGCAGAATGTACATATTGACAAAAAAAGAAATGAAATGCATATTGAATAGTATGAGATATATAATATATTTGTGTGTTTGGTGTGTGTCTGTTTTGTGGAAAATTCTCACTCTCCTACATCTTCGCTATCGCGCATGGCTGCTAAATAGTCTACAGCTTTGCATCGTGCGCCAAATTTGATCAAAAAGGCTGTGGAGGGGCGGCGTATGAAATTCAAAGTTTTATAACTTCGAATTTCATCGGTATAAATCATTTCTCTTCTTCCAGCGGGAGGGCCGGGAGGGTTCTTTACATTCCTCACTCGGCCTTCCTACCCTTTATGTTTCTTCCATTGGCTTTACATCTCTGATCTGAACCTATATATGCCTTTGGGTCATTTTCTTTGTCTTATCTTGCCGTTCCTTTCCTCCGATCGATGGGTTGCAGCCATGTGATTGGTTTTTATTACATGCATATTGGTCGGTCGGCTATTTTTGGTTCAAATGGGGGGTTGGCTTTCGTTTCCCCTTCTTTTCCCCCTTTTTATCTATGTCTATTCCTTTACATGTGTCCAAGCTGAGAGAGCATCGGTCCAGAGATTTGAAGGTCTACGCTCATCGCACCAATTATTGATGGTCAAAATGACCAGGGGTCAGAGACGATGGTCTTACGGGTGACAAGGGTGACCATTATGGTTCAGAGCTCAAGTATTGCTCTTGTTTTTAGGGTGGTGATTTTGCTAAGAATGGAAGGTGTCCTCTCCTTTAAATTGCATGTTTGGCTTTATACTACTCGGAAAAGTGTCATAATGGGGTAGTCGTGGTGCATTGATTGGATGGGCTATGGATTTACGTCTTAGGTCTCTCTTGATACCCGTAGCGGGAGCCTGCATAATCATATGGTTATCTGGTGAGGTATGATGAGGCGAGCAGTCTTACATGTTCGCTTGCAGATTGCGAAGGGCTCCGCTTAGTGTGCAAGTGTGGTTTAGCATGCGTTGCTATGCTCTTCATTTAATATCCCTTATGTTATGTAATTTGTAGTCCCTCTTACTGTGGCTCAGACACGTGGCGGTATATACTTATAGATACTAACAAAATGGGATTAAGCTTTTGGGGCTTTTCCTATGTTTTTAAGGTTGTTAATATGTAGTCAAACCTTTCTCTAGAATTTGGTTTAAGTCTTGATTCGTTTCCTTGTTCATGAGACAAAAAGAAGGTGATTTGGGGGTTCTTCCAAACTTGAGTCAAGAGAGAAGTTGAAGGGACTTTGTGTGGAGGACTTGATTCGAGACTCTTGCTAAAAGGTCATTACATCACCAGCTCTTATACATTCTTGAAAATCATAAAGTGATTGCCTTGCTTGATTTTATGGTATTTTGGGTATTGTATGAGTGAAGCTCATTTTATAGATTAAAGTAGTGATTTTGATGTTAAATAGGTTGTTACAAGACCCTAAAAATACTCATAAATAACTTGGTAAAATTTAGGAACTCTTGGAGTAGTTTTGGAATGGTTGGAGACAAGTTGGGGTGATTTTCGAGCTTTAGAACTATAGTTCTGGGCTCGAGTGCCGGTACGATATGAACGCGTATCGTTACCCCGTGTTGAACCTGTTGAACTCATTGAACATAAAGGGGAGTACCGCTATGAGATTCATAAGACTATCGGTATGGGTCAACCCGTACTAGTACCAATTGATGTTCGGAAATTCCAATAAGCAAGTTTCGTAACGGGACGCGTAGGAGCGTATCAGTACCAAAGGGCGAGTATCAATACCTGTTATCGAGTACAGGTACCCTATTCAGGATATAGAATCCAAGTAGCCAAGTAGGGTATCGATACACTTGGAGTCTTACATGTACCGTAGTAAAGCTAAGGGCAGTACCGATACTCAGGTTTATATACCGGTACTGCTTGGGCAATCTACCCAAAAAATTATGATTTGAGTTCGAGTGGCAGGAAAATTATGGTATATGGTCCAATATACTCCTAAAGGAATAAGATGACATAAATAAACTTGTGGCTAAGATTTCACCCCTTATATGAGAGCATAGTGAGATAGATACTCAACGTTCGGAAACATTGTTTCTATTCGCAGGTTAGTAGGTGACCGTGATCGAGGAGAACATCATGGAGAGACTTCCTAGTAGTGCTTTGCTTCAGATTACAGTGCTTAGTATTTAGTTTTGGGCTCATGTATTCATAGGACCTTACAAATGTTCAGTATGTAAACTCTATTTGCTTTACTATTTTGATCTATAGTGTTTTAAATTCAAAGCTCCTATTTTGTAAACTGATTTATATGGTTTGATTTAACTGTACAAAATTATGGATGTTTAATATTTTTAAATGAAGACTAAACTAATGGTTTTAAATTGAAAATTTGATAGGTTGGATTATGGGTGACCTGAATGTAGCACTTCGAATCTAGATCAAAATCAGGATGTTACAAAAGATGAATGAGGAATAAAGAGAGAACTTTGTATTATTGTTTTAATATGGAGTATTTACATTGTTTTCTTCAACTCTATATACATAGATATAGAGTAGTTATCGTAGGGACCCAATCTCGTTCGAGCCTTAAATACTTAAAGCCCATTAAACCAAAACCCAATTACACCAGGCCCAAATTAATTACCTAGCCCTAAAACTGAACATAATATAGCTAACCCTACAATCCAACTAAACTCTAGTCTTAGCAACCGCCGTCAACTTCGGATGTTGTCAAGCCATTAGTCGCCGTAAAGCTCTCTGCGACCACCATGATTCTAGCCTAGCCTCTAGCTACACATAACCCCAAATCCAACAAAACCATCAACTCCAACCAAACCAAATAGAAACCTTAACCATCTCTCATACCCTCCCATTCCCTTACCAAACCAACTAACCACTTGACCATCATCTCTCAACCGACAAAGCCTGAAAGATTCAGAGCATTAATGAACGAAGACCAACTTGAGCCTCGTTCTTCTATAAAGCAAGTCATCTGCAACAACAAGGGTTTTATTTTTAGATTTCAAAATAAAAGAAAAAGAAATAAATCGAAAAGAAAAAAAGAAAAGAAAAAAAAAGGTAAAAAAATCTTTCGATTTTTCCTCAAATCTAGGTACTTAGGTTGTATTATAGACAAATTTGAGCTTGAATTAGGTAAAGATGGGGTTTAGATAGTCAAAAGAGAGTGTAACAGGGTGACTTTGAGTTCTTCGGCCACCGTCGCCGATGATCGGTGGCACGTGACGGAAACTCATCGACTCTATTCTTATTCGAGGGGCTGGTTTTCAGAGAGAAAATATGGGTTTTTAGTTTTTTATTTGTAATACGGGGAAGAATGATTTTTTGGCCAAAAAATATCATGTTAAGTCATTTCTCATTTTATTTTCTTTCTATTTTGTCATTTTCTACTATGGTTTAATTATGTTACATAGCTTTTAATTTCATTTTCATTTCAATTTAGTCATTATTATTTTATTTCTTTAAATTCCAACATGTTATTTTTCGTTATTTATGCTTATATCCCTCTAGTTTGCATTAGATTTCGAGTTAGTCCATAATGTTATTGTCTTTTTTTCCATTTAAATAATCTTTTCATGCATTTTAGTCACTAAATCATGTTTCCATGTTATTTCATGCATAATATTATCATAAATATATTATTATAGGTATTATTAATTATAATTTTTTTGAACGAATGAACTATAACTATATTTATATGAAACTTATATATGTATAAATGTTGTGTTTTATACTATACTATACTATACTATACTATACTATACTATACTATACTATACTATACTATACTATACTATAGTTTTGATTATAATAATTAGCATATATAGTTATATTTTAATATAGTAAAAGATGTTTTTAATATAGTATGTATTTTTTTCAAAGTATATAGGGATGAGATCCAGTTACACTATGTAAAACGCAACTAGTTTTACATTAATCCATGACCATTAGATGAGTGAAATGGATGGATGAGATTAGAAGTAGGATATGTGAAGATTACCACTTGGAAAAAAAAAGTAAGGAGTTAATCTCATCCATCCATTTTGCCCATCTAATGGCCATGAATTAGTGTAAAACTAGTTGGATTTTACATAGTATAAGTGGATCCTAACCCATATATATAATGCTTTATATTATTGTAATTATTATTATTTTAGGCTAAAGGGTCAAATTTGCCCCTATAGTAATCCGAAACCAGCAATGTTATCCCTACTTTTTTTTCTTCGTAATTTTGCTCTCAAAGTTAGTCAATTGCAGTAATGTTGTCCTTTGACCGACGTTGACCGTTAAAGTGTTGACGTGACAGTTAACGGTGAAGTCATTCATGCAATTTTGCCCTTGGTTTATTTAATTTTTGAATAAAATTGGATAAATGATTTATTTTTTGAGTTAAACTTTTACAAACAGAATATATGAAAAATCGATTAACAAATTGGTGTAAATATCCTTTGGGTCCCTGTAGTTTAAAAAAAAGCAAAGTGAGTACTCTCACAAAAAATCAAATATTCTTCATTTGTTTTTAAAAAAAATCTATAAAGTTAATAAAAATTAATAAGATATTCAAAAAAATTATTGAAAATAAAAACTAATATAAAAGTTAAAATGCATTAGGAATTATAAAATGATAAAAATATAAATACCGTTATGAATATTTATCTATGTGGATGTCTATCATGATTAGAACTTTATCTAAGGAGTTTGATTTATTTATTATTAGGAATATTATCTCTATTAATTAGAGTTTAATATATTATGTACTTCTTATGCCTATAAATAGATGATTCATTGAAGGCATTGTACACACAATTCTATATTTGAGAATAATACAAATCTCCCTCTTTCTCTCATCTCTTTGTTCTTTCATTCTTGTTCTTTGTTCTTATTATTGTTCTTTGTTATTTTATTCACAACACGTTATCAGCACGAGTTTGCTCGAAAGATTTTGGCGCTCTTTGTTTGGATCCCAAAGTAGTTACCGAAACAAATTTGATTCTACGTTGAACCGAAGATAAGTTTTTTTCCCTATATTTTTGTTATTGATTGCTTTTATCTTGATATTTTAACTTGGTCTTTATTTTTGAAAAAGTATGGTAACATGTTTTAAAGGCTTGAGCGAACCATGGAATCTTGCCCAATTATCCTGGTTCTTGTTGGTGATTCTCGAAAAGATTTTAATTTGATATTGGCGATCACATGTACAATATATTCAATAGATTCAATTTAGCTTGGGAAGTTTGGTATGTTTTACTTATTTACATATAGATATAGGGATTGACTAATCACTCACAAATTAAGGTTGGTATATTTTAATATATTATTTAATTATTGTTTCGATCTAATATTATATGATGTTTATTGGACCAAGTTTATATATTTAACCTTCAGCGAAATCTTCAGGGAATGTACTTGGATAGGTGACGAATCAATCTTGAGTATCAATGCACTTGGTTATGGTGCTTTCCATTTTGATGTGAATTTGATCAAACAACGTTCAACTATTTTGATGTCATTGGTGTAGCATTGTTCTTTAACACTGCTTTAAGGTGATGTGCGTACATCCACATAAGAGGTTTATAAATTGGTTAATGTATTTTGGTATGGCTTGAATCAAGATAAAATCAAAAGAGGTACGCTTCTTCAATATGTTTATATTGAGATCAATTTTTATTTACGTTATTCTATTGGTGAAAGCTAATATTTTTAACCTTGTTTTTAGTTTTACATGTATTTAAATGACTTGGAAAGAGACGTGATATAAAGGGATTATGAGAAGTTGTCTCGTTCATTTGCTATGTCTCCATCGTTCTCGAAAGGAAAATCATTATCGGTAAAATCTATTTTCCCCTTAAACTATGATTTTAAAGTGCGATAAATCATGGTGAATTTCAATCTATAAAAAGATTGTTATAAAGTCTATATTTGCTCAAAAGCAATATTTCTTCTTCGTCGAAAAACTCGACCATAGACTTCTCCAAATTTCAAGTTACGAAAATTCGTCTTGATCCAAAAGTTTTATGGGAGGCATTCCCTGAAGTGAATGCATAGCATGATGTTTATTACATGTGATTATTTCCCTGAAGTGAATGCAAGCATGATGTTTATTCCATGCGATTATTGGAACTATTTCATTCCCTGAAGTGAATGCAAACATGGTAAATCATTATTCAATTAGAGACATAATTTCGATATAATCCAAGTATATTGGCTGGACATCCTGTTCTGCAAGGCTACTGGTCTCAAAGGAGGTTTTTAAAGGACCTTGTGGACAGGTTTAACAATGTCGCGTACGAGGATTAAATCTTTGTTCTCTGTGATAAGGATATGTGAAAAAGGTTTTAAAGGCCCACTAGCTCTACTCCATTCCCTGAAGTGAATGTGAGATTATATTATGAAAGGAATAAAAACCACATTAGAAGTTGTGGTCGTGGTCGAAGCTATGAATATAGACATGAAAAATATGGTCATTTTAAGAATACTTCTACCCACCGGTAGTGAGGTTATAAGGATAACAAGAGTGATAAAGATCATTCTATTGAAGTAAAACTCTTCTTATTACCAATGCGATGTTATAAACCATTGGTCTCGTACGTGTTGTACGTTGAAAATCAAGAATCATTGAATGATAAAGGAAAGAAAATAGAAGCAAATTTTGTTTGCGAAACATGATGAAGATGATATTGGTCTAACTTTATTTGGACATTATTGGTCCAACTCTTTTGGACGTTGTTGATTTTCTTATAACCCTTGAAAGGAATAAATCATCTTCTAATTATTCTCATAACTTTGAAGAGAATTATTTATTTATTTATTTTAATTTTACTTTACATTTATTTATTTTACACACATTAATTATTTACGTTTTATATTTATATTTATATATTATGATATTTATTTATTTTGTTTAACATGATTACTTGTCAAATACAATCTATGGTGACGATTTATGCTCAACATAAGCATAAGTTATATTTTCCCATTTAAATGCGAGGGAATAATGTGAGTACTATATCTCAAAGTACTGAAAATATTGATGTTATAGAAGAGCAATAAATTCTTGAGAGAAAGCACATTATGAAAAGTGCAGAATTGCGAATTTTGCAATAATTACCGCTAATGGTAATAATATCGTCACCAGTATAAGTGGAAATTTTAAGAGAGCAATATGAGTTCGCAAAATATTCCTTTGGGAATTATAGATAACATATGTTATCAATTGGCATTTGAAATAAGCCAATATGAATATAAGTTCTGGTAGCCAAAAAGTCAGTTGAAAGCTCTAGAAGAGCTATATATTGCTACCAAAAGATAATATCAATTGAAAGCTCCGAAAGAGCTAAATATATTCCTATTTAAAGGAACAATTTTGATGGTCATACTAGACATGTACGAGTGAGATTGAATTACATGTTATGGTAAACAAGAAGTTTACAAATTCAGAGATATATACACACATATATATAGTTGGCATGATCGGTTAGACCATCATGATCAATAATGGTGCAGAAATTATTGAGATTTACATGCACATGTATTAAAAGAACATGTAGTTCTTGTGGTGCTTATTCTCAAAGGAATGGATTAAATTCCACTTATTAAAGAACGTGAAGTTCTTGTGTTGCTTAAAGGAATTGATTAAATTCCACTTACTAAAAGAACCTGAAGTTCTTGTGTTGTTTGTTCTCAAAGGATATAGATGATCTCAGTTATCAAAAGAATTAGAACTTAAAGTTCTTGTACTGAAGTTGAGACTGTATGTCTTGCATATCTGAACGAAATATGAGCCCATATATCCACAAATGTGGAAAGTTTTATATGATTTTAGTAGATGCATCTACATTGTTCTATCGACTTACAACCAGAAGTTTGTGAGATTGATTCTAAAAAGATTTAGATTATGCAGTTAGACTATTCGTCTTGAAAAGCTGGTGGGTTTATATTTTAGGCTATATCGGTTGTTACAAAGCCTATTGATTATGAAAAATACGGTTTAGCAAAATTTTAATTGGATGCCTCCTATTTAATAGCTAAACTGTGAGAACAAAACATTTATTATTTATATGATATTTCCATATAGCAACACTTATACACATCAAGCCAACGAGTTATAATAAACTCCCCATTATGATTTGACTTTTGGTCAGAAGTCATGTTTCCCATTTTTGAATTTTTGAATGTGCGATATATAGTTGAATTGCTCCACCATAACGCACAAAATGGGCAAGTAAAAAGGGTTGAGAATATATATTGAGTACGAGTCTCCTTTTATGTTTAAATTCTTAAACATTAATTGGAGAATCATTTATGACATGATTTTTCTCAACATCAGGGGAGATAATAACCAGCTGGATAGAGGAAAATAAATTATCATTATCTAGATCCTCGTATATGAACTAGAAGTTCATAAAATAATTCATGTTATTACATGTCAACTGCCAGACATATTTACTGACCTAATGAGAGTAATTAAGTCTCATATACCAGCTGAAATGTTCTAAGTTTAAATTACATGTTAGAGCGAGAGAATATAAATCATGCCTGAAACATGATAGTTGAAATGGTTCCAATGATCAAAATTCTCGTAAATAGAAAGTAATATGAGATGGTCATATATTGGAGGCGGGTGCTCCTGAAGAGACCCAAGACATAACTAATAATAAAACTCTTGAAGAGTTTCAAGTACCTGAAATAAAGATTGAAATCTTGAAGAGATCTCGATGAGTTATGTCATTACGAGAATGGAACCAGAAAATTGAAAAGTTGTCGACAACGATTTTACAAATAGTTTTAAATAGAATACTTCTATAGAAGTAAAGAAAGAAACGAGGATCTTGTATAGAAATCTATGAAGAAGTATAGATATTGAATTGGCCAATATAGAAAGACGCTTTGAACTTCTAAAAGAGAAGTATCTGGACCAACAGTCCAAACACCTAAAGGTGTAATGCAAGTGAGGCACAAATAAGTAGTCGTAAATACGACAAATTATGATTTATGAAGAGTTTTAATTACTTCATGGTGGATGCAATTACTTTGGCAGTATGAAATATATTGCATGCGTCTAATTATTTATGGATCTCTATTTATCCTTAAAGGATTTAAAATGCTAAAAGCATTTGGAAATTTTTGAGAAAATTTATTTAGACATGTCTCATTGAATATTTTGGCGCATTTGATATAATCGCCTTAGTGAGTACTAATTGAGGAAATACTATAAGAATGATAAGATTTCCTTATGTATTTTATAAAGGAATTTGAATCAAGATTCATTATATTATTAGAACTCCCGAAGAGCTTTCAAAGTATTTGGTTATTTAAGGAAAGGATTTGAGAAAAAGAATCTTGATATGTTGTTTTGTCTCGACCTAAAGATCGAGCACTTAAATATGCGCTTTTGTCTATGAATTGACATAAGTTAAAAGAATCTTAAAGAAGATTCAATATGGATTGTTGGATGTGAATAAATATAATTATATATTTTCTTGGTTTTGAAGCATCATATATTAGTTGGTCAAGCAATATCCATAGATATACAAAGATCATTACATTTAGATCTTCAAACATTCGTTGATGCCTCCTCAAATATCGTAGAAATAATTGTTATGCACGAGGCAAGCCAAAAATGTGTTTGGCTAAGACCATTGACCCAACATATCCAAAAGTTATGTGGATTTACTTTTACAAGATATGATAAAAGCTACCTTGCGTGAAGATAATGCAAGATGTAAATCTCAGTTTGAAAGTGGATACATCAGGGAACATATTACTCCAAAGTTTCATCCCTCACGATCTTTAGAAAAATAATATTCAAGATTGAATTATGAAGATTCAAAGATCTTCTGTGATGTTTTCATGAGGGGGAGTAAATACGCGTTGCACTCTTTTTCCCTTAACCGAGGTTTTGTCCCAATGGGTTTTCTTGGTAAGGTTTTTAATGAGGCAACATGTTATGCGTATTAAAGATGTGTGTACTTTTTTTCCTTCACTAATGAAATTTCTTTTCCACTGGGTTTTTATCTTAGTAAGGTTTTAACGAGGCACATTATCTTCATAGACATCCAAGGGGGAGTGTTATGAATATTTATCTATGTGGATGTCTATCATGATTAGAACTTTATCTAAGGAGTTTGATTTATTTATTATTAGGAATATTATCTCTATTAATTAGAGTTTAATATATTATGTACTTCTTATGCCTATAAATAGATGATTCATTGAAGGCATTGTACACACAATTCTATATTTGAGAATAATACAAATCTCCCTCTTTCTCTCATCTCTTTGTACTTTCATTCTTGTTCTTTGTTCTTATTCTTGTTCTTTGTTATTTTATTCACAACAAATACAAAAATTTAAAAAGTATTTATAAAGTATTAAAATGAACAATCTCATCAAATGATAAAATATAAATATAAAAAAATTAAAATTTCAAAATATTTATAAAAACCATTGAAAAAGTCTTCTACTATTTCTGGTTATGCTAAGCCAACTAATATCCCTTGAACATATTTTTATATCCTTCCATTAGAGTAGTAATAAAACTTATCAAATATTAATGAGCATCGGTTTGATGTAAAAAAAGCGAAAGAAAATTTGGTGAAATTATTTAATATTTTAATACTTTATAAATATTTTTAAAATTTTATATTGATATTTTATCATTTTATAAGTTCTAATACAATTTAATTTTTATATTAGTTTTTATTTTCAATAATTTTTTTGAATGTCTTATTATTTTTTATTAAGTTTATAGATTTTTTAAAAAAAATTGAAGAATATTTTAATTTTTTTGAGAGCTCTCACTTTGCTTGTTTTTAAAATTACCGGGGACTAAAATGATATTTACACCAATTTGTTAATCAATTTTTCATATATTTTGTTTGTAAAAGTCCAACTCAAAAAACTAAATTATTTATCCAATTTTATTCAAAAAATAATTATTTATCCAATTTTATTCAAAAACTAAATAAATCGAGGGCAAAATTACTGCAATTGAATGGCTTTGAGGGCAAAATTGCATGAATGACTTCACTGTTAACTATCACATTAGCACTTTAACGGTCAACGTCGGTTAAAGGGTAACATTGCTGTAATTGACCGACTTTGAGGGAAAAATTAGGGGGAAGTAGGAGCAACATTGCTGATTTCGGATTACTACAAGAGCAAATTTGCCCCTTTAACCTATTGTTTAATATAATTATGTAAAATTTATATAAAATGCTTTCATATAAAATACATATGTTATATTACATTTATTATTTATATATCCTCATATCGTTTTTCTTTTTTCATCATTTTAATAATTGAATCTATTTAGGATTGAGACGATGTTTCTTTATTTAGGAAGTTCGAGAAATCGTGTCTTAACTTATAGGGTGTGACTTTCTCGATATTTCTAACTAAACGAATATCCTTTAGCAAAATTTAGGTTTCAATATTTAAGGTGATTTTCCTTTATTTAGAAACTCGAGTAATCGTATCTCAGGCTTATAGGGGGTTTGATCTTCTCGATAATTCCAAATGAAAGAACGTTTCTTTAAATATTTTAGAAAACATATTTATTATTTCTCTTTCATTTAGGAATCACGTTTTATATTTTATTCGAATTTACAATTTTCAGTACTAAGACATTAGATAATCAATTAGGTACCTGTAACCCCCTCGTCCCGGCCTGGGCGACCGGCCGGTTCGAGCGGGTCACACGGGGAAAATCGAGGCGAAACTCGTTAAGGCTCCACTTCGGTTAACGACCCTAGAAAATTTTCTTTGATTTATTGTCTTGTCTAGATATTTAGTTAGTCCTATGTGTGACAAAAGGCAACGGAAAACGAGGCATACTAGTGCATTTCGACACTCGTGTGCACACTAACATCCTAATGATCGATCATTTGTACCCAAACATACTAGTGTCAATACTAACTCATCACAAGGTCAGCATAATACAATATCCTTACCAATTCTCGTGCCTAGCACGTATCCACCATGATTTATAATCATGCAACAAACCACATTCCAACAATTATGCATGTCACGATGTATAAAACACCATGCCTCAACACACATGTATATCACAATGTACCTAACAACATCAATCACAAGAATATGGAACAAGAGGCATAATCACACAACATTCACAAGTTCAACCATAGTCTTCTAAACTAAAGCTTGGGATTAGACTTCCAATCTAATCCCAACTCTATGTGGGTTTACCAAGCCCGACCTAGGTCTATGTGCTCGAACCAAACATTTTGAAAACCAATTAAAACCCGAAGAACCACTCACCGACTACTCCAAGCTCAACAACTCTAGCCAATTAATCTTCCAAGCTTCCCGGATTAGTTCCCGATGTCTCACCAACACAAAACTTTGGTTCTAAGCAATCCAACACAGGTAAAAACATCAACAATCAGTCATCAATCACCGAAGCAAACCCGGAACACAATTTCAAGCAAATAGCCAACTAAGAACACACCCCAAACTAGCATTTTCAAGCAGCCCAAACACACAGCAATTAACCATCAATTCCAACACTTTTAACATACTCATAAGCTCCCAAATTAACCCTTAAACATCATACAATCATCAGCCATCGATTTCCACTCATAAACAGCCCCAAAAACCATCTTTTGAACCACCTAAAACCCCTCTAAAACCCATATCCGAAAATCATTATAAAACCATGTAAAAATTAGATATATTGGACCTTTTGAATAGTAAATAGTTTATTTAACAACAACAAATCAAAAGCTTAACTAAAAGCTATCAAATTTATCATTTTTATCTCAAAATCCAAAAACTTCAAAATGCAACATAATGAGTGTTATTGAAAACTAATGGTAAAGAAATGAAGAGGAAGATAAGGACAACTCAAAAACATCATTACCTTTCAAAAATCTTCAAGAATGAAGAGAGGAGGAGATGGAATAGTAACTTGCAAGGGGAGGGGAAAAGTGTCGTTGGTTTGAAAGAGAGAAGGGGGAAGATGATGAAAATAGGTGTTTTATTTGTTTTGTTTTATTTTTAAATACCAAAGGTCACTTTTACCCTTAATGAAAAAGAGGTAATTACAATAGTGTAAAATCCTCTGGCTGAACTGCCACTACATGAGCAAGATTCCTCGGTGCCTCTATCCTAGGTGCATCAGCCCTCAGCTGGAAGTAACCACGACCGCGCCCACAGCCTCTCGGATGGTCGATCGCTCTCGCAGGAGCCTGCGCCTGAATTGGTGCATGTCCCGCCTGATGCGGACACTCTCTCCTAAAGTGGTCTCTCGATCCACAGTTCCAGCAAGCATGATAGTTTCCCCAACACTCTCTTGAATGATGTCTCCCACATCGGGCACACTCGGGCAAACCCCCTCCAGCTCTCTGACCCTGATGGCCTCTACCGTGGTGGCCACCACCACGCCTATGATCATACTGTTGTCCACTACCCCGATGCCTCTTGGCATCACCACGATCAAAGTTGTTGTGCCTCTTCCCTGAACTGGATCCTCCCGAACGCTTGGTCAGCCCCAAGCTATGCTCGATGTCCTTGGCCCTAGCGACCAATACATCAAAATCAAAATAATCAGTAGCCAAGGTGTACCTCTTGACCTCCTCATGAAGTCCATACCTGAACCGATCACAATGGTCCCTCTCAGTAGGAATCAACTCTGGAGCATACTGACTCAATCGGATAAAGCGGATCTCGTAATCTGTCACTGATGTGTCTCCCTGAACAAGAGCCATGAACTCCCTCTTCTTCTCATCTAAATATCTCGGGCCCAAATACCTCTTTCTGAAGGTAGTTTCAAAGAAATTCAAACTGATCTCGGCCTCAGGCACGCCAGAAGTAATGGTGACCCACCAGGTGTAGGCATCACCCTGAAGTAACGAAACTACACAGCCCAACTTACGAGCCTCAACACATCCCATCTGAGCCAAAATACGAACCGTCTTCTCTAGCCATAACTTCGATCTCTCAGGCGTAGATCCCCTGAACTCATCCGCTCCGAGGCTACGAAGCCTCTCTAAAGGTAAGCTAGCATCATCTCCTCTCGGCTGTGCTGCAGCCTGAGCTCCCGCAACTGCAGCCCTGAACGCTCCGCTCCCGCTATAGCTTAAACTAGCGGAGCCATGTCTATCCCTGCAGGACCTTGGCCAACCTGAGGTCTCGCTCCCTCTGCTCTAGCCTCGCCTTCCACATCAGGCTGAGAAGGTGGTGGTGGTGGAGGAGCTCTGACTCCAACAGCAGGCTCTTCCACAGGAGCCTCTACCCCAACCACCGGCTCACCAGTAGGAGCCGCAACACGGGGTTCCTAATGAACCAGCCTGGGTCAACCTCTAGGCCTCGACATAACAACTCACATTTAACAACTACAACAACAACATACAAAATAGGGTTAGCAAGGGCAACGGTCCAAGTGGCTCAAGTATGTTTCCCTCACTTAAAAATCTCCTTTTTTCCGATGTAATAGAAGCAATGGGACTCTACTCAAAACTTAACGGACAAATCATACATCGACATGCTTCAAACAACACACACATACGATCAATTAAACAAGCATCAAAGCATACTTGATAAGCAAGCAAACATCGTGCAATTGCAATACAAGAATTCAACTTACCTCACTTACCTGTCCGAGGTCTCGGAAACCTCAGGCTCTGATGCCAACAAGTGTAACCCCCTCGTTCCGGCCTGGGCGACCGGCCGGTCTGAATGGGTCACACGGGGAAAATCGAGGTGAAACCCGTTAAGGCTCTACTTCGGTTAACGACCCTAGAAAACTTTCTTTGAATTATTGTCTTGTCTATATATTTAGTTAGTCCTATATGTGACAAACGGCAGCAGAAAACGAGGACAAGACTAAGCAAGAGAGCGTAAGTTAATTTAAATTTACCAATTGCCAAGTTAATCCGATTTCTTGCAAACGCGACCCGAACACACATAAACGATCACGAACAAGGCTCACAAGAAAGCTAACATCAAACAGGGCCTAAGCCCAACACTTGAGAATCTTTAGAGATTCCAAAAGCCCATATTTCAGGCATGTGTTTCGAAATAGGCTTGCCCGTTTCGATACACGGACCCCAGTTTAAAAATCCAGACCATCTGTACCGATATGCACTACCTTGTTTCGGTACGGGTGTCCATTTCGCCTAGGCGTTCCGAAACACGTTCCGGAACAGGCCCTCACAGTAGCCAAAACGTTTCGATACGCATATCGGAACATGGGTTCACAGTAGCCAAATCGTACCGGAACGCGTTCTGATACGGGTGTCCCTAGAACCACACTCGTTCCGAAACAGCCTTACCCATTTCGAAACGCCTGCAGTCTGAGTGTTACTAAAAACCATATTTTTGCATCTCCAAAAGCTCCCAACTGGCCTCAAACATCAAGAAACGAGATATAACATACAACCACAAACTCTAGAGGCATACACCCTATTACAAGCATGTTCAAACACTTAACTCACATATATAAAGGCCAACCAAAGGAAATCAAGCATTCACCAAGGTATATCACAAACAAGGTTCACATGCCTTTAAACATACACAAAAGCATAAGATAAGGGCTCAAGGCCAACATACATGGCATAAGCAAGCCACAACCAAAACATCAACATGCTAAAGGAGTCTTAACAAGCTCCTTAACATAAAGCAACATACACAAATCCCATTGCTTATCTATTACATCTTTAGCTTAAAAGTTCATACTTGAAGATAGAAAATAGCACACTTGGAGGCCTTTCTCCTCGCACAAGAAACCCACGAACTAAGGATCTGCATTATCGAACAAAGGAGAGCGTAAGCGTAAAGCTTAGTGAGGGTAAGCTCATAAAACAAACCTCGACAATGCAGGGTCCAAGCACGAGCAACAAAACCAAGGATGAATGCATGTCTCCTTACCTTCGGAACCACATGAATCAAATAAATGAAATGCATGATCGTAACATCAATTATCATGCCATGCTCAACATGTCCAAAACCATAATACAACCATATGAATCACATTTAACAAACTGTATTGGCACCTAGCTATGACCCGAATACGCGGATAACAACCGTTGGAACTCACATCCAACAACTCAACCATTACATTACCTTACGGTGGGATTCCACTCATCACCGTTTCACGCGGAAGGGATTCCACTCATCCTCACGCCCCGTCGATGGGATTCCACTCATCATCGACTAAAACATAAATGAAGATTTCCGGGTGTACCCGTACTCCATCTTGGTGACTACCATCACCATGACCACGCGCGCATTTCGACACTCATGTGCACACTAACATCCTAATGATCGATCATTTGTACCCAAGCATACTAGTGGCAATACTAACTCATCACAAGGTCAGCATAATACAATATCCTTACCAATTCTCGTGCCTAGCATGTATCCACCATGATTTACAATCATGCAACAAACCACATTCCAACAATTATGCATGTCACAATGTATAAAACACCATGCCTCAACACACATGTATATCACAATGTACCTAACAACATCAATCACAAGAATATGGAACAAGAGGCATAATCACACAACATTCACAAGTTCAACCATAGTCTTCTAAACTAAATCTTGGGATTAGACTACCAATCTAATCCCAACTCTATGTGGGTTTACCAAGCCCGACCTAGGTCTAGGTGCTCGAACCAAACAATTTGAAAACTAATTAAAAACCGAAGAACCACTCACTGACTACTCCAAGCTCAACAACTCTAGCCAATTAATCTTCCAAGCTTCCCGGATTAGTTCCCGATGTCTCACCAACACAAAACCTTGGTTCTAAGCAATCCAACACAAGCAAAAGCATCAACAATCAGTCATCAATTATCGAAGCAAACCCGGAACACAATTTCAAGCAATTAGCCAACTAAGAACACACCCCAAACTAGCATTTTCGAGCAGCCCAAACACACAGCAATTAACCATCGATTCCAACACTTTTAACATACTCATAAGCTCCCAAATTAACCCTTAAACATCATACAGTCATCAGCCATCGATTTCCACTCATAAACAGCCCCAAAAACCATCTTTTGAACCACCTAAAACCTCTCTAAAACCCATATCCGAAAATCATTATAAAACCATGTAAAAAGTAGATATGTTGGACCTTTTGAACAGTAAATAGTTTATTTAACAACAACAAATCAAAAGCTTAACTAAAAGCTATCAAAGTTATCATTTTTATCTCAAAACCCAAAAACTTCAAAATGTAACATAATGAGTGTTATTGAAAACTAATGGTATAGAAATGAAGAGGAAGATAAGGACAACTCAAAAACATCATTACCTTTCAAAAATCTTCAAGAATGAAGAGGGGAGGAGATGGAATAGTAACTTGCAAGGGAAGGGGAAAAGTGTCGTTGGTTTGAAAGAGAGAAGGAGAGGAAGATGATGAAAATAGGTGTTTTATTTGTTTTGTTTTATTTTTAAATACCATAGGTCACTTTTACCCTTAATGAAAAAGGGGTAATTACAATAGTGTAAAATCCATGGCTATTTGGGTTTAATTTAAAACAAGCCCAACATATATTTATTTGTTTTGAAATATGAAGCCCATAATCATATTTTAATAATTTAATTTCACCCGACCCCAAAACCCGGGTGTTACAGTACCAATTTTGGACGTAGTGGAGGTTCTAATCCTTCCCCACACGTAATCGATTCACGAACCATATTTTTGCCCTGGTTATTTTGGACCAGATTGTAAAGAATTAAGGTTTTAGATCTAAAGTCAAAAAAGATGTGGTCTTATGAAGTAATTTACCCAAGGATGGACCAAGAAGGGTGCTGGGGGCAATCGCCCCCCACAAAAATTTTAAATTACCTTATAGTTTAGGTGTTTTTTTTGTATTTTGTTACCAATATCTGATTTTTCACCCCTAAAAATTTAAATTTTGCACCCCTTAAATTTCATTTGAGGTAATCCAATGTGAAGAATTATTAATTAGAGGTTTAGATAAAACTTAGTTGAAATTAGAATTAGATCCATGACTAAATTGAATAAAGAAAACAAAAAAAATGAGTGTACAATGCGACTGGACAGTTTTTTGAAAGCATGTGAAAATGAGAGAAGTTATGGAGAAATGTACTCATTTTAGTATAAACAAAAATAAAACAGATATATATATATATATATATATATAAATTAAATATTTATGTAGAGATTGAAACCACATATTAAATATTAAATTAAAACTAAAGATGAGATTGAAATTACTTTTATTTTTGATTTAATAGTTCTATAATAATATATTAAGATTGCATCGAGATTAAAAGAAAACTAAGAGAAAGAAAAGAATGGGAAATGCAAGTGTTAGTGATATATCTCCATCCCAACATTCTTTTCTTGGGTTTTGATTTGGATTCAAGGAACGTCAAAATTGAGATAATAAATTTATTGTTTGATATATTTTCAAGTTATTTGAAGTTTTAAAATTACATTTCCATCCATATTTTTAAATACTTACATTATTTTCAACCTCAAGTTAAGTTTAGAAGCTTCAATGGTGAAATAACGGTTTGATCATATTTCTTTGATTTTAAAATACCATAAGCTATCTTTTATGTTCAATAAGAGATTTATAACATGTTTTGACTTAAAATCATCATATTGGTAATAAATTTTAAAATTTCTTCTTGAACCATTCTTAATTTGGGATTAGTATGAATTCTAGGCTTACTAGGTGCATTATTGTTTCTAAATACGTACTTATGATTTGTTTATTATAGTATAATGTATAATTAAGGTTTAGAATTCTTAAATTGAGATTTAGCAAAAAAGAGGCTTAAATTGAACTAGTTTATCTAGTTAAGGGAAAAACATGCAAGATGGTGTAATTTTTAAGATTTGAATATTTCAATGTGATTCTCGAGGTACTAATGAGTGGAATGTGACAGTGTTTTTAAGGATCAAAGGAGCGTAGAACCTCTAAAGATTGATATGGGTGATAAAAAATCGATTCTTTTTTTCAAAAGAAAGGGTCTTTCCGAAAGTAATATTAATTCTTGTCCTATTGAAAATTTGGTTGATCAAAAAGAGCTCGAACTTAATAGTGGATTTCCTTATATTAGTGAAAGCTCTCCAACTCCAGGTCCAACACTCGTCAATTCTTCGGTAGTGGATAATCATCCGAGTAAAGCTCCAAGAGTTGAACAAGAAACCTTTGATGCATTCACTATTGAGCTTGATCCTGGATTGTAAAATTCTATTTGGGATTTTCCTCCAAATCAACGAGATGAAGTTTGTAGAGCATATATCGGGAAGGGACCTTATCAACACATTCCTTCTAATGATCTGAAATATGTTGGCAAAAATGGGCGATGATTTTTGAGTTCATGGTATAAGTTGTTTCCTGATTGGTAGAATATTCACCCACCAAGGATGTCGCTTATTGTCTTCCATGTTTTCTCTTTAATAAGCCCCTTGGACGCTTTGAATCAAATACTTTTATCGTGATGGCTTTCGACCTTGGAAGAAAGTTAATGAAGGATCTAATTGTGCATTCCTTCTTCATGTTGGGAAAAATACAAAATCTCTCCACAAGAATGCAATGAAAAGATATCAAGATTTGAAAGAAAAATTGTAACATATTCAAAAGGCGATTGAGAAACAAAGTTCTGAACAAGTTGCTAGAAACTGATTGCAACTCAAAATTTCTATAAAATTTGTGAAGTGGTTGACATTTCAAGGTTGTGCTTTACGGGGCCGTGATGAAATAGAAGATTCATTTAATTGTGGCAACTTTTTTGAATTAGTAAGTTTTTTGGCTTCTTATAATGATGAGGTTGATATTGTTTTGAAAAATGCTCCAAAGAACTCAAAGAATGTTTCTCCAAGAATTCAAAGAGATTATTTGTCTTTTTCGGTCTAGGATACAAAAGCATATTCGAGAGGAAATTGGAAAACAAAATTTTTGTGTCATAGTTGATGAAGCTTATGATGAATCAAAAAGGAAACAAATGGCGATTGTGTTGAGAAATGTTGACAATGAAGGTTTTATATGTGAAAGATTTGTTGATCTAGTCCACGTGAAGGAAACTACTTCGTCTGTATTGAAGAAACGATGGAAATTTAACTCAAAGAAGCGAAGCAGATATTGTTTATGATGTGATGACATCTTTTGAGTTTGTATTCATCTTACACCTCATGATATATCTCTTGAGTATCACTAATGATCTTACTCAAGCTTTGCAACGCAAGTCTCAAGATATACTAAATGCTTTGCATTTAGTATCAAGTGCAAAGAAATTGATACAAAGATTTAGAGAAGAAGGGTAGGACCCTTTACTTGAAAAAGTAACGACATTTTGTGATAAACGTAATATAGAGATCCCCGATATGAATGCTTCATATAAAAGTGATAGAGGGGGCTCGACTTCAATGGGATTTCATCTCAGTTAGGCATCATTATCGTGTTGACATTTGTCTCTGCTATTGACTCTTAAATGCATGAGATGAACATTAGAATCAAAGATGGCATGATGGAGTTACTTAAACTTAGTTCTGCTTTAGATCTCAAGGATGGTTATAAATCATTTTGCATTGATGATATATGCAAGTTTGCAAATAAATTTTACCCAGAAGACTTCACAAAGCAAGAAAGGTTACACTTGAAAGTTCAATTATAACATTTTGAGTTAGAAGCTCGAGGGAGCCTTGAATTAAGAAAGGTATCAACAATTTTAGACCTATGCCAAGCGTTAGCAAATACTTAATAGTCAACTATTTATCATCTTCTTTATCGACTTGTTCATCTTGTTTTGACTCTTCATGTTTCTATTACGACCATATAACAAGCTTTTTCGACTATGAAGCTAGTGAAGACTCACTTGCATAACAAAATGGAGGATGAGTTTTTGTCGAGCTACTTAATAACGTATATTGAGAGGGAAATTGCTTGGTGTTTATCTATAGATTCTCTTATTGGCGAATTTGATCTAATGAAAGAGCGTTGAGCACAATTCCGAGTGCCTACTTTTGATAAGTAAGAAAATCACCTTTGTAATAATTTGTAGGTTCGTAATTATTACTTCTCTTAGAAGTTTTTTTTTGTTTGTTCTTAAGTATTTTAAGAGTTAGCTTAAAAGTTAAATTTCTGTATTTTGTAAGTTTTCTTCACCTCTTACAGGTAAAACTCTAGCATATTGATGCAAACTGTAAATCGTTATTCTTGTGAAAGGGAACATGAGAATGAAGAAAAACTTTTTTATATGTGCATTTTTTTCTTGCTAGTTATTATGATTGTTATTTTACATTGACTTGTGTCATTATAGCTTATATAAAAGTTTGCCCCCTAGCATAAAATCTTGTGTCCGCCCCTGCATTTACCCATTTTTATTAGGAGGCAGTTTTGAGATAAAATGGCTAGAGATGAAGGGAAAGAAAAAAATTATATATTTTTAGTTCTCTCTCTTCTCCCCATTTTCTCTCTTTCTCCTTAAAGCTTCAAACTTCAATTTGTTATTGACTAGTCTTATGTTGTTGACACCTTCAACACCATCGTGCTCCTCTTGTCGAGACAAGTCGGCCGGTGGTCACAAAATCACCTTTGGAGCTATCTTTAGAGGGGTGAAGAAAAAGGAAATTCAGGTTTTGCAAGTTAGGCATGTTCGAGCGTTCGAAATCAAAATCGGAGATCACCATCAGACCCCTAGCCGAAATATGTTGGACTAGAGCTTATCGTCATCGTCCGGCCATCGAAAGCCTCCGCACGGGACCCACTCATTACCGCCTCCGAGTGGGTGTGATCCAGCTAGGGATGTAAAAACTTGTAATCGGACGGGTTTCAGGTCGGGTACTGTCAGGTCAGGTAAAATTAGATACAGGTCATTTCAGGTCATTTTTCTGTTTTGACTCGACTCGGGTCGGGTGCGGGTCCATTTCAGGTCGGGTCTATTTTAGGTCGGGTCCATTTCAGGTCGGGTCAAAACGGGTCGGGTCCGAAGCAGATAATTGATAGGTTAATTCGGGTTCGGATACACTTCAGGTCGGGTCCATTTCAGGTCGGGTCCGTTTTAGGTCGGGTCCGTTTCAGGTCGGGGCCATTTCAGGTCGGGTCCGTTTCAGGTCGGGGTATTTTCGGGATTGGAATTCGTATTGAGTTTGAGTTCGGTACAACCGTATAAGTAGTCGATAGACTTTATGTTGGTCTTCGTCAATCGTCATTGATTTTGAGTTAATTATTTAAAGTCATATCAAATTAAAATTATAAAACATTGGAGTAATTAAAAAAATAATGAAAATGGGTCATTTGGACTGAAAGGGGTCAATTTGGATTAAAAATAAACTTTCACGGATTATAATGAACAAAAATATCAAATTGAAATTATAAAACATTAGACAAATTTAAAAGAAAACAAGGAAAAAGGGTCAATTTGGAATAAAAATAAAGTTTTGGGGACTATAATGAACAAAAATATCAAATTAAAAGTATAAAAATTAGAGTAATTAAAAAAATAAGTAGAGGTCAATTTAGAATAAAAATAAAGTTTTAGGGTCTAGAATGAACAAAATTTCAAATTAAAATTATAAAACATGATGAATTAAAATATATATATATAAGGGTCAATACGGAATTAAAATAAAGTTAAGGAACTAGAATGAAGAAAATATTAAATTAAAATAATAAAACATTGGACAAATTAAAAAACAAATGTGGGTCAATTTGGAATAAAAATAAAGTTTTAGGGTCTAGAATGATGAAAATATCAAATTAAAATTATAAAACATTGGACGGATTAAAAAAACAATGAATATGAGTTTAGAGTTCATACATTTATAGGTACATTATACATACATACATACTTACATATATTAGGGTTTAGGGTTTAGGGTTTAGGGCTCATACATTGATAACTATATACATATATATTTACATACATTAGGGTTTAGGGTTTAAGGTTTAGGGTTTAGGGTTTAGTGTGTAGTAAAAACTTATCAAGGGTACTTTAGTGTTCATACATTGATAGATACAAACATACTTATATACATTAGGGTTTAGTGTTTAGATTTTATGGTTTAGTGGTTTAGGTTGTGAATTTAAGGGTTTATGGTATATGGTTTAGAGTTTAGGGTTTAGAGTTTTATGAAAACTTCATTAAGTGTTTAGGGTTCAGCCATTGATAGGTACATACATACTTACATACATTAGGGTTTAGAGTTTAGGGTTTAGGTTTAGGGTTTAGGGTTCATAGAGAAATTCATTAAGGGTTTAGGGCTCATACATTGATAGCTACATATATTAGGGTTTAGGGTTTAATGTTTAAGGTTTAGGATTTAGGGTTTATTGTTTATTGTTTAGGGTTTAGGGTGTAGGGTGTAGCGAAAACTCATCAAGGGTTTAGGGTTCATACATTGATATATATAAATATACTTACATGCATTAGGGTTTAAGGTTTAGAGTTTAGGGTTTAGGTTGTGGATTTAAGGGTTTATGGTATAGGGTTTAGGGTTTATGGAAAATTTCATTAAGGGTTTAGGCTTCAGACATTGATAGGTATATACATACATACTTACATACATTATGGTTTAGTATTTAGGGTTTAGGGTTTATGGTAAAATTCATTAAGGGTTTAGGGTTCATACATTGATAGATATATACATACTTATATACATTATGGTTTAGAGTTTAATGTTTAGGTTTAGGGTTTAGGGTTTGATGAATTTAAAGTGTTGATAAATGTAAAATTTTAACTGTTAATTTTTTAAATCAATTTAAAGTGTTAAATAATCTTTTTGTTAAATATACATATATAATCAATTTAATATATATGTATAAAAAAGATTGTGTTTAAATATTCATTTCACGCTACTAAGTTTTAAATTTTATTAAATAATTCAATATTCTTAGTACTAATTCATTTAATATAAATTATTTGTGGCGTTAATAACTTAAAAGTTTTATTAAAGTAATAACTTGTAATGGATGAATTAAAAATAAATTATTTAAAATTTAAATTATTTTATTAAATATGATCATTAAATTAAAATTTTATTTTATTAAAAAATTTAATTTTAATTATTAAATTAAAATACTTTAATTTTTAATTTAGGAGAAATTTTTTAAAATTAATGGGGGGAAAGTTTGCGCAGCAAAATTGTGGGGGGGGGGGATTTTTTATCAAAAAAATGGGGGAATTGATGGGGAGGGGAGGGATACCGCCAAATTGAGGGAAATATTGATAGGTTTTTTTTCTGAATTGAAAAGAGAGATGTCGCCTAATTTGTTATTTAATGGTTAATCACCCTTTAGGCCCCTCCTTAATTAGATGCTTAGGGTTTAGATTTTTTAAGTTTTAGTTTGTTTTTTTAGTGCTAACTTTTGGTATAGTTTCTTTAGATTTAATTAAACATGGTTGAACTAAAAGAATGATGAGCATGCCACAACTCACATGTGTCCTCAATGTTTTTGGTCTAATAACAATTTAGGTCTCTATAAGTATAATTATTAGATAAACTATGTATTGTCCCTAAATTTTGAGTTTGAATACTTATTAAGTCCTTGTAATTTTGAAATTCAATATTTTAACTCCACCAAATGTTCAATCTTGATTTCATCCTTTGTATCGAAATAAAGTATTTTATGTGAGATAAACTATGTCTTTGCTAAATATTATTACAAACAAACTTCTTGTATTTTATCAGTTCAGGTCAACAACAGGTCGGGTCACTTAACAGGTCGGGTTTAAAACAGGTCAGGTTCAAAACAGGTCGGGTCCGTTTCAGGTCGGGTCCATTTTAGGTCGGGTAAAATCAGATATCGGGTCAATTCAGTTGGGTAAATTCGGTTATCTGCCAGCTCGGCTTCGGGTTCGGGTTCGTTTCAGTCGGACGCAGGTCGGGTTTTAGGTCCACAGTAACAGGTCCAATTCGGGTTCGGGTCGTTTTCAGTCGGACGCAGATCGGGTTCAGTTACTACAGTAACAGGTCAAATTCGGGTTCGGGTCAACAACAGACGGTTACAGATTGGATTCGGGTCATCAAATCCTCAGGTCAAATCAGGTTCTGACGCGAGCAGGTTTCAGTCGGGTTTCCAGGTCGAGTCAGCTTTTTACATCCCTATGTCCAGCAATTGTGAGGCATGTGCATCATGCTACCCTGCACCACACCACACTAAATCGTGCCCTACAACTTTAACCCATTTGTGTTGATCGTTGACTAGAGTTGACTCGAGCGTTGAAGTTTTTTAAGGGACCTACCTCGAGGGGGTTTGACATCCTAATTTCGTTTCTACATTCCGTTTTGCCAAATTCAAACTTGGTAAGTGGTTTTCCCGCATTTGACTTTATGGATTAGTTAGACCGTGCGTTTAATTTATATATGTTGTATCCGTATTTTTATGAGGACTATTCAGGCTCGAATATCAAATCAAGAAGAGCGATTGGGAAACTTGAATGAGGATTCGTCGGGAGCGCTCGAGGTTAGTATATTTCAAACTCCAAAATGCTTCATGAGAATCATAAGTGTGATTGCTTTGCTTCTCAATGGTTACAAATTAGAAAATGAGATAATGAGCATGATTAGAGGATAAATTATGGGAATTGGTAGCCGTAAGGTGCATGGTGACGCTTAAGGATAAGAAATGGTTCGAATGAACTTTAGAGACGTGTAGGGTCACTCGATATTCGTATATTTATTGATGATTGATATATCGTTGTGTTTTGATGCCTTGTGTGCAAGATGATATACACTTTGGTGATATTGATGGACTTTCTATTTAAATGACTTAATATCGACAATTATTTCTTGTTGATTTAAAAGCAATAGTAAACAAACCATAATGACTTTTATAAGCTTTAGAGATCGAATAAAGCCTTGTAACATCGTATTTCACTAAGATAGATGAACTTGTTAGAGGCGTATCGATATTATCTTTAAGCAGTACGATACATTATTCATCTTGTATCGATATAATCTGACTAGCATCGGTTCTTAGGGGTTTTATTAAAACATCGAAGCTTATTTTAGTATTGGTAATCGCAAGGAATATTTGTAACGGGGGTTAGTATCGGTACATACTAGCTAGAATCGATACTCAATGTGTAAAATGAACCATAATGTTGACTTACGTTGAGAGATGTCTTGTATGGCTTAAAATACTGTTAATGCCCTAGTAATATTGTAATGTGAACCAATATGTCTAATTAATGAGAATGCTTAAGTACTCCTTTATAATGTATTAATAACACAGTAACCACTTATTGATGATGATGTTATTGATTAGAAACAATAGGAAGATCCTTGGGATTGAGTTACTTGTATCGCGGGTAAGCAGTTGACTGGTTGAGTCATTTTGGTTGTTGGAATCCGGATACCCTGGGAGAATGTAACAACACCATGGTTAAGGATACCGAAGATAATCGCGATTGTTTATGTTCTCGATGTTGTGTGACCCTGGGCTCCGCAACGAGTATAGAGTGTACGTTTCTAAGGTTGTGTGACACCGGGCCTTACTCCAAGTTTGTGGTTATGCCTTGTATGTTTTTGCCTTGATGATTTGATGAGATCTCGGGTATGGTTGGTTCTTATGTGCCACGTGTTTATTATCTTTTCCTTTTTGCTCGTATTAGCTTGCATGCTTATATTTATCATTTGCATGAAGTATAGTAGAAAAGATGTGTACCACTGAGCTTTGTAAGCTTGGTGTTCACAATCGTTGTTCTTGTGCATAGGTTGGTAGATCGATCGTGGGCTTGAGGAGCACTATCAGTACGAGATTCCAGCAAGCGCTACACTGGAGTACAATGCATGATATGTGTATTCATAGGACCTTACTAGGTGAAGTATGTAAATATTTTGATATTCGAACATTTCATTTGTAAGTTGTTTTGAATCGAAGTTCCATGTTTTGTAAACCAAATGATAATTGTTTGAAAATTTTATAATATGAATGTTTTAAGATAATAATAATTTAATTATAGGGCTAAAATTTTGGATTTAAATTATGATGGGTGGAGTTGACGATCCAATGTGATACTTTATATCCTTAGGTTTTGTAACACCCGGGTTTGGGGGTCGGGTGAAAATAATGTTTTAATATTATTTCAGGTTCGGTTTTATAATTTAAATAAATAAAATAATGGTTCAGGTTTTTTTTGCAAATAAAACAAAGGTGTTGGACCCAATTTTTAAACCAAAACCCATTAGCCATTTCATTAATGGCAGTATCATAAATACGTGGCCTTGTAAAATAAAAACCCTTTAATTTCAAAACACCCAAATTTGTGTCATCTTCTACCTCCCAAACAAAAACCAACGTGAAACCCCTCCCACCATTGAAGTTTCTATTTCATCTCCTCCATCCTTCATCCTTGAGATTTTTAAAAGGTAATGACACTTTTGAGATGTCCTCACCTTCCTCTTTCTCTCCATGTATTTAGTTTTTCATAAAACCCATTGTTTTGTGTTTTGAGTTTTTGAACTTTTAAGTTAAAAATCCTAACTTTGTTGTCCAATGTTGAAGCTTTTGAATTCTTCTTATTATGTGTGTTATTCGTAGCCCGAATGGTCCAACATATATGATTTTTACTTGATTTTATTAAGAAATTCGTATTTGGGTTTAAGTGGGGTTTTAGGAGGGTTTAGAAGTGAGTTTTAGGGCTGTTTTATGTTGGAAAATGAGGGCTGATGGTTGTATGACAGTTAGGGGTTGTTTTGGAAGCTATTTGGTGTGTTAAAAGAGTTGGAATCAATGGTTTTTGGCTGTGCATAAGGGCTGCTCGGGAATGGCATTTTGGGGTTGTTCTTGGCTCGAAAAACATGTGTTTTGTGCTTGGGTTATGTTACGGGTTTGCTACATTGTTTTGTGGACTGATTTGAGGTTAATTTGATTTTGTTGGGATGATTAGAAGAAAGGATTTGCGTTGGTGAGGCTTCGGGATCGAATCCAGAAGTTGAGGAGGCTTGAGTCGGCTTTGCTTGATTTGCTTAAGGAAGTAAGGTGAGTGGTTAATGTTTTAACTTGATTTTCAAAGGTTGGTTCAAGCATGTGGATGTGAAAATGTTTTCAAGTATCGTTTTTGGTTGAAAGATGATTTTGAAAAGGTTTAGATTGGGCGTGGAAAGTCATTTTAATCTCAAGAGTAAGTTGATGTGAATCGCCTCTTTAATTTCCCCTTGTACCATTTGTTCTCATTACTTGTAGTGATAAATTGTTATGCATGGAATTTCACTACCTTGGGAGGAAGCATGTTGCTTATTATTAAATCGTTGATCATGTATGATGGTATTAATGGTGTTGTTGATATGCCTTGTAAGATGTGTGTAGGTTGGTGCAGGTTGTGCACAAAAATGGTGAGTAAGACCATTTGTGGTTGGTAAGTTGTAAGTAGTAAGTTGGTGCCTAGTTGTGGATTTTGTTACAACTTGTTTGGTTGTGCATGATATAGTGAGTACATGTCGCATGATGGTGATTGTATATCGTGTTGCATGGTTGGTGTCGAACCTCACGTAATGGTTGTCGTTGCTCCGGTGATGTGTAGTCCCGCCGGTAGCGAGTGGTATAAGACTCCGGTGATGTGTAGTCCCACCGGTAGTGACTAGTAGAAGAGTACTTTGATGTGTAGTCCCATTGGAAAACTACTAGTCGAAACGGTGATGTGTAGTCCCACCGTGTGTGTTTTGGTTATGCTTGTGCATACCATGTGTTGTTCATGTTGTGTCTCACTATATCATTCCTTTTTTATGGTTTTGCTTTAATCTAGGATTATGTCTTTATGCACACCATGAAGTGTGATGTCATGTTAAATATCTATATTGTTGACTTGTGGTTGAACTTGTATGTGTTGGCCTTTACTTTTAAAGAAAGCTTTGAACCCTGCATTGTCGTTGTTATGATTTAGAGCTCCGCTCACTAAGCTTTATGCTTACGCTCTCCTTTTTTCCGGTAATGCAGATCTTTAGCTTAGAGTAAGCAAGGAGCAAGAAAGGGCGTCCAAGCGTATGGTAGTTTGCTCAAGTATGGTTTATTAAATAATGTAGTAGTTTAGCAATGGGAAATGCTATGTGTTTTAGGAGCGTGTATCTAGGCTCCTTTGTGTTGGCTTTATGTTGTTAATGCCTCATGTTGATGGATTCGTAAACCATGTTTATGTTGATGCCTAAGTGTTCGTTTGGGAGGCTTATAGCCATGTCTTTGGATGCTTGTGTTGCTTCGGTATTTTGATGTCATGCTTGGCTTGTAAAATCATGTGTAGATTGCCTTATATGAATGTTTTATGTTTGTTTGCTATGGCATGAAACTCATGTATGCTATGTATGCCTTTTTTGCATGATTTCGTGAATTCCTTGGTTGAATGATGTTCGTCCATGATGGGTGCTTGTATGACTAGATCTTAGTTTGTAAATGTTGTATGTATGTTCGTATGTGGCTAGGGAGGTCTTATTATGCATCTAGAGTGTAAATCTTGTGTGATTGTGTTGTAAATGGAGAATTGCAGAGCAGGGCGTATCGGTACGCCTAAGGGTCGTATCGATACGGTCTTGCCTACAGGCCTCAGTTTTGGCTGGGCGTATCGATAAACGGGGGCGTATCGATACGGGCTTTGCTCACTGGATTTCTGAGAAGTTGGTGAGTTTAGGGCGTACCGATATGGGGTTGAGGCGTATCGGTACAGTTCCATCTCGTTGACCTCGAAATGTTGAACGAGAAGGGCGTATCGATACGCTCAAGGGCTGTATCGATACAGTCTTCCCTGAGGTTACTGAGAGGGTTGACTTTTGTCAAGGCGTATCGATACCCTCTGTAGGTGTATCGATACGGCCTGCTTAATAAGGAAAATTGGGTTGTTTAATTGCATGTTTTGTGGGTTTTGTATATGTGTTTGTTCGCTGCGTGTCCTATCACATAGGAGTTAATAAAGGCATCTAGCAAAGATAAAGAGAAAAAAAATAGGGTTGCTAACCAAAGGGGAGCCTCAACGAGTTTCACTTCGGTTTTCCCCGTGTAGCCTACTCGGACCGGACAGCCGTCCAGACCGGGACGAGGGGGTTACATTTGGTGGTATCAGAGCCTGAGGTTTTCGAGACCTCGGGTAGGTAAGTGAGGTAAGTTTGAAGTGTTATGTTGTTGTTATGTCTCGGTGAATGTTTTACCATGTATGATTGATGTTTGCTTGTTAGTACGGTGTTTGAAAGCATGTGTTAGCATGATGGTTGTGTTGAAGCGTAGTGTCGAGTTCCCATTGCTACTTGTACTTATTTGAAAAGATTTTTGTAAAGGAATATACTTGAGCACCTTGGACCCTCGCTCTTGCTAACCCTAAATATTCTTGCTTGTATGTTTTGTTTATTGTTGTATTGTTGTCTTTGGTAAGTTTGAGGCCGAGACGTGGGCCTAGAGCTGGTAAACATGAATCTGAGGTTTTTAAGGATGTGAATGTTGAGAGAGTTCATCGCTTTAGTTCAGGGTAGTATGACCGTACCAGAGTTCGGAGTGCAGTTTGTCTGTTTGGGTCAACATGCCTATAAGTTGGTTTCTGTTGAGGGAGAACAATGTGACCGATCTTGATATGAGTTGGTAAGAGAAGTGAAGACTTAAGAGTTGACTTCGGAATGATGTCGATGTTATAGCAAGTAATTCCTCGATACATTCATTGAGCTTGTTTTTCTGATTGATTCTGGATCTACGCGTCCGTGTATTCTGAGTGAGCATGCGAAGTTGTTGAATCTACCTTGTGAAGTACTAAAGGTAGGTGTTAGTGTCACTAGCTCCTTCGAGGATACGATTGTGGTCGGAAGGATGTACAAGGGGTGTCCGTTGATGGTTCAGGGGCACGTGTTTCCAGTAGATACGATGGAATTGCCTTTTCGATTTTGATGTGAAACTGTGCATGGATTGACTTGTAGAACATAGAGTTAGGGTCGACTTTGAGATAATGGAAGTTTTCTTAAAGCTTGCGGATGACTATGAGATTGTAGTGGTAGGTGGGAATGTGGATTTTGTATCGAATGTTGATCCAGCTTTAGAGGTCAAAGATTGATTGAGTTTGGTTGACAGGCTTGCCTAGCAAATGTGATGGATTTGATTTTTGGAATGAGAATTAGACCGCAGAATGTTAGAATAGTTTGTGTTTTCCTAAAAGTGTTGGCAAGAATTACCCGGTTTGTCTCTTGTTAGGGAAGAAGAGTTTGTTATTGATACCGTCTCCGAGTTGCTCCTGTTTTGATTGCTCTGTATCCTATGGTTTCCGAAAGAATTGAGAGTGTTGAAGAATCAACTTCGAGATTTGTTAGACCTTAGATTGATTAGGCCTAGTACATCATCTTAGAGTATGAAAGTACCACTTGTGAAGAAGAGAGATGACAATACAAGAATGTGTTTAGATTTCATATAGTTGAAACAATTGACAGTGAACAATCAGTGTCCTTTTTTCCGAGCATCAGTGGGTTGTTGATCAGTTGAGGGGTGCTTCAGTCTTTTTAAGATTAATTTGAGATCTGATTACTACCAGTTGAAAGTGAGAGAAGTTGAAGTACCGAAGACAGTTTTCGGGGCAAGTTATGATCACTTTGAGTTTTGAGTTATGCCGCTTTGTTTGACTAGTGTGTTAGTTACTTCTACGGAGATGTTGAGCAGAATATTTTCCCAAGCTCCTTGGTCAGTTGTAGTAGTTCTCATAGATGACACATGGGTATATTCATGTACCGAGGAAGACCATGACAAGCTTTGGAGTTAGTATTGTGGATTCTATTAGGGAATCAGTTGTATGCCAAGTTGAGAAAACGTGAACTCCGAGTCTAGGAAGATGTTCTCCTAGGACATGTAGATCAGTCGAGTGTGTTAGAGTAAACCTTAAGTAGTCAGAAGAAGATGTGAGTTGGAAGAAATTGAAGACTGTGACAAGTATCTATAGTTCCTAGGCCTAGCACTGTTACTATCGAAGGTTTGTAAGTGGTCTTTTGAAGGTAGCTGCTCCATTGACATGTTGCTACAGAAGAATGTTCAGTTTGTGTGGTTAGATGCGAGACAATGAGCCCTTGAGAAACCTATAGAAACTTTGATGAAAGCTTCGACCTTGGTCTAGCCGTATCAGGGAAAGAATTTGTGAACCATAGTGATGTGTTACATGTAGGGTTAGGTTGTGTGCTTATGCAAGACAGAAGATTGTGGCCTATTCATCGAGATAGTTGAAAGACCTTGAAAAGAATTATCCGACACAAGACATAGAGTTAATTTCAGTTGTATCTGCTTCGAAGACTTAGAGACAAAGCATGTATAGTAAGAAATGCACAGTGTATACACTTATCATCAGAACTTGAAATATTAGACGACTTAGGAAGGGTTGAAACTTGAATAGCATAAAGTGTTAGAACTGCTTGAAGACTGTAATCTCAAGATTGAGTACCCTCCGAGAGAGTCGACGTAGCAACCGATGTTCCGAGTTATATTTGTTGTTAGATTAGTAGTTGAATTGCGAGTTGTATTTGCCAGATTCAGATTATCAAATGATAGTGTTTTTGTGGCCGAGTTTCAGGTTGAGCCTACATTGAGTCGGAATACTTAAAGAGAAACCGTTGCAAGATAGGTTCTTGGCACCTCACGTGCAAGAATTTGTGGAAGGAAGACCTTCAGAATACAATTTCAGGGATGAGGGAGTTTTGCATTTCAGAGACAGAATAGTTGTGCCGAATGACATAGTGTTTTGAGACGTATTGTTTTGGCCGTAGCACACGGCAATTCATTTGCATTGCATCAGATTAGTATGAAGACGTATTGAGGGTTGAAGATGAGTACTTCTGGATTGAGTTGATGGATGATGTGGTTCAGTATGAGAGTAAGTGTGTAGTTTGCCAGCGTGTCAAGACCAAGCATCAGTTTTCTTCTAGTTTGTTACATCCGTGGGAGATTCGTATTGAAAGTGGGTAATAGATTCGAGAGATCTTGTGTCTGATTCGCCTTCGATTTCCTCCGTGAGAACTTAGTTGAGTAATCAATGTTAGTTGCACTGTATGTGGTCCTTTATACATGTTCACGTTACTTGTACCTTGTGTAAGATGGCGGAGTTGTGCCTTAGCAAGAATGTGAGTTGTACAGTGTCTTGTATTCGATAGTGGCCAGTAGAGATTCGAGACTTCAACTAGACTTTTGAAGACGTTTGCATAGTGTTTGGGTTACCTGTTGAAGTCAGATGGTTAGTCAGAAAAAGGTTACGGGTCAAGTATTCAAACAGTGTTGTATGGGATAGTGAATCAGGCTAGTTCTGTTGTTTATTTGTTGCAGTTACCACCAGAGTTAGAGAGGGGATTCGTAATATGTTTTGTGTATCTATGATCCGGAAGTGTGGGTCAGAATTGTCCCGCGTTATGTGGTTGAAGAGGTTGAGTTGAGTTTAAAATTGACATGCCTTGAAGGACCCGTTGAGATCTTGGCATCAGATAGCTAGTGTTGTGTGGTGAGTCTACCGAGTTGGTGAGTATGTTGAGGTGAGAGAGAAAGTGTGGAGGAGCATGTTTCAGTGGCTCTTCCTGTCTGATAAATTTTGGGGACAAAATTTCCTTAAGTGGGGGAGAGTTGTAACACCCGGGTTTGGGGGTCGGGTGAAAATAATGTTTTAATATTATTTCAGGTTCGGTTTTATAATTTAAATAAATAAAATAATGGTTCGGGTTTTGTTTGCAAATAAAACAAAGGTGTTGGACCCAATTTTTAAACCAAAACTCATTAGCCATTTCATTAATGGCAGTTTCGTAAATACGTGGCCTTGTAAAATAAAAACCCTTTAATTTCAAAACACCCAAATTTGTGTCATCTTCTACCTCTCAAACAAAAACCAACGTGAAACCCCTCCCACCATTGAAGTTTCTATTTCATCTCCTCCATCCTTCATCCTTGATGATTTTTAAAAGGTAATGACACTTTTGAGCTGTCCTCACCTTCCTCTTTCTCTCCATGTATTTAGTTTTTCATAAAACTCATTGTTTTGTGTTTTGAGTTTTTGAACTTTTAAGTTAAAAATCTCAACTTTGTTGTCCAATGTTGAAGCTTTTGAATTCTTATTATTATGTGTGTTATTCGTAGCCCGAATGGTCTAACATATATGATTTTTACTTGATTTTATTAAGAAATTCGTATTTGGGTTTAAGTGGGGTTTTAGGAGGGTTTAGAAGTGAGTTTTAGGGCTGTTTTATGTTGGAAAATGAGGGCTGATGGTTGTATGATAGTTAGGGGTTGTTTTGGAAGCTATTTGGTCTGTTAAAAGAGTTGGAATCAATGGTTTTCGGTTGTGCATAAGAGCTGCTCGGGAATGGCATTTTGGGGTTGTTCTTGGCTCGAAAAACATGTGTTTTGTGCTTGGGTTGTGTTCCAGGTTTGCTACATTGTTTTGTGGACTGATTTGAGGTTAATTTGATTGTGTTGTGATGATTAGAAGCAAGGATTTGCGTTGGTGAGGCTACGAGATCGAATCTGGAAGTTGAGGAGGCTTGAGTCGGCTTTGCTTGATTTGCTTAAGGAAGTAAGGTGAGTGGTTAATGTTTTAACTTGATTTTCAAAGGTTGGTTAAAGCATATGGATGTGAAAATGTTTTCAAGCATCGTTTTTGGTTCAAAGATGATTTTGAAAAGGTTTAGATTGGGCGTGAAAAGTCACTTTAATCTCAAGAGTAAGTTGATGTGAATCGCCTCTTTAATTTCCCCTTGTACCGTTTGTTCTCATTACTTGTAGTGATAAATTGTTATGCATGGAATTTCACTACCTTGGGAGGAAGCATGTTGCTTATTATTAAATCGTTGATCATGTATGATGGTATTAATGGTGTTGTTGATATGCCTTGTAAGATGTGTGTAAGTTGGTGCAGGTTGTGCACGAAAATGATGAGTAAGACCATTTGTGGTTGGTAAGTTGCAAGTAGTAAGTTGGTGCCTAGTTGTGGATTTTGTTACAACTTGTTTGGTTGTGCATGATATAGTGAGTACATGTCGCATGATGGTGATTGTATATCGTGTTGCATGGTTGGTGTCGAACCTCACGTGATGGTTGTCGTTGCTCCGGTGATGTGTAGTCCCGCCGGTAGCGAGTGGTATAAGACTCCGGTGATGTGTAGTCCCACTGGTGGTGACTAGTAGAAGAGTACTTTGATGTGTAGTCCCATTAGAAAACTACTAGTCGAAACGGTGATGTGTAGTCCCACCGTGTGTGTTTTGGTTATGCTTGTGCATACCATGTGTTGTTCATGTTGTGTCTCACTATATCTTTCCTTTTTATGGTTTTGCTTTAATCTAGGATTATGTCTTTATGCATACCATGAAGTGTGATGCCATGTTAAATATCTATATTGTTGACTTGTGGTTGAACTTGTATGTGTTGGCCTTTACTTTTAAAGAAAGCTTTGAACCCTGCATTGTCGTTGTTATGTTTTAAAGCTCCACTCACTAAGCTTTATGCTTACGCTCTCCTTTTTCCCGGTAATGCAAATCTTTAGCTTGGAGTTAGCAAGGAGCAAGAAAAGGGCGTCCAAGCGTATGGTAGTTTGCTCAAGTATGGTTTATTAAATAATGTAGTAGTTTAGCAATGGGAAATACTACGTGTTTTAGGAGCGTGTATCTAGGCTCCTTTGTGTTGGCTTTATGTTGTTAATGCCTCATGTTGATGGATTCGTAAACCATGTTTATGTTGATGCCTAAGTGTTCGTTTGGGAGGCTTATAGCCATGTCTTTGGATGCTTGTGTTGCTTCGGTATTTGGATGCCATGCTTGGCTTGTAAAATCATGTTTAGATTGCCTTATATGAATGTTTTATGTTTGTTTGCTAAGGCATGAAACTCATGTATGCTATGTATGCCTTCTTTGCATGATTTCGTGAATTCCTTGGTTGAATGATGTTCGTCCATGATGGGTGCTTGTATGACTAGATCTTGGTTTCTAAATGTTGTATGTATGTTCGTATGTGGCTAGGGAGATCTTATTATGCATCTAGAGTGTAAATCTTGTGTGATTGTGCTGTAAATGGAGAATTGCAGAGCAGGGCGTATCGGTACGCCTAAGGGTCGTATCGATACGGTCTTGCCTGCAGGCCTCAGTTTTGGTTGGGCGTATCGATACACGGGGGCGTATCAATACGGGCTTTGCTCACTGGATTTCTGAGAAGTTGGTGAGTTTAGGGCGTACCGATACGGGGTTGAGGCATATCGGTACGGTTCCATCTCGTTGACCTCGAAATGTTGACCGAGAGGGGCGTATCGATAAGCTCAAGGGCTGTATCGATACGGTCTTCCCTGAGTTGACTGAGAGGGTTGACTTTGGTCAAGGCGTATCGATACCCTCTATAGGTGTATCGATACGGCCTACTTAATAAGGAAAATTGGGCTGTTTAATTGCATGTTTTGTGTATTTTGTATCTGTGTTTGTTCGTTGCGTGTCCTATCACATAGGAGTTAATAAAGGCATCTAGCAAAGATAAAGAGAGAAAAAATAGGGTTGCTAACCGAAGGGGAGCCTCAACGGGTTTCACTTCGGTTTTCCCCGTGTAGCCTACTCGGACCGGTCAGCCGTCCAGACCGGGACGAGGGTGTTACAGGTTGGATCGGTGTGTTACACTTCAATTCCCTAACAACACAGTGCTCAAATGTTCGCAGTTTCCGAGTGAAAAATCCAGACCAAAAATCATGTGCAAATGACCATGCTTTCCCATATGTTTGCACAAATGCCATCTTATATATCCATAGTTGGAATAACCATGAGAAGGTCATACATAATTGCTCCTCTGAGCACCACAAATCATGTCAAAATAGAACGTGTGAACCATTGCCAACAATCCTTACGAATTTATTAGCAACCATAATTATTCCACCCGCTAATCTTCTTGTACTTCAACTATTTGCCACCGAATTAGAAACATTTTCTTTCGACCGACACTATTAAAATGCGAAGAGAGAGTTTGTTCACTATACTTTGTCACTATCAATGAACGCCATAAATTTTAATGTTATATAATTTTTAGTATTATAATAATATTGCAGTCATATTATAAAATTATATAATATTTTATTCCTATTGTAATAATATACAATAAATTCTTAATATAATTAATACTATTTATTATTTTCATAAAAAGTAATATTATTGAATTATTAATAATGAGTATTATTATGTTATATATGTAATATTAATATAACATTCTAGTATTTTTTAATTAAATATTAATTTTAAAAAATTATAGTATAAAATTACAATATGATATCTTATTTTTAATATTGTAATTTTCAATATTATAATAATATGCTAGTTATATTAGACTATTATTGTTTTAAAATATATAATAAATTATTAAAATAATTAATATTATTTATTTTCATAAAAATAGTATTATTGGATTATTATTAATGAATACATTTATTTTATTTATTCAATATCAATATAATATTAATATATTATTCATTAAAATATTAACTATTAAAATATTTAAAATATATGTATTAATAATTTTAAAAATATATTATAATATTTTTATTTTAATATTGTAATTTAATTATTTTTATTAGTATAATATAATATTTTTATTTTAAAATTTAACTAATATAATTAGTGGTATTAATTATTTTAATACAATATAATAGCCTTTATATTTTTAAAAAATTAAAACAATAATATTTTAATAATAATATTGATTAAATTATTAAAATATTAAAATAAAAATAATATTAATTTTTTATAATGAATAATATCATGGTCATGTTTGGCAATTAGCTGATAGCATATTACATTAGTTGTTACCATTATCTTGTCACGGCCCAAATTTCTTGGTCCGAGACAATTGAGCGAGTATCCGACAAAAGGGTTCGAAATGAGGCAACAAGCTTGCCAAGGCAACCAGACTTGGCCCAAGTCGAGACAATGGCACAAATATCCGAAGGTGATGTTCCGTGCGGACCACCGGGCTTGCCAAGTTCACAAGACTTGGCCCATTACTTGGAGAATGCTAGGAGGCCCGATCACAGTGGCTTTTCATAAAAGGCGAGAGGCAACAAGTCAAAGGAAGATTGTGAGGGATCTTGCCATATTGAGCGTGATCAGTTATCCGAGGAAAGAAACCTACCAATTCATGTAATTAGGTAGGGATTTGATATTGTTTCCTTAGATAGTGTATCTTGTAAAGATAGGAGGCTAATCTAGGCCATCCATGTATTTCGATATGAACCATTGATTGAGTGGGAGCTCAACTATAAATAGAGAGCCTCCCACCCTTATTTGTATCATCCATCTCATTCCATTCATTTTCTCCATTTGGAGAAGAGTAATAAAGCTATTGGCATTTACTCTAGATTTCTCTCGTCCCTTTCAATTGTCTTTCGTGCTTAGTTCTCTTTGTGTTCCATTGCCTCTCGAGTGGCTAAGAGTAGTCAGCCTAGTGCTTAAAGTGCTTTCGCATCCATCGAAGCCTTGAGGCCTTGTCCGAGCCGTTGTGAGTAGGAGTGCTCGCAAGGCTAGTTGAAGGCTGACTTAGGCGTGGGAATCGACCGATTAGCGTCAAGGGCGTCTAAGGCTGCACGTTGGGCTAGGTTCTGCGAGGATAAAACTCTAGCCTCGTGATAAGTGGTATCAAATCAAGTCGAAGGGGCTTGCGTAGTGATCTAGATGGCGAAACAAGGAGATGATGCTTCCACACAAAAAGGCAAAAAGTGTCGTGGTGGAAACCATTGGAGACGACTGACAATGAACGAGGTAAAAGATTATCTTGAGGATTTCAATTATCGATCTTTCTCTCTTAAATCCCAAGTAGAGGACTTGTTTGAGAAGGTGAAATCCGTCAAGGGTGGAACCTTGAAAGAAGTTCAAAAACTTCTTAACTCATTTCGTGAGAAGATGAGCGAGAACTTAGAGAAAGTCTCAACAACATTGGGGAAAGGGATCGTCGGACTTGTGGAATCTGTAGAGGCAGCAAAGGAGACCTAAGGTGTTTTTGAGTCCCACCTTGAAAAAGTATAGTCCATGGAGGACAGATTCAAGGACGAGACGTGACGAGTTCTCAACGAGGTGAGGACTGATCGAGGGAGTAATGATTGCGAAGCCGAGGTGAATGCTTTGCAGATCGAGGTGAATGATCTCAAGGAAGAGCTACTCAGTTGCAAGGCTGCAATGAGTGAATGGGGTGTGCTCAAGACTTTCTTAGAGGGACTTAGACCGGGGTCAAAGCTCGCATTGGAGCAAGACACCACCCAGATGCTTTCAGAGGCCCAAGATGTGGCCAAGTTACTAGTTAAGCCTACGAGAGACAAGCCAGCTTGCAAGGAGACGTCCAAGCCCACGACGAGTGACAGTGGGAGTGGTGAGGCTAAGCCCGTGCCAACTAAGAAGGTGAGCAAAAAGCTTAAGTGTTATTTTTGTGACGGTTCTCATGTTATCAGGGACTGTCTCGAGAAGAATCGCCTTGCTGCACTCATCAAGAGAGAAGATGAGCCAGAAGGGGAAGTAGTACGACTTGACGCAATTGCGAGTGTCAATAAGCCAAGGAAGGATCGTGGTGCGACTACATTTGTCAAAGAAACCGAGCTAAGGTCGAGACCCGGTGAGATAGCGAGTGCCAAAGCCATCGAGCCGAGGATAAAGAGGAAGCAACTAGAGTGCTACCATTGCAAGGGGCCTCACAAGTTGCGGAGTTGCCCAGTTCGAGCCAAGGTTTCCGAGCCCGAAGAGAGTGAGGCTACAAAGCTTGGTTCGAAGCAATCTAGTTCTGCCAAGGCCAAGGGAGGCTGAAAGTAGAGAAAGGTGATCATGTTCGAGAAGGCTACGATAGAGCTTGCCGAGGATGTTCGATGAAAGAACATCACCTTTGAGACCAATAGATCTTCGAAGGGGGCCAAGCCGTTGAAAGACATTGGGATCGTGGAGACACCACCCATGGGCAAGGTGGGAGAGTAGCGAAGGACTTTAAGTAAGAATTTCTGACGCAAGAGAAAGCACCAATCTTCAAGGAAGAAGGATCGATGCAAGAAGAGTGCACCAAACATCAAGTCAAAGGGGCAGATGCAACAAGGGGCAACGGGCCTTGTGAAAAAAGGGCTGATGCATAGTGAAGCAATGAACTTCGTGGCAGAAGGGCTAATGCATGCAAAGAACTTCAGTGAGGGAGGTTCGATGCAAAGGGGGCCAGACTTCATGCATACGGATGGGCTGACCCATTTTAGAGTAAATGCAACCAAGAGGCATGTACATCTCAAACACAACTCTTGTGGTTTTTAGTTTGATTTGCCATCGTTGATGAATGTAGGTCAAGTAAGACCTAGCTTTCATTGCGGGGGAGACGAAGCTTGGAGGTGACCTTTCAGAGTTCTAAAGAGCCAAACTGATGGGCTGACGAGTTTGAGAGTTCGTTCAATGTTCAATGTGGTGACACCCAAGACTTTGTCACGGGACCATGAGTGTCCGAGTCAAGGCAACTCAAAGCGGATAGAAGAAAGCTCCTATGATAAATATGTGCCCGGAGGCATGTTAGCACACGACGAGGATAGCACAACCCATGATCGTTTGAGTGTAGCGACGAGGCCGTCGCTAAGTTTGGTGGGGGAGAATGTCACAGCCCAAATTCCTTGGTCTGAGACAGTGGCGCGAGTATCCAACGGAGGGGTTCGAAATGAGCCAACAAGCTTGCCAAGGCAACCAGACTTGGTGCAAGTCGAGACAAGGGCACAAGTATCCGAAGGTGATGTTCTGTGCGGACCACTGGGCTTGCCAAGTTCACAAGACTTGGCCCATTACTTGGAGAATGCTAGGAGGCCCGATCACAGTGGCTTTTCAGAAAAGGCAAGAGGCAACAAGTCAAAGGAAGATTGTGAGGGATCTTGCCATATTGAGCGTGATCAGCTATCCGAGGAAAGAAACCTACCAATTGATGTAATTAGGTAGGGGTTTGATATTGTTTCCTTAGATAGTGTATCTTGTAAAGATAGCAGGCTAATCTCGGCCATCCATGTAATTCGATCCGGGCCATTGATTGAGTGGGAGCTCAACTATAAATATAGAGCCTCCCACCCTCATTTGTATCATCCATCTCATTCTATTCATTCTCTCCATTTGGAGAAGAGTAATAAAGCTCTTGGCATTTACTCTAGATTTCTCTCGTCCCTTTCGATTGTCTTTCGTGCTTAGTTCTCTTTGTGTTCCATTGCCTCTCAAGTGGCTAAGAGTGGCCACCTTAGTGCTTAAAGAACTTCTGCATCCATCGAAGCCTTGAGGGCTTGTCCGAGCCGTTACGAGTAAGAGTACTCGTAAGTAGGGGTGTTCAAATCCGGGTACCCGGGTTTTCGGGTACCCGAGAAACCGGGTACCCGGGTTTTCGGGTACCCGAGAAACCGGGTACCCGGACCTTCGGGTATTAGGTTTGTCGGCCCGTGTCCCGACCCTTAAATACCGGGTACCCGATAATTGGGTACCCGTTAAACTCGGGTACCCGTAAAATCGGGTACCGGGTACCCGGTTTTTATTTTTTTATTTTAAAATTAAAAAAAAAAACCTTAAAAGTTTATAACACTCGATCCAAACAAAAAAATAATAATGATTTGAAGTTTATAACCCGGGTGTTTAGGGCACGGTATTATGTAGAGGAAGAGATGTCGGACAGTGGCTCCACTGGTGGAAGCCGGAAACCGAAGGACGCTAGTGTTGATGTTCGTCCCCTGCCCAGCATTAAAGACAATGTGAAGGACGTGATGTTCTACTGCTGGGTTGGCTGTTTCGTTTTATTTTTGGTTCTACAGGATGGTTGATGGTTAATTTTCAAACCTTTGAAATTACAAACGCTTTTGGGTTGTGAATTTTGAACAATTTGGTTAAAGAAGATGGGTTAGTGTTTGCCATTTTGCTCACCTGTGGGGTGTACAGAGAACAGATTGACTTTTGAATCACATTTCAAATGTTATATTTTTAAGTATCATATAAATCTTGAAAATATATATATATATATATATATATATATATATATATATATATATAGTTCTAAAGTAAAAATATTAAGTAATCTACTAAAATAAAAAATAAAAAAAATAGGAACCGGGTACCCGAAAAAAGCATATTTTTTGACCCGGGCCCGACCCGGGAAATGACGGGCCGGGTACCCGACCCGGGTAAAAAAAAATTTTCGGGTAAATACCCGATTATTTGTGTTCGGGTAGTCGGGTCGGGTAGTTCGGGTCGGGTAATTTTGAACACCCCTACTCGTAAGGCTAGTTGAAGGTTGACTTAGGCGTGGGAATCGACCGATTAACGTCAAGGGCGTCTAAGGCCGCATGTTGGGCTAAGTTCTGTGAGGACAAAACTCTAGCCCCGTGACAAGTGGTATTAAAAAGAGTCGAGGGGGCTTGCGTAGTGATCGAGATGGCGAAACAAAGAGATAATGCTTCCTCACAAGAAGGTAAAGAGTGACGTGGCGGAAACCATTGGAAACGATTAACAATGAACGAGGTAAAATATTATCTTGGGGATTATGAATTATCGATCTCTCTCTCTTAAATCCTAGGTAGAAGACTTGTTTGAGAATGTGAAATTCGTCAAGGGTGGAACCTTGAAAGAAGTTCTAAAACTTCTTGACTCATTTCATGAGATGATGTGCGAGGACTTAGAGAAAGTCTCAAAAACATTGGGGAAAGGGATCGTCAAACTTGTGGAATCCGTAGAGGCAGCGAAGAAGACCCAAGGTGTTTTCGAGTCCCGCCTTGAAAAAGTAGAGTCCATGGAGGACAGATTCAAGGACGAGACGCAACGAGTTCTCAACGAAGTGAGGACTGATCGAGGGAGTAATGCTTGCGAAGCCGAGGTGAAGGATTTGAGAATCGAGGTGAATGAGCTCAAAGAAGAGCTACTCAGTTACAAGGCTGCAATGAGTGAATGGGGTGTGCTCAAGACTTTCTTAGAGGGACTTAGACCGGGGTTAAAGGTCGCATTGGAGCAAGACATTGCCCAGATGCTTTCAGAGGCCCAAGATGTGGCCAAGTTGCTAGTTGAGCCTATGATAGACAAGCCAGCTAGCAAGGAGACGTCCAAGCCCACAATGAGTGATAGTGGGAGTGGTGAGGCTAAGCACGTGCAAACTAAGAAGGTGAGAAAAAAGCTTAAGTGCTATTTTTGTGACGGTTCTCATGTTATCAGGGACTGTCCTGAGAAGAATCGTCTTGTTGCACTCATCAAGAGAGAAGATGAGCCATAAGGGGAAGTAGTACGACTTGGCGCAATTGGGAGTGTCAATAAGCCAAGGAAGGATTGTGGTGCGACTACATCTGTCAAAGTAGTAAAGCCAAGGTCGAGACCCGGTGAGATAGCGAGTGCCAAAGCCTTCGAGTCGAGGGTAAAGAGGAAGCAACTAGAGTACTGTCATTGCAAGGGGCCTCACAAGTTGTGGAGTTGCCCAGTTCGAGCCAAGGTTTTCGAGCCCGAAGAGAGAGAGGCTACAAAGCTTGGTTCAAAACAATCTAGTTCTGTCAAGGCCAAGGGAGACTGAAAGCAGAAAAAAGGTGATCATGTCCGAGAAGGCTACGAGAGAGCTTGTCGAGGATGTTCGGGGAAAGAACATCACTTTTGAGACCAATAGAGCGTCGAAGGGGGCCAAGCCGTTAAAGGACATTGGGACCGTGGAGACACCACCTATGGGCAAGGTGGGAGAGAAGCAAAGGACTTCAAGTAAGAAGCGTTGATGCAAGAGAAAGCACTGATCTTCAAGGAAGAATGATCGATGCAAGAAGAGTGCACCAAATTTCAAGTCAGAGGGGCGGATGCAATAAGAGGCAACGGTCCTTGTGAAAAAGAGGCCGATGCATACTGAAGCAACGAACTTCGTGGCAGAAGGGCCAATGCATACAAAGAACTTCAGTGAGGGAGGTTCGATGCAAATAGGTCAACACTTCGTGGAGACCGAGGGGCTGACCCATTTTAGAGTAAATGCAACCAAGAGGAAGGTACATCTCAAACACAACTCTTGTGGTTTTGATTTTGATTTGCCATCGTTGATTAATGTAGGTCGAGTAAGACCTAGCTTTTATTGCGGGGGAGACGAAGTTTGGAGGGGACCTTTCCGAGTTCTAAAGAGCCAAACTGATGGGCTGACGAGTCTGGGAGTTCGTCCAGTGTTCAATGTGGTGACACCCAAGACTTTGTCGCGGGACCACGAGTGTCTCGAGTCAAGGGAACTCAAAGCGGGTGGGAGAATGCTTCTACGATAGAGATGTGCCTGGAGGCGTGTTAGCAGGCGATAAGGATGGCCCAACCCAGGATCGTTTGAGTGCGGCGACGAGGTCGTCGCTAAGTTTGGTGGAGGAGAATTTCACTGCCCAAATTCCTTGGTCCGAGACAATGGCGTGAGTATCCGACGGAGGGGTTCGAAATTAGGCAACAAGCTTGCCAAGGCAACCAGACTTGTCCCATGTCGAGACAAGGGCACAAGTATCCGAAGGTGACGTTTCGTGCGGACCACCGGGCTTGCCAAGTTCACAAGACTTGGCCCATTACTTGGAGAATGCTAGGAGGCCCGATCCCAGTGGCTTTTCAGAAAAGGCAAGAGGCAACAAGTCAAAGAAAGATTGTGAGGGATCTTGCCTTATTAAGCGTGATCATCTATCCGAGAAAAAAACCTACCAATTGATGTAATTAGGTAGGGATTTGATATTGTTTCCTTAAATAGTGTGTGAAACATATGTTTTAATTTTGATATAACTAAAAACCTAAGGAATAAAATAAAAATGTCAAAACAAATTTTAAAGTCCTTAAAATTTCCTATATATTGATAAGACCTCTTCATAGTTAAAACCAAAGACTTTCAAAATATTTTTTTAAGTATTTCAAAGTCAAAACAGTGGATTTTCAAGCCCTGTTTCGAAACGGCCCTAGGCATTTCGAAACACTTTCAGTTCGATGTGCACCTGTTCCGAAACGCGTATCGGAACGGTTTAAGGCGTTTCGAAACGGTATCACTCGTTTCGAAACTGTTCTTCATCCATATGAACAAGGGCAACGGTTTTAACTGATTTTTGAAGAACAAAACAGGGCGTTCCGAAACGGGCTAAGGCCGTTTCGAAACACCCCTTTGGCAGTGGCAAAATGTTCCGAAACGGGCTAAGGCCGTTTCGAAACACCCCTTTGGCAGTGGCAAAAACGTTCCGAAACAGCCCTAAGGCGTTTCAAAACGTGCTCTCATAAGACGTTCCAACGGCTATATTATTTGAAAAACCGTTCCGAAACAGGTTGACCCGTTCCGAAACGGTAGGCTGCAGACTGCTTTAAAGGAGTGAGAAAAACATCCCCAACGGCTCTATTCTCGAGCCCAACACCCACAACGGTTAGAAATCAACAAGAGGCTATAAAAAGACCCCAAGAAGCTCCAGCAATAAACATTGAACCTCAAGAATTCATCCTATCATCAAATCCAAGCATTTTGTATTAAAATCCCATTTTTGTCTAGAAACCCCAATTGTATTTTTCATTCTTATTTTGTTCAATTGGGTTGAGTGCTTGATATTGGGCTATCATTTGTATTGAGAGATACCTTATTAGCCAACAAACTTCTTTGTTCATTTGTGTGAGGATTGGGTTAATTTTTGGGTAGAAAAATTAACCGAAATTGTAAAGGTTGCCTCCTTGTCCTAAGAAAAAAGGGACGAGCAATTAGTGGAATTGTTGCAAATCCTTGGTGAGGCTAAGGTAGTGGATTAGAGTTCGGTTGGTGAACTTGAACCACTCTAAATCCCGTGTCAATTATTTTTGAGTTGCAATTTCCATTACAACATCGTTAAAATTCCAATTCACCCCCCCCTCTTGGTTATTATCAATCGTGTGATCCACTCAACAATTGGTATCAGAGCTTAACTCTTTGAGGATTAACAACCACAAGAGAAGATCCTTGGAAGAGTGTGATCATCAAAATATCAAGAGATGGCTTCAACTTCCATTCCCGGCATGAACGACTCACAATCCACTACAAAGCCTCCTTTCTTCAATGGTGAGAACTATTCTTTTTGGAAGAATAAAATGTGTCTATTCATCAAGTCAAGTGACTATCTTGTGTGGGATGTCATTGAGGATGGGCCATACATTCCATTGAAGCAAGACGGTGAAGGCAAGATGGTGTTGAAAAAGAAAGTCGAAATGAGTGAAGAAGAGAGGAAAAAGATTCAAGTCAATGATAAAGCTCTTCACATGCTATTTTGTGCTTTCGGTCCGAACATCTACTCAAAGGTCTCATCAATCGAAAGTGCCAAGGAAGTGTGGGACACTCTTGAGACCACTTATGAAGGCACCAATGATGTCAAGGAAACTAAGATTGGAATTCTCAATCTTAGTTATGAAAATTTCAAGATGGAATCCGATGAGACGGTGTCAAAGATGTTTGATCGGTTCTCCACAATTGTATATGGCCTAAAGGGCTATGGAGAGATCATACCGGAAGACAAGCTTGTCCGAAAGCTACTATATTCACTTCCCGAATCTTGGGATGGGAAGAGAACCGCTATCATCGAAGCAAAAAATTTGAAGACGTTGAAGCTTGATGAGCTTGTAGGTTCTCTCCTTACTCATGAAATCATGAAGCAAGGAAGGGAAGATGAGAAAAAGAAAGAAGAGAAAAGAATGGAGAAGCTTGAAGTTGAGAAAAAGAAGAAGATGGGAATAGCTCTCAAGGCTAAAGCTTCACAACATGATGAAAGTTCATCTAGTGATGAGGATGAACTCGAAGAATTGGCTATGATAGCCAAACGATTCTCACGCCTTATGAGGTCCAACCGAGGAAGAAAATTCCAAAGAAAAATGGACTTCAAAAGCAAAAACAAAGAAGAAGAAAAGGACTATGTCATGTGCTTTGAATGCAAACAATACGGTCACATACGTTCGGAGTGCCCTTAACTCAAGAAGAAGGGCTTTGAGAAGAAGAAAAAGCTCAAAGCCAAGATTGCTACTTGGAGTGATGAGGAGTCATCGGAGGATGACGAACAAGAAGTGGCTAACCTTTGTCTCATGGAACTTGAGGAAGATTCCTCTCTGGTAACCTCTAACTCATCTATTTTAGATTTTTCATATGAAGAATTAAATGATGCATATGATGAGTTACAAGAGGTATATGATGAATTAGTTGAAAAATACAAGGAGTCAGTTATTAGGAATAAAAATATTATTCTAGAATTAAAAGAGAAAAATGACTCACTTACTCAAACTAATTCTAAATTTGAGAAAAAGGTATTAGGATTAGAAGATGAACTTAAATTTTTTCAAAAAGAAAATATTGATCTTAATAATCTTTTGTCTCAATGTAATTGTGAACACCAAAAGGTGTTGAGTGAGCTAAATGAGCTCAAAAAGTCTTTAAAAATGTTGGTAGTGTCAAGCATGAAATAGGAGAATCCTCTAGAACACACCAACCTAAGAAAAAGACTAACTACTACAAACAAGGTAGCTATCCTAGACATAATATAGCTAAAAGAATTAGAAGTGTATGGGTTCCTAAGGAACTTGTTAAATCTAATAATATTATTGCTATGTCACCTTGGATTCCTAAGGGAACTAAGGTTTTGGGAGCTAACACACATGGACCCAAAATGATTTGGGTACCAAAAACATAGGTTTAATATCTTTGTTTGTAGGGGGAGCATTGCTACAAGGCCAAAGCACAAAGTCAAAACTCATGGTACCTTGATAGTGGATGCTCGAGGCACATGACCGGAGACAAGAGTCGACTCATGGATCTAAAACCAAAAAGTGGAGGAGTAGTAACATTTGGTGACAACTCCAAAGGCCACATTGAAGGTATTGGCTCCATAGGTAATCACTCTACTACTCTCATTGAAAATGTTTTATATGTCAATGGTCTTAAATACAATTTATTGAGCATAAGTCAACTATGTGATAAAGGATTTAATGTTTTGTTTGATAAAAATGGTTGTAAAATCGTAGACATTAAATCTAATAATATTATGCTCATAGGTCATCGCATAGGGAATATATACATGGTGCATCTAGATGACATTCATACATCTCACGCATGCTTAGTTGCTCAAAATGAAAATGATGCATGGTTGTGGCATAGGAAGCTAGGACATGCTAGCACAAGTGTTTTAGAAAAACTAGTCTCTCTAAACCTAGTTAAAGGTTTACCCAAGATAAAATTTTCTAATGATAAAATTTGTGATGCATGCTCAAAGGGTAAACAACATAGATCTTCTTTTAAATCCATTAATGACATTTCTACTAGTAGATGTTTACAACTAATCCACATGGATTTATTTGGGCCAATTAGGACTATGAGCTTGGGTGGCAATTCATATGCTTTTGTACTAGTTGATGATTTTTCTAGGTTCACTTGGGTTCTCTTTTTAAGTACTAAGGATGAGGCTTTGGAAAAATTCATCACATTTTCAAAATTAATTCAAAATGATCTTGAACTTAAAATTTCACATATTAGAAGTGATCATGGAACCGAATTTCAAAATTTAGGATTTGAAGATTTTTTAAATGAAAATTGTATTAGCCATAATTTTTCAGCTCCTCGAACTCCTCAAGAAAATGGGGTAGTTGAGAGGAAAAATAGAACTTTACAAGAAATGGCTAGAACTATGCTTTGTGAAAATAATTTACCAAAATATTTTTGGGCGGAAGCCACAAACACAACTTGTTATATTATAAATCGAGTAACTATTAGGCCAATTTTAAAGAAAACACCTTATGAGATTTTAAAATCTAAAAAGCCTAATATTAGCTACTTTCACCCTTTTGGGTGCAAATGTTTTGTTTTAAATAATGGAAAAGATAATTTAGGTAAATTTGATGCAAAAAGTGATGAAGCTATTTTTATAGGTTACTCTTTAACCTCTAAAGCCTATCGAGTATTTAACAAAAGAACTTTAGTAGTAGAAGAATCTATTCATGTTGTATTCGATGATAATCACCTTCCTAGGAAGGATTCTTGTGATGATGATGATGTAGGAATCATAAATACCTTTGATGGAGGTCAAACTTCAAAGAAGGATGAGATTCAACCAAAAGAAGAAGACACACAAGATCCACCTCATGAAACCTTGAAGGACATGGCTAATGAGGAAAAGGAAGTTAGCTATCCAAGGGAGTTGAACTATGTCAAAGATGGTGAAATCTTGGGTGATCCATCCAAGGGGGTAACCACTCGTTCTTCTCTTAGATTAATGAATCATGTTGCATTTATCTCATGCATAGAGCCTAAAAACATAAAAGAAGCATTGAAAGATGATGTTTGGATCATGGCTATGCAAGAAGAATTAAATCAATTTGAGAGAAGTAATGTATGGACATTAGTTGATAGGCCTAGTAATCAATCTACAATAGGAACTAAATGGGTCTTTAGGAACAAACTAGATGAGAGTGGTAACATTGTGAGAAATAAAGCTAGACTCGTTGCACAAGGTTACACTCAAGAAGAGGGAATAGATTTTGATGAAACCTATGCACCCGTAGCTAGAATGGAAGCCATTAGGATGTTGCTTGCATATGCATGTTATCATAATTTCAAGCTTTTTCAAATGGATGTTAAAAGCGCATTTTTAAATGGTTTTATAAATGAGGAAGTGTATGTGGAACAACCACCGGGTTTTGAAGACTCAAAATTTCCAAATCATGTTTTCAAACTAACCAAAGCCCTTTATGGTTTAAAACAAGCTCCTAGAGCTTGGTATGAACGTCTTTCAAATTTTTTGATTGAAAAATGTAAGGTGGACACTACACTTTTTATAAAAATGTATAAAAATGACATTTTAGTAGTTCAAATTTATGTTGATGATATTATATTTGGTTCTACTAATGAATGTCATTGTCAAGAATTTGCTAAGTTAATGCAAGGTGAATTTGAGATGAGCATGATGGGGGAACTCTCATTCTTTTTGGGACTCCAAATCAAGCAAAAGAAGGATGGCACCTTCATAAATCAAGCAAAATACATAAAGGATATGCTCAATAAGTTTGTATTGGAGAATACAAAGCCTCAAGCCACTCCTATGAGCTCATCTACAAAGCTTGACAAAGATGAAGGAGGTAAGTGTGTTGACTCTAAGCTTTATCGTTCTATGATTGGGTCTTTGCTTTACCTTACCGCAAGTAGACCGGATATATTGTTTAGTGTTTGCTTGTGTGCTAGGTTTCAAGCTAGTCCTAGAGAGTCTCACCTTATAGCCGTTAAGAGGATCTTTAGGTATCTTAGAGACACTCCTTGTTTAGGTCTTTGGTACCCTAGAATCTCTACCTTTAACCTTCATGCTTATTCGGATGCGAATTATGGGGGTTGCAAAATCGATAGGAAAAGTACTTCGGGAACTTGTCAATTCCTAGGTAGTATGCTCATATCTTGGTTCTCTAAGAAACAAAATAGTGTAGCCTTATCTACCACCGAAGCCGAGTACATATCCTTAGGAAGTTGTTGTGCTCAAGTCCTTTGGATGAAGCAACAACTCTTAGATTATGGTGTAAAAATAGAAACCATACCCCTTAAATGTGATAATACAAGTGCAATATGTTTAACAAAAATCTCATCCAACACTCTAGAACCAAACATATAGAAATAAGGCATCATTTCATTAGAGATCATGTCCTTAAGAAAGATGTGGTTATAGAGTATGTAGACACCTTGAATCAATTAGCGGATATTTTTACAAAACCATTAGATAAAGAGCATTTTTGGTCCCTTAGGAGAGAGTTAGGACTAACTAGCCTATCTTGACCTTTTAGGACCTCTTTTTAAACTTAAATATGCTTGATTTTGTGAAATACCATGTTTATATGTTTAGACTCCCAGTTTCTTTTATGCATATAGTTAGGGGGAGTATGTTTTTGCCTAAATATATTTTGCCTGCTCATTCATAACATTTATGCATATTTGGCCTCTTAAAATTTCATTTTTCTGCACTTTTAGAGCCTCATCTGCACTTCCAGGCCCAGGTGTATCGAAACGGGTCCCCCTGTTTCGATACGGATACCTTAAAATCCGTCCTGAGAGAAGGGCATTTCGAAACGGCCCCAGGCGTTTCGAAACGTTTTTGATTCGATGAATGGGTGTATCGCAACGCGTTCCGATACGGGTCAAACAAGTTTCGAAACGGTCAACCCCGTTTCAAAACGATCTGTCAATGGTTTTAAGAAGGGTCAAAACCCTAGCCGCCCCGTTCCGAAACGGTCTTGACCGTTCCGAAACGGCATCGCGGAATGCTTATTTAGAGCCTTTAATGACTCAAAATTCACTTTTCATTCAAACTCTTAAAACCCTAAAAACCCTAACCGAATCCCTCTCTATAAATACCCTCTCAAACTCTTTGTTTTTCACAAAATTGTGAGGGGTTTTACTCTAAAACTCAAGTCTAAGCAAGCTTCATCAATCTTGTGCAAGGATTTTACTCAAATCATCCAAAATCCCAAACTAAGGTAATTTTTTCTTTTTTTTCTCTTTCAATTTTTGTTTGAATCTTAGGATAGAAAATTTTATTTTTGTATACATTATATGTTTTTAGTTGTGGGTTTTCAATATCTTGTAAAAAAAATTCAAAATCTCAAAATTTTTTATTCGAATATAAAATTTTTTAGTCGTATTTTTTTATTTTAATTTTGTTTTCAAAAACCTAAGTGGGATTTCTTATTGGATTGATTTTAATTATCAATGCATACACTTAATTTTAAAACACTTGCTTAATGTTTTTAGATGGCGGATCAATCTAACAAGAAACGCAAAGCCGTTCAAACCGATGAATCGAGCATTCGTCCGAATATCACTATGCTCTTTAAGAAAACACTCAAAACTCCGCAGCAACATGCTCGCTTCTCTTATGTCAAAGATCTCGCGGTTCGTAAAGAACGAGTCATTGACCTTGAGTTCCTCAATTCCGAGCGATTCCTTTTCCGTTATCTTAAACGTTTGGATGAATGGAATCTTCTCTTTTTCTTGGGCATTGAGGATGTTTGCTACAAAAACATGGTACTCCTTTTCTACTCTAATGCTCGCTTTCTTTACGATGAGACCAAAACCGAAATTGTAGGCATAGAGTCATCCTTATTGGGCCAGAAGTTTGTTGTTAATGTTGCTCTTTTGGAGTCTGCCCTTAAACTTAAGAATGAGGGTCTTGAAGATGAACGCCACTTTGGCACTTTCACCGGGAAAGCTCTTAATTTGGATGTGCACGATCGTGTTCTTCATTTGATAGTTTCTTGGTTTATTCGACCTTCCGGAGGTAAATACTCCCACATCCGTGAAAAAGATCATTTTTGGCTTGAGTGTTTCCGATGAGGTGAGCGCCCTAATGTGCCTAAGATTATTTTTGCCGAGATTGTCAATAATATTAAGCTTATTGACACAAATGAGTTGACGTCGTTCACCTACGGCATAGTCTTAAGTTACCTCTTCAATGATCTTGGTATTGATTGTACCTATGACTCCCCGGAACCTCGCAAGACCAAAATTGGTGAGTCCTCTCTTCGCAAGTCCGGATTCACATATGTGGATGGTTTTTGGGAAAGAGTTGATAGAGAAGTGGTTCCTCCTCCCGTTGCTCCTCCACCGCAAGTCCAAATGGGAAACAATGATGCTCTCACGGCTTTCCTTACCGAACGATTCAATGCCTTGGATTCTCGACTCGATACTATGGACACTCGCATTGCTTCGGGCTTTGAATCTATGGGCAATCGGTTGAAGAACGTTGAGGATCGTCTTCACACTCTTGAGACTTCCAATGCAAACCTTGATCTTTCCTTCTCTAATCTTTATGAGCAATGGACTAAGTTTCACCGTTCTCAAGCCAAGAACGATGATGACGAGGCCTAGGATATTCATATCATTTTATATTATATTATCTATGCATTTAGGATTAAGTTTGCATCTTTATGTTTAATTATGTTTTAGGAACCTATGCTTTTGATCTTTTATTTGGGATTTTATTATGAACTTATTGTTTATGCTTTGAATATTTTGATGATATAAACTATGATTGCTTATTATTGCTTATTGGTACTAATCTTTTTTATGAGCTTTCTTTGTTTCTTTTTGATCTAACAAAAAGGGGGAGAAGAAATTTAAGAGAGTAGCAGCCTTGCCTTTGCCTTGCCACAAAATAAAATTTTTAAGGTTTTGTTAAACTTTACATCTCTGATTTCAAGTCACAAGTTTTAAAACCTCAAAACCTATCTTAAATTAAGGGGGAGTTAGAATATCTTCAAAACTTTCAAAATCCTTAAAAAATTCTAACTTTGGTTTTGTTATATCAAAAAGGGAGAGATTGTGAAACATATGTTTTAATTTTGATATAACTAAAAACCTAAGGACTAAAATAAAAATGTCAAAACAAATTTTAAAGTCCTTAAAATTTCCTATATATTGATAAGACCTCTTCATAGTTAAAACCAAAGACTTTCAAAATATTTTTTTAAGTATTTCAAAGTCAAAACAGTGGATTTTCAAGCCCTATTTCGAAACGGCCCCAGGCGTTTCGAAACACTTTCAGTTCGATGTGCACATGTTCCGAAACGCGTATCGGAACGGTTTAAGGCGTTTCGAAACGGTATCACTCGTTTCGAAACTGTTCTTCATCCATATGAACAAGGGCAACGGTTTTAACTGATTTTTGAAGAACAAAACAGGGCGTTCCGAAACGGGCTAAGGCCGTTTCGAAACACCCCTTTGGCAGTGGCAAAATGTTCCGAAACGGGCTAAGGCCGTTTCGAAACACCCCTTTGGCAGTGGCAAAAACGTTCCGAAACAGCCCTAAGGCGTTTCAAAACGTGCTCTCATAAGACGTTCCAACGGCTATATTATTTGAAAAACCGTTCCGAAACAGGTTGACCCGTTCCGAAACGGTAGGCTGCAGACTGCTTTAAAGGAGTGAGAAAAACATCCCCAACGGCTCTATTCTCGAGCCCAACACCCACAACGGTTAGAAATCAACAAGAGGCTATAAAAAGACCCCAAGAAGCTCCAGCAATAAACATTGAACCTCAAGAATTCATCCTATCATCAAATCCAAGCATTTTGTATTAAAATCCCATTTTTGTCTAGAAACCCCAATTGTATTTTTCATTCTTATTTTGTTCAATTGGGTTGAGTGCTTGATATTGGGCTATCATTTGTATTGAGAGATACCTTATTAGCCAACAAACTTCTTTGTTCATTTGTGTGAGGATTGGGTTAATTTTTGGGTAGAAAAATTAACCGAAATTGTAAAGGTTGCCTCCTTGTCCTAAGAAAAAAGGGACGAGCAATTAGTGGAATTGTTGCAAATCCTTGGTGAGACTAAGGTAGTGGATTAGAGTTCGGTTGGTGAACTTGAACCACTCTAAATCCCGTGTCAATTATTTTTGAGTTGCAATTTCCATTACAACATCGTTAAAATTCCAATTCACCCCCCCTCTTGGTTATTATCAATCGTGTGATCCACTCAACATAGTGTATCTTGTAAAGATAGCAGGCTAATCTTGGCCATCCATGTAATTCGATCCAGACCATTGATTGAGTGGGAGCTCAACTATAAATAGAGAGCCTCCCACCCTTATTTGTATCATCCATGTCATTCCATTCATTCTCTCCATTTGGAGAAGATTATTAAAGATCTTGGCATTTACTCTAGATTTCTCCCATACCTTCGATTGTCTTTCGTGCTTAGTTCTCTTTGTGTTCCATTGCCTCTCGAGTGGCTAAGAGTAGCCACCCTAGTGCTTAAAGCGCTTCCGCATCCATCGAAGTCTTGAAGGCTTGTCCAAGCCGTTCCGAGCAGGAGTACTCGCAAGGCTAGTTGAAGGCTGACTTAGGCGTGGGAATCGACCGATTAGCGTCAAGGGCGTCTAAGGCCGCACGTTGGGCTAGGTTCTGCGAGGACAAAACTCTAGCCCCGTGACAATCTGATTTAACTAGCGGATTACATTAGGTAATTGTATTTTCGTGTTTGGTAAAATTAGTTGATAGTTGTTTGATTATTTGAGCAAGCAAAATGGCATATAAGAACATAATTATATTCAATTCTTATTTGAATAATTTATTAGTTATGAATATTTTGTATCTATTAATATTAATTAGATTATGGAAATTAATTTTTTTAATATCATTACTAAGCATATATGAAGGATATATTTATTAATTTTTTATTTGTGAAATTATCTTTTTAATATAATTTTAATAACTATTAAATTTAGATGTATATATTAATTTCTTATTTATGAATTATATTTTGAATATAATTTTATTAGTTATTAAATTTAGATGTATATATTAATTTTATATTAAATTATTATTTATAAAATTATGTTTTTAATTTTATTAGTTATTCAAACTTTATTAGTTACTCAAATTTATGTTATTTAGAGAAATTTTTTGTAATTATCAATTGTCAAGGACAAAAGAGTTTTTACAATTCTTTTATCCAAATTTCTAACTCAAAAAGCTACTAAAAGGAGTTTTTTCAAATTAAGAGGTTTCACCTCAATCCAATATTACAATCATCTATTTACCCAACATCTAAATTAGCATATTTGACTATTCAAACCTCTAAAAATAGTTCAAACATCTAATTTTGACTCAAAAAGTTGTTTACCAAACATGGTTTATATAACATCATCCAAACACCAGAAAATACAATTCATCATACAAAAATCATTTTCCAAATCTATTTTCAATGAATTAAAGGGACCCTAAATTAGCTAAGATTGAATCTCACTAATTTCATCTAAAACTAATGTGATAAGCATAGCTAAATATAAAAGGAAGGGAAAAGGTGAAGAATATATATTTGTAGAATGAATCTTTCCATACATATATATATACATGTAAGTAAATAGGAATACGGATGGTTTTGCTAAATGAATCACATGGAGAGTTCAACATGGCCATCCATAAAACTGAAAGGGTAAGTGAATTGAGTACATGACCCCTAAAGGCATTAATATAACCATAATCATTTTTCAGCCTCTGCGTTCATATTCTGGTGCCCCTCACTAAAACCCTAGCCTACCCCCTTCCACTTTTTTTAATTATTTTAAGATTTCATTTGTTTACCAATTGTGTTTTTTCAGAAATCGGCATGCTTTTGGCCTAAAGTATAGGGGCAAAAGATATTCACCAAACATGAATCCATGATTGACTGCCATTGAATTTTAAGTTTGGGTGTCATTAATTCAGTGTTTTGGCCGATAAAGTTACAAACTATTTCTCATCTTCTATTAAACTTTATCAACTTGATATTATAGGTTACCTAAAAGGATTTAAAGTAGAAAAAAGGAGCACGTCCACAATTACTCATCTCTTTACCTTTCCATCTTAATGGGGGGAAATACACTAGTAATTTTGAAGTATGATTTGGTGGAATGATATGAAATTCGCATTGAACATAGATTGATTGCATGTTAATATAGGGAAAAAAATCACTTTTTTAACTATCGTTGTCTGGTTTATTGGTCGACTAATTTAAATTAAATTTTGTAAAGATTTAATATGGGGACGACCCTCTCAACTCAGTTTTTCTATCCAGAGTATCAAGATTCAAACTTTTAACCTTACTTAAAAGACCTAATATCTCATTTCGTTAGACCAACCGATTATTTACGACAAATTAACTAAATGGAGAGGTAAATGAAAGATGGGTCCCATGTTAGGGTAAGAATGCTAGGAATTTTAATACTCATAGGGAACACCAAAGGCGATAAAGGCATCAAATTTCTATTCACTAATCATTACTTCTCCCACTAAATCATATAATCAACCCAAAATGAAACAAATCTTAGTATTTCTCTTCTTTATTATTAGTCAAAACGATTGCACGGTCACTTGAGCCTTATGGTGGGCAAGTGGAGGATGGTGTTGGGTGGCGAACCCTCACCAAGCCGACATGTTATCGGTTAGCGGGGGGGATACGCCGGTATTTTGTATGGAATATTATTGACATTTTTTCCGTTTAACATGGACTTTCTTCTGCCCTTATACCTGGTGGCGGCTCCACCATTGCTATCGTCACCTCCTCCACTCATTTTTAAGTCATCTTTTATTAAAAATAATGTTGGTTAAGCTACCTGGTTGGTGTTTCATTTTTAGTATTTTTTTAAATTCTTTTTATAAGCAATTTAGTCGTCATATATTAGATTTCAAAACTAATTAAGTAAAATCATAAATAAGGGTAAAGTTTTTTAAAAAGGTAAAACCGTAAATTCATTACGCATTAATAACGTCGGTCATAATTGTTTTAAAGTGGTGTGAAACGTGTAATCAAACATTTTACTCTTTTTTCGTGCATGAATTTCTTTGGTACTTTAACCAAACATATTTATGCCAAAGCTGTAAAAGGTTTAATTTATTAAAAAATATTTTTTTAATATATTTGTGTGATTACCTGGTAATATATAATTATATTATTTTTTTAATTTTTAATAAGATATTCACAAGTGTTGGAATTCCCGGTTTTTTAGAATAAATATTGCTTTTTTTCTAATGGAATCATTCGTTTGGTTCACTAAAATAGTGTTTAACACTCTAGTATTACTTTAGTAGGCATTCTTAAAATCTATATTCGTACTAATATACTCTTCTAATTGAGTGTTATAAGTTAAAGCATCTTAGTTAAGTTGGTTAAAACATAATTATGAGTATTTAAGACTATTGAATTTTAATAAATAACTGTCAATAAAATAACCATTAATTTAAAAAAAAACTTTACTTTATTTCAAGTTTTTATTTATTTTTCAAGAATATAATTAATTTTAAGAAAAATATTATTTTAAAAAAATATATGTTTTCCTTTCATATAGTCGGTATGATGGATTCTAGTAATAGTTAACGAAGCTTTAATTAACATTAAATCTTAAACTTGATCGTGGATATGAATTCAAGGAGTAATTTTAGTAGTAAAGAGTGACGTATTTTACTCGGGTGATTTAAGACCGAGCAGCTTAGTCTACATGTGTGCGTGAAATTATCTAAATTTTGAAACTGAACACTGATACTATCTTATACTGGAATAGAATTAAAAAAATGATCGTGAATCATTATTTATCATCCTTTATAATAAAAAAGAAAAAATATAGAAAAATAAATGAAAAAGAGAATCCAAGAATTAGAAAGAAAAAGAAAGGAGAGTTGAATTGTAGATAAATGAAGGGGGTGGGCGTCCAAGCATATAACATAATAATGGGCCACAACCAAGCCGTTCGCAAAGTGGGTATTTTGTTTTTATAAGCCTTCATTGTGCGCGTGTTTTCCTTTAAAAGTGTGTCGCATCCTTGTGGGTCTATCTTGGCTCGGCGACTTCAACCATTTCCTCCCTTTAAATAGCTCCCATCCTCTCCGGCCGCGCCGATTCTCAAATAATAAATCATTTAATTAATCAAAAAAAAAATATTAATCACTATTAAAAATGTTAGTATATTTTATCTTTTGAAAAAATACTAAATCTTTGTTTCAAGTTCTGAAAGTGAGTCAAAATCACATCAGATTATATATACCTATAATTAAAAATAAATCCCTTGCAAGGGATTTGCTGAATAGGAGATTGAGTATGACACATGTAATGTCATTATAATTAAGTGAAGGGTAATTACGGTAAATTGAATTATTAAGAAAAAATATTATATTTTTGTTGAATTAATTTATTTGGTAATGAAATAAAAAAAATATATGTATTTTTTTATGTTTTTATATATATTAACAATCTTTTGTGTATATTTTTATGTATGTATTGGTTTACATGATTGTCAAATTAGTTTTTTTTATTTCAAAATGTCACAACAATTTCAATAAAAGTATTTTACCAATAACTACGATTCGACTTGGATAAAGAAATAGTGGATAAAAGCCAAAACTAACTCTCGGTGCAGTTTTGGACATGTACGAAATAAGCGACCGCATAGGTCCCTAAGAAAAGTGGACCCAAATGAGTTGAATTAAAAGTTTATAGGTGAAAATAAAAAAAATATTTTAATAAATTACAAGAAAAAAATGACTTTAAAGAGGGTCCATAATATATTTTTTACTAAGATAAAAATATTTTTTAGAAAAAATTTATATATCTTTGAAATTATAAATTAAAAGACATCGTTTTAATAAACTGCACATAGTCCCATAAAACTTTGAACCGCACTAATAATTCTAAAAGTAATAATTTTTTAAGTTCTTTGGGGATAAAAAATGAGAGTGGATTAATAATAAACTTGGTTTTTTTTAAATAAAAAAACATTATGATACATATTGTTTATTTTGTAATTTGATTTGTATATATCTTTTTAATTGAATTGGGTGATACTAAACTCGATCACTTTTTTGTTATAGGCGAAATAAACAAACACAAAAAAAATTACAAAGAATTAATAGCAAGCAAACTCAATTACTTTAATATATATAGATAAATAGATGTAGATTATTCATATTTTATTATCAATTCTGTAGTGGTTTTAAGGGGGGGGGGGGACATAAATAAAAATGGGCCTCCAATTTCGATGGTTTGTTAGGTTGGGCAGCCCATTGGAGAAAGACCTCTACAAAGGTACCACTCGCCTCTAGCAAGCGTGAAGTACAAGCGCCATTTAAAGTTTAAACTCAGTTGACAAACTGTTTTCCGTGATGCACGCGCGGATCAAAATGAGTGAGAGATGAAAAGGGTTTTTTTTTTTTTGGAAATATGAACAAAAGAATCATCATCATAGAAACAAATAAAAAGGGGATTTTATTGGAAAAAATAAAGGCTTACTGTTTTTTTTTGGGATTAAGTACTTAAATTGTCTTTTGGTTGAATCATTTATTTAAGTTATATTTTTTACACATCAATAGCTTTATTCATAAACAAAAATGAAGTCAGAACATAATTTAGTAAAGGTTTTACAACATCCAAAAAAATAAATCTAAAAAAATATATATAAACATTGTACCAGTCAGATTAGACATTTACTCTTTATATTAAAGAGAATCTCTATGGTCCATTATAAGAGGGTTCTTAAGGAGTTGTCAAAGTATAAACTAGATGAAATCTCTAAAATCGACAACCACCTTTCATCCATATTCCCTAAAACGATGATTCGATGTAGATTACATTGGCAAACAAACTAAAAGGGATCAAACTCTATGTTACCACTGACAAACACAAATCAGAAACAAACATCGAGAGGGGCACCGTACGAACACCCAAAACCTGCAAAAGTAACCATAGTAGCGTGTCATAAGAGAGAAATTTCCTCTCTCTCTTCTTTTGACAAATCTTAATTCTACATAGAGGGGAGGTGAAATAAGGATTTTAGAGAAAGGAAGGGATGCTTCTAGTGGAAAAGAATCAATAACCTAAGAGAATATAAGAAAATAAATATGAGTAGTTTAACCGACCGGTCAAATGTGCTTATTCAGAGATATTATTTTAAAGCTGGATGTTTATACTATAATTTATAATAACTTTGTCTCCCATTATTATCTATGTCGATTAAGGTGATATAAGAGAACAAAATTATATAACATGACAATGGTAGAAATGTGCCAATAGAAAAATAAAAATAAAAAAAATCACATTAAAAATATTTGTTAGGAATTTATTTTTAAAATATTATGAATTATTTACAATTTATACATATATTTCTATTTTGTTAACTTTATACTTCTATTTTTAAAAATTTATATCTTTATTGCAATCATTTAGAAATTTTTGAGAGTTTTTTTTTTGTTATGTGATATTTTTTTTGGAACTATCGCTTGGTATTTTTTTAAAAAAAAATTACGTTATCTTAATGGATGGGATAAGAAGAAAAATAAGGGTTACTAAAATAGAATAAATATTTAATTGGATATAAAAAATAATTGTTTCAAACCGAAGAAAATGTTTAGCTTGAGTCCAAAGATAAATGAATCCCCGGAATTATTGACTGAGATTTGGATCCGAGACTTCAGGCTTCAACTTATGGCGGCAGCAGCACCCCGTCATTTTCTTAAAAAAAAATAAAACAAGTACTGTAAGCAAATATTATTAATTATGTTAGATCAGACCCCTTCAAACTACGTATTAAATTTTTAAACTGTTTAGCTAAATTCTCAAACCACAATGCAATTTCAATCAAGTTTTTTTTTCAGAATCCTAAATACCTATTTAAATTTTCCCTTTTTAAATGACTTTATGCTATGCTTATCAATAAAAATATTAAAAAATATATTTTAAAAATCTTCAGTCAAGTAATTTTTAAATATATATTTTATAAATTTTAATTAATTAAAATATTTTAAAAAATTATAGTCAAATTTACAAAAGTTTTACAAAAAAATGTCATCTTGTGAGTTAATCAAGTAAAATATAATACATATTAAAAAAACAATATTCATTGCTTAACTTTATCAAAATTAAGTCGGACAAAAAATTACACATTGGAATTAACTTATTGCTATCTCATGTACTAAAATATATTGAAACACGAGTAATAAATGTTAAAACTAACAAGTAGACTAAAGTAGAACAATTGTTTAGTTTAAGGATCCAAGTGAAATAATTAAAATTAAAGATAAAGTTAAAGTTTGACCCATAATTTAAGGATGCATGATGCAATTAAGCCATGAGAAATGATTGATTAATTAGAGAGAGGAGATGGTAGCCGTTTGAAGTAGAAGTGTGGCAAAGGGAAGGGGGGGCTATAAAAAACAGAAAAGCAAGATGAGAACAACGTCCAAGTCGCTTAGATCTCTAAATTCCCTCTCGCCCACCAACGAAACACAAGAACCGGAGAGTCGAATCAGAAGTGGAATACGCAGGGAATTTTGACCCTACATTAACATTAACACTCTTGGATTCTCTTCCAGTGTTAAAATAGGAGTGAAAAAAAGGGTCTTTTCTTCAACAACTGTTTACACCATTGAATCGGTGAGGCAGAGGCAGAGCAAATTGTAGCTGTATGTACAAGTATTAAAGTAAGAGCTAAGTTCAGTTTTATGTTGACAAACTACAAAGCCTCTTTCCTTGGCTTGATCAACTCCAGAAAAGGACAGTCTTTAAAAATCCCACTCATTTTTGAAGATCTCTGCTTGATTGATCTACTCCAAATCTTTTACACGAACCAGAGATCTCACAACTCAACTACTTCTTTCTTTGTTTCTTTGTGTTTGGGTTTTGATTAAGTGTGGTCCAGATCTAGCAGGATTTAGACGTCAATGTTGGGTGAGAAGCAAGCAGAGGAAGCAATAGTCTCGAACATGAGCGAGACCCAGCAGCATGTGGAAACCAGAGATGAAGAGGAACAATCATTGTTTAACGTTAAGAACTTCTTCTGGCATGGTGGCTCTGCTTGGGATGCCTGGTTCAGCTGCGCCTCCAATCAAGTAATCTATCAACTTTAGCTTAATAAACTCACAAGTTTTGACTTTTGATCATCCAATTCACCTTACAGGTGGCACAAGTGTTGTTGACACTGCCGTATTCATTCTCTCAACTGGGGATGCTCTCAGGGATTCTGCTCCAAGTTTTCTATGGGCTGCTGGGGAGTTGGACCGCATATCTCATCAGTGTGCTCTATGTAGAGTATAGAAGCAGGAAGGAGAAAGAGAACGTCAGCTTCAAGAACCATGTCATTCAGGTTTCAATCACTATTCACTCATCACCATGCACACCAATTCCCATTTTAATTTTTACACATCTAAACTACCCTTTTCTGGGATTGCAGTGGTTTGAAGTGCTAGATGGGCTATTGGGTCCATACTGGAAGGCAATAGGACTTGCTTTCAACTGCACTTTCCTCTTGTTCGGATCTGTCATCCAACTTATAGCTTGTGCAAGGTTACCACCTATGATCCTATCTCAAACATGGGTTTTTGAAATCAACAATGGAACTAACCTTTGCTTGGAAACAGTAATATCTACTACATCAATGACAATTTGGACAAGAGGACATGGACCTACATATTTGGAGCATGCTGCGCAACTACGGTTTTCATACCCTCCTTTCATAACTACCGTATTTGGTCTTTTCTAGGCCTTGGGATGACCACCTATACGGCTTGGTACTTGGCTATTGCTGCTCTTATTCACGGCCAGGTACAAACTTCAAACTTCAAACCCAAGCCATCATGCTTTGTCTTTACAAATTACATGTGGTTTGTTTCTGTTGCTCTGATCAGGCAGAGGGGGTGACTCACAGTGGTCCAACAAAGCTGGTGCTTTACTTCACCGGAGCCACCAACATTCTCTACACCTTTGGCGGACATGCTGTCACTGTGTAAGCCCCTTTGATTCATTTCACTCTTTTGCCTCTCTTTCTTTCCTATTTCTGTTTGCAGCTTTTTCCGCTCAATTTCATCCAAATAAACGTTGCAATCCCCCCTTTCCTCCTTTCTCCATTTCTCTAACACCAACCTAGAATTTTATGTTAGGAGGGTACTATATTTAATTCCTAAGTTTAAGTTTTTCTACTTTTCTTTTTTTAATCATTGATATTGTTAAAAATTTTGGATGTAGATTTAAAAAAATTCCTGATAACCGGATATTATTTTGTTTTATTTAGAAAGTAAAGATATGGGTTTTTGAAATAATTTTTTATTTTAACAATTTCTATTTAGGGGAGAGGAATGAGAACTCATGACTTAGGGGAAAGGATGGGATGTCAATAGTTGAATAATAATAAAATTTTAATTGTTTTAATGATTTGGTAAGAATAAAATATTCAATTGTATAAAAATTAACATATAGCACAAATCATAATTTGAACAACAATTTATGTTTTAGTTTATCATAATTTCGCTATCATAGGCTCAATCGTGCGTAGTTGATTCACCTCCAAAAGGAAAATTAGTGAAGAAATAAAAGGAACATGTTGCGATTTGCCTAACTGCTCGTTGAGGACATTTAATCATGCTTCATAGTTCGCAGTTAAATTATTATAAACTAACAATAGTTACCTTTATATTGTTATGAATTTGTTGGTGAAAACAAAATGGTTGAATTTTTTCAGGGAAATCATGCATGCGATGTGGAAGCCTCAAAAGTTCAAGTACATCTACTTGTTGGCGACGCTGTACGTATTTACCCTCACCCTTCCCTCAGCTGCAGCCGTTTACTGGGCATTCGGGGACGAGCTTCTCAACCATTCCAATGCCTTCTCTCTCCTCCCAAAGACCGGCTTCCGTGACGCTGCCGTCATCTTAATGCTTATTCACCAGGTCCATTTCCCTTTCTAAGTCAAGGACTACGTCCTCCACCCTTAATCCTGGTTCCGTCCCTATCAAGTCCATTTGATTTGTTACTAGTCATGTTTTGGTCCTTAGTTAAACATTTGATGAAATTACAGTTCATAACGTTTGGATTCGCTTGCACGCCGTTGTACTTCGTGTGGGAGAAGGTGATAGGGATGCACGACACGAAAAGCATTTGCTTGAGGGCGTTGGCGAGGCTGCCGGTGGTGATTCCGATATGGTTCCTAGCCATCATCTTCCCATTCTTTGGTCCCATCAACTCTGCGGTTGGTGCTCTTTTGGTTAGCTTCACTGTCTACGTCATCCCTGCTTTAGCCCATATGCTCACCTATAGAAAGGCTTCTGCTCGACAGGTAAATGTCACATTCTGAATCACATAGATAAGCTTCAACATTGAATTAATCAATTATCTACATATTGTGTGGTGAAACAGAATGCAGCAGAAAAGCCTCCATTCTTCATGCCGAGTTGGACTGCAATGTATGCACTCAACGCCTTCGTGGTGGTGTGGGTTCTAGTGGTTGGGTTCGGGTTCGGGGGGTGGGCCAGCATGACTAACTTCATCAGGCAAATCGACACTTTCGGCTTGTTCGCCAAGTGCTATCAATGCAAGCCCCCAACACCACCACCGGCCACACACCATTAACCTAAATTCAACTCCATATGTAATGTTGTATCATATATTGGGGAGATAGTAATATCCCCCTACATGTTTAGTGTGCTGATTTCCCCCTTTTCCTTACCATCTTAAATTACTTTATAATTTAAGAAGAAGAAAAACAGTGTGTTGAATTTGTGATATTCGTTTCTTTGCTATCAATTAAATCATACTAAATTTCAGCTTTCTTCCTCCTTAAAACTTTTAATATTATTTTTTTTATATACAGCCAACTATCATGCTTCCGAATGACAACTCAATAAAGTATTTAAAAGAATATTTGGGTGTGTGCTTTTTCAAACTTAGGTTTAATTTTAGATCCTTTAACTGATCGAGTGAACAACAGTGTTTATTTTTTTTATTTTATATGTGTTTAAATTTTAACATTTACATTAAAAAATTTAAATATCGTTATACTGTAATAAGAAAAACGTAGGTTTGAATTATCATAGATTGCATGTGGACATCTTTAAATGTCCGTAGAGGATATGAGATTCTATGAGTATGGGAAGGGGAGAGTGGGCCAAGGATCCGCCCTGCTTTCACATGGGTTGCACGTTGCGTCATTTGCTTGTCACGTGCCACTCTTTACTCTTAAATATTCCCCCTCCATTCAATTTCACATGCAACCCCTAATTATCAACGTTGCTGTCCTTTTAACCAATCATTCCAATATATCAACTTTGCTACCAATTTAATTATGGGTAAACTTTGGGACGGAAGTAGAAATTTATAAAGAGGAGATTATAATGAGATTAAAAATTTTGAGAGGGTTAAAATAAATTTTTAAAAAATTGAAGGAATTATATAACTAATTTTATCTTTTTTTTTCTAAAAAATTATTCTATTATTATTAGGAAAAAAAAAGTTGGCAGGGACTCACGCCCCAAAACTCCTGTAACTTTCTGTTCAAAAAAATATCAACTTTGTCATTAAATTTGTAAATTTTGATCATTCATCATTTAACTGTAAATGTAATTATAATGTGACAATTATTGAATTGGTACAATAACACATTCATTTCTTAACACTTATACAATCTATTAATTTGATCATAATTCAATAAATGTATTCATTTAAATTTACAAAATTTATCGCTTGGATCTCAACTAACTCAAAAAATCATTTGACATCGATACCATCGCCCGCCAACTTAAAAAATTGTTAGGTTTAAATAAATTACACTTTTGATGTAAAATTTGTCAGGAAAACATAGAATTTTTTTAAATTTTATCCAAAATTTTAAGTTTCTAAACTTTACCTTTCGGTTACAAAGTTTCTAAACTATTTTTTTTTTCAATTTCTAAGGAAAACAAAGATAAATTCAAATAAAAAAGACTTAAGGGATAATTTTATCTTTGTAATAATCCTAAGTGAACAATGGTGTTTATTCTTTTATTATTATATCTTTTAATTATATAAATTAAATCTCAAATTTAATCAAAGTAGAGAGACTAAATGTATATTTAAACTTTTATTTTTATAAAAAGAATCAAGTGTTTAATTAATTAATTTGGTCTTGCACATGCAAGCCATGTACAGGTTGTTTGCCTTTTCATTTTATTTTATGAAGGGAAAGTGTGTGAATGTCCCCATTTGACAGTGCTGAATCTGATGGACTAATCAAAGTTTGATTACTGTGATTAATCAAAAAGAAGAAGCATGATTAGTCTTAATTTTGAGATATTTTAGCAGATTTCATGAAACGAAGTCAAAATTCAGTTTCGTTTTGTTGGCTTTTTCCTCTTTTTATTCATGATTAGGTAAAAGAAAGAATGACACAGTTTTGTGACTCACGAGGGAGAGTTGGTTCCAACAAGATAATGTTGGGATTGACCCAATCTTCCACTTCATTACTCCATTAACTGCGTATTTAACTTTTTTATGTTATTGAATTTAACCAACAGTTTTAGTGAAAAAGTAGATGATATTTATTTTAAGAGACTTAAGTTCGAACAATTTTATCAGCAATGTATGTGTCGTATTAAAAGGTTAAAAAAAGTGTGAAGAGATATTATCTTGTAATCACTAATCACCTTGAAACTATTAATTTTTTTATGTGATTAAATCAATGGATAGTTTCAATGGAAAAAAATATATTATTTTTAAGAGATATAAATTCGAGCAATTTTACTTGTAATGTGTTAATATAATTTTATTAAAAAGTTAAAAATTAAACAGAAGTTATCATAAGACTACGTTAAAAATTCATTGAAACACTTTTTTATGTTATAATTACAATGTCATATTGTTTATAAACACTTGGTAATTCTAAATTGATAATACCATTGGTGTCAGCGCTAACGTCAATGTGATTTTTTTAAAAAATGTTAAACAATCGATCGACTTATAAATTTATTGTTGACTAAATATTATTGAATGGATTTTACATAATCCTCTGCAAATAAAAAAGAAGCATATTCACGTCGTAAGTTTTAGCAATAGTAATTAGTGGTATTATCAATTTGGACGCCAAATTTAAGAAGGAATAGATCTCAAATTTTAACCATAATTAGCAGAGTAAATGAATATGACACCAAAGAAGTACAATTAGTACCAACAGGGTTGGTCTAAGTGGTAAGCTATTTGATATCACTTAAGCAATTTTCGAGTTCGAGACTTTGTATATGTAAAAAAATTTTATTGGGAGACCCTCCTACCAAAATCAGATATGCGACACGATTGGTCCGAATTAGTCAGGAAAATAACTGAAGTAAATAAAGAAACCCCCAGTGTTTGGTGAAGTATAATTTGTTGAAAGTTTAGTTAATGAGGAAAAGTGAAAAGCAGGTAGAAATCTAACTTGTAAGATTCAGAGATTGTTGAAGTTTGGTTATGAATGAGTTAAAATAAAGCTGGCAGTCTTAAGTTGTAAGCAGATATTGGCATTTAGATTGAGTTCACATCTTTTCTTTTCTCCTTTGACCATATCTCAATACAAATTCAGGGCTAATGGGAAATATAATAATAAGCTAATTTGTTTCCCTAATCCCAGCTTTAGACTTTTCAAACCAATTCTTCCCTTTCTTTGGTTATGTTATCGATTAAAGTCTCATGATTCATACGGTTACCCTCAAAGGAAGTTACATGTTGGCAGGATGGACTCACGAGCTCGTCCTCTTGAAATGTGAAATTCGTATATGATTTTAAAAATATATATTTTTTTTATTAAAAATTTATTTTCGCGTCCTAAAATTTTATAAGTTCGTTTCCTAACATAAAGTTTTATGTCCGTCTTTTGTTGGAATTCATAGCCCATCTGCACAAAATCCGTAAATAATATATACAAAGAAAACTAAAATGCTTCTGATATAAGCATTTTTAACAAGGATTAGATAAGAATACTTTAAAAACTAAGGGAAGATTACCACAATAAGCAAGCTCTTTTCTCACTGAAAGCTGCACCTTCAGAAGTTTAACTAGATCCAAATCTTGTCTTCAGTTTTCATAAAAAGAAATAAAGGTTTAATGCACCGTTAGACCCTAAAGTATGTACTTTTTATCACTTTGGTACCTAAATTATTTTTATCCCATTTGGGTGCTTAAAAATGTATAATTGGTATAGTTTTTAGTCCAAAAGTTAATAAAACTCAAAAAATTTCAACCAATCAAAAAATGACATAAAATTATTTAGTTGACGTGATATTTTTCATTTAAATTAAAAATTTAAATTCAATTTAATCTATAATCATATCTCTCTTCCCCCTTCCCCCTCTTGTCTTTTTCTTCTAACATAATGTGTAAATAATTTAGCTACATATTAGTTAAGTTAGTCATAGTTAGTTAATTAGTTAGTTGTAGTTTAGTCAAATTTACATCGGTCATTTTATTATATTCCTCCTCTTTTTTATTAAAAGATTTAAATTAAAACAATTTTTAAATTAAGTAAAAATACAGCATTAGCTAAATAAATAAAAAAACATATGATATTGGTTAAGTAAAAATACAGCATTAGCTAAATAAAAAAAAACATATGATATTGGTTGAGGTTTTTTAACATACGTTGACTTTTGGACTAAAAGTTGTAACAATTGTATATTTTAGGTATTGAAATGAGACAAAGAAAAACAAATCTTGTATTCATGAGTTGTTAGGAAGTTAATTTTTTTTTCAGGTTGATCAAACCAAAATAAATACTTTATTTATATTATATCATGTTACATCGTAAAAATATTTTATTATACTAATTTATATCCTGATGTGGTATAACCGTGAGGTAACGCAAGACCTAAAAGATCAAATAAAAGGGTATACAGACAAGTAAATCCCTTATGACACTCCTTTAATTGAAGAGAATTTATGATTCGAGGGGTAGTAGACTACTCAAGAATTTCACATTTCATTTATATTTTAATTTTTAATTGAATAAAGAATTAAAAAAATCGAAATCAATAAAAAAAAAAAAAAAGAATGAATCAATGAAATGTTTCCTGGGAACTTGCGTAAAGAGTAGACTTTTTCTGGGAGGAGGGATTCTATAATTTGAAAGGGAGTGGGTGAAAGAAAATATTTTATATAATTATTTTAAGTTTTAATGAGTGATCATAAAATGATAAAAACAAAAGATGTATATATAAATCTTTATAAAATATGTATTCAATAATTGACGCATGTTTTTTTAATTATTTTGTTTAAAGATTATATGAAAAATATAAAATATCATTTATACTAACGTTTATTGTCATTCAAAAAATAATCTTTCAATCTTTTTCAACTAATTTAGTGTCCAATTGACCAATGACATACGTTGTCATTGAAAAACATAAATCTATAAACAGTGTTGAAATGTTGTCGTGTAGTCCATTCTTTGTTTTTAGATTTATTGAACACTATATTTTTAGATTTTTAAATATATTTCAAATGACACATTACATCAACTAACAAGAGTTGAATGCAATAACAAGACACATAATTTTTTTAAAGAATGAACTCAAATTCGAATATCAGAGATAATATTATTAAAAGAAAAAACCACAAATCATGAACATAAACCATAAAATAAACATGTTATAAAAAAACACATTACATCATCTAAACACATGCCATCATTTGAATTTAACATTTAAGCCTAGAAAATTCATGTTATTTGTTTATATCATTTGGGTTTCAATTCATGAGGGTCCAATCAAAATTGACAAGATCTACTTGTACTTGATGGGCTCAACTGCACTGGGCCTAGAATATATGCTAGGACTGGGCTAAAACCTTGAAGCATTTTAAAAACCAGAGGGATGAAATATTTGTGATAAGTGATAACCTTATCATCAAAATTCAAAGAAACTCTGAGAAACAACAATGGCGTCACTGCTACTTGGAGCAATTGCAATCTCTCCTCCATCTCTCAACCTTTCTCGTATTTCCTCTTCTCACTCCCAAACCCTTGGGACTTCCTTATCACTTTCAACTTCATCTCTTTCACTCTCTGCACCTTCAATCCCCTACGGTAACCTAAAACAACATCAACCTCTTTTTTACTTTTATTTTCAACATTATAAACTTTGGGATTTATTTGCTTTTCAGTTTACTGCGGCAGAGGGGATAAGAAAACTGCGAGAGGGAAGCGCTTTAATCACTCCTTTGGCAATGTAAGTGCTTTTATTCCCATTTCCTGTTGAAAATTTAAAAAGGCTTGGTTGTGGAAATCTTATCTTTATCTTCTTCTTCTTTTTTTGTCAAATTAAGGTATTGGTTCTTCCACTATACTCAAATTTCAGTTTTATTTGGTTAAATCTGTTTGACATTTGTTTTTTTTTTTTTATGTAATAAAATTGAATAGGCAAGGCCTAGGAACAAGAAGAAGGGGAGAGGACCACCAAGGGTGGCGGTTCCACCATCACCACCGAGAAAAGATAAGTTTGATGATGGTGAGAAGATCAAGATTGAAATTGATGAGTCCCTTTTTTCTGGCTAATTAACTAGCCCACCACTATGCTTATTTTGCGTTATTTCTCTTGACTTGGTTACGTTGTTAACACACTCTTTTGTTTCATCTATTCTCTGCTATTGAATTCTCGGGGTTTCTTTTTGTGGTCTCAAATTGGGCAACTTGTGAAAATGAAACATGACAACAATGGCACCTAAATTAGTAAATTACTGTAGCTAACTAGCTATTGATAATTGAGATTAGGGATGGACCGGGGAGGCCGGACCATGATTTTAGTTTTTTTAAATATATATATATATATATATATATTTATATATTTTTTATTAAACAAAAATCTAATTTTACCTCCTTACAGTTCATCCCTAACATAAAAAATTCTGCATTCGTCCAAGGTTGAGATACAGAATTGTAGCAATAACAGCCCAGTTTGGGTTGATTGTTTCACTTGGTGGGAAATGACAGAAATCTGAAATTCATTTTGTGTTGTGTACCAAATTGCATCCTGCCAGAAAGATTATCCATTAATCAGTTGTTTTTAGAATTTAGAGTGGTGATGTAAAAGGACCAGCTTAGAGTCCAAAGGACATTTGCAGATTTAAAAAAATTATGAATTTAGATGTTAAAATTAGTGTCTGCTGTAGATATGGATAGACACAGTGATTAAAATATGATCATATCAACTATGGTAGAATATTTATTTGACGGTGAATAGTAAACAAATCAAAGAACAGAGGAGCATCCAAGCTTCACGTAAATCTACAAGGCAGTGAGAGAGGGAAAATTATCAGACGATGTTATGTTTAACTTGCAAATAGACGTACCAAGTTTTGATAACATGGAATCAAGTTTAAGCTGCTGGTTTTGGTGGGGATGAGAAGAAATCGCATCTCTCCTTCGTTAAGAATGAACGTATTTTATTACTCCAGTGCCAGCGACTATTTTAAAATTTAATATCTTTACCACTCACGGACAGGTCGAAAAAATTTCATCTTTTACACCCTCTTACAAAATAATTAATGTACATCTTTTTAACTCGGCACAAGTGACTACCATGATAGATTTGAAATTTCTTCTATAAAAGAAAAAACACGAATATTACATCTGCGACTGCGATTGCCAAAAATATATTTGTAGGTGCATTGCAAGCAAGAGAAGATATTGGGATGACAGATAATATTTGTTGCAGAGAAAAATCGAACTCGTGTTGATCATTGATACACGACACAATGCAGGAAATGGCGGGGCAATAAAAAACAAGATCAAACATCGCCTCCATATTTCCTGATGAGAGAGATCTGTTTACCTCAGAAGATATCAAAAAATTAGAGGTTGGATGGAATCTCTGCACATTGTCATCTGTTATGCTAAAATTCATGTCCATCTCAAAACCTCATGGCTTGTCATGGAACAGGATGTTGCCGTGAGGATGATATACTTCCTAGTCGACGCAGGACTCCTTCCTTTGATCGTTTGCTTGGCATAGAATCAGACAATCTGCAAAGTTGGGGGGGATTAAAATCATCATTCCTTTAGGAATCAAAGCTCAAACACAATTTTCCATCCTTCAATGTTACGAAAAGACAGCACTTTTGAATTTCAAAACTGAGTCCATGTTTACAAGGAGATTTCCACAATAATACCAAGTGGACTCTTCACTTTGTTTGAAGTATCTGTCCCGCATATGCATATGGGGATCCTCCTCCAAATACACGGAAAAACTTAGAAAAATCTAATAATGCCCACATCGGATATATTCCCCTATCCGACACTCATACCCGAGTCTAAGTAACATAAGTCTTAGGCAATAGTAGTCCTAACTCAACTGTACATAAAATTCATGCAAACCATGCGATACAGATCAAGATCACCAAAAAGAAGAGGTTCTATGAGTGAGCATGGCATAGGGGAAGTACATGCCTCTTGAATGTACTCAAATATGGCACTCACAAAGATTGAACTCGGTCACTGAATCCTACTTTCCATAAATTTTAAGGGTAAGGGCCTAAAATACATCCTCTAAAAGCAAACAAAGGAAAACATATACCTTGGTGAATTGGCACGCTTTTCAACTGGTTGATTTCCTATACTGGACGAATTACTCCCAGGTTCCACATCAACAGCCTGAAATTTAGTCATAAAAGAAAACATGCAGGTTAATCCATGCCGGTTTCAATTACTAATTTCAATGGTTCCAGATCTTTCAGGAAAACAATAATAAATTATTAAGATTCCAGTCTAACACCTGATTTCAAGTCTCCAAGTAATGAACTAACTCATTAATAAGATTACTCATAACAATTCATCATCAAGTAACAAGCAAGCAAAACCAGACATGAAACATTCACCAAGTACCATAAATCAACTCATCATGCTTTGACAAACTCAATACTAATAGGTTACCAACTGAGGATTCATGTTCAGAAAAATTAAGTCCAGGATATCCACTTTTACAAGAGGGAATAAGAAGCTGAAAGAATTGTATTGGGAGTCCTCGGATAACAGGAAGAAGCAAAAAACTGACACAGACGCCTTACCTCTTAAGAGGATAGCCAGTTAAGGCAGGCACTAGAAGACATAAAGCCAGCCCACTCTACTTTCAGAGTTTCAGCTCTTACATCTTGGTGCAATCCAAAGAAGAGTGGTTTCTCTCCAGATAACCACTACCTCATGTCTGGAAACTTTTTGCCCAGATACCCTTTATCCAAAGGGTCACTTGTTTTTTTAAAACAAAAGAATCAAAATCAAGTAATGAAATAATCATCAGGAATGCCCACCTCAGAAGTATTATCTTTAGGTAACCCATCTTCTCTTATTGCTTCATTTGATGCAGGATTCATGTCCCATAGAAATCCATTTTCAGTTCCAAGAGAAAGATTATTGAAATCTCTATCCACAGCTCCCGAACGAGGTGCTATATATGCTACGTATTTTTCTGAGATACCATGTATAAAAGAAGTCAGTTCTTCCAGCACTTTTTCTCAATGCCATAGTTGATAAAAACACAAACAACTAAAGAAGACAATATTTATAATTCAAAGATGCACCCCATTATACGAATATCATATTGTTTAGCAAAGTATGATGTATGAATACATGTATATCCCTAGCCCTAGAAGGCTCGAAAAAAAAAGAACTAAAAAATTTAAACTCCTGCCATTGCAACTAAAGAGAATTCAAATATAATGGAGATATGAATCATGATACCTTTGGAAGAGTTACTAAATTATACCCCCATGACCGACTATATTGCCAATTATTCATGTCTGAACCAATCGTATTAAAACCAAGGTGCAGTTGAAACAAACAAAATGATTCCTATAAATAACAAGTACAGCAAGAAAAATAACAAATAATAAACTCACCTGCTAAACTATGCAGAGCAAGCTCAGCAGCTTGCTGCTGAGCGTCCCTCCTTGTCTTGCCCATCCCAACAGCAATCTTCTCACCAGTGAATAAAACCTAAATAAAACAAGCCAGAAAAAATGAGCTGCTTTCTGAAAAGTCACAACCAAGGTGAAAACAGCAGTCAGAAAGGGAAAGGAGATGAGGGAACAGAGAGCATTAGTGAAGCTGGGGTTTCAAGGAAAAATACATGTCAACACCACAAAACAAAGCATTTTCAAAATATTACAAGACACAAACACGGTTGAAAACTCAGATCAATCAATCCATAATAAAATTGTTTATTAGCATGGAAATATAGCTTTCACTGACCTCAACAGAAAATTGCAAATCCTTACTGGTGCTTACCACAGACCTGAACTCAACCTGTGGAGTACAAAATTGGAAAACAATAAATTGATTAAGCAAGGCAACCGAGCTTAAATATAAATAAGCATTCACCTGAGGGAAGAGCTGGTCTCCCTTCTATTATTTTTTTGTCCATTACTTTATAATACACTTGCGAGCACCATTCAAATGTTCAGGAGCCTTCTCTATATATTATGACAGTGATACTTATGAATACTAATTAAGGTTAATTGCATAGCAAGGTAGAAAAATAATGGACGGGATCCTAATCCTGAAGGTAACAGTACCTTTAAACCACATCTTCGTCCAATTTCTTGTAAAACACCTATTGATAAATGGGAGGGTAAAAGATTCATTTTTCCTTCAGGTTGCAATTCTCTATTAGAAGGAACGTGATTCTGAGTTCCACCTGCCTCTGCAAGAGAATTCAAACGATCATTTACTGAAGTTAGAATCCAGTCCTCTAAAACAGTCTTTACACCAAATAATAATGCATGTGCATTAGAAACCTTGGAACCATGTTCTCCCACAATATCCAAATTAATGTAATGATCTTGACAAGGCCAATTCAACTCTTTCATTCTATGTTAAACTCTTCTACGGCATCTGCCCTTCCTAGACAGCTCTTTCTTTATTTCTTTTTTCATTCAAATGTCTATTTATCAAGTACACTTTAACGAGCAAATATACCTTCAATATTTATCAAGTACAGATTAGCAAGACTACAAAGTCTGCTTTAAACAGCATATCAGTATCATGCAACAACTTACTGACACAAAAGATGAGTAATAGCTTCACAAACCTAATACATGAGCCGTAGGCAGAACATTCTGTTTTGGTGTATCAAGTCCGGTACGTGCCTGAAGTATACAAGATAAAATTTAGGATGCACACAGATTATACGATATAAGTCTGAAGGTTTTTTAATCAAACCTCTTCAACCTTCACTTGGGATGCATGTGACGGTAAACCAGTAGAGGCGGAACCTGGTGCAGTATGAGAAAACGGATTCTGATAAGCTCGCAATTTATCAGATTTCATTGCATCAGATTCTTGTGCAGTGCCTGATGGTTGACCATTTAGATGCGCTTCATTGACGTCTTCTTCCACCAACCAACCTCCCTGGGGGACAACTGATGATGATGTTTGTACTGGATACTTCGGTAGGAGTGGAGGTTGGAATGAGCTCTGATTCCTCAAATCTAAATTCTGTCTTGTGCCAAGGGTTCTTCTCTTCATGTCATAATCACTATCACTACTGTTGTTATCTCTTCTTACAGAAGCTCCAACTGACATAGGATTTGAAAGCAGACCAGGAGCTCCAAGTAAACTAGGTTCTAAGGTGCAGAAAAAAAAGCAAAAAAAATAAGCTCATGCACACTCAATCCGGTAAATCATGCATTCAAAATAAATAACATTAATAGGAAACCCTACTCTGAGAAGGCAATGGTGCTATTGAAGATGCAGGACCAACAACATCTGTAACAGGTGGCTGAGAGGTTTCCAACCTCAACTCGGGGTTATTTGTAACTGGCCGAGTGGAAGAGTCCAAAACATGTTTCTCCTCCTGAATAAACTATATACATTATAGTTATGAAAATTAAGGGGGGCATATTTCAAAATAATAAAAACCCAAATTAGTAACCCACGTCACTAGAAACAACTGAAAAGTATGAATATATCCAAAAGAAAGAAAGCTGTGACATTAACATCGTCAAGTGTATAGTTTATTACTTGTTTTTAGAGCATGTGTGCAATAAAAAGTTTCATCCCAGAACCATGACCATTGGAAAATTTATATTCATTAACTATGTAACTAATCAAGACTTACTGATTGGTTCATTCTCCGCTCAACTTCAGCTCCATTCATTCCTTCACAGATAGGAGCACCATTGTTCCCGTTTGGGGCAAAACTAGCTTCCTGCAAATTAGTGATGAGTAAATGCCTCAACTATAATTGGAAATTCAAAGTTCCACTCAATTAATTACCATATATTATCAATTTATGTACCTCTGACATCAAATAGCTGCTCACGTCAGGGGCAAGAGGCAGATTTACCACCTCATCTTCATAAAAAACTTCAGATAATTTCCGTAATACATTCTCATCAAACTCTCTGGATAAAAAGTAACATCAGAAATGAGAAGAGAAAACACAAGACGGTTACAATGATGAATACCCATCTACCGCACAAAATTAATGGCTTACTTGAAAAATAAACCCCTTGCATTGCATGCAACATTTCTTGCCACACAGAGGACTGGAACTGCATTTGCTGTCTAATAAAGAGGGAGAAGATTTGCCAAAAATATCAGAAAAAGGAAACCATATCTCAAATTCTAATTAAGTTCGATTGTAAACAAGCGCAGTATGTACCTCTGCCTGAGGAGCATAATACGGAGCAAATGGGGGAACTACATGAACTCGAGGTTGATCCTTATCCTCCCAGACCTTTGAACGATCATCAATTACCATTGCCATCTGTGGATGGCACTTTCCATCTCGGAACACATTTAGCAAAGATTTCCTAGAACCTGTAAAAATCATTTAAAAGCCAAAAGGGCATTACAAAGTTGCTAAGTAGTTGCCAAGGTGGGAGTACCGGGAAGAAAGGGAGGCAGCCTAGTATTAAATCTACATTGATTGAAGCATCAGTTTTCAAGTATGCTAATAGAAAATATGGATCAGCAACTTTGATTCCAAAAAATAACAGAATTACTTTCTTAGGCATCATCGTTTAAATGATAGCAGATCAAGAAGCCTCCGGTAAAAAAAAGATATGTAAAATTGTTATATAGACTTGCCAGATTTGACACAAACAACTCGGTGCAGTAGTTGCTTTGAACCTATCAGGTGTGCCCCAGGATCAAGAAGCCTCCACATCTCTAATGCATAATCTCGTTCAGCCATAGTACAAACATATACTTCAAAGCGCTTTCGTCCTTTTGCGGTCAAATAGCTTCTCAATTCCTCCCATGCAGGACGTAACCTCACAAGCACACTAGTATCACGTATCTGTACAAAGAAAACAATTCATAAATGAGAAAACATACACAACTTCATAGTCCAAACCAATCAGATCGAGGGATTCAAATAGTGGTCCGCTACTGCAATAAGCGGCCGGCACCGTCCAAAACTGCTATTGGGGAAAATTGTGGTCCGCAACCGCAATGACCACAATAGCATTTGTTATGTAAGCGACCAAAAGCGTGGCCGCAACCGCAATTTAAATCCATGATTAGATCTTATTCATTCATCCAGCAACAGTAGAAACCTGTTACATTAAGAACTTATCATAATGCCTATATCATGGAACGATAAGCAGCTCAGTAAATTCCACATGACACTCTTAAGTCTTCAGTTCAACGTATTATATCATTATTGTTCTAACTTCTAAAACAACCAATAGAATCCATATATGGTATTATGTTTCAATGAACAATCTTTGTAGATTTTAAATCCACTAATATGTAAACAACTAGATCAACAAAATGCATCATGTCAATCACTGTTTCTCTAACCTCAGGATTGATACGAGTAAGGACAATATTTCTGTCTTGCAACCTAATCACAGGCCGCACAACTTTGTCATGGCCATCAGACAAAGGTGGAACCTCTTCCATCTGAGCTTTAAATGCTTTTCCATTATCAACGACACAATCACTCTCCGTGTACTGCTTCAACAGCAAGCGATCATCCATATACCTTCTTAATTCAGCCGACATCCCAGAGAGACGAATCGGATCAGTCTCCCGCGCCATCCAACCCCTAAGAGCTTCGATTCTATCCTCAAACGACTTCATAGTGTTGGCAACAATCAGTGTTTCGTCGAGATCGAAAACGATTGCGAGACACCTTAAATTCAGCATCCCTAAGCAGGAATTGTACAGTCCCGTAGGAACAGAAAAGCACCAAAAGCACGGAAACTTCTTTTGTTTACTTGGCATTGCCACCAAGTGAACCTCCTCATCTCCAACCAAAACCACGGCCGTCTAAAAAACAGATCACAATTAAAAACTAAATAAATAAAATAATCAAAATACAGAGTGGAAAAAAAAACCTTGAATTCGTAAAAGCAGGAGGCGTGAAGGTGAATCAAATTGGGCTGTTCGACCGGAGAAGAGGATTCGAGCTTGCAGCGGACGGGGAATGAAGAAATGGTGTGGAGAACGGAAAGGGGAATGCATCGTTCGCTGGTAGGGGAGATGTGGTGGATTCGAATTTCGTTGCTGGGGAATTGGAAATTGGAGTCGGGGACAGGGACAGTGTTGAGTTCTCCCAAGAAGAAGTCGCCATGGTACACCAACGACTTAAACCCTAATCGACTCATTAAAAAAGACAAAAGCGGATTCGATGGAGTTTTGAAATGCTAAAACAGTAAATGCCAAAGGGGATTTTAGGCTTTAACCAGAATCCGCTCCATTACTCTCTTTTCTTTTCCCTCTCCCTATATATTTCCTTTTCTCCCTTTTTGATTTTTCGCTGGGTTTCAGTGTTTTTATAGCACTCCGGAATCGACGTGTTCGATTAAATAGGCGTGAACTTTACATGAAATTACCAAAATATCTGGCTGTACGGTCCAGTTCTCTTTCGGCCCACCCCATCCTTCTTCCTGAAATCCCAAACCGCCGCCACCAGCGGAACCCATCAATATGCATATCGGGATTTTAATTTTTGGCTTAAATAAAAAAAAATGTCCAAATCATATTTTAGGGGTGGGAATTCCTTGAAGAATATCTGAAAATTATAGGATCCAAATTAACGGGATAGAAAATAACCGAAATCTTCACTCATAAAGAAATATACGAAGTTTTATAATTGAAGCTCAAATAGGAATGGGGTCGGGGTTTGTTATATCTGAACCCTAGAAATAATCAAACTGTAACTGTATAAATAACAATGGGGATCCCAACAAATATCCACAAGGATCCTGATATTTTATAAAAATTTTAAAAATTATATACTTATTTATCTATATACCGCTTATACATATTTTAATAAAAAAATCTTAATTATATTATTACCATTTTAACATTCTCTTAAACCTAGCCATACTAAAATTTCTCAACATGTTTCTATCTTAGTTTTTAAATATAAGTTAAGGGTCCGTTTGATTCACTGAAAACTGTTTCCGGAAAATGAATTCTGGAAAATGAACTACAGTTTTTAAAAAATTGATTGCAGAATTTATTTTCCGGTGTTTGAATGATGTTGTGCAATTCATTTTACACTGTTTGGTAGAGTTTCTTGATTCATGAACAGTCCACAAACAATCATCAATAATACTTTATTTTTATAAAGTACATGTTTCTAATTGATATTATAATTTGGTTCAATTGATATAAATTTAATGATTAGTGGAAAGTATATGTTGCTTCGATACCAACATTAAAAATAAACAAAGATTAATATTTATTATTATCATATCTAGGGGTGTTCAAACGGTCGGTTAAACCGAATTAACCGACCAAATCGAACTAATTCGGTTAAACGGTCGGCCACCGAATTTCGTTCGGTCGGTGAGTGGTTAATTTTTTTTTTAAAGTTCGGTTAATGGTTAATTCAGTTCGAAACGAGTTAATTAACCAAATTACCCAAAATATAATAAATATTAGGGTAATCTTCACCGATGTAAGTTAGTTCTTTAATTTACTAAACAATCAACATTGTCTTATACTGGTGTAAGTCAGTTCTTTAATTTACTAAACAATCAACACTGTCTTACACCAGTGTAAGTCAGTTCTTTAATTTACTAAACAATCAGCACTGTCTTACACCGGTGTAAATCAGTTCTTTAATTTACTAAATAATCAACACTGTCTTACACTGATTTATTCATTTTTAATGATTTTTATTGTGTAATAATTTTGATTAAGAAAACTAATAAATTTTAGTTAATTCGAAAACCGACCGAATTAACCAAAATTTATTCTGTTCGGTTAATATATTTCGAAAAAAAATTAGTTCGATTAACGGTTAAAGATTTAAAAAGTTCGGTTAATTCGGGTTTGGGTAATTCAGTTCGACCACCGACCGAATTAACCGTTTGAACACCCATAATCATATCACATTGAACAATAATGTTATCCAATAACATAATTAGCACTACATACCTTTAACCATGAGTAGATTTTTTAAGTGCATAATACAACATATTAAAACAACGATAATGTTCGTTTTACCCTAAGTACTACAACACATAAATTATCGATATTGTTGAATTGCATAATACAACATATTAAAACAACGATAATGTTCGTTTTCACCCTAAGTACTACAACACATAAATTATCGATATTGTTGAAGTGCATAATACAACATATTAAAACAACGATAGTGTCTAATAAATTTTACACACCTTTAACCTTGCGTAAACTTTTGAAGCTAAATTTTTTTTATGCTTCAGATTTTTAACTAAGAAAGCTTTGGCTTCAAATTTATTTTTCGCTAAAAAGCAAACACGTTGTAAAGAAACTTTTCATCAAATCCCTATTTTTCTATCAACATCACTTCTTCATAAAGATGTGGTGTCTTATCCTCATTGAACTTTTTCAATGCTTCAGCTATCTCACCAAGTTTTTCACCCACAAACTGAATATGATCATCCTCGATACTTTCTTGAGTATATTTTCTTTTACATTTTGATGTGTCAGATGAAGATACTTTTGTCCTTTCTTCCTCGACATTTTCAGTCTCAAAATTAAACAACATTGAACAATCCTCATCATCTAACTCTATATCAACAAATGCTTTGACAAAACTCCATGTTGCCATATCTTGACCAACAACCATAACCATCTCATCATAATTATTAATTTTTTTTGTTCAAAAATGATGAGTACTTCGGGTGTGTTTATTCGATATCATGCAAAATTAAAATAACAAGTAAAATAAAATGTTAATAAAAATTAAAAGAGAAGTATATAAAGATTACCGTCATTGTATCATCGTATGTCCTCGTATCACACGTTATCATCTTCATGTTGTCATTCCATTCGAATTCACTTTCTCCTCGAACTTGACATATAATCTTTTATGTATTTTTTTCTGTCCTCAAAATGATTTTTTACATGTTAGGATCACAATGAACTTGAAATCTTTTAAAAATAGTTGTGGCTACTCGACTTATAGAAGTTGATCTAAAAGTATTAGATGGCTTATTCCATTTTTGATCCTCCTCTGCAAGTATTTTGAAGAAAAAGCATTTCATCGGTTTGTCCATCTGAAATGTTTTGATGAGTTTCCCTTATTTGATTTAAGGTTACTCATCGCTACATTAATAGTTTTAATGGTCAACAGACTTAAACATAATAGTTCAACATCCAACAAACTTAAAACATAATAATTTTAATATCCAATAACCATAAAACATAGCAATCTCAATATCCAACAAACTTAAAATATAATAATTTCAATATCCAACAAACTTAAAACATTACAATTTAAACATAACATAGAAGTATTCAACCTAAGTTTTAAAGAAAATTAATGTTTCTAGTCATACATAGCTTGTGCAATTTCATCTCCCTTAGTAGTCCATTCTATAGCTTCTTCTCTCTCTTCTCGCGCAGTAAGAGTTGATATCATCAAATTAGTCTCGAATTCCTCATATAATTCTTCATTAATTGAATCATTAGTATCAACTCTCATTATATGATTATGAATGATAATACAAGTTAATATTATATCTAAATCTCAAAACGGTTCAACGTCTAACACACGAAAACGTTTTTTTAAAATTTTAAAGACTCGCTCAACAGTGGTTCGTAATGATGAATGACGAAGATTAAAGAGTTCCTTTGTATTTTCTGGACGATGATCGCTAAATTCTTTTAAATGATATCAAACATCACGATATGGAGAAATAATTCTATTTCGGATGTCATATCCAGCATCAACAAGATAATATTTACCTACAAGTAGACATAACGTTATTATTATTTAACACATTATGACTTTAGCTAAATTTTTTTGTATTATTATTGTTAATTTTTACCTTTAGGAATATTAAATTCTCTTGGACGTCTAAGTGCATCTGTTTAAATACGGGAGTCGTGTGCACTGCCTTCCCAACCAGCTAGAACATAAGCAAGTTTCAAATCAAAGGTAACCGCAGCCAATACATTTTGTGTCGTTCCCCCTTTACGAGAACGAAATCTTCCTTGCATGTTAAGTGGAACAGACGAACGAACATGAGTTTCATCTAAGGCTCCCACACAATTTTTAAAATATGGATAAAATCTTGGACTATTTCTTATTTCATGAGGTGTTGACTCATCGAATAATCTAATGAGTAGTTTATATAATTTTAAAATAGCTCTCAACACTATCTTAAAGTAACGGTGAATTGTCTCAATTGATTTATAATATCTTGATCCAATCACTCAAAATCTTACATTGTGACTAATTATATGTAAAAATATGACCACTTACTCTCTAACGTTCACTGATCTAGACGAGTGTAGCAAATTGTTCCTAGTAAGGACATAACACAAATTAAAAAAAGCAATTGGTCGCATTCTTATTATACTAATGCAATTTTGGTCACCTTTATATAATATACTATTGATATAATTCTCCCTTTCATAATCTCGATTCACATAACATTGATGAGTTATTTGTTTTCTAGATTTTAATGTTTGAATCAAAATCGCCCCAACAGCTAATGCTGAAGCAGCGACTCTTACTATTGCATTATGAATAGAATTACGATCCATCTAAAAAACAACCTTGTATTATGGAAAGGATTAAAATATGAATTTGACTAATATTAAACTTGCAATCAGAACGAAACAAAATGATCAACAACAATTTAAAAACAAAAATTTTAAACAGTTTAAACGTTCTATTAAACCTCATCAATTTTCACAGTTTCAGCTTTCTCAAAAAGCATAGCTAAACTCTAACTATCAACATCAAAAGGCAAATTTTCAACGAACGATTTAACTTCCTCAGGTGACCCAAAAACCAAATATTAAACTTGCAAAGAACAAACCAACAAGCTTTAACAGAATTTTATTGTATACAAACCAAAAAGTCACAAGCTTGCCAAAAACATCTCAAACGACAATCAAGACAAAGGAAAAACTATCCCATCTTCAACCCACTCAACTCATATTTTATGGAAATTCCATATAGTTGCCACAAAGACCTAGCCACAGATCACACCATTCCTACTTGTGTTTGAGTATCGAATTTAATTTGAGTATCAATTTTTTTTACAAATTTTTAACTTCATTCATGTCTAACCTATAGAGCAACTTACTATAATATTCAGTATTAAGAGAAAGCATAATGCTCTCAAACTTCAGCAGCTTTCTGATTTGTGATATAATTGACAAAAAAATTTATATTCTTTCTCTTGTTCAGTAGACTTATCAATTATCATTAACAGTTCTAAACTACGATCATAAATATTTCTAAAACATCACAAATTAAGCCCCTAAAATTGTCTATCAAGAAAACAACCACGCTTATATTATGTAAATATGAAGTATGAACTGTCCAAAACTCTGGCTGTATAGCAAACTAGCACTAGTATAGTATATTTTTGGAATCTTAGCACTTCTTTTCATAAATTTTTAGTCCTGACAGCATAAATTGATCCTAAATTCATAGTTTAACTAGTCCAACACTTTAGCCGATGTTAGTTGAGATTCATTTGGCACAGTTCAACTAGTCCTAAATTCACAGTTTTTCATATCTTATGTTTGAGTGAAATGAAGAAAGGAAATAATTTTTTTTTAAAGATATCAAACAACAAATTGGAGAAGATGAAAAAAAAACAAATTAGGGCAAAAATTTTCAGAGAGTATAAATGAACGAAAAATCAAAGAAAGACAAACATAAAGAAGATAAATGAAAATTTACTCAACAAACTATAAATTACGGTGTAAAATTTCAGAATAAATGAATGGTTTAGGGCAAAAAAATTAGGGCAAAAAATTTCAAAGAATAGATGAATGAAAAATTAAAGAAAGACAAACATAAAGAAGATAAACGGAAGTTTTACACACCTGAGTTACTTCGCCGTCGATCTTGAGATGTTGATACTAGTGAGAAAGAGACACTGATGTTAGTAAGGAAGATAAGCTAAAGATATCGATAAAGAGAGTTGAAGCGAGTAATGTGTTTTACGGGATAAAAAGTGGTAAAACGAATTACAAGAGAAGCAAAAGAAATAAACAGTTGACCGTAAATTGAACCGCATTGACCAAATTAAATTACAGAAACCAAACACCGTAATTGATGTAAAATGAATTCCAAAATTCATTTTACACTAATCAAACAGACCCTAAAACTCTCGTCTAAATTTTTCCCAACACAACACTCTTTCAATTTTCATCATTTCGTAATTGCTTCCAATCGAAGTATCCAAACGTTATATTTTAAAATGAATTGGGCATTTGTTTTGGTTAGTAAAATAGTAATTTTATTTAATTTTTTGAGGATGGGTATTCCTTGAAAATCGCAGGGATCTGCGTAGGGATGGTATGGGGACGAAAAATCCCCGAAATATTTAATGGAGATTTTTCAAAATCGTAACCGCAATGACAGATTAGGGAATACAAAACCGTCCATGTCCTCGTCTCACCCTATTCCCACCCCTACATATCTTTTTGAACTTTAGGTGCCTACAACATTTTTTTTTGTTAAAAATAGTTATTTAAAGTTTATATCGTTACAATTTTAGGTGTATGATAGTTAGCTACAGTTAAAAAAAATTGTTAACCAATCAAAACATGACACATTACATGCTTATTTTATTTTTTTCAAAATTAAAAAAAAATTAAAACTCTTTTTTATACAATAGTCTTCAAACCCCTAAAATTCTCCATTTTTACAAAATAGTCCTCAAACTCTTAAAAATTCTCAAGTCAAACCCCTAAATCGTCACCATTTTCGCCGCCAATCGTCATCTTTGAGCACATCCCTTCGATCACCGGAGCTAGTCAGTCATTTTCCTCAAAATGACGTCGCCGGAAATGACGAACGACGTGCTAGTCGAACGCGAAATCGACATTCAGCTGACACGTTGTTGTCGTTTCTGACGATGCCATGTTGAAGAAAATGCTCGATTACGTCCAGCGACCAAAGCAATGTGCTCAAAGACAGTGACAGACGGTGAAAACGTTGACGATTTTGGGGTTTGAATTTGAGAATTTTTAGGGATTTGAGACTATTTTGTAAAAATTGAGAATTTTAAGATTTTATGAAAAATAAAAAAAATAGTTTTTTCTTTAAAAAATTAAAAAAACAAATCATTTCTACATGTCAAACATTGATTGGTTAACGAATTTTTTAACAATAGTTAACTACCAGACACCTAAAATTATAACGGTGTAGACTTTAAACACCTATTTTTAGCAAAAGATGATTTAGGCATATAAAATTTAAAAAAAATTTATAGTTTGGACCCTTATTTTTCATTTAATCCTTTAATTTCTATACTTTTACAAAAAAAATTAATTTTTTAATTTAATCTTAGGATACTCCGGTTGAAGTAACATTGTTTGCAAAGTGTGAATGTATTGTATAAGGGTTAAAAAAGTACGAATAGATACTACATTATAATTACTTTAAGATTATTCAAAAATAAATAAATAGAACAAATTGTACATGATTTAAATTAGTCGATCAATAAATTAAATATTAGTGATTATAAAAAAAACAATAATTACTGCTTTTAACAGGAGTGGACTCTTATGAAAGCCAGTAGGGGACTTGATCCCCGAAAATTTGACCAATTGACCGTCCTTTAGAAATTTTAATTGGACACATTATTTTTTTTTTTGAAAATTTTAATTATATTTTAATTAAATCTTCAAAAAAACTTAAAAGTTCTTGTTAAGTTTCAATAAAAAAAAGTTAAACCCTTAAATTTTTATGAAATTTTTTAAATTAAACCCTATAAAATTTTTAATGCAATTTTTAAATTTTTTTAAAAAATAAATAAATTCCCTCAACCTAAATTTCCAAAATCCGCCCTTGATTTTTAGTATTTTCATCAAAATTTATCTTCAATATATTATTAATAAATAAATACTCTATACTCGTCTGACATTGAAGATTAAACAGGTGGTAATACAGAAAAAATATCAAGATAATGTTGGCATAAACAGATTGACATTCAATATATTGACTTCCATCGATTATTATAATTTCACGAATTAGTGTTTTGATGGTTGGCTAATTATTAAAATGCCCCTATGCATCGAATATGCTTAATCGTGTAGAAAATGCTTTAAATTAGTCTAGAGTTCGTCCCGACCCTTCAGGGACGGAGTTGTTGCAAGCTTAGGGGAGTTGCCCCTTCCAAAAAATTTTATATTTAAAAATATAATGAGAAAATTGCCTATTTGAACCTCTAATTTTTAATTTATTTAAACTTTGCCCTCCTTATTTTATAATTATTTATACTTTGCTTCTTAATTTTGGTTGACGTTGGAATGTAATATCTTGTGTCCAAGTAATTCTAGCGGACTAAGTATAGGATGCTACAACACAAATGAGAAATGAGTGAGGTTGTGGATTTGACCAACTCTGATAGTGATAATAATGCAATAATGGGTCAACAAGTAAGATCGAATAACATCACCTAGGAAGCATCTCTGTTATACTATGAGAGCTAACAATGTTAGTGGAAGAAGAAGGATCAACTGATTGCTTGCGCTTGGTGTTTAAAGAAGATGAAGACTCCGAAGACATACGCCGATACCCCCGATAAACACCCGCCTCCGTCAACTGCTTCTCGTTAAGCTGCACGTCCTTGGAAAGCATCTCCAACACTTGCTTCATTGTTGGTCTTTGGTGGGCAGCCGCTTGGGTGCAAAATAGGCCGACCTTGATGAACCGTATCACCTCGTCTTCAGGATATTCACTCAGTTCTGGATCTACAATCTCCAACAGCCTTTCCTCTTCTCTCAGTTTCCATGTCTGCAACACATTCTAGTTTCAGGCAGTTGTCTATGTTCAAATCATGATTATAGTCCCCTACCATACTCAAATTTGAGACTTATTCTTTAGAGTAAATTACGTAAATCATCACTAAATTTTACTCACAAAACAATTTTGGTCACTAAAATTTCAAAACGTTCAATTTACTCACTGAAGTTTAGACATTGAACGTCTTTGGTCACTCCTCTGTTAACATTTTGAAGATGTCCATTTATTGGCGAATGAAGGAACTTTCCCAAGATCCGAACAGTAAAAAAATTTCATCGGCACGAGAGAAACAACATACTAAGAAATTGGCTCCATCCGACGATAGAAGAGGGATATCGATGAGAGAGAAACCATACTATTTTTTGGTCGATTCATGAACTTCGGAGCACTTTCCAACAAAATGGAGGTCAAATTCTAACTCAAGGGGCCAAGATAAAGTGACTGGTGAAATTTGAGATCGAACGACCTCCGTCTATGACTGTTTTGGGTTTAAGAGTGACCAAAAGCGTTCAATGTCTAAATTTTAGTGACAAAAAACGTTCAAAATCTAAACTTCAGTGAGTAAATTGAACATTTTGAATCTCTAGTTACCAAAATAGATTTAAGAGTAAAGTCCAGTGATGATTTACATAATTTACCCAATTCTTTATTTAAAGAGAAAAAAAAAAACTAGCATAGTTTGATCATTTATGTTTATTATGATATAGATTAAATAATGAAATTGAGTATACCCATTCAACTAGAAGCATGAGTTCCACTCCAAATGCAGCCTTTGAACTGCTTCTTCCACTAACTATTTCAAGGATGAGAACCCCAAAGCTGTATACGTCTGCCTTCTTGGTTAGCTGTCCTAAATGGGCATACTCTGGGGCCAAATATCCACTGCACATTATCAGTTAAGTTAACCCAAGACACACAAATAGAAGAAATAATATCATGAGGAAGATTTCAAGAAAATGATTCTTACACTGTTCCGGCAACCCGAGTACTGAGATGAGTGACATTGTCTGGGAAAAGCTTGGCTAGCCCAAAATCCCCAATTTTTGGATGAAAATTCCCATCCAGAAGTATATTACTAGCTTTTATGTCCCTGTGGACAATACGAGGTACGGCTTCGTAATGAAGAAATGCAATTCCTGAAGCTGTGCCTATGCAAATGGCAGCTCTTTTAGACCAATCCAGAGCTATATATTTACTTCTTGAACCTGAAATCACACCATTACTGGACCTTAGAATACCCTGAAATCTATAGTTGCTTCCTTCATTCAAGCTTGTATTTATGTAGTTACCAAGTAAAACACTAGCAAGGCTGTTATTCTCTAGATATTCGTAAACCAAGATCCGGTGTTTGTCATCGACACAACAGCCGATCAGTTCCACGAGGTTCGGATGTCGAATGTTAGATATCATATCAATCTCTGTGACGAACTCGCGAGACCCTTGTTTAGACTCTGCGGAGAGCGTCTTGATGGCTACCTGAGTGTCATCTCTTAAAACTCCCTAACCAATGATAAAAGCAAAGTGACCATTAGTACCCAAAACAAACATTCAAACCTCCTCACACATACATATGGACATGCAATCATATTTATATTGACATATAAATATCAAAATAAAAAAATGGGTATATTGTTTACCCTATAAACAACTCCAAAACCACCTCCACCAATCCTGTTTGATGGATGAAAACCTGATGTTGCTGATCTGAGTGAATTATAAGAAAAGAGCCTTACATTGTCTGTGGCAAACTCTACCCTTGCACAAATAAACAAACAACATGAGAACTTTCTTAGAGGTAAAATCTAAAAGTAACCGTTTGACAGGAAATCAAAGTGATAATATTTTCAAAGATATACAATTTTACTACCAAGCAGAGGCACATTTCATTTCCAGGCTTTTACACCCTGCATTGCTTGTATCAGTGATTCAAATAGAAGTCCCCTACCGTAGTAGGGGCCGGTAGGGACACCGTCTTCGAACCGTAATAAACACCACTACCGAAAACGCGACCGCAAATTTAAATCCCTGATTTTGATCAAAGTAATATGACCAATAGCTCAAACCAAAGACTAGAGCTTTATATGCCGGCAAAGGAAAAAAATAGAGCTTACAACTTTGACAACTTGAAGAAACCAAACCCATAGAAAACAATCAACTGAAATTGTCTCAAATTCTTACCTTGACCCTGTGTCTGGTCTTGGCTATCGTTTCCTTTGAACCAATCAAACAAACCAAAGCACCTACAACTCATGGCAAACACTAGGTCCTGAACCCATATAAGCCAGATCTCACCATAGGTAATCTCACTTATCACAAACAGAAAAAAGAGGTAATAAGGAAAAGTGGAAGGTACCAAAGTTCATATCTAAAGCAGTTATATGAAAAAGCTAAAAAGAAAACAAGTAAATTAAATGCAGCAGGTGAGTTCAACAACCTACCAAACTCAGTGAGTCAAATACTAACCTGAGTTCCCGGCAGGCGGTATAGAAAGAAAGCCCCTTGAAAGATGGTGGAGCAGAGATAAAGGATAAACAAGAAGATCCATTTATAAGATTTGACATTAACAGAAAGAGGTGAAAGAGATATTGAAAGTGACAACAACATTGGTAGATTAATTTCGACAAGTAAAGCAAAACACGATATCGTAAACCTTGTTCACAATTTGGTGATAAAAGTGTTGGGAGTTGGTGAGTTTGATGAACTGTGGTTTTGCTTTAACCGCTGGGATTTTGATCTATTTCAATGGGCAAAAATTTTTGACTTGTAAGGATTGCTTTAACCATTCATACTTCTTTTGATGTTTACATGCGGCCAGAAAAAAAATATAAAATTGTTGTGAAAGATGACCAAGTAAATGAAAGCATTAAGTCAAACAAAACTTCGCCATACTTCTGAAAATTGCCGTTGATAAAATATTTTTATATTTTTTTAATTTAAAATTTAAGTGTTTGTATTATTATCGAAAAATGGTTTAAAAGGTTTGTTTTAGTCCTTTTATAAAAATATAAAGAGGGAAATTCAATCATTGGTCACCAAACTATTACTCATTTTACTTTTGTCACTGAATTATTTTTTTCTACAAATAGGATCACTAATTTTACTTATTTTCTATTCTTGTCATCGGTCATTAAAAAATTAAAGTTTCTTGGTATGATAAAAAGTTTACTCTTCAAAAGTTATACATTCAATCAATTTGGTCTAAATTTAAAAATTTTAACAAATTTAACCTTAATATTTAAAAAATCATGTCAATTTGGTCCTTATTTTAGTTCTAAATAATTTAATAAATTCAAGTCTCCATTAAGTGACCGACAACATATTTCATCAACTTATTGGTAAAAATTAAGAAATTATTGATGACTTTTGAGGATCAAACCGAGGACCTAGAGTAAAGCCAACATTTAATCGCTAGGCCAGATTTTATAATTGTTTCATAGTTGACAAAAAATATTTAGATTAGTCAACAATTTCTAGAGCAAGTGGTTAAAGCTCTCAATTGACACCCTCCTTCTTCCTTAGGTTGTGAGTTCAAAACTCATTAGGAATAAATTCTCCCTTCCCCTCCCCTAGGCCCTAAGTAAAAGTTGTTCAAAAAATATATTTAGATTAAACTAGGGTTGAAACTAATTCCTAAGGGAAATATAGATAGATGGGGAATCAATTTCGATATCTAGAATAGTTTAGTGAATTAATAATTGGGTAAACAACATAAATGGTCCCCCGATTGGAGGTCACTTTTTGTTGAGTTCACCAACTATGAAATGTTACAAATTGGTCACATGGATTTAATATATATAACTTTTCTATTGTTATTAAAAATTTAACAAAAGAGATCAAACACATTTGACCAGTTTGTCAAGCTTCTCATCTTTGTTCTCTTATATTTTTTAGGTCATGAGTTCTAGACCCACTAGAGCACCCTCATTCATTCCCCTAGAGTCCCCCCTCCCCTCTAGGTGATATTAAGATTAGAATCAGGATTTGTCAACAAAAAAAATTAACAAAAGATGACGTGATAGTTAATAAAATTGACATAATTATAAATTTATCCTCAAAACTTTTTATTTTTTATAATTTAGTAGTACCTTTAAAAAATAAACTCATTTTCTATTTCTATTCCTTCTTTCCCCAAAACCCACACCAATCAACTCTAGCCAATAACTACATTTGCACCATTCGAACCAAATATCACTCAATCTGACACAACTTGATTTTGTCTCAAATTAAAAATCTTAATTTTAAAATTATCAATTTCAAAAATTCTATTTTTTAATATTTAATCGATTTATTAATAATTATTATATTTATAACGCTTTAAATAGTTCCCATATATTTTCAGTGGAATAATTCGATTTCCCCTTATACAAAACTAACATTCTGAATTTGGCAAAAGAGGTCATTGAAAGTCAGATGTTTTACCTTGTCGTTCGCTTCGTTTTGGGTGGATTACATGGAGGCCAGGACGTTTCATTGTAGCTTGATCAAATTCGCGTCAAGAAGATTGAATTTACAATAGTTTCCATCCTTTTTTTCCAGACGAAAAGATACATCTTCGATCTTTCTTCCCATCATTCGTTCCTCGCACATAGATCTTTGGTTGTGATTTTTAAATTAATTTTTTCATTGTGTCAAGAGGTATATCGACGGTTCCAGCAACATGATCCTCCTCGGAGCCCGCCCTAGACTTTTGGTGGTCCTGTGCGAACTTAAAAACTGAGCCTTAAATCAAGAATTTAAATTGCAATTACAGTTGCAATCGTATTTTCGACTGTGTTGCATTTATCGTGATTGGGGACATAACCTATGATATTTCGGTCATTGCGAGTATCGTTGTTGTGAAATTTTTTAATATCATACGCTAATTTTGGATATAACGGTTGCAGGTATCGCGGTTTCAAATGGTGCCACTACTCTCATATAACGCTTGTTGTTATGGTTGCATGCCACTATTTAAAAATGTGACCCTAATAACAAGTAATAAAAAGGGTAAACTATACTGGTAGTCACTGAAATTTTATGACACTTTTAATATGGTCACCAAACTTTTAAAATTTTCATTACAGCCACTCAACTTTTAATTCGCTTTCTTTACGGTCACTTTCGTCAACTACCGTTAAAAAAATCTGACGTGACATGTTAAATATTTAAGGATAAACTACACTGGTAGTCACTGAACTTTTAGGGCGTTATATGTAACACCCATCGCCCGGGTTAGGAGGGAGGAGCGTTACAGGGATGCAAAACAGATTAACATAAACGAACTTAATACAAGCTTATAAGTTAATATATCAATTCATAAAGTGAAAAGGTGGGCTAACAAATCATTTTTTTACTCTAATCAAACAGTATAGGACAATTAACATACAAGTTCATATTATTACATTTGATTTAATCAACCACTTCTAAAGCTAGTAATTATATACTCCTAAAATTAATTTCAGATTTCTTATTTCCATATACCATAGCCAAATACCAACAATTTACACAAGCTATTCGATACATTCAACAAGCTTAAATAACATAGTTATTCAATTTCAAGTCCTTCGAAACATACATAAGATTGCATTTCCATCTTAACTAACTTCATGTTATATTCAATGGTTATATACACAAACGTTTCAATACAACCTAGCCAAGGTAGATTACTAGCATATATCAAAAAGTTTTTTACAAAACATTACTAACTTGGCTTTATATTTACATTACCAAAATATAAGCCTTACTTCCAAACTTAAACCATAGCATTCAAGGAGCATACAAAAGGTTCATACACCAACTTATGTGCATGCTTATGTCAAACAATACGAGACGAATATCTAGACATACTTCTAAGCCACCATCTAGGAATTTAAATAAGAGACTTAGTTCATACATGCTTGAGATCTTGTAGTTTGCTTCCGATCGAATTGGTAACTTCTCGCACAAGGTATCCTGTTGGTTGGGAAGAAGGGAACAAAAGAGTGATAAGTACACATTGTACTTAGTGAGGTAGTTCTAATCTATTTCATACTTTTAACGTTTTATTTCGATGTTTAAATTCACCTAGCTAGGTTTAGAGTCATCTTAAGCATCTCCTAGCTAGTTCTATTAGCACTCATGATCACATACAAGAATCACCAATAATCATAATCATCATGGCATAATGTCATAAATTACTTTCTTAACTACAAACTCTATCCATCAAACATATCAACGAAACATGAATTGACAATCAAATATAATCACCATTATCACATAGCATTCGAAAAGGTACATGAATTCCATAAATGTTCATATATCATCCAATCATGCCATTCACCATATCATTCTTATAAGCAAATATATATCCATGAAGTACATTAATCAACCACGAATAAACAAACAAGCTCAATGTCTTATTTAATTCATGTCATTCGAATATGATTATTCAGACCCAATCAATCAAACATAATTCATATATCATATATCTCATTCTTTCATAGATTTACATGCCATTATCCATAATGTCATTTAACATTTCTTTACTTCCCTTGATCAAACAAGATTCAATTATGATATTAAATATTTTTACCTTGGTAGATTAGTATGGACAAGGTAATCAAGTCTTTCAGAGGGTACAAAGTACCAAACAGAGGATGTTTATGCATCAAGTTAGAAGATACACCTTTGTATCAAACAATTAACACATCTTGTCAGCACTTAAATCACCAACAAAGGATGCTCAAACACCATCCATCTTAACTGCATTTGCCATCATAATTCAGAGAGTACATATAGTACTAGTTAACAAGTGAGCTCTGGACTCTAAGGCGTGCCCTTCTACCTATGACCAACTAGTCATCTAAAGTCTTTTAAAGCTATCAATTAATCATCAAACACAATCCAATTGATTTAGCAAGCAAGCCATACCAATTCACATTCCATTATTCATGATACATGTTTTTCTTGTAGCCATTATGCATTCTATTCAAATCACACATAACAATCATGTATATTTATCAAACTAAATCTTAGTTAAACATTCGAACAGTAACAATACATGTAATTTCATACTCACATCATTCATCATTAACATCTCAACCAAAACAGTCCAAAGACACACAATAATCACAATACAGAGCAACCAACTTAATCATGTTATGATGTTTAATATTTAGCCTTCTTCCCTTAATAAAATTACCAGCCATAATTAAAGTTCATTTCATGCATTTAACATTTCTAAAATTTAAATAAAAACAATGGTTAGGACACTAGTCCTAACCCTAAGGTTACTATACTCGCAACTTCAAGCTTAATTTTGATCCTTGATAGTGATCCATTTACTCCTACTTTGAGATGTCCCAAACTTTGCTTCTTCCTCAATTTTCTCAATCTCTTGGTCTTGTTTTTCATACAAATACACATATAAATCATGTTAGGATCCATATTCATGAATTCCATCAAAAATTTATGTGTTAATTCCAATTACACTAAATTGTCCTAATCTGACAGATTTGAGTACCATTCACTAAACTGGTCGTAACCTTTTATATACAACTCCAAAATTCATTTATCATACATCCCTAGAAAGGTAATTCAACAAGATATCCAACCATGCAAGCTCATAATTTTATCATTTATGTATTAATAGAGTTTAATGTTTAAAGTCAGTACAATTTCAAGAATTCAATTCTGCCAGTTTACATATAAGGTACTTTAAGCCTTAGTTTAACCTTGTTACCTTAATTCATTACCAAAACCCTATCTAGTATAGTTCACACTATCTATTAAGTTTATTTTTAAGTTCTTAGAAAATCCTTTAATCATCATATTAGTCCTCAATTTTATACAAATTCTAGATTAGTCCGATTTTGTTGTCTATGATACTAGCTTATTCAATTCACTAAATTAAGTCATTCAAAGTCCAATTTAAGTTACCAAACTTTTTCTATCAAAATCCCCTGTTTCAAAATTCATTTTCCAAAATTATAATTGATCCAATTTTAATCCTACCATTTTCAATTTTATTGCAAAACAGTCCCCTAATTTTAGTTTTCATTTCTGCTGAACTAGTTTACTTATCCCTTCAATCTAACTTCATTTTAATCACAATTCTTTCGATTCAAAGCCTCAATTCTATAGTTAACAACCTATTCTTTAATTTGTTCATACTAAAAATTTTCCAGTTCGGTCCCTAACTATCTCAAATTTCCATATTAGTCCAGAACCACAAACTTTATCTCAAAACTGTCCCTATAATACTCGATTTCTAATTCAAAGCAACAATCCAAAATTCCAGCATAGATATTACTTCAAGTTCATTTCTAAACTCACAAATATTTTATACATGCAAAATTTCAAGAATTTCCAGCCATGAATTACAAATTAAAACAATTAAAATCATCTTAATATCAATCGGCTCTTTAGAATAATTAAAAACTAAATTACTTACTTTGTGATATCCTTAAATCCTCTTGAATTTAAGCTTTAAACCAAGCTCCTAACACTCCAAAATGGGAAACCAGCAAGATTTCTCTCAAAATTCTCTCTCTCTTCTTTCTCAACTTAGTCGGCCAAAGGAAAATGGGAGAAGAAAGTTGGTGACTTGATGATTTGATGGAATTTAAGAATTGTCCATCATGCTCTTTTTGTTCTATTAGATTATATTATTTACTTAGGGTAGAATATGGAATTCAAAAGTTTAGCATGTAACTCTCCCATTGTTCTCCTTATTCGGCTAAGTCACCATGATTTATTCCTCCAATTTGTTTATTCTTTTAATTTAATCCTAACAATACAATTTAGGAATTTTAAGGACTCGATTGAATAATTTAAATAGTTATTAACTCAATTACTATTAAGGAATAATCAAAGGATGCTTCATTGAATTTATTTATTAATTTCTATGACGGAAACGAGGGTATTACAATCCCCCCTCCTTAAAGAAAGAATTCGTCCTCGAATTCTTACCTGAATCGAATAAATGAGGATATTGTTTCTTCATCGTATCCTCGGGTTCCCATGTCACTTCATCGACTTTGTGGTTCCTCCACAGAACTTTAACAAGGGGTACATTCTTGTTGCGGAGTCGTTTGACTTCTTTATCGAGGATCCGTACAAGTTCCTCCTTGTAGGATAGATCAGGGTTTAGTTCCACTTCTTCGGGTTCAAGAATGTGCGATGGATTAGATCAGTATCTTCTGAGCATTGAGACGTGGAAGACGTTGTGTATTTTATCGAACTCGGGAGGAAGTGCGAGTCGATAAGCTATTGTACCAATATTTTCAATGATTTCAATGGGTCCGATAAAGCGAGGGTTGAGTATCCCTCTCTGGCCAAATCGAAACACCTTCTTCCATGGGGAGACTTTGAGGAAAACTTTATCTCCGATTTCATATTGGATGTCTCTACGTTTCATATCAGCGTAAGACTTTTGACGATCAAAGGCTTGTTTCAACCGGGAATGGATAACTCGAACTTGTTCTTCGGTCTCCCGAAGCAATTGTGGTCCTAACACCTTGTTATCGCTGAGTTCAGACCAACAGAGAGGAGTTCGGCATCTTCTGCCATACAACGCTTCAAAAGGAGCCATTTGAATCGAAGATAGGAAACTATTGTTGTAGGTAAATTTGACTAATGGTAACGACTTTTCCCAGTTCTTTCCGAAGTCAATGATACAAGCTCGGATCATGTCTTTAAGAACTTGAATCACTCGCTCTGATTGTCCATCACTTTTCGGATGGAAAGTCGTACCCAGGTTCAACTTGGTGCCAAGAGCTCGATGAAGAGTCCTCCAGAAATGAGCTGTGAATCGGGGATCTCGATCGGAGAAAATTGAAATAGGAACTCCGTGTAAACAGATGATTTCCTGGATATAGAGATCAGCCAGAGTTTCCAAACTATAGTTCACACGGATTGGAATGAAATGGGAAGACTCGGTGAATCTATCGACGATTACTTAAATAGCATCACACTTTCTTGGGGAGCAAGGAAGACCGGATACGAAATCTATTATGATCCGTTCCCATTTCCATTGTGGAAATTCAAGAGGTTGGAGCAATCCGGTAGGGGCTTGGTTCTCGGCTTTCACATATTGAAAATTCAAACACTTCGAGACATAGTCGTTGATAGCTGATTTCATTCCAGGCCACCAATACAAGGGCTTGAGATCCTTGTACATCTTAACCGATCTAGGGTGGATCGAGAAAGAACTTTGATGGGCTTCTCATAGAATTTATTCTTGTAATTCCTTGTTATTAGGAATACAAATTCTATCTTTGAAATAGAAAAGTCCATTCGATTTAATGGAGAAGTCGGAATTAGACTCAAGCTTAGAAACAATCCTATGTAGTTCTGGATCAATTTGTAGAAGCTCTCTGATCCTTGTGATTAAAGTAGATTGGACTTGGGGTTCACATAGATAATTCCGAGCCTTGCATAGTCAGAAATGAGCGTTGATAGCCATGGAAGCTACGAACAAACAATTCAGACATATTACTTAGGATACAAGAAAAATTTCGAATGCTCCCTTGCTTGAAAAGGAAGTGTTTGAATCCTTTCTTAGCTAACAAGAAAATTTTCGAATAGCTTCTTTAAGTACAAGAATGGATATTTCGAATTTTAGAGAATTTAAAAAGGCTTACCAGGATTCGGTTTTCAACTAAGGGTGTCGGGAACCACATTAGCTTTTCCCGGATGATAATCTATGGTCAGATCATAATCTTTGAGTAATTCTAACCATCTCTTCTGCCTTAAGTTCAAGTCTTTTTGAGTGAGTAGGTACTTGAGACTCTTGTGATCAGTAAATAATTTGCATCTTTCACCATATAAGCAGTGTCTCCTGATTTTGAGCGCGATCACAATAGCCGCTAGTTAGAGATCGTGTGTAGGATAATCCAACTCATGAGGCTTTAATTGTCGGGAAGCGTACGCGATCACATTTCCTTCTTGCATCAAAACACATCCAAGGCCAGAATGTGACGCATCGTGTAACCCCTCGTCCCGGGCTAGACGACAGACCGATCTGAACAGGTTACACGGGGAAAACTGAAGCGAAACCCGTTAAGGTTTCACTCCGATTAGCAACCCTAGAAAATTTTCATTTAATTATCTTGTCTAAATTTTACATTTAGCTCTAAGCGCGAAGGCAACAGCGGAAAACAATAACAAGACGATACAAACAGAACGTATAGCAATTTAAATTTATCGAGTGACATGTTGGTCTAATTTCATGCGTACGAAGCCAAATCATACATAAAAGGTGCATATAAACTTATCAAGGAGGAAAACAAACAAACAAGACTAAAACACAACAGCCGAGAACCTTTGCAGATGCCAAAAAGTCAATTTACAGGCCTGCGTTTCGAAACAGGATTGCCCGTTCTGAAAGACGTGCTCCAGTTTAAAAGCCAGACCAGGCCGTACCGATACTGTCCACTTCGTTTCGGTACGGGGGTCTACAGTGTCGAAACGTTTCGGAACTGGTTCCGAAACAGGCACTCACAGTGGCAAACCCTATCGAACTGCGTACTGAAACGAGAGCTCACAGTGTCAAATCGTATCGAAACAACACCACCACCGTTCCGATACGAGTATCCCCGGAGCTACCACCGTTCCGAAACAACCAAGAGCGTTTCAAAACGCCTGCACACAGAGTGACCCTGAAAACAATTTTCTGCATCTTCAAACATCCCCAAACTTGCCCCAAACACCAAAGAATCATTAAACAACAAACATACATACAATCTAAAGGCATCATAACCTACCAAGATCATGATCAAACACACAAGCATGCATAAGAGACATTTAACTATGATAAATCATACATCCACAAAAGCATTGCATAAACAAGGTTTACATGCCTTTCACACAAAAACATAAGCATCCATAACATGAGTTACAATTCTTCAACACAAAAGCATAGGCATTTAACAACATTAAAGCCAACATAGGAGTCTAACAACGCTCCTACTACACATAGCATCCCCATTGCTATCTATTACATTATTTAAGAAAACCATACTTGAGCAGCAACACACGCTCTTAGGTGCCCCTTCCTTGTTCCTTGCTAACTTCCACACTAATGATCTGCATTGTCGGAAATGAGAGCGTAAGCTTGAAAGCTTAGTGAGGGAGCTCAAAAACAAGACATCAACAATGCAGGGTTCAAAGCATGGTATCCATAAGACATTCACAAGGCATACATTAGCACTAACACAACAACTTACCGAAACGCTACAAGAATGCATGAACATGGCATCTTACCTCATGTTATGCTAAACAAGGATGTAACCAACATCTTACACATCAACCACACATGAACAAGTATATTGGCAACTATATAGCTTACTCAGATATGCGGATAACTTCCGTTGGGATTTTTGCCCCAACGTACTCAAACAACAATATTACCTTCCGGTAGGATTTCACACATCATCGTTGCCTTTACGGATGGGATTCCACTCATCATCGTATACAAACATTTTCCGGTGGAATGTTACTTCACCGTACTCCTCCTTGGTGACTACACATCACCAAGGCCACGCGCGAATTTGACTCTTACCGTGTGCACACTCATCCTAATGATCGATCATTTATACCCGGTAATTATAACTAGTGCCAACATACTCAACGAGCCTCACCATGATTTCACAAATCATGCAACACAACATTTAAATCACCATTATGCAAACATCAATATATCGCAACATGCATAAACGAACATGTATGACACAAACCACATTTGCACATTTAACAAGAACTCATAAAGTCAAACAATAGATTAAGCTACCAACTTAATCCCCATATAGATTGGCCTACCAAGCACAATCTAATACCTCAACCACACACTTTGAACCAATTTAAAACCATTTAAGCCAGTCCACTCACCGAACCCACAAAACGAGTTGAGAAAGTCGATCAAGCCTCCAAATTTCCCAGAATCGAGCCCGAAGCTTCTCCAACGGTTTCCCTTGTTTCTAATCAACCAAAAACAATGTATTACTCAACAAATCATCCACAAAACCACTGCCACAAATCAGATTACAATCTCAAGACCAATTCACTACATTTTCAAGCCAAGAACTAACTAAAATCTTCATTTTCGGACTTACACACAACCCAGCAAAAATCCATCGATTCCAACACCCAAATCATCATTAGACATGCTCAAAACAACCCTCAAGCATAACCTTACCATAAGCCCAACTTTCCCTCACAAAACTACTCCAAAAACTCAAGTTTTCTACCCTTAAACACACCCACAAAAACCCATTTCGGGATTTTCAACAAAACACCACCATTTTAACATATGATACACCTAAGGGCAAGAGTATAACATAAATTAACTTTACAAGCTTCCTCATTTTTCTTAAAATTTGAATACTTGAAGAACTTTAAAATGGTGTTTATGAAAAACTAAAACCATAGAAACGTTTAGAAAGATGAGGAGAAGTCAAAAACACATTTACCTTGATGAAAGCTCTTGAAATCGATGAAGAAATGGATGGAACAGTGATTTGGGGTTGAAGGGGGGTTTTGGTCGTGAGTTTGATTTGAAGAAGAAGAAGATAGTTTTTCTCAAAACAATATTTTGCTTGTCTATTTCAATTATTTAGAAAATTTACCATTTTGCCCTTAATGAAATCTTATGGCCCTTTTCAATTAAAACCAAGCCCATTTATTTAGAACAAGCCCAACGACCCAAACCCGATTTTACTATCTTAACACCCGACCCCTAAACCCGTGTGTTACAACTCTCCCCCACTTAAGGAATTTCGTTCTCGAAATTACCTGACTGGAAGAGATATGGAAACTGCCTCTCCATATCCTCATTTCTATCCCAAGTGGCCTCTTCCATGCCTCGGCATTGCCACTTCACTTTGACCAACTCAATCTATCTACCACGCAACACTTTGATATCTGATGCCAAGATCTCAACTGGTTTCTCATCGTACGTCAAGTCTGGATTCAACTCAATCTCTTCCACAGGCATAACGTGCGACAGATCTGATCTGTACTTTCGAAGCATCGAAACATGGAACACATAGTGAATCTTCTCTAACTCGGATTGCAAACGTAACTGATAAGCAACCGGACCGATTCGCTTCACAATTTCATACGGCCCAATGTATCTCGGACTCAATTTCCCTTTTCTACCAAACCTCATAACTTTCTTCCACGGAGAGACTTTCAAGAACACTCTATCTCCCACGACATACTCAACTTCTTTCCTCTTCAAATCGGCATAGGATTTCTGTCTATCCGAAGCTGCCTTCAAACGATCACAAATTAACTTCACCTTATCGGTAGTCCCCTTAAGCAAATCCGGCATCGATAAAAACTTCTGACCTGCTTCGGCTCAACAAATCGGAGTTCTACATTTTCTACCATACAGTGCCTCATACGGAGACATCTGAATGCTCGACTAATAAATGTTATTGCATGTGAACTCGACCAACGACAAGTCTTTCTCCCAAGTACTCTGAAAGTCAATAATGCAACAACGCAACATGTCCTCCAAAATCTGTATAACCCTCTCTAACTGACCATCTGACTGAGGATGATATGATGTACTGAAATTCAATTGGGTACCCAAGGCAGTATACAAACACTCCCAAAATCTGGCTGTAAATCTCGGATCTCTGTCAGACACAATCGACTTCGGCACACCATGCAGTCTCACAATCTCATTGATGTATAAATCGGCCAACCTATCTAAGAAGTAAGTCGTATGAACAACTATAAAGTGAGCACACTTTGTGAAACGGTCAACTATAACCCAAAATTAGTTCTTCTTCGAATGAGTCAAAGGCAAACCCGAAACGAAGTCCATGGTGATATTTTCCCACTTCCATTCTGGAATTCTCAACGGTTGCAACAAACCTGAGGGAACTTGATGTTCTGCCTTCACTCTCTGGAATACCATATACTTACTCACGAAATCGGCTACGTCTTTCTTCAAACCAACCCAGTAGTATTCATTCTTCAGATCGCGATACATCTTTGTACTACCAGAATGCATAACAAACGGGCTACTGTGTGCTTCGGTCAAGATAGTACGTCTCAAATCACTGTCATCCGGCACAACTATTATGTCTCTAAAACATAAGACCCCATCAACACTGAAACTGTAGTCCGATGGTCTACCCTCGGCTATATCTTACACGTGAGGTGCCAAAGATCTATCTAACAATTGTTTCTCTCTAATCAACTGGCCTAAGGTAGGTCTAACCTGAAGCTCAGCCACTAGACCACCATCACCAGACAAGCTCTAACTAGCAAACATGACTCTCAACTCAACAGCTACCTTTCTACTCAAAGCATCTGCCATTGCATTGACTTTACCTGGATGGTACTCAATCGTGAGATCGTAGTCCTTGAGAAACTCTAACCACCTACGCTGTCTAAGGTTCAACTCTCTTTGTGTCATCAATTACTTCAAACTTTTGTGATCCGTATACACTGTGCATTTCTCATCATACAAATAATGTCTCCAGATCTTCAAGGCAAACACAACTGCGGCTAGCTCTATGTCGTGTGTCGGATAATTATGCGTGTGATTCTTTAACTGTCTCGAGGCATAAGATACGACTCTTCCGTCTTGCATGAGCACACAACCTAATCCTACATATGAAGTATCATTGTAGATCACATATTCTTTCCCTGACTCTGACTGAATCAAAATCGGTGCATCGGTTAAAGCTTCTTTCAGTTTCTCAAAGGCTTGTTGTCTCGCATCTGACCACTCAAACTGAACATTCTTCTGAAGCAATTTTGTCAAAGGAGCGGCTATCTTCGAGAATCCATTCACAAACCTCCTATAGTAACCTGCTAAGCCTAGGAAACTACAAATCTCTGTCACAGACTTTGGTTACTTCCACTCAACAATGGCCCCTATCTTCTTCGGATCAACTCTAATCCCCTCGGCTGACACTACATGTCATAGAAAGACTACTTCTCTGTTCCAGAACTCATACTTACTCAACTTAGCGTACAACTGGTTGTCTAGCAAAGTCTGCAAAACTAATCTCAAATGCCGGTCATGATCTTCCTCGGTACGCGAATACACCAAAATATCATCTATGAAAACAACCACGAAATGATCTAAGTACTGATGGAAAATTCTGTTCAACATGTCCATGAAAGCAGCCGGTGCGTTTGTCAACCCAAACAACATAACTAAGAACTCGTAGTGACCATATCTACTCCTAAAAGTTGTCTTCGATACATCCACCTCTTTTACTTTCAACTGGTAATAGCCGGATCTCAAATCAATCTTTGAAAAGACTGATGCCTTTCTCAACCGATCAAACAAATCATCGATACGCGGAAAGGGATACTTGTTTTTCACTGTCAACTGATTCAACTGTCTATAATCAATGCACATTCTCATACTATCGTCTTTCTTCTTCACAAACAATACCGGAGCGCCCCAAGGCGAAGAACTCGGACGGATAAAACCTCTATCTGACAACTCTTGTAACTGAGCCTTCAACTCTTTCAGTTATTTCGGTGCCATACGGTATAGAGCAACCGAAACGGGAGCAGAATCTGAATATGTCTCTATCGCAAACTCTATCTCTCTATCAGGCGGCAAACCAAGCAATTCTTCCTAAAACACACTCGGAAAATCACACACTATTCTGATATCCTGCGGTCTATCTTCATTCATGTTTGGATTCATCACGGAGGCCAAGTACGCCTCACAACCCAACTCAACTAATCTCTGAGCCTCTAAGGCTGAAACAACATTCGATAAGAATTTCACATTCTCCCCTACTACCATAATCTCGTAGTCGTATGCAAGCTTCAAGTTGACTCTCTTTGTTTTGAAATCTATCCTAGCCCTATGCTCTGTAAGCCTGTCCATACCCAAAATCACATCGAAACCATAGAACGGTAATTCCATCATGTCCACTGGAAATATATGCCCCTGAACCATTAACGGACACCTTATGTACATCTTCCTAACCACTATTGTATCCCCGAAGGAACTAGTAACACTAACACATACCTCTAGTACCTCACAAGGTATATTCAACATCTTTGCATGCTCACTTAATATGTATGAATACGTAGACCCAGAGTCAATCAAGGAAATCAAACTCAGAGACTGTATCGAGAAATTACCTGCAATCACATCCGTGTCGTTCTGTCCCTCTCGCTGAGCATAAACTCTAGCCTGACCTTCGCCTTCTGGCTGAACCACAACTACATGTGCTATATTCCTCTAGCCATCGTTCATTGGCTGAAATTTACCTCGACCGCGCCCACGACCTCTCGGGTACTCAATAGCTCTATCAGGAGCCTGAAACTAAACTGGTGCAAACCCAGCCTGATGTGAACAATCACGCCTAAGGTGATCTCTAGCTCCACAGTTCCAACACGCATGAAAGTTTGCCCAACACTCTCCAGTGTGATGCCTCCTGCATCTAGCACACTCGGGCAAACGCCCCCCAGCTCTTTGGCCATGATGGCTTCTCCCGTGGTTACCACCCCCACGTCTGTGATCAAAATGATGCCTATTGTCCCCATGCCTCTTGGCATCACCTCTATCAAAGTCAACAGACCTCTTCCCTGAACTAGAATCACCTGAACGTTTGGTCAGACCCAAACTGTGCTCTATGTCCTTGGCCCTAGCGACCAAGACATCAAAGTTCGTATAATCTTTAAGCAAAGTATACCTCTTCACTTCCTCACTCAACCCGTAACGGAAACGGTCGCATCGTTCCCTCTCAGTAGGAACTAACTCGGATGCATACTGACTCAATCTTACAAACCGTATCTCATACTCGGTCACTGTCATATTACCCTGAAGTAACGCCATAAACTCTCTCTTCTTCTTATCAAGATAACGGGGACCCAGATACTTCTTGCGAAAGGCAGACTCAAAGAACTCCCAAGTAACCTCAGTATCTGACATGCCTGCAGTATGGTGACCCACCAAGTGTAGGCATCACCCTGAAGCAAAGAAACAACACATCCCATTCTGCGTGCTCTAGTACAACCCATATGAGACAAGATACGAACAATCTTATCAAACCAAGCATCTGATCTCTCGGGCGCCAACCCTCGAAACTCTTCACCTCCCAAACTGCAAAGTCTCTCAAGTGGCAAACTGGTGCCCTCACTCTAAGGTTGTGCCACAGCTTGTCCCCCGGCTACAGCTGCTTGAAAAGCCCCAGCTATAGCCTGAACCAACGAAGCCAAATCTATACCGGCCGGACCTTGGCCAACCTGAGGTCCTACACCCTTAGCTCTCACCTCACCTCCCTCTTGACGAGGAGGAGAAGGAAGAGGTGGATGAGCCTCTGCCTCTACAACAGACTCAACTTCAGGATCTGCTGCCCGTGGTTCCGGATGAACCACCCTAGGCCTGCCTTTAGGTCTCATCTTACGGCTAACAAGATATCAACTACAACAAAATAAACACACAATGATTGAGTTAGAAAAGGCAAGGGTCCAACGTGCTCAAGTATTCCTGTACAAAATCTTTTCCAATAAAGTAATAGTAGCAATGGGAACTCGACACTACACCTCGACACAACAACCGTACTAACACATGCTTTTAAACACCACGCAAACAATCGAACAACAAGCATACATAGCAAAAGCACTCGCCATACAACATGCACCGAGATAGAGCAATATAACATGTCAAACTTACATTACTTACCTTCCCGAGGTCGTAGAAACCTCAGGCTCTGATACCAACAAATGTAACTCCCTCGTCCCGAGCTAGACGACAGACCGATCTGAATAGGTTACACGGGGAAAACCGAAGCGAAACTCGTTAAGGTTCCACTCCGATGAGCAACCCTAGAAAAATTTCATTTAATTATCTTGTCTAAATTTTACATTTAGCCCTAAGCGCGAAGGCAACAACGGAAAACGATAACAAGACGATACAAAAAGAACGTATGGCAATTTAAATTTACCGAGTGACATGTTGGTCCAATTTCATGCGTACGAAGCCAAATCATACGTAAAGGGTGCATATAAACTTATCAAGGAGGCAAACAAACAAACGTGACTAAAACACAACAGCCGAGAACCTTTGAAGATGCCAAAAAGTCAATTTACAGGCATACGTTTCAAAATAGGCTTGCCCATTCCGAAACGCGGGATCCAGTTTAAAAGCCAGACCAGGCTGTACCGATACGGTCCACTTCGTTTCGGTACGGGGGTCTACAGTGTCGAAACGTTTCAGAACTAGTTCTGAAACAGGCACTCACAGTGGCAAACCGTATCGAAACGCGTACTGAAACGGGAGCTCACTGTGTCAAATCGTATCGAAACGGAACCACCCCCGTTTCGATACGCTTATCCCTAGAGCTACCACAGTTCCGAAACAACCACGAGCGTTTCGAAACGCCTGCACACAGAGTGACCCTGAAAATAGTTTTCTGCATCTTCAAACATCCCCAAACTTGCCCCAAACACCAAAGAATCATTAAACAACAAACATACATACAATCTAAAGGCATCATAACCTACCAAGAGCATGATCAAACACACAAGCATGCATAAGAGACATTTACCTATGATAAATCATACATCCACAAAAGCATTGCATAAACAAGGTTTACATGCCTTTCACACAAAAACATAAGCATCCATAACATGAGTTATAATTCTTCAACACAAAAGCATAGGCATTTAACAACATTAAAGCCAACATAGGAGTCTAACAACGCTCCTACTACACATAGCATCCCCATTGCTATCTATTACATTATTTAAGAAAACTATACTTGAGCAGCAACACACGCTCTTGGGTGCCCATTCCTTGTTCCTTGCTAACTTTCACACTAATGATCTGCATTATCGAAAATGAGAGCGTAAGCTTGAAAGCTTAGTGATGGAGCTAAAAAACAAGACATCGACAATGTAGGGTTCAAAGCATGGTATCCATAAGACATTCACAAGGCATACATTAGCACTAACACAACAACTTAGCCAAATGCTACAAGAATGCATGAACATGGCATCTTACCTCATGTTATGCTAAACAAGGATGTAACCAACATCTTACACATCAACCACACATGACCAAGTATATTGGCAACTATATAGCTTACTCGGATATGCGGATAGCTTCCGTTGGGATTTTCGCCCCAACGTACTCAAACAACAATATTACCTTCCGATGGGATTTCACACATCACCGTTGCCTTTACGGATGGGATTCCACTCGTCATCACATACAAACACTTTCTGGTGGAATGTTACTTCACCGTACTCCTCCTTGGTGACTACACATCACCAAGGCCACGCGCAAATTTGACTCTTACCGTGTGCACACTCATCCTAATGATCGATCATTTATACACGATAATTATAACTAGTGCCAACATACTCAACGAGTCTCACCATGATTTCACAAATCATGCAACACAACATTTAAATCTCCATTATGCAACATCAATATATCACAACATGCATAAACAAACATGTATCACACAAACCACATTTGCACATTTAACAAGAACTCATAAAGTCAAACAAGAGATTAAGCTACCAACTTAATCCCCACATAGATTGGCCTACCAAGCACAATCTAATACATCGACCACACACTTTGACCAATTTAAAACCATTTAAGTCAGTCCACTCACTAAACCCACAAAACGAGCCGAGAAAGTCGATCAAGCCTCCAAATTTCCCGGAATCGAGCCTGAAGCTTCTCCAACGGTTTCCCTTGTTTCTAATCAACCAAAAACAACATATTACTCAACAAATCATCCACAAAACCACTGCCACAAATTAGATTACAATCTCAAGACCAATTCACTACATTTTCAAGCCAATAACTAACCAAAATCTTCATTTTCGGACTTACACACAACCCAGCAAAAACCCATCAATTCCAACACCCAAATCATCATTAGACATGCTCAAAACAACCCTCAAGCATAACCTTACCATCAGCCCAACTTTCCCTCACAAAACTACCCCCCAAAACTCAAGTTTTCTACCCTTAAACACACCCACAAAAACCCATCTCAGGATTTTCAACAAAACACCACCATTTTAACATATGATACACCTAAGGGAAAGAGTATAACATAAATTAACTTTATCAATCAAAAACCAAATAAAAACCCATTAAAGATTCCTCACTTTTCTTAAAATTTGAATACTTGAAGAACTTCAAAATAGTGTTTATGAAAAACTAAAACCATAGAAATGTTTAGAAAGATGAGGAGAAGTCAAAAACACATTTACCTTGATGAAAGCTCTTGAAATCAATGAAGAAATGGATGGAACAGTGACTTGGGGTTGAAAGGGGGTTTTGGTCGTGAGTTTGGTTTGAAGAAGAAGAAGATAGTTTTTCTCAAAACAATATCTTGCTTGTCTATTTCAATTATTTAGAAAATTTACCATTTTGCCCTTAATGAAATCTCATGGCCCTTTTCAATTAAAACCAAGCCCATTTATTTAGAACAAGCCCAACGACCCAAACCCGATTTTACTCTCTTAACACCCGACCCCTAAACCCGGGTGTTACACATCGCTATACACGATAAATTCTTTTCCTGACTCCGGTTGAACGAGAACAGGGGCATGAGTTAGAGCTTGCTTAAGCCGATCAAAACTTTTTTGTTGTCCTTCTAACCATTTGAACGGTTCATTCTTTCTAAGAAGCTTGGTTAATGGTGCAACAATCACCGAAAACCCTTTCACGAATCTTCGGTAATACCCGACTAAACCTAGGAAACTTCGGACCTCACTCACATTGTTCGAAGGACGCCAATCAAGAATAACCTGAATTTTCTTAGAATCAACCTTGATTCCTTCAGCCGAGATAACATGTCTAAGAAATGAGACCTCTGACAGCCAAAATTCGCACTTAGTGAACTTAGCGAATAATTGGTGTTCTCGGAGTGTCTGGAGTACAATCCGAAGGTGTTTGTCATGTTCTTCCTTGTTACGGGAGTAAACAAAGATATCGTCAATGAAAACAACAAAAAACTTGTCAAGATGAGGCTTGAACACTCGGTTCATCAAATCTATGAATGCAGCAGGGGCATTCGTTAATCCGAAAGGCATTACAAGAAATTTGTTAATCCGAAGGTGTTGATCAAATAAATCTTCAATTCGGGGTAGATGATACTTGTTCTTGATAGTGACTCTATTCAATTGCCGATAGTCAATGCAAAGCCGCATCGTCCAGTCTTTCTTTTTCACAAAAAGGACCGGAGCACCCCAGGGAGAAGTGCTTGGTCGAATGAAACCCTTATTTTCTAACTCTTGAATCTGCTTCTTAAGCTCTTGTAATTCAATTGGTGCCATTCGATATGGCGTAATGGACACTGGGTTTGTTCCCGGATGAACTTCAATCTTGAATTCGACTTCTTGAACTGGAGGGAATCCAGGAAGTTACTCGGGAAAGACATCAACAAACTCAGATACAATTGGCATTTCAGTTAACCCAAAGTCTAATTCATCTTGTAAAGCCATAGCGGCAAAAATAAATGTTGGTTTCTTGTCAATCAATAGGATCGACTCTTTTCCTAAACCCCTTAGATACAATCTTTTATTTTGACAGTCTATCCAAGCTTCGTGTCTACCCAACCAGTCTAGACTTAATACTAGATCAAATTCACATTCAGGTAGAACATACAAATCACACGGGAAGGGTACATTTCGAATAGTTACCTGTCAATTTCTACAAAGCAAATTAATAGGCATATTACCCCCTATAGGATTCGAAACTATAAACCTAGTTTTAACGATTTCAAGCTTTAATTGTAGTTTGTCTATCAATAAGAGCATACAAATGAGTGAGTTGATCCTGAATCTATTAAACCATAAACAGGAGTAAGGTTTAGTTCAACCGTACCCGCAATGACATCTGGGGACTCTTCTTCATCCTTGCCACGAATATGGTAGACTCGAGCTGGAGATCGTGATTCTTGATGAGTGGTGGCTTTTGAATGAGTGCTTCTACCTTTCTCCTGATTTCCAGACTGTACTTGTCTCGAATTCTTATTTCGGTTATAAAGTGCATGACTCAGATTAAAAGATTTCTGAGCAGGGGCTTGATCCGATCTTTTTGGACAGTCTCGGATATAATGGTCATCTCCACCACAAGGGAAACACAGATTAGATTGCTTTCGGCACTGAATGAAATGCTGCTTCTGACAATGCTTACAAGTTGGAGCCCGTTCAGAGTTTCCAGTACTGTTGACAAATATAACCGGAACAACAAGTTTGTTCACCGATTGTGATTTCGGTGTGAAATTACTCCGGGGAGCAGGGTTGTAAGACGAAGACACTTCTCTCTGCCCTTTAGCCTTCTTTGGCTTCCAGTGGGACTTGTCATCACTTTTACGCTTCTTATCATTTCAGTAGCCAATTTTATTTTTTTCCGCGGCTCTCATTTTGGCTTCCGTAGCAATGGCTCGGTTCACCAGAGTTTGGAAATCTATGATACCCAGAGTGGTAAACATTAGACTCAGTTCATCATTTAAGCCGTCTATAAACATACGACATTTTTCCTTCTCCGTCTTGATATACTCGGAGCCATATTTGCAATACTTGCAGAAATCTGCAACATACTGCTCGATAGGCCGGTTCGCTTGCTTCAGATACAAGAAACACTTCCTTCGGTCTTCCAAGTATTGTTCACTAATGTACTTTTTCTTGAATTCTTCCACGAAGAATTTCCAAGTTACCGACTTAGCTGAAGCGATTAGTGTCGTAGTCTCCCACCAGCTTAACGCTTCATCAGCTAGCAAAGCAACAACGCATTCGAGTTTGTGCTCGTCTGAGCACTGCAACTGGTTGGTCAATATCTGAGTAGTTCTTTCCAGCCAATACTCAGTTTCCTCGGGTTTTTCTTCACTAGTACCCGCGAATGTATAAGCTCGATGTTGCGCGAGCTTTTCAATAGGAGCTTTAATTGGTGCAGTAACTACCAAAACATATTGATCTTGTCGCATGTTCATCAAAAGTTAATCGAACATCTCTTTCATGCTCAGGAGGCACTCTCGTTGAGCATTCTGGATAGTTGAATCATCAACATTCGGTTGAGCTTGTACAAGAGGTTGTTCTTGGGTGTTATCTTGTGTAGGGGGATTCCTACCCATTCCGACACTATCCCCATCACTTGAGGATCCTCAAGTACTCTCGTTGTCTCGAGCTAACCGTGTCTCAGACATTCTATTAACAATTTAAACATAATCAGAGTTAGGAAGCATAATCACAAGAGATGTCGACATAAAACTCCTAGGTGGCAGTATTCAACCTATATGAGACGTCGATATAAAACTCCTAGGTGGCATTATTCAACCTATATGATGCATGACAGACTCATACGAGGTTTAGGACCTATAACCTAAAAAGCTCTGATGCCACTAAATGTAACACCCCTCGCCCGAGTTAGGAGCGAGGAGCGTTACAGGGATGCAAAACAAATTAACATAAACGAACTTAATACAAGCTTATAAGTTAATATATCAATTCATAAAGCGAAAAGGTGGGCCAACAAATATTTTTTTACTCTAATCAAACAGTATAGGACAATTAACACACAAGTTCATATTATTACATTTGATTTAATCAACCACTTCTAAAGCTAGTAATTATATACTCCTAACATTAATTTCAGATTTCTTATTTCCATATACCATAGCCGAATACCAACAATTTACACAAGCCATTTGATACATTCAACAATCTTAAATAACATAGTTATTTAATTTCAAGTCCTCCGAAACATACATAAGATTGCATTTCCATCTTAACTAACTTCATGTTATATTCGAAGGTTATATACACAAACGTTTGAATACAACCTAGCCAAGGTAGATTACTTACATATATCAAAAAGTTTCTTACAAAACACTACTAACTTGGCTTTATATTTACATTACCAAAATAGAAGCCCTACTTTCAAACTTAAACCATAGCATTCAAGGAGCATACAAAAGGTTCACACACCAACTTATGTGCATACTTAGGTCAAACAACACGAGACGAATATCTAGACATACTTATAAGCCACCATCTAGGAGTTTAAACGAGAGAGTTAGTTCATACATGCTTGAGATCTTGTAGTTTGCTTCCGATCGAATTGGTAACTTCTCGCACAAGGTACCCTGTTGGTTGGGAAGAAGGGAACAAATGAGTGATAAGTACACATAGTACTTAGTGAGATAGTTCTAATCCAATTCATACTTTTAACGTTTTATTTCGATGTTTAAAGTCACCTAGCTAGGTTTAGAGTCTCTTAAGCATCTCCTAGCTAGTTCCATTAGCACTCATGATCACATACAAGAATCACCAATAATCCTAATCATCATCATGGCATAATGTCATAAATTAATTTCTTAAGTACAAACTATATGTATTGGCAATCAAATATAATCACCATTATCACATATCATTCGAAAAGGTACATGGATTCCATAAATGTTCATATATCATCCAATCATGTCATTCATCATATCAATCGTATAAGCAAATATCTATTCATGAATTACATTGATCAACCGTGAATAAACAAACAAGCTCAATGTCTTATTTAATTCATATCATTCGAATAGGATTATTCAAACCCAATCAATCGAACATAATTCATATATCATATATCTCATTCTTTCATAGATTTACATGCCATTATCCATAATGTCATTTAACATTTCTTTACTTCCCTTGATCAAACAAGATTCAATTATGATATTAAATATTTTTGCCTTGGTAGATTAGTATGGACAATGTAATCAAGTCTTTCAGAGGGTACAAAGTACCAATCAGAGGATGCTTATGCATCAAGTCAGAGGATACACCTTTGTATCAAACAATTAACACATCTTTTCAGCACTTAGATCACCAACAAAGGATGCTCAAACATCATCCATCTTAAGTGCATTTGTCATCATAATTCAGAGAGTACATATAGTACTAGTTAACAAGTGAGCTCTAGACTCTAAGGCATCCCCTTCTACCTATGACCAACTAGTCATCCAAGGTCTTTTAAAGCGATCAATTAATCATCAAACACAATCCAATTGGTTTAGCAAGCAAGCCATATCAATTCACATTCCATTATTCATGATACATGTTTTTCTTGTAGCCATTATACATTTTATTCAAATCACACATAACAATCATGTATATTTATCAAACTAAATCTTAATTAAACATTTGAACATCAGCAATACATGTAATTTCATACTCACATCATTCATCATTAACATCTCAACCAAAATAGTCCAAAGACACACAATAATCACAATAAAAAGCAACCAACTTAATCATGTTATGATGTATAATATTTAGCCATCGTCCATCATGCCCTTTTTGTTCTTTTAGATTATATTATTTACTTAGGGTAGACTATGGAATTCAAAAGTTTAGCATGCAACTCTCCCATTGTTCTCCTTACTCGGCTAAGTCACCATGATTTATTCCTCCAATTTGTTTATTCTTTTAATTTAATCCTAACAATACAATTTAAGTAGTTATTAACTCAATTACTATTAAGGAATAATCGAAGGATGCTTCATTGAATTTATTTATTAATTTCTAGGACGGAAACGAGGGTATTGCATTATAAATATGGTCACAAGACTTTTAAAACTTTCATTACAGTCGTTCATCTTTTAATTCGCTTTCATTACGATCATTACCGTCAACTACCATTAAAAAGATGACGTGGCACATTAAGTTTAAAAATAAACGTTTTCCACCCTATTTTTCTCCCCTCTTATTTTCTTCCATTTTTTCTTCCATCAAACATGTCTATCTTTCTTTTTCATCCTCTTCTCCCCCATCTCTTTCTTCTTTGTGTTCTTATAGCCTCATTGAGGTGAAATTGTCCTACTATCTCCATCATTACGAAAAGAGGGCATATGTAGAAATAATGTTTTGATATAGTAATTGAAAAATGTTTTGGACTAAGTTACAAAGAATTCAAAACTATTTCTAAAGTCTAAACAACTTGAAACTATGTTTAGGGGATGTTTTAAAAGGTTTTTACATGTTTTCAAAAGCCAATTTCAACAAAACCATTCAGGTGTTTCGAAACACCCCTAGGTGTTTCGATACGGGGTCTTACAATGTCAAAGTGTTTCAAAACGGGTTTCCAAACGGCCTCTTCTGGATGAGAATTTTGCCAAGCGTTTTGATACGGGTTATGCCGTTTCGATACGCCTACGTGGCATCAACCACAATGGTCATAAACCCCAAACGGCTATTTCCCAACTAACATTTAAATGGAGATCATTTCGATACGAGGACATGCGTTTCGATACGGGCGTTTCGATACGACCAAGAGCGTTTCGATATGGGTGCTGTATCAGACTGCAACGACTCTTTCTACTTGAAGAGCGTTTCGAAACGGGTTCAAGCGTTTCGATACGGGTAGCTGCAGAACTGCATTTATGGTGAGAAATTATGTCTCTGACGGCTCCAATTCAACCCCAATGGCTAGTAACGGCTACAAATTCATTAAGGAGTATAAAAGGGACCTCCAAGCATGAAGTAATGGTGAATTCTTCAATTGTCAAACAACAAATGATCAAGAAATTGTCTTAATGCTTATTTGTCATTTCTTTGTATAGACAAACACTAGTGAGCCAAAATTGTTAAATTTGCTCAAGTGTTTTAGGTTTTGGGTGAGAGCTAAATTGTGCAAACAAACACCTATTAGAGGGATTTGTGTTTGCTTATCTTTTCTCTTGTAAAAAGGGTTTGATCAAGGCTTTGGGTAGAAAGCTTGATCGGTGTATAAGGGTTTCCTCCTAAGCCTAGAAAAGGGGAAGAATCAAAAGTGGATTGATTGGAAATCCTTAGTGGGAAGCTAAGGTAGTGGATGTAGACCTTGGTTAGAAGGTTGAACCACTATAAATCATTGTGTCATTTATCTTTTTAGCTTTCACACCACTTACACCCAAAATTCCACTTCTCCACCACTTGACGAGCAAGAACGGTTGAATGAATCGAGCACCGTATAACCCAACAATTGGTATCAGAGCTTGGCTTAATTGAAGAGGATTAACATCCTATTGAGAAGATCTGGCAAGCTCGATCATCATTTCAAACAACCGGCTCAATGACGCAATCCATTGACAAACCGCCCTTCTTCGACGAAACTCACTATGCCCATTGGAAGACAAAGATGTAGTTCTTCATTAAGTCAAGAGACTACAAGCTATGGGACATAGTTGAAGATGGTCCGTTCGTGCCTCAACGAAGCAAAGCGGAATGGAGTGCCGAAGATCGCAAGAAGATGGAGCTTAATTGCAAAGCCTTGCACTTCCTATTTTGTGCTTTTGGCCCAACCATCTATGAGAAGATGTCTTCTTGTGAGAGTGCCAAGAAGGTATGAGACAAGCTTGAAGTCACATACGAAGGAGCCAATGAAGTAAAAGAGACCAAGATCGGCCTCCTCAACCTAGCGTATGAGAACTTCAAAATGGATCTGGAAGAGAACATCGAGAAGATGTTTGATAGGTTCTCCACTATCACCAATGGTCTCAAAGGCTATGGAGAAACCATCCCGGAAGAGAAGCTTGTCCGAAAGCTTATCTACTTCATTCCCAAGTCATGGGACTCAAAGAGGACCGCCATCATCGAAGCCAAGAATTTGAAGACCTTGAAGCTTGATGAACTCATGAGGTCACTTCTCACTCATCAAATCATGAAGAAGAACAAAGAAGATGAGAAGAAGAGGGAAGAAATTAGAGCTATGGGGGAGAAGAAGCTCAAAGGGCTTGGCATCAACACCAATGCCATTGCTCTCAAATCCTCCACATGCCATCATGTAGATTCAAGTGAAGAGGATGATGAAGAAGAAGAGATAGTTCATCTCTTCAAAAAGTGTGCCCCTTTCATGAAGAAAGCCTTGAGAGATCTTGAACAAGATTCCATGAAAAAGAAGAGGGCAAGCACTTCAAGCCATAAGAAGAAGGCATATGTGGCTACTTGGAGTGATGAGGACTCCACCGAGGATGAACAAGCCAACCTTTGCCTTATGGCCATCGAAGAAGATTCAATAGTAACTTCTAATTCATCTACTTCATGTTCATATTCCTTTGATGAATTACAAGATGCCTATGACGATCTGGTTTTAGAGTTTAAAAATCACATTTTGAAAAACAATAAATTGATTTCAAAGTTGAAAATTCAAAATGATTTGATTTCTAAAACCAAACTTGAACTTGAAGCAAAACTCGAAGAGTTTGAACAAAAATGTTTTAATTTACAAAATTTGCTTCACAAAGTTCAAGAAGAAATAGATTTGATTTCCAAAGAGCTTGAAAAGAAAAACAATTTTGGAAAATCAAACTTTTATGTAAGACAATCTAGAGCCCCTAGATTTGTAAATGGTAAATGTTTTAGAAGTGTTTGGGTCTAAAAAGGACTAACCACTTCAACTAAAAAGGATGAAATTGAAAAATGGATTTCTAAGGGGAGTAAATTTTGTGCCACTAATGTTTATGGATCCAAAGCAATTTGGATACCAAAAATTACTTGATTGTCTTTTGCTAGGTGTGATGGATAGTGATCAACAAGTCAAAAATTGAGGGGGAGCTCCATGCACACTAAGGAAGAACACTTGAAGAAGGAAGGCTTCACATCCTCCCTTGGATTCAAGTGTGGTAAAAATCTAGTTGTTTTTTTTTTGCTTTTATTTGATTTATTTTTTTAATTTCAACTAGATGATCATATATGTTGGACTAACATTCTTGATGATGCTTTGAGTAAGGGGGAGCCATTTTCAAAACCAAATTTCAAATTTTTGTCATATTTTCAAACCTCCTAAGTTATTTTGAACTTAATGTCTTTTGAATTCTTTTTGATATAACAAAAAGGGGGAGAAATGGTTTGAAAAATTGAATTTTCAAATGAATAAGGGGGAGCTCAAATTGATTTCAAATTTTTCATCTCTTATTCACATTTTTAAACTTAAAGGGGGATAATCCCAAAAAAATTTTCAAGTTAGTTTTATTATATCAAAAACGGGGAGATTGTAGAAATAATGTTTTGATATAATAATTGAAAAATGTTTTGGACTAAGTTAAAAAGAATTCAAAACTATTTCTAAAGTCCAAACAACTTGAAACTATGTTTAGGGGATGTTTTAAAAGGTTTTTACATGTTTTCAAAAGCCAATTTCAACAAAACCATCCAGGTGTTTCGAAACACCCCTAGGTGTTTCGATACGGGGTCTTACAGTGTCAAAGTGTTTCGAAACGGGTTTCGAAACGGTCTTACCGTTTCGATACGCCTACGTGGCATCGACCACAACGATCATAAACCCTCAACGGCTATTTCCCAACTAACATTTAAATGCATATCGTTTCGATACGGGGACAGGCGTTTCGATATGGGTGTTTTGATACGGCCAAGAGCGTTTCGATACGGGTGCTGCATCAGACTGCAACGACTCTTTCTACTTGAAGAGCGTTTCGATACGGGTAGCTGCAGAACTGCATTTATGGTGGGAAATTATGTCTCCAACGACTCCAATTCAACCCCAACGGCTAGTAACGGCTACAAACTCATTAAGGAGTATAAAAGGGACCTCCAAGCATCAAGTAATGGTGAATGCTTCAATTGTCAAACAATAAATGATTAGGAAATTGTCTTAGTGCTTATTTGTCATTTCTTTGTATAGACAAACACTAGTGAGCCAAAATTGTGAAATTTGCTCAAGTGTTTTAGGTTTTGGGTGAGAGCTAAATTGTGCAAACAAACACCTATTAGAGGGATTTGTGTTTGCTTATATTTTCTCTTGTAAAGAGGGTTTGATCAAGGCTTTGGGTAGAAAGCTTGATCGGTGTATAAGGGTTTCATCCTAAGCCTAGAAAAGGGGACGAATCAATAGTGGATTGATTGGAAATCCTTAGTGGGAAGCTAAGGTAGTGGATGTAGACCATGGTTAGAAGGTTGAACCACTATAAATCATTATGGTATTTATCTTTTTAGCTTCCACACCACTAACACCCAACCACTTCTCCACCACTTGGCGAGCAAGAACGGTTGAAGGAATCGAGCACCGTATAACCCAACAACATATGTCGGTGATCAAAATGATTGTGGAGGACTTGATAATGTTAAATCTAATGGACTCGACAAAAAGAAAGCATATACTGGTGATCAAATTGTAGCATGCTTAATACCAAGATTTTAAGAAGCACAAAGCATTTGATTAAGAAGGTCCCAGAAGAACCATGCGGCTGATTTTCAAGTGAGTTTATGAAGTACATGGATGCAAATTTTGAGTGTTGTTTCAACTCATATTAGATTCTAGTAACGCCCTGGTTTTGGGCCAGATGTTTTAGAGGTTGAATCGGGCCGGTCGTGAACGATTTGAATCCTTTAGGGGTGGTTTAGGGAACACCTAGTTCGGGATGCTTTAAAAATTTGGAAAAATATCTAAAAATCCTCATTTATTATATAAATGGTTATGGCGAAAACAATTTTACAAAATGTGATTTGGAAATACCACATTTCGGTGTAGTGACCAAATTGCAGTTTTTGCAAAAGTTGACTAGTGACTGTTTTGTAAAGGATTGAAACTTTGAATCTTTAAGGAGCTAATTTTACCAAATTGTTTTTCATCAGATTTCTCTTTAATTTTGGATTTTTAATAAAGATTTAATTAAAGGAGTTAAGAGAGAAATTCTATTTTGACTTTTCATAACTACCTTACGATACTTTTTCCCTCTTTTCATTTTCTCTCAACTTCCACTCAGCCAAACACATTTCCCTCACCAAATAATATCTGGTTTTCATCTCTTTTGTTGAGATTTCATTCTCTTAAGTATTTCCAACCTTTGCTTCATTAAATCCTTTTGTTTTTACTTTGGATTTTCAAGAAATCTTGCCCAAATTGAGAAGAAATCAACCATTAGAGGTAAGCTTCGTCCTTATCCTCTAATGATCAGTTCTTTACTGAAATTCCCAAGTTATCAATCCTTTGTTAATGATTTTTGAGTTGCTTTAATGTTAGAAGCATGAAATTGTTGTAAAATTCAAGATTCTTGGTGAGATCTTGATGATTTTCGTAACTCTGTGTTAAGCTCTGTTTTGAGGTTGATTTCTAATGTGTTTTGGATGATAATTGATGTTATGAATGGGGTTTTAACAAATGATTCCCGAATAGGTTTGGATTCCTATGTTTTAGATGCTAGATTTGTGGTTTTTAGAGTGTTCTTGGTGTTCTGTTGTTGCTGGAGATATAAGGACGTGTTTGTGGTGATTTTTGTTGTTGATTGAGGTTTAGAAGTGTTTAGAATTGATAAATCTTGGCTGGGCTTTGATTTGAGAAAGTTTGGAGGTGATTTCGATTATTTCGGATAGCCGAAATGGTGGTTTTGAGTAGTGCAGCGTGTTTGAATGAGTGGCTGGTGATTTCAATGCATGATGATGCATTAATCCTCTGCTCTTCTGTGTAATAAACAGGGGAGACATCTTCGGACGCTTTTGGTGTTGATCCGGAAGTGCCGGAAGCCTAGTTATCGTTTCGGCAAGGAAGCGAAACGTAATCGGTGAGTGCGAATGGTTTTAGAAGTCCTTGAGGGACAAGGAAACAAGGTTTGGGGATTTAGGTTTGGTTTGAAACACCATCCTAAGTCTAGAAGTAAGTATGGATAGATTTGCTCTTAATATGTGGTTGATGCCCCTAAATGTTTTTAACATGCTCTTGATTTGTGTTAGACAAAATCCTACTGTTTTATGCATGATTTATAACATGGAAAGATGTTATTTGTTGATCCCATGTGATAGTATGTCTATGAAAAGAGTCTTGAGATTTTGATTAAATGAAATGCATGAATTGTGGTTTTGAAATGGGATGAGAGTGATTTGAGAAATGTTGCATCAAAACAGTAGGTGAGATGATGTTTTTAATATAATATATTGGCATAGATGATGAGATGATTACCGGAAATAATTGGTCGACCAATAGGATGAAAGTGCACTATAAACTAAAAATTCGTACGTGCTCTTTGGAGTCGGGCAATGGGGGTAGTGCCATCCCGATCCAAAGTGAGAATCCGATGATGAGAGATATCATCGGGGTAGGTCTTGGTGAAACACCCAAGCTTTGTGGCGAAGAGAGATACCGCCATGAGAGTCTGGTGATGAGAGATTCCACCGGGGTAGGACTTGGCTTTAAGTTAAGCTAATCCGCATATCCATGTAAAGATGTAATATGAAACGCCAATATATGAGATTGTATTTGATTCACATGTACCAAATGTTGAGATGTTTTATGCTATGAGAAATGCATATGAGATTTGTGGTTTATGAAATGCTTTTGTTTTCATTAAGCATGTGTATGGCTTTGCCATGAGATTTACATTGGTTAAATGCATGAGTTAGATTGAAGGTACATGTGATTTTCAAATGGAGAATTTCTTTGAAATGGTTTTCAAGCATGAGATAGAAAGAGCATGTTGTAGAAAATGGTTTTTGAGATAGAGTTTTAAAGTTGCATTGTTGTGTTGGTTTTTCTTAGAGCTTGCCTCACTAAGCAAATGTGCTTACGCTCTCTTGTACAACAATTCAGATAATTGAGACACTTTTGGGCAGCAAGGAGGCTAAGGATATCCAAGGAAGTGAAAAGCTCAAGTATGGTGACATTTACATATACTTTAGTAATGATAATTGGCAATGGAGACCTATGGTTAGTTTTGGGAGATGTATTTTGAACTCCCTGTGGTTGTTGCAAGTTTATTACAACATATGTGGATTGTAAATGTCCTTTATGGTTTGGTTTGTGGCATGTGGCTTTCATATGGTTTTTATGACTAGGGAGCATGCCTATAGTTCCAATGATTGCATGATTGATGTCATGCTTTGGTTTATGCTTCATAATGATGATCTCTGATGCTTAGATATGTCGCTAGTATGTTGTGGTATGTTTTGGGACATTTTTGGATGAGTTTGAGTGTGTAAAATCAGCTAAGTATGTAGTTGCAGGGCTGGGGGTATCGAAACGCCCTTATCTATTTCGGAACAGGGACCTGAAATGGCCATAATGTTTCAGAACAGGTAAGAGTGTTCCGGAACGCTTTGGCTACTGGAAAGACATGTTTCGATACAGGTCTCGGAATGCCCCCGAGTACCGAAACGGTCAACCCAGTTTCGATACGGCCGTTTCGATACAAGGCTCAGCGTTTTGAAACACCCGACCGTTGGTCTGGATTTTGAACCGTTTCAGGTTCTTGCATCTTACATTTTAGTCCCTGATGATTATGGATGCAATTGGTTGAGTTTGGAATGTCTGATTAAGTTGATACTTGACAGAGAGGCATGGAATAGGACTAATTGACTATTGGTAAACTTAAAATCTGCAAGGTCCTCGTAATTTGCAAAATTTACATTTTGGTCCCTAAATGTCTAATATGTGCATTTAAACCCCTAATTGAATTCCAATCATTGTGCCTTATCTACGCATGATCTTGAATGGTCACCTAGGCCTAATATTGCATTTAGAAAAGATAAAAGAAAAAAATGTTGTCAATCGGAGTTAACTTTAACGAGTTGGCTTCGGTTTTCCCCGTGTAATCACCTCGATTCGGGTCAACCGTCTAGACCGGGCTAAGAGGGTTACATTTTTTGGTATCAAAGCCAGGTTTGCGAATATTTGAGGCTTGGTAAGTGGTTAATGGGTGTGAATATGAATGATTATGACTTTTGGTGAAAGCATGATGTGTGATTGTTGATGTTCTAGCTCTAATGAGATGTAATGCATGCAAGATGATAGATTGAGATGAATTTGTGATGCTATGCTATGTTTGGGGTATAGTTGGGGATCCTATTACCGTATCATTACTATTGGAAAGAATTGTTTTGGAAAATGAGCTTGAGTACTTGGATTCCTTGTCTTATATTGCCTAATTGAAATTTATTGCATTTTGATAGTTGCATTGTTTTCAAATGGGGCCACATAGAGAGCTTAGAGTTAACGCGCGTGATGTGGTTGAGAATGAGAATGATGAGCATGTTGAGAATCTACCGCCTCCTCCTCCTGGTGGACCACCCGGTGGTGGTGGAGCGGGGGTTGGTGCTGCAGGAGCTGGAGTAAGGGTTGCTGGACCCGAGGGAGTACAAGGGCAAGCTGCCCTTGATATGTCAGTGTTAATACAAGCTATTGCTGGAGCTTTTCAGGCAGTAGTAGTTGGAGCTCATGGGGCTACACCTCATGCTGGTGCTGGTGTGAGTCTTCCGTTGGAGCGATTCTGCAGCCTTGGAGGGACTGAGTTCAGGGGGCTGACCCCGGAAGGTTCTGAGTCTTGGTTAGAAAGTACCAAGAGAATTCTCGGGCAGCTGAACTATAACAATGCTCAGAAATTGGGATGTATTGTGTCCCTGCTGCACGGTGATGCGTATACGTGGTGGACAACCACAATAGCGGGGTTGGATGATGATGAGGTGACTTGGACGTTCTTCTTGAATGCGTTCAAGCAAAAGTACTTGGGAGTCTGCTACCTGGATGAGAAAAAGAGGGAGTTCATGTCCCTAGTGCAAGGAAGTATGTTAGTGGTGGAGTATGAGGTGCAGTTTGTACGCCTTAGCCAGTATGCACCCGAGCTGATCCCTAGTGAACGGGAGAGATGTGAACGATTCAGATATGGGTTGGTGGTTGATGTGAAAACATATATGCTCGCAGTTGACTACACTGATTTTGATGTCTTGGTCACTCGAGCCAAGGATATTGAGCTAAACCTTGGCCTGACAAGTCGAGCGGGAGGATCTAGCTCGGGAAAACGAGCTACGGATCATGACATTGGTAGAGATCGGTACAAGAGACCTAAGGATAAAAGGTCACATATGGATTCTAGACGTGGAGGGGGTAACCCTGGAAGAGGTCAGCAAGGACCGAATGCTTTCATACGGACACCTTAGTGTAATCTGTGTGATAGGAGGCACACTGGTGAGTGCTGGGGCAACCTTGGTACGCGCTGGAATTTCGGTAATCGTAGGCACATGAAAATGGATTGTTCACAGCCGATGAGAGAGGGTCAGGCTCCGGTGAGAGTATTTGAGCCACAGAGAGGCCGTGGGCACGGCCGTGGCAATTTCCAGCGTAGAGACGAAGGTGCGAGAAATGTAGCACATGTGGTGGCTGTTCAGCCTAAAGGTGGTGGTCAGACTAGAGTGTATGCTCATCGTGAAGGGAGGAATGACACGGACGTGATCGTAGGTACCTTTACTTTGCAGTCTTTGTCATTACTTTCTTTGATTGATTCTGGATCTACACACTCGTACATATTGCGTGAACATACTCAAATGCTTGGTTTGCCTGTTGAGTCTTTGGATGTGGGTATGCGTGTGACTAGTTCCTTTTGTGAGACGGTTGTAACAATGAGATTGTATAGGAGATGTCCCTTAAAAGTGCAAGAGCATGTGTTTCTAGTTGATCTTATGGAATTGCCATTCTATGGATTCGATGTAATCCTTGGTATGGATTGGCTTGTTGAGCATAGGGCCGTTATGGATTTTGAAAATAAGCGAGTTTTGCTGAAACTTGCGGATGATTATGAGGTGGTGGTGGTGGGAGAAAATGTGAAATTCCTGTCTAATATGGTGTCGACGCTTGAAGCAAGTCGGATGTTGCGTCAGGGATGCGAAGCTTATCTGGCCTTTGTTATGAATCCTAGTACAAAGGAGGTTCATGTACAGGATATAAGGACCGTGTGTGAATTCCCTGGAGTGTTTCCAGAGGAATTGCCGGGTTTGCCGCCTAGTCGAGAGGTTAAATTTGGAATTGAATTGTATGAGAACACAACTCCGGTGTCCATTGCTCTCTATCGCATGGCACCTAAGGAGTTGAAGGAGTTAAAGACGCAACTTCAAGAGTTGCTTGACTGAGGCTTTATTCGGCCTAGTGTGTCACCTTGGGGTGCACCAGTCTTGTTTGTTAAAAAGAAAGATGGCACAATGAGAATGTGCATTGATTACCGTCATTTGAATAAGTTGACTGTCAAGAATAAATATCCTTTACCGAGGATTGATGATCTTTTCGATCAGTTTCGAGGAGCGGTTGTGTTTTCAAAGATAGATCTGCGGTCAGGATATTATCAGTTGAAGGTTAAGGATGTGGATGTACCGAAGACAGCTTTCCGAACGAGATATGGACATTATGATCTTCTGGTGATGCCGTTCGGATTGACGAATGCTCCTGCTGCTTTCATGGACATGATGAACAGGATGTTTCATGAATTCTTAGATAAGTTCGTCGTGGTGTTCATCGAAGATATCCTTGTGTACTCTCGTACCGAGGAGGAGCATGAAGAACATTTAAAGATTGTTTTGCAAGCACTGTTAGAGAATCAGCTTTATGTTAAGCTGAGTAAATGTGAGTTTTGGCTGAAGGAGGTTGTTTTTCTTGGCCATCTGGTTTCGGCTGAGGGGATTCGTGTTGATCCCCAGAAGATTGAGGCGGTGGTGAATTGGAAGCCTCCTAGGTCTGTTCATGAAGTTCGTAGTTTCCTTGGGTTGGCGGGTTACTACCGAAGGTTCGTGGATGGATTTTCTAAGATTGCTGCCCCTTTGGCGAAGTTGTTACAAAAGGATGTTAAGTTTGAGTGGACGGAAGTGAGACAACAGGCTTTTGAGAAGCTAAAGGAAGCTTTGACGCAAGCTCCTATCTTGGTTCAACCTGAGTCAGGAAAAGAGTTTGTGGTATATAGTGATGCATCCTATGTTGGTTTGGGGTGTGTGTTGATGCAAGAGGGAAGGGTAGTGGCTTATGCATCGCGACAGTTGAAAGTGCATGAGCGTAATTACCCTACGCATGACATTGAGCTGACAGTGTTGGTTTTTGCTTTAAAGATTTGGAGACATTATCTATATGGTGAGAGGTGTACTGTGTACACGGATCATAAAAGTTTAAAGTACCTTATGTCTCAGAAGGAGTTGAATCTTAGGCAATGATGCTGGGTGGAGTTGCTTAAAGATTACGATCTCACGATCGAGTATCATCCGGGGAAGGCCAATGTTGTGGCCGATGCTTTGAGCCGAAAAATGGCAGTAGAATTGAGGGCGATGTTTGCTAGCTTGAGCATATCGCGATATGGTGGTCTTGTTGCTGAATTGCAAGTGAAACCATATTTAGTTCAGTTGATAAAGGATAAACAGCTGCTGGATGATTCTTTGGTACCGCATGTTCAGGATATCGCAGAAGGTAGGCCTTCGGATTTCTATTTCAATGATGATGGTGTTATATGTTTTGGGAGTCGGATAGTGGTGTCGAATGATGTTGATTTAAGGCGCACTATTCTGACTGAAGCTCATAGTAGTCCTTTTACTATGCACCCTAGTAGTACAAAGATGTACCGTGATTTGAAAGATGAGTACTTTTGGGTGGGATTAAAGAAAGATGTCGCTGAGTTTGTTAGCAAATGCATGGTTTGTCAGCGGGTTAAGGCTGAACATCAAGTTCCTTATGGGTTGTTACAGCCGTTGAGGATCCCAGAATGGAAATGGGAGAGGATCATTATGGACTTCGTGTCTGGTTTGCCGTTGTTGCCATCGAAGAAGAATTATGTTTGGGTGATTGTGGATCGCCTTACAAAGTGTGCACATTTCTTGCCTGTGCATACTACGTATACCTTGGATAAGCTTGCGAAGTTGTACATTGCTGAGATTGTACGATTGCATGGAGTGCCAAAATCTATAGTGCCGGATAGAGATCCGAGGTTCACCGCAAGGTTCTGGGAATGTTTACACCAAGCTTTGGGTACACGGCTGAATTTCAGTACTTCTTATCATCCGTAGACGGATGGACAGTCGGAGCGTGTTATCCAAGTGCTTGAGGATATGTTGAGGTGCTGTGTTATTGAGTTTGAAGGCTCTTAGGAGAAGCACTTTCCCTTGGTTGAGTTTGCTTATAATAACAGTTACCAGGCAAGCATTCAAATGGCGCCTTATGAGGCTTTATACGGGAGAAAGTGCAGAACTCCTCTTTGTTGGGCTGAAAGGGGACAGAAGTTGGTCTCGATGCCAGCTTTGTTGAAATGAACCACTGAGAAGGTGAAGCTCATTTGTGAGCGTTTGAAGGAAGCATCGGACCGGCAAAAGTCTTACGCGGATTTGAAGCGTAAGGAGATAGAGTTTGCAGTGGGCGAGCGTGTGTTTTTGAAGGTTTCACCTTGGAAGAAGGTGATGAGATTTGGCCGGAAGGGTAAATTGAGTCCAAGGTTCATTGGACCATATGAGGTGATAGAACGTGTGGGTCTTGTTGCCTACAAGCTGAGACTACCTCAAGAGTTGGAAAAGATACATAATGTGTTTCATGTATCCATGCTTCGGAGATATAGATCGGTCCCGTCGCATGTTATACATGTGGAGGAAGTTGAGCTAAATCCAGACTTGACGTATGATGAGGAGCCCGTTGAGATTTTGGATTTGGATAGTAAGGTTCTTCGGGGTAAGACCATTGAGCTGGTCAAAGTCTTGTGGAGACATCGTGGTGTTGAGGAAGCCACATGGGAAAGGAAGGATGACATGAAGAAGCAATTTCCTTACCTTTTTCCAATAGGTAAATTTCGAGGACGAAATTTCTTAAGCGGGGGAGAGTTGTAACGCCCTGGTTTTGGGCCTATATGTTTTAGAGGTTGAATCGGGCCGGTCGTGAACGGTTCGAATCCTTTAGGGGTGGTTTAAGGAACACCTAGTTCTGGATGCTTTTAAAATATGGAAAAATATCTAAAAATCCTCATTTATTATATAAATGGTTATGGTGAAAACAATTTTACAAAATGTGATTTGGAATTACCACATTTCGGTGTAGTGACCAAATTGCAGTTTTTGCAAAAGTTGACTAGTGACTATTTTGTAAAGGATTGAAACTTTGAATCTTTAAGGAGCTAATTTTACCAAATTGTTTTTCATCAGATTTCTCTTTAATTTGGGAGTTTTAATAAAGATTTAATTAAAGGAGTTAAGAGAGAAATTCTATTTTGACTTTTCATAACTACCTTAGGATACTTTTTCCCTCTTTTCATTTTCTCTCAACTTCCACTTAGCCAAACACATTTCCCTCACCAAATAATCTCTGGTTTTCATCTCTTTTGCTGAGATTTCATTCTCTTAAGGATTTCCAACCTTTGCTTCATTAAATCCTTTTGTTTTTACTTTGGATTTTCAAGAAATCTTGCCCAAATTGAGGAGAAATCAGCCATTAGAGGTAAGCTTCGTCCTTCTCCTCTAATGATCAGTTCTTTACTGAAATTCCCAAGTTATCAATCCTTTGTTAATGATTTTTGAGTTGCTTTAATGTTAGAAGCATGAAATTGTTGTAAAATTCAAGATTCTTGGTGAGATCTTGATGATTTTCGTAACTCTTTGTTAAGCTCTGTTTTGAGGTTGATTTCTAATGTGTTTTGGATGATAATTGATGTTATGAATGGGGTTTTAACAAATGATTCTCGAATAGGTTTGGATTCCTATGTTTTAGATGCTAGATTTGTGGTTTTTAGAGTGTTCTTGGTGTTCTGTTGTTGCTGGAGATATAAGGAAGTGTTTGTGGTGATTTTTGTTTTTGATTGAGGTTTAGAAGTGTTTAGAATTAATAAATCTTGGTTGGGCTTTGATTTGAGAAAGTTTGGAGGTGATTTCGGTTATTTTGGATAGCTGAAATGGTGGTTTTGAGTAGTGCAGCGTGTTTGAATGAGTGGCTGGTGATTTCAAAGCATGATGATGCATTAATCCTCTGCTCTTATGTGTAATAAACATGGGAGACATCTTCGGAAGCTTTTGGTGTTGATTCGGAAGTGCCAGAAGCTTAGTTATCGTTTCGGCAAGCAAGCGAAACTTAATCGGTGAGTGCAAATGGTTTTAGAAGTCCTTGAGGAACAAGGAAACAAGGTTTGGGGATTTAGGTTTGGTTTGAAACACCATCCTAAGTCCGGAAGTAAGTATGGCTAGATTTGCTCTCAATATGTGGTTGATGCCCCTAAATGTTTTTAACATGCTCTTGATTTGTGTTAGACAAAATCCTACTGTTTTATGCATGATTTATATCATGGAAAGATGTTATGTGTTGATCCCATGTGATAGCATGTCTATGAAAAGAGTCTTGAGATTTTGATTAAATGAAATGCATGAATTATGGTTTTGAAATGAGATGAGAGTGATTTGAGAAATGTGTTGGGTCACGTCGGCACGCCCCGTGGCGCAGCGGAAAAATTAATCCGACGTAATCCAGCCAGGATCCATGTACAGGAACGAATCCGGGGTGAAAAGATGAAGAGTTACCTTTTAAAACTCTGGAAACTGGAAAACCGACGGTATGTCGGAATAACCACGTCAAGTAAAATCGGAATCGTCACAGGTTCACAATGACCTCTACGGAGTCCACCCGAACAAAACGAACAAAGTTTCTGCCTCCCTAACACTTAGGGATAAATTTCGACAGGTTTGAACACCTTCCAAGGAGAAGTCGAAATCCCTCCAGGGATTCCTGAGGGAGTCTGAAATCGACCAAGAGTTCAACCGGGACTTGTAATCGAGCAAGGGAACCTTCAGGGATTTGCCAGGGGCAAGTAGAACACCAGAAAAATATCGAACAACTTCTCAGAGAGCTTTCTAGGATATGTCGAATTCCAGTGGGGAATCCCTAGGGGTGTTGTCGAAATCTTCAAGAGGAGGAAGAGGGATGATTTGGTTGCTAGCCCTTGTCCCTTTAAATAGTATTCAGAGACTTAATTCTAGTTGAATTCGTTAAATCCAAGTTCAACCAAAATTCATAGAATCTAATTCTACTTGAAATTGGTTTATATTAAATATACATTATATTTAATAATATTAAATGAAATATATATATATATATATATATTTAATTATGTAGAATCTTATTCTACATAAAACATGGATTTAAATATACATTATATTTAATCCAAATATATATATTTTTATTATATAGAATCTCATTCTATCTTTACTTGGATTTAAATATATTTAAATATATGTTTTTAATTATGTGGAATCTAATTCTACATAAACTTGGAATTAAATATACATTATATAAATTCCAAATATATATTTAAATTTCTAGAATCTTATTCTATAATATTTAAGTCTCTAAATATTTTCCATACTCTAAATAATATTTGATAAATACAATATTTATCCAATATTATTCCCATTTAAGGGAGTTGCCGATTTCCCTTATCCCATAGGGGATTTTCGGCAACCTCCCTAAAATAGGGAGTATGGTTTCCAATTTTTTTTGTTCGTTTCATTCGAAGGGTGTGACCCTTGTAGGTTCATGCAACGTTAGCAACAAAATTAGAACTGTTCTAATTTTACAAACAATGAGTGGCATCTAGCAATACATCATTGCTACCTAAGTTGCATGAAGTCATGGTTTGACTTTCCTAATTCTTGAATAAACTTCCTTTATGTATTTCATCATTTTGTCCTTTATATCTTAGATGAACACAACAAGTCATGGGTTAGTCACACTTGCGTTGTCCATATAGTGTTTCTTGATGTCTTGAGTAGATTATGATAAACGAATCTCTATGATATCTCATATCATAATATTCGAGCATGGCCATGCATTTTCTAATCTCACTCAATCAAGTGGCCGAAGATATTTCTTCCATTATGTAGGAGGGACAAATCCTTTCTTGATCAACCATATTTCACTACATAGGTCATCACGTATCCAATCACCAGTCTTTATAATGTAGTCAGTTACGACACACGTTTGACTATGTCAAAATTCGTAAATCTTTATGTTGAAATCATGTTGATCTCAAGTATGAGGATTATACATATGTTTATCATGAGCAATGTTGTGACTATCACATAATTACCCAAGAAACATGCTCATAGCGGGTCAATCCAGTATATTGTTCTCTAACAAATACTTATGTGTTGATTTTGACATCTCTATGTCAATGACAACGCTTGTCATCAACCACATATTAGTCTTTATATATTATCACTGTACATACCCGTAATAATATTCGACTAAGGATCCTATTTAACAATAATCATATTATTGTATGGACATTATTATCCAATGGTTAGTTTGATGCACAGAAAGATACCAAATGATAATAACGATAATGCCATTACTTGATAAATCTAGTAAAATAGTATGTCTATTCAATCATCATATGATTGGTCTTTGGGCATACTCCAACAATCTCCCACTAGCACTAAGACCAATCATTCTCGTATCTAATACGACATGGCTTAGTGTAACTGACATGCTTATGCTGTGTCAAAAGCTTTGTCAGGGAGTTGACAAAGTTATCAACTTTGTGCGTATGTTGCATAGTTTCACATCTCCAAGATGTAAGTACTTTAGAATATGTTTGGATTTATTGATGAGATCTGGGTTTTATTTTCTTACGCTAATGTTCTATCATAACAGAGTTATGTAGCATCTATTATGCTGGGAACAACCCTTAGTTCAGAAGTGAACCCTTTAGATCCAAACATCCTTCTTTATTGCTATGTCGACTGTAATACATTCAGCCTATGTTGTAGAGTTAGATACTGTCTCACGTTGCTAACTCGCAGTATCTTTTATTAATGCAAAACGGATTGCAATCTTTAGTTCCTTTTGATGAGTATGTTATCTACATACAATACTTAGGAAAGTAACAATGCTCCCACTAGCTCTTTTGAAAACAAGACTCCTCTTTGTTTCTAGATAAACCAAACCTTTTGATTGTATCTTTTGAAACGAATATCCCAACTTCGAGAAGCTTGCCTTAGTCTACGGATAGACCTTTGTAGCTTACATACCTTCCAAGTGTTTACTGGATGACAAAACCTTCTGGATGTGTCATGTACACATCTGTTTCAAGTTTTCCCTTAGGAAAGTGGTTTTGACATCCCATTTATTTGATTCCATAATCATCGTATGTAACTACTTGCAAGTGAGATTAAGATGGATTAAACATAGCTACAAGGAAGATGCTTTATCATAGTCTATACTATGAAGTTTGTCGAAAACTTTTAGCGACGAATCATCCTTTATGTTTTATCATCCATGTCGGTTTTTCCTTTTTGAAAAACTCATCCATACCTCTTAGGTTTTACCCTTTTAGGTAACCAAAGTCTATACTTGGTTTTAAACATGGATTCCATCTCATATCTCATGGATCTTAGCCATTTCTCGAATTTTGGGTTCACCATTGCTTTCTGATAAGACCTAGTCTTTATCTTGATCCGAAAAGAATAGTGTTTCCATGTACGAATAGTGAGAAATCCATATTTCTCAAGTATATGGTATTCTCTTAAGGATCAACACAATGGTTGTGTTTTGTTCCAATGTTCCTTGATCATTTGTGGAACATTCTCAATCTTTGGTTCATAAATTTGTTGTCTAAAATTTCTTCACATTCCAAATTCCATTTTTCCTTTTGTGAGAGGTAATCTCTTTCGAGAGAAACTATCGTTTGAGCAACAAACATTTTGTTCTCGTTGAAAAATGAAATCCCTTAGTGATAAGTATTCTCTTTCGAGATAAACTATCGTTTGAGAAACAAATATTTTGTTCTCGTTAAAGTTGAAGAAATAATATCCCTTAGTGAGAATTAATCTCTTTCAAGATAAACTCACGTTTGAGAAACAAACGCTTTGTTCTCGTTAGGATAAACAACAAATGGAGTTTTTAAGGTTCGAACTTTGTAAACATTTTAACATGTAAGTAACCTTAAAACTTCAAAGTTATTCTAGAACAATTCTTAGTCCATATCTTATATGACGTTTCAAAAAAAAACACGATTAAGTATGAGAGTTGTTTTTCTAGTGTGTAAAGAAGTCGAAAATGACTTGTTCTGAATCAAAACATGTCTAACATATTTGATTCTCTTTCAAAGACTTTTCGTTCCACTTGTGGGATTTAATTATGAGACAATCCCATATTCTTTGAAAGTTCATCAAACTTTAAATATTCTTGAATTTGATCTCATCAAATTACCTTAATACTTTTTATGAGTTTGAGATTAGTCATTTGTTTTATTTATCTTATAAATATTATTGATTTGATTAGTTTAAAGATTATTGATTCGTTGTGCCATAAGAGATTAAAAGAATAACATTTATTTAAATAATCTCAAAATTAAAATATCTTGTCCTTACAAGATAACTAAAACTTAGGCACAAAATAATAATCTTAAAAAACTAAAACAAATCTATTTAAGCAAAAACACATGTCCTAATGGATGATGTAGCAACTCTTGCTTTATTTCCATTCGCAGGTCCATGTCTATTCTGACGCCTTCTCTTTAGAAGCCTCTAAGGTTGATGCCTCACTTGTTTTTGCTTTCTTGACTTCTTGTAGGTGTGTGGGGCAGTTTCTCTTCCAATGTCCGGTCTTGCCGTAATGGAAACATTTTCCATCCTTCTTGATTCCCTTCTTAGGTTTCAATGCCTCCTTTCCATCGGTTTTGGTCTTACCATCACCTTTAGACTTTGCTGCCGATTTACCTTTCTTCTTGCCCTTGCGGACCATCAGAACAAGTTTAGGTCCTACCTTATTCAGGTTGATTTCAGCAGTTCTCAACATGCCGAGCAACTGCGGCAACGTCTTGTTAATTTCACATATTGAAATTAAGGATGAACTGATTGAAACTATCCGGCAACGATTGAAGGATGACATCAGTAGCTAATTCGTCTTTCAGCGGAAAGCCAAGCTTCTCCAACATTTGTATGTAGCCCATCATTTTGATGACGTGAGCTCTTACGGGAGATCCCTCACTCATATTGCATTGAAACAAAGCTTTAGAGGTCTCGTACCTCTCTTGACGAGCTTGCCCTTCATAAATCTCCTTGAGATTTTGAATCATATCATAAGCTACCATGTCCTCATGTTGCTTCTGAAGCTCAGGGGTCATGGAGGCAAGCATAAGACAACCGACATCCAGCATGTCGTCCATGTGTTTTATAAACTTGTCTTTGTCAGCTCTGGAAGCAGTGGCAACCGGTTCATCAGGAACAGGTTCTTCAATGACATATTCCTTCTTTTCCTGTTTGAGAACGATTCTCAAATTGCGGAACGAGTCAAGGAAGTTTATGCCATTGAGCTTATCCTTCTCAAGGATAGATCGCAGAGATAGAGTATTATTTGCCAAAGAAGGATCATGAGGTTTCATAAACCATTTGCGTTAACGAACAAATGCACCAGGTAGGTCAACATGAAAGAGAGGTGGCGCACTAGGCACACTTAAGTACCAGGTCTTTGATGATGCCAATCCTAGACATGCATTTTTCATAACGTCTAACCATAACTCTTATGGATTCACCGTGAAAGATAGTTTGATAACTTTTATCAAATTAGAAGCCCTTTCAGAGATTTCATAAATCTATGAAAATACGAACAACTACTTCTTCTCTAGACTAACTATTAGTTTCAACATGTTAACATTTAACATTGAAGCAACCTAACATAGTTATGATTAACTCTTAATCATTCAGTGATAATCGAAATAAGTCTTTATTACGTGTGATACGATAAACGATAAATATCTAAATCGAATCAAACATCATGCATCTCATACATAAACATCACCCAAGAATTTAAGTCTGAATTCGTATGATACAAGTGGCTCTAATACCACTGTTGGGTCACGTCGGCACGCCCCGTGGCGCAGCGGAAAAATTAATCCGACGTAAGCTAGCCAGGATCTATGTACAAGAACGAATCCGTGGTGAAAAGATGAAGAGTTACCTTTTAAAACTCTGGAAACTGGAAAACCGATGGTATGTCGAAATAACCACGTCAAGTAAAACCGGAATCGTCAAAGGTTCGCAACGACCTCTACGGAGTCCACCCGAACAAAATGAACAAATTTTCCGCCTCCCTAACACTTAGGGATAAATTTCGACAGGTTTGAACACCTTCCAGGGAGAAGTCGAAATCCCTACAGGGATTCCCGAGGGAGTCTGAAATCGACCAAGAGTTCAACCGGGACTTGCAATCAAGCAAGGGAACCTTCAGGGATTTGCCAGGGGGCAAGTAGAACACCAGAAAAATATCGAACAGCTTCTCAGAGAGCTTTCTGGGATATGTCGAATTCCAGTGGGGAATCCTTAGGGGTGTTGTCGAAATCTTCAAGAGGAGGAAGAGGGATGATTTGGTTGCTAGCCCTTGTCCCTTTAAATAGTATTCAGAGACTTAATTCTAGTTGAATTCGTTAAATCCAAGTTCAACCAAAATTTATAGAATCTAATTCTACTTGAAATTGGTTTATATTAAATATACATTATATTTAATAATATTAAATATATATATATATATATATATATATATATATTTAATTATGTAGAATCTTATTCTACATAAAACATGGATTTAAATATACATTATATTTAATCCAAATATATATATTTTTATTATATAGAATCTCATTCTATCTTTACTTGGATTTAAATATATGTTTTTAATTATGTGGAATCTAATTCTACATAAACTTGGAATTAAATATACATTATATAAATTCCAAATATATATTTAAATTTCTAGAATCTTCTTCTATAATATTTAAGTCTCTAAATATTTTCCATACTCTAAATAATATTTAATAAATACAATATTTATCCAATATTATTCCCATTTAAGGGAGTTGCTGATTTCCCTTATCCCATAGGGGATTTTCGGCAACCTCCCTAAAATAGGGAGTATGGTTTCCAATTTTTTTGTTCGTTTCATTCGAAGGGTGTGACCCTTGTAGGTTCATGCAACGTTAGCAGCAAAATTAGAACTGTTCTATTTTTACAAACAATGAGTGGCATCTAGCCATACATCATTGCTACCTAAGTTGCATGAAGTCATGATTTGACTTTCCTAATTCCTGAATAAACTTCCTTTATGTATTTCATCATTTTGTCCTTTATATCTTAGATGAACACAAGTCATGGTTTAGTCTGTAACACCCCAATTTTGGGCTTAGAAGTTTTGGGTTTGGACCGGATCGGTCGGGTTGCGGTTCGAATATAAAAGGGTGATTTTAGGAAAGCCTAGTTCGGGTTGCATTAAAAATATGGAAAAATATCTTAAAATCTTCTTTTATTATATATAAGAGAATGGTGAAATCAATTTTACAAAATGAGGTTGGGAAGTGTGACATTTTGGGTTAGTGACTAAAATGTAATTTTTGAAAACTTGGTGACTGTTTTAAAAAGGATTGAAACTTTGAATCTTTAAGGAGCTATTTACCCAAGAAGATTTTCTCCAGATTTTTCTTAATATTAAAGGTTTTATTAATGGTTTTAATTAAAGGAAAAAGGAGGGAAAAAGATATTTTGCTCTCAGAACTAACTTTTCTCAAAAATTTCCATTTCTTTTCTCTCAACTTTTCTCTCAACCCAAACATTTTTCTCCAGCAAATTTCCCTCTGATTTTGACATTCAAAGATGAGATTTCAACTTCCTTTTGATCTCTAATCATTTCTACAACAAAGCCTTAGAAATTTCTTATTGGATTTTCAAGGATCTTGGTTCCAAAAAGGGAGAAACTCACATTTGGAGGTATGAACGTCCTTCTCCTCTAAATACTCAGTTCTTTACTGAAATTCCCAAGTTCTCAATCCTTGATTTGTGTTTTAATAAAGGTTTTGTAGTTGTGTTCTTGATCTTGGCTTTAAAATGCAAGATTTGGTTAGTTTTTGATGAAATTCGTATGAAATGGTTGGGCACTGTTTTGAGGTGTGTTTTTAATGTAAATTGGATGTATAATTGATGAGAAATTGAGGTTTAATCAATGCAATCCCGGATAGGTTGATTTTCCTAAGTTTTGTTTGAGTTTATGATGGTTTTTGGGGTGATCTTGATGTTCTGCTATAGCTGGAGGTATAAGGACGTGTTTAGATCCTTTTTGGATGTTAATTGAGGTTTATGAATGTTTGGAATTGATGGATCTTGGCTGGGTAGTGTTGTAGAGATGTTTGGATGTGATTTCGGTTGTGTTTGGTAGCCGAAATGTGAGTGTCGATGTGAGCAGGGAGTTTAGGTGTCTTGGTTGAGGATATTAATGCATGATGGTGCATTAATCTACTGTTTTGATGTGTTTAAAACAGGGGAGACATCTTCGGATCCTTGTGGTGTTGATCCGGAAGCTTGATTGGTGTTTCGGCAAGTGGCAAAACGGAAATCGGTGAGTGAAGTTTGGTTTTCAGCTTTGAAACCAATGTTTGAAGGTTTTGGGAGCTTAGTATAAGTCTAAACAACTTAGCTATGCTCAAGAGTAAGTTTTCGGAAAAACTCTCTTGTTGGTGAGCCATGAGTTGGTTGAATGCAAAGGGATTTGTTGCATATTTAAATTCTGTTTTTGAAAGCATATTTTAGCATGTTCATTGCTGGTTTCATAAGCCATGTGTTGAAGGATGCTCTAGGTAAGGGATCCTTGTTTTTGTACATTGATAAATGTGGTTTTGATGCAAAGTGATGCATGATGATAATGGCTTTGTTAAATGCTTTAAAACAGTGGATTAATGCTGTTAAGTGATGTATATTGGCAAGTGATGTGGTTTGTCTAAAAGTACTTGAATCGGATATAGTTAGCCGGCTATAGGATTGGGTGCACCGTGAATAAAGTCGCCTTGGATGTTGAGGGGTTGTGATTGTACCATGCTCCATCCAAGTACACTAACGAGATGGTTAAGAACACCATGGTGGTTAAAAGTCCATGAGTGGGTCTTGTGTTAAGGTCATCATGGTGGTTAAAATTCCATGTGTGGACCTTGTGTATTGTTAAGGTCAAAATGGTGGTTAAAATTCCATGTGTGGACCTTGTGTTTGGTAAGATCACAATGGTGGTTTAAAGTCCATGTGTGGATCTTGTGTTGTATGTCCCGTGATCTCGTTAGTGATGTTATACAACTACGAATGAGTGATGTGGAGGGGTTGTGATTGTACCATAGTCTCCATCACGGGTGTTGAGGGGTTGTGATTGTACCATGCTCCACCTTGATATTGGTAGTGTGTATGAAGCGTAGGGACAACGCTTGTAATTCGCGTATCCGATTGTTGGTTGTAAGTTGTCGTTTGTGTTTTGGAACATGGTTATGATTATCACTTGAAAGCCAATATGACATGATAATGGTTTGAAGCATGTAATGCTTGGTTTATGTACATATGTGCATGATGAAATGTTGTTTGAGCTAAAGGTTTTGAAAAAGAGTTTTTATTAATGCATTATTGTGATGTTTTAAATGAGCATTCCTCACTAAGCTATGTGCTTACGCTCTCTCTTTTCTTAAACCAATAATGCAGAGCATTGAAGTGCTTAAGGGCAGCAAGGGGGTCAAGAATCCAAGTGAAGAACTAAGCTCATGTATGGTGAATATTTTCATAACTTGTTTAGCTTTTGGCATTTGGCAATGGGGAACCTATGTTGTTGTTTTGGGAGATGTTTTGGACTCCTTAAGTTGGTTTTATGCTTTTGATATTGTTGGAACTTGTAATTGGCCTTTATGAGGATTGTTGGTGTTTTAGTGTTTGAATGGTTTTCAATATATGATGCATGCCTATAGAATTGGGGCTTTCCTTGTTTGATGTCATGTTTACGAATTGTTGATGCCATTATGTTCCTTAAGTATATAATGACTTGCTGGTATAATTTGAGGGTCTTTTGAATGCGTTTGATGGGCCAATTGTGTAATAAACCAGCAAAAATTCTGCAATCTGGGCAGCCTGTTTCGGAACAGGTGCTACCGTTTCGGAACAGAGGGCCTGAAATGGCCTAGGCGTTTCGAAACGGGCAGAGCCGTTCCGGAACAGTTTTGCCACTGCCAGGCCATGTTGCGCAACGGGTTTTGGAACGGTCCCGCGTTTCGGAACGGATCATCCCTGTTCCGAAACACCCGACCGTTGGGCACTGAAATTGACGGTTATATGTTTTGAAACCTTTGCGTTTTGGTCCTGAACTTGGTTCATGCAATTGAATGAGTTTGAGATGTCCGTTTGAGTTGAAATTTGGCAGAGAAGCATGAAACATGACTAATTTCATATTGCTAACTCAAAAGTTGGTTAAGTCCTTATAATTTTCAGAATTTGCATTTTGGTCCCTAAACTTGTATGTTGTGCAATTGAGTCCCTGAATGTTATCCGATTGTTGTGGCTTTTGAATATGTTTGTCTCAAGTGTTCACCTAGGGTTAATTTGCATCTAGATATGATTAAAAAGAAAAAAATGGTCATTAATCAAGGTTGACTTTCGGGTTGACTTTGGTTTTCCCCGTGTAAACTTCTTAATTCGGTTCAACCGTCTGGGCCGGGTTAAGGGGGTTACATAGTCACACTTGCGTTGTCCATCTAATGTTTCTTGATGTCTTGAGTAGATTATGATAAACGAATCTCTATGATATCTCATATCATAATATTCGAGCATGGCCATGCATTTTCTAATCTCACTCAATCAAGTGGAAGATATTTCTCCCATTATGTAGGAGGGACAAATCCTTTCTTGATCAACCATATTTCACTACATAGGTCATCACGTATCCAATCACCAGTCTTTATAATGTAGTCAGTTACGACACACGTTTGACTATGTCAAAATACGTAAATCTTTATGTTGAAATCATGTTGATCTCAAGTCTGAGGATTATACATATGTTTATCATGAGCAATGTTGTGACTATCACATAATTACCCAAGAAACATGCTCATAGCGGGTCAATCCAGTATATTGTTCTCTAACAAATACTTATGTGTTGATTTTGACATCTCTATGTCAATGACAACGCTTGTCATCAACCACATATTAGTCTTTATATATTATCACTGTACATACCCGTAATAATATTCGACTAAGGATCCTATTTAACAATAATCGTATTATTGTATGGACATTATTATCCAATGGTTAGTTTGATGCACAGAAACATACCAAATGATAATAACGGCAATGCCGTTACTTGATAAATCTAGTAAAATAGTATGTCTATTCAATCATCATATGATTGGTCTTTGGGCATACTCCAACAAAATGTTGCATCAAAACAGTAGGTGAGATGATGTTTTTAATATAATATATTGGCATAGATGATGAGATGATTACCGGATATAATTGGTCGACCAATAGGATGAAAGTGCACTATAAACTAAAAATTCGTACGTGCTTTTTGGAGTCGGGCAATGGGGGTAGTGCCATCCCGATCCAAAGTGAGAATCTGATGATGAGAGATACCATCGGGGTAGGTCTTGGTGAAACACCCAAGCTTTGTGGCGAAGAGAGATACCGCCATTAGAGTCCGGTGATGAGAGATTCCACCTAGGTAGGACTTGGCTTTAAGTCAAGCTAATCCGCATATCTGTGTAAAGATGTAATATGAAATGCCAATATATGAGATTGTATTTGATTCACATGTACCAAATGTTGAGATGTTTTATGCTATGAGAAATGCATATGAGATTTGTGGTTTATGAAATGCTTTTGTTTTCATTAAGCATGTGTATGGCTTTGCCATGAAATTTGCATTGGTTAAATGCATGAGTTAGATTGAAGGTACATGTGATTTTCAAATGGGGAATTGCTTTGAAATGGTTTTCAAGCATGAGATAGAAAGAGCATGTTGTAGAAAATGGTTTTTGAGATAGAGTTTTAAAGTTGCATTGTTGTGTAGGTTTTTCTTAGAGCTTGCCTCACTAAGCAAATGTTCTTACGCTCTCTTTTACAACAATGCAGATAATTGAGATACTTTTGGGCAGCAAGGAGGCTAAGGATATCCAAGGAAGTGAAAAGCTCAAGTATGGTGACGTTTACATATACTTTAGTAATGATAATTGGCAATGGGAACCTATGGTTAGTTTTGGGAGATGTATTTTGAACTCCTTGTGGTTGTTGCAAGTTTATTACAGCATATGTGGGTTGTAAATGTCCTTTATGGTTTGATTTGTGGCTTGTGGCTTTCATATGGTTTTTATGACTAGGGAGCATGCCTATAGTTCCAATGATTGCATGATTGATGACATGCTTTGGTTTATGCTTTATAATGATGATCTATGATGCTTAGATATGTTGCTAGTATGTTGTGGTATGTTTTGGGACATTTTTGGATGAGTTTGAGTGTGTAAAACCAGCTAAGTATGTAGTTGCAGGGCTAGGCGTATCGAAACGCCCTTATCTGTTTCGGAGCAGGGGCCTGAAATGGCCATAATGTTTCGGAACAAGTAAGAGTGTTCTGGAACGCTTTGGCTACTGGAAAGCCATGTTTCGATACGGGTCTCGGAACGCCCCCGAGTACCAAAACGGTCAACCCGATTTCGATACGGCCGTTTCGATACAAGGCTCAGCGTTTTGAAACACCCAACCGTTGGTCTGGATTTTGAACTGTTTCAGGTTCTTGCTTCTTACATTTTAGTCCCTGATGATTATGGATGCAATTGGTTATGTTTGGAATGTCTGATTAAGTTGATACTTGACAAAGAGGCATGAAATAGGACTAATTGACTATTGGTAAACTTAAAATCTGCAAGGTCCTCATAATTTGCAAAATTTACATTTTGGTCCCTAAATGTCTAATATGTGCATTTAAACCCCTAATTGAATTCCAATCGATGTGTCTTATCTACCCATGATCTTGAATGGTCACCTAGGCCTAATATTGCATTTATAAAAGATAAAAGAAAAAAAGTTCGTCAATCGGAGTTAACTTTAACAAGTTGGCTTTGGTTTTCCCCGTGTAATCACCTCGGTTCGGGTCAACCGTCTAGACCGGGCTAAGAGGGTTACAGATTCACTATTGCAAAGTCGCGTATTGTCTATAGTTGTAGGTTGGTTCATTCTTTGAAGAATAGTCTTTCTCACATGCATAATAATAAGGTGGTAGGGTATAGCATTCCACCCTTCCTCTGCCTTTTATTTTTTTCAATGATTTTTAAAACTAATTGAAAATTTTCAGAAAAAATGATACAAAAATAAAGATGACCCATTTTGCCACTATTCTTATGGTTAAGGTACTTAAAAGTTAAAACTGGGGAGTGAAATTAGATATGAGTATATATAATATTGGCATGTCACTTTTTTAATGCATTGGGAGGATCTTAGGTGACTATATTTTCATGTCTTGTTAGAATATTTCTCGAACAAGGGTACTCTGAAAAAAAATCTTAGCAACTTGAATACTCTTAAGGTGGGATGGAATTTTTTTGGTAACACTAAAACCAAGTTAAGTGATTGTTACAGTCCAAAAAAAACCCTCTAGGATAACTATAGCCTTGAGAGATTTATTAACGGTGCAGGCAGTAGCACAATTTCACCCACAGAGGAGAAAGAGAGGAGGGAGAAAAGGGTGAAACAGAAAGATAGACATGTATGGATGGAAGAAAATAAGAGGGTGAGAGAAAATATGGTAGGAAATGTTTGTTTTTAAACTTAACGTGCCACATCAACTTTTTTAACGATAGTTGACAGCAATGACCGTAATGAAAGCAAATTAAAAGTTGAACGACTGTAATGAAAGTTTTAAAAGTATGGTGACCATATTGAAAGCGCCATAAAAGTTCAGTGACTACGAGTATAGTTTACCCTTAAATATTTAACATGTCATGTCAGCTTTTTTAACGATAGTTGACGACAGTGGCCGTAATGAAAGCGAATTAAAAGTTGATTGAATGTAATGAAAGTTTTAAATGTTCGGTAACCATATTGAAAGCGACCTAAAAGTTCAGTGACTACCAGTGTAATTTACCCTAAAAATTAAATTTTAAGAGTAGCTCCATAGTAACAAGTATTGAAAAAATTGAGCCCATAATAACAAATATTGAAAAAAAAATCAAGGCCATAATAACAAGTATTAAAAATTGAATATTAATAGTAGACCCTATTAATACATATTGGAAAGAAAAAAACTTAGCCCCTATTAACAAGTATTAAAAATGGACCTTTAATAACAAGTATTAGAAAAATTGGATCCTTAATAATAAATATAATTAAAAAAATACAAATATTTAGTTTCCCTGAGCAGTGAGTCCTAGGCAGGCACCCTTATTGCCCTTGCCCAGGGTCGGGCCTAATCCTCCCCCTTTTGCTCATAATTCAAAAATGTCATTTTTATACATAACCAAATTCTTACCCTAAAGGCCTAGTCTTAACCCAATTGTTCTAATTACCCTACAAAACAATCGAGCCCAGAGCTTGAGACAACGCTCAATTGTTGACTAAAAAATTTGGGTCGTTATAGCGGTTAAGTGTTGGTTTTACTCGAAATCTTGGGTTTGATATCTACAAATGGAGTGTTTGAGTTATCTAGAATTAAAATGAGGATCAAATTGATAGGATGTTTAAATATTGAGGTTAAATTTATTAAAAAAAATTAAATTAGAACTAAATTGATAAAATGTATAAATTTTAGAGACTAAAATTGTTATTATATCAGGATGTCACCATTTAAAGTTGGTGACCAAAATACAAAAAGCCTTATAGACTAAATTTGTAGGAAAAATAGTTACATGACTAAAGTAGAAAAGAGATAATAGTTTGGCGACCAATAGTACAGTTTATCCAAATATGAAAGAATTGATGATATAAATGAGAACAAATTATTAATTTTGCTCAAAAGTGTTTTTTTAAACAAGATAAAAAATAACTTTTAAAAAACACTTTTTAATTTAGGTTAAAAAATACTATTTTCTTTGAAAAACTACATGTTTTACATTATTTTTGTCATAGGAGTATTTGTAGTTCAAAAATCACTTTAAACATTATCTAATACCAAACAAAAAGCTTTTGCTTTTTCCTTTTCTTAAAGTTCCATATTAGAAAAAGTCAACCTAATAGTTTGTTTGCATTTGGTTTTGACGAGTGTATTTATATTTGACATCAGCTTCGGTTCAAAAGAAAAGACAATTGGACGGTGGACCTACATATGTGTGAAAATATGGGCAATTGCAACAGAGGATTATATGACAAAAAGTAGTAAGAAACTATTTTAGAAGGAAACTACTTTTGACATTTGGTACAATGAATGGATTATTTTTCTAGAAATTTAATTAGTAAGAAAATGATTCACATGTTTCATAAATTAAAACTGTTTTATTTTTTGGGAGGAAATAAAAAATATGACAAAAAATAACCTTTCATCTATTTTTTGGTTTAGAAATTAATTTATTTTAATTTAGGGTATTATTGTATGGAAAATATTTTATACACTTGTAAGTTTTCACAATCGTCTGTTTTTTAGGTTTTTAGCGTCTGTGATTAGGTTTTAAGGTTTGAGAATATATTTTATAGTTTAAAGTTTAGTTTTTAAAGTTTATGGTTTAGAATGTAGGGGTTGGGGTTTAGGGTCCTTAAAAAAGGGTACGTGGCAGCTTTAAAAGCTCTCTCGTGAGAAAAAAATCACTGACGATGCATATAATAATGACTCATATGGTTTGTTAAATTAAAACTTTTAAAAAATTAGTAAAAGTAAATATTTAATTATAATATTAAATGTTTTTTTATTAAATTGAGAGGTATTACATTTTCATGTTGAAATTTAAACCCATACAAATAAGACAAAATGAACATCTTTAGTCACTAGGCTAATTAGTAAATTTTACTATAACATTACATGTTAATTATTTTCACTTGACATTTTCTTAAAATATCGTTGTTAAACAAAGATATTTAAGTATAACATAAAAAATAACCTATCATTTGTAATGCAGAAATTGAAAGGGGTGTTAAACAAACAAGTATCATTGTTAAGAAATGACTTGTTATTTTAATTGTGCTATAAACATTGCTCTTAGCTTTTTTATTAGGCCATACATATTTGTTACCACTACGTTCTATATTTTATTTTCTTATAATTTTTTAAATATATTATTCATCGATGTGATTTTCTAGTGTGAAGATAATTTGAAGTTATATATGTTAACATATAAACACACTTAAATTTATACTATAAATAGGGGTGAGCGTTCTATCAAGTCGAATCGAGTCGAGTTAAAAAATTTTGAGTTATTTGAGTTGACGCTTCATATTTTACAACTCAAACTTTATTTGATTTTTTTTCAATTCGAGTCGAATTTTCGAGTTCCTATACAAATTTAATTGTAATTATTTATCATGGTATAGTATAATTTGATTCTAATTTAAACGACTTTCTACAATCATATAAGATATGCATATATATTTCATCATATTTTTTATATATGACATATATTTCTTCATATTTTTTATATATGTATATATATATATATCAAGAAAAATTGAGGGACACGACTCGAACTTAAAAATCAACCCACTAATTACTAAAAATTTTGAATTATTCGAGTTATTCAAATTTCTATTTTACAATTCAAACTTTATTTGAAATTTTTTCGAGTCGAGTCGAATTTTTCGCCTCGAGTCGAATCAAAAATTTCAGTTTGTTTGAGTCGAATTTTGCTCACCCCTACTTATAAGGTCATGGCCACAATCTTGAGTCAACATGCAGGCTGTTTTGTGAATGTATTAATGTATCAGATTTGATCAAATTGTAAGAAAATCACACCTTACGAATTAATTCAAATATTTGTTAATAATAAATATTATAAAAACATTATTATTAAATATTTAATTCAAATATTTTTAATAATAAGTATTATCGAAAATAATAAAATACACATCATATTTTATTTAATAAAAATACTTTTGTAAAATATCATTACATTCTCATAAAAGTATTTAATGATAAAACTTTAGTAGGGATTTTAATTTAGATCTCTCTATCCGAACCTCAATGCGTCCAATATTTCCTTTCCTGTCAAATAGTGTATTTTCTATTTTGAGCAAGCACATTTGGCTGATTTGTCAAATTGTTCATCTTTATTCTCTCGTATTTTCTTAGGTTATGAGTTCTAGACCCATCAAGAACACTCTCCTTCCGTCCTTAGAGTTTCCCTTCCCTTCCCCTCCCCTTTAGGTAGGAGAGTTCTAGGGAACAACCGCTAATTAAAGGCTAAATTACGGCTAACCGGCTAACCGGGTAACAAATTGTACACAATTTGTTATAAAATTTGTACCGCTTTTATTACAGAACATGTAATAGAAACGGTATAAACATAAATTATTACAACTTAAGGATTTGGGTACATACATAATCCATTACGAAAACTGTAAGAGAAAGAGTATATACATAATATGTTACAACCTAAGAATTTGTGTACATGCGCAATTTCCTACGAGAAAACCTAATTTGCTACACAAAGTGTAAGGTTTTGTGCATATACCGAAATTACTACAAAATGTACGGGAAACCTTACAATATTAGTAGGAAAAATGGTATGTACCGAAATTCTTACAAAGTTTCACCAAAGGCCAAAAGGGTTCAACTTAGTGTAAGAATTTGTGTACATACACAATTTCCTACGATAAAACCTAATTTGCTACACAAAGTGTAAGGTTTTGGGTATATACCGAAATTACTATAAAATGCACGGGTAACATTACAATAATAGTAGGAAAAATGGTATGTACCAAAATTCTTACAAAGTTTCACCAAAGGTCAAAAGGGTTCAACTTAGTGTAAGAAATTGTGTACATACACAATTTCCTACGAGAAAACCTAATTTGCTACACAAAGTGCAAGGTTTTCTGTATATACCGAAATTACTACAAAAAGTACGGTAAACCTTACAATATTAGTAGGAAAAACGGTATGTACTGTAATTCTTACAAAGTTTCACCAAAGGCCAAAAGGGTTTAACTTAGTGTAAGAATTTGTGTACATACACAATTTCCTACGAGAAAACCTAATTTGCTACACAAAGTGTAAGGTTTTGTGTATATACCGAAGTTACTACAAAAAGTACAGAAAACCTTACAATATTAGTAGGAAAAACGGTATGTACCGAAATCCTTACAAAGTTTCACCAATGGCTAAAATGGCTCAACTTAGTGTAAGAATTTGTGTACATACACAATTTCCTATGAGAAAACCTAATTTGCTACACAAAGTGTAAGGTTTTGTGTATATACCGAAATTACTACAAAAGGTACGGTAAACCTTACAATATTAGTAGTAAAAACGGTATGTACCTAAATTCTTACAAAACGGTATATACACAACTTCCTACCCCTAAAACCTTTTCTACTACAAGATCTAAATGGGATGTTTCGAAACAACCATTGTTGGTTTCGATACCTCATGGCTAAACATTAATTTAATGGCACAGTGCCAAAGTGGTTCCGAAACCACAATTGGGGTTTCGAAACCCCTAGTTTGATGTGTATGTACACATTTTACTACGAAATATACTGAATTTACCATAAGTGTTGTAGGGGTGATTTCGAAACCGTAATTGTTGGTTTCGAAACCTCTTGAGTAGACATGGATTTAATGGCATACTGCGAAAGTGGTTCCGAAACCACAATGGTGGTTTCGATACCTACTAGGTCAACATTAATTAATGGCACACTGCCAATGTGGTTCCGGAACCACAAAGAGGGTTTCAAATCCCCTAAAAGCCTTGTTACCTATGTAGGTATACTTGGTTCAAATATGGTTGCAGGTGAAAGCCTGATTATCTAAAAACCTAAAACCTTAACACTTGAACTAATTATCGACAATGAAAGAAATCGAGAATATGATTTTGGCTCATGCCTTCAAAAAAATTCCTTTGAAAAAAACAGATTACAAAGGACCAAGTTTCATTTCGTACATCAAACGAAAGCAGTAGCCACACTTCACAAAGAAAAAGCTAAACATTGTATCCCAAGTGATGTTGCCATCCTAATAGACAATAACAAAATAATAAACTAAAATCTCTCTTCATTATATGATCAGACACAGACAATTGGACAACAAAAACGAATGGGGGTCATCTGTATCGCCTCGTAACTCCTCGTCCCCGGCAAGGGAAACTGAGAAGCTATGAGTATCATCAGTTGACCATTTGACCTTTTGCGTCAATCCAAAAATGGATGATGCTTCACATATTTTTGAACATTCTCTTCTCTGGCCAAGTTTTCTAAATAGACGCGAATGGAGCCACATTTTTCTATGATCAATTGCAAGTACAATAATTAGATAATAAGCTTTGAGTTCCAGAAAAATGTTTAGGAAATATGGAAGATGCTCGAGTATGGAAGTTTTACTTACTTAATGCGTTATCAATTCTCTCATCTTCTCTCTTGTAAGATTCAGGACATGTGTAGGTATTTTCTTGAAACATGAACATAATCGAAAAAAGAATAATTATATAACAATTAATTGATTATATATTTGCAAGTAAAAACAAATATCTTGAGTAATTTACTGACCGGATTATTAATCATTTTAGCTTCTGAATCATCAACGAACAACGTGTTTCGTTCATTATATTCAGGCATAGCATTCCACACGCGACTTATATTTTTAATAAATATATTACATTGCGATGGATGTTTTTCGCACATATTCTGAGTCTGTATAATTGAAATAAAATCCTTCAAATATCATAAAATTTTAAGAAACAAAAGCAGCCACACAATAAAGATACACCTAGTGCTTAATAATATAAAAGTTACCTAAATGAAGCAAAATTTTCCTTTAAGATCGTTGATTCTCCAAAGTGCCCGCTCAAGGTTTTCTCCGTATGATTTTAAATTTCAGTTGAAACAACTTAAAAGAGAAATATTCTTAAAAGATTGATTCATTCAATGGATTATGAGAGGTGTCTGAGGGTCACATTATCCAATAAGGACATTTGATAGTAGATTTGGCCGTAGACAGCGGAAGAACCAAAAATGGAAACTGTAAAGAAAATTGATCAGTATAATAACACACATTAACTTTTCCTTGAAGACCATATAGCAACTTTATAGCTATTAAAACAAGAAAAAAGAAACTTCCCTGCACCAGGTCTCAGATGCACACCTGCAAATGTAAACAATAACAGATATAAGTAGTTTGTTAACATTTTGAATAGAACTGAGAAAGATATTTAGTACCATCTCCGGAAACACTAGCAAGCACTCCATTGTAATCAAGAATAAGAAGTTTTTTCTTAGGCGGGTCAATGGGTGAATCAGTAACCCATACGCCATACTTTTCTGGATGATTCCTTTGTCTCTTTAATGTCATAGAGTATTGTTGAGTGTGTAAAAGTTCTATATTTTACCCCCTATTTAACCCATATTTCTGCTGCATTCAAGCATAATTCATTGCATTTAGGATAGATTTCATTTATACATCACAATTATATCAAATGGCACAGTTTCTACTGAAATTGGTTGCTTTTGCAGGTAGCTGCTGTAACAGATGGAAGGCAGTGGAGAAGCAGACGTTGGGCAGTGAAGAAGCAGAACTGGAACTGGACTCCAGACGAGAAGGACGATGCTGCCATGGCCGCTGCCGTGGCAGCCAAGGACGACAGCAATGGTGAAAGGAAGAAGTGAAGTGGGCCTCGACAGAAAGAGAAAATTAAGCCGGTCTGTCGTGGAAGACTCGTATATTTTTCCAAGCCCTAAATCAGAATGAAGGCCAAGCCCAAAGTTCAAGGAAGAAACTCTAAACAAGAAAGAAGGACGAATTGAAGACATATGCTCTGAAGATTTAGTCTTTAATAGAGTTGTACTTTAATATAAACTTGTATTCTTGCCATATTAGAAAACTTGAACCCAAGGCCTATATAAACACATGTAATTCGACCTAGGGGAGGATATCTTACTCTCTAGCCTTCTTCCCCAAACCCTAGTCGTTTTCCCCTTCTCATCATGTTCTAAACTTCCCCTAGGGCTAAGCGTTGATTCTGTAAAGTAGTTGCAAGGATTGCATTGTTTTAGGATTTTCTTTGTTCAATAAAATAGACTTCAAGTTTGCTTATTCTGGTTTTCAACGTCTTGCAAGAGTATCGGGAGAGCATTGTGAGATTACACATTTACTTAATATCGGGAGAGTTAAGTATACGAAAGGAATAAGTACGGGTTCTCCAGTTTATGGTTGAAATATCTCGGACCTAGGGATAGGACGAGGTTAAGTGGCTAAGGAAGAATTCAACAACTTCGGTGTTCATCCTTCAATTCACGCCGGGAGGTATCATCAAAGACGTGTTCATTGACAGACTTGGACCTAGGGATAGGCCAAGGCACAGCAGAGATTCTTGCTAAGCTTGAAGTACAGAGTTGTGTGATCGTTGCCGCGACAAACAACAGACCGCTGCCGCGACAGGTGCTGCCGCGACAGACGCAACGACAGAACAGAGATTCCTAGACTTTGCAACACCTACACTACTGAGCAAATCAATATCGGCCCATTCTCTCTATCCTGATTCCTTTACTCTTTTATTTTCAATAATTTTTATTATCTCGTGACAAACAATTAAACTATTTCTTTCTCTCTTGTGCAGCAATCTAAGGTTAAAGCTATTAGCCCAGTCCCTGTGGAGACGATATCTGATACTTACGTATCACTTTACTACTTGTGTCGTGTACACTTGCACTACATTGCGATAGACACTTTTACACGCAACAAGTTTTTGGCGTCGTTGCCGGGGACTGGCAACATATCTTTACCCTACCCTTTTACTGCACATTCTTTTTATTGTTCTGTTTTCTTTCTTGGATTGTTCAACCTGTGCTTTCACAAGGTTTTCTGTTTATGCGCAGATCGAGATGAGGAAAGGAACCTGAGTACCAGATAGATCCTGAAATCGAACGCTCGTGCAATCTTAGGAACCGACTTCGACTCGTACTAGCCAGAAACGAATACCTTGAAGAACAGTTAGAGGCCATGAACAACCAAGGGAATCCCCAAGGTCCTGAAGATCCTGTCGGAGATGGTAGGAACAGACAACCTGCCGATCCTCCTGCCGCTGCCGCACGCCGGTCATGCCGAGACTACATGATTAACGATCATGTGGAACTAGAAACCACCCTGCCAGACGTAGAAGCTGAAAATTTCGATCTAAAACCTGTCATGTTCAGCATGATTAATAACGCTGGCCAATTTAGTGGTGCTGCTACAGAGGATGCTAGGGAACATCTGAAAACGTTCCAGGAAATCTGTGGTTTGTTTAGACTACCAGGAGTAAATCCGGAGATACTGAGGCTTCGGTTATTTCCTCATTCATTGAGGGACAGGGCGAAAACTTGGCGGAATAAACTAACGCCGGGTTCAATACGAACTTGGGCAGATTTAACTCATGAATTTTTGTCTCGTTTTAATCCTTCACATTTATCTCAGCGATTACGTAACGAAATTGATACTTTTCAACAGGAAGACGACGAGCCAATGCACGAGGCATGGGACAAATTTACCACTCTGCTAAGGAACTGCCCAATGCATGGATTCCCCGTTTAGAACCAGGTAATTAAGTTTTATAATGCTGCCAACTTACAGACTCGTATGAGAATTGATTCAGCAGCGAATGGATTGTTGTTGGACAAAGATCCAGATGAAGCAATGGTAGTATTGAAAAACCTGGCAAAGAACGAGGAACAGTTTCCTACAGCAAGAAGAGGGGTAAACGAGTACTAGCTGTGAAAAACTATGAGGCCGATAATTCCCTAAAAACACAGGTGGAATATCTCACAAAGGCAGTGGAAAAGCTCTTGAAGAAAGATTCAAAACCTGTCTACTTTGCTGAAGAGGTATGTGAAACTTGCGATGGAAATCACAGTTTGGAAGATTGTCCGCTACAGTTAGAGGAAGGGATGTATGTTGGAAACTACAACAAACATAACTACAATTCCAATAACTACAATCCCAACTGGAGAAAGGATCCCAAGTTCTCTTGGAGCAACCCTAACAATGCCCTGAATCCTCGAGCACAGAACACTCAGAATCAGGGGGACCTAGATTACTAACTCGGCAGCAACCGAAACAGCAGCAGCAACAGCCACCAGCTGCCACGACTAGTATATTGGAGCAGACCTTGGCTACGTTTATGTCTCAAACAGGAACTTACATTGAGAACATGAATCACTTCGTCAAGAAGACTGAGTCATTCATGGATAAAACAGAGATGCGGATGACTAATCATGAAGCTACTCTGAAATCACTGGAGACACAGATGGGTCAGGTTTCCCAGCATATCAAACCGAGGCAGAATGGAGGATTCCCTAGCGATACTGAAAACGCTAGACAACCCACACACGAGCAGTGTAAAGCCATCACAACTAGGAGTGGAAAAAATTACCAGGGCCATAGAAGAAAGCTAAACCAGTTAAGGAACCAGCCCTAGAAATGACTACCGAGAACGCTGCCCCGGCAGACGAAAAACTGCCTGCTGCCGATGAACCTGTCACGACAGCAGAAGGGACAGAGGAGAAGGATGAAGAACCTAAGCCTCCTCAGATCCGAATGCAGTGGGAAGGACGCATTGCAGATTACCGTCCCCCACCTCCTTTTCTACAGCGGCTACAGAAGTTGAAACAGGAATACCAGCTTAAGAAGATCTATGATATTTTTAAGCAGGTCCATATCAATATTCCGCTGTTTGATGCTATCAAGGAGATGCCTGGTTATGCCAAATTTCTCAAGGATGCTATGTCCAAGAAATCTAGATTTGGGGAATTTGAGACGGTTAAAATGACAGAGGGATGCATGACTATTATACACAAGCATCCACCCTAGAAAAAGAAGGATCATGGGAGCTTCATAATACCGTGCATAATCGGAGATAAGTTTGTGGGTAAGGCACTGTGTGATCTTGGTGCTAGTATAAATTTAATGCCCAAATCTGTTTTTTAGAAGTTAGGTATTGGAAAAGCACGGCCCACAATAGTCGTACTGCAGCTGGCAGACCGCTCTTACGTACATCCAGAAGGGAAGATAGAAGATATTCTGGTAAGAGTGGATAAATTTATTTTTCCTGTTGACTTTCTTGTCTTAGATTGTGAAGTAGATGAGAATGCACCAATCATCCTGGGGCGACCCTTTTTAGCCACAGGAAGATCACTGATTGATGTAGAAAAGGGAGAACTCACTATGAGAGTAAATGATCAAGAAATCAAGTTGAACATTCTCCAAGCAATAAAACATGCTGATGTAGAAGAAGAATGCAAGGCTGTCACTGAAGTTATCCTTGACCAACCCTGCATCAGGTCGGACTGTCATGACATCAAATTTGGCCACTGCCCCAGCAGCCATTTAGAAGACTGTCACGGCAGCGACGACGACAACAGCTCCTCAAACTCTGATATATCTGATACTGAAGATCAAGAGTAGGTAAACTGGACAGGCAATCGTCCAGGTAAGTTATTCGAGCCCTTAAACTATACCTCGAATGAACATATAGTCCAAAAGCCATCAACTGTAGAGCCACCTGTTCTAGATCTTAAGCCCCTGCCAGGGCAGCTCAAATATGTTTTCCTTGGATTAAATGATACGTTGCCCGTAATCATCTCTTCCAAGTTGATGCAGGAACAACAGCTGATAGGGATGCTGCAGCAGCACAAAAAGGCTATTGGATGGACGATAGCTGATATCCAAGGCATCAGTCCGGCACTATGCATGCATAAAATCCTCTTAGAGGATGATTACAAGCCGACCATTGATGCCCAGAGACGTCTAAACGATGCTATGCGAGAGGTGGTTCGTAAAGAGATCATCAAATGGCTAGATGCTGGAATAATTTATGCCATCTCGGATAGCAAGTGGGTGAGCCCGGTGCAGTGCGTTCCTAAGAAAGGAGGAATAACCGTGGTAACCAACGAAGAAAACAAGTTAATCCCAACCAGGACTGTGACCGGTTGGAGGGTTTGTATGGACTACCGGAAGCTTAACAAAGCTACCCGGAAGGACCACTTTCCCCTGCCTTTTATTGATCAAATGCTTGGTAGATTAGCGGGAAAGCCTTACTACTGTTTTCTTGATGGATACTCAGGTTATAACCAAATAGCCATCGCACCGGAGGATCAAGAGAAGACGACATTTACTTGCCCATACGATACTTACGATTTTCGAAGGATGCCATTTGGACTTTGTAATGCACCAGCAACCTTTCAGAGGTGTATGATGGCAATATTCTCCGATATGGTGGAGGATTTCCTGGAGATATTCATGGATGATTTCTCTATCTTTGGAGACAATTTTGAAAGCTGCCTAGGCAACCTACAAAAAGTGCTCGAGAGATACGAGAAAGAAAACTTGGTATTGAACTGGAGAAATGTCACTTCATGGTGGATGAAGGGATAGTCCTAGGCCATAAAGTAAGCTGCCGCGGCATAGAAGTCGACAGAGTTAAGATCGAGGTAATCGAAAAGCTACCGCCACCCACCACAGTCAAGGGAATCAAGAGTTTCTTAGGGCATGCAGGTTTTTATCGGACGTTTATCTCAAACTTTTCGAAGATCACCAAACCCTTGTGCCATCTTCTAGAGCAGAACCGTCCCTTCGACTTCAACACTGAATGTACTGAGGCATTCAAGGTTCTGAAAGAAAAGCTGGTAACAGCCCCAATAGTACAGCCACCAGATTGGAAACTACCATTTGAGATCATGTGTGATGCTAGTGACTATGCTGTCAGGGCATCACTTCGGCAGAGGAAAGACAAGCTCTTTCATGTTATATACTATGCCAGCAAAACACTGAACGACGCCCAAGTAAATTACACCACAATGGAGAAAGAACTGTTAGCTGTGGTGTTCTCAATTGACAAGTTTCGTTCATACATACTTGGAACGAAGGTCATAGTCCACACAGACCACTCTGCATTAAAGTATATGTTCGCCAAAAAGGATGCAAAGCCTCGACTGATATGTTGGATTCTGCTACTGCAAGAGTTCGACCTTGAGATCAAGGACAAAAAGGGGACAGAGAACCAAGTTGCAGATCACTTGTCAAGATTAGAGAAGGGAAAGAGTCTCCCAACAGACGAGACACATACTGGAGACCTTCCCTGACGAGCAGTTGTTCGCTGCCACAAGCACTGCCGCGACAGCCATGGCGGCAGGTAAGTTTTCTAAACTCCCCTGGTATGCTGATTTCGTTAATTATTTAGTTAGCGGAATAACTCCTCCTGACCTTAACTATCAAGCTAGGAAGAGGTTTCAAAATGATGTTAAGCATTATTATTGGGACGAACCTCTTCTTTTCAAATATTGTGTAGATCAGGTTATTAGGAGATGCATACCACAGGATGAATAGGAAGCTGTGCTTCATCACTGCCATGCTTCACAATATGGAGGACACTTAGGTGGTAACAAAACTGCTGCCAAGGTTTTGTAGTCGGGATTTTATTGACCGTCACTGTTCAAGGATGCCCAGACATTCTACAAAAACTATGACAAATGTCAACGGATTGGAAACATCTCAAGGAGACATGAGATGCCACTGCAAAACATTCTTGAAGTCGAAATCTTCGACGTTTGGGGGATTGATTTTATGGGACCATTCCCAGCTTCATGTGGGAACTTATACATCCTCCTGGCAGTGGACTATGTGTCCAAATGGGTTGAAGCGATCATCAGTGATGAAGGGAGGCATTTTGACAATAGGGTTATAACTGCTGCCTTAAAGAAGTATGGTGTCAAACATCGGATCGCAACAGCATACCACCCTCAGACCAATGGACAGGCTGAAATATCGAACAGAGAGGTTAAGAACAATCTTGAAAAGATGGTTAAGCCAACTCGGAAGGACTGGTCTCTACACCTCAACGATGCATTATGGGCCTAAAGAACAACGTTCAAAACTCTATTAGGAATGTCACCCTACCGGCTGATTTATGGAAAAACATGCCATTTACCTGTCGAGATTGAGCACAGAGCATACTGAGCCATCAAGGCAGTGAATATGGACTTGGAAAAAGCAGGACAGAAAAGGCTTCTTGATTTGAATGAGATAGAAGAAATTCGAGCAATGGCCTATGACAACGCAAGGATTTACAAAGACAAGACAAAGAAGTGACATGACAAGAAGCTGCTGCCACGACAGTTCTGCCCAGGGCAGCTTGTGTTGTTGTTCAACTCTAGGTTGAAACTCTTCCTAGGGAAGCTGAAATCTAGGTGGTCCGGCCCATTCCAAGTAGTGCAAGTTTTTCCTCATGGTGTCAACACAATCAGATCTTTAAAAGACGGGCACCAATTTAAAGTTAACGGACAAAGATTGAAGCATTATCAGGGGACTAAAGCCCCAAGAATGCAGGAAGTGGTTACTTTAGGAGATGCCCCTCCTAGCATCCCTAATTTAACTTGTTTTTATTTTTATTTATTATTTATATATATTAGGTAATTAGAACTATTTTTTTTAGGAACTAAGTTTTTATTTTTATTTTTTTAGGAAATAATGGCGACAAAGAGAAGAGGAGAAGTGAATTCAGCCCACCATCTTTCCATAAGCCCAAACTAGGAGCCTGCCGTTACAGCTGTCGCGACAGACGCGGAAAATCCAGTCTGTCAACACGCTGTCGCGGTAGACACGCAAACGCATAACAGATGCGCAGCAGACACGGAAACGCATGACAGACGCGTCAAAAACTGCGTAACAGCTGGCCCTATTATTCGCGCCTGCCGTTACAGCTCCAACGGGCAGCAAACTCCCCCTCTATAAAAACCCCGTTTTACTATTCATTTTTCACTCACTTTTACTCTCTATTCGTTTCCTCTAGAATTTCATTTGCTTCATTTTCTTTTCTACAGTCCTTGCAATATGAGTACCAGAAACACCCGTCGTAGTGCTGCCTCAAGATCTGCCCCAGCAGCAGCCACTCCCAGCTCCTTCCAGGCCAGAGACATGTGGGAGGAGAAAGGCTTCATTTACAGCACTAGGACGGAGAACCTCGGGCTACAACCGTTCATAGCCCGCAAGATCAGAGACCTGCAGTGGCAGATGTTTGCCGAGCAGCCGGAGGAAATGAACGTAACTTTAGTCTGAGAATTTTATGCTGCCATTGACAGCAAGGAGGCGACAGCAGTAACGATTCGAGGAAAGGAGGTACCTTTTGAGCCCGAATACATCAACACCCTCTATGGGTTCTATGTTGGGAGAAAGGAAGACGGCCACCAGAGATTCGTAGAAAGCTTGGAGCCGGCAGATTATGACGATGTAATGGCAGAACTCACAGACGAAGGAACCGAGTGGAATACCGATCCTAAACATCCAAGGACGGTAAAACGAGTTCAACTCACTCCGGAAGCCAAGCTTTGGAACGCCTTCATCAAGAAGAGGATTATGTCCTCCTCGCACAACACAACGGTAGACCAACCAAGGTTAGCCCTCATCCATTCAATTCTCAATGAGAGGCCTATTAACGTTGGTAGATATGCTCGGGAGGGAATATTGGATTGTGCGTACCGGCCGTCAGGACCACTCTTCTACCCATACATCATTACTGCCCTCTACCATGGCCACAACGTACCGGAAGCTGCCGAGGATTTGAGAGTCCGAGGAAAAGGATGGATAGAAAGGAACATCCTCAGCCTGATGGAACTCAAAGCTGCCACACCTCTGTCGTCCTTCGACCCAACTACTATGGCAGGTGAGCCGACAGAGCCCACCCAAACTAAACCTACCGCCACAGAACCCAGGCAGCCCACTGCAGCAGCTCCCCCAGCAGACTCCTCAACACAAATACTTGCTGCCCTGCAGAAAATGGAAGAACGGCAGCTGGGCCTCATGAGCTTCATTCGGGACTTCACCACAGCAACGATACACTTCATTAAAACTAATCTTAACTTTCCTGATGTACTGTTCACTGCTTTCCCCGACCATTATTTTGCTGTCCCCACACCTGCCCATACCCATACCCCTGCTGCCACACCGAGAACACCATCTGCCGCGTCCACTCCGACCCCAGCCACAACAGCTGCAGGCGGCAGCCGCACAGCCGAAACATCTGCCAGGGGAGCCAAGAGGAAAGAGCCAATGTCCGACCTCGACAGGTATATAGCAGGTTTCTCCTCCAAAATTTGGGGGGCATCCGATGACGAGCCCTCTGTCAAGAGGAACCTGTCAAAGGAGTTCACCCCCGGTGAAACGACAGAAACCAGGCTCTGGAGTCGATCCATCCGACCAAGGAAAATCTGCCAGTAGCAGCAGCGGCAGCTCCGAGGAGGTTCAGGTATTGGAGAAACAACCCCATATCTCCCCTACCCGCATTCAACCTCCAAAGGAAGCCAAAAACAAGAACACCTCTGCCTCTCCCATCCATCTGCCGGCACCAACAAGGAAAGTCACTGCCCGCCGGCAGATTCAAATCAGCAGCGACGACAGCGCTTGAAATTTAAGTTTCTTTTCTTATTATTGTTGTCTACTCTTTTATTATATTTTGTGATGTTGTTTTTATTTCTTTTTCTTTTATTCTGTCATTTGCATTGAGGGCAATGCAACCCTTGAGTTTAGGGGTGGCATCCCTCCATTAATGAAGTGTCTTTAAGTTTAAAAATTGTGTCTTTTACTTAGTTTATTTTTGCTTTAAAAAAATGAAAATTTGGCTTAAGTCTTTGAACTGAACTTACCTGCCGTGACAGCCTCTGTCGTGGCAGTGCCTTTAGGATAGTTTTAGGAACAGTTTAGAGCCTTACTATAGTTCTGAATCTTAAACACCCTTTATGACCTTTATACTTCCTAGAACTCTGCTAGTAAACTAGAATAGGAAAAAGCTTAACACTTGAATCGCCCTTAGAGGTGCCTATCACTGGCTCTAGGAAAATAAGTTAAGAGAAATAGACTCAATACACCTAGAGGTGCCCGAAACCGGCTCTAGGAAGTTAGCTAGAGGTGCCCGAAACCGACTCTAGTCAAACTTAAGCTTGAGAAAATAGAATCGAGTCTACATAAAAAACTAAAGGAGCCTAAGAATTGCCTCCAAAAAAATGAAAATTGACATGAAAATTCAAGTTAGAAGCTTAGCTATTCTAGTAAACTAAGAAAGTCTTGGCATATAATTGTTCACAAGCATGCACACACTACACGAGAATTATAGCAAGGTTCCGAATGAATTCTGAATTATCCAATAGGGTGTTGCTCACAATAGGGAATGAATGGTAGGTAAGGAAAAGTTCACTGTTTTAAGCCAAACAAAAATTTTTGTATTTCTTTTTTAAGTCTGAATTGCTTGAGGGCAAGCCAAAACTTGAGTTTGGGGGTGTGTTGAGTGTGTAAAAGTTCTATATTTTACCCCCTATTTAACCTATATTTCTGCTGCATTCAAGCATAATTCATTGCATTTAGGATAGATTTCATTTATACATCACAATTATATCAAATGGCACAGTTTCTACTGAAATTGGTTGCTTTTGCAGGTAGCTGCTGTAACAGATGGAGGGTAGTGGAGAAGCAGACGCTGGGCAGTGAAGAAGCAGAACTGGAACTGGACTGCAGACGAGAAGGACGATGCTGCCATGGCCGCTGCTGTGGCAACCAAGGACGACAGCAATGATGAAAGGAAGAAGTGAAGTGGGCCTCGACAGAAAGAGAAAATTAAGTCGGTCTTTCGTGGAGCACACGTATATTTTTCCAAGCCCTAGATCAGAATGAAGGCCAAGCCCAAAGTTCAAGGAAGAAACTCCAAGCAAGAAGGAAGGACGAATTGAAGACATATGCTATGAAGATTTAGTCTTCAATAGAGTTGTACTTTAATTTAAACTTGTATTCTTGCCATATTAGAAAATTTGAACCCAAGGCCTATATAAAGGCATGTAATTCGACCTAGGGGAGGATATCTTACTCTCTAGCCTTCTTCCCAAAACCCTAGTCGTTTTCCCCTTCTCATCATGTTCTAAACTTCCCCTAGCGCTAAGGGTTGATTCTGTAAAGTAGTTGCAAGGATTGCATTGTTTTAGGATTTTCTTTGTTCAATAAAATAGACTTCAAGTTTGCTTATTCTGGTTTTCAACGTCTTGCAAGAGTATCGGGAGAGCATTGTGAGATTACACATTTACTTAATATCGGGAGAGTTAAGTATACGAAAGGAATAAGTACGAGTTCTCCAGTTTATTGTTGAACTATCTCGGACCTAGGGATAGGACGAGGTTAAGTGGCTAAGGAAGAATTCAAAAACTTCGGTGTTCATCCTTCGATTCACGCCGGGAGGTATCATTAAAGACGTGTTCATCGACAGACTTGGACCTAGGGATAGGCCAAGGCACAGCAGGGATTCTTGTCAAGCTTGAAGTACAGAGTTGTGTGATCGCTGCCGCGACAAACAACAGACCGCTGCCGCGACAGGTGCTGCCGCGTCAGGAGCAACAACAGAATAGAGATTCCTAGACTTTGCAACACCTACACTACTAAGCAAATCAATACCGGCTCATTCTCTCTATCATGATTCCTTTACTCTTTTATTTTCAATATTCTTTATTATCTCGTGACAAACAATTAAACTATTTCTTTTCTCTCTTGTGCAGCAATCTAAGGTTAAAGCTATTAGCCCAGTCCCTGTGGAGACGATATTCGATACTTACGTATCACTTTACTACTTGCGTCGTGTACACTTGCACTACATTGCGATAGACACTTTTACACGCAACACGTATTGCATTACTTGGAGTTATGCCAACACGGTGAAGTTTTTTCACCAGATGAGGAGTCTCTATATGTCTCTTTCCCCGATCTCTTCTTCTTATACAAGTCAAAACACCTTCACCCGTCTGATTCGAAGCACCTGCGTCATCATGCTCTTGTGGTGGGGGAGTAGGTGAAATATATTCTTCGACTGCATGATCTTGTTCGTCGTCATCCCCCACATCCTCTTGCTCCTCTGCTGCAGAAGTACATAGGATATGTTATGTATATAAATAATCCAATGTTATGTAAAGGAAAACATTCCAAGGGTTGAGAAAAGCAAACATAATCCAAGGGTCCTCATTTATCCGAGGGATTTTGTACGATTTTGTTGTAGCGAGAAGTACATTTTGCATATGATGATAAGACATTCATTATGGCAATAATTAAAATTCCTTACAATCCATGAAGTAAAGTAGGCATAAACCAAATATCCAACAATTTTCATCAAGTTAACAACAAAATCAACATAAGTCCAATGTACAATAGCATAAAGTCATAATAGAAAGCATACAAGCCTAACCATCTGGAGGCTCCAACGAATGTGGAGCCGATGTAGCTGGAAGGAGATGACGACGAGCATCATGCATGTCTTGCTCTAGAGATGTGACACAAGCATATATGCTACGAAGGATGGCTATAGTCTCTGCTTGAGAAGTGTGGAAAAAAGCATCAAAGTTGTCAATGCGAGTCATCATAGCCGCAAGCAGGGAATCATTTGTCACGGGAGCTGGATCTTCCCGTGCATGAACATGTCTGTCACCAATTCGTGCTTCATCTTCTTCACGCTTATAAACCCATTCACCATCAATGAACCTCCAACTCGTCTTTTTAGTTGTTGTTTCATCAATTTTACTCTTGAGACGGATTTCCGGGTCAAGGGAGGTGTCGATGTTTAAACTCTCAAAGATGTGGCTTAGAACACATCCATAATTCAGAGACAACTTAGAAGGGTTGGTAATAATTTGTACAAGAGATTTGAAGATAATGAAGGCGATATTGGGACGGTTACCGGTGTGGATTTGGTGTAACCACCAATAATCGAGACGGCGCATGCGAGTGCATCTTCCACCAGGGGGATGAAAGAACCAAGTGATGAAAAGATGGAGAAGCCTATCATTTATATGAAGATGAGTAGGACTATCATCATCAAACTTTAAAAGGACTTTCTGGGATTCAGATGAGGCACCACTACTTTCGACACCTAGGTGCTCAGCAATAGTTCACGGAGTGAGAGTAAATTCAGTTCCCATGAGATACGATTCAATCTCATAAACATCGGAGGGGTTGTTTGGTGGATAAAGAAGAGTAGCATTCGCATAAAAGGCTTTGACAAGGTTGTGAAAGACACGGGGTTTAATTTCTAGATATTTCATCCAACCTCATTCGATAAATAGTGGCCAGAAGTCGAATTCATACTCCTCGGACATCAAGAAACCTAAGTCTATAGTTCGCTCGGCTCTAATCTCTTTTGACTCGTAAATTGCATGAAACCGAGCTAGACAATCTGGATCGCGAAAACAAAGATTCAAAAAATTTGGATTTTGAAAATTAGGTTGTGGAAGAGGTTCATTCGAACGGGAAGATTGACCTCTTTGAAGTTTAGGTCATTTTGTCCTACGGGTGTTTTTTTTAGGTGGCATGGTACTGGCAATGAGGAGTTATGGTGAAAAAAAAGTTTAGTTGGGGAATTTTAACAAACACTTGGTGGGCAAGCGATTGAGGAATTTGTGTAAACAAAATTCGAAAGGCTTTGGTAACCCTTCCTACAAATTAAACAACATACAACACATAATCATTCGATGGAAATGCATAATTATAAACAAATAACAAATGCAAACGCATGCACATATATTAGGGTTTTCAAACCTTACCGAAAACTATGGATTATAAACAGAAGATTTTGAAAGGATGACGAGACCTCTTCAATCTTCAAAGAAAACGATTTGAAAAGTGTTTTCGTGGTTTTTTTAGGATTTCAAAGTTAATGGGAGTTTAGTAGATGAAGGACGGTAAGGGCAATGGGGTTTTAAAAGTTACCGTTTTATGAGAAATAACTGCTTTTACCCCGACAAACTACCCTAAAGGTTTCGAAACTGGCCATGTAGTTTCGGTACCACTTTGGCAGAGACCAAATTATGCCAAAGGCCTTATAGTGGTTTCGAAACTGGCCATGTAGTTTTGGTACCACTTTGGTAGAGACCAAATTATGCTAAAGGCCTTATAGTGGTTTCGAAACTGGCCATGTAGTTTCCGTACCACTTTGGCAGAGACCAAATTATGCCAAAGGCCTTATAGTGGTTTCGAAACTGGCCATGTAGTTTACGTACCACTTTGGCAGAGACCAAATTATGCCAAAGGCCTTAGAGTGGTTTCGAAACTGGCCATGTACTTTCGGTACCACTTTGGCAGAGACCAAATTATGCCAAAGGCCTTATAGTGGTTTCGAAACTGGCCATGTAGTTTCGGTACTACTTTGGCAGAGACCAAATTATGCCAAAGACCTTTTAGTGGTTTCGAAACTGGCCTTGTAGTTTCGAAACTGGCAGACTCAAAATTGTACAAAAGGTTTCGAAACCTGTAGAACTAATGTTTTGATATAATAATTGAAAAATGTTTTGGATAAAGTTAAAAAAAATTCAAAACCATTTCTAAAGTCCAAACAACTTGAAACTATATTTATTGGGACATTTCAAAAGGTTTTCAAACGTTTTCAAAGCCAAATCCAAAAAAACCACCCAGGTGTTTTGAAACGCCCCTAGGTGTTTTGATACGGGTCTTTACAGTGGCAAAACGTTTCGAAACGGGTTTCGAAACGGACTTTAATCTGGGTGAGATTTTTGTATAGCGTTTTGATACAGCCTCTGCCATTTCGGTACGCCTATGTGGCATTGACCTCAATGGTCATAAACCCCCAACAGCTATTTCTCAACTACCTTTTAAATGCAGAGCATTTCGATACGGGAACAAGTGTTTCGATACGCCGTTTCGATACGGCCAAGGGTGTTTCGATACTGGTGCTGCAACGGCTCTTTCTATTTCAAGAGTGTTTCAAAACGAGGTCGAGTGTTTCGAAACGGGGAGCTGCAGAACTACATTTATGGTGGGAAATGAAGTCTCCAACGGCTCTAATTCAACCCCAACGGCTAGTAACAACTACAAACTCATTAAGGAGTATAAAAGGGACCTCCAAACATCTAGTAATGGTCAATGCTTCAATTGCAATACAACATATGATCAAAATGTGTCTTAGTGCTTAATTGTCAATTCCTTGTATAGACAAGCACTAGTGAGCCAAAATTGTTAGATTTGCTCAAGTGTTTTAGGATTGGGTGAGAGCTTTATTGTGTAAACAAATACCTATTAGAGGGATTTGCGTTTGCTTATCTTTATCTCTTTGTAAAGAGGGTTTGATCAAGGCTTTGTGTAGAAAGCTTGATTGGTTTGTAAGGGTTTCCTTCTAAGCCTAGAAAAGGGGACGAATCAATAGTGGATTGATTAGAAATCCTTAGTGGGAAGCTAAGGTAGTGGATGTAGACCTTGGTTAGAAGGTTGAACCACTATAAATCATCTTGTCTTTATCATTTTTAGCTTCCATACCTCTTTCACCCAAAATTCCACTTCTCCACCACTTGGCGAGCAAGAATGGTTGAAGGAATTAAGCACCGTAAAACCCAACAAAACCCATTGTAGAGGTTTCGGTACTGCTTTGACAGTATGAACCACAATTGAAATACTTTAAGGGGGTTTCGAGACCAATTGAGACTGGTATTGAAACCATTTACAAAACTGTACATTTAATGTTCAACCAAACTCTTAATCTGTGCACTTAATGCACCTACCAACCGTGAATGTCCTAACAAAAAGCAACGAAATTCTCAACAAATATGCCAATAGTTTCTCTTCATCCATCCACTTAGACAATTTGATTCTGGAGTAGCAAATACCTTGGTAAACTTTGAGGTTACCTTGAAGAATCCTTTTTCAGAACATCTTCACCAACTTTCAACCTTGCTAGTACTGAATCGAAGGTACGTTAAATGTTAAAATTTTTATTACTTTCAACATCGGTGTGGAAACATGGATGACATAACCGGGAAAGCTGACGAAAAGTTTGTACGTGATGAGAGCACAAATAATGAAAGTCTTGAATCCGAAAATTTGGTTGGTTTAGTGTTTAACTCTAGTGATGAGGCGTGGGACTTTTATAGGGATTATACGAAAAAGAATGGGTTTAGTGTGTGTCGTGGTACAACTAGGCATGGTGGGAAAACACAAGAATTTTGTTGCACACGGGGAGGCTTCCGGATAAAAAAAGTTTCTGATTTGGAACGAAAATGTACACCCGTGCAATAACACGAATAGGATGCAAGGCAAAGGTTATTGTAAAGTGTACAGATTGCGATAAGTGGGAGATAGAAGTATGTCATACAGAGCATAATCACCCGTTGTGCCCACCTATTATGCGACCATTTCTTCGATCGAGTCGACAAGTTAATGACGCAGGTGTAGTTGAGGCACGTGCATTGAAAAAATGTTAGGGTAAGAACGTCACAAATAATGAATTATTTCACGCAACAGTCAGGTGGATTTCATAATGTTGGTTTCATACGCAAAGACCTGTACAATTCACTTCATAAAATGGACTCGGGTGAAATTTGAGACGGTGATGTAAACGCTCTACTCGCTTAATTTGACTTCAAGAAAGGCCAAGATGCAGGGTTGTACATGCAGTACAGTACTGAATAATAGGGGATTGTATAATCTATTTTGGTGTGATTCGACATCGAGGTCTGACTACGTATGCTTTGGTGATGTAATTGCATTTGACACTACATACAAGGGTAACGTGTATGGTCGACCTCTAATGCCTATAGTGGGTGTTAATCACCACCATCAAACCATTGAATTCAGTTTTGCAATTCTAGCTGACGAGACTGCAGATACATTTGAATGGGTACTTATAGAGTTTTTATAGGCAATGTGTAACAAGGCTCCTGTATCAGTCGTGACAGATGGTGATAGGGTCATACATAGGGCTATAAAGACGGTGTTCCCCCTTTCTCGACATCGCATATGTTCTTGGCATCTTTCACGAAATGCCCAGGCAAACATAGGTGATCCAAAGTTTACTACCGCATTTACAAGATGCATGTCATCTTGGTGGACAATTGAGGAATTTGATCGCAACTGGAGATCAGTTCTGCAACATTTTAACGTCAAACACCATACGTGGGTTGTTGAGAAGGATCTGAGTAGGGGTGAGCAAAACTCGACTCGACTCGAAAAAACCGAATAACTCGACTCGAGGCAAAAATACTCGACTCCTCTTGACTCGACTCGAAATTTCATAAACTCGAATAACTCGAAAAAATTTCAAATAAAGTTTGAGTTGTGAAATGGAAATTCGAATAACTCGAATAACTCGAAATTTTTAGTAATTAGTGGATTTATTTTTAAGTTCGAGACGAGTCCCTCTATTTTTTATGATATATACATATTGATATATAAAAATATGAAGAAATATTGTCACATGTGAAAAATATATATGTGCATATCTTATATGATTAGAGAAAGGAGTTTAAATTGGAATAAAACCCTACTATAACATGATAAATAATTACAATTAAATTTTTATAGAAACTCGAAAACTTGACTTGACTCGACTCGAATCGAAAAAATTTCAAATAAAGTTTGAGTTGTAAAATATGACTCGTCAATTCGAATAACTCGAAATTTTTTGACTCGACTCGATCGAACGGTCACCCCTAGATCTGAGCCTAAGTATGTGGGCATAAGCATATCTGACGGGACATTTCTTCGCCAATGTTCGATCAACACAACGGTGCGAAGCTATGAATGCGGCGCTCGATATCGTGCTCCAATGTAAGAAGACATATCTCAAAGTTGTCTGTGCCATTGACAATGGGATTAATGAGATGTGAATTACAGAGTTGAGGGAAGATTTTAAAAGTTTACATTCCAAGCCTTTCCCAATGACAAAATTGAATGAGCTTGAAGAGAATGTTGCTGACATATTTACTCGGGCATCGTTCGAAATTGTCCAGACCGAACTTAAATATGAGACATTGTATCGTGATTTACATCTGATTGTTGAAGTTGAAGGATCACAGACTTATCGTTTAACAAAGTACAAGGATCCGAGCAAATTATAAGAGGTCGTGCTTGATTTCACAACACATAACCTAACGTGTTCTTGTAGAAAATTTGAGACTGTCGGCCTTCCCTGTCACCATCAACTGCACGTCCTTAAGTTGGAAGACATCTCAGAGATCCCTAAATCTTTAATTCTACCGCAGTGGACCAAAAATACAAAGCTCTCAGCTCCATCTTTCGCGCAGTTCGACGTTCCTCAAGAAATGAAACAAATGGCTCAATTTGCTTCTCTACGATCACTTTCTTCGTGGTTGTGCTACCTTGCATCGCAAACAGACGAAACATTTCAAAGCACAAAATGAGTTACTTCGATTAACTGCTGAATTTGATCAGTCGAAAAAGTTGAATGACTCCTCATCTAAGAAGGAAAGCAAGCACAATGTTCGGGACCCCCAAAAGAAGGAAGCAAAACGGAAACAGAAAATGAAAAAGCCCGTCCCAACATCTCGAACCTACCAATTTTCATTTTGCAATGTTGAGGGACATAACAAGAACACATGCCATCGTTTGAAGCTACAATTACCAACCAGTACATTTGCGACAACCTCAACTTTCTTCGAAGACGACGACAAATTTCCAGTTGACCTCGACATGTTCAAAAATTATGAAAGTGTGAGTCATTCTTACTTTACTCGTACATATGTCCTTAAATACAAGTTAACACATGTTTGCTTTTTCATTTCACTTAGGACGGACCACATATTTGGAATCCATATGATAATGTTTTCAATGTATCTCCGACTGACCACAACATCGAAGGTATTACTAAAGAATCCTTCAAGTTCATTGCCATTTTGCTTATAATTCCACTATGAATTCATTCCTTCCTCCGGACAATTAATTCATTATTGTGATGCAGATCCCCAAGATTTACGATTAAAGAACCGTCACACATATGACACCATATATTGGAGAGGAAATAACTGTAACTAAAACCTAACGCCTTATCTCCCGTATATGATAGGGTTTACGTTGTGCACAACTTAGGTTAATAACATATAACGAAAAATGGTAGAAGAAACTCAATTTTCCACTGAAATATAATATATATATGGCATATTGTTGTATTTACATCCTATAGTTACATAACATAGTTATGCTTCTAGGGCATTCCCTCCTCCACAAAATGATTTACATCTACAGAATATGCACGTTATCGTATGAAATGGTACGACCCATTGTGTTTTCAACATTCTAATATTGTACATAGAAACTTGAATTCAACTCGTACAAAAAGAGGGTTCAATTACGAAACGCCAGCTTCAAACACAAAAAAAAATTCCTATGCCACTGATCCAACTCGAACTCCAATCTATCGTTTAGCAACAAAAAAATGAACCAAGTTACAAACAATTACTACACGTTCTAATCAGTTCAATTATATAAGAAACAAAACTATCGTGCATAGTCCCTCACCATTGTGGCCGACAAATGCTAGCACAGTTTACGAATAGTCGTGACTTCAGATGTACAACATGTGCCTTCAGAGCAGATGATATTTCCCGCCGCCTAATATTCTTATCATTGTTGACGAGATCATACAAAAGAAACATTCTATCCCAATCCCCAACGGTCTAGTAAGAAAAATGTAAACAAACCATACATTAAGTAACGAACATTTATTCCTATAAGTTCGCAAAGTAAATAAAGTATAATGAACAAAGCCTGAACGTACCACAACCTCTACACTCTTCCTATGCCAAAGTTGCATCCACTGTATGCAAAACATACCACAATCGTCTCTGTTTGAATACATGTTAGTTTAAAGAACAAATTATTACTAATCGTATGCAAATTGTACAACCAAGCTAACACAAAGTACTTCATACCCATTATCTTGATGTTTTACTTTAGCCACCACCACGCGGAGATCAGTCAATGGCCTTGATGGTGACACAAACACTTGTACGAACTTTTCCTCTTCAAAATATTCACCTAACCTTTTAATCTATATGCACAAACATATATAGCTTTTTACATACTATGTCACATCTAAAAAGGGTGTTGAATACTTCTAAGTTTGTGCGTATTACCAAGTTCTTGACCGCATACACTATTGCAGCATTGCCTCAAGTTGAAGGCAGGCTGTCCAATAGCTTCAATTCGCCATACGGGAGATAAGGCGTTAATATACATATCAAATAAATTACAATGAGTTTATAAAACATTTCTGCTTTGTCATACCACTTTCCAGTCGTTAATTTTGCCATACGGTTTGAAAATGGCACGCCAATAATCAGCAAGTTGACCACCATCCATTACCCCTTCTAGAAGTTGATTATATAAGACAATAATTAATATTTATCATGTTTCCTTACAAACCACATTTTTTATTCTTAATATACACAAGATTTTTCAATATTAAACATACACTCAATGCGCACGGTAGATACCCTCTCCTTGCTTGAGCTTTCGTCCTGCTGTCTTCAACGATAATCGACCACCCAACGGCATCAATAACCTGAATAGTTCATAAAACACTTAGGAACTATCATACAACATTTCTTCAAAGATGACATTACTGCTTACGGGGTTTCTAAAGACTACTTACCATTGAACCGACCCAACTTCATGGTCATAAATTATCAGCATCGCTTACAGATATATGTGTGTCCAAAATCCACGGCGAGTTCACTGCATCCATACAAAAACTTCAATGTTATATTTACCTTAACATCAGTGTACCATCGTTTAAGATTGCTTACACTTCAGGCAGAGGCGTATTCCATATATAATCACACGTGCCTTTGGCTCCCACCCCTATTCCATCCGATATTTCAACGTACATAAGTATCTGCAACGCTTAAACAATTTTTCTTTCATATTGAATAACATCAACGACTTGCAATATTTACTCACACGCATTACTAGTACACCTAAACCCATTTATATATAATGGAAAACATCTGTAAATGTAAAACTCATATGAAGATATTCAATTACATACGATTAACGCTCATAAAGCATACTCAAACATATCATCCGTCCATATCCATATGATGTTCAAACCAAATCAGTCAGTACACATTACAACAATAACTGAATCATTTCAAGACACTACTTAAACCAAATCAAACTCCACATTACACTTCTTTCAAACCGTGACTTATTTCATGTTTCGAGTTCTCATTCCGACTCGAATCCATTTGCCACTAACCTTTGACAGACCTTCCACTTTGTCCTTACCCTACAAGTTAACAACAAGTGTATCAACAACAATATGTGTTACATGAAATTGATGAAATGTTGATCAAAATAAAAAATTTATACTTCTTATACCCTTTTCTTTTTCCAACCCTCAACAACATTTTCTTCCTTCACAAACTCAACATCGTCCACCAACGTCTTCTCCTCAATATTAAGTCCATCATTCTGATGAGACTCTCTCACATCTGTTTTCTCCACCACTGTTTCCTCTTCGTCTAGGCCAATGCCAAATTTTTCATCGATTCTACGCAACGCCTTCTTCAAATACATCATATTTGCACTTAATCCAACTACCTGGTCAACAATTTGCTTACAATCCTCCTTCAATGTCTCCAAACTCTCTTCTGAGTTTTTTTCCTTCTCTACACGAGCTTGGAGACTCTCTTTTATATCACCCACATCTGAGATAACGGACTGCAACAACCCAATAATCACGTCATTTGTAGCATGGCTCGGGCCACCTGCTTACCCTTCAACGTTTTCATATTCAAACCCAACTACCTACAAACATGAACATTAATACATTTCATATCATAAAAACCTCCTATAGAATACAAAAATGTTTCCTCCACTTACTTTAGGTTTTTTGCAGATCGTTCTTCCTTCAAGTGGTTTAAAATCCTTCTTACTTCCGTCTTCCCCCAAGCATGGATGCGACCACGACCATCAGCGGAAGCAACACCTCTGCTCGGAACTCCACTCCAGTAATCAAATAATCTTACCTACATTTATTATTAATGAAAACATTATAATAAAATGCAAAATTACATGAACCAACTACTACATTAGAACTCAACATACTTTTAAAAATGCATTACCTCTAAGATCGTGATGCATCTTGTCATGTATGCCAAACCACCACGATCTTTCCACTTGGCTACTCCATCAAGTAACCTCTCGTATGCATATTTGCACCAATTTAGTTTTCCAGTCAACCTAGCTGGGCACAACAACCGCAAATGTTCTGAGGAAAGCACCAGGTTTGCATTGGGACTTAGAAACACACCAACAATGAACAGAAGTACGCGAGCTTTCAACTCATCCCTCTCAAAAACACCACTAACTATCTCGCCCTCAAGTTCTTTCATTGTGGTGTTCCTACTAATCCGGTGCTTCAAAGCGAGTTCTTTACCATCAAAATTTCTCGTGGCCCCTTCAACCTCCAGACCCTTGTTCTTCAACCCCAAAACTGCTTCAACATCTTCAACCGTTACTGGATTTTATGTCCACCAAATTCTATCATGGAGTTGTGGACATCAAACTTTTCCACTAACTCGCGCATAGGTCGCGATGAATTGTTCACGGTTTTATTCCGAATAAAGGCCTCAGCCCTAACTCATTAATCAAATCGTCAATCTTAAGCTTCTGCATTTCTTTAAACATAACCGACAGCTTCTTCACGCTACATCTTGTAGATATCTCCTACAACATTAATTACATTACTCATACGCGAAGCAAAATTATGTTACGACATGTTTGATCCAATAAATTTTTTTCTCAAATAAGAAATATACACATGCAGTTACCTTTTCATCTTCTTCCGCGATAACTATTTCCTTCATTTTGCTTTTGGATTGAGCTTGCTTATTCTCCTCGTACATTTGAATATAAGGCTTCTTCTCATCATCACTCATCTCAGCCCATCTGATACCTAAAGCTTTTCTTACCTGTATTAGTCCCACATTTAGTAAAATGCACATTATATGTACAGTTAACAAACAATTACAAAACACAGTGTTCTTTTCTTTTCAATACTTACACTATTGTTCATTTTCTTTTTACCGCCCTTCGATCTTTTACATTTGCTTATACTGTAAAACAACATTCCTGAGTTAGCTTACACAATACATATCGCTAACCACGTAACAATATCAACAATGATATATACATTCAACTTTAACTTACTAGAAGTGTAAATAGGGTGTCAATTTTTTTAGGTGCCTCGTGCACCGGTTCTACATCGGACTCCTTATGTTGCTCCATTGTAAACATCTATCTGAAATGATAAAGGACAGAACGATTAAAGGAATACCAGTTCATAACAAATGCTAATTACTACATAAACAGAATTTCCATTCTTAACATGGCTCATGACAAATGCTAATTACTACACAAACATACATAAACAACATGCAATCATACAAACATACATATTCAACCTATTTTTAATGTTCATAAAGCTCATCAATTTGTCCTTTATTGTACATGTCATTAAGACATCAAGAGTATCTACTAATAGTTACCAACTTTAAATTTACTCAATCCATACGTAAGAGACAGATTCAACTTAAACCTCAAACAATTCATTACACCTTCAAGCATACAAACACCATTCGAAACATGTCTGATATGTTATTTTATCACCTATTGCATCTTTGTGTGAATAATTTAACAAATCCTAATGTAACAATTACCAATATGCTACATAATACGTACATACTCGAACTGAACATAATAAGACTTTTCTATATACAAAGATGTTCCTACTCAAACAAACCACCAAATCTCATATATTCATAACACAACCCATAAATGTTCATATATTTCTGCAAAACAAGATAATTATACTCATATAATTATATATATCAAAACAATCCATCATTTTCATACACACATATATATTTCTCAAACATTCCCTAACCTACTGACCCTCAACCAATTTACGACAAAATCGTAACTCATACATTTTCCAATCAATCCTTGTTTACTTTATCATAACAATCTCTTCAAATTTATGATCAACCAAACAAACATTTCTACTCACAAAATCGAACAAATCAATCATGAGAATTACCCCAATTTACTAAGACAAGTTTACCTTATGAAACTACTTTTCTGACTTCCTAAACAAAGCATAAATCGTACATAATTTGTTTCGCCCAACTAAAAGAATTCTCCCTAATACACATGTTACCTTACCTATTACACTTGTGTAGAAATTTTTAATATCAACAATCAATCCTACAAATTCTGAACCCTAGAAATTTCTCCCTTTTAAAACCCCAAACCCCCATTACTTCCTTCAACAATCCCAACTCAAACACAACCCACCATTACTTCCTTCCAAACCATTGAATACTAACACATAATCAAAGAAATTTTGAACCCAGACTAAAAATAGCATTCTTACCTCAACATCGTTCTTACTCCGTCGATCGTTACTCTCTAACCAAATCTCTACGTGAAAATGAAGAGCCTCGTCGCTCCTTTGCTAAAAATCCAATCTTTACGATCAGATGAAGAACTTTCCCTTGTGTAGTATCGAAACCCTATGTTTTTCACCCGTTCGTGCGTTGTGGAAGACTTCAATTTTTTTGTTCTTTCTCAAATACACCCGCTCATTTTCTTTTTACCGGTTCACCGGGTAATATGTTTTTTTTCTTTCTTTCTTTTTCAATCCAACGGTTCATAGTGAACCGGCTTGATCCAATGGCCTCCATTGGATGGCCTGTATTTAGTTGGTCTTTAAGCCGTTTTTTTAGAATTATCCTTTTAGGTAGGATTATTATTAGATTTAAGATTTGTCAAAAAAAAACTCTCCACTTGCATCCATTTCATATCTTTTGACTTCCAATCTTGCCTAACGATCATACTTCCATCCAAAGAGAGACGTATAATTTTATGTGAGGGTGCAAAAATTTTAGGGTTAGAATTAGATCATCAACGTAAAATACAGAAAGAATTTTTATAATATATATAAATTTAAATTTTTTAGAGATTACAATTGTCCCTCTAACATCTCTTGGTCCATCTCTGCTTCCATCAATAACATTTCATCGAAAGAGTACCAAACGTTACATTAGAGTTAAATTACCCGCATGAAACTATACGATCGGTACTTTTTTTTATCCAAAGACAACATTTCATTAAAATTCAAATCAAAGAAGTACATGAAGGCAATGGGGAAGAGATGGTCCCCAATAAGTTTGGGCCCTAAGGTCCCTAGCATACTTGGCTAGCCCGTCGGCTGCCTGATTACAAGATCTCTGAACAAAAGAAAAGGAGCAAGCTTGAAAGGTTGCAGCTTTGCGTCCTATGTCCTCTTCAATAGCCGAAGAGACCCACTATGAGAAGGAGCCTGAGAGGATCCTGTTAATGACCGATTTACAATCCGCTTCGATGATGACATGAGTGAATCCTTTCAGAGATGCCATAGCTAGTCCAAGTCTGATAGCCATGGCTTCAGCCGCTGCCACGGATGGGGCGAGCAAGGGTTCCGAGACGCCTTGTAAAAAGTGCCCAGAAGAATCTCGTGCAATGGCTGCCGCAGTGGTCTTTCCAGTGAGCCTGTCGAAGGCGGCGTCACAGTTAATCTTGATAGTCCCAGGGGGAGGTCGTGTCCAGCTTACCGAATCCGTAGGCTTGGAGGATTCAGTGTTCGATCGTGACGTCGACACCCGAGAGAATTCCTGTAAGGCACAGTCCGCACGAAGCCAAACTTCCAAAGGGGGGTCTTTCCAGTTTTCAAAGACCAAAGCATTCCTCGATTTCCAGATTGCCCAAAGAAGGAAGGCAATGAGAGCGCAGCCTTCGTCGAAATTTCCCAGTTTCCTGAATTCATTAATTTTGAGCCACCAGCGAGGGAAACCAGGAAATCCCAAAGAGGAAGGAGAGTAGTTGAAACCAGACGCTCTCCGAACCGCTTGTGCGAACAGACAGAAAAACAGAATATGTTTAATGGTTTCCGTTTCTGCTCCACATCTCGGACAATTAGAAGAGTCTTTGAATTTTCCGTGGAAACGGGCTACGAGAGTACCTTTGGTAGGTATAATATCATGGCAGAGTTTCCAGAGGAAAGACCAAATTTTGGGGGGTACCTTCAGACCCCAGATAGAATTCCAGAAACCTTTACTATTGCCCAGTTCATTACTGGAAGAAGGCTCTTCTGGCGACCTTGATTTATCCTCAATGAATCGATATCCTAATTTGGAGGAATAAACTCCATCTTTAGTTCCAGCCCAGACAAGGGAGTCTTTGATTCTCGGACCTCAAATTGGAATAGTCAGAATGGCTTCTACTTCCAAAGGCGAGAACAGAGTGTTCAGCTTGAAAATATCCCATGATCTCTAGTCTGAGTTCAAGAGACTTAAGACAGATAGGCAGGAAGTAAGCGAAGCGTGCTTTGCCGATAGACGAAACTTTGAAAGTTTAGGAATCCATTTATCCTTCCATGTAGAGATGCTTCTTCCGTCACCAACTCGCCATAAGGAACCTTCTCTGATCACCTCTATCCCTTCTTTGATACCTGCCCAGGCCCAGGAAGAATTATAACATTTTGGGGCTTCAAAGATGTTACCGTTCGGAAAATAGATGCCCTGCAGAGTTTTAGCCAAAAGGGAGTTCGGATTCTTAAGGATTCTCCAAGCAACTTTAGCAATTAGAGCTTTGTTGAAGGATCTAAGATCACGGAAACCCAATCCTCCCTGATCCTTGGGTAGGCAAAGATTTCTCCAGTTGATCCAATGTATGCTTCTATCTTTGGAGACACAGTTGTTCCACCAGAATTTAGCTACCATAGAACTGATTTCATCACAGAAAGTGATAGGGAGAAGAAAGCACTGCATTACATAAGTGGGGATAGCTTGGGCAACCGCTTTGATCAGAACCTCTTTCCCTGCATGGTTTAAGAATTTGGATTTCCAGCTCCGGAGCTTATTCTGGATTCTTTCCTTGATAAAAGCAAGGGCTGCCTTTTTGCTTCGACCCCATAGAGACGGGAGACCAAGATATCTACTGTCCTCCTCCAAAGGTTTGAAACCTAGGGTATTTGAAAGGTAGCTCTTAAGATTGGCGCTGACATTGGGAGAAAAGTAGACTGAGGACTTCTGAAAATTTACCGTTTGACCGGTCGCACTCTAAAATAAATGGAGAATATTCAGAACTGAGTGACAATTTCTTTCGTTTGCGGTAGAGAACATCAAGCAATCGTCAACAAACATAAGATGACTGATGGTGGGACATCTCCTTTTAATTTTAATACCTTCAAGGCGATTTGCTTCCACTTCTTTTTCTAAAAGCCATGAAAAAATATTAGATATAAATGTGAAGAGGAAGGGCGAAAGGGGATCACCCTGTCTGATACCTCTCCCTGATTGGACATAAATATTTCAACTAATTTTGGTGTTTTTGTTAGGTTGAATTTTCTATGGAAAAGCAATCCATATGATGAAAAGTGGCGAAAACCGTCATTCTTTTTCAACCTTAAAATTTGGTTGCAAGTTGCACCGCTGGATTGCCTGCCCAAGCGGGAGAACTATGTTTTACGTAATTTTATTAGATATTATATTTTTTATGAGCGGTGGACAATCCTCCTCCATTGTTTTCATATGCAGCAGTTGTGTCAATTAGAATAAGCTTTTTGAGTTGTCTATGAATGGTTTTGATACGGATTTATACACTTACATTGAAGCCACCTTGTTAACACAATAATATAAATCTTTTAACTTTCGAACTAATTTGAAGGACTTAATTTTATATTCTATTTTTAATTGCCCCTTCTTCATAAATTTCCTTCCTACTTAACCTAACCCAATTCCATCCATAATCATCGCAGACTGCTTTCCAATAAAGAACTTTGCTGCTAAATATTACAAATAATATTATGCTAACCAACAATCAGTTGGTCTAGCAAAATGAGACGTTAGATCCCTTAAGCAAGGTCGGATTTCGAATCTCGACGTTGTGAATGGAGAAAACTAGGTTGAGAGGATCACTCCTATATTGGGCCTAGAAATGGGCATTTTACCCGGACCCGACGGGTTCCGACCCGACCCGGCCCGATCGGGTCGGATTTTTTAATAAAAAAATTGGGTTCGGGTCGGGTTTTTGTTGATGATAAATTCGGGTCGGGTCGGGTTTAGGGTGGAAAATATCCGACCCATGACTAATAGTGTAATTTTCCCTTAAATTTTTTAGGGATATTTATAATAATACCCCTCTTTATATATATTTTTTATAATTAAGTCCTTAAAATTGAATTTTTATTTATAATTTAGTCCTTTAAATTATAATTTTTTACAATCAAGTCCCTTAAAATAATTTTTTTACAATTAGGTCCCTAAATTTAATTTATTTTATATAGGTCGGGGTCAGGTTTAGTATATCTATTTTCGGGTCGGGTCGGGTGCGAGTTTAGGGTATTTATTTTCAGGTCGGGTCCGGGTGAGCAAAAACCCGACTCGTGCCCATCCCTAATTGGACCTCTGCAAAATCCAATCCGGGTTAGTCAGCAAATGAGTCGAATACCGGGATTAAACAAAAAATAATAATCTTATGGCTAAACTTCGGGGAATCCTAGAAAGTTTGCTCTTAGCTAAATCTCCTGATATTCATTGTGATTGTGGAACTTGATGCAGCAGTTGTGGTTCTATTTCTAAAACAAGGGACTGTGGAATCTCATCCTTGTTCAAAATCCAACTAGCTTGACAACTACAAACACACAATGTGTTTATAGGCCGAATCTATGCTAAGAAAAACTTATTTAATTAAAGCTTCAATTACGCTTGTATTTCTTCATGTTTCTAGTTATGTAAAATCCTTGTTTAAATGGACATATGAAACAATAAAATGTTGGAATTTTTAACAAAACCCTAAAAAGATCTGGATCTCCCTTTTAACCAGTCCTAAGGTTTCACTCTTGTTTTGATGAGCTAGAAAGTTTGAGTCTTTTCAACAAGTTGAACTATCAATCCAAAACTCAAGACAATAACACAAAGATAATATGGTACACAATATTTTAATTAACAATTGAGTATTCTGAAATGCAGTTAATTAGGAATCAATGGAAACACTTTGTAAACTTGTCCATGAAAGAAATCTGCCACAACATTTGACAACTTAAAAGTGAGTAAAAAGAAGATGTAATCCAATGGAAAAGAAATGAACATATGTTCAGAATTCAGATGCCAATTAAGAGTTGGAAACTCGGTTTTGTGAAGTTTTTCTGTCGACGCTGCCTACTCTATGTGGAGGCCACAATACATGGGTGACCCTTCCTTTAACCAAACCCAAAGGAACCTGCAGAACATAGCCCGTTCCAGTTCAAAGCTCACAGTAATAGAAATATAAAGGAGTTCAGTCTGTCATATTACAGAATGCAATCAGGGTGAAGCAACTTACGGGGCCAAAAGACCTCGAATCTAAGCTGGAAGCCGAGTTGTCTCCCTCGACCCAACAATGTCCTTCTGGAATATGCACCACGTCGTAAATAGTCCCGACCCAGTCCCCTGGCAAGCCAACAATTCTCTTTATATATTTCTCCTTGTGATTATTTGGAGAGCTGCAAAAGTATACAACGAAAGCAGAGCACTATCAATTATTTGAAAGATGAGTTGCATTTGAGACAGTGCATTGCACGTATGGCACATGGAATCAATATTTTATCAAAATACCTATTGAGCAACAAAAACACCTGAACCTTTGGTGAAGTAGCCTATCTTAACAGAAAAACAAAAGGCGTTTCCAGGGTCATGTCAGATAGACTCATGAAAATGTGATTGTTTATTCTGTCAATTTCTCTAAAGTCTTTTCAATTTCAATTTTAATGAGTTATTCTACAATGAACAATAGCTTGATAACTCTGTTCCCAACTCCAAAGTTGTGAAATACAAGATTGGCATCAAGAAGCCAAGAATGAAAAGCCAATCCCAGGTGTCGCTTCATCCAGGAGGTGGCTGCATTTGACTTAACAAGTAATCGAGATTTAAGATATATATGAGCAATATCAATGAACAATTACCTGAAAACTATCACGTCGCCATGTGAAAATTTGTAGTTTCGAAGGCACAACTTCTCAACCAGAACACGATCATCTGCAGCCAAAGAAATGATCAGCCACTTACAATCAAGAGCGATGCAGAAGACATAAACTCTCCCTCTCTATCTCAAAGTAATACCACTCAATGAATCAAGCAAGCTATTGGTTTTGGGATTAAATGTTGGAGACATTGAGGCACCCCGGACTGGGGCAATACTGGCAAATAGATCTGAAACTGTGAGCGTGATAACCCCAACCGTGAAACACTTCTTTGTAATATTCCATAAAACACTAGGTGTTCCCATCTCCACTCCACGCTTCCAATAACAGAAAAATCTCAGGCTAAAATGGAACCATCTGCATTTACAATTTAAGTCAAAACCAAAAAACAGAAAGTGGAACAAAATACAATATCTGCTATATATTAGTTAAAAGTTATAAAAACTTTCATCCAAGCTGCCAGTGAATTACAAGTTACAGAATTGACATACACCCTAGAATTTGAAACGACAACATGGGGAAACAATTAAACAAGAAATACACACGAGCAGACCATACACCATGATTTAACAAATTCAGAAATGCCTATAGTTTGACGTTATCTTCTCGATACGACCTAAAAGTTAATCTTGGCTAATGTAAATAACTTCCACCCAATTTGCCAGAGAACTACAATTAACGGAATTGACATATGGGTGTCCTAGAAACTCCCTAAAATTTTCAGACCATATATTAACAAGTTTCGGTTACGCAAAACATCGAACATCTTATGTGCAGCGGCAGCTGAATATAAAGGAGAACCATAAACACAACTGCTGAGAGGTAAGGGCAATGAGAAACACCCAAAGGATGAACTGAGTTACCTGGAGAGCAAGGGAAGCAGTCAGGTAATAGCAGAGGCAGGCACCAGTCCCTCGATTTTAGCTTGTTTTGGTTCTTTTTCGTAGCGGCTGTCAGCATGTAGTTTTGCAGATCACGTAGGAAATTGCTAAAATGGAAAAAATGACCATTCTAATTTTCTACCAAATGGCTAAAGGTTCAATAGCGAGTTGGGCTGGACTTAATTGAACTTTTTAGGGTAAATTACCATAAAGGTCGTTTTTGTTTTGTCTTTGTCTTGTTTTGATCACTAAATCTTAAAAAATTATGTTTCTGTCACTTACGTTATCACTTCGTTACAATATGGTCATTGTGTCGTTAACTATTGTTACTTTGATGACGCGACATGTTAAAAATGGTTTTTAATTTTACTCCTAAACTTTAGAGAAAATATCAATTTAATTCTTAAATTTTTTCTTTTATTTTTCACCTTCTCAAAAAAACAACAACTAAAAACTCTCTCAACCCTTTAATCCTACCAAACCAAAGTCTCTTATTGTCGACTATCGCTCACCACTATCGTCGGTGACTGTTGAACTCTAAAAGTTCTAGTTCACCCCTTTTTGGCCTCCTAAACGTGAAGTTAGTATTCTTTTCATTGGAAAATGCACTGAACTCTACAAATCTTACTAGATTTATTAAATTCAAATAGTTGTCAAATCTTCACATATACTGCTCAAGCATAGGGGTGATAATGAGCCTGACGGGCTCGTGAGCTATTCGGGCTCGGCTCGGTCAAAGCTCGCCTAAGGCTTGGGCTCAACTCGAGACCTTAATAACCCGAGACGAGCTGACCTAAGCTCGACTCGAAAAGCTCGTGAACAGGCTCATAATAATTATATATATATAATTATATATATATATATATGCTACATATGCACTAAAAGTAATATGTTTATAAAAAGAAAATCAATAAAATAAATTAGCGAAAATCCACTAAAAGTAAATTAACTAAAATAAATTAGGTATTTTTCTCAGTTGGTTGTTATTTGACTTTGTATTGTCTTTGATTATGTATTTGTATATTAAGAATATTTTTATTATTATTTGGATTAATCTAATTTTTAGCACTCTTTTCCCCTTTCCCGACATTGAATTTTATTTCAGTGTTGGTTATGAAAGGGTGTAGAACTAAGTGTTTTGATATAATATTTGAAAAATATTTTAGACTAAATTGAAAAGAATTTAAAATGTATTTTAATAAAAAAACAACTTGAAATATGTTTAAGGGTTTTACATGGCCTTGGAATGATTTAAAGTGTATTTAAAGTAGTCAAAATCGTGTTTTTCAAGTACCTATACCGATACAGTCTGGTACCGTACCGATACGCCCTAGAGTTTCAACTACAGTCAATTTTCAGTAGCCAAAACTCGTACCGATACGCCTTGTTGTATCGATACGGCATGCCTTGAAATACCCAACGGCTAGTTCGCGTACCGATACGGTTGTATCGCGTACTGATACGTCTAACTACCCCCAATGGCCAATTTCCCAACGGTCTTTTAAATTGCAGGACCGTACAGATACGCTAGCCAAGCGTATCGATACGCCTTAGCTGAAGTGCTCAACAGATACTTCCTTATCGGGACCGTATCAATACGGTTTGAGGAGTATCGATACTTCAAGCTGCAGAACTACATTTATATAGAGAAATAAAGGCTTCAACGACTCCAAAACAACTCAAACGGTCCTCAACAACTACAAACTCATTTGGGAGTATAAAAGGGACCTTCAAGCATCAAAAGAAGACTAATGCTTCAATTGTCAACAAATATGTTGTAGAACTAAGTGTTTTGATATAATATTTGAAAAAATGTTTTGGACTAAATTGAAAAGAATTTAAAATATGTTTTTAGTCAAATACATCTTGAAAATATGTTTAAGGATTTTACAAGGCTTTGGAATGATTTAAAGTGCACTTAAAGTAGTCAAAATTGAGCTTTTCAAGTACTCGTACCGATACGGTCTGGTTTCGTACCGATACGCCCTAGGGTTTCAACTACAATAATTTTCCAGTAGCCAAAACCTGTACCGATACGGTCTAGTCGCGTACCGATACGGTTGTATCGCGTACCGATACACCTAACTACCCCCAACGGTCATATTTCCCAACGGTCTTTTAAACTGCAGGACCGTACCGATACGCTAGGCAAGCGTATCGGTACGCACCAGCTGATGTAACATCCCAAAAATTAACCTAGAAGTCTAGGAGTTTAATTAAATGATTAGAAAATTAATTAGAATAGAAACCTTAAATAATTAAATTGAAAATAGGTATAATAAGGACCAAATTGAAATTTAAAGAAAAGTCCAAGAAGAATTCGACTATTTTGTCTAGTGACTAAACCGAATTAAAGATCAAATAGAGGAGATGCATGCTAAAGTTCAAAATCCTTGAATTAACCTTTGATTAAAATAAAATGATAGTATAAACAAGGGGTATTAAGGAGACATTAGTTGAGACATTGACATTGAAAGTCTAGTCTCATTAATGTGTTCCCTTCCCTCCCCTAACCAGCCACACTAAACACCATAACTAAGCAACCTTGTGTCCATTTCACACATACTTGAAACATAAAATTGAGAGAAAAATTGGAAGAACATTCGGTGAGGAAGAAGAATGGCATGCATGGCTTAGATTTTGGCCTAGGAAATTCAAGCAAAAATATAAAGTAAGTGGCTCTCTCTCCCTACCTTTCGAATATGTGAAATCAATTGAAGTATTGGTGGTTTAGTACCTTCAAAAAAATTCATGAAAGTGTTTAGGTTAAGGGAGATGCTGCTGAAATTTGAAAGATATGAGAAACCTTTAAGAATTTGAAGTGTTAATAGGCCTTTGAACATGATAGATTAAAGCTAGACAGATTGCATGTTAGTAGGAACATGCAACTTTAGAAATTTATAGAAAAATAAATAGTACGAATTTCATGATGAAATTTTGATATAACAAACTTTGATATGTCTGCTTTGATATAAAAATTATAAAAATAAAATTGGCGATGTGTAGAAAAATCTGGGAATGAAATCTGTACAGCATGCAAATCTGCCCAGCAGTGTTCTTCGCTGAACAATGAACTTTAAAAAATTGGAAAAAAAATAAGTTACTTGGAATTTCGATCTGAAAATTTAATATGATGCAATTGAAGATGCTAATTGAATTTAGAAAAAAACAGTGACTGATTTGGAGTTATGCACTGAAAATGGGAAATAATTTAAGTTGAGTGGTCAAAACAGTTTGAAAAATAAAAAAATGGGAATTTGAAGAACTCTTGAAAATTTAATTGAAGAAATTGGACATGAAAGAAGATGGTAAATTGATAGATAAAAGTGTTAAATTGCAATTCATATAATTAAGTAAGCAATTTGAACATTTGAGCAATAATTAGAATGATTTGGTGAAAATATGTTGGCCATGTTCGAAACCAAATAAGTATAGGGGCTAAAATCGAAATATGGAGAAATCTGGATTTAATTTGGATGAATAAATTTCTGAAATTTCTTCTATGATTTGGCTTAAATGTATTAGATCCTAGAGGAGAAAGAATCGAATAAGAAATCGTAGCTGGAGCAGCCGCGGATCGCGCAAAAGGCCTCCAAACTCAAAACTAGCTCGGCGATTGTGAGTGAAACGAACTTAGAGTTGAGATTAGAGTCTCAACTACCCTTTAAATTGATTATATATATATATATATATATTGAGCATGAAATTTGGACTGATTAAATATTGGTATTGGATGAGGGAAGAAGGAATAAAGGAAATTGGATTGAATGCATGTGCTATGTGATTTTTGTGATCTACATGTTTGAATTGAAAATTGACTTTTGCCATGTTGATTTTGAAACTGATTTGAGGTGTATTGGTTGATTATGAATGAAATTGAGATGTTGGATATTAGAATTACTGATATTGATTTCGGTTGTTTGGTGAATTGGTAATATTGTTCGATTTACATGGGATTAACTATTGTTCTTGCACATATAAGTATTGGTGAACTCAATTGGAAAATTGAGCTATGAAATGTGAAATTTAGCTATGAAATGTGAAATTGAGCTGTGTGATATGAGATTGAGATTATGCATTGCTGACTTGTGGATTTGCAAATTGAATTGCAATTTATTATATGATTATATGTGATAAAATGAGACTTTGGAATGGAAAGTACAAGAAATTAATCGAAATGATTAATAAAGAAATTCTAAAATTGATCAAATAAGTACATGATTGAAATTAAAGATCAATTAGCAAAGCCCTTGGTGTGTACAGTCTGTCCAGGTAGTACAGCTAGCCTAGAGTCTTGAGCTCGATAAGAAAATCGGTACGTTAGTATACTCGATATTGTGGTACGTAAGTGTACCTTCTTGCTTAATTGTGAAACAAATATTTTAATTTTGATATAACTAAAAACCTAAGGACTAAATTGAAAATGTCAAAACGAATTTTAAGTCCTCAAAATATCCCTATATAATTTTAAGATTATGCCCAAGTTAAAAACAAACTTTTCAAATATTTTTCTAAGTGTTTCAAGTCAAAACAGTGAATTTTAAGCTCCTGTTTCGAAATGGCCCTCAGGCGTTTCGAAACGTTTTCATCACTGTCGACCACCGTTCCGAAATGTGTATCGAAACACTTGAACCCGTTCCGAAACGGAATCACTCGTTTCGAAACTGTTCTTCATATTTGATTTAAAAAGAGTACAACGGTTCAAATATTTGCTGATTTTATATAGATAAAAAGGGTGTTTCGAAACGGATTAAGGCCGTTCCGAAACGACCCTTGACAGTAGCAAATCCGTTTCGAAACGGATCCACATCGTTTCGAAACAGGTCTTAAGTTGATTTTGAAAATATGAACGTTATAGTGTTTTTAACTGAATTTCTGAAAGTCGTTAAGGCGTTTCGAAACGGGATAAGACCGTTCCGAAACGACCTTTGACAGTGGCAAAAGTGTTTCGAAACGGCCCTAAGGCGTTTCGAAACGGGCTCTTAAATGCACCCCAATGGCTCTTTCTATATTAGTCCGTTCCGAAACAGGTACCCCGCGTTCCGAAACGGGTTGGTGCAGACTGCATTTATGGTGGTAAGAGGGGGTTCCAACGGCTCCATTTATGTTCCCAACCACCCAAACGGCTAGAAATCAATGAGAAGGTATAAAAGAGACATCCAAAAGCATCAGCAACAACTATTGATCCTAAAGCAAACATCCAAACATCAAAATCAAACAATTGTGCAAAAATCCCATTTTGTGTAAAAATCCCAATTGTAATCTTCATTCATATTTTGTCAAATTGGGTTGAGTACTTGTATTGGGGCTATCATTTGTATTGAGATATACCTTATTAGCCTTCAAATTTCTTTGTTCTCTTGTGTGAGGGTTGGGTTGATTTTTGGGTAGAAAAATCAACCGAAATTGTAAAGGGTTGCCTCCTTGTCCTAGAAAAGGGGAAGAACGATTTAGTGGAATTGTTGCAAATCCTTAGTGAAGCTAAGGTAGTGGATGTAGAGTTCATTTGGAACTTGAACCACTCTAAATCTCTTGTCCATCAATTTTTAATTTGCAAATTTCCACCACAAACCTTTAAATTTCCAATTCACCCCCCTCTTGGTCAATTTCGATCTTGCGATCCACTCAACAATTGGTATCAGAGCTTAACTCTTTGAGGATTAACAACCACAAGAGGAGATCCTTGGAAGAGTGTGATCATCAAATTATCAAGAGATGGCTTCTACCTCCGGTTCCGCCATGTACGAGTCACAATCGACCACAAAGCCTCCCTTCTTCAACGGTGATAACTATTCTTTTTGGAAGAATAGAATGCGTCTATTTATCAAGTCAAATGACTATCTTGTGTGGGATGTCATTGAGGATGGGCCATACATTCCATTGAAGCAAGACGGTGAAGGTAAGATGGTGTTGAAGAAGAAAGCCGAAATGAGTGAAGAGGAGAGGAAAAAGATTCAAGTCAATGATAAAGCTCTCCACATGCTATTTTGTGCTTTCGGTCCGGACATCTACTCAAAAGTCTCATCAATTGAAAGTGCCAAGGAAGTGTGGGACACTCTTGAGACCACTTATGAAGGCACCAATGATGTCAAGGAAACTAAGATTGGAATTCTCAATCTTAGTTATGAAAATTTCAAGATGGAGTCCGATGAGACGGTGTCAAAGATGTTCGATCGATTCTCCACGATTGTCAATGTTCTAAAGGGATTTGGAGAGATCATACCGGAAGACAAGCTTGTCCGGAAGCTACTCTATTCACTTCCCGAGTCTTGGGATGGGAAGAGAACCGCTATCATCGAAGCAAAGAACTTGAAGACTTTGAAGCTTGATGAGCTTGTGGGTTCTCTCCTTACTCATGAGATCATGAAGCAAGGAAGGGAAGATGAGAAGAAGAAAGAAGAGAAAAGGGTAGAGAAGCTTGAGTAGAGAAGAAGAAGAAGATGGGAATAGCTCTCAAGGCTAAAGCTTCACAACATGATGAGAGCTCATCTAGTGATGAGGATGAACTTGAAGAATTGGCTATGATAGCCAAACGATTCTCACGCTTTATGAGGTCCAACCGGGGAAGAAAAATCCAAAGGAAGATGGAATTTCAAAAGCAAGAACAAGGAAGATGGAAAGGATCCAATCATTTGCTTTGAGTGCAATAAACCCAGCCACATACGTTCGGAGTGCCCTCAACTCAAGAAGAAAGGCTTTGAGAAGAAGAAAAAGCTCAAAGCCAAGCTTGCTACTTGGAGTGATGAGGAGTCATCGGAGGATGACGAACAAGAAGTGGCTAACCTTTGCCTCATGGCACTTGAGGAAGATTCCTCCATGGTAACCTCTAACTCATCTACTTTAGATTTTTCATATGACGAATTAAATGATGCATATGATGAGTTACAAGAGGTATATGATGAATTAGTTGAGAAGTATAAGGAGTCGGTCATTAGGAATAAAAAGATCATTCTAGAACTAAATGAGAAAAATGACTCACTTACTCAAGCTAATTCTAAATTTGAGAAAAAGATTTTAGGATTAAAAGATGAACTTAAATTTTTTCAAGATGAAAATGTTGATCTTAATAATCTTATATCTCAATGTAATTGTGAACACCAAAAGGTGTTGGGTGAGCTAAATGAGCTCAAAAAGTCTTTAAAAAATGTTGGTAGTGTCAAGCATGAAGTAGGAGAATCCTCTAGAACACACCAACCTAAGAAAAAGACTAACTACTACAAACAAGGTAGCTACCCTAGACATAGTAGAACTAAAAGAATTAGAAGTGTATGGGTTCCTAAGGAACTTGTAAAATCTAATAATATTATTGCTATGTCATCTTGGATTCCTAAGGGAACCAAGGTTTTGGGAGCTAACACTCATGGACCCAAAATGATTTGGGTACCAAAAACCAAAGTTTAATATCTTTGTTTGTAGGGGGAGCATTGCTACAAGGCCAAGGCACAAAGTCAAAACTCATGGTACCTTGATAGTGGATACTCGAGACACATGACCGGAGACAAGAGTCGATTCATGGATCTAAAGCCAAAAAGTGGAGGAGTAGTAACATTTGGTGACAACTCCAAAGGCCACATTAAAGGTATTGGCTCCATAGGTAATCACTCTACCATTCTCATTGAAAATGTTTTATATGTCGATGGTCTTAAACACAATTTATTGAGCATAAGTCAACTATGTGATAAAGGATTTAATGTTTTGTTTGATAAAAATGGATGCAAAATTGTAGACATTAAATCTAATAATATTATGCTCATAGGTCATCGCATAGGAAACATATACATGGTGCATTTAGATGACATACATACATCTCATGCATGCTTAGTTGCTCAAAATGAAAATGATGCATGGTTGTCGCATAGGAAGCTAGGACATGCTAGCATAAGTGTTTTAGAAAAACTAGTCTCTCTAAATCTAGTTAGAGGTTTACCCAAAATAAAGTTCTCAAATGATAAAATTTGTGATGCATGCTCAAAGGGTAAACAACATAGGTCTTCCTTTAAATCCATTAATGATGTTTCTACTAGTAGATGCTTACAATTAATTCACATGGATTTATTTGGCCAATTAGGACTATGAGCTTGGGTGGTAAGTCTTATGCTTTTGTGCTAGTTGATGATTTTTCTAGATTTACTTGGGTTCTCTTTTTAAGTACTAAAGATGAGGCATTGGAAAAATTCATCACATTTTCAAAACTAACCCAAAATGATCTTGAACTAAGAATTTCACATATTAGAAGTGATCATGGAACCGAGTTTCAAAATTTAGGGTTTGAAGATTTTTTAAATGAAAATGGTATTAGCCATAATTTTTCGGCTCCTCGAACTCCTCAACAAAATGGGGTAGTTGAGAGGAAAAATAGAACTTTACAAGAAATGGCTAGAACTATGCTTTGTGAAAACAATTTACCTAAATATTTTTGGGCGGAAGCCACAAACACCGCTTGTTATATTGTAAATCGAGTAATGATTAGGCCAATTTTAAAGAAAACCCCTTATGAGATTTTAAAATCTAAAAAGCCTAACATTAGCTATTTCCACCCTTTTGGGTGCAAGTGTTTTGTTTTAAATAATGGAAAAGACAACTTAGGTAAATTTGATGCAAAAAGTGATGAAGCCATTTTTATAGGTTACTCTTTAACCTCTAAAGCCTATCGAGTATTTAACAAAAGAACTTTAGTAGTAGAAGAATCCATTCATGTTGTATTCGATGATAACCTCCTTCCTAGGAAGGATTCTTGTGATGATGATGATGTAGGGATCATAAATGCCTTTGATGGAGGTCAAACTTCAAAGGAGGATGAGATTCCAACAAAGGAAGAGGACTCACAAGATCCACCTCTTGAAGCCTTGAAGGACTTGGCCATTGAGGAAAAGGAAGTGAGCTACCCAAGGGAGTTGAACTATGTCAAAGATGGTGAAATCTTGGGTGATCCATCCAAGGGGGTAACCACTCGTTCTTCTCTTAGATTAATGAATCATGTTGCATTTATCTCATGCATAGAGCCTAAAAATATAAAAGAAGCATTGAAAGATGACTTTTGGATTATGGCTATGCAAGAAGAGTTAAATCAATTTGAGAGAAGTAATGTATGGACATTAGTTGATAGGCCTAGTAATCAATCTACAATAGGAACTAAATGGGTCTTTAGGAACAAACTAGATGAGAGTGGTAACATTGTGAGAAATAAAGCTAGACTTGTAGCACAAGGTTACACTCAAGAAGAGGAAATAGATTTTGATGAAACCTATGCACCCGTAGCTAGAATGGAAGCCATTAGGATGTTGCTTGCATATGCATGTTATCATAATTTCAAGCTTTTTCAAATGGATGTTAAAAGCGCATTTTTAAATGGTTTTATAAATGAAGAAGTGTATGTGGAACAACCACCGGGTTTTGAAGATTCAAAATTTCCAAATCATGTTTTCAAACTTACCAAAGCACTTTATGGTTTAAAACAAGCTCCTAGAGCTTGGTATGAAAGGCTTTCAAATTTTTTGATTGAAAAAGGATTTGAAAAAGGTAAGGTGGACACTACACTCTTTATAAAAATGTATAAAAATTACATCTTAGTAGTTCAAATTTATGTTGATGATATCATTTTTGGTTCTACTAATGAATGTCATTGTCAAGAGTTTGCTAAGTTAATGCAAGGTGAATTTGAGATGAGCATGATGGGGGAGCTCTCATTCTTTTTGGGACTCCAAATCAAGCAAAAGAAGGATGGCACCTTCATCAACCAAGCAAAATACATAAAGGATATGCTCAAGAAGTTTGGCTTGGAGAATGCAAAGTCTCAAGCCACTCCTATGAGCTCGTCTACAAAGCTTGACAAAGATGAAGGAGGTAAGTGTGTTGACTCTAAGCTTTATCGTTCCATGATTGGATCTTTGCTTTACCTTACCGCAAGTAGACCAGATATCTTGTTTAGTGTTTGCTTGTGTGCTAGGTTTCAAGCTAGTCCTAGAGAGTCTCACCTTATAGCCGTTAAGAGAATCTTTAGATACCTTAGAGACACTCCTTGTTTAGGTCTTTGGTATCCTAGAGACTCTACCTTCAACCTTCATGCTTACTCGGATGCGGATTATGGGGGTTGTAAAATAGATAGGAAAAGTACTTCGGGAACTTGTCAATTCTTAGGTAGTATGCTCATATCTTGGTTCTCTAAGAAACAAAATAGTGTAGCCTTATCTACCACCGAAGCCGAGTATATATCCTTAGGGAGTTGTTGTGCTCAAGTCCTTTGGATGAAGCAACAACTCTTAGATTATGGAATTAAAGTTGAAACCATACCCCTAAAATGTGACAACACTAGTGCAATATGTTTAACTAAAAATCCCATCCAACACTCTAGAACCAAACACATAGAAATAAGGCATCATTTCATTAGAGATCATGTCCTTAAGGAAGATGTGGTTATAGAGTACGTAGACACCTTGAATCAATTAGCGGACATATTTACAAAACCCTTAGACAAAGAGCGTTTTTGGTCCCTTAGGAGAGAGTTAGGTCTAGCTAGCCTATCTTGACCTTTTAGGACCTCTTTTGTGCTTAAATATGCTTGATCTTGTGAAATGCCATGTTTATGTGTTTAAACTCCTAATTTCATCCATGCCTATAGTTAGGGGGAGTATGTTTATGCTTAAATATGTTTTGCCTGCTCATTCATAACATTTATGCATGTTAGGCCTCTTAAAACTTCATTTTTCTGCACTTTTAGAGCCTCATCTGCACTTCCAGGCCCAGGTGTATCGAAACGGGCGACCCTGTTTCGATACGGATACCTTAAATCCAGTTCTGAGAGAAGGGCGTTTCGAAACGCCTCAAAAGCGTTCCGAAACGTTTTTGCTACTGCCAAGGGGTGTATCGCAACGCGTTCCGATACGGGTCAAAAGGGTTTCGATACAGTCAACACCGTATCGAAACGGTCAGCCTATGGTCTCAAAACGGTCAAAACCCTAGCCGCCTCGTTTCGAAACGGTTTGGACCGTTCCGAAACGGCATCGCGGATTGCTTTATTTAGGACTTTTAATGATAAAGTTAACTTTATATCAAACTCTTAAAACCCTAAACCGCCTCCCTCTCTATAAATACCCTCTCAAACTCTTTGATTTTCACAAAATTGTGAGGGGTTTTACTCTAAAACTCAAGTCTAAGCAAGTTTCATCAACATTGTGCTAGGATTTTCATCAAATCATCCAAAATCCCAAACTAAGGTAATTTTTTTTTCTTTTCTTGTTCTTTCAATTTATGTTCGAATCTTAGGATAGAAAATTTTATTTTTGTATAAATTATAGTTTTTCCTTTGTGGGTTTTCCATATCTTGTAAAAAAATTCAAAATCCCAAAATTTTTTATTCGAATATAAAATTTTTCAGTCGTATTTTTCTTTACTGTTTTTTTTTATTTTTTTTTAATTTTGTTTTCAAAAACCTAAGTGGGATTTATTATTGGATTGATTCTAAAATATCCATGCATACACTTAATTTTAAAATACACTTGCTTAATGTTTTTAGATGGCGGATCAAGCTAACAAGAAGCGCAAGGCCGTTCAATCCGGTGATTCGAGCATTCGTCCAAATCTCACTATGCTTTTTCAGAAATCCCTTAAAACTCCGGACGCGCGTGCTCGCTTCTCTTTTGTCAAGGATTTCGCAGTTCGTAAGGAACGTGTGATTGATCTCGATTTTCTCAACTCCGAGCGTTTCCTATTCCGTTATCTCAACCGTTTAACCGAGTGGAATCTTATCTCTTTCTTGAGCATTCCAGACATCCGCTACAAACACTTGGTACTTCTCTTTTACTCCAACGCTCGCTTTATCTATAATGAAGACAAAACCGAGATTATAGGAATTGAATCTTCCTTATTGGGCAAGAAGTTTATTGTAAATGTTGCTCTTTTGGAATCAACCTTCGATCTCAAAGATGAGGGTATTGAGGATGAACGCCACTTTGGCACTTTCACCGGTAAAGCACTTCACTTGGATGTGCATGATCGAGTTCTTCACTTGATGGTCTCTTGGTTCATTCGACCTTCCGGAGGTAAATACTCTCACATCCGTCAAACCGATCATTTTTGGCTTGAATGCTTCCGTAGAGGTGAGCGCCCTAATGTACCTAAAATTATCTTTGCCGAGATAGTCAATAACATTAAGCTTATTGACACAAATGAGTTGAAATCTTTCACCTATGGCTTTCTTTTGAGCTACCTCTTTAATGAGCTTGGTATTGATTGTTCTTATGACTCTTCGGACCCTCGCAAGACTAAGATTGGCGAGTCCTCACTTCGCAAGTCCGGGTTCACATATGTGAATGATGTTTGGGAAAGAGTTGATAGAGAAGCGGTTCCTCCTCCCGTTGCTCCTCTACCGCAAGTTCCTATTGCAAACAATGAAGCCCTCACGGCTCTCATTACCGAGCGGTTCAATGCTTTGGATACTAGCATTGCTTCGGGTTTTACTTCTATGGACAATCGCTTGAAGAATGTCGAGGATCGTCTTCATACTCTTGAGACTTCTCATGCAAACTTGGATCTATCCTTCTCTACGCTCTATGGGCAATGGACGAAGTTTCACCGTTCTCAAGTCAAGAGCGATGATGATACTTCGGATGATGATGACGAGGCCTAGGATTTTCATATCATATCATATCATATTATCTATGCATTTTAGGATTAAGATTGCATCTTTATGTTTTCTCATGTTTTAGGAACCTATGCTTATGGCTTTTTATTTGGGATTTTATGTTGAACTTAATGTTGGTTTATGTTTTGGATTTTTTTATTATGAATTAATATTATGGTTGCTTATTATTGCTTATTGGTACTAATCCTTTATCTTCTCTATGAGCTTTCATTGTTCTTTTTGATCTAACAAAAAGGGGGAGAAGAAATTTAAGAGCCACACTAAAATTCGTTTTAAATTTTAAAAGTTTTTTTTTGGTTTACAACTTGGATTTCAAATCAAAATTTTCTTTTAACTTTAAAAACCTATCTTAAATTAAGGGGGAGTTAGAATATTTTTCAAAACTTTCAAAATTCTCAAAAATTCTAACTTTGGTTTTGTTATATCAAAAAGGGGGAGATTGTGAAACAAATATTTTAATTTTGATATAACTAAAAACCTAAGGACTAAATTGAAAATGTCAAAACAAATTTTAAGTCCTCAAAATATCCCTATATAATTTTAAGATTATGCCCAAGTTAAAAACAAACTTTTCAAATATTTTTCTAAGTGTTTCAAGTCAAAACAGTGAATTTTAAGCTCCTGTTTCGAAACGGCCCTCAGGCGTTTCGAAACGTTTTCATCACTGTCGACCACCATTCCGAAACGTGTATCGAAACACTTGAACCCGTTCCGAAACGGAATCACTCGTTTCGAAACTGTTCTTCATATTTGATTTAAAAAGAGTACAACGGTTCAAATATTTGCTGATTTTATATAGATAAAAAGGGTGTTTCGAAACGGATTAAGGTCGTTCCGAAACGACCCTTGACAGTAGCAAATCCGTTTCGAAACGGATCCACATCGTTTCGAAACAGGTCTTAAGTTGATTTTGAAAATATGACCGTTATAGTGTTTTTAACTGAATTTCTGAAAGTCGTTAAGGCGTTTCGAAACGGGATAAGACCGTTCCGAAACGACCTTTGACAGTGGCAAAAGTGTTTCGAAACGGCCCTAAGGCGTTTCGAAACGGGCTCTTAAATGCACCCCAACGGCTCTTTCTATATTAGTCCGTTCCGAAACAGGTACCCCGCGTTCCGAAACGGGTTGGTACAGACTGCATTTATGGTGGTAAGAGAGGGTTCCAACGGCTCCATTTATGTTCCCAACCACCCAAACGGCTAGAAATCAATGAGAAGGTATAAAAGAGACATCCAAAAGCATCAGCAACAACTATTGATCCTAAAGCAAACATCCAAACATCAAAATCAAGCAATTGTGCAAAAATCCCATTTTGTGTAAAAATCCCAATTGTAATCTTCATTCATATTTTGTCAAATTGGGTTGAGTGCTTGTATTGGGGCTATCATTTGTATTGAGAGATACCTTATTAGCCTTCAAATTTCTTTGTTCTCTTGTGTGAGGGTTGGGTTGATTTTTGGGTAGAAAAATCAACCGAAATTGTAAAGGGTTGCCTCCTTGTCCTAGAAAAGGGGAAGAACGATTTAGTGGAATTGTTGCAAATCCTTAGTGAAGCTAAGGTAGTGGATGTAGAGTTCATTTGGAACTTGAACCACTCTAAATCTCTTGTCCATCAATTTTTTAATTTGCAAATTTCCACCACAAACCTTTAAATTTCCAATTCACCCCCATCTTGGTCAATTTCGATCTTGCGATCCACTCAACATTAATGTCAGTGAACATTATGATATGTGATACGATGATATGAAATTGGTACGTGGTACCTATTATATGGTGAATTTGATTCACACTTCAGTTATACGTGACTCGAATACCTAACTTACTATACTATCCAAGGCATGCAAATTGATATAATAATGAAGAAATTTATTGAAATTCGAAATTGAAATTCTTGATTTGGTGAATTTCTATGAATTGGATGGTAGCACGTCAATTATAAATTGTTAGATAAATTAACTCTCTGCTACAGTTTGCTGCTGCTTGTTTATCTGAAATTGATATTGTTTGAATATGTGAAATTGAAGTTTGTTGTTCGAATGATGTATGGTGATTAAAGAGATGGATAAATTGATTTTTAATCCATGTTAATTGTATGCAATAGAAAAAAAAATACAATCAATGATAGTCCTTGAATGTTTCGATCATGATACAATTGATATCTTAATTTGTTTGTTTTCGATTGTGAAATGCTTAGTAGATTGTATTGATCAATACGAATGTTGGTATTGTTTAATAAATTGATTGTGAATTGATTTGTTCTATTCGAATGGAATGGAAAAGAATGAAATAATCTAAGTATTGATCTAATGTGTGATCACTTGATTATTAAAGGGAAATTGATTAGATTAAGGTTTCCTCACTAAGTACTAGAAGTACTTACCACTCGAACCTTCCCTTCCTTCCCAAAATTTCAGGTAGTAGCGTGTTGATCTACCTTCCGATATCTGTTAGCACGAAGACTAAGTATGCCTTTCTTTGTCTTTGTCATGCTCATGATGGGTAGCTTAACGGTCAGCATGCTAGTGCAGTTTGCTTTAATGGTTATGTTCATGAATTACTATTTTAATAATGTATGAACTTTATGAGTAGTTTCCCTCATTTTGATATGTAATTAAGGGGTATATATTTTGGGGTATAGATTGCCCTTAGTATATGTTTTAGGGCATGATTCTTTTTGTTATATTTTGTATAGGCAACCGATAGGTTTAGCCGTTGATAGTTACCCCGAGGGAAAATATTTTGTATGAGGGAAACGTATAAACTATGGATGTTATCGGATATGAATATATGCATAAATCGATTATCCTTATCATTAGAAATGATCTTAAATGCTATGTTGAAACCGAATTGGAATGGCTAAGGTAGCATTCGAATGAATCGAAATTAATGGAATTGGATTATAAATGTGATGAATTATATGTATGTGATATTCGAATGTAATTAGAAATTTAACTAGATCTTGTTTTAAATTATAAGATAAGTGAATAAATTAGATAAGCCCACCTAGCTATTGAACGAGTTATGTTAAAAGTATATGTATGGTTTATAAGTATGATGAATGGACTAAGTTAGTTAAGATCCTATATTGGTATTAAAAAAATACACGCAAATACCTTCCGCTGCCTAATACGAATTATAAGTTAATATAACGCTCCTTGCCCTAATCCGGGGTGAGGGGTGTTATAGCTGAAGTGCACAACGTCTACTTCCTTATCAGGACCGTATCGATACGGTTTGAAGGATATCGATACGCCAAGCTACAGAACTGCATTTATGGTGGGAAATAAAGGCTCCAACGGCTCTAATCCAACCCCAACGGTCCTCAACGGCTACAAACTCAATTAGGAGTATAAAAGGGACCTCCAAGCATCAAGAGATGGTTAATGCTTCAATTGTCAACAACACTATGATCAAGAATTTGATTTAGGGCTTTATTATTTAATTTCTTGTAATAGACAAACACTAGTGAACCAAAATTGTTATATTTTCTCAAGTGTTTTAGGATTGGGTGAGAGCTTAATTGTGCAAACAAATACCTATTAGAGAGATTTGAGTTTGCTTATTTTTATCTCTTTGTAAAGAGGATTTGATCAAAGCTTTGGGTAGAAGGCTTGATCGGTTTTGTAAGGGTTTCCTCCTAAGCCTAGAAAATGGGACGAATCAATAGTGGATTGATTGAAAATCCTTAGTGGGAAGCTAAGGTAGTGAATGTAGACCTTGGTTAGAAGGTTAAACCACTATAAATCATCTTGTCTTTATCATTTTTAGCTTCCACACCTCTATCACCCAATATTCCACTTCTCCACCATTTGGCAAGCAAGAACGGTTGAAGGAATCGAGCACCATAAAACCCAACATATATGATGTTAAAATTGTTTTAGAGCATATTTGTACATTTTCTTGTATAGACAACACTTGTGAGCTTAATTGTCAAATTTGCTCAAGTGTATAGGTTTTAGGTGAGAGCTTAAGATTGCAAACAAATACCTATTAGAGGGATTTCAAGTTTGCTTAGAATTTCTCTTGTAAGAGAGTGCTTGATTAAACTAAGGGTAGTTAGCTTAATCGTTGTAACGGTTTCCTCCTAAGCCGAGAAAAGGGGACGTAATTCTTAGTGATTTTGGTTGAAATCCTTAATGGGAAGCTAAGGTAGTGGATGTAAGAAGGTCGAACCACTATAAATCCTTGTGTCTTTTGTCTATATTTCATTTCCCACAAATTCACCCAAATATCCAACTTCTCCACACTTGGCGAACAAGAACGGTTGAAGGAAATTGAGCACTTAAAAACCAACAAATGAGCTTTTAACGAGGCCCCATCTTTTATAAAAAAAACTAGTAAAATTTTAAACTCGACGAGCCTCGAGCCCGAAGCAAACCCAATAATATTGTTTTTGAGCCGAGTTGCGCTCAGCTCGGCTCGTTATCACCCCTACTCAAGCATAACTTGGTTAAAGTTTTAGTAATAATGTTAGTAAATATGTTATTAATAAATTTTTTTAAATTTAATAAAATATTCTAATTAACAAAAAAATAAATAAATTTAATAAAATCAATGTACTAGATATTAAGAAAACTAAATAATAAATAAATTATTTTTAACTGATATTTACATACATTGCTTAATTAGAACACAAATTCTCAAGTGACATTATATTCTCATTTATATATTTAGATGAAAAAAATAAAATTGATATTACTCATTCTGAGTTCAAGTTATAAGTTCATGAAATAGATAAAGTTAAGAAGAAAAACTGTAGGCAATTGTTTAGAGAGAGCATTTAGAGAACAATAATAAAGCTGAAAATTTAAGGACAAAAATTCTTTGCTACTTTTTGGTGTCTCTAAATTTTAGATCTTAAAATTTAAACTTTAAACCCTACCCAAAATTTCATGAATCTTAATTCTAAACCTTAGCTCTAAACTCTAAATCTTTAACTTAAGTTTTTAGTGTAGGGCATAAATAGGAGCATCGAGAAGGGACATGAGATTTTTATTCAAAATTTAATTAGTTTCGATTGATAATATTTACTAAAATTATGCATACAATACAACACTATGATCCTAAATATTATACAAATTCTTAGACATTATCAAACAAAAAATTGATCATTATTGAGCTTTCAATTATTCACCAACATGGAGTTGTTGTCTCAGATAAACTAAAGTTCCTCCAATAAGCTCTTAATCCTCCAACCAACACCATGTATGTTCATTCTCATTGTCTTCTTGTTCCTTGATAGTTTGATTTTCAACAGGTGAGCAATCTTCTTCATATCCTTGAAATTATGATTCATAAACTCTTTCTTTTCTCGGATCTTCATACCCATCAGGTTAGGCGATTCATGGAACTTCACATCACCATACCACTTGTGAAAGTATTAGAACACATGCCCAATTATGTGGAGTTCAAAAAAAAAAACATTTTGTCAAAGAAAGGTAGATTGGGTTCATTTATTTTTCATGTTGGTTTTATTATTTTGGAATGTGAAGGTGACAAAGATGTACATATTATTTTGGGTTGACATTTTCTTGCCACAGTTAGAACATTGATTGATGTCCAAACAAGTGAACTAAGCATGTGAATAGATGATCAACACGCTTTGAAATGTGCAAATGAGATTGAAGAATACCATGCCATTGATTATTAACTAATTAAGTAATTTACCCTAAAATGATTACACAGGTATATTTTTATCATATTGTGTCCCATGTCCTTGTTTCATAGTTATTAACTAATCAAAAAAATATACCACCAGGAATATGCGATTTATCTGTGAGTTCAAAAAATTTCTAGTGTGCAATCATACAGAGTTTCCTGGTATTGGTAATACAAATTTCTGTATCATTATGGTGGAACTTAAATTGCAGTTCCACCAAAAAATAATAAAACGAAAGGCCGATTTCAATTCTCACTAGCATAGCATACAGATGATCCAAGTGAAACCTAATTCTCACAGATAATAGGTAAAACCTAGCTGAGGGTGAGCTCTAGTACAAAATTTGGATACCCGACAAACAACAAAAGAGAGATTACTTGCACATTATGAGGAGGAGGATTGTTCAACATTCGCTTCCTGCTTTTCTTTCTGCTCCACGATTTGCTGCAACTCTTTTTCGCTAGCCGCTATTAGACGCTTGACGATGTCAAAGATGGTAAGCCTAATGCTGCACTCAAAATGAGTAGCAAATGTCAGTGGAACTTAAAATTCATTACAATTTGTTTCTTTTAGGCATTTGGAAATGATTGGAAGTGAACCTGTTATTTGGAAGGTTTTTCAATGCATTTGGAACAAAACCTCTGTACAAGCCACCAACTCCATCACGTTCGATAATACCTGCACAAGCAAGAATATGTTGAAGTCCGAATAACCTTTTTTTTCCTACAACAAATAGTAGAACTGAACAAATGAAAACATAAATATGACTTGATAGTATAATACCACAAGTATGGAGCATGGACGATATTAAATACTGATACTTGGGACTTGGAACATTAACAACAGTCGAATTCTAATATACCCAAGTCATTGCAGCTATAACTTGCATTCAGAGAGAAAAAGTACACAGAACTCTAGTTATACATGGAAAATGCCAATGAAGTTTAGCATGTTTTATATTGACTGGGTTATCAGTCATGGCAATACAAGTAGTATCATCGACTTACCAGGAATGGCTTCCATGACTGATCTGTATGGTGTACCCCTCATTTGCATTTGTCTTCTGACTGTGTCTAAAGGATAGCAGGTCATGGTAGCTGCAGCAGCTGATGCTACAGCTGTCAGTAGAGATGCTTGAGTCGTTTGGCGATATTTTTCTGGCAAAGCCCTCTTTACACTGTTATAATCATAAGATTTTTTTAACACATTTAAGTTTGGGTTCTCATATTATGTATATTAGCAAGTGTCATTGGGACTCACAGGTCAAATATGCAAAAGTTAACAGCAATATATGGAGCTATGCTGATGAGAGAAGGTCCAAGACCATAATAAAAGGACGCAAAACCTTCCTCCCGCAACATGGTCAGGGCAACCTGGGAAGAGCACATTAAGGTTTATCTTTCAAAAACATGGGGAGCTTCATGTAGTAACAATGAGAGAGTTGAGAATACCTCAGACATCTTCAAATACCCTGGTTCGACAGCTAAACGTAGTCTCAGGACATCTAATGGATATGTTATCTACATAAGAAAGAACCGGAACAGTTAAAGACTGAGATTAGTAAAGAAAATCACACAGAGCAGTTTTGAATTAACTGGTCATGGACAGTTTTGAATTGCAGAAAAGGTTTCTTCATAAAAAACGACTCTTTTTGGTTTTCCCATTACAGCTCAAGCAAATAAGTATAGTCAATAGCCAAAAAGAAAGAAACATAAGGAAAACAGAAATATAAGAAGGCTCCAATGCTCCATTATTGTATCACTTACAAAAGTAGATGTCATGCCGGCACATGCTCCAGCAGCAAGTCTACCAAGAACAGATAGCTCACCATCTTTTCCCTTGAAAAGTTTCTAGAATTCGATAGGAAATGGAAATCAAAAGACCAATCCATCAAGGGACAGAGTAAGTATGATGCTAAGGTTAAGTTATGCATTTTATACAATTACCTTGTAAGTTTCATAAGCAAAGAGTTGGACAGCACTGTAAGGTATGACTCTTATCACCTGAACCATTTAGTAATATATATATATATATATATATTGCAGTTCAAAACCATCCTTATTACATTATCGAAATCTATTATAAAAAACGATTGGAAGTAAAAAAGAAATGCAAAGAACCTGAGGAAGATTGCCCTTCCAGTACCCTTTAATTCCTTCATCCTTCCCAATCAATACAATCGCCTGCAGTTTAGCCCGAAATAGTCACCAACATTTAAAATATAATCCAATAAAATTATTTTAATCAGCTAAAATTCAACAAAACAAAAACATACCTCAATAAGACCAATAGACTTTTTTGCACTCTCTTTTCCAGCTCTAACACCATGAGTCTGCCAAAAGAAAATTCATTTTAAAATAGTAAATATATGTTGCAAGTCCTTGTACTTGAATAAATTTTGAGACTTAATCCCTGTATTAAAAAGTTAGAAATTAAAATATTTTACTTTTCCGATTTAAAACCCCACTCCAATCATTCACAAAGTGAGTACTTTCTGAAGATTTTGCCGTCAGTAAACCCATACTACCATCTTAACTTCAGAAGCAAAGCATAAGTAAATCAATATGAAGGAAAATAAACATGAATACCGGAAAATTAATACAATTCTCAATTCATGAAAACAGTAAATTTTCTCGACCAAAGAGAAAAAATGCTAAATTGTCCATAATTACGGTAATTTATGCTAAATGTACACTTTTGTTAAGTGATAACTAACTAACTGATTAACCAGCCAACCCAAACTCATTTTTGGAAACCGAAAGGCCGCTAACCTGCATAAGAAGCTTGACGCGGTCAAGGGGAGCCGTGGCGGTTTTAGCCACGGCACCAGCGACAGCGCCAGCCGCGAAAATGGCAACGTCTCTGGGAACGCAAGCTAGAGAAGCCAAAGGGTGGTTGAGGAGGTGAGCTGGAGAGGGCGCGAAATCCCGTAGCTGTTGTCTCCTCTCCGCCATGGAAAGAGAAGCGAAATTACGAGCAGTGGCAGTGGCGTTGCGGTTATTGAAATTGAAAACGGGGCGGGCGTTTCGACAGAGAAAGCCGTCAGGCTTCGTTGTTCCCAAAGGGGTAAGGCCCGGGATGGTTTGAAGGCGTAGAATTGCTTTGTCTTCTCTCATGGAGGAAGGGTAGAGTGGGAATTTAGGGAATTCTCAAGGGTAATGAAAAGATAAGGCAGCTGAAGGTTTTTGTTTGTTGCAGTGCTGCTGAGAGAGGGAAGGACTGAGGAGGGAGCGAGGGAAAGATAGCGCAAAGTCTGAAAACTTGCCTTTCTTTTATTTATTTAATTTAGAATACCATTTAATTATAAGTTCTATAACAATCAAAAGTAATTTAATAATTTAATTAAAATTTGGTGACAATTAAATCACTCTATAATTAAAACTGAAACAATCGATTTGATATAGTAATAATCTGAATCACCTTCGATTTTAATTATTTTTCAGTTTGGGTTGCTTCTTATTCAAATTGCATTCGTTCTAGATTGCTTCCGGTCCAAATTGCTTTCATTTCTAACAAAGTTGGATACAAATCTATATCAATCCAAATAAAATATGAATCACTATAAAAATTAGTATGTCTGTAAGCGAATTTAACGAATATGAACAGTGGCGGACCATAGGGGGTTTAAGGGGTATAGTTCCCCATTTTTTTTCATTAAAAATAAGATAAAATTTTTTTTAGAAAAAAGGTACAATTACTTCTATAATCCCTTTAAAATTTACAATTTTTTAGTTTGGCTCCCGTTAAAAAATTTAATTTCATTTTGGTCCCCTTCATGAATTTTTAATTTTTTTAAATTTCATTTTGGTCCCTTTTAAAAATTTCTAGTTCCGCCCCTGAATATGAATAAATAATATGTTTATGCCCGTTCGTTTAATTTTAACCGAATAAACACAAACAATTAAACAAACATAATTTCTTGTTCGCGTCCGTTCGATAAAGAATATAACTTAAATGACAAACAAACGTCAACAAACACAAACGAACAGACATATGCGAATAAACAAACAAACAAACGTCAACAAACACAAACGAACAGACATATGCGAATAAATAAACTGAATAAATTTAACTTTTTATGAATATAATACTTTTGTTATAAAAAATAATAATTTCTTTATTCGTATTTATTCATTTAATAAATAAACTTCTAACAATTTACTGAATATTCGGTTATTTTATTACCACAGTCCACTTTTTGAGATAAGTTCTGCGAATTCAGTTTTCCTTCTTTTTTTTTAACTTAGCCTTGTGAATTCAATGTTAAAAGAAAAGGCATTGAAATTTTATTCCCCGAGTTATAGTATATTACCAATTCTTTTGAAATTAAATGGAATCGTAAAAAAGATTTCATTTATTTTTATAAACTTGCTTAGATAGATGTATACACAGACAAAACAGTATACTGTGTACTGAAATAGCCTATCTTCATCAAGCTTCATTTGTCAGCTTTCCAACAGGCCACGACATAACAAAAGAACACCAAATGCACGAGACGTCAAACCCTGCATTCATTAGTCAATATTCCACAAATACACCGTTTAGACCGAAGGCTGTGATTAAAACTTTTCAATTGAGAAGTATCCATTTTTTTCCAGTAAAAATAAACACTTACTTGTCAAGTGCTGAAGATTGCGTCGATGGCTGTTTTAGTGCGGTGCTTACTGGGTCTGAGAAGAAATGGTGGGAAAATATAAATAAATATGGTTAGAAGAAATGGGAATTAAATAAAACCTTACTTAATGGTGTTTCGGATACAAAAAAGCAAGCTCCGATCACAATGTAGAGCAGTAGAAGAACCAGCCCCTTCATGTAGTGAGAAGTGCCGTCCTACAATGCAAGATTTTAGCTCAACTAATTAATAACTCCATCATTGGGTCAAATTATACTAATACCATTCTGATTACATGGTAATATCTGTTTATACTTTTTTCTTAATCTTTTGACAAGGCACACACAAGTGTGCAAACCCGAGTCTCTTTTCCACCGTTGAGTTCTACTCTCCGCTTTTATATTATATATTAATATCAACATGATGAGTTGAACGATATGTTTTCAAGAAAAAATACAAGTATTTGACTAAACAAAACTAAAATCAGCATAGTAAGAGGACCAAAATCAGAATTTCGACCAATATATATATGTTTAAATTTTAATGACAATGTAAAGTGGTTGGTACCTGCAAAGTGAAGGCAACGACAATGATAGATAGAGCGAGAGAGCCAGTTTGGAGGAGATTGAAGTTGAGATCCATCTTAATGCCCATAATCCAAGCAACAACAACACAAAGTGGGACCTGAATCACAAATTAAATGTTAGAGTTTTAGATTCCAAAAGATAAAGTTTCCAACTATTGTAAGTTTGGGATATATATGTACCACAAACATGGAAATCTGAGTTGCAGATCCTAACGCAACACCTAAAGAAATATCCTGCAATTATTTCAGTTGTCAACACTTCTTTTCATTAATAAAAAAACAGGCTGCTGAAATTATATTATTAATACTGACCAGCTTGTTTTTGAAAGCAAAAACGATTGCTCCTGCATGTTCTGCTGCATTCCCAACAATCGGTAGCAGAATAATGCTTATAAAACTCACAGATATCCCCCAAGATTCAGAAGCATCCTGAAATTTTGTGTAAAAATAAGCATCCTTTGATCAATGATAAGTAACAAAATTGGAACACTCTTGTGAGCTTGCATACTACATTCATACGGTACGATAGAAGAAGTGAATGTATTCATATCATACATATATTTGTATTCGTCACTCGCACCGTCAAGTTCGGATAACATAGACCATAACGAAATTTACCTCAATTGTTTGTACAACGTATTCAGAGAGCAAAGAGATGACAGCAGTCATTCCAACCAGCCAGATAAACCCACTCCAAAATCCAATTACTGGTTCTTCTTCAACATCGCCGTTATCTTCTGATTCCTGATATAATGGACTTATATCAGCTATATGTATAGTTTAGATTATCACAAAAAAACATAATGGCAGAAACGGGCTTTTAGAAGCTGAGAACATCGATCGAATTACCTCTTGCGCTTCAAAGAATTGGCGGTGTGTGAATAGCTGGAAAATCAGGTACGAGAGGTATGCAATCAACATCACAATGCTGCAGGCTCTGGATAACTGCAGCGTTGGGTCCGCCGTCACCGCATCCGTTGCCCCACTCATTCGAAACAGCAGGGGCAGTGAATGGCATAATAATGCAAGCAATAGAAGGAGGGAGTTCACATCCGCTTGTCTCTGTTAAATTCAACACTGTTTAACATATTGTTCTTAATGGGCCAAAATATACTGTCGGTCTCTATCGAACATATACATATTCATATACATATACATATACATGTGAAAACAATAGTAGAAGCAATAGGTATTGAAAATAAGATATGAGCAGCAATAGCTTACTCTATCAAACTTCTGGTGGATTCTGAGGTTGGCAATGCCACCACAAAAGAGAGAGGTCCCAAGAACCAAAAGCAGGTTTGAAAGGACAGAGCCGAGCAGAGAATACTTAACCACATCTATTTTACGTTGGCTTAGTGCAAATATTGCTATGATCAGCTCCGTAGCATTCCCACAAGTTGCATTCAACAGCCCTCCCACTGCAAACATTACAATATTATCTCAGTACACTCATTATTTTTCTTGATTACTGCTACACCAGCGCTTTTTATTTAATATAATTCAGACATAAATATTGGACCATTTAAGCGTTTTTCAGATACACTCGAATCTTCATTGAAATGATTAATATTAATTATTTCGCGGTAAGTAAATGAGCTGAAAAGTAATTTTTACCTGTTGGACCAGTGTAATAAGCAATTTGCCTGCAAGTCACAGAGAGAAGAAGAATATTTGTCAGCTTCAATTCTAGAATTAAAATATAAATTATATAATATCATACAGGAAATGATTATATTTAGTATAATATTAATTGCACTCGAGAAAACAACTCATAGACAGTAAAACAACTACAAATCTGCCTTACTCGGTGAGAAAGCTAACTCGTTCAGCCAACGGCGTAAGTCCGAGTAAACTCAAAGCAAAAACCCAGGGCTGTTTACAAGACAAAATCATAAATGTCACTGGTAAAGTTGAAGAAACTCGAATTTTCAAAAGAAAAAAAAGGGGGAAAGGAGCTCACTCTTGCAAACCCATAGGTGTGAGCAACGATGGCCAGCGGAATAGCAGGGAAGAGAACTGAGAGCTTAGTTCCTAAAATGACCTCTTGAAGATTGGCCAAAAACTGCCTAAGCATCCCACATCGAACCTTGGAAACAAGGGTCAAGTCGGACTTTTTACGCAATGAAGATGACGACATGTTATGTGCAGTCCTTCCATGGCGATTCTCCTTGCTCGAACCCTTCAAGTTTCCACTTTCCACCACCCATGGTTCGCGTAAAGAAGCCATTTTCCCTTTTGCCAAACAAACAAGGCAAAGTACGCTAAAAGCAAAGAAAGAAAAAAAGGGGGTGAAGATGGTGACAAAAACAACCGTTTCAGAGTAATGTCGATGAGTTCGAAAATAAGATAGTGTATAGTGTTATAAGTAGGAGTAGGACTGTAGTCTGTAGGAGTTGCTTAAGTGCAGCTTCCACGAAGCTTCCTAAAAGAAAACAGTTGAGGAGCCACCTGGGCCTAGGGTGAGGATAATAATAATATTAATAACATTTCTCTAATTTTGGTAAAACTTTAAAAATGGTATTCTTAATGGAGGATTATTTTAGCTATTTTAAGATTCTTTTCTGCATTTTGTTTATTACTTTTATTAAATTTAATAAATATATTGATTATATTTTCCTTCTTAATCAATATCATTAATTACTAATTAACAAATTTAATGATTTAATTTTGGGCAGAAGATGATTGGTTCATGAGTTTCTATATACCTCACATTACACACATGGTAGAAATCGTGGGTCTCTTTTTTTATGTCCTTATTTATATCTTATTATTAAAAAGAATTATATTTAGGGTTTATAATTATAATTTAAGGTTAGAGTTTAGGGTTAGAAATTATAATATTGAGTATATGATGTATTTGTTAGGATGTATGGTTTAAGATTATGATTTAGAATTTAAAGTTAAGGCTAAAATTTTACTTTTTAATGTTGGGTAAACTATATTGGTGGTTATTGAACTTTTAGGTTGCTTGCAATATGATCTTTTGAAATTGAAAAACTTTTATTAAAGTCACTACCGTTAAAAAAGATTTTCATTAAATTCACCGCCATTAAAAAAACTTTTATTTCGATCATTGGGCCGTTAAATGGCTAATAGAAGCCGGCGTGGTAGAATTTAAAATTGGGTAAAATATAAATTGAAATGTGTTAACCTTCTAAAGTGTATAGAAATGACACCAAACTTTCTAGAGTTTTCACTTTTGACCTCAAATTATAGAAACTTTCGAGTAATTCTACAAATATTACAGCTTGGAAAAAATCACCCCAAATATTGCACTCTCTATTTTATTTTTACTTATTGCACTTTGAACAGTTTCATTAGTTATTGGATTGAACACATATCAACTTCAGTATTAATTTTATAAGTCAGATGAAACACATACCGACTTCACCTTTCTCAACTCACTTCCTGGCGTGGTAGAACAGCAAACTTTCTACAATACTAATAAAAGTTGGATAGAACACGTGTCGACTTCAATATTAATTTTAGAAGTTGGATAAGACACATACCGACTTTACTTTTTTTTTACTGTTAAAGTACCATGGACCAAAAAATAAATATGGAGTGCAATAGATCCAAAAAATTCAACTACAATATCTAAAAGAAATTAGCCAGAAACTTTGCATTTTGATTCTAATTTTTCTATAATTAACAATTTAACATTCACATTTTCAGATATTTCATAAAAGTACATTAAACTTTAATAACTTATAATTTAATCCTCAAATTTAAAATTTTCTCGTAAGCTTCTAAAATTTATTTTAATCCTAATAAACCCCTAAATATCACCTTCTTTGGAAACTATTACTTTTCAAAAATTACATTTCCATTCAAAAACTATATACATATATATATATATTTAAAAATGATACTTTATAAAAAGTATATAATTATATATATTATAAGGTATTTTTGGAAGTGTTACATAAATTACTACTAAAAAGTTTCTATATTGATATATAATAATATTAGCTTAATTAATAAAATTACTTGAACCCAACAAATGGTCTCAGTGAAAAAGCGAATGATGTTTATCCTAGGAGACTTGGGTTCAAATCGCTTCGTCTGCCAGGTGTATGTGCATCATCATTCATCAAAGGGTTAAAATATGTATAAACATATATTATTAAATTTAAGGGTAAACTACATGAATAGACTTCCTGACAATGGGGCACTTTTTTACTGAGTTCATCGACTATGGAAAATTACAAAATGATCACCCCGACTTAAAAAATAACAAATTGGTCTGATGATATTAATTTTTTAACAAGGATGATGTGGCAGTTAATATAAATTTATATAATAACATATTTAACCCTCAAATTTTACTTATTTTATTTGACTCTAATTCTAAAAAAAAATAAACATATAATTTTAATATTGTGCATCTTTTCTATTTCTTCTCCTCTTCCATCTTTTGTTCTTTGTTTGTTCCCTAGAAAATCTGGGTTTCTATGAAGTTATCTTCATTGAAGACATTCAGTTGCCAGTTGGCTTTTAAGCAACTCCATGAAGGAGTAGATGTTAAGGAAGTAACTTTTTCCTACCATGATTGAGAATCAGCAGGTCAAGCATATACCAAATGATACATGCACATATTAGGAAAAGAAAAAGTCAGTTGACTTAAACATTCCAATGATATTATTTTACAAGGGAGAAAACGTATGAGACGATTGAGAAAGATAACTTCTATGGTTAAATAGTTAATTAGGAAATTGTCTTTTAAATTAAAAGAATATTTATTACTTTGTAAAATTTGGTCTACAATGATGGCCATATTTATTTTCAGTTTATTATTTCTATTCTTTAATTTAGGCACTTAATTAAGGGAATTATTCATTAATTTAGAGGCTATAAAAGGGACAACCTCTCCTCTTGAAAACACACAACAACATGGAGATTTAAGGTCCTTTTGGCATGATTTAAAAAATAATTTTTGTTTAAAAAAATACTTTTCACTCATAAGCAATGCTAAACTCTTTCTTTTTTCTGTGAAAAATAACTTAAAAAAGTGATTCTCCACCCAACCTCAAAAGCTAAGATTTCTAGCTTTTGGGGTGAAAAATCACTTTTTGGTGTGAAGTTACTTTTTCATCCTTAATTATTAACATTAATATTAAATATAATAATAATTATTTTTTTGGTAAAAATAAGGATACGCACATGAGCCTCGTTAAAAACCTCCCTAAACCTAAGTGGAGGAAAAGAGTACACATGATTGTATTACAAGATGGAGGTTAAAAAACCAAAAACCCAAGAGAAATTCCAAGATAACTAAAGCCATAAAGAATAAAAACAAAGCTAAGGATACAACTAGACAACCTACATGTGCTATGGTGGCCAACTAATCTCCAGGTAAGTCAAGAACATCGATCGAGACCGCCTGTAACATCTCATCCACGCAAGGAGGAGATAAATGGAAAATCCTTACAGAGAGTGAGGTGGAATCATGCATCTTGGCAAGGGTATCCGCCACCATATTATCGGATCGTAAAACATGCTAAAAACGGATAGTTCAAGCCCGTGATTGCATCATACGTATATTTTCTAGCAAAGCACCATCCATGAGGATATGCCGATAATCCAAAGTCAATGATAGGGCCTCGAGGATATCCATCTCGAAGATGACGTTGCGCCATCCCCCATTCCATGAACATAACATACCCTGAAACACGCCTCAAATCTCTGCCATGATAGCGGAGCATGTAACCCCCTCGACCCGGCCTAGCCGCTAGACCGCATCGAACGGGTTACACGGGGAAAACCGAAGTGAATCCCGTTAAAGCTCCACTCTGATTAGCAACCCTAGAAAAATTCTTTTAAAGTTATCTTGTCTAGATGCATTAATTATATCCTATGTGAGGGGACACGCAGCGGAAAACACACATGGATACAAAACAAGCAAAACAAACAATTAAGATAGCTCTTTTTAAATTTTTCAACAGACCGTATCGATACGCCTGTACTTGGTCAACACCCCAAGTCAAACCTAGGGAAACCATATCGATTCCCTCAAGGTTGGTATCGATATGCCCTCAAAGGTCAACTTACCTTGGTCAACTACGAACACCATACCGATACTCTCAGGACCCGTACTGATACACCAAAATCTCGTCAATTTCTCATATTTCCAAAGAGCATTTTGGGTATCGATACGCCCTCGCGTACTGGTACGCCTTGCCCACAACAAGGGACCGTATCGATACTGCCCTTGAGCGTATCGATACGCCCGACACTGCAAAACTGGTTTTAGCTGCTAAAAGCACAAGGAACTCAACACAAGAGGCATTAACAAGCATTTAAGCAATATATCAACACACATACAACACAAGGCATCCGTGGATATACATATAAAGCAAATTTAAACACTTAACAAGGCAACGACCAACATGATAAGATTCTTAGAGAAACAAGCATGCATGACACTCACCAATATAGCCAAAAGCTAAACAAAAGCATAAATCATCATGGTAAAAGGCATTACAAGCCCAAAGCAACTAAACGAACTTGTCTAAGTAAAAAGAACATGCCAACAACACCTCAAACATAAAGGTTCTATCCCATTGCTTAATACTAATTATTGAAGTCTAAACTTATACTTGAGCAAACTAAACTCCCTTGGATTCTCCCTTGTTCCCCGAGTTGCTCCGAAGGTCTAAGGGCCTGCATTGTTGGAAAGGAGAGCGTAAGCGTTTAAGCTTAGTGAGCGGTGCTCAAAACGGTAGCTACAACAATGCAGTTTTAAAACATAGGATTGCTTGAAAACCAAAACCATTTCCAAATCATTTCCACATGCTTGAACACGTAACAACATGCATTTACCTTCATGTGCATTTACCGAATGCAACCACAAGCCATAAGCTTACCACATGCTCATTCTCATAACGCAAGCAAAGTAAACAACAATGCATGAGCATAAGAGGAGAAATCAACAACATGCTTAACATTAGAATTAAAGAATCATGGGTATATTGACATTCATCGTTTTACTCGGATATGTGGATAGTTTCTCAAACCCACTAGACACTTCCGGTGGAATCTCACATCACCGTACTCACTCGTCTAGTAAAAACATAACTTCCGGTGGAATCTCACATCACCGTACTCCTCCTTAGTGGAATCTAGCATCACTAAGGCCACGCGCGACTTTCACCTCGAGTGCACTCTAATCCTATTGATCGATCAATTATATCCGGTAACAACTCAACACGTGTTAATATACTCATTCACAACCACAAGCATTACCGATGCTTGAACCACTTACCATGTCCAAACTTCCATGCAAGGCATGTACTCACGATGCAAGTATAACCACAAGTCATAAGTCTCAACATGTATAACAATGAAAACTAACACATTATCAACATGATATGTTCACATTGCATCAAGAAATCATAAAACACGGATTAATTGCATAAAACCTTTAAAACTTACTCTTGAGCTTGGATTGGCCTTTCAAGCTCAATCCAAACTCCCAAAACATTCCCTTAACCACGTTAAGGCTTTTAAAATTGATCCACTCACTAGCCAACACACAAACGATGTCCAAGATGTCGAATCAAAGCCTCCAAACTACCCGAATTCCATCCACAAAGCCCGAATCTGATTCCTCTATTTTAAGCAACCCAAAACTAAACACTAGAACACTAATACACTCACAAACATCGCAAAAACTCGTAACTCAACAATCTTGCAACAACACACATCGATTCAAGCCCCAAATTTCACCCAATACATATCAAATCAGTCCCAAACAACTTGCAGCTACACCCAACGAATTTACCATTAAAAATCTATCTTTTAACATCCCTAAACATCAACCCAAAGCTATCAAACCTTTAGCTGTCATTTAGACCCAAAACCCATCCAAAAACTCAAGATTTTCAACTCCCAAAATCACCCACAATACCCATTTCGGGTTTCCTATAACAACCCATCATTTTCATGTTATTTTAGCAATAAAAAAAAGTTAAAACTCACCCAAACTCAGCCATAACCAACCCAAACGAAAAATCCATAAACTCCCTTTCATTTTAAACCAAACTTTAAAAATCAAAACAAGTTTAAACCATGAGTTTTGCAAAAATCTTAACATTTAGGACTCAATGAAGGTAAAACCAAGTTAAGGAATCATTTACCTGGAATAAATCTCTTGGATTGAGAGCTTGGGGCAATGGAATAGTGAAATGGGGTTTAAGGAAGGTTTTGAACGTGAAAAGAGATTTGGAGAAGATGATGGCTTTCAAAAATCCCCTTTTCCTTATGTCTTTTGTTAAAAATTCTCATTTTGCCCTTTAATAAAAAACCAAGGTTATCCATTTAAGAATAACTTCAAAATTAACCTAACCCGAAATAGTTTAGCCAACACGATTATCTCCCAGCCCTAAACTCGGGGCGTTACAACTCTCCCCTACTTAAGGAATTTCGTCCCCGAAATTTACCTGGTGGAAAGAGATACGGAAACTGCTTTCTCATGCCATCCTTCCTCTCCCAAGTGGCTTCTTCCACTCCTCGGTGTCGCCACTTAACCTTAACCAACTCAATGGTCCTTCCTCACAACACTTTGTTGTCCGATGCCAAAATCTCAAATGGTTCTTCATCGTAGGTCAAATCCAGATTCAATTCTATTTCCTCAACTGGCATAACATGTGACAGATCTGATCTATACCTCCAAAGCATCGAAACATGAAACACGTCGTGAATCTTCTCTAATTCGACCGACAGTCTCAATCTATAGGCAACATGACCAACTCTCTCAACTATCTCATACGGGCCAATAAATCTCGAGCTCAACTTGCCTTTCCTACCAAACCTCATCACCTTCTTCCAAGGTGAGACTTTCAAGAACACTTTGTCGCCCACGACATACTCTATTTCACTTCTTTTTCAAATATGCATAAGATTTCTGTCTATCTGAAGCTGCCTTCAAACGGTCGCAAATCAATTGTACTTTCTCGGTAGTATCCTTAAGCATATTAGGAAAAGGTATCAATTTCTGTCCCGCTTCGGCCCAACAAACAGGTGTTCTACATTTTCTACCATACAGAGCTTCATAAGGTGCCATTTGAATGCTCGCTTGATAACTGTTATTATATGCAAACTCCACTAACGGTAGATGTTTCTCCCACAAACCCTAAAATTCAATAATGCAACATCTCAACATGTCTTCCAACACTTGTATGACTCTCTCCGACTGACCATCAGTCTGAGGATGATATGAAGTGCTGAAATTCAGTCGAGTACCCAAAGCACTATGCAAACTCTCCTAAAATCTAGCCGTGAACCTCGGATCTTTGTCTGACACTATAGATTTCGGTACACCATGCAATCTCACTATCTCACTGATATACAAATCGGCCAACTTATCTAAAGTATAAGTAGTATGAACGGCCAAAAAGTGCACATATTTCGGAAGACGATCAACAATTACCCAAACCAAATTCTTCTTAGAAGGTGTCAACGGCAAACCCGACACGAAATCCATGGCAATTATCTCCCACTTCCACTTGGGAATTCTCAACAGTTGTAACAAACCTGAAGGAAACTGGTGCTCGGCTTTAACTCGCTGACAGACCATGCACTTACTCACAAACTCGGCAACATCTTTCTTCAAACCAACCCATGAATACTCATTTTTCAAATCGCGATACATTTTCGTACTTCCTGGATGCATAGCAAACGGACTACTGTGAGCTTCAGTTAGGATGGTGCGTCTCAAGTCCACATCTTCCGGAACAACTAATCTACTCTTGAAACATAAGACTCCATCACTACTAAAACAGAAATCTGTCGGTTTACCCTCCGCTATGTCTTGTACATGAGATGTTAATGATCTATCTTGCAACTGTTTCTCTCTAATCAACTAAAGCAACGAAGGTTTAACTTGCAACTCGGCCACTAAACCATCGTCTTTAGACAAACTCAATCTAGCAAACATAGCTCGCAATTTCACTACTACCTTTCTGCTCAAAGCATCGGCCACTACATTGGCTTTACCCAGATGGTACTCAATCGTGAGATCATAGTCCTTAAGTAACTCTAGCCACCTACGTTGTCTAAGATTCAACTCTCTTTGTGTCATTATACACTTCAGACTCTTGTGATCCGTATACACTGTGCATTTCTCACCATACAAGTAATGTCTCCAAACTTTCAAAGCGAAAACCACTGCAGCCAATACTATTTTATGCGTAGGGTAATTACGCTCATGAGTCTTCAACTGCCTAGACGCATAGGCCACTACTCTTCCCTCTTGAATAAGCACACAACATAAGCCAACATACGACGCATCATTGAAGACTACAAATTCTTTCCCTGACACGGGCTGAATTAAAACATGAGCTTCGGTTAAGGCTTCTTTCAATTTCTCAAATGCTTGTTGTCTTGCATCAGTCTACTCAAACCGAACATCCTTTTATAGTAATCTAGTCAAAAGAGCTGCAACCTTTGAGAAACCCTCAACAAAACGTCTATAGTAACCGACCAAACCTAAGAAACTACGAACTTTGGTCACTATCTTCGGTGGTTTCCAATTCACAACTGCCTCAACCTTCTGGGATCCACTCGGATTCCCTCGGCTGATACAATATGGCCTAAGAAGACTACTTCCCTAATCCAAAATTCACATTTGCTCAACTTGGCATTCAACTGATTGTCTAACAATTTCTGCAACACCAAACGCAAATGCCGATCATGATCTTCCTCGATACGAGAGTACATTAAAATGTCATCAATGAACACTACCACAAACTGATCCAAGTACTCGTGAAACACTCTATTCATCATGTCCATGAAAGCTGAAGGTGCATTAGTCAAACCAAAGGGCATCAGTAAGAATTTGTAGTGCCCATAACGAGTGCGGAAAGTTGTCTTCGGTACATCTTGATCTCTTACTTTCAAATGATAGTAACCAGATCTCAAATCTATCTTCGAGAACACCGAAGCACCTCTAAACTGATCAAACACGTCATCAATCCTCGGTAACGGTTATTTGTTCTTCACTGTCAACTTATTCAACTGTCGGTAATCGATACACATTCTCAAACTGTCATCTTTCTTCTTCACAAACAACACCGGTACACCCCAAGGTGAAGTACTCAGATGAATGAACCCTCGGTCTATCAATTCTTGAAGTTGTGTCTTCAACTCTTTCATTTCTTTAGGAGCCATTCGGTACGGTGCAATCAATACTGGAGCTAAATCTGAACATATCTCAATAACAAACTCTACATCTCTATTTGGAGGCAAACCAGACAATTCTTCTGGGAATACACTTGGAAAGTCACAAACTGTTCTAATGTATCGCGGCCGTGCCTCATCCATATTCGAATTCATAACATAGGCTATTTACGCCTGGCAACCCAAATCCAATAACTTCTGAGCCTATAAGGCTGAAACTACATTGGACAAGAACTTAACGTTCTCGCACACTATTACTACCTCGTGATCCTCTGAAAGTCTCAAAGACACCCACTTTGTCTCAAAATCTACCCTATCTCTATGCTCTACAAGCCAGTCCATGCCTAATATTACATCAAAACCATAATACGACAATTTCATCATATCCATGGGAAAAACATGACCCTGAACCATCAAAGGACATATTCTGTACATCTTTCTGACCACAACTGTCTCACCAAAGGAACTAGTGACATTCATACCCACATCTAATATCTCAACCGGAATATCTAACAATCTTGCATGTTCACTCAATATGTACGAATGCGTAGAACCGAAATCAGTCAAGGAAAGCAAAGTCAAAGACTGTAACGAGAAATTACATGCAATCACATATGTGTCATTTCTGTCCTCACGGTGTGCATACACCCTAGCTGGCCCACCTCTCTCAGGCTGAACTGCCACAACATGAGCTACATTCCTCTAACTGTCATTCTTAGGCTGAAAGTTACCTCGACCGCGCCCACGGCCTCTCTGATGCTCGATAGCTCGTACATGAGCTTGTCCATCCCTAGACGAATGTGGACACTCGCGCTTCAAGTGCGCCCTAGACACGCAATTCGAACAAGAGCCATAAGTGCCCCAACACTCACCGTAATGACGTCTACCACACTTGTTGCACTCGGGAGTACGATTCTCAATCCCTTGGCCGTGATGGCCTCGCCCCGGATTACCACCTTTGCGTCTATGATCATGATGAGGTATCCTATCCTTGTGCCTCTTGGCACGATCTCTGTCCCATTCAGCAGTCTTCTTTCCTGAACTAGATCCACCCTTGTGATTTGCAAGTCCCAAGGACTGTTCGATGTCCTTGGCCCTAGCGACCAACACATCAAAATCTGTATAGTCGGAAGCCAACATGTAGGTCTTCACCTCCTGAACCAACCCATAGCGGAAACGCTCACATCGTTCCCCCTCAGTGGGAACTAACTCAGAAGCATACTAACTCAAACGTACAAACTGCACCTCATATTCGGATACGGTCAAGCTACCCAGAGACAATGCAACCCAGCTTATGCGCTTCAGAACACTCCATCTAACTCAAAATACGAATTGTGCTCTCAAACCATGCCTCTGAACCCTCGGGTGACAACCCACAAAACTCAACCCTGCCCAAGCTACGGAGTCGCTCTAACGGTAAACTAGAACTTGCACCCTGAGGCAGTGTTGCAACCCGAACACCCGCTAAAGCTGTCTGAATAGCCCCAGCTTAGCTTGAATCAACGGATTCACATCAATACATGCCTCTCCCTGACCAACCTGGGGTCCAATACCCTCAACATTCACTCCACCCCCGGAGGAGGAGGAGGAGGAGGCAAGTTCTCTCATCGCACATCTTCAACATTCTCAATCCGCTCAACCCTCGGATTATCAATTCTTGGCCTTCCCCTCGGTCTCACCATGCTAACAGATGCAAAGCTAAACAACAAACACAACAAGTGAAATGATTTGGGGTCAGCAAGGAGCAAAGTCCAAGGTGCTCAAGTCCTCAAACTTAAAACCACTTACAATAATAGTATACTAGCAATGGGTGCCTTTAACTATTTCTCAACCAACACAAAGATAGCCACAAGCATGCTTATAATCACCATGCAATCACAATCAACAAGATTACACCATAAAACTTACATCACTTACCTTTCGGCTTGCGGAAACTCAACGAACCTAGGCGAAACCTAAGCTCTGATACCAAAAAATGTAACCCCCTTGACCCGACCTAGCCGCAAGACCGTATTGAACGGGTTACACGGGGAAAACCGAAGCGAATCCTGTTAAGGCTCCACTCCGATTAGCAACCCTAGAAAATTTATTTTAAAGTTATCTTGTCTAGATGCATTAATTATATCCTATGTGAGGGGACACACAGCGGAAAACACACATGGATACAAAACAAGCAAAACAATCAATTAAGATAGCCCTTTTTAAATTTTTCAACAGGCCGTATTGATACGCTAAAGGACCGTATCGATACGCCTGTACTTGGTCAACACCCCAAGTCAAACCTAGGGAAACCGTATCGATACCCTCAAGGCTGGTATCAATACGCCCTCAAAGGTCAACTTCCCTTGGTCAACTATGAAGATTGTACCGATACTCTTAGGACCCAAACCGATACGCCAAAATCTCATCAATTTCTCAGATTTCTAGAGAGCATTTTGGGTATCGATACGCCCCCATGTACCGGTACGCCTTTCCCACAACAAGGGATCATATCGATACCGCCCTTGAGCGTATCGATACGCCATGCACTGCAAAACTGTTTTTAGATGCTAAAAGCACAAGGAACTAAACACAAGAGGCATTAACAAGCATTTAAGCAACATACCAACACACATACAACACAAGGCATCCGTGGATATACATATAAAGCAAATTTAAACACTTAACAAGGTAACGACCAACATGATAAGATTCTTAGAGAAACAAGCATGCATGGCATTCACCAACATAGCCAAAAGCTAAACAAAAGCATAAATCATCATGGTAAAAGGCATTACAAGCCCAAAGCAACTAAACAAACTTGTCTAAGTAAAAAGGACATGTCAACAACACCTCAAACATAAAGGTTCTATCCCATTGCTTAATACTAATTATTGAAGTCTAAACTCATACTTGAGCAAACTAAACTCCCTTGGATTCTCCCTTGTTCCCCAAGCTGCTCCGAAGGTCTAAGGGCCTGCATTGTTGGAAAGGAGAGCGTAAGCGTTTAAGCTTAGTGAGTGGTGCTCAAAACGGTAGCTAAAACAATGCAGTTTTAAAACATAGGATTGCTTGAAAACCAAAACCATTTCCAAACCATTTCCACATGCTTGAACACGTAACAACATGAATTTACCTTCACATGCATTTACCGAATGCAACCATAAGCCATAGGCTTACCACATTGTCATTCTCATAATGCAAGCAAAGTAAACAACAATGCATGAGCATAAGAGAAGAAATCAACAACATGCTTAACATGAGAATTAAAGCATCATGGGTATATTGACATTCATCGTTTTACTCGGATATGCGGATAGTTTCTCAAACCCACTAGACACTTCCGGTAGAATCTCACATCACCGTACTCCTCCTTAGTGGAATCTAGCATCACTAAGTGTTGAGTTGATCATACAATTGCAAATGGCCAAGAGGGGGTGAATTGGCGATAAAAATTTTGGTAGGTGATAATAGGGAAAAATAAAATGTGACACAAGCAATTAGAGTGGTTCAAGTTCTCCAAATGAACTTTACATCCACTACCTTAGTTCCCATTAAAGATTTTCAACCAATTCACTACTTGAATTCTCCCCCTTTTCTTGGATAAGGAGGGAACCTTACAATTTGATTAAGCTTTCTACCCAAAGCTTAATCCATTCACTTTTACAAGAGATGTATTTGGTAAACTCTAAAAATTCCTCTCAAAGGATGAATGTTTACCCAATTACAATTTCACACTCCCCAAACTCACAATACAAGATTACAATGAGAACATAAGAGCTAGGTACAAGAATTTGACAATAAAAGGCACAAGGGTTTGGATTGTATGCTTGGATGTTGCTTGTAGGTTGAATAGTTGTTGATTGTTCAATTGAGACTTGTTTTTATACCCTTGTATTGAATTCTAGCCGTTTGGGTAGTTGGGATCATCAATGGAGCCGTTGAGAAGCAATTTCCCGCAATAAATGCAGCTCTGCTGCCTACCGTATCGGTACGGCTATGGGGCGTATCGGTACCTGTATCAAAGAGGAAAGAACTGTTGTGAGTGAAAAACATCACGTATCGATACGCTTGGAAGGCGTACCGGTACGGTTTTTCAGGGGCATATCGATACGGAAGGGCGTATCGATACTGGATTTGCTCACTGGAATCCCAAGTTTGGTTTTCATAAAAAGCGTATCGATACGCATACTTAGCGTATCAGTACGGTATAACGGTCATTTAAATATTGGGATACCAACTAACTGACAAGTTAACGGTCGAAAATTAAATGCAAAGATTTTGCAAAGATAAGCTTATCGTATCGATACAGTTGCAAAGCGTATCGGTATGATATCATTAAAAGTGTTGCCCAGATGAATATCGTATCGATACAGGGTAATACCGTATCGGTACGCTATGTCCATTAAAATTCCAGTGGCTAAAAACCGTATCGATATGCCTAAGGGTATCGATACGCCTGGGCGTTTTTGTGTAGTTTGGCTTGAAAACACATAGGAAAAGACTTAGAAATATTTATCATTTTAAGAACAATTTGTCTTGAGATATTATTTTGTTTAAAATACTTGTCAATAGTGAGACTTTAAGGAGTACTTAAAAATTTATTATTTTGCAAATTGGTCCATAAGTTTAGATGTTATATCAAAATCAATTTTGGTTTCACAATCTCCCCCCTTTTTGATATAACAAAAACACATATAATTTTTTAAGTTTTTGAAACTTTTGAAAAACTTTCTCCCCCTTAATTTAAGATGGATTTTCAAAATAAAATAAAAAATTGACTCTATAATCCTTCTCCTCCTTTTTGTTAGATCAAACATAAACACAAGGATAATAGCAACAATCATATGATAAAATTCAAAGCAAACTTCAAATTAAAACAAACTTAATAGTTCAAAGCAAACTTAAAAGGAAAAGCAACATAATAATCCAAACTTAGATCCTAAAACATAGATAAAAGGCATAAAGTACTAATCATAGGTGCAAAAACTAAATGTCATGAGATGGTATGTAAAAATAAAAAAAACTACTCGTCCACCTTATCATCATCATCATCATCATCTTCCTCGTCCTCTTCATCTTCATCGTCTCGAGTGGGTTGAATCCTCCTATTTTGGTTGAGCCAAGCACCATGGAAGGCGGTGAGAGAGATATCCATGGAGTTTTGTTGAAGAGCGATGGTTTTCATTTGATTCTCCATACCTTTGACGCGATCTTCCAAAGAGGTGAATCGAGTATCAATGGCGGTAAACCCGACTTCCATGCTAGTGAATTTCTCATTAAGGAATGTCACTAGGGTGCCCATGGAAGAGGATTCAATCGGAGCTCGTTGAGAGCTTGAAGAAGCATGAGGAGCATCAACCAGAGCATCTTGTTGAGGAACATGAGGGGCACGCACCCATTCATTGTCAACATAAGAAAAGTGAACACGAGATAGGGAGCGCTCGTCGATGGGTTGGCCAAGGGGTTCAGGATAATCATAGGAACAATCAATTTCAAGGGAGTGGAAGAGGTAACTCAACGCCGTAGAATAGTAAAAAGATTTGACTTGTTCAGTGTGACGGTGTTGGACTAGATAGACACGGTCGGCAAACATAATTTGACAAAGGTTTGGACGGTGACCCTCCCTAAAGCACCTAAGCCAAAAATTATCTACTTGACGTATAGTGGAAAATTTCCCTCCCGATGGACGTAAAAACCAAGTAATGAGAAGATGTAGAATACGATCATGAGCATTTAAGAATTTGACGGAGCCTAGAGGACCTTGACCTAAGAACTTTTCATCATCAATTCCTACGTTTTCAAAACCAAAAGCCTTGCAAAGAACCTCTTGATCAACTTTAATAGTTTTGCCCATAACATATGACTCGATAGCAATGACATGTTCTCTATACTCATCATGAACATATATAGCATTTGAAAGAATATGATGACTAAGTTCCTATATAGAATGGGAGGAATACTTAAAAAGGTTAGAAATTTCCATTGCCTAATTAAATGTAGGTATTGAAATTTGAAACGGACAGAGCTTAAAAACGGTATAGACACAATGTATTCTTCCCTAAGGGTGAAACCTTGAAATAGTTTGTAACGAGACATATCGGATGGGTCGAGAAAACTACATTGGATAATATAAGGGAGATTAGGTTTAGGGTTACCCTCTTCATCCTCAATAGGATCGGAAGTGGCAAGATGATGTCTAGCTCTCTCTTTTCGGTGCCATAACCCTTAACACACATCAAAACGATTCGAATATGTATACAATTAATATCTCATCCAAACCAATAAATTCTAATAGTTCAAGGTAATTAATTTTAAAAAAATATTGTGAAAAAGATATGTACATATTTTAGAAAGAGTTTTAAAAGAAATTAAAAAAAACAGATTAAAAATACGATTAGAAAAATATATTTGAATGAATTTTTTTTTTGAAAAATTTTGATAAAAAGTTTAAAACCCATGTTATAAAAGTATATTTTGTACAAAAACTAAGTTGAAACAATTATAAAAATCAAACGAAAATAAAAGAAATAAAATAGAAGTTTTATACCTTAAATTGTTAGATTGGATGAATGTGTTGATGTGAGTGCACTAGATTGTTGAAAAAGCTTAGCTTTGATGTGGAGATCAAAAACCCTCAAAGAATTTTGAAGTTTGATGGAAAAAATTGAAGGATTGAGGGGGTTTTTATAGAGGGTTTCGGCTAGGGTTTTAAGAGAAAAGAGGGGGTTTTAATTTTGAAGTGTTTTTTTGTAGATGCAGCCCTAAATAACCTTTCCGTCGCAACCGTATCGGTACGCTTGTAGAGCATAGCGATACGCTTTTACACTAATTGTTTATTTGGCGTTATTACCGTATTGATACGCGGGACTGTATCGGTACGATTTGACCTGGATTACCCTTGACTTAACCGTATCGATACACGAGGTCATATCAATACGTCTTTAGCTTCAAAGATTTCCCATTGATGAACCCGTATCGATACGCTTCAGCCGTATCGATACGCCTTTACAAGATAAGGCATTTATGACAGATTTAAGTTCAAAAAATCCAACTTTAAACGTCCCTAAATGCATGTGAATGACATATGAACAAGTTTTAATGGCTAAACTTAATGCATACTCCCCTAGCAACATGCATAGAAGCAAAAAGAGGCAAATTAACATAAGCCTGAATCACAACCAATTTCTAGCAAATTTTGACATTTTGGGACCTAAAAGGGGTCAAGAGAAGCTAGTTAAACCTAACTCTCTCCTAAGGGTCCAAAAACGCTCTTTATCCAAAGGTTTTGTGAATATATCCGCTAATTGGTTCAAGGTATCAACATACTCTAAAACAACATCATTTTTCAACACATGGTCTCTAATAAAATGATGTCTAATTTCTATGTGTTTGGTTCTAGAGTGTTGGTCTAATTTCTAATTGGTTCAAGCATGAAGGCTAAAGGAGGAATCCTTAGGATACCAAAGGCCTAAATTAGGTGTGTCTCTAAGGTATCTAAAGATTCTCTTAATGGCAACTAAGTGTGATTCTCTAGGACTAGCTTGAAACCTAGCACACAAGCAAACACTAAACATGATATTCGGTCTACTTGCGGTAAGGTAAAGCAAAGAACCTATCATGGATCTATAAAGCTTAGAATCAACACACTTACCTCTTTCATCTTTGTCAAGCTTTATGGAAGAGCTCATAGGTGTGGCTTGAGGCTTTACATTCTCCAAGCCAAACTTTTTGAGCATATCGTTCACGTATTTAGCTTGATTTATGAAGGTGTCATCTTTCCTTTATTTGATTTGGAGTCCCAAAAAGAATGAGAGTTCCCCCATCATGCTCATCTCAAACTCACCTTGCATTAGCTTAGAAAATTCTTTGCAATAACATTCATTAGTAGAACCAAAAATGATATCATCAACATAAATTTGTACTACTAAGATGTCATTATTATATCTTTTTATGAAGAGTGTAGTGTCCACCTTACCTTTTTCAAAACCCTTTTCAATTAAAAAAATTGAAAGTCTTTCATACCAAGCTCTAGGAGCTTGTTTTAAACCATAAAGAGCTTTAGTTAGTTTGAACACATGATTTGGAAATTTTGAATCCTTAAAACCCGGTGATTGTTCAACATACACTTCTTCATTTATAAAACCGTTTAGAAAAGCACTTTTCACATCCATTTGAAAAGGCTTGAAATCATTGTAACATGAAAATGCCAAAAGCATCCTAATGGCTTCCATCCTAGCTACGGGTGCATATGTTTCATCAAAATCAATTCCCTCTTCTTGGGTATAGCCTTGAGCAACAAGCCTAGCATTGTTTCTCACTATATTACCATTTTCATCTAGTTTATTCCTAAAGACCCATTTAGTTCTTATAGTAGATTGATTACTAGGTCTTTCAACTAATTTCCAAACTTTACTTCTCTCAAATTGATTTAATTCCTCTTGCATGGTCAAAATCCAAAAATTATCTTTTAATGCTTCTTTAATATTTTTAGGCTCAATGCATAAAAGAAATGCAACATGGTTCATTAATTTGAGAGGGGATCTAGTAGTTACCCCCTTGGATGGATCACCCAAGATTTCACCACCTTTGACATAGTTGAACTCCCTTGGGTAAGATACCTCATTTTACTCAAGAGCCAAGTCCTTCAAGGCTTCAAGAGGTGGATCTTGTGCATCTTCATCCTTAGTTGGAATCTCATCCACCTTTGACGTTTGTCCTCCATCAATGGCATCAAGAATTCCTACATCATCATCATCACAAGATTCCTTCCTCGGAAGGAGGTTATCATCGAAAACAACATGAATAGACTCTTCTACTACTAAAGTTCTTTTATTAAATACACGATAGGCTTTAGAGTTTAAAGAGTACCCTAAGAAAATAGCTTCATCACTTTTAGCATCAAATTTACCTAAGTTTTCTTTACCATTATTCAAGACAAAACACTTGCAACCAAATGGATGAAAATACCTAATGTTAGGCTTCTTAGATTTTAAAATCTCATAAGGTGTTTTCTTCAAAATTGGCCTAATCATTACTCGATTTATAATGTAGCAAGCGGTATTTGTGGCTTCCGCCCAAAAATATTTAGGTAAATTATTTTCACAAAGCATGGTTCTAGCCATTTCTTCTAAAGTTCGATTTTTCCTCTCAACTACCCCATTTTGTTGAGGAGTGCGAGGTGCGGAAAAATTATGGCTAATCCCATTTTTGTTTAAAAACTCTTCAAAACCTAGATTTTGAAATTCGGTTCCATGATCACTTCTAATGTGAGAAATTTTAAGTTCAAGATCATTTTGAGTTATTTTAGAAAATGTGATGAATTTTTCTAAAGCCTCATCTTTTGTACTTAAGAATAGAACCCAAGTAAACCTAGAATAGTCATCAACAAGAACAAAAGCATATGATTTACCGCCCAAGCTCATAGTTCTAATAGGCCCAAAAAGATCCATATGAATCAATTGTAAACATCTACTAGTAGAGACATCATTAATGGATTTAAATGAAGTTCTATGTTGTTTACCCTTAGAACATGCATCGCAAATTTTATCATTAGAGAACTTAAGTTTGGGTAAACCTCTAACTAGATTAAGGGAAATCAGTTTTTCTAAAACACTCATGCTAGCATGTCCTAATTTTCTATGCCAAAGCCATGAGTCATGTTCATCATGTGCAACTAAGCATGTATGAGATGTATGGAAGTCATATAAATACACCATGTAAATATTGCCTATTCTATGTCCTATGAGCATCAATTGATTTGTTTTAATGTTCACAATTTTGCAACCACTTTTATCAAATAAAACAATAAAACCCTTATCACATAATTGACTAATGCTCAATAAGTTGTGTTTAAGACCGTTGACATATAAAACATTTTCAATGAAAATAGAAGAGTGATTACCAATGGAGCCTATTCCTTCAATGTGGCCTTTGGAGTTGTCACCAAAAGTTACCACTCCACCACTCTTTGGCTTTAGTTCCACGAATCTACTCTTGTCACCGGTCATATGTCTTGAGCATCCACTATCAAGGTACCATAAGTTTTGGCTTGAAGCTTTGGCCTTGTAGCAATGCTCCCCCTACAAACAAAGAAATTAGGCCTTGATTTTTGGTACCCAAATCATTTTGGGTCCATTGTGTTAGCCCTTAAAACTTTGGTTCCCTTAGGGATCCAAGAAGCAATAGCATTCATGTTATTAGAAATTATGAGTTCCTTAGGAACCCAAACACTCATAATCCTTTGACCTCTACATTGCTTATGAAAATTTCTTTGTTTAGGAATAAAAGCTTTTCTTTTTACATATTGGGATTTAGAAGAATTTCCCCTTTCAAAATGGTTTTTCCTAATAGCAATAGATGTTTTAAGATTATCCACTTCCTTTGTGTGATAATCTTGAAAATCGAAAAGAAGTTTTTCAAGTTCAAGGTTTTTCTTTTTAAGATCATTTGAAAGATTTACTAAGTACAAAACCTTCTTTTCCAATTCGGAGTTAGTTTTTGAAATAGATTCATTTTGAGTTTTCAAATCGGAAATGTTTTTCTTGTTTCTCAAAATAGACTCCTTATATTTTCCAACTAACTCATCATAAACCTCTTGCAATTCATCGTAAGCATCTTGAAGTTCATCAAAGGTAAAATCAAAATTAGACGAGTTAAGGTTTACCTTTGGTTCACCATCAATGGCCATGAGACGAAGATTGGCCACTTCCTCCTCCTCCTCGGATGACTCCTCGTCACTCCAAGTCGCTACTTGAGCTTTGAGCTTGTTCTTCTTCCCAAAGCTCTTCCTCTTCAATTGAGGACATTGAGAACGGATATGGCCGGATTTTTTGCACTCATAGCAAATGATTTGGTCCTTCTCTTCTTCTTTACTCTTGCTCTTGAAGTCTCCTTTTATAATGAACTTTCTCCCACGGTTGGACTTCATAAAGCGAGTGAATCTTTTGACCAACACGGCCATCTTCTCATCTTCATCTTCGCTAGAATCACTTTCATGGTATGAAGCTTTAAGAGCGATTCCAATCTTCTTCTTCTAAACCTTCTTATCCTTCATTTTCTTTTCTTCTTCTCTTCCCTTCCTCATGATCTCATGGGTGAGTAGAGATCTAACAAGAGCATCTATCTTGAGAGTCCTCAAATCTCGAGCTTCAATAATAGACGTTCTCTTGCTATCCCATGATTCCGGAAGAGAGTACAACAATTTCCTCACTAGCTTGTCTTCGAAGATGATCTCACTGAAACCCTTCAATCCGTTGACAATGACCGAGAATCGATCAAACATCTTGGAAACACTCTAATCGGGATCCATTTTGAAATTTTCGTAGCTTAGATTGAGTAGCCCGATTTTTGTTTCATTGACATCGCTAGTTCCCTCATATGTTGTCTCGAGGGTGTCCCAAACTTCCTTGGCATTCTCGATCGAAGACACCTTGGAGTAGATATCCGGACCAAGTGACATGAAGAGCTTTATCATTTAATTGTATCCTTCTTCGACCATCTTCCGTCATTTCGGCTTTGACCTTTGGGACAAGTCTTCTTTCACCTTCTCTCTTCATTGGTATGAATGGACCTTCTTCAACCACATCCCACACAATGTAGTCGGTAGACTTGATGAATAGCCTCATCCTATTCTTCCAATATGGGTAGTTATCCTCATTGAAGAATGGTGGCTTGGTAGTAGATTGAGACTCGTAGAGGTTGGAGTTGGAGGTGGATGCCATTGCTTGACTAGTTGTTGATCAAACTCTCCTAGAATCGACTCAAGAGGGTTGTAATCCTTCTGTGAAACAAAATTTTAATTTTGATATAACTAAAAACCTAAGGACTAAATCAAAAATGTCAAAACGAATTTTAAGTCCTCAAAACATCCCTATAGAAGTTCAAGATTATGCCAAAGTTAAAAACAAAGTTTTTCAAATATTTTTCTAAGTGTTTCAAGCCAAAACGGTGATTTTCAAGTTCCAGTTTCGAAATGGCCCTAAGGCGTTTCGAAACGTTTTCATCACTGTCAACCCCTGTTCCGAAACGTGTATCGAAACACTTAAACCCGTTTCGAAACGGTCTCCTACGTTTCGAAACAGTTCTTCATATTTTATTTAAAAGGCATAACGGTTGCAATATTTTTACTGAATATTTAAAGATAAATAGGGTGTTTCGAAATGGGCTAAGGCTGTTTCGAAACGACCCTTGACAGTAGCAAAACCGTTTCGAAACGAAGCCAAGCGTTTCGAAACAGCTCTTAAGTCTAAATTGAAAAATATGACCGTTGAAGTTGTTTTTAACCGAATTTCTGAAAACTGTTAGGGTGTTTCGAAACGGGCTAAGACTGTTTCGAAACGACCCTTGATAGTGGCAAAAGTGTTTCGGAACGGCCCTAAGGCTTTTTGAAACGGGCTCTTAAATGCACCCCAACGGCTCTTTCTATTTTAGTCCATTCCGAAACAGGTACCCCACGTTTCAAAACGGGTTGTTGCAGACTGCATTTATGGTGGTGTGATAACATCCCCAACGGCTCTATTGATGAGTGCAACAACCACAACGGCTAGAAATCAATGAGAAGGTATAAAAGAGACATCTAAAAGCTCCAGCAACAACTATTGATCTTAAAGCAAACATCCAAACATCAAATCCAAGCAATTGTGCAAAAATCCCATTTTGTCTAGAAACCCAATTGTAATTTTCATTCATATCTTGTTCAATTGGGTTGAGTGCTTGTAATTGGGCTATTATTTGTATTGAGAGATATCTTATTAGCCATCAAATTTCTTTGTTCACTTGTGTGAGGATTGGGTTGATTTTTGGGTAGAAAAATCAACCGAAATTGTAAAGGTTGCCTCCTTGTCCTAGAAAAGGGGAAGAGCAATTAGTGGAATTGTTGCAAATCCTTAGTGAAGCTAAGGTAGTGGATGTAGAGTTTATTTGGAACTTGAACCACTCTAAATCCCTTGTCTATTATTTTCAATTTGCAATTTCCACCACAAAACCTTTAAATTTCCAATTCACCCCCCTCTTGGTCAATATCGATCTTGCGATCCACTCAACAATTGGTATCAGAGCTTAACTCTTTGAGGATTAACAACCACAAGAGGAGATCCTTGGAAGAGTGTGATCATCAAAATATCAAGAGATGGCTTCAACCTCCGGTTCGGGCATGTACGAGTCACAATCCACTACAAAGCCTTCTTTCTTTAACGGTGATAACTATTCTTTTTGGAAGAATAGAATGCGTCTATTCATCAAGTCAAATGACTATCTTATGTGGGATGTCATTGAGTATGGGCCATATATTCCATTGAAGCAAGATGGTGAAGGCAAGATGGCGCTAAAGAAGAAAGTGGAAATGAGTGAGGAGGAGAGGAAAAAGATTCAAGTCAATGATAAAGCTCTCCACATGTTATTTTGTGCTTTCGGTCCGGACATCTACTCAAAGGTCTCATCAATTGAAAGTGCCAAAGAAGTGTGGGACACTCTTGAGACCACTTATGAAGGCACCAATGATGTCAAAGAAACTAAAATTGGAATTCTCAATCTTAGTTATGAAAATTTCAAGATGGAGCCCGATGAGACGGTGTCAAAGATGTTCGATCGATTCTCCACGATTGTCAATGGTCTAAAGGGCTTTGGAGAGATCATACCGGAAGACAAGCTTGTCCGGAAGCTACTCTATTCACTTCCCGAGTCTTGGGATGGGAAGAGAACCGCTATCATCGAGCAAAGAATTTGAAGACTTTGAAGCTTGATGAGCTTGTGGGTTCTCTCCTTACTCATGAGATCATGAAGCAAGGAAGGGAAGATGAGAAAAAGAAAGAAGAGAAAAGAGTAGAGAAGCTTGAAGTTGAGAAGAAGAAGAAGATGGGAATAGTTCTCAAGGCTAAAGCTTCACAACATGATGAGAGCTCATCTAGTGATGAGGATGAACTTGAAGAATTGGATATGATAGCCAAACGATTCTCACGCTTTATGAGGTCCAACCGGGGAAGAAAAATCCAAAGGAAGATGGACTTCAAAAGCAAGAACAAGGAAGATGGAAAGGATCCAATCATTTTCTTTGAGTGCAAACAACCCGACCACATACGTTCGGAGTGCCCTCAACTCAAGAAGAAGGGCTTTGAGAAGAGGAAAAAGCTCAAAGCCAAGCTTGCTACTTGGAGTGATGAGGAGTCATCGGAGGATGACGAACAAGAAGTGACTAACCTTTGCCTCATTGCACTTGAGGAAGATTCCTCCATGGTAACCTCTAACTCATCTACTTTAGATTTCTCATATGAAGAATTAAATGATACATATGATGAGTTACAAGAGGTCTATGATGAATTAGTTGAGAAATATAAGGAGTCGGTTATTAGGAATAAAAAGATTATTCTAGAATTAAATGAGAAAAATGACTCACTTACTCAAGCTAATTCTAAATTTGAGAAAAAGATATTAGTATTAAAAGATGAACTTAAATTCTTTCAAGATGAAAATATTTATCTTAATAATCTTTTATCTCAATGTAATTGTGAACACCAAAAGGTGTTGGGTGAGCTAAATGAGCTCAAAAAGTCTTTAAAAAATGTTGGTAGTGTCAAGCATGAAGTAGGAGAATCCTCTAGAACACACCAACCTAAGAAAAAAACTAACTACTACAAACAAGGTAGCTATCCTAGACATAGTAGAGCTAAAAGAATTAGAAGTGTATGGGTTCCTAAGGAACTTGTTAAATCTAATAATATTATTGCTATGTCATCTTGGATTCCTAAGGGAACCAAGGTTTTGGGAGCTAACACTCATGGACCCAAAATGATTTGGGTACCAAAAACCAAAGTTTAATATCTTTGTTTGTAGGGGGAGCATTGCTACAAGGCCAAAACACAAAGTCAAAACTCGTGGTACCTTGATAGTGGATGCTCGAGGCACATGACCGGAGACAAGAGTCGATTCATGGATCTAAAGCCAAAAAGTGGAGGAGTAGTAACATTTGGTGACAACTCCAAAGGCCACATTAAAGGTATTGGCTCCATAGGTAATCACTCTACTATTCTCATTGAAAATGTTTTATATGTCGATGGTCTTAAACACAATTTATTGAGCATAAGTCAATTGTGTGATAAAGGATTTAATGTTTTGTTTGATAAAAATGGATGCAAAATTGTAGACATTAAATCTAATAATATTATGCTCATAGGTCATCGCATAGGGAATATATACATGGTGCATCTAGATGACATTCATACATCTCATGCTTGCTTAGTTGCTCAAAATGAAAATGATGCATGGTTGTGGCATAGGAAGCTAGGACATGCTAGCATAAGTGTTTTGGAAAAACTAGTCTCTCTAAATCTAGTTAGAGGTTTACCCAAGATAAAATTTTCAAATGATAAAATTTGTGATGCATGCTCAAAGGGTAAACAACATAGGTCTTCCTTTAAATCCATTAATGATGTTTCTACTAGTAGATGTTTACAACTAATTCACATGGATTTATTTGGGCCAATTAGGACTATGAGCTTGGGTGGTAAGTCTTATGCTTTTGTGCTAGTTGATGATTTTTCTAGATTTACTTGGGTTCTCTTTTTAAGTACTAAAGATGAGGCTTTGGAAAAATTCATCACATTTTCAAAATTAACCCAAAATGATCTTGAACTTAGAATTTCACATATTAGAAGTGATCATGGAACCGAGTTTCAAAATTTAGGGTTTGAAGATTTTTTAAATGAAAATGGTATTAGCCATAATTTTTCGGCTCCTCGAACTCCTCAACAAAATGGGGTAGTTGAGAGGAAAAATAGAACTTTACAAGAAATGGCTAGAACTATGCTTTGTGAAAACAATTTACCTAAATATTTTTGGGCGGAAGCCACAAACACCGCTTGTTATATTGTAAATCGAGTAATGATTAGGCCAATTTTAAAGAAAACACCTTATGAGATTTTAAAATCTAAAAAGCCTAACATTAGCTATTTCCACCCTTTTGGGTGCAAGTGTTTTGTTTTAAATAATGGAAAAGACAACTTAGGTAAATTTGATGCAAAAAGTGATGAAGCCATTTTTATAGGTTACTCTTTAACCTCTAAAGCCTATCTAGTATTTAACAAAAGAACTTTAGTAGTAGAAGAATATATTCATGTGGTATTCGATGATAACCTCCTTCCTAGGAAGGATTCTTGTGATGATGATGATGTAGGGATCATAAATGCCTTTGATGGCAGTCAAACTTCAAAGGAGGATGAGATTCCAACAAAGGAAGAGGACTCACAAGATCCACCTCTTGAAGCCTTGAAGGACTTGGCTGTTGAAGAAAAGGAAGTGAGCTACCCAAGGGAGTTGAACTATGTCAAAGATGGTGAAATCTTGGGTGATCCATCCAAGGGGGTAACCACTAGTTCTTCTCTTAGATTAATGAACCATGTTGCATTTATCTCATGCATAGAGCCTAAAAATATAAAAAAAGCATTGAAAGATGACTTTTGGATTATGGCTATGCAAGAAGAGTTAAATCAATTTGAGAGAAGTAATGTTTGGACACTAGTTGATAGGCCTAGTAATCAATCTACAATAGGAACTAAATGGGTCTTTAGGAACAAACTAGATGAGAGTGGTAACATTGTAAGAAATAAAGCTAGACTTGTTGCACAAGGTTACACTCAAGAAGAGGGAATAGATTTTGATGAAACCTATGCACCCGTAGCTAGAATGGAAGCCATTAGGATGTTGCTTGCATATGCATGTTATCATAATTTCAAGCTTTTTCAAATGGATGTTAAAAGCGCATTTTTAAATGGTTTTATAAATGAAGAAGTGTATGTGGAACAACCACCAGGTTTTGAAGATTCAAAATTTCCAAATCATGTTTTCAAACTTACCAAAGCTCTTTATGGTTTAAAACAAGCTCCTAAAGCTTGGTATGAAAGGCTTTCAAATTTTTTGATTGAAAAAGGATTTGAAAAAGGTAAGGTGGACACTACACTCTTTATAAAAATGTATAAAAATGACATCTTAGTAGTTCAAATTTATGTTGATGATATTATTTTTGGTTCTACTAATGAATGTCATTGTCAAGAGTTTGCTAAGTTAATGCAAGGTGAATTTGAGATGAGCATGATGGGGGAGCTCTCATTCTTTTTGGGACTCCAAATCAAGCAAAAGAAGGATGGCACCTTCATCAACCAAGCAAAATACATAAAGGATATGCTCAAGAAGTTTGGCTTGGAGAATGCAAAGCCTCAAGCCACTCCTATGAGCTCATCTACAAAGCTTGACAAAGATGAAGGAGGTAAGTATGTTGACTCTAAGCTTTATCGTTCTATGATTGGATCTTTGCTTTACCTTACCGCAAGTAGACATGATATCTTGTTTAGTGTTTGCTTGTGTGCTAGGTTTCAAGCTAGTTCTAGAGAGTCTCACCTTATAGCCGTTAAGAGAATCTTTAGATACCTTAGAGGCACTCCTTGTTTAGGTCTTTTGTATCCTAGAGACTCTACCTTCAACCTTCATGCTTACTCGGATGCGGATTATGGGGGTTGCAAAATTGATAGGAAAAGTACTTCGGGAACTTGTCAATTCTTAGGTAGTATGCTCATATCTTGTTTCTCTAAGAAACAAAATAGTGTAGCCTTTTCTACCACCGAAGCCGAGTACATATCCTTAGGGAGTTGTTGTGCTCAAGTCCTTTGGATGAAGCAACAACTCTTAGATTATGGAATTAAAGTTGAAACCATACCCCTAAAATGTGACAACACTAGTGCAATATGTTTAACAAAAAATCCCATCCAACACTCTAGAACCAAACACATTGAAATAAGGCATCATTTCATTAGAGATCATGTCCTTAAGGAAGATGTTGTTATAGAGTATTTAGACACCTTAAATCAATTAGCGGACATATTTACAAAACCCTTAGACAAAGAGCGTTTTTGGTCCCTTAGGAGAGAGTTAGGTCTAGCTAGCCTATCTTGACCTTTTAGGACCTCTTTTGTGCTTAAATATGCTTGATTTTGTGAAATGCCATGTTCATGTGTTTAAACTCCTAATTTCATCCATGCTTATAGCTAGGGGGAGTATGTTTATGCTTGAATATGTTTTGCCTGCTCATTCATGACATTTATGCATGTTAGGCCTATTAAAACTTCATTTTTCTGCACTTTTAGAGCCTCATCTGCACTTCCAGGCCCAAGTGTATCAAAACGGGTGACCCTGTTTCGATACGGATACCTTAAATCCAGTTCTGAGAGAAGGGCGTTTCGAAACGCCTACAATGTGTTTCGAAACGTTTTGGCTACTGCCAAGGGGTGTATCGAAACGTGTTTCGATACGGGTCAACAGGGCTTCGATACGGTCAACACCGTATCGAAACGGTCAGCCTATGATCTCAAAACGGTCAAACCCTAGTCGTCCCGTTTCGGAACGGTCCTGACCGTTCCGAAACGACATCGCGAAGTGCTTTATTTAGGGCTTTTAATGTTAAAATCCTACTTTTTTATCAAACTCTTAAAAACCCTAAAAACCCTAAACCGCCTCCCTCTCTATAAATACCCTCTCAAACTCATTGTTTTTCACAAAATTGTGAGGGGTTTTACTCTAAAACTCAAGCCTAAGCAAGTTTCATCAACATTGTGCAAGGATTTTCATCAAATCATCCAAAATCCCCAACTAAGGTATTTTTTTATTTTTTTTCTTCAATTTCTATTCGAATCTTAGGTTAGAAAATTTTATTTTTGTATAAATTATATGTTTTCCTTTGTGGGTTTTCTATATCTTGTAAAAAAATTCAAAATCTCAAAATTTTTGATTCGAATATAAAAGTTTTATGTCGTATTTTTTTCTTTTTTTTCTCTCTCTTTTTGTTTGTTTTTAATTTTGTTTCAAAAACCTAAGTGGGATTTATTATTGGATTGATTCTAAATATCAATGCATACACTTAATTTTCAAATATACTTGCTTAATGTTTTTAGATGGCGGAACAAGCTAACAAAAAGCGTAAGGCCGTTCAAACCGGTGATTCGAGCATTCGTCCGAATCTGGCTCTGCTTTTTCAGAAATCCCTTAAAACTCCGGAGATGCGTGCTCACTTCTCTTTTGTCAAGGATTTCGAAGTTCGTACAGAACGTGCCATTGATCTTGATTTCCTCAATTCCGAGCGTTTCCTATTCTGTTATCTCGACCGTTTGAGTGAGTGGAATCTTCTCTTTTTCTTGAGCATTCCAGATATTCGCTACAAACATATGATACTCCTTTTCTACTCTAATGCTCGTTTTATTCATGATGAGACCAAACCGAGATTATAGGAATTGAATCTTTCATATTGGGCAAAAAGTTTGTTGTTAATATTGCTCTCTTGGAGTCAATTTTTAAACTTAAAGATGAGGGTCTTGAGGATGAACGTCACTTTGGCACTTTCACCGGTCGGGCACTTACTTTGGATGTGCACGATCGCGTTCTTCACTTGATGGTTTCATGGTTCATTCGACCTTCCGGAGGTAAATACTCTCATATCCGTCAAACTGATCATTTTTGGCTTGAATGTTTCCGTAGAGGTGAGCGCCCTAATGTGCCTAAAATTATTTTTGCCGAGATAGTCAATAATATTAAGCTTATTGACACAAATGAGTTGAAGTCTTTTACCTATGGCACAATCTTGAGCTACATCTTTAATGATCTTGGTATCGATTGTACCTACGACTCTCCGGAACCTTGCAAGACCAAGATTGGTGAGTCCTCCCTTCGCAAGTCCGGGTTTACATATGTGAATGATGTTTGGGAAAGAGTTGATAGAGAAGCTGTTCCTCCTCCCGTTGCTCCTCCACCGCAAGTTCAGGTTGCAAACAATGAAGCCCTCACGGCTCTCATTACCGAGCGGTTCAATGCTTTGGATACTAGCATTGCTTCGGGTTTTACTGCCATGGACAATCGTTTGAAAAATGTCAAGGATCGTCTTCATACTCTTGAGATTTCCCATTCAAACTTGGATTTGTCCTTCTCTACTCTCTATGGGCAATGGACGAAGTTTCACCGTTCTCAAGTCAAGAGCGATGATGATACTTCGGATGATGATGACGAGGCCTAGGATCTTCATATCATATCATATTATCTATGCATTTTAGGATTAAGATTGCATCTTTATGTCTTCTTATGTTTTAGGAACCTATGCTTTTGATCTTTTGTTTGGGATTTTATTATGAACTTAATGTTGGTTTATGTTTTGGATATTTTGATATTATGAATTAATATTATGGTTGCTTATTAATGCTTATTGGTACTAATCCTTTGTCTTCTCTATGAGCTTTCATTATTCTTTTTGATCTAACAAAAAGGGGGAAAAGAAATTTAAGAGCCACAAACTAAAATTCATTTTAAATTTTAAAAAGTTTTTTTTAAAGCTTTACAACTTGAATTTCAAGTCAAACAATTTCCTTTAAACTTTAAAAACATATCTTAAATTAAGGGGGAGTTAGAATATTTTCAAAACTTTCAAAATTCTTAAAAATTCTAACTTTGGTTTTGTTATATCAAAAAGGGGGAGATTGTGAAACAAAATTTTAATTTTGATATAACTAAAAACCTAAGGACTAAATCGAAAATGTCAAAACGAATTTTAAGTCCTCAAAACATCCCTATAGAAGTTCAGGATTATGCCAAAGTTAAAAACAAAGTTTTTCAAATATTTTTCTAAGTGTTTCAAGCCAAAACAGTGATTTTCAAGTTCCAGTTTCGAAACGGCCCTAAGGCGTTTTGAAACGTTTTCATCACTGTCAACCCCTGTTCCGAAACGTGTATCGAAACACTTAAACCCGTTTCGAAACGGTCTCCTACGTTTCGAAATAGTTCTTCATATTTGATTTAAAAGGCATAACGGTTGCAATATTTTTACTGAATATTTAAAGATAAATAGGGTGTTTCGAAACGGGCTAAGGCTGTTTCGAAACGACCCTTAACAGTAGCAAAACCGTTTCGAAACGAAGCCAAGCGTTTCGAAACAGCTCTTAAGTCTAAATTGAAAAATATGACCGTTGAAGTTGTTTTTAACCGAATTTCTAAAAACCGTTAGGGTGTTTCGAAACACGCTAAGACTGTTTCGAAACGACCCTTGACAGTGGCAAAAGTGTTTCGAAACGGCCCTAAGGCGTTTCGAAACGGGCTCTTAAATGCACCCCAACGGCTCTTTCTATTTTAGTCCGTTCCGAAACAGGTACCCCGCGTTTCGAAACGGGTTGTTGCAGACTGCATTTATGGTGGTGTGATAACATCCCCAACGGCTCTATTGATGAGTGCAACAACCACAACGGCTAGAAATCAATGAGAAGGTATAAAAGAGACCTCTAAAAGCTCCGGCAACAACTATTGATCTTAAATCAAACATCCAAACATCAAATCCAAGCAATTGTGCAAAAATCCCATTTTGTCTAGAAACCCCAATTGTAATTTTCATTCATATCTTGTTCAATTGGGTTGAGTGCTTGTAATTGGGCTATTATTTGTATTGAGAGATATCTTATTAGCCATCAAATTTCTTTGTTCACTTGTGTGAGGATTGGGTTGATTTTTGGGTAGAAAAATCAACCGAAATTGTAAAGGTTGCCTCCTTGTCCTAGAAAAAGGGGAAGAGCAATTAGTGGAATTGTTGCAAATCCTTAGTGAAGCTAAGGTAGTGGATGTAGAGTTCATTTGGAACTTGAACCACTCTAAATCCCTTGTCTATTATTTTCAATTTGCAATTTCCACCACAAAACCTTTAAATTTCCAATTCACCCCCCTCTTGGTCAATATCGATCTTGCGATCCACTCAACACCTTCCAATGAGTGTAGCTCTGATACCAATTGTTGAGTTGATCACACAATTGCAAATGGCCAAGAGGGGGTGAATTGGCGATAAAAATTTTGGTAGGTGATAATAGGGAAAAATAAAATGTGACACAAGCAATTAGAGTGGTTCAAGTTCTCCAATTGAACTCTACATCCACTACCTTAGTTCCCACTAAGAATTTTCAACCAATTCACTACTTGAATTCTTCCCCCTTTCTTGGATAAGGAGGGAACCTTACAATTTGATTAAGCTTTCTACCCAAAGCTTAATCCACTCAATTTTACAAGAGATGTATTTGGTAAACTCTAAAAATTCCTCTCAAAGGATGAATGTTTACCCAATTACAATTCCACACTCCCCAAACTCACAATACAAGATTACAATGAGAACACAAGAGTTGGGTACAAGAATTTGACAATAAAAGGCACAAGGGTTTGGATTGTATGCTTGGATGTTGCTTGTAGGTTGAATAGTTGTTGCTTGTTCAATTGAGACTTGTTTTTATACCCTTGTATTGAATTCTAGCCGTTTGGGTAGTTGGGATCATCAATAGAGCCGTTGAGAAGCAATTTCCTGCAATAAATGCAGCTCTTCTGCCTACCGTATCGGTACGGCTAGGGGGCATATTGGTACCTATATCAAAGAGGAAAGAGCCGTTGTGACTGAAAAACATCGCGTATCGATATGCTTGGAAGGCGTACCGGTACGGTTATAAGGGGCGTATCGATACGGAAGGGCGTATTGATATTAGATTTGCTTACTGGAATCCCAAGTTTGGTTTTCATAAAAAGCGTATCGATACGCATACTTAGCGTATCGGTACGGTATAACGGTCATTTAAATATTGGAATACCAACTAACTGACAAGTCAACGGTCGAAATTTAAATGCAAAGATTTTGCAAAGATAAGCTTATCATATCGATACGGTTGCAAAGCGCATCGGTACGGTATCATTGAAAGTGTTGCCCAGATGAATATCGTATCGATACGGGGTAATACCGTATCGGTACGCTATGTCCATTAAAATTCCAGTGGCTAAAAACCGTATCGATACGCCTAAGGGCATCGATACGCCTGGGCGTTTTTGTGTAGTTTGGCTTGAAAACACATAGGAAAAGACTTAGAAATATTTATCATTTTAAGAACAATCTGTCTTGAGATATTATTTTGTTTAAAATACTTGTCAATAGTGAGACTTTAAGGAGTACTTAAAAATTTATTGTTTTGTAAATTGGTCCATAAGTTTAGATGTTATATCAAAATCAATTTTGGTTTCACACTAAGGCCACACACGACTTTCACCTCGAGTGCACTCTAATCCTATTGATCGATCAATTATATCCGGTAACAACTCAACACGTGTCAATATACATACTCATTCACAACCACAAGCATTACTGATGCTTGAACCACTTACCATGTCCAAACTTCAATGCAAGACATGTACTCACGATGCAAGTATAACCACAAGTCATAAGTCTCAACATGTATAACAATGCAAACTAACACATTATCAACGTGATATGTTCACATTGCATCAAGAAATCATAAAACACAGATTAATTGCATAAAACCTTTAAAACTTACTCTTGAGCTTGGATTTGGCCTTTCAAGCTCAATCCAAACTCTCAAAACAATCCCATAACCACGTTAAGGCTTTTAAAATCGATCCACTCACCAGCCAACACACAAACGATGTCCAAGATGTCGAATCAAGCCTCCAAACTACCCGAATTTCCGCCCACAAAGCCCGAATCTGATTCCTCTATTTTAAGCAACCCAAAACTAAACATTAGAACACTAATACACTCACAAACACCGCAAAAACCCATGAACTCAACAATCTTGCAACAACACACATCGATTCAAGCCCCAAATTTCACCCAATACATATCTAATCAGTCTCAAACGACTTGCAGCCACACCCAACGAATTTACCATTAAAAATCTATCTTTTAACATCCCTAAACATCAACCCAAAGCTATCAAACTTTCAGCTATCATTTAGACCCAAAAACTCAAGATTTTCAACTCCCAAAATCACCCACAATACCCATTTCGGGTTTCCTATAACAACCCATCATTTTCATGTTATTTTAGCAATAAAACAAAGTTAAAACTCACCCAAACTCAGCCATAACCAAACCAAACGAAAAACCCATAAACTCCCTTTCATTTTAAACCAAACTTTAAAAATCAAAACAAGTTTAAACCATGAGTTTTGCAAAAATCTTAACATTTAGGACTCAAGGAAGGTAAAACCAAGTTAAGGAATCATTTACCTTGAAGAAATCTCTTGGATTGAGAGCTTGGAGCAATGGAATAGTGAAATGGGATTTAGGGGAGGTTTTGAACGTGAAAAGAGATTTGGAGAAGATGATGGCTTTCAAAAATCCCATTTTCCTTATTTTTTTTAAAAATTCTCGTTTTGCCCTTCAATAAAAAACCAAAGTTATCCATTTAAGAATAGCTTCAAAATTAACCTAACCCGAAATGGTTTAGTCAACACGATTATCTCCCGGCCCTAAACTCGGGGTGTTACAGAGCATATACCTAAAGATTTGTTAAAACCCAAGAGCCATTGTCCCGTGTAGTTGCGTAGCACCCCCGACACGCGGAACGGTTCTCACCAATCGAGCAGGCCTCATCCGTATTCATCTTGACCCACCCGGATTTAGGAGGAAACCATTTGGGGGAACCAGGAATTACAGACTTGCCATGGAAACAACCCAGTTTCAAAGTGCGATCAGCAACACATCATAGCTGCACCAATCTCAAACTGCGACATAAGATGGATTCCGATTCATCTATAGGGTTATCAAAAACCATAACATTCCTTTGGAGCCAAAGGTTCCAAATAATTAAACCAAAAAGGATGTCCTAATCTTTCGTATTTTGCACAAAAAGTTTTGGATTAGCAAGGTTAATTTGAATCCAACTCTTGATGTCGACAGTTAAAAACAACTCAAGTTTATTCGAGCGAATCAATTGGTGCCATACTGAGTACGTCAGGGACAGAAACGGAGAACATGGTCAATATTTGCCTGAAATATAATAATTATTATATTAAACTAATATTTTATTAGTAAATAAAATAATTATTAAATATATTAATATAATAATTATTAATAAATTTTATGATAACGAACTTTAAACATTATTTAAGTTCATTTATTTTTACTTTACAAAATCATGTCTAAAATTGGCACATTATCTTTTAAAAAATATTTTTTTGACAGCAATGTCAAACACTAAAATCTTACAATTAATTCTTCAAAATCATTTTCTAACAGTACTTTTAAAAGCATTTTTCAAAAGCAATGCCAAACTGACCCTTAAAATAAAAATGGTTGGTCATGAGCCATTTTCTTTTCAATGTTGATTGATTTACCTTGTTAATCTTCAACACGATTCTTCTCGTTTCTGTGATAGAGGTTGTCTTCACACTTCGGGTTGCTAATATAAAAGTCTTGAAGGGTCGATTTGAGCCACAAGTGTAACCCCCTTGTACCGGTCCGGACGCTTGACCGGTCCGAGTGGGCCATACGGGGAAAACCGAAGCGAAACCCGTTAGGGTTCCTCCTCGATTAACGACCCAGAAAATTTCTTTTAACCTTATCTTGTCTATAGGCATTATTAAATCCTATGTGAAGCACGACAGCGGAAACACAAACAATCCAACAACGACCATCCAAAACAACATTTTAAAACAACTCATTTTAACCCTTTACAGCAGACCGTATCGAAACGCCCTTAGGGTGTTTCGATACACCTTAACTTAGTCAATAGGCCAGGGTCAGCCCGATGAGACCGTTCTGAAACAGGGGTGACCCGTATCGAAACGACCCCAACGGTCAACTTCTCGTGGTCAACGAGATTTGACCGTTTCGAAACCCCAAAGACCCATTTCAGAACACCTTCGTCTCGCCAATTTCTCAAAATTCCAGTAGCAAAAGTGTACCGAAACAGCCCCTATCCGTTTCGAAACGCTCGGCCAAAAACAAAGGGACCGTATCGAAACAGGGTGACCCGTTTCGAAACGCCACCTGTCTGCAGACTGGTTTTGGCTGGTTTAAGGCATAGGGGTGCCCCTAAACCCCACCAAACCTCCAACAACACACTAACAATTAATCCTAAGACAAACCAACATACAAGCATGCTTGAACATCATCATAACAAGATTAACACTAAGGCACAACATCACAAAATCATTCATCCATGCATAACATTAAAGATGTTGAGCTTCAACATAGCCAACACTTAGACAATTCTAGGTAGCAAAATACTAACATGGTTTCAAGCATAGCATACATCCCAAAAGCCAATTTAACAAACATAAACGAGGAGTCTAACATGCTCCTAAACAACATCAACAACAACATACGTCAAAAGCATCATTAAAACGATTACATGTCCCATTGCTTGACCATTACATCTTAATTTAGAAGTTCATACTTGGTAGCCAAACAAGCACCACAAGCACACTTGGAGGCCCCCTTCTTGCTCCTAGCAACCCACGAACTAAGGATCTGCATTGTCGAACAAAGAGAGAGCGTAAGCAATAAGCTTAGTGAGGATAAGCTCTTTAAAAACAAACCTCGACAATGCAGGGTCCAAGCACGATCTTAGCCAAGGTAAATACATAATTACCAAGGGTCCACAAGAGCCAACAGTTAAAGATGCATGAACAATATCCAATTAAATGCCATGCTCATAAAGCTCTATTTCACAACACCTGTAATCACATATAAACATCCAAATAAGGATCACATTTCACAACACATTGATACACATATCAAACAACATTGGCACCTATATATGACCCGAATACGCAGATAAACACGTTGGAACTCACATCCAACAACCACTTTACCTCACGGTGGGATTACACTCATCACCGGTCTCGCGGAGGGGATTCCACTCATCCTCACGCCCCGTCGATGGGATTCAACTCATCATCGACTAATATAAATACAATTTCCGGGCGAAGCCGTACTCCTCCTTGGTGACTCAACGCCACCAAGGCCACGCGCGACTTTAGACTCATGTGTGCACACTAACATCCTAATGATCGATCATTTGTACTCAAGCATACTAGTGCCAACATTTAACTCATTCCACATTATTCATTTAAATCAATTCCGTGATTAGCACGTACTCACCATGATCACAATCATGAACCATTTCCATGCATGCCATAAGCATCGCAAATCATGCCTCTTCTCATATGTATAACACAATATACATAAATCAATCATATCACAAGTCATACAAGGCATAAACATCCAAATACAAGTTCAACCAATGGCTCTAGATTAAGTTTAGGATTAGGCTACCACCCTAATCCTAACTCTAGGTGGGTCTACCAAGCCCAACCTAGTCAACATACTCGAACCAACCATTTAAAAACCACTTTAAACATTTAACCACTCACCTAAGCTTCCAAGCTCCAAGCCAAGCAAGCAACCACCCTCAAGTTTCCGGATCTCTTCCCGAAGCTTCTCCAACACAAGTTCCCGCTTCTAAACAACCTCAATCACAATTCAAATAACCTCAAATCAGCCCTACATCCAAAATACCAACCCGGAATACAATTTAAACACAAATTACAATGTTGCAAGCCATGAACAAACCTCATAATTAGCAATCTCGGACAGCCCCAATACCTCTTCCAAAAACCATGTTTCCAACACCCATTGTACCCACAAATGATCCCAAATCAACCCCTAACCATAGTACTACCATTGGACTATCAATTCTCACCTAAAACAACCCCCGAAACTCACCCAAAACCCTCAAAAAACCCCATTTATACCCAATTTCGGGAATTGCTGAAAATCAAGCAAAATTCACATATGTTGTACCATTTGACTCCTAGACTTCATAACTAACCATATTAAATCAAAACATTAAGCTTAACAACATAAAGTTTCCATTTTTAATCAAAATCTTCAAAACTCCATTTTCCAAAACTTTAACGAAAATGAAAACTAATGGTACTTTTAAAGAGAGGGAGTTGAGGAGAAGTCAAAAACGGTGTTACCTTTCGAAAACGAGTTGAAATGGATGAGCTTTTTGATGGAATAGTGATAGAGGAGGGAGAGCTCTATTCCACGTTATATTTGGTTGAAGGAGAAGATGAATAGTGAAAGATGATAGGAAAAAGGGATTTAAATTAAAAGATGGGCAAATTACAAAAAGGCCATTAATGAATTGCTATCTTCTTTCTTCTTTAAAAACTTTCCACTTTGCAATTCCTTCAATTTGGTCAAATTTCAAATATTTATTTTTGAAACCCGAAACTTAAAAGATTATTTTAATTTCAAAACCGAGCCCAAATAATATTAAAATATTATTTTCACCTAACCCCTAAACCCGAGTGTTACAACTCTCTCCCCACTTAAGGAATTTCGTCCCCGAAATTACCTGACGGAAACAAATACGGAAACTGCTCAACCATGTTAGCTTTCCTCTCCCACGTGGCCTCTTCCACACCTCTATGTCTCTACAACACCTTGACCAACTCTATGGTCTTACCACGCAACACCTTGCTATCAGAAGCAAGTATCTCAACAGGCTCTTCATTATAAGACAAATCCGGATTCAACTCTATCTCCTCTACGGGCATAACATGAGAAGGATCCGATCTATATCTCATAAGCATAGACACATGAAAGACGTCATGGATCTTCTCTAACTCGGAAGGTAACCTCAAACGGTAAGCTATAGGCCCAATCCGCTCAACTATCTCATACGGACCAATGAACCTCGGACTCAACTTGCCCTTCCGGCCAAATCTCATTACCTTCTTCCACGGAGATACTTTCAGAAACACTTTCGCACCCACGGAGTACTCAATCTCTTTCCTCTTCAAATCCGCATAAGACTTCTGACGATCGGAAGCTGCTTTCAAACGATCACAAATCAACTTCACCTTGTCGGTAGTACCCTTAAGCAAATCTTGCATAGGTAACAATCTCTGACCTGTTTCAGCCCAACAAATCGGAGTCCTACATCGTCTACCATACAAAGCCTCATAGGGAGCCATCTGAATACTATACTGATAACTGTTGTTGTAAGCAAACTCAACTAACGGTAAGTGCTTCTCCCAAGAACCCTGGAAGTCAATCACACAACAACGAAGCATATCCTCTAGAATCTGTATCACTCGCTCTGACTGCCCATCGGACTGCGGATGATAAGACGTACTGAAATGCAAACGGCTACCTAGAGCACTATGCAAACAACCCCAGAATCTCGAAGTAAATCTAGGATCTCTATCTGAAACAATAGACTTCGGAACTCCATGAAGTCTCACAATCTCACGGATGTACAAGTTTGCCAACTTGTCTAAGGAATCCGTAGTGTTCCCTGCTAAGAAGTGAGCACACTTAGTGAACCTATCAACAATCACCCAAACAGAATTCTTCTTCGAAGGAGACAAAGGCAATCCCGACAAGAAATCCATGGTGATCCTTTCCCATTTCCATTCCGGAATCTTCAAATGCTGTAACAAACCTGAAGGAACCTGATGTTCTGCCTTCACTCTCTGACAAACCATACAACGGCTCACATACTCGGCTACATATTTCTTCAAACCCACCCAGAAGTAACCATTCTTCAAGTCACGATACATTTTGGTACTACCCGGATGCATAGAAAAGGGGCTCGAATGTGCTTCACTCAGAATCCGACGTCTCAACTCAACATCTTTTGGTACAACAATTCTATCTCTAAAGCACAACAAGCTCTCACCACTGAAACTATACTCGGTCGGTCTTCCATCGGCTATGTCCTGAACATGAGGAACTAAAGTCACATCTTGCAAATGCTTCTCTCTAATCAACTGAATCAAAGAAGGCTTCACTTGCAACTCGGTGATCAACCCACCATCATCGGACACACTCAATCTAGCAAACATAGCTCTCAACTCAACGACCACTTTTCTACTCAAAGCATCGGCTACTACATTTGCCTTACCCGGATGGTACTCAATGGTCAAATCATAATCTTTTAGCAACTCTAGCCATCTTCTTTGTCTCAAGTTCAACTCTTTCTGTGTCATCAAGTACTTCAAGCTCTTGTGATCGGTGTAAACTATACACTTCTCACCATACAAATATTGACGCCAAATCTTCAATGCAAACACAACTGCGGCTAACTCTATATCATGAGTAGGATAGTTCTTCTCATGAACCTTCAACTGTCTGGAAGCATAAGCAACAACTCTTCTTTCTTGCATCAAAACACATCCTAAACCTACGTAGGAAGCATCACTGTAAATCACAAACTCTTTACCTGAAACAGGTTGCACTAACACTGGAGCATTTGTCAAAGCTTCTTTCAATTTCTCAAAGGCCTTCTGTCTTGCATCTGACCATTCGAACTTAACTCATTTTTGCAACAATTTAGTCAAAGGAGCAGCTACTCTAGAGAAACCATCAACAAATCTCCTATAGTAACCGGCTAATCCTAGGAAACTCCTAATCTCGGTCACAGACTTAGGTTGTTTCCACTCAACAATAGCCTCAATCTTCGATGGATCAACTCGGATACCTTCGGCCGAAACAACATGGCCAAGAAATACAACCTCCCGAATCCAGAACTCACATTTACTAAGCTTCGCATACAACTGGTTGCTCAACAATCTCTGTAACACAAGCCTCAAGTGCTCATCATGCTCTTCTTTTGTCTTCGAGTACACAAGTATGTCATCAATGAAAACAACTACAAAACGGTCTAGATAGTCTCTAAAAATTCTGTTCATCATATCCATGAATGCTGCAGGTGCATTCGTGAGCCCAAACGGCATCACAAGGAACTCATAGTGACCATATCTAGTCCTAAAAGCTGTCTTCGGAACATCACACTCTTTCACTTTCAACTGATAGTACCCAGATCTCAAATCTATCTTCGAGAACACTGAAGCACCTCTCAACTGATCAAACAAATCATCTATGCGAGGCAACGGATACTTGTTCTTCACCGTCAACTGATTCAACTGTCTATAGTCAATGCACATGCGCATACTACCATCTTTCTTTTTCACAAACAACACGGGAGCACCCCAAGGAGAACTACTAGGCCTAATGAAACCACGATCTTATAATTCTTGCAACTGACTCTTCAATTATTTCAACTCTTTCGGAGCCATACGATACGGAGCTATCGAAACTGGATTAGACCCTGAAACAGTCTCAATCACAAACTCAACATCTCTGTCAGGAGGTAAACCCGGAAACTCTTCAGGAAACACATCTGGGAAGTCACAAACTGTTCTAATATCTTTCGGTCTAGCTTCACTCATATTCGGATTCATAACATAAGCTAAGTAAGCCCCACATCCGTAGTCCATCAACCTATGAGCCTCTAAAGCTGACACTACATTAGACAAGAACTTAATGTTCTCGCCTACTACTACTACCTCGTAGTCATCAGAAAGTTTCAAGGAAATTCTCTTCGTCTCAAAATCCACACTAGCTCGGTGCTCAACTAACCAGTCCATACCCAAAATAATATCAAAGCCATAGAAAGGAAGTTCCATCATATCAACAGAAAACACATGACCCTGAATCTTCAGTGGACATCTCCTATACATACGTCTAACCACAATTGTCTCACCAAAAGAACTAGTCACATGCATACCTACATCTAAAATCTCAACAGGTATATCTAACTTCTGTGCATGCTCACTCAAAATGTAGGAATGTGTAGAACCCGAATCAACCAAAGAAAGCAAAGACATAGACTGTAACTCGAAATTACCTGCTATCACATCAGTGTCGTTCCCAGCCTCCCTCTGAGCATAAACTCTCGCTGGTCCTCCTGCCTCTAGCTGCACTGCCACAACATGAGCAAGGTTCCTCTGAGCATCTACCCTAGGTGCATCAGCCCTAGGCTGGAAGTAGCCACGACCACGCCCATGGCCTCTCTGAAAATCAGTCGCTCTCGCATGAGCCTGAGCAATGTTCAGTGCCTGAGCCGCCTGATGCGGGCACTCCCTCCTAAAGTGGTCCCTCGAACCACAGTTCCAACAAGCATGGAAGTTACCCCAACACTCACCAGTGTGCTGTCTCCCACATCGTGTGCACTCGGGCAAACGCCCTCCACCTCTGTGGCCCTGATGGCCCCTACCATGGTGGCCACCGCCACGCCTATGGTCAAACTGATGTCCGCTACCTCTATGCCTCTTGGCATCTCTACTGTCAAAGTGGTTATGCCTCTTACCAGAAATGGAACCACCAGATCGTTTGGCCGAACCCAAACTGTGCTTTAAGTTTTTGGCCCTCACGACCAATACATCAAAGTCTGAGTAGTCAGAAGCTAACGTGTATCTCTTGACCTCTTCGTTCAACCCGTAGCGGAAACGGTTACATCGTTTCACTTCAGTAGGAACCAACTCTGGAGCGTACTGACTCAAGCGAACAAAACGAATCTCATAGTCAGTCACATAAGCCTCTCCCTGAGTAAGGGCCATAAACTCTCGCTTCTTCTCATCTAAATACCTCGGTCCCAAGTACCTCTTCCTAAAAGCGGACTCAAAGAACTCCCAACCAATCTCTGCCTCTGGAACCCCAGTAGTAATGGTGACCCACCAGGTGTAGGCATCACCCTGAAGTAACGAGATCACACAACCCAATCTACGTGCGCCTACACAACCCATCTGAGCTAAGATGCGAACTGTCTTCTCTAACCATAACTCCGACCTCTCCGGAGTAGATCCTCTGAACTCTTCGGCCCCCAAGCTACGGAGCCTCTCCAAAGGTAGACTAGCATCGTCACACCTAGGCTGAGCTGCAGCATGAGCTCCCGCAACTGCGGCCTCAAATGCTCCCGCTATAGCTTGCACTAGCGGAGTCATATCGATTCTGGTCGGACCTTGGCCACCTTGGCCACCTTGAGGTCCCTCTCCTTCAGCTCCATCCTCGCCCCCAGCTCCAGGCGGAGGATGTGGTGGTGGTGGAGGTGGTGGTGGAGCTCTAACTCCTGCGGCCACCGGCCCTTCTATATGAGCCTCCACACCAATCACCGGCTCAACAGGAGCCGCAACACGTGGTTCCTGACGAACCACCCTCGGCCTACCCCTCGGCCTAGACATCACTCACAAACGATAACTACAACCACAACAAACAAATATACAAGATTGGGTTAGCAAGGCAAGGCTTCCAAGTGCTCAAGTACGTTTCCCTCACTAAAAATTCTTTTCCGATGTAATAGTAGTAATGGGACTCCCAGACAACATGCTTTTAAATAAACAATCAACATACTTGTCACACAAGCAACCATACTTACAAAGCAAGCAAACACCGTGCATATCAATTCAAAACTTGAACTTACCTTACTTACCTGCCTAAGGTCTCGGTAACCTTAGGCTCTGATACCAACAAGTGTAACCCCCTCGTCCCGGTTCGGACGCTTGACCTGTCCGAGTGGGCCACACGGGGAAAACCGAAGCGAAACTCGTTAGGGTTCCTCCTTGGTTAACGACCCATAAAATTTGATTTAACCTTATCTTGTCTATAGGCATTATTAAATCCTATGTGAAGCACGACAGCGGAAACACAAACAATCCAACAACGACCATCCAAAACAACATTTTAAAACAACTCATTTTAACCCTTTACAGCAGGCCGTATCGAAACGCCCTTAGGGTGTTTCGATACGCCTTGACTTAGTCAATAGGCCAGGGTCAACCCGATGAGACCGTTTCGAAGCAGGGGTGACCCGTATCGAAACGACCCCAACGGTCAACTTCTCGTGGTCAACGAGATTTGACCGTTTCGAAACCCCAAAGACCTGTTTCGGAACACCTTCGTCTCGCCAATTTCTCAAAATTTCAGTAGCAAAAGTGTACCGAAATAGCCCCTATCTGTTTCGAAATGCTCAGCCAAAAACAATGGGACCTTATCGAAACAGGGTGACCCGTTTCGAAACGCCCCCTGTCTGCAGACTGGTTTTGGTTGGTTTAAGGCACAGGGGTGCCCCTAAACCCCACCAAACCTCCAACAACACACTAACAATTAATCCTAAGGCAAACCAACATACAAGCATGCTAGAACATCATCATAACAAGATTAACACTAAGGCACAACATCACAAAATCATTCATCCATGCATAACATTAAAGATGTTGAGCTTCAACATAGCCAACACTTAGACAATTCTAGGTAGCAATATACTAACATGGTTTCAAGCATAGCATACATCCCAAAAGCCAATTTAACAAACATAAACGAGGAGTCTAACATGCTCCTAAACAACATCAACAACAACATACGTCAAAAGCATCATTAAAACGATTACATGTCTCATTGCTTGACCATTACATCTTAATTTAGAAGTTTATACTTGGTAGCCAAACAAGCACCACAAGCACACTTGGAGGCCCCCTTCTTGCTCCTAGCAACCCACGAACTAAGGATCTGCATTGTCGAACAAAGAGAGAGCGTAATCAATAAGCTTAGTGAGGGTAAGCTCTTTAAAAACAAACATCGACAATGCAGGGTCCAAGCACGATCTTAGCCAAGGTAAATACATAATTACCAAGGGTCCACAAGAGCCAACAGTTAAAGATGCATGAACAATATCCAATTAAATGCCATGCTCATAAAGCTCTATTTCACAATACATGTAATCACATATAAACATCCAAATAAGGATCACATTTCACAACACATTGATACACATATCAAACAACATTGGCACCTATCTATGACCCGAATACGCGGATAAACACGTTGGAACTCACATCCAACAACCACTTTACCTCACGGTGGGATTACACTCATCACCGGTCTCGCGGAGGGGATTCCACTCATCCTCACGCCCCGTCGATGGGATTCAACTCATCATCGACTAATATAAATACAATTTTCGGGCGAAGCCGTACTCCTCCTTGGTGACTCAACGCCACCAAGGCCACGCGCGACTTTAGACTCATGTGTGCACACTAACATCCTAATGATCGATCATTTGTAGTCAAGCATACTAGTGCCAACATTTAACTCATTCCACATTATTCATTTAAATCAATTTCGTGCTTAGCACGTACTCACCATGATCACAATCATGAACCATTTCCATGCATGCCATAAGCATCGCAAATCATGCCTCTTCTCACATGTATAACACAATATACATAAATCAATCATATCACAAGTCATACAAGGCATAAACATCCAAATACAAGTTCAACCAATGGCTCTAGATTAAGTTTAGGATTAGGCTACCACCCTAATCTTAACTCTAGGTGGGTCTACCAAGCCCAACCTAGTCAACATACTCGAACCAACCATTTAAAAACCACTTTAAACATTTAACCACTCACCTAAGCTTCCAAGCTCCAAGCCAAGCAAGCAACCACCCTCAAGTTTCCGGATCTCTTCCCGAAGCTTCTCCAACACAAGTTCCCTCTTCTAAACAACCTCAATCACAATTTAAATAACCTCAAATCAGCCCTACATCCAAAATACCAACCCGGAATACAATTTAAACACAAATTACAATGTTGCAAGCCATGAACAAACCCCATAATTAGCAATCTCGGACAGCCCCAATACCTCTTCCAAAAACCATGTTTCCAACACCCATTGTACCCACAAATGATCCCAAATCAACCCCTAACCATAGTACTACCATTGGACTATCAATTCTCACCTAAAACAACCCCCGAAACTCACCCAAAACCCTCCAAAAACCCCATTTATACCCAATTTCGGGAATTGCTCAAAATCAAGCAAAATTCACATATGTTGTACCATTTGACTCCTAGACTTCATAACTAACCATATTAAATCAAAACATTAAGCTTAACAACATAAAGTTTCCATTTTTAATCAAAATCTTCAAAACTCCATTTTCCAAAACTTTAACGAAAATGAAAACTAATGGTACTTTTAAAGAGAGGGAGTTGAGGAGAAGTCAAAAACGGTGTTACCTTTCGAAAACGAGTTGAAATGGATGAGCTTTTTGATGGAATAGTGATAGAGGAGGGAGAGCTCTATTCCACGTTATATTTGGTTGAAGGAGAAGATGAATAGTGAAAGATGATAGGAAAAGGGAATTTAAATTAAAAGATGGGCAAATTACCAAAAGGCCATTAATGAATGGCTATCTTCTTTATTCTTTAAAAACTCTCCACTTTGCAATTCCTTCAATTTGGTCCAATTTCAAATATTTATTTTTGAAACCCGAAACTTAAAAGATTATTCTAATTTCAAAACCGAGCCCAAATAATATTAAAATATTATTTTCACCTAACCCAAAACCCGGGTGTTACAACAATATAGAGGTTGCTCAATCAATTGCGATTGAGAGAGTTCCATATGACAACACAATATATCTTCTCGTTTTTTTTTTACATCAAAGTCATGTTTTCTTGCCGATTTGCTAAATTTGGAGCTTTCATATTTTTTTAAATCCTTGATAAAAGTTGTTAGATTAATTACAATATAAAGAGTTCCTAAATTTTGAGATTATTCTCAATCTTGGGTTTCTTATCACCAAATTAGATTTACACGTTGTTGATGAAAGATCTTTGGAGGATAAACATAATGCTTTTCAATCAGACCCCAAATCTAATCCAGGCAGCTAACCTGTCACATTCATCAGGAACATATCATGATGTGGTTTCCACGAGAGAGGTTGATGTTGGTAACGTCATCTCTAGCATCCAAGAAACAAGTGAGAATGTTGCTGGTGAACCCAAAAATGAATATGAAGATACGGAAGAAATAGAGACGAAGACCAATGCGGCACTACCTGTTCTTACAGTAAAATCATCGAAAGACGTTGATTTGATTTTTAAGCAACATCATAAGGGGATGAATTACCAGTTTAACATTCCTGTCAAAAAGTATTTTTAAAAAGATAAAATATTTATTTTAAACATAATATTGTAAAGTAATTATTTTAAATAAATTAGTGTGACTATAAGGTAATATTGTTTAATTTTTTAGCTCTTTAAATGCACACACATCGTGCACACATAGTACTATAACCCGAGTCACCTGGATGAAGTACATCATCCTTTACTACTGAGATCACTCCACAGGTTTAATATTGTAAAGTGAAAATAAATGAATGTAAATAATGTTTAAATTCTTTATCATAAAGTTTATTAACATTATTATATATAAAATAAATTAACCTAAATTATAATAAAGATATAAAAATCCTGACAATTTATTAGTATATATTTATATATAAAATATAAAATTTAAATATTTCTAAGTAATTAATAACTTTTGGGGATTAAATATAAAAATTTAGCCTCTAAACTATGATTTTTTTATATTAGCGTAATATGGTGAAATTGGTGCATAATTGCACCAAGAAAAAATTTCCAATCTATAGCATTTGGTGGATTATTTTTAAATTTATTATATTTTTATAGTGTACTTGAAGTTGGATTGAAAGGGTTTTGTCTTTAAATAGTTTTTTTTTATTTTTTAGATTATAAAATTCTCCTCCAAGACAGTGAAGTCAATAAAAATATACTACGTAGTGAAGTCAGAATGTAAGTCCATTGTCTTCAATATTTTTAATGAGAAAAATTAAAATTATTATTTAAAGACGAATTTTATTTATTCCCTCTTCAAGTGTGTTGAGTGGATCGATTGAATGATCAAGACCAAGAGGGGTGAATTGGGATTTAAAAACTTTGTGGAGTGAAAGGGCAATTTAAAAATGAAGAACAAAGGATTTTAGAGTGGTTCAAGTTCCAAATGAACTCTACATCCACTACCTTAGCTACCACTAAGGATTTCAACAATTCACTATTTGTTCTTCCCCTTTTCAAGGCTTAGGAGGTAACCTTTACACAACCGGTCAAATTTTTCTACCCAAAAATTGACCAAACCCTCACAAATAATCAAAAAAGAAATTGGACAAAAAGTATATCTCTCTAATGCAAATTTTTCCCTTGAAGTACAACACTCAACCCAAATTTGAAGATAAAATAAGAATTGGAAATAACTCAATTTGGGAATTACAAAAGATTGGAAATAAAGCACACTTGAGGTTGAATTTTTGCTTGAATGTTTGTCTTTAATGCAATGGTTGTTGCTGGTCTTCAAAGAGCTTCAATTTATACATCCTCTATCAATTCTAGCCGTTTGGGTGGTTGGGGAATTAAATAGAGCCGTTGGGACCCTCTCTTTCCATCATAAATGCACTTCTGCAGCTATTCGTATCGGTACACGGGGAGCTGTATCGATACCTGTCTCAAAAAAGAAAGTGCCGTTGTACATAATAAAGAGGGGGTATCGAAACGCACGTAGGCGTATCGATACGGGACAGGGAGCGTATCGAAACAGATAAGACCGTTTCGATACCTTTTTCTCAACTTAGCTCACTGGAGGTTTCCGTTTCGATACAGGGGTTTACCGTATCGATACGGGTCAACTGCCATTTTAAATGTTGGTTACCTAACAACTGACATCAACGGTCGGATTCATTTAAAACAATTCAAATTAAAAATTCAATTAAAATCGTATCGATACGGGTTAACCCGTATCGGTACACCATTCAAACTCCTTCAGTTTTTACAGAGGGGCGTATCGATACAGATGGAATCTGTTTCAATACGTTGTTTCGATACGGTTAAGAGCGTATCGAAACGCGTCCTTCCAGTAGCCAACTTTGTAAAAAAGGTATCGATACGACTGGAAGCGTATCGATACACCTGGACGATTTTGAACACTTTGGCCTTGGAACACTTAGAAAATATTTGGAGTTTGAGTTTTTCAAATTAGTTTTAAAGTATTGGTGATTTAAAACTTATTAAGGGGACTTAGAAAACAATTTCAAGTTTTTCAATTTGATCCTTAACAACTTAATTATATCAAAATCAAACATAGGTTTCACAATCTCCCCCTTTTTGATATAACAAAACTAAAACTTGAAATTTTTGACACTTTGAAAAACTTTGCAAAATTAACTCCCCCTTAATGTGAGCTAGGTAACTTTTAAGTTGAAAATCAAAATTTTTAAGTGTTGTGAGCTTCCCTCTCCCCTTTTTGTTAGATCAAAAATAATTGAGACAAAGTAAAGTGCATAACATAGGAAAAGGTATAAATAAGCAACATAAATATCATTAAGTTCAAAATAAAGCATAACATCAACTTAAAAATCTAACATAACAGAAAATCAAAGCATAGGTTTAAAATAAAGCAAACTTAATCCTAAAAACATGAAACAAAGGTGAATAAATAAAAATATCCTAGATGATATGCATGGAATGCAAGGAGAAGCTATTAGGCATCATCATCACCTTCACCTTCATCATCATCTTCATCCACAATTGGATCATCATTCCTCATGCTATTACGCCACTCATCATGGAAGGCGGAGAGAGAAATATTCATAGAATTGTGACCGCCTTCAAGAGATGTGAGACGATTCTCCACGTTCATCATCTGTGTTTCAAGGCTTGTGAAACGTGTATCAATCGTGGTAAAGCCCGAAGCCATATCCGTGCGCAATCCCGTGAATTGCTCATTAAGGAAGGTCATAAGAGCATCCATGGAAGGTTGAGGAGGAGGTGGAGGAGCTTGAGGAACTTGTTCACCTTGAGGATTTTCCAATTGTGCCGCAGCCTCGGTTGGAAGCTCGGATAGACGTAACCAACTACCATTAAAATAATGGAACTTACCCCGTGCAAGAGAGCGTTCATCAATGGGATCGGCGAGGGGAGTTGGGAAGTCATGCGAGCAATCAATATCCTTTTGTAGAAAGAAATAGCTTAGGGTCGTACCATAGGTGAAGGAAGTGACAAGAGTGGTGTGGCGATGTTGCACAAGATAAACGATCTCCGCAAACATGATACGAGCAAGGTTTGGACGTTTTCTCTCACGAAAGCAACGAATCCAAAAGTCATCCACTTGACGGATGGTAGAGTACTTTCCTCCGGAAGGCCTAAGCCACCAAGAGACCATCAAATGGAGGATTCGATCTTGAGCATTGAGGGCGGTGACGGAACCACTAAAAACATGGCCTAAAGCATTCTCATCATCAAGGCCTTTATCCTCCAACTTAAAAACCTCACAAATAGATTTGACATCTAGAGAGATTTTCTTGCCCATGAGATATGAATTAACTCCGGTAACAACCCCATCACGATTAGCACAACATTTGGCATTAGCATAAAAGATTAAAACCAAAATACGAAAATAAAACCCGGAAATGGAGAGAAAATCCATAAACTTCCAACGTTGGAGCAAAGAGAGATATTCAAACTTGAATTGCTCCGAGTCAAGAAAAGGAATAGATATTACCCTTTCCGGACGAATCTTGTAGTTTTGGAATTGACGAAAATAGGTGAGAGCTCCGGGAGATTGAAAGGAGTGTTCATAGATTTGGGTGAGATTCGGACGAGCACCCTCTCCGAGATTGGATGATTCACCGGTTTCATTTAGACGAGATCTCTTCCTAGATGGAGCCATGAACTAGAAAACAAGTGTATGCATTTAGATTTCTTCATTCAAGTCATTGAGAAATCAAAGATCAAGGTAAAAAAAATTTTGCAAAAGAAAATTTGGAAAAAGAAATTTTGAAAAACAAGTTTTGTTAAGAAGACAAACATAAAAACAAAACAAAAAATTTTGAAAAACAAAAATAAAATAAAAATAAAAGAAAAGGAAAAGGATTTTACCTTGATAGTGATTAGAGAAGAATGGGAGAAAAGCCTAGCACCAAATTGATGAAAAAGCCTTAGAGCTTTGCTTGATTTGAAACCCTCTTGAAGTTTTTGAGTTGTGGTGTGAAAATATGAGGGAGGAAGAGGCTATTTATAGGCTGAAAACGGCTAGGATTTTTAGGGTTTGGAGAATTTTAGTTTTGGTAAAAGTTGAAGACTTTAAATGCCAAATTTAAAACAGTCTACGCAATCGCGTATCGATACGCCTGAGGGTGTATCGATACGGGGGTAAAGAAGTAATTCCCATAAAAATGCCCGTTGAAGGATCGTATCGAAACGGATGCAATCCGTATCGAAACGATTGAAACTCGTATCGAAACGGGTTTAACCGTATCGATACTCGTGTAAGGCCAAATAAAGTCTGGGAAGCTAATGAAGAATGCGTATCGATACGCGTAGGGCCGTATCGATACCCTAAGCCCATAAGTACATTTTAGGCCTAAAGAACAACCATAAGCTCGATTCTAACACCTCATAAAGGTATGCAAATGATGAATGAGCAGTTCTAAGCATATTCTAACAGAATCATACTCCCCCTAGCTATAGGCGTGGATATTTTCAAGAGTTACAACACACAAACATGCAATTTCACAAGATCAAGCAATTTTAAGCACAAAAGAGGTCCTAAAAGGTCAAGATAGGCTAGTTAGACCTAACTCTCTCCTAAGGGACCAAAAACGCTCTTTGTCTAAAGGTTTTGTAAAGATGTCCGCTAATTGATTTAAGGTGTCAACATACTCTATAACCTCATCTTCTTTAAGGACATGATCTCTAATGAAATGATGCCTTATTTCTATGTGTTTGGTTCTAGAGTGTTGGATGGGATTTTTTGTCAAACATATTGCACTAGTTTTATCACACTTAAGGGGTATGGTTTCAACCTTAATACCATAATCTAAGAGTTGTTGCTTCATCCAAAGGACTTGAGCACAACAACTCCGTAAGGATATGTACTCGGCTTCGGTGGTAGATAAGGCTACACTATTTTGTTTCTTAGAGAACCAAGATATGAGCATACTACCTAGGAATTGACAAGTTCCCGAAGTACTCTTCCTATCGATTTTGCATCCCCCATAATCCGCATCCGAATAAGCATGAAGGTTGAAGGTGGAGTCTCTAGGGTACCAAAGACCTAAACAAGGAGTGTCTCTAAGGTACCTAAAGATTCTCTTAACGGCTATAAGGTGAGACTCTCTAGGACTAGCTTGAAACCTAGCACACAAGCAAACACTAAACAAGATATCTGGTCTACTTGCGGTAAGGTAAAGCAATGATCCAATCATAGAACGGTAAAGCTTAGAGTCAACACACTTACCTCCTTCATCTTTGTCAAGCTTTGTAGATGAGCTCATAGGTGTGGCTTGAGGCTTTGCATTCTCCAAGCCAAACTTCTTGAGCATATCCTTTATGTACTTTGCTTGATTGATGAAGGTGCCATCCCTCATTTTCTTAATTTGGAGTCCTAAAAAGAATGAGAGCTCCCCCATCATGCTCATCTCGAATTCACCTTGCATTAGCTTAGCAAACTCTTTGCAATGACATTCGTTAGTAGAACCAAAAATTATATCATCAACATAAATTTGTACTACTAAGATGTCATTTTGATACATTTTTATAAAAAGTGTAGTGTCCACCTTACCTTTTTCAAAACCTTTTTCAATTCAAAAGTTTGAAAGTCTTTCATACCAAGCTCTAGGAGCTTGTTTTAAACCATAAAGAGCTTTAGTAAGTTTGAAAACATGATTTGGAAATTTTGAGTCTTCAAAACCCGGTGGTTGTTCCACATACACTTCCTCATTTATAAAACCATTTAAAAACGCGCTTTTAACATCCATTTGAAAAAGCTTGAAAACATGATAACATGCATATGCAAGCAACATCCTAATGGCTTCCATTCTAGCTACGGGTGCATAGGTTTCATCAAAATCTATTCCCTCTTCTTGAGTGTAACCTTGTGCTACTAGTCTAGCTTTATTTCTCACAATGTTACCACTCTCATCTAGCTTGTTCCTAAAGACCCATTTAGTTCCTATGGTAGATTGATTACTAGGCCTATCAACTAATGTCCAAACGTTACTTCTCTCAAATTGATTTAACTCTTCTTGCATAGCCATAATCCAAAAATCATATTTCAATGCTTCTTTTATATTCTTAGGCTCTATGCATGAGATAAATGCAACATGATTCATTAATCTAAGAGAAGATCGAGTGGTTACCCCCTTGGATGGATCACCCAAGATTTCACCATCTTTGACATAGTTGAACTCCCCTGGGTAGCTCAATTCCGTTTCCTTAAGAGCCAAGTCCTTCAAGGCTTCAAGAGGTGGATCTTGTGTGTCCTCTTCTTTTGTTGGAATCTCATCCTCCTTTGAAGTTTTTCCTCCATCAAAGGCATTTATGATTCCAACATCATCATCATCACAAGAGTCCTTCCTTGGAAGGAGGTTATCATCGAATACAACATGTATAGATTCTTCTACTACTAAAGTTCTTTTGTTAAATACTCGATAGGCTTTAGAGGTTAAAGAGTATCCTATGAAAATAGCTTTACCACTTTTTGCATCAAATTTACCTAAGTTGTCTTTTCCATTATTTAAAACAAAACACTTGCAACCAAAAGGATGAAAATAGTTAATGTTAGGCTTTTAGATTTTAAAATCTCATAAGGTGTTTTCTTTAAAATTGGCCTAATCATTACTCGGTTTACAATGTAGCAAGCGGTGTTTGTGGCTTCCGCCCAAAAATATTTAGGTAAATTGTTTTCACAAAGCATGGTTCTAGCCATTTCTTGTTAAGTCCTATTTTTCCTCTCAACTACCCCATTTTGTTGAGGAGTTCGAGGAGCCAAAAAATTATGGCTAATACCATTTTCATTCAAGAATTCTTCAAACCCTAAATTTTGAAACTCGGTTCCATGATCACTTCTAATATGAGAAATTCTAAGTTCAAGATCATTTTGGGTTAGTTTTGAAAATGTGATGAATTTTTCTAAAGCCTCATCTTTAGTACTTAAAAATAGAACCCAAGTAAATCTAGAAAAATCATCAACAAGTACAAATGCATAAGATTTACCACCCAAGCTCATAGTCCTAATTGGCCCAAATAAATCCATATGGATAAGTTGTAAACATCTACTTGTAGAAACATCATTAATGGATTTAAAGGAAGACTTATGTTGTTTACCCTTAGAGCAAGCATCACAAATTTTATCGTTTGAGAATTTAATCTTGGGTAAACCTCTAACTAGATCAAGGGAAACTAGTTTTTCTAAAACACTAATGCTAGCATGTCCTAGTTTCCTATGCCACAACCATGCATCATTTTCATTTTGTGCTACCAAGCATGCATGAGATGTATGTATGTCATCTAGATGCACCATGTATATGTTACCTATGCGATGACCTATGAGCATAATATTATTAGATTTAATGTCAACAATTTTGCACCCATTTTTATCAAATAAAACATTAAATCCTTTATCACACAATTGACTTATGCCCAACAAGTTGTGTTTAAGACCATCGACATGCAAGACATTTTCAATAAGAATAGTAGAGTGATTACCTATGGAGCCAATACCTTTAATGTGGCCTTTGGAGTTGTCACCAAATGTCACCACTCCTCCACTTTTTGGCTTTAGATCCATGAATCTACTCTTGTCTCCGGTCATATGCCTCGAGCATCCACTATCAAGGTACCATGAGTTTTGACTTTGAGCTTTGGCCTTGTAGCAATGCTCCCCCTACAAACAAAGATATTAAACTTTTGTTTTTGGTACCCAAATCATTTTGGGTCCACGAGTGTTAGCTCCCAATAACTTGGTTCCCTTAGGAATCCAAGATGACATAGCAACAATGTTATTAGATTTTACAAGTTCCTTAGGAACCCATACACTTCTAATCCTTTTAGTTCTACTATGTCTAGGAAAGCTACCTTTTTGTAGTTATTGGTCCTTTTCTTAGGTTGGTTTGTTTTAGAAGATTCACCTATTTCATGCTTCACACTACCAACATTTTTAAAGGACTCTTTGAGCTTGTTAAACTCATCTAACACCTTTTGGTGTTCACTATTACATTGAGATAAAAGATTATTAAGGTCAACATTTTCATCTTGGAAGAATTTTAGTTCATCTTTCAACCCTAAAATCTTTTTCTCATATTTTAAATTAGCTTGAGAAAGTGAGTCATTTTTATCATTTAGTTCCGAAATAATTTTCTTATTCCTAATGACCGACTCCTTGTATTTCTCAACTAATTCATCATAGACCTCTTGCAACTCATCATATGCATCATTTAATTCATCATATGTAAAATCAAAAGATGATGAGTTAGAGGTTACCATGGAGGAATCTTCCTCAAGTGCCATGAGGCAAAGGTTGGCCACTTCTTGTTCGTCATCCTCCGATGACTCCTCATCACTCCAAGTAGCAAGCTTGGCTTTAAGCTTTTTCTTCTTCTCAAAGCCCTTCTTCTTGAGTTGAGGGCACTCCGAACGTATGTGGCCGGGTTTATTGCTCTCGAAGAAAATGATTTGATCCATTGCTTCTTCTTTGTTTTTACCTTTGAAGTCCATCTTTCTTTGAATTTTTCTTCCACGGTTGGACCTCATGAATCGAGAGAACTTCTTGGCTATCATAGCCAATTCTTCAAGGTCATCCTCCTCACTAGAAGAGCTTTCCTCAAGTAGTGAAGCTTTGAGAGCTATTCCCATTTTCTTCTTCTTTTCCACTTCTAGCTTCTCTACTCTCTTCTCTTCCTTCTTCTTCTCTTCTTCCCTTCCTTGCTTCATAATCTCATGAGGGAGGAGAGAACCCACTAGCTCATCAAGCTTTAGAGTCTTCAAATTTTTGGTCTCTATGATGGCGGTTCTCTTCCCATCCCAAGATTCGGGAAGTGAGTAAAGTAGCTTCCGGACAAGCTTGTCTTCCGGTATAGTCTCTCCAAATCCTTTGAGCCCATTGACTATGGTAGAGAAGCGATCAAACATCTTGGACACCGTCTCATCGGGCTCCATCTTGAAATTCTCAAAACTAAGATTGAATTTCCTTGACATCGTTGGTTCCCTCATAGGTGGTCTCAAGAGTATCACATACTTCCTTGGCACTCTCAATGGATGAGACTTTGGAATAGATGTCGGGTCCAAAGGAGCAAAAAAGCATGTGAAGAGCCTTGTCATTTATTTGAATCTTCTTTCTTTCATCTTCACTCATCTCTATCTTTTTCTTCAACACCATCTTTCCTTTATTGTCTTGCTTCAATGGAATGTAAGGACCATCTTCAATGACATCCCACACCAAGTAATCATTGGACTTGATGAAGAGGCGCATCCCATTATTCCAAAATGGATAGTTGTCACCATTGAAGAATGGTGGCTTTGTGGTGGATTGTGACTCATACATACTTGAACCGTAGGTAGAAGCCATGGCTTGATTTTTTGTTGATCTCACTCTTCCTAGGAACTCCTCTTGTGGTTGTGAATCCTTCAAAGAGGTAGGCTCTGATACCAATTGTTGAGTGGATCGATTGAATGATCAAGACCAAGAGGGGGTGAATTGGGATTTAAAAACTTTGTGGAGTGAAAGGGCAATTTAAAAATGAAGAACAAAGGATTTTAGAGTGGTTCAAGTTCCAAATGAACTCTACATCCACTACCTTAGCTACCACTAAGGATGTCAACAATTCACTATTTGTTCTTCCCCTTTTCAAGGCTTAGGAGGTAACCTTTACACAACCGGTCAAATTTTTCTACCCAAAAATTGACCAAACCCTCACAAATAATCAAAGAAGAAATTGGACAAGAAGTATATCTCTCTAATAAAAATTTGTCCCTTGAAGTACAACACTCAACCCAAATTTGAAGATAAAATAAGAATTGGAAACAACTCAATTTGGGAATTACAAAAGATTGGAAATAAAGCACACTTGAGGTTAGATTTTTGCTTGAATGTTTGTCTTTAATGCAATGGTTGTTGCTGGTCTTCAAAGAACTTCAATTTATACATCCTCTATCAATTCTAGCCGTGTGGGTGGTTGGGGAATTGAATAGAGCTGTTGGGACCCTCTCTTTCCACCATAAATGCACTACTGCAGCTATCCGTATCGGTACATGAGGAGCCGTATCGATACCTGTCTCAAAAAAGAAAGATCCGTTGTACATAATAAAGAGGGGGTATCGAAACGCACGTAGGCGTATCGATGCGGGACAAGGAGCGTATCGAAATAGATAAGACCGTTTCGATACCTTTTTCTCAACTTAGCTCACTGGAGGTTTCTGTTTCGATATGGGGGTTTACCGTATCGATACGGGTCAATTGCCATTTTAAATGTTGGTTACCTAACAACTGACATCAACGGTCGAATTCATTTAAAACAATTCGAATTAAAAATTCAATTAAAACCGTATCGATACGGGTTAACCCATATCGGTACACCATTCAAACTCCTTCAGTTTTTACAGAGGGGCGTATCGATACAGATGGAATCTGTTTCGATACGCTGTTTCGATACGGTTAAGAGCGTATCGGAACGCGTCCTTCCAGTAGCCAACTTTGTAAAAAAGGTATCGATACGGCTGGAAGCGTATCGATACACCTGGACGGTTTTGAACACTTTGGCCTTGGAACACTTAGAAAATATTTGGAGTTTGAGTTTTTTCAAATCTGTTTTAAAGTATTGGTGATTTAAAACTTATTAAGGGGACTTAGAAAACAATTTCAAGTTTTTCAATTTGATCCTTAACAACTTAATTATATCAAAATCAAACATAGGTTTCACAAAGTGTACTTTAAAAACTACAATATATTTGAAAATAATCCACCAAATACTATAGATTGGAAATTTTTTTTTCCAAGTGCAATATTGCACCAATTTCACCAGCGTAATATAGCTAAATTTTGATTTAATATATTAATAATTATTATATTTAATATTATTTTATAATATTAAAGTTTTATTATTTAATTATTTAAAATATTAAATTCTTAATATTATTTTAATAATTAATATATTTAATAATTAATATATTTAATGTTAAAATATTAATTTAATAGATCAATAATTATTATATTTAATATTAATATTTTTAATATATTAGTATTAATATTAGTCCTACATAATTAAGGAAAAAACACATTGCACTCCTTAGGAAAAGACACGAGTTCAAATTTTGAAGACGACATTGTTGGGAGGGGCAGCCTCGCACCTTAAATATTGATCGTAAGACAATCATGCATATTATAAAAAAATAAATTAAAAAAGTAACTTTACATCAAAAATGATTTTCCACCCCTAAAAGCTAGAAATCTTTGCTTTTGAGGTTGGGTTGAAAAATAACTTTTTTACTTTTGGAGGCAAAAGCTAATTTGAGACCAAAAGCAATGAAAAACAAGTAACTTTTCAGGCTAAAAGTGTTTTTCAGCTTGGTTTGAAAAGTACTTTTCAAAAGCTGAAATTTTTAACTTTGAATTTTTACAAAAGCACTTTTAAGTAAAATTACACAGATATCCTTGTTTATATCACAAATTCTTTTATATTTTCAAAAAGAATGTCTAAAATAGACATTTTATCTATTAAAAGCATTTTTTGTCAACAATATCAAACAAAAACAATCCAAACTCACTTTTTAAAATCACTTTCCCACTGCATTTTCTAAAAGTAATGCCCAAGTGATTTTTTCACTCTAATTTGTAAGTGTTTCCAATTAAAGTGTTTGGATTGCTAATGGGTGAAAAATTATTTTTTGAGCAAAAATTCTTTTTTTAACAATGCCAAAGGTGACCTAAATATGATCGAGAATCAGCAGGGTCATGTAGGTACTAATTTAGTGTTACATGTTGTCGAGATAAGATATTTAGAGGATATATATAACATTTTTCAATGAGACCCAAATTTAATTCTGTCGAGCTATCTTATTCTTCCAAGAACATGTCGAGGATGCTGCTGGTGAGCCTAAACAGAAACATGAAGAATCGTATGAAAAAAAATAAATTCGAAAGTTAAAAGGTATAAGGGGAAAACCCCATGATTCAAATTCTAGTTCCAGGTTGAGTTCTAGTGACTCTGAACGAGGACAATAAAATAGAGTAGTTCAAAAAGAATGGAAAATATAGTCGGCCATTTTCAGTTTTCTCCTATAAATGGTTCTTTTATTTTTATCTTTCCTTTCCAGGAAAATAGTTTTTGGGTTTGGTCATGCTTTGTTGAGCTTTTGATCGGTTAAGTTCTTCAGGAAATTAGTGCTAGCCCTACTTTTAAAAGGGGTAAACAAAAGTAGTGTAATATATATTTTTTAATTTATTAATTGATTGTGATCATTGAAATATTTTTGTAAATTATTGCGTTTTTTGTTGTGAAAGTTAGAATTTAATTTATATTTGAGCAATGGATCTTCAGATTCCTTTTTGGATATGTACAATTATATTCGGAGAGTTTGTTTTGATTTTTTTTTGTTCAAAGGGAAACTTTATACCATAGAGAAAGTTACAGATACAAAAGGTGAGAGGGGAAGACTACAGGATTCCAAAACACTTGGTCCTGCTTCTTCTTCGCAAACTTGGCAAGCCAATCAGCTGCCTGGTTACAAGACCTAGGAACAAAGGAAAAACAACAAGATGCAAACGATTTCGCGGTTTCCTTAATATCTTCTTCAATAGCTGATGTTACCCAGTCGGAAAAGGCTCCAGATCCAAGCCTGGTAATAACAGCTTGACTGTCTGTCTCGATGATGATATCCCTATAGGCATACTGGTTGGCCATTGTTAAGCCCAATCTGATGGCTAGAGCTTCCGCTGCTGCAGCAGACGGAGCACCACAGGGGGCAGAAATTCCAAACAGGCAGGAACCCGAGCACTCTCGAAAAACAGCCGCAATTGAGGCTTTCCCTGTCAACTGATCGAAGGCAGCATCGCAGTTGACTTTAATCATTCCCTGAGGCGGTGGTGTCTATTTTCTTCCACCGGATTGTCATGAGACATCTCCAGGTTTCCAGCCAAGTTAGCGTGGTAGAATTCCATGAAATCTCTGTCCGCTTTAAACTAGACATCCCATGGGGAGTTTTTTTCCCCTCAAAGACCAAGGCGTTTCGTGATTTCCAAATGGTCCAAAGAAGGAAGGCAATTTGAGCACAGCCATCGCCAGAAATACCAAGATTCCGATCTTCGTTAACCTTACACCACCATTTTGGGAAACCAGGGAAACCAATGGCAGATGGAGAGTAGTTAAAACTGGAGGCTTTCTAGATTGCTTGAGCGAAAAGATAGAAGAAAAGAAGATGCTCTACAGATTCCCCTGAACTCTCACATCGGGGGCAAATGTCCGGATCTCTGAGTTTGCCATGCATACGGGCTGTCAAGGAGCTCTTTGTAGGGACAATGTTATGGCACAGTCTCCACAAAAAAGATCGAATCTTATAGGGGACTTTCAACTTCCATATAGAGTTCTATAACTCTTTTTTTGTCAAAATGCCTTCGCTGGAAGAGGGGTTAAAAGTATCAAAAGATCTCTCCTCAATGAATCTGTAACCCGACTTGGCCGAGTACTCTTCATTTTTGTTTCCGGCCTATATGAAAGAGTCTTGTATATTGGGTCCTCCTATTGGAATTGTCAAGATAGCCTTGGCTTCGGATGGTGAGAAAAGATCATATATCTTCGGTTCATTCCTTGACCTGGAATCAGGATTCATGAGGGAGCTGACAGAAGGGGCAGGAAAAACTGACGGTGGTTGAGTCGAAAGTCTGTAGCCATGAATCTTAGGGATCCAGTTATCGAACCATGTTGAGATGTCTCATCGCAGAATGTGACTGGGAGAAGAAAGCACTGCATAACATAAGTAGGTATTGCCTGAGCGACAGCCTTGATAAGAACTTCCTTTCCAGCACTGGTAAAAAATCTAGCTTTCCAACCCCTTAATCTATTCTGTACTCGTTCTTTGATGAAATCTAGGGCTTCTTTTTTGCTTCGACCCCAAAAGAAAGGGAGCCCAAGATATCTCGTGTCTTCTTCCATTGCTTGAAAACCCAGGATATTGGACATGTGAGATTTGAGACTGTTGCTAACATTGGGAGAAAAAAAGACAGAGGATTTCATGAAGCTAACGGTCTGTCCTGTAGAGGATTGGAAAAGCTGAAGGATGTGAATAATAGCAGTGCAATTACTTTCATTCGCCTCTGTGAAAACCAGGCAGTCATCCGCGAACAGGAGTTGACTTAGAATCAGACATCTTCTTTTGATCATGAGACCATCGAATCTATCCATCTCGATTTCTTTTCAATGATCCAAGAAAGGATGCTTGATATGAGCGTAAAGAGAAAAGGAGATAGCGGGTCCCCCTGTCTCAGTCCCCTTCCCGCTTTGAAATCACCCATGCGTTCACCATTCAAAACTAAGGAGAAAGAGACTGATGATACACAGGCCATAACTCTGTCAATCAACCAATCACCAAAGCCCATTTCACTCATAACGAACTGTAGAAGGCTCCAGTCCACTTTATCATAGGCTTTCTCCAGATCAGTTTTAAGAGCCATGAATCTCTTTTTTTCCTTTTCTTGTCCGCTTAATAGCGTGAAAGGTACTGACTTGCATATTAACATTTTTAATATTGGCGCCTGGGCAAGGGCAACCATGGGGAAAACTGGATTATTCTTGGTAGAATTTGGATTGCCAATATTAAAAATGTTAATATGCATGTCAGTATCAAAACAAACTCTAATAAGGGTAAACTTTACCAGAAATCTTTTTTAATGCTTATTCTATTTTAGTAACCCAATTTGAAAAAAGATTGTTCTTGTCACTTATGTTTTCGATCGTTACCGTTTTGGTCACTCAACCGTTGACTCCGTTAATTAATTTTTAATTTGGCCCTCAAATTTTTAAAATTTTATATTTTCACCATATTCACAAAAAAAAATCTCTCTTCCTCTAAAAATTCTTTAATCCTAACCCTAACTTCTCCTTTATAAGTAAAATGCCAGTTGATTTACCCATTTAAGAATTCGTTACCCTTCTGGATTCATGCAATAAAGCCTTACATATTGACTTCTCTGTATTTATTTATTCATGTAAAGTCTATGGCACTTTTCTATATATAGTTTTAAAGTACTTATTATTATTATTATTATTATTATTATTATTATTATTAGGAGGGTTTTGATGAAGTTCGTTGATTTCTGATAATGGGTCTAAGCTTTTGTTTGGATCTAATTATGAATTTAGTTTGATCTGTTTGTGGTTTTGATTTTATTTTCTTATTAGTATTCATTTATGGGTTTTGATTTCATTGATTTTGCTAATGAATGGATCTGGATGTATCCCTCGATAAAATGAATATGAAAAATAGATAAATACAGTTTTGTAGTTGCTTCAGGACTATTACCATGGAGACTTTTTATTCTTTTTCCCCTCGTGTATTTCCCTTATAGATCTGACTTTTATGCAGACATGTATGTTTAAGTTGGTTTTAGCATGTATTGAGGATGTATTACATATTTTAACATGAATGATCTGTCTCGAGGATGAGCAGGGGTTGTTATACTTGAGCCACCGGAATATACAGTGATTCGATAGAATGGAGGATGATAAATCGACTAGTATTTTACTTATAGAAGGAGGGGTTAGAGTTTGAGTTATAAAATTTTTAGAGAAAGGAAGGTTTTTGTGTGAAGATGGTGAAAATATAAAGTTTTAAAAATTTGAGGGTCAAACTGAAAATTAATTAACTAGGGTTAACGATTGGGTAACTAAAACGGTAACGGTTGAAAACATAAGTGGCAAGAATAACTTTTTTTTCAAATTGAGTGACCAAAATAGAATAAGTCCTAAACAAAATGGACCTTCGGTGAACTTTACCCGTATTATAATTATGTGGTTAAATTTAAGAATTATGGTCAAATTAAAATAAGTGTATCACTTGAGTGTTAAATATATAATTACATCGGTTTATACTAATTGCCACGTTATCCTCAGTAAAAATTAACTGTATCAAACAAATTTGTTAGTTTTTTAAGTATGATGATCATTTTATAACTTTTCATAAGTTGGGGACTCAACAAAAAACGCGTTATAGTCAAGGGACTATTTATGTGGTATACTCAAAATCTAAATACAAATATTTTATAAGTACCCGATATAAATTTATGAAAGTCATTTTTTATTGGGTGTTAACTGACACCTAATATTTTTTTTTAAAAATTGTTTATATAAATATTTTTAAAATATTTATGCTACTTTTCAAATTTTGACAACATGGTTTAAATTTTACACCATCTTTTTTTAAATTATTACACTGCAATTTAAATTTTATGGGTTTACCAATTCAAAAAAAATTATGGGTCTATCACTGAAAATTATGGGTGATTTTGGACATGTGCAATAGGTACGACCGCACAGGGTTCCTGAAAAATAAGGGTTTAGAATGAGTTCTTTAATATACATATATATATATATATATATATATATATATATATATATTTTCTCAAAAAATGAGAGTCATATTTTGGAAGAAATTTATATTGAAAGTGTTATAGATGTTTTTGTTTCAAAACATGCAAGAAGAATAACGCTATTTAAGTGAAAATGTTAAATTTTTGTATGTTTTATAAGTAAGATTTTTTTCGTATTATGAGAACTTTATTTGAAAAAATCTTATATCTCTTTTGTATTATAAATTAAGGGTTCATTTTAATAAACATGTGGCGCTACCATAAGTAGCCTAAATACATGCTCTCATCATGCAAGATATCATACATGGCACACAAGGTCCAACAATATTCGGAATCTCACTAGATCATCCGGGCAAAAGCACACAAGATTTCAACCACAAACAGTAGTAGTCAACCTCTTTACCTGGGACAACCTCGACATCAGGTCCCTCCATCGGCTGCATACCCGGAAACACCTAGACACCAGCTAGTAACAAGCATCATCTATTAGGAAACACACAATCATCGAGTAGAGGACAACACATACTCAAAAACACATAGCCACCGAGTAAGAGTTATCGCATACTCCGAAACACCTAGCCATCGAGTAGCAAGTGTCGTATACTCGAAAACACTTAGCCATCGAGTAGCGAGTGCTACTCGGAAACACCTAGCCATCCAGTGTACGCGAAAAATGAAATAAGTACTACAGTACAAATCTTGGGTATATGGATCCCATTGATCATCGATTTAAACAATCAAATGCCTACCCGACATACAAGTAACGCGATCCCAATAATCTTTTTATTGTTGCTAATCGTCCTCACATCATAAATTTTACATTACTGAGTTGTTAATACATTATGGAAGAGTGCATAATTAATTTCATCTATTGTCTCCATTAATCCACATTGTCTCATTTATTGAGGCATAAATCAATTGTTAATATACACATCAATTGCCATCTTTAATTGACATTTAGATTTTTTAGCTCAGCGGGTATCGGTACTCGAATACGAGTATCGATACGGTACCTCTAGGTATTGGTACTCACACGCGTACCGATACAGATATTGTTTACTGGAAATCTTAGATTTCTACAAGTACTGGTACGGGTCGACTCGTACCGATACAACCCCCAATCGCGTACCGATACAGTCAAAGCTCGTACTAATACCCTATTCACGGGTTCGTACCATTTTTGTGAAATATGACGTTACAACACTTTATTCGATCGCTAAAGCTTAAGAAAGTCATTAGGATTTATTTACTAACATATTCAATCAATTAATATTAATTATGGTTTCATAGTCATTTAATCAAGTATTTATCGGTATTATCTCTTAAGCATAATTTCTATCAAATCACGTCAATTCATTCGAACTAACATATAGGGCATCACAATTTTATCAATTGTTCAAATCATCATCTAATAATTATACGAACATCTCAAACGACCCTACATGGTCTCTAAAGACTCCATGAGTCTTCTCATATTCGTAACATCATCATGCATCTCATAGATATCAAGTCGCATACTACATGTCTCTAAACATGCTTATTCTCCGCAAACATGATACGAGCAAGGTTTGGACTTTTTCTCTCACGAAAGCAACGAATCCAAAAGTCATCCACTTGACGGATGGTAGAGTACTTTCCTCCGGAAGGCCTAAGCCACCAAGAGACCATCAAATGAAGGATCCGATCTTGAGCATTGAGGGCGGTGACGGAACCACTAAGAACATGGCCTAAAGCATTCTCATCATCAAGGCCTTCATCCTCCAACTTAAAAACCTCACAAATAGATTTGACATCTAGAGAGATTTTCTTGCCCATGAGATAGGAATTAACTCCGGTAACAACCCCATCACGATTAGCACAACATTTGGCATTAGCATAAAAGATTAAAACCAAAATACGAAAATAAAACCCGAAAATAGAGAGAAAATCCATAAACTTCCAACGTTGGAGCAAAGGGAGATATTCAAACTTGAATCGCTCTGAGTCAAGAAAAGGAATAGATATTACCCTTTCCGGATGAATCTTGTAGTTTTGGAATTGACGAAAATAGGTGAGAGCTCCGGGGGATTGAAAGAAGTGTTCATAGATTTGGGTGAGATTCGGACGAGCACCCTCTCCGAGATTGGATGATTCACCGGTTTCATTTAGACGAGATCTCTTCCTAGATGGAGCCATGAACTAGAAAACAAGTGTATGCATTTAGATTTCTTCATTCAAGTCATTGAGAAATCAAAGATCAAGGTAAAAAAAAATTTGCAAAAGAAAATTTGGAAAAAGAAATTTTGAAAAACAAGTTTTGTTAAGAAGAAGAACATAAATACAAAACAAAAAATTTTGAAAAACAAAAATAAAATAAAAATAAAAGAAAAGGAAAAGGATTTTACCTTGATAGTGATTAGAGAAGAATGGGAGAAAAGCCTAGCACCAAATTGATGAAAAAGCCTTAGAGCTTTGCTTGATTTGAAACCCTCTTGAAGTTTTTGAGTTGTGGTGTGAAAATATAAGGGAGGAAGAGGCTATTTATAGGCTGAAAACGGCTAGGGTTTTTAGGGTTTGGAGAATTTTAGTTTTGGTAAAAGTTGAAGACTTTAAATACCAAATTTAAAGCAGTCTGCGCAATCGCGTATCGATACGCCTGAGGGTGTATCGATACGGGGGTAAAGAAGTAATTCCCATAAAAATGCCCGTTGAAGGATCGTATTGAAACGGATGCAATCCGTATCGAAACGATTGAAGCTCGTATCGAAACGGGTTTAACCGTATCGATACCCGTGTAAGGCCAAATAAAGTCTGGAAGCTAATGAAGAATGCGTATCGATACGCGTAGGGCCGTATCGATACCCTAAGCCCAGAAGTACATTTTAGGCCTAAAGAACAACCATAAGCTCAATTCTAACACCTCATAAAGGTATGCAAATGATGAATGAGCAGTTCTAAGCATATTCTAACAGAATCATACTCCCCCTAGCTATAGGCATGGATTTTTACAAGAGTTACAACACACAAACATGCAATTTCACAAGATCAAGCAATTTTAAGCACAAAAGAGGTCCTAAAAGGTCAAGATAGGCTAGTTAGACCTAACTCTCTCCTAAGGGACCAAAAACGCTCTTTGTCTAAAGGTTTTGTAAAGATGTCCGCTAATTGATTTAAGGTGTCAACATACTCTATAACCTCATCTTCTTTAAGGACATGATCTCTAATGAAATGATGCCTTATTTCTATGTGTTTGGTTCTAGAGTGTTGGATGGGATTTTTTGTCAAACATATTGCACTAGTGTTATCACACTTAAGGGGTATGGTTTCAACCTTAATACCATAATCTAAGAGTTGTTGCTTCATCCAAAGGACTTGAGCACAACAACTCCCTAAGGATATGTACTCGGCTTCGGTGGTAGATAAGGCTACACTATTTTGTTTCTTAGAGAACCAAGATATGAGCATACTACCTAGGAATTGACAAGTTCCCGAAGTACTCTTCCTATCGATTTTGCATCCCCCATAATCCGCATCCGAATAAGCATGAAGGTTGAAGGTGGAGTCTCTAGGGTACCAAAGACCTAAACAAGGAGTATCTCTAAGTTACCTAAAGATTCTCTTAACGGCTATAAGGTGAGACTCTCTAGGACTAGCTTGAAACCTAGCACACAAGCAAACACTAAACAAGATATCTGGTCTACTTGCGGTAAGGTAAAGCAATGATCCAATCATAGAACGGTAAAGCTTAGAGTCAACACACTTACCTTCTTCATCTTTGTCAAGCTCTGTAGATGAGCTCATAGGTGTGGCTTGAGGCTTTGCATTCTCCAAGCCAAACTTCTTGAGCATATCCTTTATGTACTTTGCTTGATTGATGAAGGTGCCATCCCTCATTTGCTTAATTTGGAGTCCCAAAAAGAATGAGAGCTCCCCCATCATGCTCATCTCGAATTCACCTTGCATTAGCTTAGCAAACTCTTTGCAATGACATTCGTTAGTAGAACCAAAAATTATATCATCAACATAAATTTGTACAACTAAGATGTCATTTTGATACATTTTTATAAAAAGTGTAGTGTCCACCTTACCTTTTTCAAAACCTTTTTCAATTAAAAAGTTTGAAATTATTTCATACCAAGCTCTAGGAGCTTGTTTTAAACCATAAAGAGCTTTAGTAAGTTTGAAAACATGATTTGGAAATTTTGAGTCTTTAAAACCCGGTGGTTGTTCAACATACACTTCCTCATTTATAAAACCATTTAAAAACGCGCTTTTAACATCCATTTGAAAAAGCTTGAAATCATGATAACATGCATATGCAAGCAACATCCTAATGGCTTCCATTCTAGCTACGAGTGCATAGGTTTCATCAAAATCTATTCCCTCTTCTTGAGTGTAACCTTGTGCTACTAGTCTAGCTTTATTTCTCACAATGTTACCACTCTCATCTAGCTTGTTCCTAAAGACCCATTTAGTTCCTATGATAGATTGATTACTAGGCCTATCAACTAATGTCCAAACATTACTTCTCTCAAATTGATTTAACTCTTCTTGCATAGCCATAATCCAAAAATCATATTTCAATGCTTCTTTTATATTCTTAGGCTCTATGCATGAGATAAATGCAACATGATTCATTAATCTAAGAGAAGATCGAGTGGTTACCCCTTGGATGGATCACCCAAGATTTCACCATCTTTGACATAGTTGAACTCCCTTGGGTAGCTCAATTCCTTTTCCTCAAGAGCCAAGTCCTTCAAGGCTTCAAGAGGTGGATCTTGTGTGTCCTCTTCTTTTGTTGGAATCTCATCCTCCGTTGAAGTTTTTCCTCCATCAAAGACATTTATGATTCCTACATCATCATCATCACAAGAGTCCTTCCTTGGAAGGAGGTTATCATCGAATACAACATGTATAGATTCTTCTACTACTAAAGTTCTTTTGTTAAATACTCGATAGGCTTTAGAGGTTAAAGAGTATCCTATGAAAATAGCTTCATCACTTTTTGCATCAAATTTACCTAAGTTGTCTTTTCCATTATTTAAAACAAAACACTTGCAACCAAAAGGATGAAAATAGTTAATGTTAGGCTTTTTAGATTTTAAAATCTCATAAGGTGTTTTCTTTAAAATTGGCCTAATCATTACTCGGTTTACAATGAAGCAAGCGGTGTTTGTGGCTTCCGCCCAAAAATATTTAGGTAAATTGTTTTCACAAAGCATGGTTCTAGCCATTTCTTGTTAAGTCCTATTTTTCCTCTCAACTACCCCATTTTGTTGAGGAGTTCGAGGAGCCGAAAAATTATGGCTAATACCATTTTCATTCAAGAATTCTTCAAACTCTAAATTTTGAAACTCGGTTCCATGATTATTTCTAATATGAGAAATTCTAAGTTCAAGATCATTTTGGGTTAGTTTTGAAAATGTGATGAATTTTTCTAAAGCCTCATCTTTAGTACTTAAAAATAGAACCCAAGTAAATCTAGAAAAATCATCAACAAGTACAAATGCATAAGATTTACCACCCAAGCTCATAGTCCTAATTGGCCCAAATAAATCCATATGGATAAGTTGTAAACATCTACTTGTAGAAACATCATTAATGGATTTAAAGGAAGACTTATGTTGTTTACCCTTAGAGCATGCATCACAAATTTTATCGTTTGAGAATTTAATCTTGGGTAAACCTCTAACTAGATCAAGGGAAACTAGTTTTTCTAAAACACTAATGCTAGCATGTCCTAGTTTCCTATGCCACAACCATGCATCACTTTCATTTTGTTCTACCAAGCATGCATGAGATGTATGTATGTCATCTAGATGCACCATGTATATGTTACCTATGTGATGACCTATGAGCATAATATTATTAGATTTAATGTCAACAATTTTGCACCCATTTTTATCGAATAAAACATTAAATCCTTTATCACACAATTGACTTATGCTCAACAAGTTGTGTTTAAGACCATCGACATACAAGACATTTTCAATAAGAATAGTAGAGTGATTACCTATGGAGCCAATACCTTTAATGTGGCCTTTGGAGTTGTCACCAAATGTCACCACTCCTCCACTTTTTGGCTTTAGATCCATGAATCTACTCTTGTCTCCGGTCATATGCCTCGAGCATCCACTATCAAGGTACCATGAGTTTTGACTTTGAGCTTTGGCCTTGTAGCAATGCTCCCCCTACAAACAAAGATATTAAACTTTTGTTTTTGGTACCCAAATCATTTTGGGTCCACGAGTGTTAGCTCCCAATAACTTGGTTCCCTTAGGAATCCAAGATGACATAGCAACAATGTTATTAGATTTTACAAGTTCCTTAGGAACTCATACACTTCTAATCCTTTTAGTTCTACTATGTCTAGGAAAGCTACCTTGTTTGTAGTTATTGGTCCTTTTCTTAGGTTGGTTTGTTTTAGAAGATTCACCTATTTCATGCTTCACACTACCAACATTTTTAAAGGACTCTTTGAGCTTGTTAAGCTCATCTAACACCTTTTGGTGTTCACTATTACATTGAGATAAAAGATTATTAAGGTCAACATTTTCATCTTGGAAGAATTTTAGTTCATCTTTCAACCCTAAAATCTTTTTCTCATATTTTAAATTAGCTTGAGAAAGTGAGTCATTTTTATCATTTAGTTCCGAAATAATTTTCTTATTCCTAATGACCGACTTCTTGTATTTCTCAACTAATTCATCATAGACCTCTTGCAACTCATCATATGCATCATTTAATTCATCATATGTAAAATCAAAAGATGATGAGTTAGAGGTTACCATGGAGGAATCTTTCTCAAGTGCCATGAGACAAAGGTTGGCCACTTCTTGTTCGTCATCCTCCGATGACTCCTCATCACTCCAAGTAGCAAGCTTGGCTTTAAGCTTCTTCTTCTTCTCAAAGCCCTTCTTCTTGAGTTGAAGGCACTCCGAACGTATGTGGCCGGGTTTATTGCACTCGAAGCAAATGATTTGATCCATTGCTTCTTCTTTGTTTTTACCTTTGAAGTCCATCTTTCTTTGAATTTTTCTTCCACGGTTGGACCTCATGAATCGAGAGAACTTCTTGGCTATCATAGCCAATTCTTCAAGGTCATCCTCCTCACTAGAAGAGCTTTCCTCAAGTAGTGAAGCTTTGAGAGCTATTCCCATTTTCTTCTTCTTTTCCACTTCTAGCTTCTCTACTCTCTTCTCTTCCTTCTTCTTCTCTTCTTCCCTTCCTTGCTTCATAATCTCATGAGGGATGAGAGAACCCACTAGCTCATCAAGCTTTAGAGTCTTCAAATTTTTGGCCTCTATGATGGCGGTTCTCTTCCCCTCCCAAGATTCGGGAAGTGAGTAAAGTAGCTTCCGGACAAGCTTGTCTTCCGGTATAGTCTCTCCAAATCCTTTGAGCCCATTGACTATGGTAGAGAAGCGATCAAACATCTTGGACACCGTCTCATCGGGCTCCATCTTGAAATTCTCATAACTAAGATTGAGAATTCCAATCTTATTTTCTTTGACATCGTTGGTTCCCTCATAGGTGGTCTCAAGAGTATCCCATACTTCCTTGGCACTCTCAATAGATGAGACTTTGGAATAGATGTTAGGTCCAAAGAAGCAAAAAAGCATGTGAAGAGCCTTGTCATTTATTTGAATCTTCTTTCTTTCATCTTCACTCATCTCTATCTTTTTCTTCAACACCATCTTTCCTTCATTGTCTTGCTTCAATGGAATGTAAGGACCATCTTCAATGACATCCCACACCAAGTAATCATTGGACTTGATGAAGAGATGCATCCCATTATTCCAAAATGGATAGTTATCACCATTGAAGAATGGTGGCTTTGTGGTGGATTGTGACTCATACATACTTGAACCGTAGGTAGAAGCCATGGCTTGATTTTTTGTTGATCTCACTCTTCCTAGGAACTCCTCTTGTGGTTGTGAATCCTTCAAAGAGGTAGGCTCTGATACCAATTGTTGAGTGGATCGATTGAATGATCAAGACCAAGAGTGAGTGAATTGGGATTTAAAAACTTTGTGGAGTGAAAGAGCAATTTAAAAATGAAGAACAAAGGATTTTAGAGTGGTTCAAGTTCCAAATGAACTCTACATCCACTACCTTAGTTACCACTAAGGATTTCAACAATTCACTATTTGTTCTTCCCCTTTTCAAGGCTTAGGAGGTAACCTTTACACAACCGGTCAAATTTTTCTACCCAAAAATTGACCAAACCCTCACAAATAATCAAAGAAGAAATTGGACAAGAAGTATATCTCTCTAATACAAATTTGTCCCTTGAAGTACAACACTCAACCCAAATTTGAAGATAAAATAAGAATTGGAAACAACTCATTTTGGGAATTACAAAAGATTGGAAATAAAGCACACTTGAGGTTAGATTTTTGCTTGAATGTTTGTCTTTAATGCAATGGTTGTTGCTGGTCTTCAAAGAGCTTCAATTTATACATCCTCTATCAATTCTAGCCGTGTGGGTGGTTGGGGAATTGAATAGAGCTGTTGGGACCCTCTCTTTCCACCATAAATGCACTACTGCAGCTATCCGTATCGGTACATGAGGAGCCGTATCGATACCTGTCTCAAAAAAGAAAGATCCGTTGTACATAATAAAGAGGGGGTATCGAAACGCACGTAGGCGTATCGATGCGGGACAGGGAGCGACCGTTTCGATACCTTTTTCTCAACTTAGCTCACTGGAGGTTTCCGTTTCGATACGGGGGTTTACCTTATCGATACGGGTCAACTGCCATTTTAAATGTTGGTTACCTAACAACTGACATCAACGGTCGAATTCATTTAAAACAATTCGAATTAAAAATTCAATTAAAACCGTATCGATACGGGTTAACCCATATCGGTACACCATTCAAACTCCTTCAGTTTTTACAGAGGGGCGTATCGATACAGATGGAATCTGTTTCGATACGCTATTTCGATACGGTTAAGAGCGTATCGGAACGCGTCCTTCCAGTAGACAACTTTGTAAAAAAGGTATCGATACGGCTGGAAGCGTATCGATACACCTGGACGGTTTTGAACACTTTGGCCTTGGAACACTTAGAAAATATTTGGAGTTTGAGTTTTTCAAATCAGTTTTAAAGTATTGGTGATTTAAAACTTATTAAGGGGACTTAGAAAACAATTTGAAGTTTTTCAATTTGATCCTTAACAACTTAATTATATCAAAATCAAACATAGGTTTCACAAAGTGTACTTTAAAAACTACAATATATTTGAAAATAATCCACCAAATACTATAGATTGGAAATTTTTTTTTCCAAGTGCAATATTGCACCAATTTCACCAGCGTAATATAGCTAAATTTTGATTTAATATATTAATATTTATTATATTTAATATTATTTTATAATATTAAAGTTTTATTATTTAATTATTTAAAATATTTTATTCTTAATATTATTTTAATAATTAATATATTTAATGTTAAAATATTAATTTAATAGATCAATAATTATTATATTTAATATTAATATTTTTAATATATTAGTATTCATATTAGTCCTACATAATTAAGGGTAAAATCAACAAGTGTTGGGTGCATTGGTAAGACACATTGCACTCCTAAGGAAAAGAAACGAGTTCAAATTTTGAAGACGACATTGTTAGGAGGGGCAGCCTCGCACCCTAAATATTGATAGTAAGACAATCATGCATATTATAAAAAAATAAATTAAAAAAGTAACTTTACATCAAAAATGATTTTCCACCCCTAAAAGCTAGAAATCTTTGCTTTTGAGGTTGGGTTGAAAAATAACTTTTTTACTTTTGGAGGCAAAAGCTAATTTGAGACCAAAAGCAATGAAAAACAAGTAACTTTTCAGGCTAAAAATGTTTTTCAGCTTGGTTTGAAAAGTACTTTTCAAAAGCTGAAAATTTTAACTTTGAATTTTTCCAAAAGCACTTTTAAGTAAAATTACTCAGATATCCTTGTTTATATCACAATTTCTTTTATATTTTTAAAAATAATGTCTAAAATAGACATTTTATCTATTAAAAGCATTTTTTGTCAACAATATCAAACAAAAACAATCCAAACTCACTTTTTAAAATCACTTTCCCACTGCATTTTCTAAAAGTAATGCCCAAGTGATTTTTTCACTCTAATTTGTAAGTGTTTCCAATTAAAGTGTTTGGATTGCTAATGGGTGAAAAATTATTTTTTGAGCAAAAATTCTTTTTTCAACAATGCCAAAGGTGACCTAAATATGATCGAGAATTAGCAAGATCATGTAGGTACTAATTTAGTGTTACATGTTGTCGAGATAAGATATTTAGAGGATATATATAACATTTTTCAATGAGACCCAAATTTAATTCTGTCGAGCTATCTTATTCTTCCAAGAACATGTCGAGGATGCTGCTGGTGAGCCTAAACAGAAACATGAAGAATCGTATGAAAAAAATTAAATTCGAAAGTTAAAAGGTATAAGGGGAAAACCCCATGATTCAAATTCTAGTTCCAGGTTGAGTTCTAGTGACTCTGAACGAGGACAATAAAATAGAGTAGTTCAAAAAGAATGGAAAATATAGTCGGCCATTTTCAGTTTTCTCCTATAAATGGTTCTTTTATTTTTATCTTTCCTTTCCAGGAAAATAATTTTTGGGTTTGGTCATGCTTTGTTGAGTTTTTGATCGGTTAAGTTCTTCAGGAAATTAGTGCTAGCCCTACTTTTAAAAGGGGTAAACAAAAGTAGTGTAATATATATTTTTAATTTATTGATTGATTGTGATCATTGAAATATTTTTATAAATTATTGCTTTTTTGTTGTGAAAGTTAGAATTTAATTTATATTTGAGCAATGGATCTTCAGATTCCTTTTTTGATATGTACAATTATATCCGGAGAGTTTGTTTTGATTTTTTTTTGTTCAAAGGGAAACTTTATACCATAGAGAAAGTTACAGATACAAAAGGTGAGGGGGAAGACTACAGGATTCCAAAGCACTTGGTCCTGCTTGTTCTTCGTAAACTTGGCAAGCCAATTAGCTGCCTGGTTACAAGACCTAGGAACAAAGGAAAAACAACAAGATGCAAACGATTTCGCGGTTTCCTTAATATCCTCTTCAATAGCTGATGTTACCCAGTCGAAAAAGGTTCCAGATCCAAGCCTGGTAATAACAACTTGACTGTCCGTCTCGATGATGATATCCCTATAGGCATACTGGTTGGCCATTGTTAAGCCCAATCTGATGGCTAGAGCTTCCGCTGCTGCAGCAGACGGAGTACCACAGGGGGCAGAAATTCCAAACAGGCAGAAACCCGAGCACTCTCGAAAAACGGCCGCAATTGAGGCTTTCCCTGTCAACTGATCGAAGGCAGCATTGCAGTTGACTTTAATCATTCCCTGAGGCGGTGGTGTCCATTTTCTTGCCACCGAATTGTCATGAGACATCTCCAGGTTTCCAGCCAAGTTAGCGTGGTAGAATTCCATGAAATCTCTGTCCGCTTTCAACCAGACATCCCATGGGGAGTTTTTTTTCCTTCAAAAACCAAGGCGTTTCGTGATTTCCAAATGGTCCAAAGAAGGAAGGCAATTTGAGCACAGCCATCACCAGAAATACCAAGATTCCGATCTTCGTTAACCTTACACCACCATTTTGGGAAACCAGGGAAACCAATGGCAGATGGAGAGTAGTTAAAACTGGAGGCTTTCTAGATTGCTTGAGCGAAAGGACAGAAGAAAAGGAGATGCTCTACAGATTCCTCTGAACTCTCACAACGGGGGCAAATGTCCGGATCTCTGAGTTTGCCATGCATACGGGCTGTCAAGGAGCTCTTTGTAGGGACAATGTTATGGCACAATCTCTACAAAAAGGATCGAATCTTAGAGGGGACTTTCAACTTCCATATAGAGTTCTATAACTCTTTTTTGTCAAAATGCCTTCGCTGGAAGAGGGGTTCAAAATATCAAAAGATCTCTCCTCAATGAATCTGTAACCCGACTTGGCCGAGTACTCTTCATTTTTGTTTTCGGCCCATATGAAAGAGTCTTGTATATTGGGTCCTCCGATTGGAATTGTCAAGATAGCCTTGGCTTCGGATGGTGAGAAAAGATCATATACCTTCGGTTCATTCCATGACCTGGAATCAGGATTCATGAGGGAGCTGACAGAAGGGGCAGGAAAAACTGACGGTGGTTGAGTCGAAAGTCTGTAGCCATGAATCTTAGGGATCCAGTTATCGAACCATGTTGAGATGTTTCTGTCGTTACCAACTCTCCAAAGGGCACCATCCTTAATAACCTTGATCCCTTCTCTGATCCCTGACCAAGCCCATGAGGGGTTAGAGCACTTGGGGGCATCGAAGATGCTACCATTTGGGAAATAGATCCCCCGAAGAACCCGAGCTAAAAGGGATTCCGGATTCCTTATCACCTTCCAGGTAATCTTAGCAACTAGAGCTTTGTTGAAGATTCTGAGATTTCGGAAACCCATTACCCCTTGGTCTTTTGGCCGATAAAGATCCTTCTAGTTAATCCAGTGAATGCTCTTTTGCTTGTCTGCACAGTTATTCCACCAGAACTTCGCAACTAGGGAGTTGATCTCATTGCAGAACGTGACTGGGAGAAGAAAGCACTGCATAATATAAGTAGGTATTGCATGAGCGACAGCCTTGATAAGAACTTCCTTTCCAGCACTGGTAAGAAATCTAGCTTTCCAACCCCTTAATCTATTATGTACTCGTTCTTTGATGAAATCTAGGGCTTCTTTTTTGCTTCGACCCCAAAAAGAAGGGAGCCCAAGATATCTCGTGTCTTCTTCCATCACTTGGAAACCCAGGATATTGGACATTTGAGATTTGAGACTGTTGCTAACATTGGGAGAAGAAAAGACAGAGGATTTCATGAAACTAACGGTCTGTCCTGTAGAGGATTGGAAAAGCTGAAGGATGTGAATAATAGCAGTGCAGTTACTTTCATTCGCCTCTGTGAAAACCAGGCAGTCATCCGCGAACAGGAGATGACTCAGAATCGTACATCTTCTTTTGATCCTGAGACCATCGAATCTATTCATCTCGATTTCTTTTCAATGATCCATCTCGACTTCTCCTTTATAAGTAAAATGTCAGTTTATTTACCCATTTAAGAATTCGTTACCCTTCTGGATTCATGCAATAAAGCCTTACATATTGACTTCTCTGTATTTATTTATTCATGTAAAGTCTATGGCACTTTTCTATATATAGTTTTAAAGTACTTATTATTTTTATTAATTATTATTATTGTTATTATTATTATTATCATTATTAGGAGGGTTTTGATGAAGTTCGTTGATTTCTGATAATGGGTCTAAGCTTTTGTTTGGATCTAATTATGAATTTAGTTTGAACTGTTTGTGGTTTTGATTTTATTTTCTTATTAGTATTCATTTATGGGGTTTTGATTTCATTGATTTTGCTAATGAATGGATATGGATGTATCCCTCGATAAAATGAATATGAAAAATAGATAAATACAGTTTTGTAGTTGCTTCAGGACTATTACCATGGAGACTTTTTATTCTTTTTCCCCTCGTGTATTTCCCTTATAGATCTGACTTTTATGCAGACATGTATGTTTAAGTTGGTTTTAGCATGTATTGAGGATGTATTACATATTTTAACATGAATGATCTGTCTCGAGGATGAGCAGGGGTTGTTATACTTGAGCCATCGGAATATACAGTGATTCGATAGAATGGAGGATGATAAATCGACTAGTATTTTACTTATAGAATGAGGGGTTAGAGTTTGAGTTATAAAATTTTTAGAGAAAGGAAGGTTTTTGTGTGAAGATGGTGAAAATATAAAGTTTTAAAAATTTGAGGGTCAAACTGAAAATTAATTAACTAGGGTTAACCACTGGGTAACTAAAACAGTAACGGTTGAAAACATAAGTGGCAAGAATAACTTTTTTTTTTCAAATTGAGTGACCAAAATAGAATAAGTCCTAAACAAAATGGACCTTCGGTGAACTTTACCCATATTATAATTATGTGGTTAAATTTAAGAATTATGGTCAAATTAAAATAAGTGTATCACTTGAGTGTTAAATATATAATTACATCGGTTTATACTAATTGCCACGTTATCCTCAGTAAAAATTAACTGTATCAAACAAATTTGTTAATTTTTTAAGTATGATGATCATTTTATAACTTTTCATAAGTTGGGGACTCAACAAAAAATGCGTTATAGTCAAGGGACTATTTATGTGGTATACTCAAAATCTAAATACAAATATTTTATAAGTACACGATATAAATTTATGAAAGTTATTTTTTATTGGGTGTTAACTGACACCTAATATTTTTTAAAAAAAAATTGTTTATATAAATATTTTTTAAAATATTTATGCTACTTTTCAAATTTTGACAACATGGTTTAAATTTTACACCATCTTTTTTAAATTATTACACTGCAATTTAAATTTTATGGGTTTACCAATTCAAAAAAAATTATGGGTCTATCACTGAAAATTATGGGTGATTTTGGATATGTGCAATAGGTACGACCGCACAGGGTTCCTGAAAAATAAGGGTTTAGAATGAGTTCTTTAATATACATATATATATATATATATATTTTCTCAAAAAATGAGAGTCATATTTTGGAAGAAATTTATATTGAAAGTGTTATAGATGTTTTTGTTTCAAAACATGCAAGAAGAATAACGCTATTTAAGTGAAAATGTTAAAATTTTGTATGTTTTATAAGTAATATTTTTTCGTATTATGGGAACTTTATTTGAAAAAATCTTATATCTCTTTTGTATTATAAATTAAGGGATCATTTTAATAAACATGTGGCGCTACCATAAGTAGCCTAAATACATGCTCTCATCATGCAAGATAGCATACATGGCACACAAGGTCCAACAATATTCGGAATCTCACTATATCATCCGGGCAAAAGCACACAATATTTCAACCACAAACAGTAGTAGTCAACCTCTTTACCTGGGACAACCTCGACATCAGGTCCCTCCATCGGCTGCATACCCGGAAACACCTAGACACCAGCTAGTAACAAGCATCATCTATTAGGAAACTCACAATCATCGAGTAGAGGACAACACATACTCAAAAACACATAGCCACCGAGTAAGAGTTATCGCATACTCTGAAACACCTAGCCATCGAGTAGCAAGTGTCGTATACTCGAAAACACTTAGCCATCGAGTAGCGAGTGCCACTCGTAAACACCTAGCCATCCAGTGTACGCAAAAAATGAAATAAGTAGTGCAGTACAAATCTTGGGTATATGGATCCCATTGATCATCGATATAAACAATCAAATGCCTACCCGACATACAAGTAACGCGATCCCAATAATCTTTTTATTGTTGCTAATCGTCCTCACATCATAAATTTTACATTACTGAGTTGTTAATACATTATGGAAGAGTGCATAATTAATTTCATCTATTGTCTCCATTAATCCACATTGCCTCATTTATTGAGGCATAAATCAATTGTTAATATACACATCAATTGCCATCTTTAATTGACATTTAGATTATTCAGCTCAGCGGGTATCGGTACTCGAATACGAGTATAGATACAGTACCTCTAGGTACTGGTACTCATACGCGTACCGATACAGATATTGTTTACTGGAAATCTTAGATTTCTACAAGTACTGGTACGGGTCGACCCGTACTGATACAACCCCCAATCGCGTACCAATACAGCCAAAGCTCGTACTAATACCCTATTCACGGGTTCGTACCATTTTTGTGAAATATGACGTTACAACACTTTATTCGATCGCTAAAGCTTAAGAAAGTTATTAGGATTTATTTACTAATATATTCAATCAATTAATATTAATTACGGTTTCATAGTCATTTAATCAAGTATTTATCGGTATTATCTCTTAAGCATAATTTCTATCAAATCACGTCAATTCATTCGAACTAACATATAGGGCATCACAATTTTATCAATCGTTCAAATCATCATCTAATAATTATACGAATATCTCAAACGACCCTACATGGTCTCTAAAGACTCCATGAGTCTTCTCATATTCGTAACATCATCATGCATCTCATAGTCGTAACATCATCAAGTCCCATACTACCTGTCTAAAGACTCCATGAGTCTTCTCATATTCGTAACATCATCAAGTCCCATACTACCTGTCTCTAAACATGCTTATTCATCGTCTACATATTTTGTAGATACTAACACGCAAAGCAATCATATTTATGATGCTAATGAAGCATTCAGAACTCAAGGTGTACTAACCTCAAGCGGTAATGGAAATTCCTCAATTAAGCTCATCTGAAATCCCAAATAATTCTATGTTCGAATCCGTATAATACTCGGATAAAACAAATACGACTATATAAGACATTTCACATTAACAAACTACTTTAGAGAATAGAATGCGTAAAAATAGCTTATCGAGTTCGAATTTGGCGAAACGGACTGTGCCAACAGACTTAGAACGTCGAAAACCCACAGGTAGAGTCCTCCAAAAAAATTCAACACTGTTCAACGACGACTCAACTTGACATACCCGGTTTGGGCCGGCTTGGTGGTTGGCCCAACCGACTTGGCCTAGTCGGCTATAAAGTTCCAACCACTGTTGGAGCACTCCCATGCGCAGACGACGACGCGTGCAGCGGGAACTGACCGGCGAGCTCTAGTCTGGCATTTTAGCACCTCTTAAACTCGATGGTGGCAACGATTCTTCATTTTGAGCACTCAAACATCCTCAATTAAAAAACTTGAAACTTCCTATCACTCACCCCCTCCGATAGCGACCCCACGACTACCGGTCGACTCGTCTCGACGAGATGAACACAATGGTGTAGTAGGTGATAAACATAGACACTCTGAAGGTGGTAGATTGAACATGGAAGCTTATAGGAAAAAAATAAAAAAATAGTGAGAAAAGATAAGGGAGAAAAGATGAGATAGAGAGAAAAAAAAAAGATATGAAATATAATTTTCCCAACTTTAATCAAAAGAAAAACCTCCTCCAACACATATCGGTATAATTGCATCATAAGCCCCTAACCTCCCATCATTACACAAAATGGCCTTCCATTTCTTTTTAAATAATCTTCCCAAAATCATATTTCCTTTAATTTAACACTCGGATTAAAACATCTGACTCGAATCTAAGATCCGCAAGATTGACTCAGAAATTGGGTCTACAAATTCAACCTCCATTTTGTCGAAAAATGCTCTAAAGTTCACGAATCCGTAAAAATCTTCTGGTTTCTCTCTTGTCTATCTCCTTCTTTCGCCATTGAATGAATCCTATTTCTCAATATGTTTCTTCTCTCATGCTGATGAAGTTTTCCACCGTTCAGATCTTGCAGAAGTTCCTTGTTTGTTAGTAAATGGACGTCGTCAAAAAGTTAATGGAGGAGTGACCAAAAATGTTAAATGTCTAATCTTAAGTGAGTAAATTAAACATTTTGAAACTTCAGTAACCAAAATAGGTTTGAGAATAAAGTTCAATGATGATTTACGTAATTTACCCTTTAATAAATTTCACCGGACCCTTTAAATCTTTGAATCACATCTACTGAAAATAATAGAACATATTATGACCTAAAGATTTTAATTAAGTTTTCTATGCCTCCGAATCCAAGACATACAGAGATATTATGCCTCAACATCCACCTCTTCCAGGGGCCCATCACTAGATCTAAGACCTCTAGAACTCACCTTAAAACAACACGTGTCACAACTATTAATTCAACTTAAATCAGCGGCTTGGCCTATTATTTGATAGCCAAATCTACTCTGTTATCCCATTAAAGGCCATCATAAAGTTAAGCCTGATGCACCTACCTATCCACTAAGCTAGAATATTAGTAGGTCGCCAGATGAGTTAATCATAAACTGTCACGCCCCTAGAGTTCGAATAGCTTGACGTGCGGCCTTAAGCGCCTTCAAGAGGGTGCAGAGCCTAAGTAAGCCTGACGATCTAGGCGAGAATGTCGGGATCCGTGCGGAAACGAATGGACAAAGAAAATGGGCGATGGTCGGAAAAGAGTTTGGGGGAAAGCTAGGCGGATGCCCGAAACTTTTATTAATTGTAATGCCCAACGAGACAAAGCTTGAAGCCTAAAGAACAATTGATGAAGTGCCTAATGAGGTGGGGTAAGCCTCTTTATATAGCCCCTTACGTCCAAGTCATATTCTAACTAGGATAACTACTACTCAATCCTACTTTAACTAGGATTACAATTGTTCTAATCCTTCGGGGAGTAGAATTCCTTATCCTCCAAGGATTCGTACTCCTTAACCTCTAAAGATCCATCAAGTCGATAAGTTACTAAGCCCAAGTCGGTGAGGTGGGCCCGTCCAGTCCCTCGGTGTGCACCCTTGGTGCCAGCCCTAGGCCCTTCGATGTGTACCCTTGGTGCTGACCCTAGGCCCTTTTGGTATGTACTGGACTCGGTTGTGTGGCACGTCCTTGGTGCGCATGCTTGTCCAGCCCTTCAGTGCGCTTCCTCGTGGCCGACCTCATGGTGTGCGTCTGGCTCGGCCCCTTGGTCTGCACACCCAGCCCCGTGGGTTGCAGACGTGTCCCTTCGGTGTGTAGGCTCGGTTCCCTCACGGCGTGTTAAATCGGGACCCTCGGTTGCTCTCCCTCGGGCTGTGCAGGTTCCGGCTTTAGGGTCCTCTTCTGTGCACGTGTACGCCCTGGGTGCGGCTACACGTCCCCATGATATGTGGGAGTGGCCCTCTCAGTCTGCCCCGAGCTAGGTCCCTCGGGTGCTATCCCTTGGCGAGCACACACTTGGCTCCTAGGTGCATGGTTTCGTCCCTTTGGTGAGCCCAACGCTATGATGTAGTGGCATGGTGCTTTGGATTTTGGGTGATGAATGTTGGGATCGGGCCCCTTGGCCCCTTGATGTGCGACTTGATTGGGCCAAAAAAAATTGGCCCGTGACATTCTCCTCCACTAGTTCTAGGGACACCTTCGTCGCTAGGCTAAGATAGCATCGACTTACTTGGTTTTTGAACTGCCATATGGCCTTGGCTGGTTCCCAAGTCCCATTGCTGTCGAAAAGTCTTTCTTATAGGACAAAGTACTCATGCCTCGGTCATTGTCCCAATCGTTGAATGACCCTTTGCGCTTGGATGTCTCCAATTTCATCTGCATAAGAGACCTTTACAATGTTGGGTGCTTGGTGTGGCTTTCCTTGATCAGCATCCATCTAACATCGATGATATGGCTTGAGTGAACTAACATTGAACCCTTGATGAGCCTGGATGGTCGACGGCAACTCTAATTAGTTGGTCTTCCTACCTACTCGTTTAGACACTTTGAACGGACCCTCATACATTCGTACAAGTCTTTTGTAGGCGGTTGGGTTGTGTGATACCCTGGTTAACTTGGCAAGGACTAAGTCTCTAACTTAGAAGTTTCTGTCCCCATGCTTCTTGTCTGCCCGTTTCTTAGTTTGCTTCTTCGCCTTGTGTAAATAAGCCCGAGTGGGTGATTCCGCCCTTGGCACAAGCTCAATCTTGTGCTCGACTTCCCGCTTTGGTGGGAGAGTCTTAAGTGATTCGGGTGACATCAAATCCCGAGACTCGGATGGAACTCATCCCATCTCTGTTGGGACTTCTTCAGACATGGTCGGCTTGTCATGTGCCCTCGTTCCTAAGGGTGTTGGCCCTTTCTTGCGTCCCTCTTCATTGAACTGAATGGTTGACACCATCTTATCCCTAACTCCGGATTGTCGCTTCATTTTCACCGCGCATGGGTGCGCCAGGTCAAGTATGTATAAGCAATTGGCAAACGGGATAGGGAATGCCTTAATTCGATCAAGAAAATCAATGCCAATCACTATGTCAAAGTCGTCAAGGGGAATTACTTGATGGTTTCTTTGCCGAACCAGTCGCCGATGTTGAGTTTGATTACTCTTACTACCCCGGTGATAGAAGTCACTTTGGAATTCACGGTTTTAATAAACCCACTTGCCTTCTCGACATGAAGGCCAAGTCTTTCGACAGCTTGTTCTGACACGAACAATTTCGAGGCACATGTGTCCACTAGTGCGCTCAATTTTTGGCCTGCCAAGGTGATGTCCATGAACATCAGACCTTTCTCTTTGGAACCCTTCTTAGTCTCCATGGAACTGATAATGGATTTTAGTTTGGTGAGTTCCTTTTCGTCTTCGCTGTCATCTCCTTGGATGGTTGCCACTTTCTTGAGTTCGGGACAATCCCTCTTCATGTGTTTGCCTCCGCAGTTATAACAAATAAATTTGTTGTTGTTCTTTACCCACGACTTACGGAGTTTGAAATCTCCGTTTGATGGTTTCTTGGGTTCATCCTTGGGATGCCTATCCTGATCTTCCTCGTCGTTGTCTTCATACTTCAACTTTTGTCTTGGCTTGTCTAACTTCTTGTGTTCAAATTCTACAAAGGAATCGGATTCGTCCAATGCCTTGGAAAGATCTTTAATCCCTATTCGGTGTAACTTCAATTTTTTCCCAATGTTACAATCCATTTTTGAAGATAAAGAGGGCGTCAGCTTCACTCATATTGTGAATTTGAAGCTTGAGTTCGGTGAATTTGTTGACGTACTCCTGAATTGAGTCATCGTGCTTCAATTGATGAAGCTTCTCTCGAGCTTCTTCTTAAGCATTCTTTGGGTAAAAGTGCTCTTTGAATTCGAATTAGAATTCTTTCCACGTCTTGATGGGGATCGACCCATCTCTTGATTGGTAATACCTATGTCGCCACTATAGGAGAGCCGCATTAACCAAGTAAACAAAAGCAGTGCTTACCTTGGTGTTCTCGTCAACGATGCCGGTGAGTCGAAAGTAATTCTCCAAGTTCCAAACGAAGTTGTCCACTTCTTGGGTGTCCCTTGCCCCTTTGAACTCCTTCAGCTTTGGCACATCGATCATGGGCTTGGTTTCTATTGTTTTGCCCACCATGCCGGTTAGCACGACATTCTTGTAGATGGATAGTTCGACACTGAGTTTCTTAATCTTCCCTAACAACTCCCCTCTCTTTACCTCCATCGCAATTTGAAAGGAAACGTCTTGTCGGTTTAATATCTCGTACGCCTCATCGAGAAGATTTTGAACCCCTTCTGTGACTTCATCTTTGAGGGGGCCGACCTTGGTTTCCAGCTTTTCGAGGCGATCGTTGACAACATCGAGGGACTCTACCATCCCTTTTGCTTCAGTTTTGAGCCGTTCTATCATGTCCTCAAGTGTTGTCATCTGATCCTTTGAAGTAGCTCTCTTTTTGTCGGTAGCCTTGTCGTTGGCCTTATCGGTTGTCTTGTCAGTTTTTTTGGGTCTTCACGACCTTTGAGGTTGCACCAATTTCGTCTTTCTTGGTCATCACGAGCAAACTCCTTGGCTCTGATACCACTTGTCACACCCCTAGAGCTCGACTAGCTTGGCGTGCGGCCTTAGGCGCCTCCAGTAGGGTGCGGAGCGTAAGTAAGCCTGATGATCTAGGCGAGAATGCTCGGATCCTTGCAAAAACGAATGAAAAAAAAGAAAAGGGGCGATGGTCAGAAAAGAGTTTGGGGGAAAACCGGGCAGATGCCCAGCGCTTTTATTAGTCGTAATGCCCAACGAAACAAAGCTTGAAGCCTAAAAACAATTGATTAAGTGCCTAATGAGGTGGGGTAAGCCTCTTTATATAGCGCCCTACACCCAAGTCATATTCGAACTAGGATAACTACTACTCAATCATAATTTAACTAGGATTACAATTGTTATAATCCTTCGGGGAGTAGAATTCCTTATCCTCCAAGGATTCATACTCCTTAACCTCTGAAGATCCATCAAGTCGGTTAGTTACTAAGGCCAAGTCGGTGAGGTAAGCATGTCCAGTCACTCGGTGTGCACCCTTGGTGCCGGCCCTAGGCCCTTCGGTGTGCACCCTTGGTGCCGACCCTAGGCTCTTTGGTGTGTACCCTTGGTGCCGGCCCTAGGCCCTTCGGTGTGTGTTAGACTCAGTTGCATGACCCGTCCCTGGTGCGCTTGCTTGTCCAGCCCCTCGGTGTGCTTCCTCGGTGCCGGCCTCCTGGTGTGCGTTTGGCCCGGCCCCTTGGTCTATACACACAGCCTCGTAGGTTGCGGACGTGTCCCTTCGGTGTGTGGGCTCGGTTCCCTGGCGGCGTATTGAACCGGGACCCTCGGCTGCTCTCCCTCGGGTTGTGCAGATTCTGGCCCTAGGGTCTTCTCCTATGCACGTGTGCGCCTCTAGGTGCGGCTGCATGTCCCTATGATTTGTGGGTGTGGCCCTCTCGGTTTGCCCCAAGCTAGGCCCCTCGGGTGCTATCCCTTGGCGAGCACACACTTGGCTCCTGGGTGCGTGGTTTCGTCCCTTTGGTGAGCCCAGCGCCCTGATGTAGTGGCCTAATGCTTCGGATTTGAGGTGATTTATGTTGGGATCGGGCCTCTTGGCTCCTTGATATGCGACTTGATTGGGCCAAAAAATTTGTTCTGTGACATTCTCCCTCACTAATTTTAGCGACACCCTCGTTGCTCGGCTAAGATGGCATCCACTTACTTGGTTTTTTAACTGCCATACGGCCTTGGCTGGTTACCAACTCCATTTGCTATTGGGAAGTCCTTTCCATAGGACAAAGTACTCATGCCTCGGCCATTGTCCCGATCGTTGAATGACCCTTTCCGCCTGGATGTCTCCAATTTCATCTGCATAGGAAACCTTTACTTTGTTGGGTGCTTTGTGTGGCTTGCCTTGATCAACATTCATCTTACCTTGATCGTATGGCTTGAGTGAACTAACACTGAACTCTCGATGAGCCTAGATGGTCGGCGGTAACTCTAATTGGTAGGGCTTCCTACCTACTTGTTTAGACACTTTGAACGAATCCTCGTACCTTCGTACAAACATTTTTTGAGCGTTTGGGTTGTGTGATACCCTGGTCAACTTGGCAAGGACTAAGTCTCTAACTTAGAAGTTTTTGTCCCTATGCTTCTTGTCTGCCCGTTTCTTGGTCCGCTTCTTTGCCTTGTGTAAATAAGCCCGAGTGGGTGATTCTGCCCTTGGCACAAGCTCGATCTTGTGCTCAACTTCCCGCTTTTGTGGGGGAGTCTTAAGTGATTCGAGTGACATCAAATCCCGAGACTCAGATGGAACTCGTCCCATCTCCGTTGGGACTTCTTTGGACATGGTCGGCTTGTCATGTGCCCTTGTTCCTAAGGGTGTTGGCCCTTTCTTGCATCCCTCTTCATTGAACTGAATCGTTGAGACCATCTTGGCCCTAACTTCGGATTGTCGCTTCATTTTCACAGCGCATGGGTGCACCGAGTTAAATATGTATAAGCAATTGGCAAACGGTACAGAGAATGCCTTGATTCGATCAAGGAAATCAATGCCAATCACTATGTCAAAGTCGTTAAAGAGAATCACTTTGATGGTTTCTTTGCCAAACCAGTCGCCGATGTTGAGTTTGATTCCTTGTAACACCCCCTTCCCGGCCTGGTAGAGAACCGGGTCGGAGAGCGCTACCGAAAAACATAACGGAGATCGGAGACATAAATTTTAATTTTTTAATCAATATTTTAGTGCCAAATATGTCAATTTTTATTACTAACTCAAAAGTCATTATAACTTTAAAACCTTATACAAAACATAGGCAACATTTACACAATAGTAGGGTCACAAGACTAGTATAATTACTTTAGCTACTTTTCCACCATACTAGGAGTTCATAAGGACAAAACACATTACTCTTAGCTTGTGGTGACTTGCCGATCCTTTAACTGCTCCGATCTCGGACCGAATACTTTGTTAGCCTGAAATGTTATGCAAATGAATGCATTAGACTTACATAGTCTAAGTGAGGTAGCCAATAACAATGAATGAGCATGTTATGCAATGCTGCATACTTCAATGGCATATTTAATGGCACATTTCACATAAACAATCTATAAACATATTATAAAGTGAAAGGCATGCTATCCAATCATAACAAAAGCAATATCAATAATCAATATTTTTCCTTGGACCGATTCAACAATATTTGGATATGCGAATTTCACCACATCACCAACAATAATGGTCGTGTCATAATCCCTCTGCCGCACCAATTGACCAATACACAACACATCCCTCCGCCGCACCAATGGCCGAAGCCCAATACCCGTACCAATGAGCTCATGAATTCTATGGCATGTCAATTGTATCCAATACTTCGAATCCAAGGTTCATTGTTCATGATTCATAACAATATTTCATATCAATAAACAATATCAATAATTCATGTCATACTTATCACATGTCAATGCTTTCAATGATTTTCATGACAGCAATAATCATACTATGAATCATAGAATCAATGCAATGCTTACCGTACATTTACCAACATATGATCGATGACGTAAAGCTTCTAACTCAAAGGTTATTATTAACAAAATATAACGACATATTCGAGTAGGCCCTTGCCAAACTCATGATGCTACTACACTCACCGTGACAGACCGATGCTTTATTTTTATTTCTTGGGCTTGACGGTTGTTCCGAATCAACCTCGTGTACTACGATAGTTAATAAAAACTAATTAAAATCAATAAGATAGTATCGAATAAATACGGAGATACTAATTGAATTCGATACTGAATATTAAATTAATCAAGGGTTTGAGCTTACCTTAAAGTTAGCAGAGATTCCTATCGCTATATCAAAATTTATTGAACACTAATTCTATATTGAACCTTACTAATTTTCTTCTTTAATTCTCTGCTACACCGAGCCTCTCCACATTTTCATTTTCTTGCGCCCCAACCCCACATATCTATATATACTTGCTGCCCTCCCATGATCGAAATCCAATTGGATTTCTTATACCCTTAATTTAAGGACACGTAGTGGCTATTGTGGCCAATTTTCATTGCCCAAATTTGTGGCAAATTGCCACACCCATTTGCTTTGGCCGCGTGGCCTTAGGCGTGGCCCTCAAGTGGGCAATTCCTTCAATTTGAAGGAATTTGCCACGGCATCTTCTTTTTTTTTAATAATAATAATAATAATAAACCATTATGATTTAACCTGAATAATTAAATTTCGAACCTAATTTCAACTAGACCAGGTTTTGGGGTGTGACATTCCTCTTACTACCCCGACGATATGAGTCTCTTTGGAATTTATGGTTTTAATAAACTGACTTGCCTTCTCGACACGAAGGCCAAGTCTTTCGGCAGCTTGTTCTGACACGAACAATTTTGAGGCACATGTGTCCACTAGTGCGCTTAATTTTTAGCCTGCCAAGGTGATGTCCACGAACATCAAACCTTTCTCTTTGGAACCCTTCTTAGTCTCCATGGAACTGATAATGGAGTTTAGTTTGGTGAGTTCCTTTTCGTCTTCACTATCATCTTTTTGGATGGTTGCCGCTTTCTCGAGTTCGAGACAATCCCTCTTCATGTGTTTGCTTCCACAGCTGTAACAACTAAAATTGTTGTTGTTCTTTACCCACGACTTACGAATTTTGAAATCTCTGTTTGATGGCTTCTTGGGTTCATCCTTGGGATGCCTATCCTGATCTTCCTCGTCGTTGTCTTTATACTTCGACTTTTGTCTTCGCTTGTCTAACTTCTTGCGTTCAAATTCTACAAGGGAGTCGGATCCGTCCAATGTCTTTGAAAGATATTGGATCCCCATTCGGTGTAACTCCATTTTTTCCCAACGTTACAATCCATTTTTGAAGATAAAGAGGGCGTCGGCTTCAGTCATGTTGTGAATCTGAAGCCTGAGTTCGATGAATTTGTTGACGTACCCCCGAATTGAGCCGTCGTGCTTCAATCGATGAAGCTTCTCTCGAGCTTCTTCTTAAGCGTTCTTTGGGTAAAAGTGCTCCTTGAATTCGAATTGGAATTCTTTCCACGTCTTGATGGGGATCGACCCATCTCTTGATTGGTAACTGTAAAACTAATAAATTGATTTTGATATAACAAAGTATTTAAGGACTAAATTGAAAAAGCGAAAATAAATTTTTAAGTCCTCAAAACATCCCAAAGTCTCTAAGAAAATTTTCCAAGTCAAAACCTAAGATTATTCAAATTTTTCTAAGTGATTTCCAAGTCAAAACAGTGATTTTCGAGTCACCGTTTCGGAACGGCCCTTGGGAGTTTCGGAACGTTTTGAAATTGTTAACTTCTGTTTCGAAACTAGCCTTCCCGTTTCAATACGGGTGTATCGAAAGAGGTCTCCATGTTTCGAAATGGATGAAGAACAACAGAACAATTTGAACCATTTCGATACAAAAGTATCGAAACGACCTCAAACGTTTCGAAACGATTTTCAAACTTGGTTTCAAAATATGACAATTGCAATTTAATAACTAATTTTCAGAGAGATGGTTAGAGTGTATCGAAACATTTTAAGCCGTTTTGATACAGGTTTTGGCAGAGTCAAAATGTTCCGGAACGAGCTCTAGCACATTTCGGAACAGGCTCTTAGCGTATCGAAATGATATGGTTTGTTTCGGTACGGTCTCGTAATTACACCCAAACGGTTATTTCTATTTTAGTCTATTTCGAAACAGGTTCGAGCGTTTCAGAACAGGTAGTTGCAAAAATGCATTTATGATGGGAAGATTGCATCCCAACGGCTATAATTATGATGGCAACAACCCCAACGACTAGAATTCAATGAGAATAAAAGGGAGTCATAAAGGCACCAGCAACAACTATTGATCTTAAGAGAAACATCCAAACATCAAATTCAAGCTCTTGTGCAAAATTTCCATATTTCTTGTAAACCTCAATTGTGGTTCTTTGTATTTTCTATTTTATTTGATTCAATTAGGTTGCGTGCTTGTAATAGGGCTACATTTGTATTGAGGGATACTAGTTATTAGCCTTAAACTTCTTTGTAAACCTTGAGTGAGGATTGGGTTAGTTTTTGGGTAGAAAATTGGCCATTGTGTAAAGGTTTCCTCCTAAGCCTAGAAAAGGGGAAGATCAACTAGTGGAGTTGTTGGAAAATCCTTAGTGGGAGATAAGGTAGTGGATGTAGAGTTCAATTGAAACTTGAATCACTCTAAATCCATTGTCTTGATATTTTTATTTTCCCACTTCATCACCAAACTTTCTAAAAATCCAATTCACCCTCCCTCTTGGCTTAAATCGATTCAATGATCCACTTAACAATTGGTATCAGAGCCTACATCTTTTGAAGGATTAACAACCACAAGAGGAGTTCCTAGGAGAGTGTGATCAAGTTTAAAGACAAGCCATGACATCTACTTCAACTTCCAACCTTTACGATTCACAATCCACCATTAAACCACCTTTCTTCAATGGGGACAACTACCCGTATTGAAAAAATCGGATGTGTCTCTTCGTCAAGTCTACGAATTATATGGTTTGGGATGTAGTGGAAGAAGGTCCTTACATTCCAGTTAAAAGAAACGATGAAGGAAGACTAGTTCCGAAGGTGAAGTTGGAGATGACCGAGAAAGATAGACGAAGGATGCAAGTCAACGAGAAAGCTCTACATATTATATTTTTTGCACTTGGTCCGGATATCTACTCAAAGGTTTCGTCTATCGAAAGCGTGAAAGAAGTGTGAGACACTTTAGAGACGACTTGTGAAGGTACTAACGATGTGAAGGAGACGAAAAACGGGTTGTTAAATTTGAGCTAAGAAAATTTCAAGATGGACCTCGATAAGAACGTCTCAAAGATGTTTAATCGGTTTTCGATCATCGTCAACGGTCTTAAAGGATTCAGTGAAGTGATTCCCGAAGATAAGCTAGTAAGGAAGCTTTTATACTCTCTCCCGGAGTCTTGGGATGGTAAAAGGACGTCCATCATTGAAGCTAAGAATTTGAAAACTTTGAAGCTTGATGAGCTCGTTAGGTCTCTTCTTACACATTAGATCATGATGTAAGGAAGAGAAGAAGAAAAGAAGAAGGAAGATAGAAGAATAGAGAAGCATGAGGTGGAAAAGAAGAAGAAGCTATGAGTTGCTCTCAAAGCCTCTCTGTAAGAGGAGAGCTCTTCTAGTGAGAAGGAAGACTTTGAGGAGTTGGCTATGATAGACAAACGATTCTCACGGTTCATGAAGTCTAACCGAGGGAGAAAATTTCAAAGAAAGAAGGACTTCAAGAACAAAGGCAAAAAAAGATGAAAGGGATCCGATCATTTGCTTTGAGTGCTAGAAGCCGGGTCACATACATTCTGATTGCCCTCAACTCAAGAAGAAGGGCTTTGAGAAGAAGAAGAAGCTTAAAGCTTGCTACTTGGAGTGATGAGGAGTCATCCGAGGAAGAGGAATATGAAGTGGCCAACCTTTGCCTCATGGCTCTTGAGGAGGATTCGATGGTAACCTCTAACTTATCTTGCTATGATTTTACATTTGATGAATTGCATGATGCATACGATGAGTTACAAGAGGTATATGATGAGTTAGTTGAAACATATAAGGAGTCAATTTTGAGAAACAAGAAAAATATTTCCGATTTAAAAATTCAAAATGAGTCTCTTTCAAAAACTAACTCGGAAATGGAAAAGAAGGTTTTATATTTAATAAATCTTTCAAATGATCTCAAGAAGAAAAATCTTGATCTTGAAAAACTTCTTTCCGATTTTCAAGATTATCACACAAAGGAAGTGGATGATCTTAAAACTTCTATTACTATTGGGAGAAACAATTTTGAAAAAGGAAACTTTTCTAAAACTCAATATGTGAAAAAGGAAATCTTTTAATCCTAAATAAAGAAATTTTTCTAAGCAATATAAAAATAAAAGAATTAGGAGTGTTTGGGTTCCTAAGGAACTCATTATTTCTAATAACATGAATGCTATTGCTTCTTGGATTCCTAAGGGAACCAAGGTTTTGAGGGCTAACACTCATGGACCCAAAATGATTTGGGTACCAAAAACCAAAGCCTAATTTCTTTGTTTGTAGGGGGAGCATTGCTACAAGGACAAAGCACAAAGTTAAAATTCGTGGTACCTTGATAGTGGATGCTCGAGGCACATGACCAGAGACAAGATTCGATTCATGGAATTAAAGCCAAAAGGTGGAGGAGTAGTAACATTTGGTGACAACTCCAAAAACCACATTGAATGTATTGGCTCTATAGGTAATCACTCTTCCATACTCATTGAAAATGTTTTGTATGTCAATGGTCTAAAACATAACTTATTGAGCATAAGTCAACTTTGTGATAAAGGATTTAATGTCATGTTTGATAAAAATTGGTGTAGAATAGTTGACATTAAATCTAATAAAACAATGCTTATTGGTCATCGCATAGGCAATATATATGGTGCATCTAGATGACATTCATACATCTCGTGCATGCTTAGTTGCACAAAATGAAAATGATGCATGGTTATGGCATAGGAAACTAGGACATGCTAGCATTAGTGTTTTGGAAAAATTAGTTTCCCTTAATCTAGTTAGAGGCCTACCTAATCTCAAGTTCTCATTAGATAAAATTTGTGATGCATGTGCTAAAGGTAAACAACATAGAGCCTCTTTTAAGTCCATTAATGATGTTTCTACAAGTAGGCGTTTGCAATTGATCCATATGGATCTCTTTGGTCCAATTAGGACTACTAGCTTGGGTGGAAAATCATATGCTTTTGTGCTTGTTGATGATTACTCTAGATATAATTGGGTTCTCTTTTTAAGCACCAAGGGTGAGGCTTTAGAAAACTTCATCACATTTTCAAAAATAACCCAAAATGATCTTGAACTTAAAATTTCACACATTAGAAGTGATCATGGAACGAAATTTCAAAATATGGGTTTTGATGACTTTTGTAATGAAAATGGGATTAGCCATAATTTTTCGACTCCTCAACAAAATGGGTAGTTGAGAGGAAAAATAGAACTTTAGAAGAAATGGCTAGGACTATGCTTTGTGAAAATAATTTACCTAAGTATTTTTGGGCGGAAGCCACTAACACCGCTTGCTATATTATAAACCGAGTAATGATTAGGCCTATTTTGAAGAAAACTCCTTATGAGATTTTAAAATCTAAAAAGCCTAACATTAGCTATCTTCATATTTTTGGTTGCAAGTGTTTTATTTTAAATAATGGAAAAGATAATTTAGGTAAATTTGATGCAAAAAGTGATGAAGCTATTTTTCTAGGTTACTCTTTAAACTATAAAGCCTATCGTGTGTTTAACAAAAGAACTTTAGTTGTGGAGGAATCTATTCATGTTGTTTTCGATGATAACCTCATTCCGAGAAGGATTCTTGTGATGATGATGATGTATGGATCATTTAAGCCAATGATGGTGGAGAATCATCAAAGGTGAATGAGATTCCAATCAAAGAGGAAGAAGCACAAGAACTGCCTCTAGAAGCATTGCAAGACATGTCTCTTGAGGAAAAGGAAGTGAGCTACCCAAGGGAGTACAACTATGTCAAGGGTGGTGAGATCTTGGGTGATCCATCCAAGGGGGTAACTACTCGCTTTTCTCTTAAAATGCTTAATCATGTTGCATTTATCTCATGCATTGAGCCTAAGAATGTTAAAGAAGCATTAAAAGATGACTTTTGGATTATGGCTATGCAAGATGAGTTAAATCAATTTGAGAGAAGTAAAGTGTGGACATTAGTGAATAGGCCTAGAAACAAACCTACTATAGGAACTAAATGGGTCTTTAGAAACAAACTAGATGAGAGTGGTAACATAGTGAGAAACAAGGTTAGGCTTGTTGCTCAAGGTTACACTCAAGAAGAGGGAATTGATTTTGATGAAACCTTTGCACCCGTAGTTAGAATGGAAACCATTAGGATGCTACTTGCATTTGCATGTTTTCATGATTTCAAGATTTTTCAAATGGATGTCAAAAGTGCGTTTTTAAATGGTTTTATAAACTAAGAAGTGTATGTGGAACAACCACCGGGTTTTAAAGATCCTATTTTTCCATACCATGTCTTTAAATTGTCAAAAGCTTTGTATGGTTTAAAACAAGCTCCTAGAGCTTGGTATGAAAGACTTTCAAGTTTTCTAGTTGGAAAAGGTTTTGAGAAAGGAAAGGTGGACACAACACTTTTTATTAAAAACAATGGCAAATATATCTTAGTAGTTCAAATTTATGTTGATGATGTTATATTTGGTTCAACTAATGAATTGCTTTGTCAAGATTTTTCTAAGTTGATGCAAGGTGAATTTGAAATGAGCATGATGGGGGAGCTCTCATTCTTTTTGGGACTCCAAATCAAACAAATGAAGGATGCCATCTTCATCAATCAAGCTAATTACATCAAGGATATGCTCAAGAAGTTTGGCTTAGAGCAAGCAAAGCCTCAAGCTACACCAATGAGTTCATCTACAAAGCTTGACAAAGATGAAGGAGGTAAGTGTGTTGACTCTAAGCTTTATCGCTCTATGATTGGATCTTTGCTTTACCTTACCGCAAGTAGACCGGATATATTGTTTAGTGTTTGCTTGTGTGCTAGGTTTCAAGCTAGTCCTGGAGAGTCTCACCTTATAGCCGTTACAAGGATCTTTAGGTACCTTAGAGATACTCCTTGTTTAGGTCTTTGGTACCCTAGAGAATCAACCTTTAACCTTCATGCTTATTCGGATGCGGATTATGGGGGTTGTAAAATAGATATGAAAAGTACTTCTGGCACTTGCAAATTCCTAGGTAGTATGCTCATATCTTGGTTCTCTAAGAAACAAAATAGTGTAGCTTTATCTACCACCGAAGCCGAGTACATATCCTTAGGGAGTTGTTGTGCTCAAGTCCTTTGGATGAAACAACAACTCTTAGACTATGGTATTAAGGTAGACACCATACCCCTTAAGTGTGACAACACTAGTGCTATATGTCTTACCAAAAATCGCATCCAACACTCTAGAACCAAACACATAGAAATAAGGCATCGTTTCAGAGTATGTAGACACCTAAAATCAATTAGCGACATCTTTACCAAACCTCTAGATAAAGAGCGTTTTTGGTCCTTTAGGAGAGAGTTAGGTCTAACTAGCCTATCTTGATCTTTTAGGACCTTTTTGTGCTTAAATTGCTTGTGTAACACTCCGAAATCTGGTCTAGTCGAAATTAAGTTCCGATGGTCAGAAATTATACATTGTTGAAGCCTAATTATTGTATCGGCTAATTGATTATTAATATTGAACTTTAATTAGGCCTAAAATATTGTCATTGGCTCCATTGAATATTATTGAAACTCATATAGTGATCAAATTGAAGAAATCACAAGTTGAAGGACAAGTCTAGGATGTAGTGAAAAGTGAGGGGCTAATCTTGCGATTAGCCCTACCTCAAATAAAATCAGCAAACATGGGTCATTTTGGTGAGAAAACTTCACCATGAGGAAAGCTATCCTCCTAAAAACAAAGTAAACAATTTGAAGAGGCTTACCCGAGAATTTACTAACCAAGCACCTCCTAATCTTTTCATCTTTTTCCTCCCTTTGAACAAGCAAGCACCTCCATTGGAGGAATTTCAAGCTTAGCTATTTCTTCGTTTTATTGATATCGAATTGTTTCTATCGATCGGGTAAGCTATATTCCTCAATCGGTAATTGGATTCCATGGATGTTTTGAGTGTAATCTAAGCTATGGTTTTGACTATCCATGGATATCTCCTCGTTGCCATCTCTATTGAAGTCAGATATTGATTTCGATATTGTTATGTTGATTTTGATATCGAAACACCGACCATAATAAGTTTTCTATTAATTTTTTTAGCTCAAGAGGTGGAGAAAGAAGTTTCACCATCTCTATCACAAGCTAGGAACAAAGGGATTGCTATCCGAGAGCCTTGAAGCTTCGGATTGCTAAGGTGAGTGTAGTCGGAGTCTCGGGATTATGTGAAAGGCCTTCCCGGATCATTATTTGTTATTTTAGATTACTTCGCTAACATTGCTATCGAAGCGATTGCATTGGATGGTTAGTCGAACACTTTGGTAAGTGTCGGTAAGATACCATTGAACATTGATTGTGAGGAGCTAGGACATTTTATCAGGGACTGCCCTCAAAACCCCTCTAAGTCAGTGGCTGTGCACGGAGACATATCTTCACCCACTCAGTCCTTTCGAGGAAAAGGGCCAAGACAAGCACCATCGGGAACCTTAGGAATGCCAGGCGGATCTGGGAAGCAAGGTAATAAGCAAGAATCGAAGAACTCTGCCCAGATGTATCACGTGAGAGGCCGCGAGGAGAATGACGAGCCTGATGTTATAGCAGGTACCATTATGTTACATGCACACTCATTGTATGTATTGATTGATCCTGGATCTACACATTCTTTTATAAGCCTGAAATTGGTTAAAACACATAGGATGTCTAGTGAACCTTTGACAACAAAAATCTCCGTGACAAATCCATTAGGTGATTGTGTTGCTTTAAGCCTTGTATGTAAGAATTGCCTGATCTTGATTCAAGGAATTATGTTCCCTACGGATTTCCTAGTCTTGCCAATCCATGAGTTTGATGCTGTAGAACTAATGTTTTGATATAATAATTAAAAAATGTTTTGGACTGATTTAAAAAGAATTCAAAACTAATTCCAAAGTCCAAATAACTTGAAACTATGTTTAGGGGTGTTTTCAAAGGGTTTTACATGTTTTCAAAAGCCAAACTACACAAAACCATCCAGGTGTTTCGATACGATGTATTCCAGTAGCAAAAACGTTTTGATACGGGTATCGAAACAGGTCTTCCCTGGATGAGATTTTTGCCCAGCGTTTCGATATGGGCTATGCCGTTTCAATACGCCTACGTGGCATCGACCACAACGGTCATAAACCCAAACGCTATTTTCCAACTAACATTTAAATGTAGAGCGTTTCGATACGGAGTCAGGCGTTTCGATACGGGTGTTTTGAAACGGCCAAAGGCGTTTCGATACGGGTGCTACATCAGACTGCAACATCTCTTTCTACTTAAAGGGTGTTTCGAAACGGTCACAAGTGTTTCGAAACGAGTAGTAGTAGAACTGAATTTATGGTGGGAAATAAAGTCCTCAACGGCTCCAATTCAACCCTAACGGCTAGTAACAGCTATAAACTCATCAAGGAGTATAAAAGGGACCTCCAAGCATCAAGATATGGTTAATGCTTCAATTTTCAATCAACAAATGATCAAATATTGTCTTTGTACTTAAATTGTCAATTCTTGTATAGACAAACACTAGTGAGCCAAAATTGTCAAATTTGCTCAAGTGTTTTAGGTTTTGGGTGAGTGCATTATTGAGCAAACAAATACCTATTAGAGGGATTTAAGTTTGCATTTTTCTTTTCTCTTGTATAGAGGGTTTGATCAAGGCTTTGGGTAGAAAGCTTGATCGGTGTATAAGGATTTCCTTCTAAGCCTAGAAAAGGGGACGAATCAATAGTGGATTGATTGGAAATCCTTAGTGGGAAGCTAAGGTAGTGGATGTAGACCTTGGTTAGAAGGTTGAACCACTCTAAAATCATTGTGTCATCTTTATTTTAGCTTCCACACCTAATCCACCCAAATTTCCACCTCTCTATTACTTGGTGAGCAACATCAGTTGAAGGAATCGAGCACCCTAAACTCAACAATTGGTATCAGAGCTTGGCTCAATCGAAGAGGATTAACATCCTATTGAGAAGATCCAGCAAGCTCGATTATCATTCCACCAACCGGCTCAAATGGCGCAATCCATCGACAAACCGCCTTTCTTCGACGGAACCTACTATGCCCATTGGAAGACCAAGATGAAATTTTTCATAAAGTCAAGAGACTACAAACTATGGGACATAGTTGAAGATGGTCCATTTGTGCCTCAACGAAGCAAAGCGGAGTGGAGTGCCGGCGATCGCAAGAAGATGGAGCTAAATTGCAAAGCCTTGCACATTCTCATTTGTGCATTTGGCCCATCCATCTATGAGAAGATGTCTTCTTGTGAGAGTGCCAATGAGGTATGGGACAAGCTTGAAGTCACATACGAGGGAACCGATGAAGTCAAGGAGACCAAGATTGGGCTCCTCACCTTAGAGTATGAGAACTTTCAAAATGGATCCGGAAGAAAACATCGAGAAGATGTTTGATAGGTTCTCCACTATCACCGCTGGTCTCAAAGGCTATGGAGAAGCCATCCCGGAAGAAAAGCTTGTTCGAAAGCTTATCTACTCACTTCCCGGGTCATAGGACTCAAAGAGGACCGCCATCATCGAAGCCAAGAATTTGAAGACCTTGAAGCTTGATGAACTCTTGGGGTCACTCCTTACTCATCAAATCATGAAGAAGAACAAAGAAGATGAGAAAAAGAGGGAAGAAATTAGAGCTATGGGAGAGAAGAAGCTCAAGGGGCTTGGCATCAACACCAAAGCCATTGCTCTCAAGTCCTCCACTTATCATCATGTAGATTCTAGTGAGGAGGAAAGTGAAGATGAAGAGATGGCCTATCTCTTCAACAAATTTACTCGGTTCATGAAGAGCGAAATGGAAAAATCCAAGCATGAATCGAGGAAGAAGATGAAGGAATCCCACAAGTCCAACAAGATGGGATCATCTTCAAAACAAGCATATGTGGCCACATAGAGCGATGAAGACTCCACCGATGATGAAGTAGCCCACCTATGCTTGATGGTCCTCAATGAGGGGGAGGTAACTTCTAACTCATCTAGTTCAAATTCATATTCTTTTGATGAGTTACAAGAAGCCTATAATGAATTGGTTTTTGAGTTCAAGACTTCATTTTCGAAAAACAAGAAATTGATTTCACAGTTAAAAACCAAAAACGATTTGCTTTTTAAAACCAATTTAGAGTTTGAAGACAAAATTAAAGATTTTGAGCTTAAAGTTTTGGATTTACAAAAATTGCTTCAAACGATGGAAAGATCATCAAAAAGAAGTTGATGATCTTAAAAAGGAAAAAGATTTGATTTTCAATGACCTTCAAAAGAAAAATAATTTAGGAAAATCAAATTTTTATGTAAGACAAGCTAGTGCCCCTAGATTTGTAAAAGGAAAATGTTTTAGAAGTGTTTGGGTCCCAAAAGGACTAACCACTTCAACTAAAAAGGATGACATTGAAAAATGGATTCCAAAGGGGACTAAGTTTTGTGCTACTAACGTTTATGGATCAAAAGCAATTTGGATACCAAAAATTACTTGATTGGCTTTTGCTAGGTGTGATGGAGAGTGATCAACAAGTCAAACTTTGAGGGGGAGCTCCATGCACACAAGGAAGAACACTTGAAGAAGGAAAGCTTCACATCCTCCCTTGAGTTCAAGTGTGGTAAAATCTAGTTGCTTTTGCTTTTATTTGATTTATTTTCTTTTAAGTCAACTAGATGATCTTATATGTTGGACTAACATTTTTAATGATGCTTTGAGTAAGGGGGCCATTTTAAAACCAAATTCTTATTTTTGTCAAATTATTCCTCTATAGTTATTGTGAACTTAATGTTTTAAATTCTTTTTGATATAACAAAAAGGGGGAGAAATGGTTTGAAAAATTGAATTTTCAAATGAATAAGGGGGGGCTTTATTTGATTTCATATATTTAATCTCTTATTCACAATTTTAAAGTTAAAGGGGGAGAATCTCAAACAATTTTTCAAGTTAGTTTTATTATATCAAAAAGGGGAAGATTGTATAACTAATGTTTTGATATAATAATTGAAAAATGTTTTGGACTGATTTAAAAAGAATTCAAAACTATTTCCAAAGTCCAAATAACTTGAAACTATGTTTAGGGATGTTTTCAAAGGGTTTTACATGTTTTCAAAAGCCAAACTACACAAAACCATCCAGGTGTTTCGAAACACCCTTAGGTGTTTCGATACGATGTATTCCAGTAGCAAAAAAGTTTCGATACGGGTATCGAAATAGGTCTTCCCTGGATGAGATTTTTTCCCAGCGTTTCGATACGGGCTATGCCGTTTCGATACGCCTACGTGGCATCGACCACAACGGTCATAAACCCCAACAGCTATTTTCCAACTAACATTTAAATGCAGAGCGTTTCGATACGGAGTAAGGCGTTTCGATACGGGTGTTTCGAAACGGCCAAAGGCGTTTCGATACGGGTGCTACATCAGACTGCAACATCTCTTTCTACTTAAAGGGTGTTTCGAAACGGTCATGAGTGTTTCGAAACGGGTAGCAGCAGAACTGCATTTATGGTTGGAAATAAAGTCCTCAACGGCTCCAATTCAACCCCAACGGCTAGTAACGGCTATAAACTCATCAAGGAGTATAAAAGGGACCTCCAAGCATCAAGATATGGTTAATGCTTCAATTGTCAATCAACAAATGATCAAATATTGTCTTTGTACTTAAATTGTCAATTCTTGTATAGATAAACACTAGTGAGCCAAAATTGTCAAATTTGCTCAAGTGTTTTAGGTTTTGGGTGAGTGCATTATTGAGCAAACAAATACCTATTAGAGGGATTTAAGTTTTCATTTTTCTTTTCTCTTGTATAGAGGGTTTGATCAAGGCTTTGGGTAGAAAGCTTGATCGGTGTATAAGGGTTTCCTCCTAAGCCTAGAAAAGGGGACGAATCAATAGTGGATTGATTGGAAATCCTTAGTGGTAAGCTAAGGTAGTGGATGTAGACCTTGGTTAGAAGGTTGAACCACTCTAAAATCATTGTGTCATCTTTATTTTAGCTTCCACACCTAATCCACCCAAATTTCCACCTCTCCACTACTTGGTGAGCAACATCGGTTGAAGGAATCGAGCACCCTAAAACTCAAAAGATGTGATTCTAGGCATGGATTGACTTAGTAAACATCAGGCGTGGGTAGATTGCAGTAAGCAAAAATTGTATCTTCGAGGCCTTGGCAAGGAAAGAATAATGTTGATGGAGTCTCGGAACTTCATGTTGTGTGCGTTGTCCACAGAATCCGAGAATGAACCTCAGATCCATGACATTGACACGGTAAATGAATTCCCAGATGTTTTTCCTGATGAGCTTCTGGGATTTCCCCCAACCCGTGAAGTGTAATTTAGTATTGAGGTGCAACCTGGGACTGCTCCAGTTTTTATTGCACCATATCGGATGGCAGCTGTGGAGTTGAAAGAATTAAAGGCTCAAATTTAAGACCTTATGAACAAGGGTTTTATTCAACCGAGCTCTTCACTTTGGGGAGCCCCGGTTCTTTTTGTCAAGAAGAAGGGTGGTTCTATGCGTTTGTACATTGACTATAGACAACTGAACAGAGTCACCATCAAGAATAAGTATCCTTTGCCCAGGATAGATGACATGTTCGACCAATTAAAAGATGCCTCTGTATGACAAGGAATGTGATGTGCCCAAGACTGCCTTTCGTACAAGATATGGACACTACAAATTCTTAGTGATGCCTTTCGGACTAACTAATGCACCGACGACTTTTATGGATTTAATGAATCGAGTATTTAGACTCTATCTTGATAATTTCATTGTGGTGTTTATAGACGATATCTTAATCTATTCCAAGAATGAACTAGAGCATCGAGATCATCTTCGTATTGTATTTTAGACTCTAAGAGAGAAACAATTATATGCGAAGTTATCTAAGTGTGAGTTCTGGCTTACTGAAGTGGCCTTTTTGGGGCATGTCGTATCAGTTTCAGGTATTCTGGTGGACCCGAAGAAAATTCAAGCTATTGTAGATTGGCATCCACCGAAGAATGTTGGTGAGGTTAGAAGTTTCCTTGGGCTTGCTGGCTATTACCGTAGATTCGTGAAAGGATTTTTATGTTAGCCGCTCCTTTGACCAAATTACTGCGGAACGAAGCTCCTTTTGTTTAGACCAAGGTCCAACAACGAAGCTTTGATCAGCTGAAATAAGTCCTGACCCATGCACCTGTCTTGACCCAGCCCGAGTCTGGAAAAGACTGTACAGTTTACAGTGATGCTTTGCATCTTGGGTTAGGGTGTGTATTGATGCAAGAAGGTATGGTTATTCCTTACGCTTCGAGGCAACTTAAGCCTCATGAGATGAATTATCCCACCCACGACCTAGAATTGGCTGTGGTTGTCTTTGCATTGAAAATCTGGAGGCATTATCTCTACGGGGAGAAATGCTATCTTTTCACCGATCACAAAAGCCTCAAATACTTATTGACGCAAAAGGAGTTGAATCTTCGAAAACGGAAGTGGATGGAACTTCTTAAAGATTATGATCTAGTCATTGATTACCATCCGGGCAAGGCCAATGTTGTAGTAGATGCGCTCAGCCGGAAACCTTTGCCTGGTAAGCATTGATTATGGACTTGAAGTTATAAGTATTGTCAAGTGTATTAACTAATTGTTATATCGCTCTCTTGTAGCCCCTCGAGCAATTAACGCTCACTTCCGACTTCGGAAGCACCATTGCCTTATAGCTGAACTTCAAGTTCAGTCTACCATCATTTCACGAATTAAGGACTTACAAGAACAAGATTCCGAGCTCCAGACCATTGTCTCTAAACTATCCGATAATCCGGACTTCATAATTAATTCTGAAGGACTCTTATGCTTCCATGATCGAGTTTGTGTACCTAATGATGAAACTCTCCGCACCGACATCCTTGCTGAAGCTCATTAAAGTTCTTTTTTCGTTCACCTCGGGTCTGTGAAAATGTATAAGGATCTATGTAAGCTATATTGGTGGCCAGGCATAAAGCAGGCCATCATTGATCACATTTCCAAGTGTCTCACGTGTCAACGTGTCAAGGCAGAACATTGTGCCCCTACAGGACTTTTGCAACCTATTGATCCACTAAATTGGAAATGGGAAAAGATAATCATGGACTTTGTTAGTGGTCTACCGTTAACCCCTACGAAGCATGATGCTATTTGGGTTATTGTAGATCGTTTCACGAAGTCAGCTCATTTTGTACCAGTTAGAATGGACTACGGTCTTCCTAAGTTAGCTGACTTATACATTAATGAAGTAATTCGACTCAACAGAGTACCTAAGTCTATCATCTCCGATCGAGACCCTTGGTTTGCATCTTGGTTCTGGAGAACTCTTAAAGGAGCTCTGGGCACCAGAGTTAATCGCAGCACAGCTTTTCACCCTCAGTCTGACGGTCAGTCAGAAAGGGTAATTCAGGTAATTCATCAAACAACTTGTCTATTAAAATCATAGAAATTAGCATTGTTATTGAATCTCCCTATACAGATATTGGAAGACATGCTACGGGCATGTATTATCGATTTTAGTGGGACTTGAGAGAAATCTCTACCTCTCTTTGAATTTGCCTACAACAATAGTTACCAAGCATCCATCCAAATGGCCCCATATGAAGCATTGTATGGTAGACGATGCAGAACTCCTTTGTGTTGGTCGGAGCTGGGTGAGGGTAAGATGTTAGGCCATGATTTACTTCGCAAGACTGAAGAAAGAGTCACCATTATCCATGATCGTTTAAAAGCTGCGTTTGATCGACAAAAAGCTTATGCTGATCTCAAAAGGAGAGACATTGAATATGAAGTTGGTGAAAAAGCTTTTCTTAAAGTGTCACCGTGGAAGAAAGTCTTGAGATTTGGCAAGAAAGGATAATTGAGTCCCCGGTCCATTGGACCCTTTGAAATCATTGAAAAGATTGGCCCAGTGGCATATCAGCTTTTGCTACCCTCATAATTGAGTAAAATCCACGATGTCTTTCATGTATCGATGCTTCGGAAGTATCGTTTTGACCCCTCACACATTGTGGAACCTGAATCTGTAGAACTCCGGCCAAATCTATCCTATGAAGAAGAACCAGTTCAGATTCTTGGTAGGGAAGTCAAGAGCCTTCGCAACAAAACTGTACCGTTAGTTAAAGTGCTCTGGAGGAGTCACATTGTTGAGGAAGCCACATGGGAGCCTGAAGAAACTATGAAACAACAATATCGGCATCTCTTCAGTTCAGGTAAAATTCGAGGACGAATTTTCTTAAGGGGGAGAGTTGTAACACCCCGAAATTCGGTCTAGTCGAAATTAAGTTCCGATGGTCGGAAATTATACATTTTTGAAGCCTAATTATTGTATTGGCTAATTGATTATTAATATCGAACTTTAATTAGGCCTAAAATATTGTCATGGGATCCATTGAATATTATTGAAACTCATATAGTGATCAAATTGAAGAAATCGCAAGTTGAAGGACAAGCCTAGAATGTAGTGAAAAGTGAGGCTAATCGCAAGATTAGCCCCTCCTTAAATAAAAGCAGCAAACGTGGGTCATTTTGGTAAGAATACTTCACCATGAGGAAATCTATCCTCCTAAAAACAAAGTAAACAATTTGAAGAGGCTTACCCGAGAATTTACTAACCAAGCACCTCTCAATCTTTTCATCTTCTTCCTCCCTTTGAACAAGCAAGCACCTTCATTGGAGGAATTTCAAGCTTAGCTATTTCTTCTTTTTATTGATATCGAATCATTGCTATCGATCGGGTAAGCTATATTCCTCAATCAGTAATTGGATTCCATGGATGTTTTGAGTGTAATCTAAGCTAGAGTTTTGACTATCCATGGATATCTTCTCGTTGCCATCTCTATTGAAGTCGGATATTGATTTCGATATTGTTATGTTGATTTTGATATCGAAACATCGACCCTAATAAGTTTTCTATTAATTTTTTTAGCTCAAGAAGTGGAGAAAGAAGTTTCACCATCTCCATCACAAGCTAGGAAAAAAGGGATTGCTATCCGAGAGCCTTGAAGCTTCGAACTGCTAAGGTGAGTGTAGTCGGAGTCTCGGGATTAGGCAAAAGGCCTTCCCGGATCATTATTTGTTATTTTAGATTACTTCGCTAACATTGCTATCGAAGCGATTGTATTGGATGGTTAGTCGAACACTTTGGTAAGTGTCGGTAAGTTACCATTGAACATTGATTATTGTCATTATATATACAGTCATCGATATAAGTATTGTCATTGGATCATTGCATTGAAATCATCGGACATTGATATTGATATCAATTTATGAAATATTGATGTCGAGACACATATATTGGTCACCGGCTACATTGAATTCATTGATATATCATTGATTATTGAAATGAATAAGAATTTTGCAACCTTGGATTGGAATGGACTCGGGATACAATTGGCATGCCATAGAATTCATGAGCTTAGTGTACGGGTAGACTACGGTCCTAAGGCTACGACCTATATAGATTTGGCGAGGCGGAGGGATGTGTATTGTTATTGGTTAAATTGGCGAGGCGGAGGGATTAGACCATTCATTGATTTGGCGAGGCGTAGGAATTCACGTATCCACGATTTGATTCAATCCAAGGACTTTGAATGGAAACAAAACATATTTATACTTTGGGTAACGTTGCATAGCATTGATAATGTTGGCATGAGATTATGAATAAGTGTAATCATGACATTTCTATTACTTGCATTGTTTATGACTACCTCACTAGTCATGTGTGCCTAATGTGTCTTATCTCATGCATTTTTCAGGTTAGGAAGGTTTTCTCGTGGAAGATCGGATCGGCCATCAAGACAAGTCATTACCAAGCTACAAGTAATGTGATTATGACTTTTGAACTCCTAGTAATGTGGCAAAGTAGTGAAACTAGTCATACATGTCCATTTTGTTGTGTTGGTGCAATGTTTATTTTGTAACTTGGTCATTGGCCCTAAATGGCCTTTTTGGTCCTTTTGAAATAGCTTTAAAAATTCATGTTAGCCAAAAAGGTAAAAACAAGGTAAATGTATTCACATAGCCATGAAATTGGCATGCTAGTAGTCCATACCATGGAAATGTTGCGTATAAAGTTTTGTTGCATTTGGACATTATATGGTAGAGTAAATTGATTAAAAACGAGTAAAAATCTGTCATTACAGGCCTGTCTGTATCGAAACGGGTGATGTCGTTTCAATACGGGTACACAGAATTGAACCCGAGATTGTGGGCGTTCCGAAACAAAGTAATTCCATTTTGGAACATTTTGCTAATGGAATTGGGTGTTCCGAAATGAAGTAATGCCATTTCGGAACATTTTGCCTCTAAAAACCATTGTTTCTATACGGGTTTCGGAATGGTCAAAGTCAAAGTCAGTGGTGGTCAATCTGTTCCGATACAGGTCAAGCCTGTATCGAAACAGTCTAAAAGGAAAGGTCAATAGGGTTGACTCTCGTGCACCTGTTCTGAAACAGCCTAAGGTGTTTCGAAACGGGTTTAGGTAAGTTGGTTGAAGACTCTTTGAATAGTTTGATAATGTTATAATCTAGTCACTAAATTTTGTAAAGTTAATTGATGGTATTACTGAATCCCGAATTACATGAAATTTTGTGGGCACGACCCTTTAGTAGTAAATTTCATTTTGGTAGAGTTTCTACATCGAAGGACCTCAACTTATTAAAATTTACAAATTAGTCCTTAATACTTGTAAAAGTTGTAAAACAACCCTAGATTGTCAATTGTGCATCCTATTTGATAGTATTGGACTAATAGGTACGTTGGTCACACATTGTATGCCTTCTATTGATTTATCGTGTGATTAAGATGAAATTTTATATCACTGTTTGTAGCATCGTCTTCCGATAACACGCTTCGACCCGGTTCTCTACTAGACCGGGAAGGGGTGTTACAGCTTGATTTCTTGTAAAATGCTATGCTTATGTGTTTTTGATCCTAATTTCATCCATGCTTGTAGTTAGGGGGAGTATGTTTATGTTTTATCATGTTTCTCTTGCTCATTCATATCATTTATGCATCTAGGACTTATTAAAATTCAATTTTTCTGCAATTTAGAGCCTCATCTGCACCTCCAGGCCTAGGCGTATCGAAACGGGTCACTCTGTTTCGATACGGGTGCCTTAAAAGAATGCAATATGACCAGGATGTTTCAAAATGCCCCAAAGGGTTTCGCAACATTTTGGCTCTGCCAAGACATGTATCGAAACGACCCAAATGAGTTTCGATACGGGATATCTCGTGGGATTCGATACAGTCAAATCAGTATTGGAACGGTCAGCAGGTTTCGGAACGATAGTAGACGTTTCGGTACACCGGTTTCGAAACGGTCGTGCTTGTTTCGAAACGTGTATCGAACAACCTTTTTAACGGGTTCTAATTGCTCAATATCACTTTTTATCAAACCCTTAAAAACCCTAAAAACCCTAACTCATTTTTTATAAAAACCCTCCAAACCTCATTGTTTTTCATCAAATCTTGAGAGCTTTTACTCCCAAACTAAAATCTAAGCAAGCTTCAACAACTTGGTGCAATTTCATCCATCCATTCTTCCAAAATCCCCTTTTAAGGTATTTTCTAACCTTTTCTTTTTCCTTTGATTTCATTCGAATCTTAGGTTAGAAAATATTAGTTTTTTATAGAATATAAGTTTTACATCATGGGTTTTCCAAAACTTGTAAAAAAAATCAAAATCTCAAATTTTTTTATTCGAATATATTTGATTTTGTGAAACCAAAATTGATTTTGATATAACATCTAAACTTATGGACCAATTTGCAAAACAATAAATTTTTAAGTACTCCTTAAAGTCTCACTATTGACAAGTATTTTAAACAAAATAATATCTCAAGACAAGTTCTTAAAATGATAAATTTTTCTAAGTCCTTTCCTATGTGTTTTCAAGCCAAACTACACAAAAACGCCCAGGCGTATCGATACCCTTAGGCGTATCGATACCCTTAGGCGTATCAATACGGTTTTTAGCCACTAGAATTTTAATGGACATAGCGTACCGATACGGTATTACCCCGTATCGATACGATATTCATCTGGGCAACACTTTCAATGATACCGTACCGATACGCGTTGCAACCGTATCGATACGATAAGCTTATCTTTGTAAAATCTTTGCATTTAATTTTCGACCGTTGACTTGTCAGTTGGATGGTATCCCAATTTTTAAATGACCGTTATACAGTACTGATACACTAAGTATGCGTATCGATACGATTTTTATAAAAACCAAACTTGGGATTCCAGTGAGCAAATCCCGTATCGATACGCCCCTTAAAACTGTACTGGTGCGCCTTCTAAGCGTATCAATACGCGATGTTTTCAGTCACAACGGCTCTTTCCTCTTTGATACAGGTATCAATACGCCCCCTACCCGTACTGATACGGTAGGCAGCAGAGCTGCATTTATTGCGGGAAAATGCTTCTCAACGGCTCTATTGATGATCCCAACTACCCAAACGGCTAGAATTCAATACAATGGTATAAAAAACAAGTCTCAATTGAACAAGCAACTACTATTGAACCTACAAGCATCATCAAAGCACTCAAATCCAAACTTTGCACCCTTAGAGTCAAATTCTTGTACCAAACTCTTGTGTTCTCAATTGTTATCTTTTTATTGTGAGTTTGGGGAGTGTAAAATTGTAATTGGGTAAACAATTATCCTTTGAGAGGAATTTGTAGAGTTTACCAAAAACTTCTCTTTGTAAAAGTGAGTGGATTAAGCTTTGGGTAGAAAGCTTAATCAAATTGTAAGGTTACCTCCTCATCCAAGAAAAGGGGAAGTATTCAAGTAGTGAATTGGTTGAAAATCCTTAATGGGAACTAAGGTAGTGGATGTAGAGTTCATTTGGAGAACTTGAACCACTCTAACTTCTTGTGTCACATTTTATTTTTCACTATTATCTCCTACCAAAAATTTTATTGCCAATTCACCCCCTCTTGGCCATTTGCAATTGTGTGATCAACTCAACAGATTTTAATCGTATTTTTTAACACTGTTTTTCAAATTTTGTTTTCTTTAAATTTTTTTGTGTTTTTAAAACCTTAATGGGATTTTCATTGGATTGAATTAAGGATTTAAATGCATACAATCAAATTTTCTTATTGCTTGCTTTGTGTTTTTAGGAATTTCTAATGGAAAACATTAACAAGAAAAGAAAAACTCAAGCGGGTGAAGGTTCGAACCAAGAAAATATTCGTCCAAACCTTACCCTCCTTTTTCAAAAAAGTCTTAGGAATCAAGATACTAAAGAACGATTCAAAATCATTCATGATTCCGCCGTTCGAAGAGAGCGAGTTGTGGATATAGATTTTCTTGACTCCGAGCGTTTTGAATTCCGTTATCTACCTCTTTTGCAAGAATGAAATTTCTTAGCCTTTTTGAGCATTCTCGACATCGTTTACAAGAACATGGTCTTGCTCTTTTACTTCAATACCGTTCTCATCGACAATGAAGATCACACCGAGGTCATTGGCATCGAGTCTTAACTTTTGGGCAAGAAGTTCCGTATTGATCCATCCGTTCTAGAGAACACCCTTGGGCTCAAAGATGAATGTATTGAGTATGAGAATCACTTTGGTGCTCACACCGGATCCGTTCTTACATTGGATGCTCATGACCAATTCCTCCATTTGATCATCTCTTGGTTTATTCGCCCTTCAGGAGGTAAATTTTCCCACATCTGACAAGTTGAATACGTTTGGCTCGAGTGTTTTCGCCAAGCACAATGACCAAACTTAGTTAAAATCATTTTCGCCGAGATGGTCCATCAAGTGAATATTTATACCACTAACTCACTTACATCCTTCACTTATGGGGTTGTGTTGAGCTATATCTTTGGTAGCCTCGGTTTTGATTGTTCCTATGATTCTCCGGAACCCCGAAAGCAAAAGATTGGTGAATCTTCTCTTATAAAGTCCGGGTTTCGTTACACACTTGGCCAATGGGTTCGTGTTGATAGGAGAGCTTCGGTACCTCAAGTAGAGCCTCAACCTCCAGCTCCTAACAATGATGCTCTTATGGCTTTCCTTACCGAGCGGTTCAACACGATGGACACGAACATTGCGTCTCCACTCTTGAGGCTCTCAACACTCGTATTCAATCCTTGGAAAATCGCGTCTCCACTCTTGAGAATCAACAAACATCTATGGATCTCTCTTTCTCCACCTTCTATGGTGATTGGAGGCGCTATCGTCAAGATCAAGCTAAGAACAAGGATGATTCTCTTGATGACGTTGGTGATGATGATGGTGACGGGGCCTAAGATTCATATTGCATATTATATTAATATGTCATATTAGGATTAATTTTGCACCTATTTATGTTTTTATGTTTTAAAGACCTATGCTTTGATTATTTGCTTTTAGGATTGAGCTTGAACTTCAATGATTTGAATATTTATGTTTTTAGTGTTGTTTCTTGAACTTTAATGATATCTGTGATAATTATGTTGTTTGGTTTATTGTTTATGACTCCGTTTATTCTCTTGGTAGCCTTGTTTATCTATTTTTGATCTAACAAAAAGGGGGAGAAGTAATCTAAGAGCCTAAGTGTTTTCAAAGTTGGTTTTGAGTTTCAAATACTTAAGTTTTAAATATTTTCAAAACGTTAAAACCTATCTTACATTGAGGGAGAGTTAAAACTTTTTCAAAGATTTCAAAACACTTAAAAATTCATACTTGGTTTTGTTATATCAAAAAGGGGGAGATTGTAAAACTAATGAATTGATTTTGATATAACAAAAGATTTAAGGACTAAATTGAAAAAGAGAAAATAAATTTTTAAGTCATCAAAACTTCCCAAAGTCTCTAAGAAAATTGTCCAAGTCAAAACCTAAGATTATTCAAATTTTTCTAAGTGATTTCCAAGTCAAAATAGTGATTTTCGAGTCACCGTTTTGGAACGGCCCTTGGGAGTTTCGGAATATTTTGAAACTGTTAACCTCTGTTTCGAAACTAGCCTTCCCGTTTTGATACGAGTGTGTCGAAACGTTTTAAGCTGTTTCGATACAGGTTTTGGCAAAGGCAAAATGTTTCGAAACGTGCTCTAGCACGTTTCAGAACATGCTTTTAGCGTATCGAAACGATATGGTCCATTTCGGTATGGTCTCTTAATTACACCCCAACGACTGTTTCTATTTTAGTCTGTTTCGAAACACGTTCGAGTGTTTCGGAACGAGTAGTTGCAGAAGTACATTTATGATGGGAAGATTGCATCCCAACGGCTATAATTATGATGGCAACAACCCCAACGGCTAGAATTCAATGAGAAGGTATAAAAGGGAGTCCTAAAAGCACCATCAACAACTATTGATCCTAAGAGAAACATCCAAACATCAAATTCAAGCTCTTGTGCAAAATTTCCATATTTCTTGTAAACCTCAATTGTGGTTCTTTATATTTTACATTTTATTTGATTCAATTGGGTTGAGTGCTTGTAATAGGGCTACGTTTGTATTGAGAGATACTAGTTATTAGCCTTAAACGTCTTTGTAAACCTTGTGTGTGAATTGTGTCAATTTTTGGGTAAAAAATTGGCCATTGTGTAAAGGTTTCCTCCTAAGCCTAGAAAAGGGGAAGATCAACTAGTGGAGTTGTTGGAAAATCCTTAGTGGGAGCTAAGGTAGTGGATGCAGAGTTCAATTGGAACTTGAACCACTATAAATCCATTGTATTGATATTTTTATTTTCCCACTTCATCACCAAACTTTCTAAAAACCCAATTCGCCCCCTCTTGTCTTAAATCGATTCAAGGATCCACTCAACAGTAACATCTATGTCGCCACCATAGTAGAGCCGCATCAACCAAGTAAACAGAAGCAATGTTTACCTTGGTGTCCTCGTCAACGATGCCGGTGAGTCGAAAGTAATTCTCCAAGTTCCAAACGAAGTTGTCCACTTCTTGGGCGTCCCTTGCCCCTTTGAACTCCTTCAGCTTTGGCACATCGATCATGGGCTTGGTTTCTATTGTTTTTTCCACCATGTTGGTTTGCACGACATTCTTGTAGAGGGATAGTTCGACACTGAGTTTCTTAATCTCCCCTAACAACTCCCCTCTAGTTGCCTCCATCGCAATTCAAAGGGAAACGTCTTGTCGATTTAATCTCTCGTACACCTCATCCAAAAGGTTTTGAACCCCTTCTGTGACTTTATCTTTGAGGGGGCCGACCTTGGTTTCTAGATTTTTGAGGCGATCATTGACAACATCGAGGGACTCTACCGTCTCTTTTGCTTCGGTTTCGAGCCGTTCTATCTTGTCCTTGAGTGTTGTCATCCGATCCTTCAAAGCAGCTCTCTTTTTGTCGGTGGCCTTGTCGTTGGCCTTATCGGTTGTCTTGTCGGTTGTTTGGGTCTCCACGACCTTTGAGGTTGCACCAGTTTCGTCTTTCTTGGCTATCTCGAGCAAACTCCTTGGCTCTGATACCACTCGTCATGCCCTAGAGCTCGACTAGCTTGACACGCAACCTTAGGCGCCTTTAGGAGGGTGCGAAGCCTAAGTAAGCCCGACGATCTAGGCAAGAATGCCTGGATCTGTGCGGAAATGAACGAACAAAGAAAAGGGGTGATGGCCGGAAAAGAGTTTGGGAGAAAGCTGGGCGGATGCCCGACACTTTTATTAATCGTAATGCCCAATGAAAAAAAGCTTGAAGCCTAAAGAACAATTGATGAAGTGCCTATTGAGGTGGGGGTAAGCCTATTTATATAGCCCACTACATCCAAGTCCTATTCTAACTAGGATAATTACTACTCAATCCTACTTTAACTAGGATTACAATTGTTCTAATCCTTCGGGGAGTAGAATTCCTTATCCTCCAAGGATTCGTACTCCTTAACCTCCAAGGATCTATCAAGTCGGTTGGTTACTAAGCCCAAGTCGGTGAGGTGGGCCTGTCTAGTCCCTCGGTGTGCACCCTAGGTGTCGGCCCTAGGCCCTTCGGTGTGCACCCTTGGTGCCAGCCCTAGGCATTTCGGTGTGTACCCTTGGCGTCGGCCCTATGCCCTTCGGTGTGTGCTGGACTCGGTTACCTGTCCCGTCCCTGGTGCGCTTGCTCGTCCAGCCCCTCGATGCGCTTTCTCGGTGCCAGCCTCCTGGTGTGCGTTTGGCCCGGCCCTTTGGTCCGCATGTCCCGTCCCTTGGTCCGCACACCCAGCCCCGTGGATTGCGGATGTATCCCTTCGGTGTGTGGGCTTGGTTTACTCGCGGCATATTGAACCAGGACCCTAAGTTGCTCTCCCTTGGCCTGTGCAGGTTCCGGCCCTAGGGTCCTCTCCTGTGCGCGTATGTGCCCCTGGGTGCGGCTGCACATCCCCATGATGTGTGGGCGTGGCCCTCTCGGTCTACCCCGAGCTAGGTCCCTCGAGTACTATCCATTGGCGAGCACGCACTTGGCTCATGGGTGCGTAGTTTCGTCCCTTTGGTGAGCCCAACGCCCTGGTGTAGTGGCCTGGTGCTTTGGATTTGGGGTGATGAATGTTGGGATCGAGCCCCTTGGCCCCTTGATGTGCGGCTTAATTGGGCCGAATAATTTGGCCCGTGACATGAATTATGATACTTGTCGCCACGACAATGCTCAATGGTATATATGAGAGAAGGAGTAACCAAGGAAGGGGATTTTTTCTCTCCTTCTCGACATTCTTCAAGCTTCTCCTTCTCTTTATACCTACCACTTTATCTGCAACCACCACCACACTGTATACGACTATTCATCCCAAATCAACAGAGGTAATCTGTCTGAAATCACTAGCAACCACCTTGGTCTTCTTCTCCACCTCCATTGTTCGGTGTCTACTCATTTTAGACATCAACAGTTGGTGCGGTGAGCATAGAGACATTTCTCACCTAAAAAAATTAATCGAGATGCATCCTCAAAGACAATCATCCATAATGATCAATCCATCTGGCGTACCTGGTTTTTCTGGTTGGTAACGATGAGACAAAAGCTCGAAACTCTCTTTAGTAGATTTGATGCTTCTTTAGGCGTGAGAAGAAGATATGTTTGGTGCCCATCGTCGACGTCTTCAAGACGCGTCAAGGTCATACTCTAAGGGTCTATGAAGTATCTCCACCTTCGGCAGCAAGCGCTGTAAATTTATGAGATCATCAAAGGCATTTGACGCTTTTGCTTGAGTGGTTCAGGAAGAAACATTACGACCTCCGTACCTCTGGAGCATCTACCTTCCTCAAAATGTGCACACAAGTGCTGAAGGAATATTATGGCCTTCGCACCTTTGGAGCATATGCCTTAATACATTCGTCCCTGGATTCATTGTTTGTTTAGGGTCAGACATAAGCGTTGTTGAACTTATTGTTCATGTAGTTGCAAAAATATACGTCAATGGTCAAATTCTGACTTGTACCTTTGAGTGGGCTGGTACTCTTCGACATATAAATATTATGTTTCCCTTCTTATCTAATGCAACAACAAAGTCCGGTATATGTTTGTATTATTTCTTTACATGCTACCAAAGCGAGTGACTATTCAAAATCTTCACCAAAATGTAACTTTTTTTGATGTTTTTTAACATAAAATTCATTTTACAAAGAAAATTACAACAATGGTAACAATTCAACAGGGGTGAATCCTCCTAATAAACATTCTTTCTCAAAGCGTTAACCACCCAATCAGCAATTTTATTGTTCGATCTTCGAAAAAAGAGAAAAAAACAGGAAACAAAATTTTGGGACAAGTCAATAACATCCAGTTCAATGGCTACACTCTCCCAAACATAATGAAAATGAGAGTAGAAACGTGAGATTAGATTTTCATTGTCGGACTCAATGATAACCTTTCGCCATCCTTGGAGAGCAAAACTCAATCGCTTCAATAGAAGCAACATACGAAATTGGGACACGAGAATTAGACCCTCCTACAACACATCCTTCATCATCTCTAATGACAAAAACAATGCTGACAATTCTCAACGAGAAATCCCACGACACATCACAATTAATTTTAACAAACCCTTCAAGGGAGGAGTCCATGTGATATTTGGAATAGCATCCTTCTCACTCGAACGAGGGGTCTCTCCTACCACACAACCTTCGTGATACGTCTTATTCACTGTTAGCCATAAATCAATCAGATTTCCCTTAACCTTGTTGAAAACGAAGGAATTTCGAGCATTCCATAAGTGTCGGGAGAGGATGGCAACCAGATCCTCTCAATCCCCTTTTTAAATATTTGTACCAAAGACAATCCTCATAAGAAAAAAATCAGGGAAACCTTCAATTTTCGGGGCATAATTGAAATTCAATGCCTTCCACACGACTTGAGCTAAAAAAACAAAAAAAAATGTGTACTATAGATTCCTCCTTATGATTGCATCGTATCGTTAACCAGAAGAATGGAATTTTTTGAAACAAACGTATATATTTCCATTGGAGATAACCACCTTATGACTAACCCGCCATATAAATGATCGAATTTTGGGAACAATTTTTAATATCCAAATCGATCGTCATAGTTTTATAACATTATTTATGGGAAATATTTATTTAAAGCCAAGATACTTAGATTCGGCAATACTTTTGTAACCACCTAATTAAAGGAAGAAAATGGAAACAAACCACAATTGCAAGTGGGGGGAGTCGAACCTGCAACTCCTAGCAAGGAAGGGTGATAGCTTACCACCACACCAAATGCTACATTGTGATATAATTTCTGTAATATAGTATATGTAAATAGACATCAAAAACTAAAATCGTTTTCCATTGCCTTGAGCTTCTCCATCGCCAAAAACTATTATTAACCAAATAATTTATTTTCCAAACACAGCATCGAACCTTCACTCGATAATTTCCGCTTCTGATGGGGTTTGTTTCAATATTCTTGAACAATGTGTTTATATTCTTGAAAAGCTTTAGGACATGTAGAGTGAGCATTTTGTGTCTGAACTGAAACTTCACTGCTTTCATGGACTTTTATTACAGGCAATGGTTGCTCGAGGAGACCTTGGAGCTGAACTTCCAATCGAGGAGGTCCCTTTATTGCAGGTAACTTATAATTCTCGAGGCCCGTCTCCTTTGAACTCTATATGAGAATATAGGTTTAATAAAATGCTTGTGCGATCTTTTCCTTTACGAAAACATTTGAATGAAATGCTATATTGAGAATGAAGTGGTGTAAACAGCGTATGGAAGATCCGTTTCCAACTATACCGACTTGTCTTGTTGTCATTCTAACAGGAAGATATCATCAGAAGGTGTCGTAGTATGCATAAACCGGTAATCGTGGCAACAAACATGCTTGAAAGTATGATTAATCATCCTACACCGACGAGAGCCGAAGTTTCCGACATCGCAATTGCTGTTCGAGAAGGTGCTGATGGAGAAGCTCAAGGCAATGGAAAACGATTTTAGTTTTTGATGTCTATTTACATATACTATATTACAAAAATTATATCACAATGTAGCATTTTGTGTGGTGGTAAGCTATCACCCTTCCTTTCTAAGAGTTGCAAGTTCGACTCCCCCCACTTGCATTCTTGCATTTGTTGTTTATTTCCATTTTCTTCCTTTAATTAGGTGGTGACACGTGTCACCACCTGATTGGAGGATGAAAATAAATTTATTTAATCAAATATAAATAATTAAATCCCTCCAATAAGGTAGTAACACGTGTCATTACCTTATTAAATAATTAATTTATTTTATTAAATTAAAATTAGGACTAAATTAAAAGAATGTATAAATAGTAAGGACCAAATGTGTAATTATACCCTTATTTTTTTAACTGACACGTCACCCTGCCGTTAACCTTTAACGGCTGGTGGTCAAATTGCACCCAATTTAATAGTATGATGATTTAATTGCTTCGAAAAAAAGTAAGGTGATCAAATCGCGACTTTTGCAATAGTATGGTGGTCATTTATGTAGTTTACCCTTCATTCAAATAGTCCACGTCGTAGTTTTGCAATATGATTGGTAAAATGGAGTGGGATTGAAATTTGAATATAATAGGAGTGAACCGCAGCCCGCAGCAGCTTCCAACAACATCTACCGGTCAAGTGAAGAAGAACAAAGACTGATTGGTGAACTTTCTATCTCACTTGAATTTCTTCACCGTCTCTGTCTCCTTCATGGACGCTTGCCCCCCAAACTTTCTAGGTAACTAATTTCTTAAATCCCTACCCTTCTAATTTCTCATCAATTTTAACTACCATTTTTCTTCTATTTCCTCAATCTAGAATGGCTGATCCAAACTGGACTTCACCTTCCGCCTCCACCTCTTCGTCTCACAGAGGGGATTCAGCCGCCGCCGCAGCATCGTCTTCGGGTTCTTCTTCGCAGGTTCTCGAGGAAGAGGAGGAGCGAGATAGCGAGTACCCGATGCAGCAGCATTTTCACAATCCTGAGCTAGAGAATCACCGCATCGGCGGCTTTCTTTCTTATAGAGAAAACATACCTGCTTTTAATGACGACTCACCAACGATGATCAGAGATGACACGTGGTCTTGCATCATCGTTGTTTTCACCTTTTGGTTTTTCGGTTCGTATCTTTTCCCTTCACACCTTTTCGCTTTATCGTGAATCTCTTGTTCTTTACTGTAGTTAGAAGTAAAACCTTTTATTTTGATGCTGATTCATAATTTCTTGGGTGGAATGGAACAGTTTCGATGACTTTGATTCTGGGGGTTTACGGGGCAGTGAATTTACAACTTGGTCCAAATTGTTCTCTTCTTATTCAGCCCAATCCTCTTTTTGTTCAGAGTGTGAAGGTGATTTGCCTTTTATTTTCTATTGATTTATGCTTTTCTATAGAATGAGGGGAGATTTTTTTTTGACTCTATAGTTTTTCGGGTCTTGTACTAGGTGGAGGAGATAGATGATTCCAAGCCAGGGCTCAAACTCTATGGATTATATAAATCTCCATATCTTGATGTACTGACTACCTGGTCTGAAACTTACACCGCCACTGTTCAAGCTGATTCTCACATGGCAAGTTTAAATTTTGTTTTTAGCTTGTATAATTTGGTTCTAGTTATGTTTTTGAGTTGCAGTTTTCTGATGTTATCCAGGAGTGGATTCATTATCTGAACAGGGGATCTCAAGTTAATATTTCATATAATGTGAACTCAGCTGGCTCCTCTGTTTTCCTTTTAATTGCTCAAGGTACCCTAAAACAATTAGCTTTTTCCAGAAATGTTGTAAATTAAGAAATAAAATCATGGGAATTGAAATTTCAAGTTATTTTTTCACATTGCAGGGAGTGAGGGTCTTTCTAGATGGCTTGAGGAGCCGACATATCCTAACACCACTTTATCATGGAACATTGTTCATGGTGAGATAGAAGTGGTAAAACATGATTGTTCTTGCCATAAAAAAAGTTTTATACTGACTTTGAAGTTTTTGTAGGGAGCGGTATGATTGAGCAGGTCATATATATATCTTCAAGTTATTACATTGCATTGGGTAATTTGAACTCAGAGGACATTGAGGTAATGATGAAAATTCGACCTACTTCTCTTGGTTTTTCCACTTGTTTCTTTTGTTTGAGTTATTTGAGATGTTGAAATCTTAGCTGCCTCTCTTACCAACTTTAGAAATAGAAACAGTTGAAGCTGCCTGTACCTTTAGTTTGTTAGAATGGATTCTAAGATATGATTGATGAATTAAGAGAGGCCTACTTTAATCCGTTAAAGAAATGCTGCTTTATAAGCTGTAATTGTGGTTGGAAATGTCATAGGTGCAGCTATTTCAAATAAAACTTTGAGATGATGGTGTTTATACGTGCAACTAATCTCCAAGGCTGCAATCTTTGAAGTAAAAAGTACAATATAACATGGATTGGTATTTGTATGATAAAGTAAGTGATGTAGTGTGTTCTTTAATAACAAGTACTTTGAAACATTGATATCATGGATCCATTTAATGGTAATCTATGTGTATGACCGCCAAATATTAGTACCAAGTAACCTTGTGTTGTGGTTAAGAAGAAAAATCAACTATAATAAAAAGAAAATAATGATACACAAAAGAGTAGGAAAGATGGAACTCAAGAAAAAAACTTAAATAGGTTTAAGGGAAACCTCTAGTTTTCTTTTAATTCTAAGAAAATAATGATCAGTTGTGGCTATAATATTTTTACATCTTATTAATACTAGGGTTACAAAGATATTTTCATATTTAGCCTTAGATTAGGAAATTTATAATCCTAGCAATCCAAAATATCTCCAATATTTAATAAACCTTAAATAAATAAATATTGTAATTGTTGTAAATCTAGAAAGTCTTTTATGCAACAGTTATAAAATCTATGTATATCCCATGATTTTTGCTCTATTTTAGGTTAGAATAAATTACTCCTAATGTCTTTTAGGATAGACTAAAGTACATCCTAAATTTTGGGAGATTACAAATTTCATGGATTTGACAAAAGTCAACTTCCATTTGTATAAATATTGTACAACCTTAACTTAGAAAAATATAATAGAGAAATTCAGTTCTCTTTTTTTCATGGTATCAATGCTTTTGCTCTGGATCTCTTCTTGTCAGCCTTCATTGCTGAGAATTTTTTACAAATCCTTATTGTCAAGTGAAATCTTTTCACTAGGCCTTCATTGCTATAATCTCCCCCCCCCCCCAAACCTTCAACATGACTGAAACATCAGATATTATCTTCAATACTAAATCAGAAGAGACCTCAAATATTCCACACATGGTGGATTTGCAGAATATCCACACGTGGAAAAAACTATTTGAAATGGTCTCAATTTGTTCAAACCAGTGTTTTAAAAGGCGCGCTTGGCGCAAGGCACTAAGGCCAAAACGCCTAATTAAGTGTGGGCGAGGCGATTTTAATGATGCATTTAAAGGCGCTCAAAAAGCGCGTGAGGCGCTGAAGCGTCGCCTTTTAACGCGTGAAAGAATTGTTAGCCACATGGCTAATTTTTACCTTAAAGACAATCCACTCAGACGACAGTATATCTGAGAGGAAGTTATTTTACCAATAAAGCTGAAATTTTTTAATATACAGTAAATGAAACATCAGATGTTATGATGACAGCTAGCTATACAACAATAAAAAAAAGCATAGGAAATCGAAGGAAATTAAAGATAGAGCCTAGGAAAAGGAAGAAAACAAGTAAAACAATAAAGTCGTGCACAGTAAATGAAACACAATCCTTCGTCCTTCATTATATCTAGATGAGTTTGAAGCACATTGAAAACCATTTTGAAGAAGTTATATATACCTATGGTTTCATGTACAATGTTGAATAGTAAATAAGATTTTCAATTTTCAACATCTATGCCTCACTTTAATAAGGTGCGCACCTCGCACCGTGCGCATAGGCTATAGGACCCCTAATCGCCTTGGTGCGCCTTGCGCCATTTTTAACATTGGTTCAAACATTCCTCAAAGGGAAGGGCAAAATTAGCCACTTGCTTGGAATTTGACCGAAAATTGGTGATCCAAAATTTGTTGCTTGGGATGAAGATGATTCTATGGTTATGTCATGGTTGTGGAACTCCATGTTACCTGAAATAAGCGATACTTGCATGTTTCTACCAACATCTAAAGACATATGGACTACTATTTGACAAACCTATTCAAAGGCAGGAGATGTGTTAAACCTACATTTGATTTTTATATAACAAGGACTTGATTGCAAATAAATAAATTTTTAAAGTACTTGATTTTACTCACAAATTGACAGGCATTCGAACCAAAATAATTTTCGAAGTCAATATTTTCAATCCCTATTTTTTTCTGAAGTGTTTTGGTACTCAAACCAACCATTTTGGTAATTGAGTATCGGTACGGCTATATGCGTACTGATACGGATTTTTGCTACTGTAAAACATTTTAACTCAATATGGCTTCTGAGTACCGGTATGCCTATACGCGTACCGATACGACCTTTTGAAACTGTAAATCAAAATGTGCATCGAGTACCGGTACGACCTTTTGATCGTTGAAGCCTTGTCAAAAATTGGAGCCAAACATTAAATATTTTGATGTGTACCGGTACAGCTATACTCATACCGGTACGCCTTGTTCTCAAAAATTTCCAAGGATTCTAATGAGTAAAACAAGTATCGGTACGATACGAAACGTATCGGAACCCTTTGTGTTTTTAACACTCTGTACTGGTACGCTTGCCTGTGTACTGGTCTCCTTTGTTGCAACGACTATTTCTATTTTGAGCAGGTACCGATACAGAAGCTCGTGTACCGATATCCACTATTGCCAGACAACATTTAATGCAGGAAAATTGTAGATGTTGACTCTATTCAATTTTCCAACAACCCAAACGGCTAGAAATCAATAAAGGGTATAAAAACAAGTCTCCAAAGCTTCTTCAACAACAAAACAACCATTCTAAAGCATTCAAGCACATATCCAAATCATTGAGCTCAAATTGAAAAATTCTTGTAACCCACTTGAGTGTTCATTGTATCTTATTTTCATTTAAGTGTTGGGGTTTAGTGAACTTCATTTGTGCAAACAAATTACCTTGTGAGATTTTTCATAGTTTGCTTCTTTGTATTCATCCTTTAGGAGAAGAGATCACTAGACTTTGGGGTATAAGTCTATATTTTGTGAGGTTACCTCTTTTAGCCGAAAAGGAAAGACAAATTAGTAAATTTGTGGAAATCGTTAGTGTTGATAGTTAAGGTAGTGGATGTAGATCTTGTTAAGAAGGTTGAACCACTATAAATTACTTGTGTCATTTTTCTTTCATTTTGCAATTTGCTTCCACCAATTTTTTAATTGTCAATTCACCTGCTCTCAATCATCTCCATTAATTGATCAACTCAACAAGATGCTACCCCCCTCTAAGAGAATTCAATAAAGAAGAAATCGAAAAGTTAAAAAACCTCATAAATTCCCGTGAAAAGTCCTCTACTATGTGTTCATTGGCTCAATTAGGTAATTAATTAACTCTTATGCTTTAAATGCGTCAAGTATGTCTTCTCTAAGCTCCTGGGTCATCGATTCAAGAGCTACCAATCACATGACTCGCAACCCAATCAAATTTAAAATATACAACCAATGTCCTGGAAATAGAAAAAAAATATCATTGCAGATGAATCTCCTATAATTGTTGTAGGTCAATAAATTATAAATCTATCAAATGATTTATCACTAAATAATGTGTTGCATCTCCTAAAATTGTCCTCAATCCCATATCCATCCATTAAATTACCAAAGATCTAAATTGTAAAGTAACTTCCTATTCCACTCACTTTGTTTTTCAGTATTTTGTTACGGGAAGACAATTGACTTCCATGGCATCATGGGCTCGTCATCTTTCAGAACCGCTAGGTAGGATATTTCTTTCTTGGCTCCAACGCGGGCCTCGCGACTCACCGGCACAACGCATTGATGGTGTGGATTAACGATGCAAAGACAATCGGGAAATAGCAAGAGAAGCGCATTGGAGAGCTCCATCACTCCTCTTCGCTGCAACTCGGCCTTGGCCCAAGGCTTTAACCTGTATAGAAAGGTGAAGAATGCAAACTTGTCACTTATCTCTGTGATTTGGAGTTGCAACTCACTAAACTCCTGAATTTTTCTAGTATGCTTATGTTGCTTCTATTTGGATTGAGCTTCATCTTTTGCGTACTCCGGGTAAAATTGCTGTTTGAACTCGGCTTAGAACTTGCTCCATGTTCCAACAGTGGTGCTACCACGTTTCTCATCTGTGCACCTATGTCCCCACTATAAGAGAGCGACATCAGTTAAATAAGTTGAAGCAACATTTACCTTTTCGGTATCCTCCACGATTCTCATGGCTTTGTAGTATTGTTACAATCTTCACGCGAAATTCTCCACATTTCGAGCACTTGTCCCTTTGAACACATTTAGTTTTGGGACGTCAACTGGACCCTTGGGTGTACTAGTCATCATGCCACTAGTTACAGTTGCCTTGTACACAAACAACCCTTCCTTGAGCTCTTCAACCTCCTTAATTAATGCGGTTACCTCGGCTTGATGCATAAGTTCCTCCACGATCTTCTTGAGCGCAATTACCTCGTCTTAGAGCGTGTTGTCTTGTTGGTTCACGTGTTACATGGTCTCATTTAGCAGCTCTTGGAAGTCTTTCTTGAGTTTGTCACCCTTTATGTCCAACTCTTTCAAGCGGACATTAACCACGTCGAGCCTCTCCCACGAGTCGTTCGTGGAGTTCTCAAGGTGGGTGACCTTTTACTCAAGCATTGTTAACCTGTACTTCGAGCTTGCCCTTCTGGTCTTCGTTGTGTTCCGTGTCTCATGACGACCTTCAATCTCAGTATCGAAAACGTTGTTGCTTGTCATTACTCTAGATTGTGTGTGGAATTTAGCTCTAATATCACATGTTACGAGGCTAGAACTTTACTAGGAGAACCGTGTGGTCTTAGTCGATGATCTCTATTCGATCAGCTAGGTCAGACTTCAAAACTAGCAAAATGCTTAAAAACGAAATGAAGCTAAGTCAAGGAAAACAATAGAAATGGAGAATGTGTGTGAATGTATTCTCTATTACTCAAAAGAAAGTTGAATGACAAATGAGTTGTAGGCATCTTCAACTTCTCTAGTGCTTTTTCTGAAATAACATTCTAAATGCTACCACCATTAATAACCAAGTCACAAACCTTCCCACCATTATGTACTTTAGTATGAAAAATGCTACGTCGTCTCCAATCCTCTTGTTCACCTTTAATTGATGTTATCAACTCTCTACGAACAATTAAGGATTCTCCTTGAACAAGGTACACATCTTTTTTTTATTCTCTTCAACATACTCATCTTAAATGGGTGTACGATAATGTCCTTGCTTTTTCATCTCGATTAAAGTCACCTTTCGTTCACAACTAACCAGTTGATGTAGTGGTATGAGGTGCTAGTTCCCTTAAGCGAGGTCATAGGTTTGAATCTTGACATTGTGAATGAAGAAAACCGGGTTGGGTAGGTCTCCCCAACCCCAATATTGTGCCTCTGCAAAACCCGATTCGGGTTAGTCGGCCAATGAGTAGGATACCAGTGGCTAAACAAAAAAAAGTCACCATTTGTTCACGACAAGAATAAGAACTATGAGTTTTTTCTCCACAAGTAAAACAATTAACCTAAGAGTTTCTACCAGCCTTAGAAACATTATGTCCGATTATTTTTTGCCCCAAATCTCATTATGGTCTTACCCTTGTCAATTCTCTCAAGATTTCCCATATTTTCTCCACGATTCATAAAAGTCCCACGATTTTTTTTAAGGTTGTTTGTTCTGTTTTAAAACCACGAACAACTCAATCCCTCTTTGTACTACTCCTTCCATTCTTACGGGCACGTGCTTTCTTGCACCATATCGCCAAACACGTTTTTTAGCAATTAAAGTATGTTGTCGTGCATCTTCAAGGTTGAATAATCGAACCACTCCCATCTCATCCTTGATACACTGATTTAATCATGCTAGATAACTAGACATCATTTGTTCATTACTCTTATTCAACCCAACTTGGATAAAAAGATTGTTAAATTCAAAGGTGCACTCTTCTACTGACAATCCCTTTTGCCTTAACGAGTGGAACTTCTCATATAACTCCATTTCATAATCAACAAGTAGGAATTGTTTATGCAATTTTGCCTGCATGCGTTCCCATGTGCTAATTTTTGGTTTGCCTTGGCGTGCATGTTGCTCTTCAACTCTCTTCCACCATTAAAACGCAATGTCTTACAATTTTAGCTTCATAAACCACACCTTCTTAGCCTCTACCATAGACTTCCACTCGAAATAATTGTGAAAAAGGGGCCATGGTGGTTTGTGTGTGATCGGCGGTTAGTGAAAAAATATGAGAAGAAATGAATTTCTTACTTTTTTTATTCCTCTAACAGTAACTTACAATTTATAAGGAAGAATTAGTCTAAGTTAGGAAATGATTCCTAAGATCAGGGAATTAGATTAGTGACTATTTACATAAAGCAAACTCCTAGAAATAAGGAAAAATATTATGTCCCTTGATTCTAGGAATTCCAACACTCCCCCTCAAGCTGGAGTGTAGATGTTCATCAAACCCAGCTTGCTAGTGAGATCTTCAAACATGTTCTTGTTTAGGCTCTTAGTAAACAAGTCTGCAACTTGTTGTTTAGTTGGTAGGTAGGTTATGCATACTTCCCCTGATTCGACCTTCTCTTTGATGAAATGACGATCTATTTCCACATGTTTGGTACGATCGTGGTGAACCGGATTGTATGCTATGCTCACTGCTGCCTGATTGTCACAGTACAATTTCATAGGTCTGGTGTGAGGCATTTTTAATTCCCCCATTATTCGTTGTATCCAAATTTCCTCGCATATACCATGTGACACAGCTCGATATTCAGCTTCAGCACTACTACGGGCTACAACAGATTGTTTTTTACTTCTCCATGTCACAAGGTTACCCCACACGTAGCTGCAATAACCGCTTGTAGACCGTCTGTCATTCATCGAACCTGCCCAATCTGCATCCGTGTAGATGTCCACATATCGACTATTTGTTTTCTTGAAGTATAGGCCCTTGCCTGGGGTTCCCTTCAAGTATCTCAACACCCTATGGACAGCCTCTAGATGTTTCTCCCTTGGGTTATGCATATATTGGCTGATAACACTCACACTGAAAGCAATGTCAGGAAGAGTGTGAGATAGATAGATAAGTTTTCCCACGAGTCGTTGATATCTCCCCCTGTCTATTTCCTCTCCATCTTCATTAGTTCCAAGCTTCAAATTGAATTCCATTGGGGTCTCTGCAGGTCTGCAGCCCAACATGCCAGTGTCCTTCAGTAAATCTAGAACATATTTTCGTTGTGAGATGGAGATACCTGTCCGAGACCTTGCTACTTCCATTCCAAGGAAGTATTTTAGATTTCCCAAGTCCTTAAGTTCAAATTCAGTGCTAAGAAACTCTTTTAAGCATCTGATTTCATTTGAATCATCTCCTGTTAGGATGATATCGTCAACATAGACTATAAGGATGGAGCATTTACCTTCCTTCGAGTGTTTGTAGAACATAGTGTGGTCTGCCTGTCCTTGGATATACGCCCTGCTGGTCATAGCCTTGGCAAATCGACTAAACCAGGCTCTTGGGGACTGTTTCAGCCCATATAGTGATTTCTTTAACCTGCATACCCGACCTTTTTCTTCTTCGAATCCTGGTGGAAAGTCCATATACACTTCCTCGGCTAATTCACCATTTAGGAAGGCATTTTTAACATCCAATTGAGTCAAGGGCCAATCAAGATTTGTAGCAAGTGACAGGAGAACCCGAATAGTATTAAGTTTGGCAACGGGAGCAAAAGTCTCATCATAGTCGAGCCCATATGTCTGAGTGAACCCCTTTGCCACAAGTCGAGCCTTGTGCCGGTCAATATTTCCATCAGCTTTGAATTTGGTGGTGAAAATCCATTTGCAGCCTATTGTCTTTTTCCCTTTAGGCAGATATGAAATTTCCCATGTTCCATTGTTTTCTAGAGCACTCATTTCTTCCATTACAGCATGTTTCCATTCGGGTGATTCAAGAGCTTCCTTCACATCCCTTGGAGTTTTTACATGGTTGATATTTGTCACAAAGTTCTTGTATGACTTGGATAAATTTCTATAAGACACAAACCGAGAGATAGGGTGTTGGGTGCAGGTCCTTATGCCTTTTCTAATAGCAATTGGGAGATCAATAGATGGAGAATCAAGGGTTACCTCTGTTGTAGAACAGTCCTCGGTTGTGGATGAATTTGGCACTGCTATGTCAGTTTCAGGAGAGTAACGACGTCGTGAATAAACAAGGAGTTCAGGAGCACAGTGTTGTTGAGTTTCAGGGGCAAGCTGTTGCTGTTTCTGCTGTTTTTCAGTGGGGAAATCTGAACTTTTAGGACTAGGATTATCATTGTGCTGCTGTGTGGAGGGAATTTGCTGCTCAGGAATTATGAGGATATCATTTGTATGCAAATTTTGTGGTAGATTAGGTTCGGGTGGTGGAGTAATAAGGAGGGTATTAAGGGTCTCATCTTCATTGAGAATCTCCCCCTGAAGATGAGTTGCTGAAAAATATGGTTCTGTTTCAAAGAAGGTTACATCTCGGGAAACAAATACACGACGCAAAGTAGGTGAGTAACATTTGTACCCTTTTTGCGTAGGGGAGTAGCCAATAAAAACACAAGTATGAGCACGAGGGTCAAGTTTAGATAGGTTAGGCTGGTGACTATGGACAAAGGCTTTGCACCCGACTATTTTAGCCGGTAAGGTAGGAACATGAAAAAGAGGGAAAGCCTTTTGAAGGGTATTTAAAGGTGTTTGAAATTGAAGGACTTTGGATGGCATTCGGTTGATTAGGTAGCATGCGGTAAGGACAGCCTCTCCTCATAGGTATTTTGGGATATTTGTGGTAAACATTAGGGCTCGAGCAACATCTAATAGGTGCCGATTTTTTCTTTCAGAAATTCCATTTTGTTGTGGTGTGTCTGGGCAGGAGCTTTGGTGTATGATGCCTTGTTCTGCAAGGTAAGGACTTAAAACAGAGTTGAAGTACTCTCTTCCATTATCGGTGCGGAGCGTATGTATGGTGGAATTGAATTGGGTTCTAATCATTGAATGAAAGTTTTGAAATACTTTGGGTGTTTCGGACTTTTCTTTGAGGAGATAAACCCAACAAACTCTAGTATGATCATCAATAAAAGTTATAAACCATCTAGCTCCCGTAATATTTTTCACTCGGCTAGCTCCCCATAGATCACTATGTATTAAGGAGAAAGGTTGGGATTGGTCGTAAGGTTTTAATGTATAAGGAACACGAGTATGTTTTGAAAGTTGGCAGATTTCACACTTTAGGAAATTTGGATTTTTATTTCGAAATAACAGTGGAAGCAAATGCTTCATGTACAGGAAGTTTGGATGTCCTAGCCTACGGTGCCATAGCATAATTGTGTCCTCGTGTGAAGCAGATAGAGCCAAACCTCCTTGGTTTCTATTGTCTTTATTCCATATGTAGAGTCCATCATCAACCTTAGCAGTGCCAATCATCTTCCCCGATTTCTGTTCCTGTACAACACAACCAAGAGCAGAAAATTCAACAAGAGCAGCATTATCCTCAATTAGTTTACTAACTGACAGTAAATTGCAGGAAAAATTTGGGACATGTAAGACTTTGTCTAGAGAGATATTTTCAGTGAGTTGAACTGCCCCAATTCCAGCAACAGGCGAGTATGAACCATCAGCTATTCGGATACGAGATTGGTTGTGACAGGGGATGTAGTTGTAGAACAGGGATGAGTTACCTGTCATGTGGTCGGAGGCACCTGAATCCAGGATCCAAGAGGATTGATTACTGGAATCAGAAGTGATATTAAAGGCAGTACCTTGAATAGCCAAGGATCCATGAGCAGTGGATGTTTCAAGTATCTTGTGTAGGGCTTCGAGTTGAGATTTGGTTAGGCGAACATCCAAGGTATTTTCTATAGAGGATGAAGTGTTGGATGACAAAAGAGCCTTGGTATCTCTCTGATTTTTTGTGTTTCCAGGGTACCCATGGAGTTTGAAGCACTTCTCTCTAGTGTGACCAGCGCGGTTGCAGTGGCTACACCAAGGCCGTTCTCCAGTTCGGCTTTGACCTGAGTCACTCTTCTTTTGGAATTGAGGACCCCTAGATACAAGGGCTGAGGTTTCAACAGGACGATGTCCAGTGGTGGTCACTGGTTTTGGGTCCTTATTATCTCTCATCATAACCCGACGGCGATTTTCCTCTCTTCGAACTTCTGCAAAAGCTTCACCAATGGCAGGAAGAGGAGTTCTACCCAAAATCCGTCCACGATGTTCATCCAAATCTCGATTCAGTCCTGCAAGGAAATCATAGTCTTTCGTTGTTGAGGTGTGTTATAAACTTGGAGTGTTCCAAACCTTCACCCCAGTCTGCTTCATAGTACATGTCGAGTTCTTGCCACAAGATCTTCAAGTTGTTATAGTAATGAGTTACCTCAAGCGTCCCTTGTCGAATGTCCTTCAGTTTTAATTTGATCTCAAATACTTGGGAAGCATTTCCCAGATCAGAATAGTTTTCCTTCATTGCATCCCACATTTCTTTTGCAGTCTTGAATAGGAGATAGGTACGGCTTATGTGGCTTTCCATCGAATTAATTAACCAAGCCATCACGATTGAGTTGTTGAGTTCCCATGTAGCATAAGTAGGGTCTGTGATAGTTGGCTGAGGAATTTCTCCATTGATATACCCTAATTTCCCACGGCCTCGAATAACCATTAGTACTGATTGAGACCACTGTAGGAAATTTTTTCCATCTAAACGGTGGTTGGTGATTATAAGGGAGGAACTCATGTCACCAAGAGGGATTGGCTGATTTATGGTTTGGGTAACATGTGAGGTTTCAGATTCGGAAAGAGTTTCTGGGAGTTTTGCCATAGGAAGAAAATAACACAAGGACGATTTCTAGAGAGGAAGAGCAAATTAGGATCGAATGAGTCCTATAGCTCTGATGCCATGAAAAAATATGAGAAGAAATGAATTTCTTACTTTTTTTATTGCTCTAACAGTAACTTACAATTTATAAGGAAGAATTAGTCTAAGTTAGGAAATGATTCCTAAGATCAGGGAATTAGATTAGTGACTATTTACATAAAGCAAACTCCTAGAAATAAGGAAAAAGATTCTGTCCCTTGATTCTAGGAATTCCAACAGTTAGAGATTTGTTGTTTGAAGATGATGAAGATATTTTCTAGAGAGAACAATGTGTTTCTCTGTATTTTCTTATTATTCTTAATTATCAAATGTATACAAAGGAAGCCTTTAAATAGGCTGATATAGAGTTTTAATATAACTAAAACTATACTTTATCTTTAATTTAAATAATACTTATTCCTAATTTAAATAAGACTTCTAGTAAATCTAAACTATTGATTAGAAATAAACTTTAATTACACATTAAATAAAAACTCTATTACTCCTCGTCAACTTACACTTCCCCTCAAGCTCTAACACTTCTCGGATAACTTACAATAATTCTCCAAACTAGCTTCCTAATTCAAATAATCTTTTGCATGTATCTTACCATGAAAGTCAACAACTTTGATCTTAATTCCACCCCATTTAATCAAGGGCATGTTCTAATCATGCCTCCAGTATTTCAAATTGTTTGTGGTCACCTTTCGGAAACTCCATTTGGACGGGGTTTACTTTGTCTCCTAGATTAGATTCCTCAGTTTGACTACCTTCCAATATTTCAAATTGATTGTTGGTACCTTTTGGAATCTTCATCCGAGCTTCTACCGATTCTTGGTGTGCGACCTATCATGAATTGCATGTGATAATTCTTCTATTGCAGTCGAATCGCAGCCAAATCCGTCTTATAACCCATATTTCTTCTTGGACGGCCTCTATCGTGTCCAACCATGGCTTCAAAGTAAATCTTACTTTAAACCATAGATCTAAGGAGGCTTTGATTACCAATATGGATGTGGGTAAGAAGAAAAAAAAACATGAATCAAAAGAAATAAGGTTGAACAAAGGAGTAGTAAAGAAAATGAAACTTAGGGTTAGGGGAAAGCTCTAGTTTTATTTTTTTATTAAATAGAGATATTATATTCCCATGTCGGGATTCAAACCCATATAAGATGGGACAATATGAGCATCCTTAGTCACTAGGCCATTAGTGGATCTCATAAGCTCTAGTTTTATATAATTCAAAGAAAATAATAATGGTAAGTTGTGACTGTAATATTTATACAGCTTAATTGTACTAGCTTTACATAGATTATTTAATCCTAGCCCTAGATTCAAAACATAGAGGAAACTTATAAACCTAGCCATCCAAAATATCTCTAATATTTAATAAAACTGAAATAAATAAATATTATAATAATGTAAGTTACCACGTCATATTGAACCTGCCAATTCAGATTTGAGTGGCAGCTATATGCTTTTGATTGATATCTCAAGTTCAAGGAGATGCTTTATGTGACAAAAAAAAGCCTGCCCTTTTCCTAGATACCATTTACCTGCCCTTCCTTTGTTTTCTTCTTTTTTTTCATGTGACAATTGTGTTGATTTTAACATTGAACAGGTGGAACTAAACCTCACAGTCAGGGCTTTTATTTACAATACAACTGAAGCTTACTACCGGTGTACCTTTGCTAATGGTGTGTGTAGCTTGAGTATCTTGTTTCCTAGAGGAAGTTCAGTTGTCTTGACTTCTCCTGGTCTTGAACGGGTAAATCTCTTACTTTCTTTTAAACCTAAAGTCTTACTTAAGTGTCTTTCAAGATTATGTGGTTTTGAAGGCTGTTGTTACATACACATTCTCGTTGTATTAGAATCATGGATTCATGCATCTACTCTTCATAGCAGAGGCATAATGAATATGCGTTGTAGATCTTCCTTCATTATCGAATGTTTTCTAAATTTTCATTTACAAAGGTTTTACATTTGGTTTTGTCCCTTTCTACAGCATACTTCTGCAAATGACTGGTCTGTCAGATTGTCATATGGACCAAGGTGGATTACATACATTGTTGGCGTTGGTTAGTGCTCTTGACTACTCTCATTACAGAATATCCTCTTAAAATTTTAAATTATATATTTTTTCTTCTGAAAGGTGGAATGACTGCAGTCATGTTGGTTGCCTTCACCTTCTTAAACAAGTTTCAATTTACTCGTGGAGATGAAGCAAGTGTTCATTTTGGAGAGGTTGCTTCTGCCAGAACCCCTCTGCTTTCACGCAAAGCCGATGATATCTCAAGTTGGGGATCATCTTATGATTCCATCCCAGGTGATGAAGCAGATCTGGAGGACTTTCTGGCAGGTTCTCTTGAAGGCTCATCAATAGGAGATGGTGAAAATAGTAATAATACCCGGCGACTTTGTGCAATTTGCTTCGATGCTCCAAGGGACTGCTTCTTCCTTCCATGTGGGCACTGTGTGGCTTGCTTTGCTTGTGGAACTAGGTACCTACATTACATGAAAAGTTTGCTGCTTTTGGAATTAGTCTAGTTTGTGGGTTTGAGGGATTTGAAACTGGCTCCTATCGGAGACTTATGATCTTGTTGACCCAATCAAATTTTTTCTTAATTGACAAATGTTGTAATAAATGTTTTGCAGAATAGCAGAGGCTGGTGGAACTTGCCCTATTTGCCGTAGGAACATGAGAAAAGTGAGGAAGATTTTCACAGTGTGAGGAATATGAGACATGTGAACAGCCCTGATTCAGTGAGTTGCAGAGTAGTACGCGTATTTGAATGGGCAACTACATTTTATGCTGATGGAATCCTTTATCACCATAGCTTTTAAGGTGGAATGAACCAATGAGCCATGCGTTTTGTTTTTCCCATAGTGCTAGTGCCCTTTATTTTCTTTGTAATCAACCCTTCAGCCCTCTGATTAGAAGAAACAACTATTTTCTTTATGTTTTTTAGTGTTTCTTTTAAACAGCAGAGTTTTAGAACCTAATAAGTGGTCCTAATAAAAAAGCTGGTGATATTCATCCTAATAAATTCGTGTTCAATCACTTTATAGTCACCTTTAAACTATTAAACACTTAACAAAAAAAGTATTTCATTATTTAAAGGAAACAATAGTATTGAGGGTAAGTACACAAGTACTCCCTAAATTATGAATTTCTTGAAAGTTACAAAATAATCATTACTTTTATCATAAGTTATTATTTGGGTAAATTTCAATATTTTTAAGCAATACCTTCGAAAGAGTTAATAGTTTAGGAGTTTTTAAATAATAATTTAAACTTTTAAAGAGTATAAGATAATTGCATAGTCAATTGCAATAAGACATTTAATGCTTTCAAACATTGAAGAATAGGGAAAAACGGTCTTCACATAAAATAAATCCGCCGCAAAATCAAGTAAGGCAGGATGTAATGTAACAAGATTAAATTATAAAATATCATTATCACATTTTTTAATTGTTTTTATGTTCTTAAATAAATAAAATTAAGTAAATCAAAATTGTTGAGTTAATCGAACAATCGAAATTGTCTAAGAGAGTGTGAATTGAAAATTTAAAAAGATTTAAAGGAAAGTTCAAGAAATAAAAATGCAAGAGAGATTTAGAGTAGTTCAACTCACTCAATGGAGTCTACATCTACTACCTTAGCTGTCACACTAAAGATTTCACAAATTCACTTAATTTGTCTTTCCTTAGAGGATAAGGAGTAACCTTACAACACTCATCAACATTTATACCTCAAAATCTTGTAAGACCCTCTCCCAAAGATACAGTAAATAGATAAATTTAAAAAACCTCACTAGATAGGTGTTTGCAATAATTAAGTACTCTCTCAAACCTCAAACACTTATTACAAATGAAAATGAAAAGTACAATCAAATGTTTTACAAGAAAAATGTGAATTGAAGCTCTAGTAGACTTTGAATATGCTTGAATGTTTTTGGATAAATGTCTTGTTCTGAAGAAACTTTGGAGACTTGTTTTTATACTCTCTTATTGATTTTAACCGTTTATGTTGTTGGAGACTTGATTATAGCCGTTGGGAGAAATTTTTCCCGCATTAAATGCAATTAGGTAGCTGTTGGTATCGATACTCGAAGACCCCTATCGGTACCTGTTCAAAAATAAAAATAGTCGTTGTCTAATATAGCTCGAACTGATACACGAACTGGGAGTATCAGTATGGGACATATCGTACCAGTACTAATAGTCGTACCACTACTTAAATAGCTCAATAGAAAATTTTATAACGAGGCGTATCGATACTTGAAGGTATCATATCAGTACTGAGTTGATTCATTATAGGTATTGAAATCTTACTGGTACTAGAAAAGCTTACTGTCAAATTAAAAACAAAGACGTACCGGTAGGCATTCAAGCCGGGTGAACACGTATCGTCATCTGATTGATTGATTAATTTTATTTAATTAAATTAAAATTAAAATCAAATTAATATAATAAGTAACTAACAGAGACCAAATTTATAATCATATAAATTTTTGTTAATTGCCACGTCACCTCCTCCGTTAAATTTTGACATTTAGTGATTTGATTAAAACCAATTAAATAGTTCAGTGGTATAATTCTTAATATTTTTTAGTTAAATAGTCAAAATATGACAAACCCCATAATTAAGTGGTCACACATATAGTCTACACTTAATTTATTTTTCATCCGATTATTTAACTTATAATTGATTCATATAATATAAGGGCTTACTGCCTACTGGCTTAGGGCTTATTTAACTTAGTTTACGGGTACGGGCTTATTTGATATTTAAGAAAAAAATTCGTCTAATGTTTTGGAATTAAAAAAGAAAAAGAAAAATACCGTTAAAGAGAAATAAAATACAATGAGAAAATTGTAATTGTAAGAACTGAACCCTAAACGCCTAAACTACTCTTTTTCGATCCCTCTTCGTTTCAAGGAACAGAAATGGAAGGGGGGGACCGTTCATGAAATAGGAGAAAAGAGTTTACGGTTTTTTTCCAGTTTTCTTTGCAATGGTAGGGATCATGAATCCAGTTTCGAGAGAAAAGCTCGCGAGTTTATCCAACTCAGTGAAGTTTGCTATTGACTTAGGCCCGAAACTAGAGCTTTGTCGTCAATTGAAGCGTGATTTGTTGGAGGAAGACGCTGCTGCTTTGTCCGAGTTCCTTCCTCGTATCTTCGACCTTTACTCCGACCCGTCCGGTCCGGTTCGTAAGCTTGCTACCGAGTACGCCTCCTCTAAAACCACTTTCTCAATCTGCACTATCTTAGCTGTTTTATTGCTTATAATTAGCGTTTTTTAAAAAAAAAAAATTAAATGCAGGATTATTGGTGAAATTGGAGTGAAGCACGTCGAATTTGTACCTGAAATTGCACCCTTTCTGATTACTGTTTTGGAAGATGCTACACCTGCTGTTGCTCGACAATCTATTTCTTGCAGCATTGACTTGTTTCGTCTTACTCTCGAAAAGATTGCAATTCAGGTTGGTTTACATAAGCTTCTTTTGTAGAATCTTAATCTGTGAATACTAGATTTTCAAGGATTCAATTATTCATAAGAAAAACTGTTTAGTTTTGCCTTCACTTGCTGTTGCAGTTGCACTGTGTTTCATGTCAGTTTCTAGAAGGTGATGGATGATTTGGCATCATTTAAGCTCTACATTGACCTCTCTCATTAGGCAGTAGTCTATTTGCAGCTTGCTAACTTTATGTTGCACCTTTTACAAGTTTACATGCTGTTTGTGTTTGTTTCAGGGCCTTCATTCCAGTGAATTGGACAGTGATCTTGAATCATCATGGTCATGGATGTTAAAATTAAAGGAGAAGATATATTCTATAGCTTTCCAGGTAGCTTTTGATTCTTTCTGTTTCATGACGATTTAAAATTTTGTTCATTGCCTGATTCATCATAAAATTTAATCAGCCTCGAAGTGGTGGAATAAAATTGGTGGCACTGAAGTTTGTTGAAGCAGTAATTCTTCTTTACACTCCTAATCCTAATGGCTCTCCAGAGCCCCCTCCTAATGAAGGTAATTTACTTTAGATTTTTGTCTCATCAAGGTTAGGGTGCTTGAAGAAAAAGTCATATTGTCATTTTAATACGTTATTGACTAGCACTTAACAAATTGTATTTGTTCTATAAAAATTACTTTGTAGGAACCCCTATAGAGTTTAACATAACTTGGCTTCGTGGGCGCCATCCTTTTCTCAATGTTGGGGATTTGTCAATTGAAGCTAGCCAACGTTTGGTTTTGTTGCTTGATCAGCTTAGATTTCCAACAGTAAAGTCTCTAACCATATCCGTGATTGTGGTGCTTATTAACAGGTATGGTATCCATTCAGTTTATTTCAACTGTGACTTATTTCTTGTTATTCAGTTCATCATCATGATACATGGAATCTCTATCTTTGACACTGATGTGAATTGTGAATAACCAGGAAATGATATCTATGTAAAACAGTTTTAATTTTCAATTCTGGTATAAAGATGATAACTGAAAATTGTAGTGTATATCAAAATTTTCCATCAAAAGTCCTGCGTGGAAAATGTATTACTGGGGTGCTATTATCCTTGGGTATGAACCTTCAAAAGTCCACTTTCTCGGACTTTACTTAATTTAAGGCATTAACAATCGTTCAAATTCTGGTTCACTTTTGATTATATTTCTGCTTTTACTTTATTGGGTTTCCATTAATTTTTCTTGGATATCAGTCTGTCAGCAATTGCAAAGAAGCGGCCTGCATATTATGGACGTATTCTACCAGTTTTACTCAGTTTGGATCCCCCAAGCTTTGTTATCAAAGGGGTTCATGTCTATGGAGCAAATAATGCTTTGAAAAATGCCTTACTATCATGCTTGAAATGTTCTCACCCAAGTGCTGCACCGGTATTTATTCTAAACTAAACTTTCTTTTTTATACTGTTATCAATTACTAAGGTTGCATCTTCCTTTCTACTTCGGTGTTTCTTTTACATTTTACTTCTGACGCACCCAAGTGCTGCACTGGTATTTATTTTATGCTAAACATTCTCTTTTAGACTCTTATCCATTAATAAAGTTGCATCTCCCTTTCTACTTTGGTGTTTCTTTTACATTTGACTTCATCAATGAAGATACTTGTTTTCCATGTTCCTTCGCGTAAGTTGCTTAGTACTTTAAGTAATCATGAGAGATGAATGGGTGGTCTATTATATTGGTTTTAAACACTCGGGGTGTGATTTCTAATATGGTACCATTACTTATTTTTTCTTGTTTTTATTTACCAGTAATTATAGTACTGTGATAATTATACTTCCGTTTCTTAGCATCCATCATACACCAAAGTTGAGTACCTTACCTACTTTCTGTATATACTTTGTGTTTGGTTTATACAGTGGCGGGATCGTTTACTTGGTGCCTTGAAAGAGATGGAAGCTGGAGGACCGGCGGAGCTAGCTCTCAACCAAGTTCACAAAGTTAATGGAAGTGTGGAAGATGAAAAAGATCATTCTTCAGTTATTAAGGTACCTACAATGTTGCTTCATGTATTTTATGATTTGCATCTTTTATATGCACATGGAAGTATATATATTGGACTTCTAACTATGTTTAAGAACTTACAGGAAGAAAAACTCATGACTAAAGCATGTGATGCTGTTGGTAGCAATGTGGGGAGGAAAAGATCTGGAACTGAGGACAGTAGTGATATGGCTGAAAATGATGATGTGTCTGGAAAACGTGTCAAGTCAACACCTAGTGTCTCAGAAGAGTCAACAAAAGAGTTAAACAGGAACACTTCTATGTCACAGGGTGATATTTCTTCAACTCATTCTACCACAAGAAAAGTAGATGTTGATACCGGACCAGTCCAGCAACTTGTTGCCATGTTTGGTGCCTTGGTTGCTCAAGGAGAAAAAGCTGTGGGATCTTTGGGGATTCTTATTTCAAGCATATCTGCTGACTTGCTGGCTGAGGTAGTGATGGCTAACATGCGTAACCTTCCTCCCACTCATCCTCACACTGATGCTGATGATGAATTGCTGGAGGACATGTGCATAGTTGGAAGTAACACTCAAGCCAAGTATCCACCATCATTTTTAGTTGATGTTGTTTCACTATCAAGTACTTTCCCGCCAATAGCCTCGCTGCTAAACTCCCAGCAATCAGTTCCCAATGAAATAGTGGTATGATCTTTTCCTTCTGTAGATGTTTGACACATGACACAAATAATGCATACAAATTATGTAACAAACACATTTTATAATGCTCCAACTTGTTTTTTAGTGAATGCCTGTTTACTTTGATGGATTTGGGGGCTTAAACTATCTTGACCATACCAAAGATGGGCCAATAAACAAATGCTTGACTAAAATTTTGTGGGGCCAGTGATTTGATCGGGACATCTTTCTCCTCTTTAATTTTACTTTATCATGTTTGCATTGCTGTTTGGTTTTGGTCCAACATGTCTATTTTGTTGAAGATACAGAAAACTGAAGTGGATGAAGAAGTTGACGTCGTGGCTGGCCCTAATAGTACTGTTGCATATGCTGGCATGGCTCATGAAGCTGAAAATGCTCTTTTGCCTGGAATGGAGAAGATTGATGTACCTGCTCAATCTGATATCCATGATGTGGGAAATCTTGAAAGTGGCATACCGGGTTTGGATTCTTCTTTTCATAACGATGGATTATCAGATGCACAAGCGGCTTCTTCATTGGTCTCTACTGATCAAGAAGACGCTAGTCAAGAACAAGGTACAAGTTTTGGTGGAAAGTCGCCTCTGCATGTGCTTCCATCAATTTCAATAGAGAGGTCTGAGGAGCTTAGTCCAAAAGCAGCAGTTAATGATTCCAGCGGCGTGGTTTCTTCAACAGCAACTTCTGTTGTTTCTTCGCATTCTTTTGTCTTGCCCAAGATGTCAGCACCTGTTGTCAATCTTTCTGATGATCAGAAGGATGACGTGCAAAAGTTGGCTTATATACGCATCATTGAGGCATATAAGCAAATAGAAGTAGCTGGAGGTTCACAAGTTCGCTCTTCTCTGCTTGCATACCTGGGAGTCGAGGTAGTAAGCTTCTCAGGAATGTTTTTATCTTTCTATTGAGAACATCTCGTTGTGATATACTTATTAGTAGTGAGTGCCTTACTAGTTTTGGCATTCTGTACTAAACATGTTTTTGGTTTTCTTTTCTCAGTTGCCATCAGAGTTAGACCTACAGAAACTTCTACGAGAACACATCTTGTCAGATTATATTAACCATGAGGTAACTGGTTTTCCAACTTCTATTCATGTTTGGATGTGCTTCAAGTTGCTGATTTGAAATAAACTACATTTTATGACTTTATAGCTGAAACAAGTCCATTGAGACCATCAATATATTCTAATGCCACCTTTGCCTTTTACTGCTTTTTTTGTTGTCACTGATTTTTCATTAAATTCATCTAAACTTCAAGCTAGCTAACGATACTTATTGGATGGCTTCAGGGACACGAGTTGACATTGCGTGTACTCTACAGGTTATTTGGAGAGGCAGAAGAGGAAAGCGATTTCTTCTCATGTACAACTGCTGCTTCTGCATATGAAACATTCCTTCTGGCTGTTGTATGTATTTGTTTAATTATTCCTATCTTGTTCTTCCTGTCATATCCCATCTTTCTGAGGAAACCTCTTTAATGCAGGCTGAAACTCTTAGGGATACTTTTCCAGCTTCTGACAAATCTCTAAGTAAACTACTTGGTGAAGCTCCTTGCCTGCCAAAGTCAGTTTTGAATTTATTAGAGTGTCTGTGTTCACCTGGGATTTCAGAGAAAGCTGAGGAGTCACAAAGTGGAGATAGAGTTACTCAAGGCCTCAGCACCGTATGGAGCCTAATTCTATTGAGGCCTCCAATTCGAGATGTGTGCTTGAAAATTGCTTTGCAGGTTTGTGATTTATCTTGGATAATACTTCTGAATTCAGGTTCTCTTTTCCATTTCGTTTGTTTGACTTTTATTTTCTTGTTACCTTTTAAAGAGTGCAGTTCATCACTTGGAGGAAGTTCGAATGAAAGCAATACGCTTGGTAAGTGTTCATGATGCTATTGAAGAAATTAGATGGTTACTTGCTCTAATCTATCTTACTGTGAGGATGTCTTCCATTTATAGGTAGCAAATAAGCTTTACCCTCTACCATCTATTTCTCAACAAATAGAAGATTTTGCCAAGGAAATGCTGCTCTCTGCAGTAAATATTGATGCTGCAGAAGTAACAGATGCTGAAGGATTAATCACTGAATCACATAAGGTAACCCATATAGGACCTTCTGTTTTAAATGCCATCACTTCCAACCTTATTATATGCATAGTTTGTGTTACATTATTCAGAAAATGTTTTATATCTGGTTCAATTTGGAATAACTTGATATGTTTTTTTGATCAGTTTCTGCTGGATAAAATATCAAACAAGTATATGTTCATAGAGATGCACGTATATACATATGCCTGCCTATACATATATACATGCATGCATCCACACATTTACATTGTTGTTGTATTCTGTGTAGTATTAAACAATTACCAGGTGCAGAAGAAAAAAGAGGCCATGAGCTATTAGTTTTTTTAGAATTTCCTCTGTTATCTGTGTGTGTATTGGACTCTCTTTTTCATTTTCCTTCTTTTTTGGTGGGTTTGGGACAGAGCAAGCTAGGTGAGAGGTGAGTTTTGTTCAGTACATGAAACTTTACTATCTTCTTTGACCATAAAAAAGATGGGGGTGGAGTTATGTCAAACCAGGGGTTCACATAATATATTTCCTCTGCTTCCTTCACTGAAAAATGCTTAAATACTTAACAGGTTGGTAAAGAAGTTATTCAAAATTATCTGGAAATTGTGTTACTTTAAATAAAACTTTTTGTTACCTGTTGAGAGTTGTGTAGTGACTTCAGTTATAAGTAGTGTTAGATCTATTTTTTGGATTTCTTAATTAAGTTCTGACTGTAATTTTTAACAGGACTCTGAGTTGGAAAAGCCATCAAATGAGCATCAGTCGATGAGTTCCACTGGTAAAGACATCTCTGCTGATGTTCTTCAGTCAGAAACATCTCCGAGTGGGTCATCCCCTTCTGTCCCTGAGGCACAGCGGTGCATGTCTCTGTATTTTGCTCTTTGTACAAAGGTGCTGCTTCTGTTTTGATTGCTTGATTCTTAAGAATTATTTTTGAGTACTTGTTTCTTCATAATCCTCAAGGGATTAATACTTTGCTGTTATATTCATTTGACAGAAACACTCTCTTTTTGGCCAAATATTTATTATCTACAGTAGTGCATCAAAGGCAGTTAAGCAGGTTTGGTTAATGCCTATTCAAATCTTATTTTAGAAATTATCAAAATCCTTCATATTCTTTTGTGTTTTTTCCTAATATTAGTTGCACAATGCAGGCAATACATCGTCATATTCCAATACTGGTTCGTACTATGGGCTTGTCATCTGACCTTCTTGAAATTATTTCAGATCCTCCTAGTGGAAGCGAGAATCTTCTGATGCAGGTTGGGATAGTTTAATAAACTTGCAAACTTTCTGAATCTCCTAGCTAATGTTCTCAAGTTTTCTAACCGATTTGCCCTTTTCTTTTGCCCACCCGGCTTCAAATGCCAGGTTTTGCAGACATTGACAGAAGGGACGGTACCTTCTGCAGAATTGATATTTACCATCAAGAAGTTATTTGATTCAAAACTAAAGGTATGAGTAAGTTTGTTCCTTTTTTTGAGCCAGATTGCTTTGAGAAATATTGGTTAAGGTGTTTGGTTTGGATTGGTGACAGGATGTTGAAATTCTAGTGCCAGTATTGCCATTCCTACCAGGAGATGAGGTTTTTCTCCATTCTCTGAATAATTTCCTTTCCTTTTGTCGAAAGGCTGATCAAAAACTGATCTTTTTATTATATTTCGACTGTTAAATTGCTACTGATTTACAGACTAAATATATAGACTTATGCCTTAGCTAAGGAAACTCCTAACTAGGAAAGAAACTAATTCTAGTAAAGAAATACAATCCCTTATAAATAGGGATTCTAATAAATAACAAAATATTTACAGATCTTCTGAACTTTTGGAAACAATCTCTGACACTCCCCCTCAAGCTGGGGCATGGATGTCCTCCATCCTCAGCTTGCTTGTTAACTTCTGAAAATCCTTGCCAAGTAAACCCTTGGTGAGAATATCTGCAATCTGATTACCAGTAGTCACATAAGGAGTACAAATCAAACCACTGTCGAGTTTCTCTTTTATAAAATGTCTGTCCACTTCAACATGCTTTGTTCTGTCATGTTGAACTGGATTATGAGCAATATTGATTGCTGATTTGTTATCACAGTACAACATCATTGGTCCATTCCATTCTACTTTCAAAACTTCTAGAATGATCTTCAGCCACAGTAACTCACAGATTCCTAAAGCCATAGCTCGAAATTCAGCTTCTGCACTGGATCTAGCTACCACGTTTTGTTTTTTGCTTCTCCAAGTAACCAAATTTCCTCCAAAAAAGGTGCAGTAGCCTGAAGTTGATCTTCTGTCCATTCTGGAACCTGCATAGTCTGCATCTGTGTAGGCTTCCAGAGTCAGGTTTCCTCCTCTTCTAAACATGATTCCTTTACCTGGTGTACCTTTCAAGTATTGCAAGATTCGCATTACAGCTCTTAGGTGTGACTCCTTAGGATTGTGCATGAATTGGCTTACCACTCCAACAGCATATGCTATGTCTGGTCTGGTATGTGATAAATAAATAAGTCTTCCCACAAGTCTCTGAAATGAACCCCTATCAACTGCCATATCATCTTCATCTGAATCTCCAAGTTTGTGGTTAACTTCTATGGGCGTTTCTGCTGGTTTGCATCCAAGCTTTCCAGTTTCCTTTAAAAGATCCAGGGTATATTTTTGCTGTGATATAAAAATTCCCTGTTGTGAGTGTGCCACCTCAATACCCAGAAAATATTTTAATCTCCCAAGTTCCTTCACCTCAAACTCTTTTATAAGACACTTTTTCAGATTGATGATTCCTTCTGAATCATTACCTGTAACTATGATGTCGTCCACATAAACCAGTAGTATGGTTACTCCCCCTGAAGATGAATGCTTCACAAATAAGGTATGGTCACCTTGACTCTGTTTGAAACCCTGCCCTAACATTACCTTAGCAAATCTTCCAAACCAAGCTCTTGGGGACTGTTTTAATCCATATAGAGCCTTTTTTAACTTGCAAACTACCTGTCCAACAGTCGAATTAAACCCTGGTGGAACATCCATGTATACCTCTTCTTCGAGATCTCCATGCAAAAATGCATTTTTAATATCAAACTGCAGTAAATTCCATCCCTGGTTAGCTGCTAAGGAGAGTAGAACCCTCACTGTGTTCATCTTTGCAACAGGTGCAAATGTCTCCAGATAATCTATCCCATAGGTTTGCGAGTACCCCTTTGCCACCAACCTTGCTTTGTATCTTTCCAAGGAGCCATCTGATTTGTATTTTACAGTGTACACCCATCTACATCCCACTGTTTTTTTGTCTCCTGGCAGCTTTACTAAATCCCAGGTCTTATTCTTTTCCAGTGCATCCATTTCCTCCTGCATAGCCTTTTTCCAATTCTCATTATCTAATGCCTCGGCTACTGTTTTAGGGATGACAATATTGTTTAAGCTGGTAAGAAAGGTTCTGTGATTCGGGGACAAATTATTATAGGTCATAAACAAATATGAAGGGTGTTTAGTGGTGCAGGTTCTTTTTCCCTTTCTAATAGCAATAGGAAATTCAAAATCAGAATTAGAATTCATATCATTATGATCAGGATCAGTTTCAGAATGTACCTCAAAATTTATGGGAATGGGAGCAAGAGCAGGAGCAGGAGATGATTGAGTCTGCATAGGTATCTTCCTTCTCGAATATGTCTTTAGAGGACCAGTAGTTTCTTGAACATTTTGCTGAGAAATATTTCTGTTTGGTTGAGTTTGAGGACTATTGGGTTCTGTTTGTAAGGACTGTGAAGGCGGCTGGATTTCTGCAGAATGAGAAGGCTGGATTTCTGCAGAATGAGAAGGAGAAGGCTGGATTTCTGCAGAATGAGAAGGCTGGATTTTTGCAGAATGAGAAGGAGGTAGATCAATGAGGGACAAAGGTTGTTGCTGAAGTAAAAACAGATCTGCATCCTTATCTTCCCTAAAAGACATCTCCCCCTGAAGATAAGGAGCAGTGAAATAACTCTCTCTTTCAACAAAAGTAACATCAGCAGTAACATAGAACTTTCTAGTAGGTGGATGATAGCATTTGTAGCCTTTTTGAGTAGAGGAATACCCAAGAAAAATGCACTTTACTGCCCTAGGATCAAGCTTACCTCGGTTTGGAGAATGAAGATGAACAAAGGCAACACACCCAAACACTCTTGGCTGAAGGTTAAGAGATAGGTTCAAATGTGGGAAAAATTTTGTAAGGGTTTGAATAGGACTTTGGGATCCAAGGACTTTAGTGGGTAGTCTGTTCATCATAAATGTAGCTGTTAAGACAGCTTCCCCCCAGTATTTTTTTGGAACATTATTCTGAAATAAAAGGGCTCTGGTTATAGCAAGAATATGTCCATTCTTCCTTTCTGAAATTCCATTCTGCTGGGGAGTGTTTACACAGGATGATTCATGTAAAATACCTTTTTCTAAGAGAAAAGGAGACAAGATTTGATTAAAATAATCCTTGGCATTATCTGATCTAATTCTTTTAATCTCGGCTCCAAACTGGGTTTTTATCATGGTGTAAAAGTTTTGAAAGGTCGATGCAACATCAGATTTCTGTTTTAACAAATAAATCCAAGTAACCCTAGTGTGATCATCTATAAAAGATACAAACCACCTTGCCCCAGTTATGTTAGGAACAGAAGAAGGTCCCCATACATCACTATGAATAAGACTAAAAGGAATATTGGTTCTATTATTACTTGCTGGAAAAGAGGAGCGTTTGTGTTTAGCAAGTTCACATACGTCACAATGTAATTCCTCAACATCTAAGGTTTTACATAAAGAAGGAAACATAGTCTTTAGAAGTTTAAAAGGTGGATGACCGAGGCGAAGATGATGGAGCCAGATTTGGTCTTTATTGTTTGTAGAATTAGATAAAAAAGATGAGGGTGGAGTGTTCAAGATTCTAACTTGTCCTCCAAGATTCTCAAGATAATAGAGTCCATTGATCTCCTTAGCACGCCCAATCATCTTCTTCGTTTCCTGCTCCTGGAAAAAACAGTGCGTAGAATGAAACAAAACACTGCAATTAGTATCCCTGACAAGTTTTGGTATTGAGATAAGGCTAGTAAATAATTTTGGAACATGTAGAACTTTTCTAAGCAAAATGTTTTTACTAATGGCAACATCTCCTTCACCAGCAACTGTTATCATGGTACCATCAGCAACTGTAATTTTCCTATTGCTAGGGCATGGTGTATAATTGAGAAAGTTGAGAGGGGAATTGGTCATGTGATCAGTTGCTCCTGAGTCTATTACCCAGGAGGTTTGATTAGGTATGGAGGATTCCAAGGCATTAGAGTTTTGAGAAGAGGAAGAGGATATACCTGAGAAAACCAGATTACCTGTACCAGCAATTGATGATTTTCCTAAGGACTCCAGTAGAATCTTCAACTTCTCTACTTCCTCTTGAGTGAACTCTCCAGATTGTTCAGTGGATTCCTTGGCTACTTCTCTAGTTGCATGGGCTCTGCTCTGCGATCCTTCCCTTTCTATGAAGTTTTTGTTTGTGGACTGAGGCTTCCCATGTAACTTCCAACACCTCTCTCGAGTGTGTCGAGGTTTTTTGCAATACGTACACCACATGGAATCTCGATTCACTGCCCTTGTTGTTTCTGATTTTCTTTCAAAACTTTCCAAACGTGTTGGCTTTTCAGAAACTATTTGAGTCACTAGAGCCGAGCTTCCTACTTGATTATTTCCAATCATCATTACTTCTCTAAGGGAACGAGAAATCGAACAAATACTGTCTAACAGAACATTTAAAGCCTAAAGAAAAAGAGGCTCCGATACCATGTCGAAAGGCTGATCAAAAACTGATCTTTTTATTATATTTCGACTGTTAAATTGCTACTGATTTACAGACTAAATATATAGACTTATGCCTTAGCTAAGGAAACTCCTAACTAGGAAAGAAACTAATTCTAGTAAAGAAATACAATCCCTTATAAATAGGGATTCTAATAAATAACAAAATATTTACAGATCTTCTGAACTTTTGGAAACAATCTCTGACACCTTTTGTACTGACCATGACTATTTTGCACTGAATAATGTTTTCTTCAGTTGACTTGTGTAATTGGATTATATCTGTCAGAACTCAGAAATGTGATTCATGTCTAGACAAGACAGGATAATGCCCTAGAAGTTCAAGTCCTTAGTGGAAGGATATCCTTGGTCATTCATATGTTTGTGGATCATTGGTTATGTTTTGATTTAGAATATGAAAAAGCATGTAAATATTCAAGAAAGTTTGGGATCACTACGTAATTCTTATTTTTACTAGAATCAAAGGCTAAGCTGTATTATTAAATAAAGATGAACGCTTGGGCTAAGGGAGGTCCTTTCTAAAAGATTTTATGTCAAGAAGATACCTTCATTTTGTTTGTCATTTACCTGTCTCCTTTCATTAAATTCAGATTCAACTTCAAAAATGTGATTTAGTATTTGACACAAGATATCTATGAGAAATTGGTAGCATAGGTTATGTGGCAAGTAGTTGTTAGTGGTATTAGCAACATTGATTCTGCCACGTCTCTTCAATATATGAGGTTAAAAGCTTCAGTTAAATTGTCTTATATGTTTGACTTTTGGTAGGAATAAGTTGCTTAGAGAAATAGGCAAATTCTTGTTGACACTCTTTTGGATTTCATGTTCAACAAATTTAATTCATTTTCTTTTTGCTTACTATATTTCCTTGTGTAAATTTTTAATAAATAGCTTCTCCAACTTCCTCTTCTTTAAGAGGTGCTCTTTGAATGCATTGTTTTGATTTTCTTTAGTGTTGTTTCACCTTCTATGCTGCATTTTGCTTAACAGTTCTCTCTCTTTCTCTCTAGGTTTTGCAGCTTTTTCCCTATCTTGTAAATCTTCCTCTGGATAAGTTCCAAGCTGCACTTACCCGTTTGCTACAGGTATCTTTCTTCCTACCCACAAGTTAAATCTCTCTTTTAGAACTTTTACTTTTCTTATTCTTCTCGTCGTTACTTATAGAGATCATAAGTTATGGTTGCTTGCATACTACACCTTCACTTCTCTTTTGTTGCTTTTTGAATTCACTTGCATGTAAATTTTTTTCACGTGGAACATATAACATGTGAAATTTATAATGTTGTATGGCCATTGTCAATATTTCTTAGGGTAACAATCTGCTTTCGTTCTAGCTGCATTTTCTGGTTTATTGCTAATCGGACTCTGTACCTAGGGATCATCTCATTCTGGTCCAGTGCTCTCTCCAGCTGAAGTGTTAATCGCTATCCATGGCGTTGATCCTGAAAGAGATGGAATTCCCTTGAAGAAGGTTTCTTTGCTTCCTTGATTTAGAATCTCTCCCCGGTCGTTCTCTGTTTCTCTTTTCTAAATATATTATCACTTGGAAATTCATAATTTAGTATTTTTTCGTGCTGCAATCAGGTCACTGATGCATGTAATGCGTGTTTTGAGCAACGACATATATTCACCCAGCAGATTCTTGCAAAGGTCTTAAATCAATTGGTATGTGCCATACCACTTTTTATTTTTATCACAAAATTTGCTACTGTCTGGCTGAATACGGATGATGAATGTTTTTATCCAATAGGTTGAGCAGATACCTCTTCCTCTGTTGTTTATGCGCACGGTATTACAAGCCATTGGTGCTTTTCCTGGACTGGTAATGAATTATATTTTAGCTTTCTTTCTTCAGTGATATCATATATAGTTGAAGTTATTTTTGCTAAAAAAGAAAAAAGGCTCCCTAAATAATTTTTATTTTTTCTAGCATAACATGCCCAATAATTATAGATTTATAGTTTAGTTCTTTTTATTTCTGCTTTCTTATGAAAAGGATGTCTTCCAGTGGCTGCTCTTTATCCTAAAAAAGAGGGAAAGACCTGTTTAAAGAATTTAACATGTAAGAAAATATATTCATGACTCATTGATGAATTGATCACCCTAAATTTTGTAGGTGGAATTTATAATGGAGATTCTTTCTCGACTTGTAAGCAAGCAGGTGAGTATATTTATCACATTAACTTGACACTTTTTTTCTCCCTCTTCACTGTTTATGCTTATATTATTAAATCATTGATTTGTTGCAGATATGGAAATACCCAAAGTTGTGGGTAGGATTTTTGAAATGTGCCCTCTTGACAAAGCCTCAATCTTTCAGTGTGCTGCTTCAGGTGCATGTTTCTTTTGAAAACCAATTTTGATCTCCCAATATGAGCTAAACATGTTCTTTATGTTTGTAATTTAATTAATTGTTCTATTTGTCTTTCAGCTACCTCCTCCACAGCTCGAAAATGCACTGAATAGGACAGCAGCACTCAAAGCTCCTTTGGTTGCTCATGCTAGCCAACAGAGTATCCGAACTTCACTTCCTAGGTTCACATGGAGAATCTTTCTCATTATTATTTCTTTTGATTGAATGTAGAAAACTTCAACATATACTCTATAAATGCCCCCCCGAGTCCTTATCACGATCTCTTTTCTCTGGATTTGCGTTTTCTAGGTCTGTATTGGCAGTTTTGGGACTTTCTCCGGAATCTCAGTCCTCCAGTCAGGCGCAGACAAGTCAGGTTCATACTGGGGATACAAGCAACTCAGAGAAGGATGCGGTGGCAGAGATATCTAAAGAATCATCTGGTGGTAGCTGAAGTTTATGAAAATTTTGCAAAATCTTATGGTTGGGTTCACAAGCTCCTAAAGCTGGACTTCCATGACACAATTTTTTGCAAGGGGACGGCGATATGGAAGGGCTGGAAGGCAATATCATGGAGGGAGGCTGGCTGTCCAAGAATTTCAAGAGTTGTAATCAACATGTACAATAGGATCGATTGCGATTTTGGTAAGTTGAAGTAATGCACATAAGGATTAGTAACATTGCAAGAATCTATATCTCAAGGTATGTATAGCATTTCTTGGCATCAGTTGTAGAATTCGGAATTGGCACTCTTTTTATCGTTTAATCTGAATCTATATTAATGTATTGAAACCATGATTCCTGACTTAGGAAAAGTAAATACGGGTATAATATGCCTGCTAGATTTACCTCCAGACTCCACTTGCTTTTCACTGCTATAAAATGCCACCGCTTTTATACACCATCTTTTCGACATGGATTTAATGACACAATGCATATCCAAATAGAATATAATAAAAATTTTAAGTTACAAATAATAATAATCAAAATTTATTTAAATCATAATAAAATCTCGAGAAATTTACTCATTATTACAAGATTAATGTTAGATTTTTTATGCTCAAAGAAAAAAAAATTGAGCGTTGATGAACTCGAAAACCTCAAGATTTACTAACTGTTCTAGGCCTCATCTACATAGATTTGTTTTGTTATGTATTTTATTCTAAAGGAGAAATAAAGATAAAAATCAGTTTGGGCCAGAATGCTTAGAGATCAAACTTTTTTCATAATCAGATAACGGGCCTAAGCCGTTACAAGTTAATTGAGGTAATATTGAAAATTGAAAAAAAGGAGTTAAAATAGACTTTCCAATTAGGTAAATTTTTTCAATATTTTTTTATTATGTTCTAATTATTTTTTGCTTCCCTTAATTATCAGAAATTACAAACTAGTCTCTTAACTAATCGGGACATACAAAGAATTTTTATTCCATTAAAAAATAGACGAACGTCTGACCTAGACATTGACCTCTTGATTGAGTTTAGATAAAATTATTATTTTTATTACACTATAGTTCTATGTCATAAATGGTCAATAAAAATAAAATAATTTCACTTTAAAACCTTAATTAGATAACCCAAATGCCACAAACTCCGTCTTCTTCTTCTTTCATTCTCCATCTCCATGTTTTTCAGAGGAAAAAGAAAAAGAAATCTAAATGGACTCAAGAAGAGAGATTTCGAAATGTCTTTGTAAAGTGGACGTTGATCTCAGAGAATAAAATAGTACTGGTAATTCGGATAGAATATTTTTCGAGTGCTTCAAGTATGATGTTGGTCGTAGTTGTAATTTTTTTGGTGGTATGATTCAAAAATTAAGATTTGAAAAAGAGTTGTTCTTGTCGAATTGTTGAAGAAAATTAAAAAAATAAAAGAGGGGAAAAAAGAAAGAACGAATGATTTAGATTGCTTGTTTAGCTATGTGTGTGCTAATATTATGGTTTATATAGTTTTGATTAGGGCTTTGGATTTTGAATTCATCTTGTTGGTTTAAGGTTTTATAATTTTGAAATTTTCTATGGGTTTACGAGAACTAAGGGTTTTAGAAGTCAAAAATTATGTGGGAAAATTTATTGTAATTGAATCTGACTCTAGCTTTTGTAATAGAAATTTGAGGAAATTTAATTTCAGTTTGATATCATGATATTTTTGGTATTTTGCATTTGGGTATAATTTAGAACTGAACATGCAATAGAAACTAGATTTTCAGTTAAAAATATTTCCATTTTCATTGCATGTTTGTACAAAATAGTAAAATATTAATGTTTCTTAAAAATGAGATATGCCAACTTAAAAGTGTTATGTGCCAAACACAAAGTTAGTTGGCCACCAACATTATTGACGAAATAATGCTTGGCAAAAGCTTGATGATTTTACGTGATTATTGAAGTGAATACTGTCAAGAATATATTTTTTACGTGCAAGTATACACGGTCAGAAAATAATACACTAATAAGAAAAGTATTGTATCCACATAAATTGTCCAAGAATTAAATGCCACGTTAAATACTTGTGAAGTATAGAATAAAAATGATGACAATTGATTGATGGTTTAACTAAAGAGATGAAAATGATAAAAGAAATTGAAGTAAAGATCTAGATAGATTGGCAAACAACTAGTGTAAAGATGATTGGTAGGCTTGGCAAGAAATGTTTGAATTTCACACTTAGTAAAGATAACAATTAGTAACATTAAACTTCGGTTCTATTTTTGAGTAGAATTTTAAACTAGTATTACCTCTGTCGATGGCAATACGCTAAGTTCACTACTTTCAACACCTATATGTCTATAGTGATTTTTCAAGTAATTAACTTGATGTAGAGTCAACCTATACTCCTAAGGGGTAGATTTACTTCAAGTGTAAGTTTCATCTACTTGAATATCTTCAGTCGAAGTTTCTCTCTTTAGTATTTGGTAATTAATCTTTATCTCTTAAGTTTATTAAGATATTAAGGGATGATAAGCATTCAATACCAATTGTCTTATGGCATTAAATATGTTAACAGTAAGCACATGTGAAATAAAAAATAAAACCAAAGCATTTAATTACTAAAAAAATAAAATACTAAGCGTTCATCGCAAATACCCCTAGCCAAATTAAAAGATTAGTTCATGGCTGGGGAAACCAGCAATACATTATCGTTTTCAATTATCCTCACAAAAATCAGAAATAATTCAAGAGATATGAAACAAAAGAAGGACATCTTTTGATGCAACCCCTCAATGGATCCAGAGCTTTCGGTAAAACTGCACAGTCAAACCCTTGGTTTCTCTCTACCTTTTTCTTTTCCTCGCGTATCCAGCACTCCTTACGACATCTTTTTAACTCCTTTGTATAGGTGTAGGCTAGGCCCTAATTAGGGTTAGGGTAAAGTCCTAAATTTCCAACTCCAAAATCCTCAACATCAACGTTTTTACTTCATAGAATTAGGTTTAATCCGGCTCTGACTTGTAGCTATTTTTCTGGGCATTGTCCTTTCTTCTTTTACCATCTGTGCTTGGCATTATCCTCATGCATCCACTCCCTTAAATCCTGCCGTACCTGCATGCCACAACTAGAAAACACCCTTCACACTGGCAATAAAAATTACACATTCCTCAACCCCTAGATGAAAATGCATGAAACTATTGGCCAAATATACTAATATATACCTGAATTCAAGCAATATCATGAAAATATATGCATGAAAAGTACATCTTTTGAGGAGTTAACACACTCCAAACCTAGCTCATTGCTTGTCCTCAAGTAATACAAAACTAACAAACTAAATTCTATATAATAAAGTGCCTCGACAAAATTTTTCTGATTAGTAACACAAGCTAGCAAGCAAAATCTGGCCCTAGTTCTGTTCTCAGTCATCTCGCAATATTAATGCCAATAGAACTCTCAACAATTTCAAGTGTAGAAATATAACTCTAACCTAAGGTCATGAAATGTACTTGAAGTGCATGTGGTTTGCATCCAATATCCCTCAATTCCCTTAGTCAATTTTACTACACGAACTCATTATTATTATTATTATTATTATTATTTTCACCAAGAGTTTCTCTCTCTCTCTCTCTTTATTTTGGCATTATTTTTAAGGTTCACGTCATAACGCTGTTTAGCATGAGAAATAAGAGGGAGCATACCACGAACCATTACGTTAATCTAGACGACATCACTATTGCTTACCCATTATACTCATACCCCTAAGTTTTTGTTGGCCTGAGGACTACGAGGGAACAAACCACGAAGCCCCAAGTTAAGTATTATCTCTAAGGCAGAGAAGCGTTCTAATTTTCAGCCTTTGGCAAATCATTGTTGCTCCATTCCTTACTTTTACCCTGACAACTTTTTTTAATATGAGTTCAGTTTCAAAAATCTTAAGTTTGTCTTGAGAACTAAATACATACTACATGTTTGAGTGAAACTAAATTCCTATAAGTTAGAGATCAATTTCTAAACAATTCGTCCTTACTAAGTCTACTGGCTCTTGATAAGTCTAGAGATTCTAAATTCTTCATTGAAGAGGAGCAAACTAAGGCAGAATCTAACTATGCTAGCAATGTGTTTGGCAACAAATTCAGTTCAAAGCCTTGGTATTTTTTTAGTGATCTGGTATGCAAGATTTTACTATATCTATATGTCATAATGCAAACAAAAACATAGACATGGCAATAAATGTGAGGTAACACCCCCCAAACCTAAGGTATGCATTGTCCTCAATGCATGAGAACACATTTATACAAATGCAATGTATGCTAAAATTGAAAACATAAGTCTAAGGAGTTAAAGGGGATAGGGACTCTATTGAGGAATGATCTTGTTGAGACGATCGAGTTGTTCTTTTAGTTCATAGTGCTCTTTTCGTTTCTACCCTCTTCTTTCTCTTCAGCCATGGCTTTGGAATGTCGGTCACCATAGTGGATTCCTTCACATCCTGTAGGACCTCGTCAACCATCTTTAACGGATCGAGGGTGGCTTCTGCGATAAGAGCAGCTGGAGAGGCTGGTGCGACTCGTGGCAAGTTAGTCGTGGCGTCATCGGAATGTACTTCATTATCAGATTCAGAGTCCAAATGCTGGGTCTCAGTCTTAGCAGAAACTTCTTGGTCAGGAGATACTGGAGAAGTGGCATCAAATTGCTGGACTCGAGTAAGGTTGGGTTGATCACTGGCTGGCATTCCTTCTGGTGCACGAAGTTCATTTGGGAAATACAAAAATGGTGGAAATGGATTGGGGGACATTGCTTCGAGAGTTGTCCAAATGGCACGGTCTCTACCCTCGATATATCTCAGAATGTCAGCTTTCGTTTCTCAGCTTGTTAGAACTTCTCAAGGATGGCTTATTAGCATCGGTAGAGTGGTGAAATGGATGCCGTAATATTGGCTGGCAGTGCAGTAAAAGGTTCTGCTTTGGTTGTCTTGGCAGCAGATTCAGGTTGGGCAATTTTCCCTTGCCTTTTTCTCTAGCTTCCCTTGCAATCAGCTGTTCCCAGGAAGTAGGAGTCATGATTCTTTGTTTGGGTGTACATTGTCAGACTTGAGAGTGATGACTTTGTGCTGTATGCAGATGGTGGAGATGAGGGAGAGAAAAATTAAGCTCCCACTATTTCGGCCAGTACACTTGTAGGTCTCCTCTATAATCAGCTTCCCAACATTGATTTTTTGCACAGTAATGATCGAGTACAACAATGCCACCCTATCCTCTATCATAGTGTCGTTGTGGGTGGTTGGCATCAGTTGTGCCTTCAAGAAATGATTGCACCCCGAGGCTGCGGTTTTAATGCCAACCTCTTTACTATCCTTTTGCCATTTGAGGAGACAAACCATTTTGTGCTCGGTTCACAGAGATCCTCTAGGAGAAGATGTCGATGGGCATCATCAAGTGAGTCGACAAATACATAATTGTAAAACCAATGTTTGATTTTGATATAACAAATAATCTAAGGACTAAATTGCAAAGTAAATAAATTTTTAAGTATTCAAAATACTCACATTTGACAAGTAAAATTTATACTTAAAATGTTTTGAAGCAAAAACTTAAACCCCATAAATTTTTCTAAGTGTTTCAAAGCCAAAATACTCAAAATTGCCCAGGCGTTTCGAAACAGCCCCAAAGTGTTTCGATACGTTTTGCCACTAGAAACGTCTGTTTTGATATGAACTAATCTGTTTCGAGACAAGGGTTTCGAAATGGGTTTGCCCGTTTCGATACAGCCTTCATCTGGGCTTTTAATTTTTAAGTATCGTTTCGAAACAACTCATACCCGTTTCGATACAAGGGTTAAGTATTTTCAAGATCGAGCATTAAATGAAGTAGCCGTTACTTGTGAGAACTGAACTTTTGAAAAATTGGTTAAGTGTTTCGATACACCCCTCTGCTGTTTCGAAACACCATTTTACAGTTTCAAAACGTTTCGATACAACCTATACTCGTTTCGATACGACCCCCTTTTTACACTTAAAGGCATTTTATAGTTTCAAACTATTTCGATACGGCCTATAGCCGTTTCGATATGGGTCCCTTTTTACACACAACGACTCTTTCTTTTTTGGTGTTCGTTTCGATACGGGTAGTTGTAGAACAACATTTATGGAAAGAAGAGAGAGCCCCAACGGCTCTATTGATGATCTCAACCACCTAAACGACTAGAAATCAACGAGAAGATATAAAAGCAAGCCTCAAAATCACTAACAACAACTATTGAACCTCAAAGCAACATCCAAGCAATCCAATCCAAACCCTAATTACTTATTGTCAAATTATTGTACCCAACTCTTAGAGTTCTTAGTGTAAATCAAATTTGTGAGTTTGGGGAGTGTTTGTAATCAATTTGGGCTATATTTATCTTGTGAGAGATCAATTGTAATAGCCAACATCTTCTTTGTAAGTAAGAGTCTTGTAGTTCAATCTTTGGGTAGAAAGATTGAACAATTGTAAAGGTTGCCTCCTTAGCCTAGAAAAGGGGAAGAACAAATTAGTGAAGATGTTGAATGTAAATAGTGCCCCGCAATTTGTGCAAGTATACACGATGCAAGTAATATAGGGATAAGTAAGTGAGTATCGTCTCCACAGGGATTGGCACTCAACCTTCAGCTCTACTCCCTCGCACTGCAAAATAAATAAAGTAAAAACACAATTTAGTTGGGTGATTTGAGATAATCTAAAAATAACTAAACTAATGAAATCAAGTAAATAAAGTAAATGAGTGATCAAGATAAGAAGATGGGCCGGATTAGAGTGTGTCCTAGTGTGGAATCCTCTTGACTTCGTTTCTGTTCTTGAATGCTGCAACACACTACTGCCGTGGCAGTGACCTAAATCCCTGCCGCGGCCGCAGTGGTTGAATCCCTGCCGCGACAATTCCTTGCTCGCGGGCAGATGCAGTTAAGGTTTGGCAAAGTGTCCTTGGGTGGTTTCACCTTATCCCTAAGCACGGAACACAGGTTGATGGCTGAACTCTGATAATACCTCATGGTGTGAATCAAAGGCAAACACCAACTGTTCATACATTTCTTTTAGTCGCTGAAACTCTAACCTATCCCTAGGCCGAGTTAGTTAACACCACGTGGGGAGAAAACCGTACTTATTCCTTTCGTGAGCTCAACTTTCCCGATATTGAACAAATGGATGATCTCACAAACCCTCTCCCAAGTAGAATGCGAAAATAGTTAAAGCCAGAATAAGCAAACCTTAACTTTTATTGCATTAAGAACAAAAACTACAAAGAGTTTTCACACAACCACTAAACAAACTAATCCTAACCTTAAGAAACTTAGAACATAATGAAACTAATCCTAAGCTCAATCTCTCTTTTCTCTCCGACGTGACGTGTCCTCTCTCTGGCGGTAAGCCTTTATATAGGGGAAGGCGTAGGGACGAATCCTTCTTGGAGAGGAAGTTAAGTTGGACTTGGACTAGACTTTATTAAAGAAGTAAATCTCTTTAATTTATTACAATATACACTTTTATCCAAGATTCCAACTTTATACTTCCTTCCACGTTTTCCTCCTCTTCCCGAGCTCCAGCTGCTACACAAAGTGTGTAGAAAAAATCCAGCGTTAAAGGCTCTATAAGTCGACTACCACTTTTGCTCATTTTCCCTCTGGCAGAATGCTGCCGCGGCCTGGCTTTTGGTACCTCGACATCGGTCTGCTCTGCTCAGCAAGGCTTCCTTAGCTTCCCTTAGTAGAAGTTGTCATGTGGCTTGGCTCGATCAGGGTCTGTTTTCTGCTACTTCAGCCTCATCTTCCCTCATGCTTTCTCTGCCGTGGCGGCATCCTCCTGCTCCAGCAGTAGTCATCCTGCAAGAATACCAATCATGCATTAAATAGTATCTTTTTCATATAATAAATAGAATATAAAGCTCAAAGGCATAAATGATGAAATCTATGCATGAAAGGCTATAATGCAGCTCAAATGGGTGTAGGTTGAGTGATAATTGCCATGTAAAAGGGGTCAAAATATAGGACTTTTGGGCACTTATCAGAAGAGTTTGTTGAAAATCCTTAGTGGGAGCTAAGGTAGTGGATGTAGAGCTTGTTTAGAAGCTTGAACCACTATAATTGTCTTGTCCATTATTTTTAATTGTTCCTTTTGCTCCCTTCATTTTTTAAATTGCCAATTCACCCCCTCTTGGCCATATCGGTTAATTCGATCCACTCAACAATTAGTATCAGAGCCTACCTCTTTGAAGGCTTCACAACCATACGAGGCGATCCTAGAAGAGTGTTGATCAATTTCCAAGTCAAGCCATGACATCTACCTCCGGGCCAAGCATGTGCGAGTCACAATCTATCACCAAACCACCCTTCTTCAATGGGGATAACTATCCTTATTGTAAGAACCGAATGCGCCTCTTCATCAACTCAAACGATTACACCATATGAGATGTGGTAGAAGATGTACCAATCATTCCAATGAAGAGAGATGAAGAAGAAAGGCTTGTTCCAAAGAAGAAGGTGGAGATGAGTGAAGCGGATATGAAGAGATTGCAAAGGAATGACAAAGCCTTGCACATACTATTTTTCTCACTCGGACCAGACATCTACTCTAAAGTGTCCTCAATCACAAGTGCCAAAGAAGTGTGGGACACTCTTGAGACCACTTATGAAGGAACAAGTGATGTAAAGGAGACGAAGGTCGGGATCCTCAATCTTAGTTATGAGAACTTCAAGATGGAGGCCAATGAGACCGTAACGAAGATGTTTGACCGCTTCTCTATCATCGTGAATGATTTAAAGAGCTTCAGAGAGATCATTCCCGAAGACAAGCTAGTCCGAAAGCTACTCCATTCACTTCCCGAATCATGGGATGGGAAGAGAACCACAATCATCGAGGCAAAGAATTTGAAGACCTTGAAGCTCGATGAGTTAGTAGGATCTCTTCTTACTCATGAGATCATGAAACAAGGGAAAGAAGAAGAGAAGAGAAGAGAAAAGAAGAAAGATGAGTAGTCAAACAAGAGGTAGAGAAGAAGAAACAAGAAGTTGTTGTCAAAGCCTCTCTACCACAAGAGGAGATCACTTTTAGTGGGGAAGATGAGTTTGATGAATTGGCTATGATAGCCAAAAGATTCTCAAGGTTCATGAAGTCCAATAGTGGTAGAAAGTTTTCAAGAAGAAAAGACTTCAAGAACAAGAACAAAGAAGAAGAGAAAGATCAACTCATTTGCTATGAGTGCAAGAAGCCGAGTCACATTCACATTGATTGCTCTTAACTAAAGAAGAAGAGCTTTGAGAAGAAGAAGAAGCTCAAGTAGCAACTTGGAGTAATGAGGAGGCATCATCCGAGGATGAGGAGCATGAAATGGCCAACCTTTGCCTTATGGATCTTGAGGAGGAATCTATGGAAAAATCTAACTCATCATCTCTTACTTATGATGAACTTTATGATGCCTATGATGAGTTGAAAGAAGTTTATGATGAATTGGTTGAAAAATATAAAGAGTCTATTTTGAAAAACAAGAAAAATATTTCCGATTTAAAATCTCAAAATGAGTCTCTTTCAAAAACCAATTCCGAATTGGAAAAGAAGGTTTTATACTTGATAAATCTTTCAAATGAGATTAAAAAGAAAAATCTTGATGTTGAAAAACTTCTTTCTGATTTCCAAGATTATCACACTAAGGAAGTGGATAATCTTAAAACTTCTCTTGATATTGGGAAAAATGGTTTTAACAAGGATAGTTCTTCGAAAACCCAATATGTAAAGAGAAAGAATTTCAACTACAAACAAAGTGGCTCTCAAAGGCATTATAGAGCTAAGAGGATTAGAAGTGTATGGGTTCCTAAGGAACTTGTAGCTTCTAATAATATTGTTGCTATTTCATCTTGGATTCCTAAGGGAACCAAGTTTTTGGGAGCTAACACTTACGGACCCAAAATGGTTTGGGTACCAAAATCAAAGAACTAATATTTATTTGTAGGGGGAGCATTGCTACAAGGTCAAAGCTTCAAGTCAAAACACATGGTACCTTGATAGTGGATGCTCAAGACATATGACCAGAGACAAGAGTAGATTCATAGAGCTCAAACCAAAGCATGGTGGAGTGGTAACTTTCGGTGACAACTCCAAAGGCCATATTGAGGGAATTGGCTCTATTGGTAATCACTCATCCATTCTTATTGAAAATGTGTTGCTTGTCAATGATCTTAAACATAATTATTGAGCATTATTCAACTTTGTGTCAAAGGTTTTGATGTACATTTTAATAAAAATGGGTGTAAAATTGTGAACATTAAAACAAATAGAATAATTCTCATTGGCCATCGCATAGGAAACATTTATATGGTGCATTTAGATGACATACATTCATCCTATGCATGTTTAGTTGCGCATGATGAGAATGATGCATGATTGTGGCATAGGAAACTAAGGCATGCTAGCATAAGTGTTTTAGAAAAGTTGGTTTCCCAAAATCTAGTTAGAGGTTTACCCAAACTAAAATTTTCATTAGATAAAATATGTGATGCTTGTGCTAAGGGTAAACAAAAGAGAACCTCATTTAAACCCATTAATGATGTTTCAACTAGTAGGGTGTTACAATTAATCCACATGGATTTATTTAGGCCTATTAGAACTATGAGCTTGGGTGATAAGTCATATGCATTTGCATTGGTAGATGAATTTTCTGGAGACACTTGGGTTCTATTCTTATGTACTAAGGACGAGGCTTTAGAAAATTTTATCACATTTACAAAACTTACCCAAAATGATATTGATCTTAAAATCTCATATATTAGAAGTGATCATGGAATCGAGTTTCAAAATATGAGTTTTTGAAGATTTTTGTAATGAAAATGGTATTAGCCATAATTTTTTGGCTCCTCGCAACGCTCAACAAAATGGGGTAGTTGAGAGGAAAAATAGAACTTTAGAAGAGATGACTAGGACCATGCTTTGTGAAAACAATTTACCTAAGTATTTTTGGGCGGAAGCCACTAATACGACTTGTTATATTATTAATAGAGTAATGATTATGCCTATTTTAAAGAAAACACCTTATGAGATTTTGAAATCCAAAAAGCCTAACATTAGTTATATCCACCCTTTTGGTTGTAAATGTTTTGTTTTAAACAATGGAAAAGACAATCTAGGTAAATTTGATGCTAAAAGTGATGAAGCAATATTTCTGGGTTATTCCCTAAATTCTAAAGCCTACCGGGTATTTAATAAAAGAACTTTGGTTGTTGAAGAGTCTATACATGTTGTTTTCGATGATAACCTCCTTCCGAGGAAGGAATCTTGTGATGATGATTATGTAGGTATCATTGAAGCCATTGATGGAGGACAAACGTCAAAGGTGGATGAGATTCTAACTAAAGAAGAGGAAGCACAAGATCCACCTCTTGAAGCCTTGAAGGACTTGGCTCTTGAGGAAAAGGATGTGACATACCTAAGGGAGTTCAACTATGTCAACGGTGGTGAAATCTTGGGTGATCCATCCAAGGGGGTAACTACTAAATCCTCTCTCAAACTTATGAATCATGTTGCATTCATCTCATGCATAGAGCCTAAAAATATTAAAGAAGCATTAAAATATGATTTTTGGATATTGGCTATGGAAGAAGAACTTAATCAATTTGAGAGAAGTAGAGTATGAACATTAGTTGATAGGCCTAGTAATCAATCTACTATAGGAACTAAGTGGGTATTTAGAAACAAACTAGATGAGAGTGGTAACATAGTGAGGAACAAGGCTAGACTTGTTGCTCAAGGTTACACTCAAGAAGAGAGAATTGATTTTGATGAAATATATGCACCCGTAGCTAGAATGGAAGCTATTAGGACGCTTCTTGCATTTGAATGCTATCATGATTTCAAGCTTTTTTAAATGGACGTGAAAAGTGTTTTTCTAAATGATTTTATAAATGAAGAAGTGTATGTTGAACAACCATCGGGTTTTGAAGATCCACAATTTCCAAATCATGTTTTCAAACTATCTAAAGCTTTTTATGGTTTAAAACAAGCTCTTAGAGCTTGGTATGAAAGACTTTCAAACTTTTTGATTCAAAAAGGTTTTGAAAAAGGCAAGGTGGGTACTATACTTTCATTAAAAGATATGGCAATGCCATCTTAGTAGTTCAAATATATGTTGATGATATTATTTTTGGTTATACTAATGAGTTTTATTGCCAAGAATTTTCTAAGCTAATGCAAGCTGAATTTGGGATGAGCATGATGGGAGAGCTCTCATTTTTGTTGGGGCTCCAAATCAAACAAAGGAAAGATGACACCTTCATCAACTAAGCAAAATACATAAAAGAAAATGCTCAAGAAGTTGGCTTGGAGAACGCAAAGCCTCAAGCCACTCCAATTAGCTCATCAATAAAGCTTGACAAAGACGAGGGAGGTAAGTGTGTCGATTCTAAGCTTTATAGATCTACGATTGGCTCTTTGCTTTACCTTACCGCAAGTAGACCGAATATTATTTTTAGTGTTTGCTTGTGTGCTAGGTTTCAAGCTAGCCCTAGAGAATCACACCTAGTTACCATTAAGAGAATTTTTAGATACCTTAGAGATACACCTAGTTTAGGTCTTTGGTATCCTAGGGATTCCTCTTTTGACCTTCATACCTTCTCCAATGCAGATTATGGGGGATGTAAAATAGATAGGAAAAGTAGCTCCGGAACATGTCAATTCTTAGGTAGTATGCTCGTATCTTGGTTCTCTAAGAAGCAAAATAGTGTAACCTTATCTACCACCGAAGCAGAGTACATATCCTTAGGGAGTTGTTGTGCTCAAGTTCTTTGGATGAAACAACAACTCTTAGATTATGGTGTTCAAGTAGATACCATACCCCTTAAGTGTGACAACACTAGTTCCACTTGTCTCACTAAGAATCCCATCCAACACTCTAGAACCAAACATATAGAAATTAGACATCATTTCATTAGGGATCATGTCTTGAAAATGATGTAGTTCTATAATATGTTGATACCTTGAACCAATTAGCGGGCATATTTACCAAACCTTTAGATAAAGAACGTTTTTGGACCCTTAGAAGAGAGTTAGGTTTAACCAGCCTTCCTTGACCCTTTTAGGTCTAAAATGACCAAAAATGTGCTTGAAATTATTTGATGCTCATGCTTGTGTAGAGCGTTTGGATGTTCTCTATTTATGAGCGCAAGTGCACACTCTTTTCAAGTTATAGTATATAAGATATCGTATCCCACAGGGATTGGATAGCTTGGTTTGAATTGTTATTCCTGTACAAATAAAGTAAATGCACAAGTAAGATGGTATTTTGAGAAACAAAGTAAAATAAAACACAAGTAATAACAAGAGAAGTGATCAGATTGATAGAGAGGGCAAGGTTATGCTGCTGTTTAGTGTGAAACTGCGTTGAATAGGTCAAGTCGTTTTGCGCTGCCACGATCTGTTGGCTTGGCGGGTAATGGCGGATTGAGGCAGCGACAACTTTCGATGCCACGTCGGAACTCTGCTCTTGCAACTTTCGCTATCCCGGTAGGTGAGATGGAGAGAAGTCCAGCGACAAGTCTGGTAGATACTCCAAGTTCGGCGAAGCAATTCTGAAGTGATCCTACCTATGTCTAGGCTAGGATTCTGTTGCTGCGTGATGTAGGCAATACCTAGCAATCTCAGCGTAAACCTAACACAGGCAGTCAACGTTTGGTTGCTCCTTTTAGCCGCTGAAATTCTAACTTATGTCTAAGCCGAATTAGTCAACACCTCATCATGATGAGGCCGTACTTAATTCTTTCGTGAGTTTGACACTCGTGCCCGACAAATGGATTTCCTCAACTGGACTTTTGGAACTAATTGAAGAAGTGAAGCATATGAATTAAGCAAACTCAAAGTATTTTATTGCAAAAACAAACTTGAAAACCCAAACAACCGTTCTCACAACTAATTACAACATAACCCAAACCCAAGAGAAATTTAGAACATGTCGGCGGCAAGAAAACCTAAACTATGCGTAAGGAAAACCTATGATGATTTGAATTAGAATTACAATGAGTTTATATAGGCAATAGCTAGGTCTAGTCCTTCTTGAAGTAGAAGTCTCCAAAAGTAGCTTTCCACATTAAATGTGACTTTAAACTCTGACTTCTTTGAGTTGAATGTGGACTTTATCACGTTGCCTTGTCCCGCAAGCAATCTCAAGATTTAGCTTCGGCGGCTTTGCACGCCGCTACAGACGTCGTAAAATTGAATGGACAGCATCGATAGAATCATGATTTTCTGCTCTATAAATTGCACTCCGGTTCTCCAACTCCATAGTTTGCTGTCTTGGGCAACAAGGTGGGCGACGACAGCTACTATCTTTGTCTGGAACTGCATCAGTACAACTCCCTGGTTTGATGCCTCAGCATCTCATCCTCAGCTCCTCTTTCCCTCTGTCAGCCTCTGGTACCTAAAACCAAAAGTACACTAAAACTATACCTTTTCTTCACCAAACAAAGGATAATCTATAATAACATGGAAGAGCAAAGAAATACTGTAAAATGCAATGCATGGTCCTAATTATGCCTAAGATATGCTTAGAAATAGCAATAATATGAGATGGAATGTGCATGAAATATAGAACTTGTGGACACTTTACACACCCCAAACTCGAACTAATTCTTGTCCTCAAGCATTGCAACCTAAACATACTTGCCCTTATAATAACCAGAAAGAACGACTTGTTTTCAACTTGATTTCATACCTCAATGCCGTGGCACCTATATTAGATTAGTGAAGGGAACTTAGCAAGAAAATAACTCAGAATTAATTTCTAATGCCACTGCAATGTGTGCAGAACTGTATACAGGCTGAATATGCAGAATAACTAAATAAACAAAGATGCTGTTACAATATATAAGTATGTTGCCGAGGCAGCATAGTTTAAGCATAATATTTTAATCATGGCAACGAGGGCTTCAGCTTATCACAACTACTCTTCTAGGTCTGAAATTAAGATAGGAGCAAACTACAAAACCCCGAACCCATGGAGTAGAGTCATCCCATGAAGACTTTCATTCACTCATGCTAATTTTTCCGTCACTTCAAAACTTTCAGATTCATGGACTTTGATAGCAGCGGAGTGTCCTTGCACATGATTCTTCCTAGAGCCTATTGCGGATCCTCTAGGGTAAAACAACAATGTTCTTTGTTTTTACTTCTGCTACCGTGGCATGCTGTATTTTTCCTGTTTCTCTTGCCTGCCTCGGCGGCTACCTGCAACCACTGTTAGAACTTTGCAAAGAATTCTAAAAACAAGCAGGCATTGTTCATTATATATTCTTACAAATCCAACAAGTAACAGCGGTGTTTGACAGTTTTGGCAATTAAAAAAAATCTAAGTCATTTTGCATGCTTTTCCCATATTAAGTTCAATTTATTATTGGTGCGAACATAAGTAATCGGCTAACTGTCATAGGCACAAGTTATATAACAAATTTTTCTGTTCCGATTATTACCAAGGCAAGTACAATGCAACCTATATGCTACTAAGTATGCCTAGACAAAAGATGCGAGAGCTATCCCCCCAAACTCGAGATGAGCATTGCCCTCAATGCACAAAATAAAATAGAAAAATAAATACAAGTGATATATAAAAGAAAACAGAAAAATAAAATAGAGAAAAGAAACTAGAAATTAGCTGAGGGTTGAGAGGAGGCTTAAGTCTTTTCTGCTGAGGAGGAGGAAGAGGTGTGGATAATGAAGCGGCGGCTGGTATAGGTTTTGGCGGCAGTCTTAGCAGGTGAGATTTTTGCTGTCCGTAGCGGCTGAACTCTTTTGGGCGTGGGAAGAGGATCTTCTTAAGGTTTGGCAGGAGGTGCTTCGCTCTCTTCTGACTCTGTCTCGTTGTCCACAGGCTCGAATGCTATTATGTGCCGTTTCCTCTTCCTAGTGCCTTCCGCCATGGGTGCTGATGGAGGGTCAATCGCCATTGGGATGACTGTTGCTGCTGCTACAATTTCTGTTGCTGGTTCCGGCGACTGCTACTGAATTTCCTCTGATGAGGAGGTGTTCACCACAGTCGCTGCTATGCAGGCAGGTGAATGGTGCTGTTGATGCCTATCGGGGGTGTCTTCCACTGTATTGGATTCGGTGGTGGCTGAGTAAGATGGGTAGTGCGTCGGAGAGGGCACCTGGCGGGCGGTATGGCGGGCAGCAGCGACAGATGACGTTCCTTGTGCTGGGGCTGTTGCTGCAAGATCTGCAGGATATGAAGGCAGGATGGGTCCATCATCAGGGAATTTCTGCAGGAGATAAGCCACAAAGGCTTCTTGGACTTCCCCTCCACGTATTTCATGAAGGTCAGCTGCTGCTGCTTGATGCGTTTGGTGCTGTTGATAAGGGTGTGCAGCAACGCGAGGACTTCGTTGTCTGGGGCAGCTTCAGTACTGCCGAGGGCAGCTGGAGTGTCAGGCTGGGCGGCAGATGGCTGGCTGGGCGTTATAGGCTCTGTCTCTGGGGCCTGTATCATCTGTATGTAGACTTTTCTGGTCCACCCTTCTTTGGCTGTTGTCATCTTATCTTTTGGGTCGGCCGGAACACCAAAGTTGGCGCAAAGTACTGTGATGAGGGACGGAAAGTACAACATGCCCTTCGTCTTTCGGAAGCAGGTGTGGATCTCCTTGCAAATAATTTCCCCAACATTGATGGGCCGGTTCATCATGATGCTGTGGATTAGGGCAAGGCACGATCAATCTACGATAGAGTTGTTGGAGGTGGGCAGCAGACGCATTTTTACAAATGTGTTCCACAACATTGCTTTGGGCAGCAAATGACGACGTTGGACAGATCCTCCATGTTTGCCTGCCAACCACGGCGTGTTGGGCTTGCATAGTTTGGCCTTGATTTTCTCATAATCGTCAGCCGTCAGTGACTGCCTCCACTCCTTGTGAGAGTTGTCATGCATATCCAGGCCATAGAAGTTGTTGATGACGGCAACGTTGAGCTTGACAGGTTCCCTTTGGACATATACGAACGACATCTCTAGGCGGGGATGGTGGGCATAGAACTCCCTGACCATGGTGATGTTGGCTATATCTGGCTGCCGTGCGAAGATTTCCCATCCCTTGATGTGGATGGTCTCGAACATGGCAGGCTCTAAGCCAAGGTCTCTCATGTGCCGAGTATAGTGAAAACCTTGCTCCTCCCATATGTTCTGCTTTGCGAACTGAGTTTGGTGTCTCTTTTCAGCTGCACGGGAGAAGAAGCGTTGGAAGGTGGGTTTGGGTGCCGATGAGGAAGCCATGTGAGACGGTTGATGTTTACTGAAACTTGAAAGAAATGATTAGAGAGCACTGGATGCAAGAATGAGATAGCAAGAAGGTGAAAGTAAAGTTAATGAATAAAGTGAGAAGGGTTTAAGTAGAGGTTGCTGAGAGGTGCCGTGGCGGCATTAAATGTCTAACGATCCAGTTGTCTCGCGCACGTTACGAGATTTCTGCCCGTTATTTTCGGAGCCGTTGGCGGTCAACTAGTTGTTACGCGTTTTTGCGCTGGGCTGTCTCGGCGGGATGGTAGGCGGGCTCCTTACCGGGCCTCCTTCTTGATCCAGCTCTTTTATTCCTAAACCTGAAATAAAAATAAAAGTAATTAAATAACTTCTAAAAAATAAAAATCTAAAAACTAATCTATTTCTAAAAAAATAAATAAATTAAACTCTAATCCTAATGCATAAAAATAAAAATAAAAATAAAGAAATTATATAAAAAATAAGTTTTGTTGGGAGTGCATTTGGGTGCATCTCCCAGACATAACCACTTTCTGAGGTAATTTGGCTTGGCCTTCCCTCCTGGGGGGTCCTCTTGTTCCTTCAGGTTCTGTGCTGCTGGTTCTTTCAGCCTGCCCTTTGGTCTGTCACGACAGCTGCTGCCTTGGCCTGTTTCTATGCTGGTTTTGGCAGCTTTTGCATCTGGGCATCCTTCCTCTTCTTTTCACGAGGGGTTGTAGCACATTTAACTTTATGCTCTGGTCGTCTACCCTTATGGTCAACTCCCCATGTTCCACATCTATTAACGTTCTACCTGTGGCCAAGGATGATTGGGGCTTTTTCATCGGCTTCATAGTCAAGGATGAGGAAATTAGCTGGAAGAATTAGGTTGCCCACCTTCACGAGTATGTCTTCAATTTTTCCCTTCGGTTGTACAAATGAATGATCGGCAAGTTTTAGCATGACATATGTAGGTTTGGCTGGCCCAATTCCTAATTTATCGAAGACTGCTTTGGGAATTAGGTTTATGCTGGCTCCAAAGTCGCACATGGCTTTTGTTTCATGTTTACTGCCTATCCTGCATGGGATAACAAAGCTGCCCGGGTCTGCTTGCTTGGGCGGTAGTTTGTTGTGCAACATTGCCATGCACTCTTCTGTTACTGTAACTGTTTCAAACTCCCCAATCCTCTTCCTTCTAGAAACCATGTCCCTGAGATATTTGGAATAGTTGGGCATATTTTTAATGGCTTCTATTAGAGGTATGTTTATGTGCATCTGCTTTAGAATATTCAGGAATCTTCTGAACTGGTGTTCTTACTTCTGTTGCTTTAGTCTCTGGAGGAAAGGTGCTGGCAGGCGGATGTCCTCTATACGCTCCTTGTATGGGAACTTAATCTGTGGAGGATCATCTGCTTCAGGGCCGCTGTTACGTTCAGCTGTCGGGGCGGCTGGTGTTGTTGCTGCCGCTGCAGGATGTTCTCTTTGGGCTGGCCACGTTTCTGGTTGCTTTTCCACCATGGGTTCATCCAACTGCTTCCCACTTCTGGTAGATATCGCTTTGCACTACTCGTAAGTGGGTTTGGCTGCTGCCTCCGTGCTGCTGGATGCTGCTCCCATTGTTCTGCTGCTGAAGATCTCTGTGAACTGCCCAAATTGGGTCTCTAGGTTTTTATAGCAGCCTCCTGATTGTTAATCTTCATCTCTGTCCTGTCCATGAAAGACTTAGTTTTATCAATGAATTTATTAGTGTGAACAATAAAATCACTAGTTCTAGACATAAAAGTATGAAGAGTTGCTTCTAATGAATTATTGTTTTGCGGCTGCTGAGCCTGCTGTCTGGGCAGGTTTTGTTGGTAGCTTCCCTGTTGCTGTTGTGGGTTTGCAGCAGTCTTTGGGTTCCTCCAGGAGAAGTTGGGATGGTTCTTCCATCCAGGGTTGTAGGTGTTCTGGACAGGTCCGTTGTTCCTCTCGTATCCTCCCATAAAGTTGGCCGATGCAGTGTAATAAGAGGAATCACGGTTTCCCCCACACTCGTCACAGAACGGCTCTACAACCTTTTCCTCATATACTTTCCCAGCAGGTTTTATGATGTTCATGACCAGCTCTGTCAGCTTGTCAAGGCGGGCACTGATAGATTCAAAGGCTTCTACGTCGTTTATAGTTGCTGGCCGCCTAACGCCGCCTTGGCGGGCTGTTGGATACTTGTAGTCATTCTTGGCGGCTTGGTTCAGAATCCGCAGTGCCTCCTCTGGTGGTCTGTCAAGGATGATTCCATTGGCTGAGGCATCAATCATCATCCGTGTTGGGTATGTAACCCCCTCGTCCCAGCCTAGTCAACAGACCGGATCAAACGGGTTACACGGGGAAAACCGAAGCAAAACCCGCTAAGGCCTCACTCCGATTAGCAACCCTATTTTTCCCTTTAGTTATCTTTTCTAGATTCATTTATTATACCCTATGTGATAGGAAAAACATCGGAACACACACACAGATACCAAACAAGCAAATAGACAAATAAGATAACCAATTTTCAATTTTACAACATGCCGTATCGGTATGCTAAGGGACCATATCGATACACCTGTACTTGGTAAACACCCCAAGTCAAACCTAGGGAAACCGTATCGATACCCACAAGGTGCGTATCGATACGCCCTCAACGGTCAACTTTCCCATGGTCAACTAAAAGACCGTACCGATACCCTCAGGACCCGTCCCGATACGCCAAAATCTCTTCAATTTCTCAGATTTCCAGAGAGCATTTTGCGTATCGATACGCCCACGCGTACTGGTATGCCTTGCCCAAAACAAGGTCCAACACAAGGGACCGTATCGATACCGCCCTTAGGCATATCGATACGCCCTGCCCTGCAAACATATTTTTAGCTATAAAAAACACAAGGGACTCAACACGAAGACATTTAGCAAGTATTTAAGAAACTTATAATCATACATATGATTCAAGGCAGGCAAGAGACATTCATTTAGGTCATTCAAACACAAGTCAAAGCTCAAGTCATCAAACAAGATATATACATATAAGGCAATAAAGCATGATTAACATCCATCAAAAGTATCAAGGCCATAACAAGGCATGCTTCAACATTTAAACATGTTAACAACTTTAACAACAACAAACTTTAGAGTTTGAGCACCAAATCCATACAAAAGCCTAATATTCCTATTTTCTAAGCATTATTACAAAACATAAACCATACTTGAGCTACCCGAGAACTCCGAGAAACTCCTCCCCTGCCCACTTGCCTCCCAAGCCACTAACGATATGCATTGTTGAAAAAGAAGAGAGCGTAAGCTTAAAGCTTAGTGAGCGGAGCTCTAAAACACAACAACAATGCAGTTTTTAAAACGTAAATCTTATATTTATAGCAAAACCATTTAAGGAAAGACGTAATGAAACACAATCATCACAAAACATGGTATGCACATGCATAACCAAAACCCGGTGGGATTACACATCACCGTTCAACTAGTAGTTTTCCGATGGGACTACACATCACCGTACTCTTCTACTAGTCACAACCGGTGGGATTACACATCACCGTAGTAACGACAACCATCACGTGAGACTTGACACCGAAAATGACTACACAACAACATTAAACGGAGAGTAAAAACAATATAAAAACATCACCACAACATACATGTTCATGAAAGCCGAAAATCAACCAACAAACGAGATTAGATGAACTTACTCTTGGGTCGAGGTTAGTCTCTAAGACTCCACCCAAACCCCAAACCTTCATTGAACTTAATTAAAATCCCAAAATAGTTTCCACTCACTGATGAAACCCAACACAAGCCAAAAATGTCGATCAAGCCTCCAAGTTCCCCGGAATTGAGCCCGAAGCTTCTCCAACGTTTTCCCTTGATTCTAATCAACAAAAAACAGTGCATTACACATCAAAACATCCACAAAATCACTGCCACAAATCAGATTACATCCCAAGACAATTTCGCTACATTTCCAAGCCAAGAACTAACCCAAACTCTTCGTTTTGGGACATGGACACAACCCACTAGTTACCCATCAATTTCACCATCCAAATCATCACTAAACATGTTCAAAACAGCCCCCAAGTGTAACCATACCATCAGCCCAACTTACCCTCACATAACTACCTCAAAACTCAAGATTTTCACTTCTAAACTCACCCACCAATACCCATTTCGGGATTTCATTGAAACTTTACCATTTTAACATATGTTAAGCTTAAAAGCAAGTTTATAACATAAACGAACTTTAAAAATTAAGAACTCAACGAAAAACCAACAAAGTTTCCATCTTTAATTTAAAACTTTGAACCCTTGAAATAATTCAAAAATGGATTTTATGAAAATCCAAGACCATGAAAATGTTGAGGATGAAGAGGAGAAGTCAAAAACGTTATTACCTTGATAAAATATCTTGAAATCGTTGAGGAAGATGATAGAACATTTTTTGGGTGGGGGGAGGGGTTTAGTGTCATGGTTTTGTTTTTGAAAGAGGAAGATTATATTTTCAAAACATTTCTTTTATTAGTTTTATTTTACTTATTAGAGAAAACCCTATTTTACCCTTAATGAAAAACACATGGCCCTTATGAATCAAGACCAATCCCATTTTATTTAAACCAAGCCCAAAAGACCCGAACCCAAATTTACTCACCTAACGCCCGACCCCCTAAACCCGGGTGTTACAGGGTAGTTCACCCCGTTGTAGAATATTGATACCCGTGTCCAAGCAGGAAGACCATGTAGCAGGCAGTTATTCAGCATCTGTTGGCATCGCTCCCATGCTTCATACACCAGCTCACCATCCTCTTGTCGGAAGGCTGTTATCTCGTTTCGTAGTCTGTCTGCGACATTGAACGGGCTGAATCGATCCAGAAAATCTTTACACATCTCTTTCCATATGTTGAACGACCATGCTGGCTGGTTGTTTAACAACTGTTTTGCCCTATCCCTTAGTTAATAGGGAAATAGTCTCAGCCTTAGTACGTCTTGATGGACCCCGTGTATTTTGAATGCTCTGCAGATGTCCATGAATCCTCTCAAGTGCTGCCGAGCATCTTCTGTGGCAGTCCCTCCAAATTTCCCTAACGTGTTGATCATGTTAAACATGACAGGCTTCAGCTCGAAGTGGCCCGCCTCAATTTCAGGTTCTGTCACTGTCGGATCGAACCCTCTGAAGTCATGTTCCAGATAATCTCTAATGGTTCGAACATTTTGGAGGTGGTCTGGGCAGAAGAGGAGGTTGCTGCCTTAGTGGATCTTGTTGACCTTTGGGCGGCAAATCGAGCTGCCATTCCCTGCCGTTCGCGGCATTGTTGGGAGGGTCCATTTTTACCTTTGCTTTGTCTTTTTTCTCTTTGGTTTTCCCTAGGGTTACTCTGATCTCCTTCTTGAGCTCTCTTGCTCTACGTTTGATATTGTCGTAGAAGAGAATTTCTCCTTTTGGATTCGCCCTAGTCATACACTAGCAAAGGAAACTGTAAAATTCTTTTTTTTCTTTTTTTAATTAGAAATAAAAATAAAATAAAATGTAAGAAAAGAAATAAAAGTGCAGAAATTAAAGACGAAATTCACTGTTCCCAATCCTCGGCAACGACACCAAAAACTTGTAGAGCGTTTGGATGTTCTCTATTTATGAGCGCAAGGGCACACTCTTGTCAAGTTATAATATATAAGATATCGTCTCCCACAGGGATTGGACAGCTTGGTTCGAATTGTTATTCCTGCAAAAATAAAGTAAATGCACAAGTAAGATGGTTGTTTGAGAAGCAAATTAAAATAAAACACAAGTAATAACAAGAGAAGTGATCAGATTGATAGAGAGGGCAGGGTTATGCTGCTGCTTAGTGTGAAACTGCGTTGAATAGGTCAAGTCGTTTTGTGCTGCCACGATCTACTGCCTCGGCGGGTAATGGCGGATTGAGGCGGCGACAACTTTCGATGCCACGGCGGAACTCTGCTCTTGCAACTTTCGCTGTCCCGACAGGTGAGATGGAGAGAAGTCCCGGCGGCAAGTCTAACAGATACTCCAAGTTCGGCGAAGCAATTCTAAAGTGATTCTACCTATTTCTAGGCTAGGATTCTGTTGCTGCGTGATGTAGGCAATACCTAGAAATCTCAACGTAAACCTAACACAGACAATGAACATTTTGTTGCGCCTTTTAGTCGCTGAAATTCTAACTTATGTATAAGTCGAATTATTCAACACCTCGTCATGATGAGAACGTACATAATTCTTTCGTGAGTTTGACACTCTCGTGCCCGACAAATGGATTTCCTCAACTGGACTTTTGGAACTAATTGAAGAAGTGAAGCATATGAATTAAGCAAACTCAGAGTATTTTATTGCAAAAAAAACTTGAAAACCCAAACAAACGTTCTCACAACTAATTACAACTTAACCCAAACCCAAGAGAAATTTATAACATGTCGGCGGCAAGAAAACCTAAACTATGCGTAAGGAAAACCTATGATGATTTGAATTAGAATTACAATGAGTTTATATAGGCAATAGCTAGGTCTAGTCCTTCTTGAAGTAGAAGTCTCCAAAAGTAGCTTTCCACATTAAATGTGACTTTAAACTCCGACTTCTTTGAGTTGAATGTGGACTTTATCACGTTGCCTTGTCCCGCAAGCAATCTCGAGATTTAGCTTCGGCGGCTTTGCACGCTGCTACAAACATCAGAAAATTGAGTGGACAACATCGATAGAATCAAGATTTTCTGCTCTACAAATCACACTCTGGTTCTCCAACTCCATAGTTTGCTGTCTTGAGCAGCAAGGTGGGCGGCGGCAGCTACTCAGCAACTACTGTCTCGGTCTGGAACTGCATCAGTACAGCTCCCTGGTTTGCTGCCTCAACATCTCATCCTCAGCTCCTCTTTCCCTCTGTCAGCCTCTGGTACCTAAAACCAAAAGTACACTAAAACAGTACCTTTTCTTCACCAAAAAAACGATAATCTATAATAACATGGCAAAGCAAAGAAATATTGTAAAATGCAATGCATGGTCCTAATTATGCCTAAGATGTGCTTAGAAATAGCAATAGTATGAGATGGAATGTGCATGAAATATAGAACTTGTGGACACTTTACAGCTTGTTTTTAAGGGGAGTATGTAACTGTTTTAGCTTATATAACACGCTCATATATCATTTACATGCATTTAGGCTCGATCTAAGTTGGTATTTTGAATTTAAAACTGCCTAAAATACATTTTCTGGAAAAGGTGTATCGAAACAGGTACATCTGTTTTGATATGGGCTCAATTTAAGTTGGTTATAGTAATGAATCGTATCAAAATGGGCTCTCCGCGTTTTGATATGAGTTCGCAATGTTGTTCTGAAACAGGGTCAACCTGTATCGAAACAATTCTCGTACCGAAATGGCTCGAAAGTTTTTCGAGACCCCCGTTCCGATACACCATGTGACCTATCAATACGCGTCCACACAGATTATTTTAAATAGCCTTAAAAGAGTATCTAACTTTAATTAAAACACCAACTCTCTTTTTCTCTCAAACTCTAACCGAAAACCATTATATAAACTCCTCAATTATCTTGATTTTTCTCATCAAAACCTAATTTTTTTGAGGGTTTTCAATCTACACATCAAGGTTAAAGCTTTGCAAGCAATTTGGTGCATTAATCATCCCTCAATCATCCATTATCCTATATCAAGGTATAAACCCTTTTCTTTTCTTTTTTAAATTTTCATTTGATTTTCTTTAATATTTTTACTCAATTTTTTTTATAGAATATATACTTATAGTATGGGTTTTGAAGTTTTTGCAAAAATTCTTTAAAACTTGAAAATTTTTGGTTCAAATATAAAAACTATATCGTATATTTTTCTTTATTGTTTTTCGAAATTCTTTTTACCAAAAAATTGTTTTATATTTATATATGTTTTAAAACTATATTGTATATATTTTTATCAACACCTTGACTATTGGATTGCCTATTGGATTGAATTTGGTTGATTTACGCATACATGTGTTTTGTGTCTTGATTTATTTCCAGATTTCGAATGTGGGTTCTAGGAAGAGAGTACTAACCAATGAGGTTGGTGGAAGTTCTAACATCGATGATGATTCCTCTCGTCCCAACCTCACTCTACTCTATCAAAAGAGTCTTCGAAACAAAGACGCTCATACCAACTTCAAGCTCTTTCAAGATCATGCAATCCGTCGTAAGCGTATTTTCTCTATACCCTTTTTGGATTCCGAACGATTTCAATTTCGCTATCTTCACTTATTAAGGCGTTGGAATTTCTTATCCTTTTTGGGCTTACCCGGTACTTTGTACCGTAACATGGTTATTCTCTTCTATGCCAATGCCCGATGTATCTCCAATGCCGATCATTCTCAAGTGATTGCCATTAAGTCCTACCTAATGGGGAAGAAGTTTCGGGTTGATCCAGAAACCTTGGTCAATGTTTTCGGGTTTGAAGATGAGGGTATTTCGGATAAGAACTCGTTGGGACATACTTTTGGTGGCTCTGTCATGGTCCTTGATGCTCATGATCACATCCTTCATCTCATAGTCTCGTGGTTGTTTCGTCTTTCCGGAGGAAAATTCTTCTACATTCGACAAGTCAACGATTTTTGGACCCGTTTCTTTCGTGAAGGACATCAACCAAATCTTTGTCAAATCGTGTTTTCCGAGATGGCGCATCTTGTTCAAAACCGCAACTCGGATCTTGTTACCTCCTTCACTTATAGCACCACCTTGAGTTACTTGTTCTCAAAGTTAGGGATCGATTGCTCTCTTGACTTTCTGGAATCTCTCAAGGATCCTATCGATGAGCGCACACTTCTCCATTGCAATTTTCATTACATTGATGGAGAGTGGATTCATGTCGAGTGTCCTCCTCAAGTTGCAACCCCCAAACGTCAACCTCAAGTTGCTCCACCAAACACTAAAGCCCTTATGACTTTTCTTACCAAGCAATTCAATGGCTTGCGAACCCACATGGACTCCGTTTTTGCCGCTATTGACACTCGCTTCACTTCCTTGGAGAGATGTGTCCAAAGTGTTGAGAATCGACTCACTTCGGTTGAAACTCAACAAGCCTCAATGGACATGTCTTTTATCGGCTTCTATGGTGAGTGGAGACAATTTCGAAGGAGCACCACCAATGATGAAGATGAAGATGACGATGAGCCTTAGATCTTTGCATTCCATTGCATATCATCTAGTCTAGAATTTCCCTATTTATGCACCTATCTATGTTTTTGCTTTAAGACCTATGCTTTGATCTACTGTTTTTAATTATTAAGTTTGGATATTGTGGAATTATTTTGCTTTGGTTTATTATGCTTAATGAAATTGTGTTGCTTTAATTATGTTTTGTCTTGTACTATATTGCTTTATCTTATGATTATAGTCCTTCATTGATTTTGATCTAACAAAAAGGGGGAGAAGATGTTAAGTTAAGCTAAATTTTTACAATTTGTTTTCAAAACCTAGCTTCAATTTAGGGGGAGTTTACTTAAAAAATTACTTTGGTTTTGTTATATCAAAAAGGGGAGATTGTAAAACTAATGTTTGATTTTGATATAACAAATAATCTAAGGACTAAATTGTAAAGTACATAGATTTTTAAGTATTCAAAATACTCATATTTGACACTTAAAATGTTTTGAAGTCAAAACTTAAACCCCATAAATTTTTCTAAGTGTTTCAAAGCCAAAATACTCAAAATTGCCCAGGCATTTCGAAACAGCCCCAAAGTGTTTTGATACGTTTTGCCACTGGAAACGTCCGTTTTGATATGGACTAATCTGTTTCGAGACAAGGGCTTCGAAATGGGCTTGCCCGTTTCGATACAGCCTTCATCTGGGCTTTTGATTTTTAAGTACCGTTTCGAAATGACTCATACCCGTTTCGATACAAGGGTTAAGTATTTTCAAGATCGAGCATTAAATGAACTAGCCGTTACTTGTGAGAACTGAACTTTTGGAAAATTGGTTAAGTGTTTCGATACACCCCTCTGCTGTTTCGAAACACCATTTTACAGTTTCAAATCGTTTCGTTACAGCCTATACTCGTTTCGATACGACCTTTTTTTTACACTTAAAGGCATTTTATAGTTTCAAACTGTTTCGATACGGCCTATAGCCGTTTCGATATGGGTCCCTTTTTACACACAATGGCTCTTTCTTTTTTGGTGTTCGTTTCGATACAAGGTCTCATGTTTCGATACGTGTAGTTGCAGAACATCATTTTTGGAGGGAAGAGAGAGCCCCAACGGCTCTATTGACGATCTCAACCACCCAAACAACTAGAAATCAATGAGAAGGTATAAAAGCAAGCCTCAAAAGCACCACCAACAACTATTGAACCTCAAAGCAACATCCAAACAATTCAATCCAAACCCTAAGCACTTATTGTCAAATCCTTGTACCCAACTCTTGGAGTTCTTAGTGTAAATCAAATTTGTGAGTTTGGAGAGTGTTTGTAATCAATTTGGGCTATATTTATCTTGTGAGAGATCAATTGTAATAGCCAACATCATCTTTGTAAGTGAGAGTCTTGTAGTTCAATCTTTTGGGTAGAAAGATTGAACATTTGTAAAGGTTGCCTCCTTAGCTTAGAAAAGGGGAATAAAAAATTAGTGAAGAGTTTGTTGAAAATCCTTAGTGGGACCTAAGGTAGTGGATGTAGAGCTTATTTAGAAGCTTGAACCACTATAATTGCATTGTCCATCATTTTTAATTGTTCCTTTTGCTCCCTTCATTTTTTAAATTGCCAATTCACCCCTCTTGGCCAAATCGATTAATTCAATCCAATCAACAATAATGCTCCTCCCCTGTTCCATCCAACCCAAACATCCTAATGATGTATCCCTCATCGAACTGAACATATCTGCCCCGAACAAACACGAAGGGTGAAGCTTTGGTGGTGAGTTGGGCATAAAATTCCAGACGATAGTGGAGTGAACATTATCAGGATGATTGCAAAAGCTTTCCCAGCCGTGCTCCACGGCAACGGAGCCAAAAACTTGTTGACGAAATAATGCTTGGCAGAAAGATGATGATTTTGCATGATTATTCAAGTAAATAATGCCAAGAATATGTCTTTTTACGTGCAAGTATACACGATCAGTAAGTAATACAATAGTGAGAAAAGTATCGTATTGACATGGATTCTCCAAGAATTAAATGCCACACTAAGTACTTGTGAAGTATAGAATAAATATGATGGCAATTGATTGAGGGTTTAACTAAAGGGATGAAAATGATAAATAAAATTGAAGTAAAGATCTAGATAGATTGGAAAACAACTGGTGTAAAGATGACTGGTAGGCTTGGCTAGGGATGTTTGGATTTCACACTTAGTAAAGATAGCAATTAGTAACATTAAACTTCGGTTCTATTACCGAGCATATTTTTGAGCTAGTATTGCCTCTACCGATGGCAATACCCTAAGTTCACTACTTTCAACACACACACACACACATATATATATATATATATATATATATAGTGAGTTTTCAAGTAATTAACTTGAAGTACAGTCAACCAATATTCCTAAGGGGTAGATTTACATCAAGTGTAAGTTTCATCTACTTGAATATCTTTAGTTGAAGTTTCTCTCATTAGTATTTTGCAATTAATCATTATCTCCTAAGTTTGTTATGATATTAGGGGATAATAAGCATTCAATATCAATTGTCGTATGACATTAAATATGTTAACAGTAAGCACATGCGAATAGAAAATAAAACCAAATCATTCAATTACTAAAAAACTAAAACATTAACGTTTATCACCAACACCCCTAGCAAATTTAAAAGACTGGTTCATGGCTGGGGAAACTAACAACACATTATCGTTTTCAGTCATCCTCACAAAAACCAGAAATATTTTAAGAGATATGAAACAAAAGAAGGGGATCTTTCGATGTAACCCCTCAATGGATCCAGAGCTCTCGACAAAACTGAACAGTCGATCCCTTGATTTCTCTCTACCCTTTTCTTTTCCTTGTGTCTCCAACACACCATACTACATCTTCTTAACTGATTTGTATATGCTTAGGCTGGGACCTAATTAGGGCTAGTGTAAAGTCCTAAATTTTTGGTGTCGAAATTCTTAGCAACAACGTCTTTGCTTCATAGAATTAAGGTTGATCTGGCTCTGAATTGGTGCTATTTTTCCAGACATCGTCATTTCTTATTTTTCCATCTATGTTGGGAATTCTCCTCCTACATCCACTCCCTTAAATCCTACCGTACCTGCATATCACAACTAGAAAACACCCATTCACACTAGCAATGAAAACTACACATTCCTCAACTCTTAAATACAAATGCATGAAACTACTGGAAAAAATGTTAATAAATACCTGAAATTGAACAATATTATGGCAATATATGTATGGAAAGTACATCTTTTAAGGACTTAACAAGTATGTTTAGGTTGCAACCCTAAATCATATACTATAAACAAAAAAGTACTTGAGTGTTTGTAACACCCTATGTGTTTACTGCAAACAAAAAGTTAAAGATAATTCAATGGCACTAGTCCATCCTAGTGTTTGTAACATTGCTTCTGATTGTGCCTGAGGTTGTACCAGTGCTATCTTGAGTGTTGGTTGGCATCCATCTAACAACGAACACATTTAACTTCTGTCTTGGTTGATTTGTTATTGGATCTTGTTGGGTTGCAGATTCCTTCCTCTTTATAGGTAGTTTCTACTTTGATTGTTATGGTTGTGGGACATATCTAGTTCTAGGTTGTTGGGCTGCAATTTGAGATTATTGAGTTGGGGTTGATTAGTTGGAGGTCGAGCAAATGAAGGTTGTTTTCTTGTTGTGCTAACCTATAAAACAATAATTAATCAGTTATGAACAAAACAAAATAATGCACAACAAAGAAATAAGTGAAAATTATATTACTCTTGGAGCATTTCTTTTATTTCGACCCAATTCTCCCTAGCACTTCCTGATGTTATGACTAGGTTTGTCACACTTAGTACAATTCAGTTTCACATATTTTTGACTCAACTTTGTAGAAGTAGTGGTAGGTTCATCAACTTCCTTCTTTCTAGATTTAGGTCTTCTAGGTGGCTTTCTCAATGGTGGGGGCAATATAGGTTGCCACCCTTCTTGAGGAGTCCATTGATTTGGTCCTCTAATTGGGTTGAGGAAGTTTGAATAAATCCTTTCTTGTGCTGTCTTGTTGTATGTTGACGAAATAATGCTTGACAAACCATTGAGGATTCTGCGTGATTATGCAAGAAAATAATGCCAAGAATAATTCTTTTTACTTGTAAGTGTACACGGTAAGCAAGTAATATAGTAGTGAGAAAGTATCGTATCCACGAGGATATTCCAAGAATTAAATACCACAATAAATACTTGTGAAGTATAGAATAAAGATAATGGCAATTGATTGAGGGTTTAGCTTAAGAAATAAAAATGATAAAGGAAGCTGTAAAACTAAAATTGATTTTGATATAACAACATTTTTCAAGAACAAAATTGCAAAATAAAATAAATTTTTAAATACTCAAAAGAATCACAAAATGACAAGAATTCAAACTTTAAGTATGTTTAAATCAAAAGCCAAGCATCTAAAATATTTTCTAAGTATTTTTGAACTTAAATTTTTGAAATTTGTCCAGGCGTATCGATACAGTCACACCCGTATCGATACAGTTTTTGGCTACTAAAAACGAGTAAGAAAAGTGTACTGATACACTCTCTATTGTATTGATACGATTTTTAGGCTCGATGTAATCCTGGATTCTAAAAACTACTTACTGTACCGATACACTCATTTTCATACCGATACGAGTTGGTAGAATTTGAAAAACCATGGCATTTAATTTTTGACCGTTGCCTTGTCAGTTTATTGGAACCAAACACTTTGAAAGTTGGTTAACTGTACCGATACGCCTAACTAACGCACCGATACACTTTTTGGTTAACCAACTCTCCAGATTCCAGTGATCAAAATTAGTACAGGTACACATTATGTTGTAGCGATCCCCTATATAAAATATGGTTTCTGTACCGGTACACCTATTCACGTATCGATATGCTATTTGTATACAACAACTCTTTCTTCTTTTGACAGGTACCAATACGATGACGCAAGTACCGGTACAGTAGGTTGCAGAACTGCATTTATAGCGGGAAAAAGAGAGCCCAACGGCTCTATTGATGATGCCAACAACCCAAACGATTAGAATTCAATGAAGATGTATAAAAACAAGCCATTAAAGCTACAACAACAACTATTGAACAAGTGAACAACTACAAAAGCAAAAATCCAATCCATTCTTGTGCTATTAGAGTCAAACTCTTGTACCCAATTGAGTGTTTTTCATTTTATTCATCTTTTATCAAATTGGGTTGAGAGAACTTGTAATTTGGGGCAAATATTCTACCTTGTGAGGTTTATTTTTCATTTGCCAACAATCTTGGTATTTGAGAGAGTCTTAGTTAATCTTTGGGTAGAAAGATTAACCGATTGTAAGGTTTCCTCCTAATCCGAGAAAATGGGACGGATTTTTAATGAAATTGGTTGAAAATCCTTAGTGGGAGCTAAGGTAGTAGATGTAGAGCTTGTTCTAAGCTTGAACCACTATAAACTGTCTTGTCTTTAATTTCTACATTTTCAATTCACTCCCTTCAATTTTAAAAAGCCAATTTACCCCCTCTTGGCCATTTTCGATTCGATTGATCAATTTAACAATCGGTATCAGAACCTAACTCTTTGAGGGACTCACATCTACAAGAGAAGATCCTACTAGAAGATCAATCAAACTTCGAATCAAGTCATGGCATCTACCTCCGGCCAAAACTTCATTAAGTCACAATCGATCACCAAGCCGCCATTTTTCAATAGGGATAACTATCCCTATTTGAAAAATAGAATGAGGCTCTTCATCAAGTCTAATGACTATGTCCTTTGAGATGTAGTGGAAGATGGGACAACATTTCCGATGAAGAGAGATGAGGAAGGAAGGCTAGTCCCGAAAACAAGAGCGGAAATGACCAAGGAAGATCGAAGAAGACTTCAAGTGAATGACAAGGATCTTCACATCATCTTTTGTGCACTTGGACCTGATATGTAAGAAAAGATGTCATATTGCACCAGTGCAAAGGAAGTGTGGGAGAAGCTAGAGACCACCTACAAGGGCACCAACGATGTAAAGGAGACCAAGATTGAGATCCTTAATTTGAGTTATGAGGATTTCAAGATGGAGTCGTATGAGAGCGTCTCCAAGATGTTTGATCAGTTCTCCATCATTGTAAATGGTCTCAAGGGCTTTGGTGAGATTATTCCCGAAGATAAGCTAGTCTAGAAGCTTCTTTACTCTCTTCCCAAATCATGGGATGGGAAGAGAACCACAATCATCGAGGCCAAGAATTTGAAGAATTTGATGCTCGATGAATTGGAGGGATCTCTCCTTACTCATGAGATCATGAAGCAATGAAGGGAAGAAGAAAAGAGAAAAGAGTGGAGAAGCAAGATGTAGAGAAGAAGAAGAAGAAGAAAGAAATTGCTCTCAAGGCATCTCAAGAGGAAAGCAATTCTAGTGAGGATGAGTTTGAGGAATTGACTATGATAGCCAAGAGGTTCTCTCGGTTCATGAAGTCCAACCAGGGTAGAAAGTTCCAAAGAAGAAAAGACTTCAAGAAAAAGAACAAAAAAGAAGAAAAAGATCAACTCATTTGTTATGAGTGCAAGAAGCCGGGGCATATAAGATCAGAATGTCTTCAACTAAAAAAGAAGGGGTTCGATAAGAAGAAAAAGCACAAAGCCCACGTTACTACTTGGAGCGATGAAGAATCATCATCCGATAAAGAGGAGCACGAAGTGGCTAATCTTTGCCTCATGGCTATTGATGATGATCCTAAGGAAAACCCTAACTCATCTACTTTCAATTTTACATATGATGAACTTCAAGATGCATATGATGAGTTGCAAGAGGTTTACGATGAGTTGGTATAGAAATATAAGGAATCAGTTTTGAGAAATAATAAAATAATTTCTGATTTGAAAAAACAAAACAATTCCCTTTTTACGACCATCTCGGAACTTGAAAAAAAGATTGTAGATTTACAAGATGATTTAAAGTATTTTCAAAATGAAAATGTGGATTTGAACAATTTTCTTTCGAGAAGTTTGGCTTGGAGAATGTGAAGCCTCAAGCCACTCTAATGAGCTCATCAATTAAGCTTGACAAAGATGAAAGAGGTAAGTGTGTTGATTCTAAGCTTTATCGTTCTATGATTGGCTCTTTGCTTTACCTTACGGAAAGTAGACCCGATATCATGTTTAATGTTTGTTTGTGTGCTAGATTTCAAGCTAGCCGTAGAGAATCACACCTTGTAGTCATTAAGAGAAACTTTAGATACCTTAGAGACACACCTTGTTTAGGTCTTTGGTATCCTAGAGACTCTTTCTTTAACCTACATGCTTATTCCGATGCGGATTATGGGAGATGTAAAATAGATAGAAAAGTACCTCCAAAACTTGTCAATTCCTAGGTAGTATGCTCATATCTTGGTTCTCTAAGAAACAAAATAGTGTAGCCTTATCTACCACCGAAGCATAATATATATCGGCCGAAAGTTGTTGTGCTCAAGTCCTTTGGATGAAACAACAACTTCTAGACTCTGGAATTGATGTAGGTACCATACCCCTTAAGTGTGACAACACTAGTGCTATATGTCTCACTAAGAATCTCATCCAACATTCTAGAACCAAGCACATAGAGATAAGAATGATGTTGTTCTAGAGTATGTTGATACCTCAAACCAACTAGCGGGTATCTTTACAAAACCATTAGACAAAGAACATTTTTGGACTCTTAGGAGAGAGTTAGGTCTAACTAGCTTATCTTGACCTTTTGTAGATCTTAAGTGTCAAAAATTTTCTTGAATTTGAATGATGATCATGTTTATGTAATTTTGCTTCTTGATGCATCTATGCTTGTTGCTAGGGGGAGTATGTATTTGTTTTAGTCTCTAAACGTTGCTCATTTATCATTTACATATATTCATGATCGATTAAAATCCATTTTTTGAACTCAAGTCTGTTCAAAAATGTATTTATAGCAAAGGGGTACCGATACGGTAACCACATATTGGTACGTGTTCATGAGAGTTTCGGTACAAGTAACATTGTACCGGTACAGATGTTCACGAAGGAATCAGTATAGGTAAAACTGTACCAGTACGGTTTGTCGAGTCGGTACCGATACAGCTTTTAGCGTACCGGTACGCGTTGACGCAGGGGTGTTTATATGTCATTAAATAAGGGTTTCCATCTTTAATTAAAACACAACTACTTTTTCTTCAAAACCCTAGTCGAACTTGGCTATAAAAACCCACCAAAACCCTTTGATTTCTTACACAATTCTTCAAATCTTTTGAGGGTTTTTGCTTTTCAAATCAAGCCTGAGCTTTGTCATCAATTTTGTGCATCATCATCTCCTCATTAATCCCAAATTCCATATTCAAGGTATAAACTATTTTTCTTATCTTTTTCAATTTTGTTTCAAATTGTATATTGTTTTTAAATAATACTTGTATATAAAACATATATATACTATGGGTTTTGAAGATTTTGCAAAAATTATTTCAAAACTGAATTTTTTTATTCAAATATATAAATATACCGTATATTTTTCTATTCTGTTTTTCGAAATTCTTTTTACCAAAAATTTGTTTTATATTTATATATGTTTTTAAACTATATCGTATAGATTTTTATCAATACTTTGAATTTTGGATTATTTATTGGATCGAATATGATGATTTATGTATACATTGTTTTCCTTGATTTTAATCTCATGTTATGGCTCCTAAGAAACGTATGAGAAAGGATATTGCATCCTCCTATAACTCTATGTCCAATGGTACTAAACCAAACTTGTCTTACATCTTGCAACATAGTACTAATGAGCTAGATTTCACTCGAACGATGGATCATTTCAAAGTTTTCCAAAACTACAAAATTTATCGTGAGTGCAAAGTTTCTATCACCTTCTTGACTTCCCCTGAATTTAACTTTCATTATCTTGAATTACTTACCCAACGGAAGTTCATGCCTTTTTGTAGTATACCCGAGATCTTTTATAAAAACCTTGTTTTGATCTTTTATTTTAATGCTCGACGTGTTGTGGACAAAGCCAAAAATGAAGTTATAGGCATTGAGTCTTACCTTATGGGCAAAACTTTTTGGCTTGACTCTAAGGTTATAACTGATTTTTTAGGGGTTGAGGATATTGGTATAGATGATGAACACTCCTTAGGAAACATTCAACTCGGCTCTGTCTCCACCCTTGATGCTCATGACCGCTTCCTTCACTTCCTTATCACTTGGTGGTTTCATCCATCCGGTGGTAAATGGTCCACCATTTGTCAAGTTGATAGTTTTTGGATCTGATGCTTTCAGGAAGGAAAGCGCCCAAACTTTTCTCAGATAATGTTTGCGAAGATCGTCTACCTTGTTCAGAACCACCATTCGACCTTTGTCTCATCATTCACCTACGACACGACCTTGAGTTTTATCTTTCACAAGCTTGGGATTGATTGCTCATATGATCTTAAATTGTCTCTCACCGATCCTACTGACGACAAATCCCTTCGCAAGGCTAAATTCACTTGGTATAACAATCAATGGGTTTGAAATGCGGATCTTCCTCAACATGTTCAGCCCGAGGAAGAAGAGAATGCTCTATAACGCCTCATCCGGTTGCTCCTCAACCGCCTTCCTTTGATGCTCTTATGACCTACCTTGATGGGAAGTTTACTTCGTTGAGCACGAGCAGGAATGCTAGTTTCTCTTCAATGGACACTCATCTCACAGCTATGGATGCTAGAATCACCTCTATGGAAGCTAGCTAAGACTCAATGGATATGACTCTTACCGCCTTTCGTGGCGAGTGGCGTGGGCATACCTTGGGTAATGATGAAGATAAAGATGAAGACAATGATGAAGGAGAAGATGACGCTCCTTAAACCTTTGCATCTCATTGCATATCATCTCATTTAGGTTTTCTCTTTTCATGCACCTATCTATGTTATTTCCCTTTCAGGACCTATGCTTTGAATTATGTTTTTAGGATTTAAGTTTGGACTTCTATTTGCTTTCAATTATTATGCTTTAAGTGCTTAATAAAATTTATGGTGCTTAATGATTGCTTTGCATTGCTTAAATTATTCCTTACTTTGATTTTGATCTAACTAAAAGGGGGATAAGTAAGGGGAGGAATTTTAAAAATTTATTTGGGTTTTCTTATATCAAAAAGGGGGAGATTGTAAAACCAAAATTGATTTTGATATAACAACATTTTCAAAGACTTTATTGCAAAATGAAATAAATTTTTAAATACTCAAAAGACTCACAAAATGGCAAGGATTCGAACTTTAAGTATGTTTAAATCAAAATCCAAGTATCTAAAATATTTTCTAAGTATTTTTGAACTTAAATTTTTGAAATTTGCCCAGGCGTACCGATACGGTCACACCTGTATCAATACAGTTTTTGGCTACTAGAAACGAGTCAAGAAAAGTGTACTGATACGCTCCCTGCCATATCGATACGATTTTCAAACTCGATGTAATCCTGGATTCTAAAAACTACTTATCATACCGATACGATCCTTTGCGTACCGATACAAGTTGGTAAAATTTGAAAAATCTTGACATTTAATTTTTGACTATCGCCTTGTCAGTTTATTGGAACCAAACACTTTGAAAGTTGGTTAACTGTACTAATACACCTAACTACCGTATCGATGCACTTTTTGGTTAACCAACTCTCCAGATTCCAGTGAGCAAAATCGGGACTGGTACGCACTATGTTGTATCGATCCCCTATATAAAATATGGTTTCCATACCGATACGCCTATTCGCGTATCAATACGCTATTTGTATACAATAGCTCCTTCTTGTTTTGACATGTATCGATATGTGACGCGAGTACCAGTACGGTAGGTTGCAGAACTGTATATTTATGGCGGGAAAAAGAGAGCCCAACAGCTTTATTGATGATGCCAACAACTCAAACGGTTAGAATTCAATGAAAAGGAATAAAAGCAAGCCATTAAAGCTACAACAACTATTGAACAAGTGAACAACAATAAAAGCAAAATTCCAATTCATTCTTGAGCTATTAGAGACAAACCCTTGTACTCAATTGAGTGTTTTTCATTGTATTCATCTTTTATCAATTTGGGTTGAGAGAACTTGTAATTTGGGGCAAATATTATACCTTGTGAGGTTTATTTTTCATTTGCCAAAAATCTTTGTATTTGAGAGTCTTGGTTAATCTTTGGGTAGAAAGATTAACCAATTGTAAGGTTTCCTCCTAATCCAAGAAAAAGGGACGAATTTCTAGTGAAATTGGTTGAAAATCCTTAATGGGAGCTAAGGTAGTGGATGTAGAGCTTGTTCTAATCTTGAACCACTATAAAGTGTATTGTCTTCAATTTCTACATTTTCAATTCACTCCATTCAATTTTAAAAAGCCAATTCACCCCCTCCTGGCTATTTTCGATTCAACTGGTCCACTTAACAGAAACTATAGTAAAGATTTAGGTAGATTGGCAAAAAACCTGTGTAAAGTTAACTGGTAGGCATGACAAATGATGTTTGGATTTCACGCTAGTAAATATAGCAATTAGTAATGTTAAACTTAGGTTCTATTGCCGAGCAGATTTTAAGTTAGTGTTGCCTATGTCGATGACAATACCCTAAGTTAACTACTCTAAACACCTATATGTCTATAGTGAATTTTCAAGTAATTAACTCGGTGAAGAATCAACTTATAATCCTAAGGGATAGATTTACTTCAGGTGTAAGTTTCATCTACTTGAATTTCTTCTGTCGAAGTTTCTCTCCTTAGTATTTGGCAATTAATCCTTATCTTCTAAGTATGTTAAGATATTAGGGAATAATAAGCATTCAATACCAACTGTCGTATGACAGAAAATATGTTAACAGTAAGCACATGTGAAATAGACAATAAAGCCAAAACATTCAATTACTAAAAACTAAACACATTTAGCGTTCATCGCAAACATCCCTAGCCAAATTAAAAGATTAGTTCATGGCTGGGGAAACCAACAACAAATTATTGTTTTGAATCATCATCACAAAAACCAGAAATAAATCAAGAGATATGAACAAAATAATGAGTTCTTTGGATGCATCCCCTCAATGGATCCAGTGCTCTCGGCAAACTTGCACAGTCAAGCCTTTGTTTACTTCTACCCTTCTATTCTCCTTGTGACTCCAGCTTACTTGCAGCCTCTTCTTAAAGTCCTTTATATAGGCGCAGACTGAGCCCTAATTAGGGTTAAGGTAAAGTCCTGAGTTTTCGGTGCCACAATTCTCAGCAATGGCACGTTCCTACTTCATAGAATTTAGGGCTGATTAGGCTCTGACTCGGTGCTATTTTTACGGGCCTCGTTCTTCCTCATTTTGCCATCCATGCTTGGGATTCTCCTCCCACACTATTTTGCAATCCGTGGTTGACATTTTCGTCCTGCATTTACATGTTCAAATCCTACCGATTTTGCACACCATAACTAGAAAGCACCCCTTCACTATGACAATAAAAACTATACACTCCTTAAGTCCTAGATGCAAATGCATGAAACTACTGGCAAAATAGATTAGTGTGTACTTGAAGTCAAACAATATCATGGCAATATATGTATGGAAAATATATCTTTTGAGGAGTTAACACACCCCAAACCTAGCTCATTGCTTGTCCTCAAGTAATGCAAAACTAAATAACTAAAAGCTATAAAATAGAGTGCCTTGGCAAAAATATTTCTAAATAGTAACATAAACTAGCAAGCAAAATATGGCCCTAGTTTTGTTCTAAGTTATCTCGCAATAATAATGCCAACAGAACTCTCAGCAATTTCAAGTGCAGAAATATATAACTCTAACCTAAGGTCATGAAGTGTGCATGAACTGCGGGTGGTTTGCATCCAGTATCCCTTAAATCCCTTAGTCAATTTTACTACCCAAACTTAGTAATTTTTTTAATATTCACCAAGGGTTTCTTTTCCTTCTTTTGGCATATTTTTAGGGTTTGCGTCACAATACTGTTTGGCGTGAGAAGTAATAAGGAGCTTATCACAAACCCTCACGTTAACCCAGACGACATCACTAAGCTTACCCATTTAACTCATACCGTTAAGTTTTTGTTGGCCTGAGGACTAAGAGAGAGCAAACCACGAAGCCCCAAGTTAAGTATTAAATCTAAGGCAGAGGAGTGTTCTAATTTTTCAACCTTTGGCAAAACATTGTTGCCATATTCCTTATGTTTACCATGACATTTTTTTCTAAGTTCAGTTTCAAAAATCCTAGGTTTGTCTTGGGAACTAAATGCATACAACTGTTTGAGTCAAATTAAATTTCCCTAAGCTAGAGTTTAATTTCCAAGCAACTCGTCCTTATTAAGTCTACTGGCTCTTGATAAGTCTAGAGATTCTAAATTCATCATCGAACAGTGGCAAACTAAGGCGAAATCTAACTATGCTAGCAATGTGTTTGGCAACAAATTCAATTCCTTGCCTTGGCAAAAACAAATTAATGGTCTGGTATGCAAGGTTCTACTATATCTATATGACATAATCCAATAGAAACATAGATATGTAAATAAATTTGAGGCAACACACAACCCAAACCTAAGGTATGCATTATCCTCAATGCATGAGAACACATATATACAATTGTAATGCATGCATGAATTAAAAACATAAATACAAGGAGTAAAGGGGATGAGGACTCCCCTGAGGAATGATCTTGACGAGACGCTCAAGTCTTTCTTCTGGTGAGGGGTACTCTTTTCGGTGCCGTCAACTTCTTTCTCTTTAGCTGTTGCTTTGAAATGGCAGGCATCACAACAGAATCCTTCACATCCTGTAGAACCTCGTCAATCACCCTGGTTGACTCTGAGGTGGTTGCTACGAGATGAGCAACTGAAGAGGCTGATGCAGCTAGAGCGGCTGAAGAAACTGGTATGAATTGCGGCCGGTCGAACGTGGCGACCTTAGAAAGTACTTCATCCTTAAACTCAGAATCCAAATGCTGGGTCTTAGTATTGGCAGTAACTTTTTGGTTAGGGGATATGAGAGCAGTGGCATCAGATTGTTGGGCTCGAGTAGGATCGAGATGAGCACTGGTTGGCATTTCCTTTGGTGCCTGGAGTTCGATCGGGAAATCCGACACTGTTGGCAAAGGATTAGAGGACATTGCTTAAGTGACTTCCAAATGGTACTGTCCATGGCCTTTATATATTTTCCTAATTTCAGTATCCGATCCTCAGCTTGTTGGAACTTCTGAAGGAGGACCTCTAGGCATTGACAGGGTTGGGAAAGTAATGTTGCAACATTAGTTGGCAATGAAGTAGAAGGTTCCGCTTTGGTTGTCTTGGCAGCAGATTCGGGTTGGGCAATTTTTCCCTTGCCTTTCTCTTTGGCCTCCCTTGCAATCAGCTGCTCCCATGAGGCAAGATTAACGATTCCTTTGCTTTTCTATACGTGATTAGACTCAAGAGTGGGGACATTGTGCTGTATACAAATGATGGAGATGAGGGAGGGAAAACTCAAGCTCCCACAATTTCGTCTAGCACACTTGTATGTCTCCTCTATAGTAAGCCTCCCAACATTGATTTTTCGCTCATTCATGAACGAATGCAGTATGGCCATCCTATCCTCTATCACAATGCCATTGTGAGTGGTTGGCATCAGACGTGCCTTCAAGAAATGATTCCACCCTCAAGGTTGCGGTTTTAATGCCAACCTCTTTACTGTTCTTTTGCCCTTGGAGGAGACAAACCATCTAGTTCCCAGTTCACAAAGATCCTCCAGGATAAGTTGTCTCTTGACATCATCGATCAAGTTGGCAAATGCACAATGCTCTTTCCATGTCCCATCTAACTTGAACATCCGATTGATGTATCCCTCATCAAACTGAACACATCTGCCCCGAACAAACACGAAAGGTGAAGCCTTGGTGGTGAGATGAGAATAAAATTCTCGGATGATTGTGGAGTGGACTTCATTGGGATGAAGGCAAAAACTTTCCCAACCTTGCTTCTTGACTATGGCGGACGGCTCTTCCTTAAACCCCATGTTGGGTGCATCTTTGAAATCAAAATCACGTTCATAACAAAACGTTCTGGTAGAGTAGTTCTCTTCAATTTTTTGCTTCGTCTCATCATTGAAGAAGATTTGGAGAGGAACCAGATCTTTGCTATAACGACATGAGGATGCCATCTTAGTGTGCCGGTGGAAAGAAGGGAAGAGGGATGGTTTGATTTTTTTGATGAAAATGCGGTCGGTGTAAAGGAGGGAAGAAAGGTTCTTGATAAAAAAGAGTTTGGAAATTTTTAGAGCTTTGAAAACAGTTGAGATGGCATTTAGTGGGGTGTTAATTATCTTGCAGAGGTGGCATGTGGGAATTAATGGCATGAAATCCTAAGTACAACTGTAATGGAGATCAAATTTCAAAATTTGAAATTTTTTGGGGTTGGGAGGCATCTGGTTTAGTTTCCCTTCTACAAAAAATTCCCATGGGCCAGGGTTGAAGAGTGTCCACGTGATAGTGTGACTACGCGACAACGACTATTCGAATGCCAACAAAAGTCGACATAGCCTTTTGGCAAAATTTCTTGTGCTAAGAACCATAGAAACCTTTCAAACCTGAAAAATGAAATATAGTAAAAAAAACTAAAGATTAATACTGAGATGTCCTAAGTAATAAAAAGAAAATAACTCTCTTAAACTATTTACAATGATCATATTGAGTTGGAAAAAGTTTACTGAATATCTGCAAGGAGAATGGTCTCCTTGGTATTATTTTGACTTCCCTTCCAGTAATATTTTAGTCTTAGGCCATTCACCTTGAACGTCGCCCTTGCGTTGAGGTCCTTACTATCCACTGCCCCATGAGCATAATGCTTGAAAACTTCAAAGGGTCTTCACCACTTGGATTTGTGTTTACATGGGAATAACTTGTGCCTTGAATTAAATAACATCACTTTTTGCCCAGTTTCAAACTATCTTTGCAATATTTTGCTGTCATGCCACCTCTTTATTTTTTCTTTATAGAGCTTGAAATTTTCATAGGCTTCTGCTTTAAACTCCTCCAATTCGTTAAGCTCTAGAAAACGCTTCTCTTCTACATCCTTCCATTCCATGTTCAGCTGCTTGGTGTGTAGGGAAACGTCGGTACACCCTATGGCGCAGCGGAAAAATTATCCGGCGTATTCCACCAGTGATCCATGTACGAGGAACGAATCCATGGTCAAAAGGGATGAAACATTACCTTAATTAAATCTGAAAAAACATAAGGAGTTAGGAGAATCTGATTCTTCTAGCACGATATCGAATCCAAGTCGTCACAATAGCATTTCGACCTCTGCCATTCCACTCGAATAAAACAAACAATATTTTTCTTCTCTAACTGTTAGAGAGGTTTTTGGAAAAAGCATATATTTGGCTGCTATCTTATGCCTTTATATAGCATTCAAAACCCTAATTCTAATTAAATTCATATTCTTTAAATATACAATATATTTAGCCGAATATAATTAGATATGTAGAATCTGATTCTACTTCGATCAACCTTCTTTAGGGATATATATATTTTAATAGTATTAGATAATTACAATAATTATCTTGTATTAAAATATATATAAACGAAATTATCTATAATTACAATAATCATAATAATTTCACGTTTTACTTATTTCATGCACAGCAAGTTTGTACGCATGCTATCTAATCGATATTTGTTCATTTCAACCATAGGGTAGGACCCTTGTAGGTTCATGTAACGTTAGTAGTAATATCTAGAACAATTCTAATATTATAAGCAATGAGTGGCATCTAGCAATACATCATTGCTACCTAAGTTACATGAAGTCGTGGTTTGACATAACCTTTTTCGTGATTTATTCTTTTCATGTATTACATCTCTTTGTCCTTATATCTAGATCGGACACAAGTCATGGAATAGTCACACTGGTGTACTCCATCTAATATTTCTTGATATCTTGAGTAGACTATTATAAACGAATAACTATGATATGTCATATCAATTTATTCGAGCATGACCATGCATTTCTAGTCTCACTCAATCAAGTGGCCTATGATATTACTCTTATTATGTAGGCGGGGCAAATCCTATCTTGATCAACCATATTCTGCTACATAGATTATAATATATCCAATATCAGTCTTTATAGTGAGTCAGTTACGACACACGTTTGATTGTATCAAAATATGTCACTCACAATGTTGAAATAATGATGATCTAAAGTCTGAGGATCATACATGTAGTTATCACTATGAGCAATGTTGTGACTGTCACATAATAATCTAAGAAACATGCTTATAGAGGGCCAGTCCAGTATGTCTTTCTCTAACACATATTTATGTATTGGTTTTGACATCTCCATGTCAATGACAACACTTTGTCATCAATCAACTACATATTAGTCTTAATATATTATTGTTGTTCATGCCCACAATAATACTCGACTAAGGACATTTAAGAATAACTATATTATTTTAAGGACTTTATTATAATTCAATTTATTTATAAACACACAGAATAAGACTGAAATAATAATAATAACTTTATATAAATAAAACAAGCTAAAATAAGTATGTCTTTTACAACCATCTCATGATTGGTCTTTGGGCATACTCCAACATGGTAGCCCAATAAGCTCGATGCTCTAACTCCACTAGAAGATGGAAGGGCTTCCCAAATACAAGTTTGAATAGAGAGGTTTCCAATGGGGTTTTGAAAGCCGTTCTGTATGCCCATAAGGCATCATCTAGTCTTAGTGTCCAGTCCTTCTGGGTTGGATTCACGGTCTTCCCCAAAATGTTCTTTATCTCCTTGTTTGAAATCTTAGCCTGTCCATTTGTTTGTGGGTGTTAGGATGTGGCAATTCGCTGTTGGATTCCATATCTGCGTAGAGAATTAGTAAGGAGATAACATTTAAAATGCGTACCTTCATCATGTATAATGGTTCTAGGGGCACCAAATCGGGTAAAGATGTGCTTGTGCAGGAATTTGGCTACTACCTTGGCATCATTTGTTGGAAGGGCGATGGCTTTGACCCATTTCAATACGTAATCTACTGCCACAAGTATGTATAGATTGCCAAACAATGAGGGAAAGGGCCCATGAAATCTATTCCCTACACGTCAAACAATTCAACAACCATGATATTCTGGAGTGGCAATTGATGCATGCTGGAAATGTTTCCTATTCTTTGGCACATGTCACAAGACTTGGCAAAACAATGCGCATCTTTGAATAATGTCAGCCATAAGAATCATGACTGCAACTCCTTGGCTGCTGTCTTCATTCCGACAAAGTGACCTTCATATGGTGCTGCATGATAGAGCTAAAGAATATTTGGTTGTTCTTCTTCTGGCACACAACGATGGATGACTTGACTGGCACACTGTTTAAACAAGAATGGCTCGTCCTAATAGTATTGCTGAATATCTTTAAGAAACCTTTTCTTGGCATTACTTGATAAGTCCGGTGGCAATATATTGTTGACCAGGTAGTTGACTATGTCAGCATACCATGGAATGACAGTGGTCACAAGCAACTGCTCTTCAGGGAAGTCATATCTGACTAAGGCGATGTTGCCATCATCATTGCTGAGCTCTAACCTAGACGAGTGATCAGCCACCAGGTTCTCGCTTCCCTTCTTATCTCGTATCTCGAGATCAAACTCATGTAACAAGAGCGACCATCATATCAATCTAGGCTTGGCATCCTTCTTGGCTAGGAGGTATTTGATAGTCTAGTGGTCTGTGTATACCACGACTTTACTACCCACAAGGTAGGATATGAATTTTTCGAATGCAAAGACAATTGAAAGGAACTCCCTCTCGATTGTTGTGTAGTTAATCTGAGCATCATTCAACATACGACTGACATAATATATGGTATGGAAAATTTTGCCACACCTTTGTCCTAACACAGCCCCGACGGCATAGTCGATGGTGTCACACATGAGCTTGAATGGCTCATTCCAATCTGGTGCCACAACAATTGGGGCTTTAACTAACTTGTCTTTCAATTCCTAAAGATCTTTCTAACTCATCAAAAGCAAAAACAATATTTTGTTCCAAAAGTAAGCATAATGGTATATAATTTTTTGAGAAGTCTTTAATAAAGCAACGATAAAAACTTGCATGTCCCAAAAAAACTTCTAATACCTTTGACACTCGTGGGAGGTGAATTTTTTTTGATTACCTCTACCTTTGCCTTGTCCACTTCCAACCCCTTCTCAGTCACTTTATGCCCTAGGACTATGCCTTCTTTTAGTATAAAGTGGCATTTTTCCCAGTTCAGAACCAGGTTGGTTTTAAGGCATCTCTGAAGGACAAGTTCCAAATTCTGAAGGCATTCCTCAAAGCTTTTTCCAAAGACAGAGAAGTCATCCATGAAGACTTCTAAGTAATTCTTGATCATATCCGAGAATTGATGCGTAAAATATAGTATGCGCAATTAGAGCAAGTATACCCGCCGTACAAGTAATAAAGTCATAGGTATCGAGTGTCGAACCCACAAGGATTAGAGTGATAAACTCAAAGTAATTACACTTAAAAGTTAGTGAAATAATGATAAGATGATATGGTGATAAAGCCAAAAACTAAATGCGATAAAAAGTAAAGATGAAGCAATGATCAAAGGACAAACATATGTTGTAGCAAAGATTCAGATAATCATGGATGCTGGATTTATTGCTTAGGAACTATGCTAATTACCATTTGAATGTTATAAAAATTGGTAATACATGTTTGCGTAAACCAATTAAGATCTTCATCTATTTCACAAGGTTTTCTAATAACTCCTAGACTCTTTTGATACCTAGAAGTAACAACAAGAAGCTATGGTAATACATGTCTACGTGAACCCTAACGACTTATTGTTTATTCAAGTTCCCCTTATTAGTCGTTGAAATCCTAAACCTATGTCTAAGTTGGATTAGAACCTAAGTTAACATATTAAGCTCCACTGTTCATGTTTTTCTAACTTAACTCTCTTGATATTAAGCCACGAATCAATAATTAAAAGGCCTCTATCGATATCTCTTGCAATAATTATGCATGAAGAACAATGAACAAGATATATAACAGAAAAAGCTATAACATTGAACAAGTAATTAAAACATAGGATCCTAAAAAAATAAAACCCGCAAAAAAGTATTTAACTCATGTCTGAGAAAATAAAAACCATAATAAAAACAATTAAAAACATAGCAGTCGATAAAGCAAGAGAGAAAATGAATCAAAGAACTTGAGATTTCTTCTTCTCATCCTCGAACCATTGTTGCATCGCTCTAAACTCCTCAAGCCTTTCTCGATAGCTTTCGTCGCTTGAAGACTCCTCTTAACCTTCGACAATGGTGGTTCTCCGGTGAAGAAGATAAAGGGTTGTTCTTCCTTGAATAAAAGCTTCTCTGCGTATTAGTGCGTTAAGTGTAGCCCCTTTAAATTGTTGCCCTTGATGTCTTTATATAGAGGTGGCTCTCCTAGGGTTTTAAAAACCCTAAAGTGCAAGTAATCTTTTAATAAGGGTCTTGTTTTCTACATCATTAATTGCTCAATAAAAGAATATCTTGTCACATGCTTTTAATAAATTGTTATGTGATCCAACAAAGATCTTTGATTTCCACGTCATTAATGGCTCAATAAAGGAGATGAGACCACACATTAAATCACATTAATGGATCCAAGATTTGTCTCCAGCGTCGCATCAAATGCTGTAGCATCCAGTTCAACACGAGAGAATTCTGCTCCAATGTTCCACTGCTTCGTTACTTCTTGCGCAAGCACCACTAAAAACCACTACCTTTTCATTAATAACATCAATATAGATAAACATTAAACTCAAGTACCAAAACTCCATAACTATATGCAAACTACTTCTAAATGCAACAATATGCTTTCAAACACATACAACATGTTAAGTAAAAGGGTCTAAAATATAGGTTATTTATGCACTCATCAAGAAGATTGACATCATGCAACGTTGAAACGTTGCTGGAGCATTACACAATCTAAAGGGCATCATTCTGAAAGCGAATGTTCCATACGAACATATGAACATTATCTTCTTCTGATCTTCTAGCGCAATAGCAATTTGATTGTAGCCCGAGTAGCCATCCAAGAAGCAATAAAATGCCTTCCCTGCCAGTCAGTCCAACATCTGATCGATAAAGGGTAGTAAGAAATGATCCTTCCGAGGGGCATTATTTAGCTTCATGTAGTCCACACATACCCTCAAGCCCGTCACGGTCCTTGAGGGGATCAATTCATTCTTATTATTCTAAACCACAGTCATTCCACCCTTTTTTGTCACACATTGAACTGGGATGACCCATGAGCTATCAGAAATATGATAGATTATTCCGGCGTCTAACCATTTTATGACTTCTTTCTTAACTACTTCCTTAATGCTGAGATTCAGTCTCCTCTAGGCTTCGATTATTTTGCCATGGTTGTCTTCCAAAATGATCTTATGCATGCAAATGTTGGGCTTATCCCTAGGATATCAGCTATGGTCCACCACAAGGCTTTCTTATAGTTTCCCAACATCTCCAACAATCTTTTCCCCTGGTCCTTAGTCAAATCAACGATAATTATCACTGGCAAAGTGGACTCGTTTTTAAGATAGGCATATTTGAGGTGACTTGGCAATGGTTTTAGTTCTAATTTTGGTGGCTCCTCAGTAGATGGTTTTGGTGCTTTGATTTCTCTGCCTATTAAATCAAGTGACTCAAGTCTCCTGTGATAACTCATAACTTCCTTCAGCACAGTCGATTCTTCAAATTCTTCACCCGTCACATCTTCATAATCCTGCTCCATGGCATCAACTTCTGTTCCCTGGCAGATCCGTGCTATGTTCACGTTAAAAATGGATTCTAGTAGCTCAAAGCTTGCAATTCTTCAGGTTCATATACACACTTAAGAGCTTTGAAAACATTAAACGTAACATGTTGGTCATTCATACGTATAGTCAACTTACCTTTTTGGACATCAATTAAAGTCCTACCCGTGGTAAGAAATGCTCTTCTCAGTATCATTGAGACATCAGTATCAACCTTATATTCTAAAATAATGAAATCAACAAGGAATATGAATTTATCTACATTTACCAAGACGTCCTCAATCTTACCATTGGGATGTGTATCAGATCGATCTGCCAGTTGAAGTGTTACTGTAGAAGGCCTTGCTTCTCCATTATCCAGTTTCTTGAAAACTGACATTGGCATTAAATTGATATTGGCTCCTAGATCGTACAGTGCTTTACCCATGAATTGATTGTGTTGAAAGGCTCGAACCGATCAATCGAATGCCAAGAGGGGGTGAATTAGATTTTTTCTTTGGTGGGTGAAAGGCTAAGTAATAAAGATTGTGACACGAAGAGTTATAGCGGTTCGATTACTCAACCGAGTCTACCTCCACTACCTTAGCTATCTACACTAAGGATTTTCTTAAATCCACTAGATTTGCTTTCCTTTTTCTAGGTTCAAGGAGATAACCCTTACAACCAAGACTTATACCTCAAAGTCTTGAAACACTCTCTTACAAGAGGAACAAATTTAGCAAAATAAAGAAAACCTCACAAGGAAAATAAGTTTGCATAGTTAAGCTCTCACCCAATATCTTAAACACTTGAGCAAATATGACAATTTGGCTCACTAGTGACAAAGAATTTGACATTTTTAAGCACTAAGATAATTTCTCTAACATTGAACGTTGGAAATAATGTTTCTTGTTGTTCCATGGCTTCTTGGAACTTGCTTTTAAACCCTCAAATGAGCTTGTGGTCGTTACTAGCTGTTGGGGGTTGATTTGGAACCTTTGGGGACTTTATTTCTAGCATTAAATGCACTTATGGGCTCATCGGTAACGATACACGAGGATGGGTATCAGTACATGTCCTGAAATAGAAAGAGCCTTACAACTTGGTTGTACGTACCGGTACGATATCGACTCTATCGGTACTTGGTTGAAGGTCGTATCTGTACCGTATGGGCTGTATTAGTACTGAAGGCATGAAATGGTGAAAATGCAGAAAAATCAATCTAAAAAGCCTTACAACGTAGTCTTAAGTTCATATAAAGGCTTGGAAAGATTCTAGATATATATTTAGATCATATTGCTACACATGCTTCTCATTAATCATCAATTAAAACATACAAAGCATGAATTTCACCAAAATTAACCAATTACAAGTGTAAGGCCAAAACATAGATATGAGCATGAAAGGCCAAAAACATGTAACTCGTGCAATTGAGACTGTTGCGTGTAAAAGTGTCTATCGCAATGTAGTGCAAGTGTACACGACGCAAGTAGTAAAGTGATACGCAAGTACCGGATATCGTCTCCACAAGGACTAGGCTAATAGCTTCACCTTGAATTACTGCACGAGAAGAAAAATAATAGTTTAAATTGTTGTCACGAGAATAGTAAAGAGTGCTGGAAATTAAGAGTAAAGAAATCAAGATAGAGAGAATAGGCCGGTATTGAATTGCTCAGTAGTGTAGGTGTTGCAAAGTCTAGGAAAATCTGTTATGTCGTCGTGCCTGCTGCGGCAGCACCTGTCGCGGCAGCGATTACTCAACTCAGTACTTCAAGCTTGGCAAGAATCCCTGCTGTGCCTTGGCCTATCTCTAGGTCTAAGTCTATCGATGAACACGTCTTTGATGATACCTCCCGGCGTGAATCGAAGGATGAACATCGATGTTGTTGAATTCTTCCTTAGCCACTTAACCTCGTCCTATCCCTAGATCTGAGATAGTTCAACTATGAACTAGAGAACCCGCACTTATTCCTTTCGTATACTTAACTCTCCCGATATTAAGTAAATAGATAATCTCACAATGCTCTCCCGAAACTCTTGCAAGATGTTGAAAACCAGAATAAGAGAACTTGAAGTAATTTTATTGAACAAAGAAAATCCTAAAACAATGCAATCCTTGCAACTACTTTACAAAGCAACCCTTAGCCCTAAGGGAAGTTTAGAACATGGTGAAGAAGGGAAAACGGCTAGGGTTTTGGGAAAAAGGCTAAAGAATGGTGATGTCCTCTCCTAGGTCGAATTACATGCCTTTATATAGGCTTTGTGTTCAAGTTTTCTAATATGGCAAGAATATAACTTTAAATTAAAGTACAACTCTAATAAAGACTAAATCTTCAGAGTAGCAGTCCTTAATTCGTAATTGCTTTTTGCTTGGGATTCCTTCCTTGAACCTTGGGCTTGGCCTTCATTCTGATCTAGGGCTCGGAAAAATATAAGGGTACTCCACGACAGATGGGCTTAATTTTCTCTTTCTGTCGAGGTCCACTTCACTTTCTTCCCTTCACTATCGCTGTCGTCCTTGGCTGCCACGGCAGCGGCCATGGCAGCATCGTCCTTCAGGTCTGCACATCCAGTTCCAGCTCTGCTTCTTCACTGCCCTCCGTCTGCTACAACAACTACCTGCAAAAGCAACCAATTTCAGTAGAAACTGTGCCATTTAATATATTTGTGATGTAAAACTAAAATCTAACCTAAATACAATGAATTATGCTTGAATGCAGAAGAAAATATGAGTTAAATAGGGGATAAAGTATAGAACTTTTACACACTCAACACACCCCCAAACTCAAGTTTTTGCTTGCCCTCAAGCAATTCAGACCTAACAAAGAGAAATAATTTTTTTGTTTGGCTTAAAACAATGAACTTTCCCTCACCTACCATTTCATTCCCTATTGCAGCAATACCTTGTCGGATAATTCAGGAGTTATTCGGAACCATGCTATAATTCTCGTGTAGTGTGTGCATGCTTTGTGAACAATTATATGCCTAGACTCACTTAGCTTACTAGAATAGCTGAAACTTCTAACTTGAATTTTTATGCCAAAGTTCATCTTTTTGGAGGTAATTTTTAGGCTCCTTTAGTTCAGACTCGATTCTATTTTTCAAGCTTAAGTTTGACTAGAGCCGGTTTCGGGCACCTCTAGCTAACTTCCTAGAGCCAGTTTCGGGCACCTCTAGGTGTAAGAGTCTATTTTTCTTAACTTCTTTTCCTAGAGCCAGTGTTAGGCACCTCTAGGGGCTAATTCAAGTACTAAGCTTTTCCCTATTCTAGTTTACCAGTAAAGTTCTAGACAATATAAGAGTCACAAATGGTGTTTAAGTTTCAGAACTATAGCAAGGCTCTAAATTGTTCCTAAAACTATCCTAAAGGCGCTGCCACGACAGAGGCTGTCACGGCAGGTAAGTTCAGTTTAAAAGACTTAAGCCAAAATTTTCATTTTTTTAAGACAAAAATAAACTAAGTAAAAGACACGAATTTTAACTAAAACAAGACTCCATTAATGGAGGGATGCCACCCCCAAACTCGAGGGTTGCATTGCCCTCAATGCAAATGACAAATAAAAAGAAAATGAAAAGTACATCACAAAATATCAAAAGAGGCAGACAACAATTATAAGATAAGAAACCTAAAATTTAGTTGATGTCGTCGTCGCTGCTGAGTCGGATCTGTCGGCGGGCAGGGGCCTTCTTGACTGGTGCTGGCTTGCGGATGGGGGAGGCAGAGGTATTCTTCGTTTTGGCCTCCCTTGGCGGTTGAATGCGGGTAGGGGAGATATGGGGAGGTTTCTCCACTACCTGTACCTCAGAGCTGCTGCTGCTCTCATCCCCGCTGTCGTTGTCGCTGCCACTGCCGCTATCTACCTTGCTCTTGTCTGCCACTGTTTTCTGTCGCTTTATAGGTGTGAACTCCTTGGACAAATTCCTCTTTACGGAGGGTTCGCCATCTGATTCTGCCCAGACTGAAGAGGAGGAGAAGCCTGCTATGTATGCATCGAGTTCGTCGGATGGTATTCTTCTCTTGGTCCCCCTGGCAGAAGTGTTTGTTGTGCGGCTGCCGCCAGCAGCTGTCGGGGCAGGGGTTGGTGTGGATGCCGCAGTTGACGTTTGGGGCGTGGCAGCAGGTGTAGGGGTATGTGCAGGGGTTTGGGCAGAAAAATATTGATTTGGAAAGACAGGGAATGCAGCATCAGGGAAATTTAAAGAGTTTTGGATGAAGGTTACCGTGGCAGTCATGAAGTCGCAGATGAAGCTCATGAGTCCGAGCTGTCGTTCCTCCAGCTTTTGTATTGCAGCAAGGATCTGGGAGGAGACGTCAGCTGGAGGGGCTGCTGCTGCTTGCTGCCTAGGTTCTGTGGCAGCTGGGTCGGTGTCGCTGGGTGCTGTCGTCTCTACTGCTGTGGCAGTAGGATCAAATGATGACAGCGGGGTGGCAGCAGTGAGTTCCATCAGGCTGAGTAGATTTTGCTCAGTCCAGCCCTTCCCTTGTACTCGTAGATTAGTGGTAGCTTCTGGTACATGATGGCTGCGACAGAGGGCGGTGATGAGATAGGGGAAGTTGAGTGGTCCTGTCAGCCGGTGTGCGCATTCCAATATGCTCTCCCGGATGTATCTACCTACGTTAATTGGCCGCTCATGTAGTATGGAATGAATGAGGGCTAACCTGGGTTGGTCTACGGTTGTATTGTGCGAGGAGGGCATGATTCTCTTTTTTATGAAGGCGTTCCACAGCTTGGCCTCCGAGGTGAGTTGAACTCTCTTCACCGTTCTTGGGTTCTTCGGGTCCATGTTCCACTGGGTTCCTTCTTTCGTGAGCTCTGCCATGACAGCGTCGTAGGCAGCAGGGTCGAGGCTCTCCAGAAATTGCTGGTGACCATCTTCATTGATGCCCACATAGAAGCCATATAGAGTGTTGATATATTCTGGCTCGAAGAGAACTTCTCTTCCTCTCACCGTGACTGCTGTCGTGTGTCTGCTGTCGATGGCAGCATAGAAATCTCGGACCAGCGACACATTCATCTCGTCTGGCTGTTCTGCGAATAGCTGCCACTGCAGGGCTCTGATTTTCTTCGCTATGAATGGCTGCAGGCCCAAATTCCCCTCCTTGGAAGTGTAAATATAGCCCTTCTCCTCCCACATGTCACGAATCTGGAAGGATCGTGGGGTGGATGCTGCCGGGGCAGAGCCTGAAGAAGCACTTCTTCGGGTGTTTCTAGAAGACATGGTTGCAAGGATTGTGTAAAAAAATGAAAATGAAAACGAAAGCAAGTAAAAACTCTAGAGAAAGTAAGTAGAAGGAGTAGAAATGAGTGAAAAAATGAAAAGTGAAACGGAGTTTATATAGGGAAGAGTTTGCTGCCCGTTGGAGCTGTAACGGCAGGCGCGAATAACGGGGCCAGCTGTTACGCGGTTTCTGACGTGTCTGTCACGCATTTCCGTGTCTGCTGCGCGTCTGTTACGCGTTTGCGTGTCTGTCGCGACAGCGTGTCGACAGGCTGTATTTTCCGCGTCTGTCGCGGCAGCTGTAACGATAGCGTCCAAAAGTTGGGCTTTTTGGACTGATGGAAAAATGGTGGGCTGGATTCACTTCTCCTCTTCTCCTTGTCTCCTTTATTTCCTAAAAATAATAAAATTAAAAACTTTAATTCCTAAAAAAATAACTCTAATTTCCTAATAAATATATAAATAATAAAAATAATAAAAATAAAATTAGGTTAAATTAGGGATGCCGGGAGGGGCATCTCCTAAGGTAACCACTTCCTGCATTCTTGGGGCTTCAGTCCCCTGATAATGCTTCAATCGTTGTCCATTCACTTTGAATTGGTGCCCGTCTTTTAAAGATCTGATCGTGATGGCACCTTGGGGAAAAACCTGTACCACTTGGAATGGGCCAGACCATCTAGATTTCAGCTTCCCTGGGAAGAGCTTCAACCTAGAGTTAAATAGCAACACAAGCTGCCCTGGGCGGAACTGTCATGGCAGCAACTTCTTGCCATGCCACTTCTTGGTCTTGTCCTTGTATATTCTTGCGTTCTCATAGGCCATTGCTCGAATTTCTTCGATCTCGTTCAAGTCAAGCAGCATTTTCTGTCCTGCCTTTTCCAAGTCCATATTAACTGCCTTTATGGCCTAGTATGCTCTATGCTCAATCTCGACAGGTAAATGGCACGTTTTCCCATAAATTAGCCGAGTTGGCTTATTGAGGTGTAGAGACCAGTCCTTCCGAGTTGGCTTAACCATCTTTTCCAGAATGTTCTTAACCTCTCTGTTGGATATTTCAGCCTGTCCATTGGTCTGAGGGTGATACGCTTTTGCAATCTGATGCTTGACACCAAACTTTTTCAAGGCAGCAGCTATAACCCTATTGTCGAAATGTCTCCCTTCATCACTGATGATCGCCTTGGGGATGCCAAATCTACAAAAAATGTTTTTTATGTAGAAACCTTTGAACTATCTTGGCATCATTCTTCTGAGTGGCGACTGCTTCAACCCATTTGGACACATAATCCACTGCCAAGAGGATATATAAGTTCCCACATGAAGTTGGGAATGGTCCCATAAAATCTATCCCCCAAACGTCGAAGATCTCGACTTCAAGAATGTTTTGCAGCGGCATCTCGTGTCTCCTTGAGATGTTTCCAGTCATTTGACACTTGTCACAGCTTTTGTAAAATGTTTGGGCATCCTTAAACAGTGACGGCCAGTAAAATCCTGACTGCAAAACCTTGGCAGCAGTTTTGTTGCCTCCTAAGTGTCCTCCATACTGTGAAGCATGATAGTGATGTAGTATAGCTTCCTGTTCATCCTGTGGTACACATCTCCTAATAACCTGATCTGCACAGATTTTGAAAAGGAGAGGTTCGTCCCAATAATAATGCTTCACGTCATTTTGGAACCTCTTCCTAGCTTGGTAATTAAGGTCAGGAGGAGTTATTCCGCTAACTAAAAAATTAACGAAATCAGCATACCAGGGGAGTTCAGAAAACTTACCTGCCGCCATGGCTGTCGCGGCAGTGATTGTGGCAGCAAATAGCTGCTCATCAGGGAAGGTCTCCAGTATGTGTGTCTCGTCTGCTGGGAGACTCTTTCCCTTCTCTAACCTTGACAAGTGACCTGCGACTAGATTCCATGTCCCCTTTTTGTCCTTGATTTCCAGGTCGAACTCTTGCAGTAGCAGAATCCAACGTATCAGTCTAGGCTTTGCATCCTTTTTGGTGAACAGATACTTCAATGCAGAGTGGTCTGTGTGGACTATAACCTTCGTTCCAAGTATATAAGAACGGAACTTGTCAATAGAGAATACCACAGCTAATAGCTCCTTCTCTGTGGTGGTGTAGTTCACTTGGGCGTCATTCAGTGTTTTGCTGGCATAGTATATGACATGAAAAAGCTTGTCTTTCCTCTGCCCAAGTGTTGCCCCGACAGCATAGTCACTAGCATCACACATGATCTCAAACGGCAGTTTCCAATCTGGTGGCTGTACTATTGGGGCTGTTACCAGCTTTTCTTTCAGAACCTTGAATGCCTCAGTACATTCAGCGTTAAAGTCGAAGGGTCGGTTCTGCTCCAGAAGATGGCATATGGGCTTGGTGATTTTTGAAAAATTCGCAATGAACCTCCGATAAAAACCAGCATGTCCGAAGAAACTTCTGATTCCCTTGACTGTGGTGGGTGGCGGCAGCTTTTCGATCACTTCTATCTTAGCTCTGTCGACTTCTATGCCACGGTAGCTAATTTTATGGCCAAGGACTATCCCTTCATCCACCATGAAGTGACACTTTTCCCAGTTCAATACCAAGTTTACTTTTTCACATCTCTCGAGCACCTTCTGTAGGTTGCCTGGGCAATTTTCAAAGTTGTCTCCAAAGACTGAAAAGTCATCCATGAATATTTCTAGGAAATCCTCCACCATATCGGAGAATATTGCCATCATGCACATTTGAAAGGTGGCTGGTGCATTACAGAGTCCAAAAGGCATTCTCCTAAAAGCATATGTTCCGTAAGGGCATGTGAATGGCGTCTTTTCTCGATCTTTCGGTGCGATTGCTATTTGATTGTAACCTGAGTAACCATCAAGAAAACAATAATAAGGTTTACCCGCTAATCTATCAAGCATTTGATCAATAAAGGGTAAAGGAAAGTGGTCATTCCGGGTAGCTTTGTTAAGCTTCCGGTAGTCCATACAAACCCTCCAACCGGTCACAGTCCTGGTTGGGATTAGCTCATTGTCTTCGTTGGTTACCACGGTTATTCCTCCTTTCTTGGGAACGCACTGCACCGGGCTCACCCACTTGCTATCCGAGATGGCATAGATTATTCCATCATCTAGCCATTTTATGATCTCCTTACGCACCACCTCTCGCATAGCATCATTCAGACGTCTCTGTACATCAATGGTCAGCTTATGATCATCCTCTAGGAGGATTTTATGCATGCATAGTGCCGGACTGATGCCTTGGATATCAGTTATCGTCCATCCAATAGCCTTTTTGTGCTGCTGCAGCATCCCTATTAGCTGTTGTTCCTGTTCTTGCATCAACTTGGAGGAGATGATTACGGGCAACGTATCATTTAAACCAAGGAAAGTGTATTTTAACTGCCCTGGAAGGGGCTTAAGATCTAGAACATGGGGCTCAACAGTTGATGGCTTTTGAATTATATGGTTATCCGAGGTATAATTTAAGGGCTCGAACAACTTACCTGGACGATTGCCTATCCAGTTTACCTCCTCTTGATCTTCAGTATCAGATGTATCAGATTCTGAGGAGCTGCTGTCGTGACAGTCTTCTAAATGGCTGCCGAGGCAGTGACCAATTTTGATGTCGTGGCAGCCCGACCTGATGCAGGGTTGGTCAAAGGTAATTGCAGTGATGGCCTTGAACTCTTCTTCTGCATCAGCATGTTTCATTGCTTGGAGAACATTCAGCTTGATCTCTTGATCGTTCACTCTCATAGTGAGTTCTCCTTTTTCCACATCAATCAATGATCTTTTTGTGGCTAAGAAGGGTCGCCCCAGGATGATTGGTGCATTCTCATCTGCTTCACAATCTAAGACAAGAAAGTCAGCAGGAAAAATAAACTTATCCACTCTTACTAGAATGTATTCAATTTTTTCCTTCTGGGTGAACGTAAGAGCGGTCTGCCAGCTGCAGTACTACTGTTGTGGGTCGAGCTTTTCCAATACCTAATTTCTGAAAAACAGATTTGGGCATTAAATTTATACTAGCACCAAGATCACAAAGTGTCTTACCCACAAATTTGTCTCCGATTATGTATGGTATGATGAAGCTCCCAGGATCCTTCTTCTTCTGGGGTGGATACTTGTGTAGAATACTCATGCATCAATGTGTCATGTTAACCGTTTCAAATTCCCCAAGTCTGGATTTCTTCGACATGGCATCCTTGAGAAATTTGGCATAACCAGGTATTTCCCTCACAGCATCTAGCAGCGGAATGTTGATATGAACCTGCTTAAAAATATCATAAATCTTCTTAAGCTGTGATTCCTGTTTCAATTTCTGTAGCCGCTGAGGGAAAGGTGGTGGGGGACGATAATCAGCAATGCGTCCTTCCCACTGCATCCGGATCTGAGAAGGTTTAGGTTCATCATCTTTCTCCTATGTCCCTTCTGCTGTCGTGACAGGTTCATCAGCAGTAGGCTGCTTGTCGTCTGTCGGGGCAGCTTCCTCGGCAGGTGATTCCAAGGCTGGTTTCTTAACTGTTTCAGCTTCCTTCTCTGGCCCTGGTAATTTCTTCCCACTCCTAGTAGTGATGGCTTTACACTGCTCATGTGTGGGCTGTCTAGCATTTTCAGTATTGCTAGGAAATCCGCCATTCTGCCTTGGTTTAACATGCTGGGAAATCTGACCCATTTGTGTCTCTAGTGATTTCAGAGTAGCTTCATGGTTGGTCATCCGCATCTCTGTTGTATCCATGAATGTCTCAGTCTTTTTGACAAAGTGATTCATGTTCTCAATGTAGGTTCCTGTTTGAGACATAAACTTAGCCAAGGTTTGCTCTAGTATACTAGTCGAGGCAGGTGGTGGTTGTTGCTGCTGTTGCTGCGGTTGCTGCCGAGTCAATAATCTAGGTCCTCCCTGATTCTGTGTATTCTGTGCTTGAGGATTCAGGGCATTATTAGGATTGCTCCAAGAGAACTTGGGATCCTTTCTCCAGTTGGGATTGTAGTTGTTAGAGTTATAATTCTGCTTATTGTAGTTCCCAACATACATCCCTTCCTCTAACTGTAACGGGCACTCCTCCGAACTGTGATTTCCATCGCAAGTTTCGCATACTTCTTCAGCAGAATAGACAGGCTGTGAATCTTCTTTTTAGAGCTTTTTCATCGCCTTTGTGAGGTATGCCACCTGTGATTTTAGTGAACTGTCGGACTCATAATCCTTTACAGCTAGAACTCGTTTACCCCATCTTCTTGCAGTAGGAAACTGTTCCTCATTCTTCGCCAGATTTTTCAATACTGCCATTGCTTCATCTGGGTCTTTGTCCAGCAGTAATCCATTTGCTGCCGAATCAATTCTAATACGAGTTTGTAAATTGACAGCATTATAGAATTTAGTTACCTAGTTCCAAACGAGGAATCCATGCATCGGGCAGTTCCTCAAGAGAGTGGTAAATCTGTCACAGGCCTCGTGCATCGGCTCGTCTTCTTCCTGTTGAAAAGTAGCGATTTCGTTACGTAATCGCTCAGATAAGTGTGAAGGATTAAAACGAGATAAAAATTCACGAGTTAAATCTACCCAAGTTCGTATTGAACCCGGCGTTAGTTTATTCCACCAAGTCTTTGCTCTTTCCCTCAATGAATGAGGAAATAATCGAAGCCTCAGTATCTCCGGATTAACTCCTGGTAGTCTAAACGAATCACAGATTTCTTGGAACGTTTTCAGATGCTCCCTAGCATCCTCAGTAGCAGCACTACTAAATTGGCCAGCGTTGTTGATCATGCTGAACATAACAGGTTTCAGCTCGAAGTTGTCAACATCTACGTCTGGCAGGGTTGTTTCTAGTTCTACATGATCATTGAGCATGTAGTCTCGGCATGACCGACGTGCGGCAGCGGCAGGAGGGTCGACGACAGGTGGATCGATCCCTCCATCTCCGACAGGATTGTTATTATCTTGGAGATTCCCTTGGCTGTCCCTTCTTTCTTCACGTCTTTCGTTCACCATTGCTTCGAGTTGTTCCTCTAGGTATTCGTTCCTTTCAACGAGGTAACAGACTCTTTTATTGAGATTGAACGTTTGTTCGGGTTCAGGATCTAACTGGTACTCAGGTTCCTTCCCCCGTTGAGATCTGCACATACGCAAACAAAAGACCTTGTGAAAGGTATAGGTTGAACAATCCAAGTAAAACAGAAAAATAAAACAAATGCAGTAAAAGGTAGGGTAAAGTTATGTTGACAGTCCCCGGCAACGGCGCCAAAAACTTGTTGCGTGTAAAAGTGTCTATCGCAATGTAGTGCAAGTGTACACGACGCAAGTAGTAAAGTGATACGCAAGTATCGGATATCGTCTCCACAGGGACTGGGCTAATAGCTTCACCTTGAATTACTGCACGAGAAGAAAAAGAATAGTTTAAATTGTTGTCACGAGAATAATAAAGAGTGCTGGAAAATAAGAATAAAGAAATCAAGATAGAGAGAATAGGCCGGTATTGAATTGCTCAGTAGTGTAGGTGTTGCAAAGTCTAGGAAACTCTGTTCTGTTGTCGTTCCTGCTGCGGCAGCACCTGTCGCGGCAGCGGTCTGTTAGTTATCGCGGCAGCGATTACTCAACTCAGTACTTCAAGCTTGGCAAGAATCCCTGTTGTGCCTTCGCCTATCCCTAGGTCCAAGTCTGTCGATGAACACGTCTTTGATGATACCTCCCGGCGTGAATCGAAGGATGAACACCGATGTTGTTGAATTCTTCCTTAGCCACTTAACCTCGTCCTATCCCTAGGTCCGAGATAGTTCAACTATAAACTAGAGAACCCGCACTTATTCCTTTCGTATACTTTACTCTCCCGATATTAAGTAAATAGATAATCTCACAATGCTCTCCTGAAACTCTTGCAAGATGTTGAAAACCATAATAAGAGAACTTGAAGTAATTTTATTGAACAAAGAAAATCCTAAAACAATGCAATCCTTGCAACTACTTTACAAAGCAACCCTTAGCCCTAGGGGAAGTTTAGAACATGGTGAAGAAGGGAAAATGGCTAGGGTTTTGGGAAGAACGCTAGCGAATGGTGATGTCTTCTCCTAGGTCGAATTGCATGACTTTATATAGGCTTTGGGTTCAAGTTTTCTAATATGGCAAGAATACAACTTTAAATTAAAGTACAACTCTAATAAAGACTAAATCTTCAGAGCAACAGTCTTTAATTCGTAATTGCTTTTTGCTTGGGATTCCTTCCTTGAACCTTGGGCTTGGCCTTCATTCTGATCTAGGGCTCGGAAAAATATAAGGGTACTCCACGACAGATGGGCTTAATTTTCTCTTTCTATCAAGGTCCACTTCACTTTCTTCCCTTCACTATCGTTGTCGTCCTTGGCTGTCACGGCAGCGGCCATGGCAGCATCGTCCTTTAGGTCTACACATCCAGTTCCAGCTCTGCTTCTTCACTGCCCTCCGTCTGGTACAGCAGCTACCTGCAAAAGCAACCAATTACAGTTGAAACTGTGCCATTTAATATATTTGTGATGTAAAACTAAAATCTAACCTAAATACAATGAATTATGCTTGAATGCAGCAGGAATATGGGTTAAATAGGGGATAAAATATAGAACTTTTACACACTCAACAGAGACTCCCCTAACTATATGCAATTATGCACAACATGGAGTGATACAAATATGCTTAGATCATCAACAAAATCAAACAATATAGGCATGATCAAGCAAATTGCATGAAACTAAATTTTACCGCTTGAACCAAGGTAGGATGTTAAGCCTCTCCTTCTTCAAGTGTCCTTCTCCCTTGTGTGTCAAGAGCTTCCAAAATTTGACTTTTCTCATCAATGCTCATACACATACAAGTAGACAATCAAGTGATTTTTGGTGTCCAAATTGCTTTGGATCCAATAATGTTAGTCCCAAATAACTTAGTCCCTTTAAGAATCCATTTTTCAATTCCATCCTTTTTCTTTGAAACATTGAGTCCTTTTGGGACCCATTTTTTAACACATTTACTGTTTATAAAGTTAGGGGAACTAGATTGTCTAAAATAAAAGTTTGATTTCACAAAATTGGATTTGGAGTATTCTTCAATTTTCTTTTCAAAATCTTTATAAATAAAAACTTCTTTCTTTTTAATATCATCGACTTGTTGATGATCTTCTTGAACTTTTTGAAGCAATTTTTGTAAATCAAATTCTTTTGCTCAAAATCCTTGAGCTTTACTTCAAGTTCATCTTTGATTTTAGAAATCAAATCATTTTGAACTTTTAAATTTGAAACCGATTTCTTGTTTTTCAAAATGTGATTTTTAAACTCTAAAATCAAATCATCATAGGCATCTTGTAATTCATAAAAAGTATATGAAGTTGAAGTAGATGAATTAGAAGTTGCCCTTTTAATCTTCTTCGATGACCATGAGACAAAAATTGGCTACCTCATCATCGGTGGAGTCCTCTTCATTACTCCATGTAGCCACAAATGCCTTCTTCTTATGGTTTGATCCATTCTTTTTGAATCGAGGGAAATCATACTTGGTGTGCCCCAACTTTGATAAGTCATATATTGGCATGTTTTTCATATATTAAATCCTATATTTTAGCACATTAGTCTATCTTAAAACCCTTGATTCAGTTCCTATTTGGTTTTGTAGGTGTTTTTGGGCCTTAATGACGTTTTATACGTAAAAGATGAGTTTAGCACCTTTTGGCATTTATGGAAAATCCTTCATGCAAAACTAGAAGCGTTCACGGAATAAGGCGTGACCACGGCGCAAGATAGACTTTTTGACTTGGAGGACAAGCAATCATACTACAAGTGGAATTTTACTTTTACCATAATTAGAGTAGTTTAGGGTCGTTGCATTTAATGTAATATATTCTCCTTATTTTTCCCTATAAATAGAGATCATAAGGAGAGGGAAAAATAACCCCAAGTAGCCGAAACCCTATCCCTCTCCTTGTGTCTCCTACTCTAGAGTAGTTAAACCCCTCTTTCTAGTCAAGTGTAGTTACAATGATATTATTTCAAGTTTTTAGTGAGATTTCTTGTTTCCAAATTATCTTCATCTTTGTTCAAGTATTTTCATATCTTTTGTGCATCATCATTATGTGTATGTTAGGTTATACATATGCATGCAACCAAGTCATGGGTTATTGAGGCAAGTGGTAAGGAAATTCGGGTTAGATTTCCAAAGGTATGAATTCAAGTTCTTAGTAAGTTAACGAGTTAGTGCTTAGTAAGAATGTGTGTTTGGGTCTCTATGGTTCTTAATGCTATTTGATATGTTATAATTCTTAGTGGGTTATCTAATGAATTCTAACCTTGATAATTAGAGTTAGTAATTTATGGGTTATTAAATTACTTTCCATCAAAGAAGATATTTAAGTTATTTGTGGTCCATCATCTAACTTGAAACCAAGCTGTTTGAGATTGATGTTGATTTATCTTTTGTGAAATCTATGATCTAAGTTCTTAATTTAATATTTCGAGTCCTACCTTGACTCGAGTCCCAATTTTTTTGAGTTCTTCTTTACTAAAATTGCTTTCTTCAAATCAAACACAAACCCCCTTTTACTTTAATTGCTTGTGAACTTAATCTCTTAACCACTCTCTGTGGGGTCGACCCTACTTGCCGCTACTACAAATCCAAGGAACAAGTAGGTATTATTTTTTAACGGATTCGACACCCATCAAACTTCTTACACTCGAAGCATATGATGGGATCCATCCTCTTCATTCTCGATTCATATCTTGATTCTTCCTTTTCTTGCTTCATAAATCAGGTGAACTTCTTGAAGAGCTTGGCCATCTCTTCTTCTTCACTATCCTCTCCACTTGAATCATCTTGTTAGGTTGTGGAGTATTTAAGAGCAACATTCAAGTTTTCAATTCCTTGCTCTTCTTTCTTCTTCCCCTTCGACATCATCATTTCATAGGTTAGCAAAGATCTCATTATTGTCAAGCTTGAGCATCTTCAAATTCTTTGCTTATATGATGGCGGTCTTTTGGAATCTCATGAATCAGGAAGTGAGTAAATCAACTTCTTTACAAGCTTATCCTCTGGGATCATCTATTTGAATCCTTTAAACTCGTTCACTATAATGGCGAACCAATCGAACATAGCTTTGATGTTTTCTTTTGGGTCCATCTTGAAGTTCTCATAGTTGAGGTTGAGAAGTCCAATCTTTGTTTCTTTCACCTCATTTGTACTTTCATAGGTGACTTCAAGTTTGACACATAGTTACTTGGCATCTTTACAAGAGGAGACTTTGGAATACTCTTCCGAACCAAAAGCACATAAAATAAAATACAAGGTCCTGGAATTAAGTTGAATTTGTCCCCTTTCTTGGTCACTCTATTCATTCCTATCCTAGAGGACAAGAATGTCTCCAACCCTCTTTTGTGGTAGATTAGGGCCATCTTCAATGATCTCCCAAACCTTGTAATCGATGGATTGAATGAAGGTCATCATCATATTCTTCCAATAAGTAGAGTTGGCACCGTTGACGAAAATGAGGCTTGTCGATGGATTGAGCCATAATCTCCGGTTGATGTAGAAATGTTGAGCATTTCAAGGATCGACTCTAGGATGTTAATTCGATGTAGAAACGATCAACCGAATCACAAGATGGGGTGAATTGGATTTTTGCTTTGGTGGATGAAAGGCTAAGTAATAAAGATTGTGACACGAAGATTTATAGTGGTTCGACTACTCAACCGAGTCTACCTCCACTACCTTAGTTATCCACATTAAGGATTTTCATAAATCCACTAGATTTGCTTTCCTTTTTCCGGGCTCAAGGAGATAACCCTTACAACCAAGACTTATACCTCAAAGTCTTGAAAAACTCTCTTACAATAGGAAACAAATTTAGCAAACTAAAGAAGACCTCACAAGGAAAATAAGTTTGAACAATTAAGCACTCACCCAAAATCCTAAACACTTAAGCAAATGTGACAATTTGGCTTACTAGTGTTTTCTACAAAGAATTTGACAATTTTAAGCACTAAGATAATTTCTCTAACATTGAATGTTGGTAATAATGTTTCTTGTTGTTCCATGGCTGCTTGAAGCTTGGTTTTAAATCCACAAAAGAGTTTGTGACAGTTACTTGTCGTTCGGCTTGATTTGGAGCCGTTGAGGATTTTATTTCCAGCATTAAATGCACTTTTAGGCTCATTAATATTGGTACACAGGGACGGATATCGGTATGCGTCCTAAAATAAAAAGAGTCGTTGGGGCAAAATTGCATTGGGTATTGGTACACTATGCAAGTGTATCAGTACACCCCATAGTTTATCGGTACGACTGATGAACTGTATGATGAATTGGCTTTGATTTGTATCACGTGTTGAAAATAATTACGAAGTTGTTTATTAAATTTATTGAATAATGGATTTTAATCAAACGACTTTAATTTAGTTGATTAGGTTTTAAATTTTAATTTTTGGTAACTGTTTTGTAAAGGATTTTAATGACCCGAATTAAAAGGAATACAAGTTAAGAGTCTTTAAGGAACAAATAAGTCATAGGAATTTTAATTAACATTTCTTGAGTTTAAACAAACATAATTGAAAGTTAAATTTCTAAAGGAAGAATGTGTTCTTCATTTTCTCTCAAAATCTATTTTCCTTGATTTCTAATCATTTTCAAATTTTCTATGAATTCTAAAGCAATTCTAGATCATTTATTAAACACCAGCAAACAATTTGATTTCCTCTTCATTGTTTCCATTGAATTTCACGTCAACTTTGGGGAGTTCTTCTCCAATTTCATTTTCCAATCAAAACAAGGTATTATGATATTTTTTGACGATATTCCACATGCTATGCATTCCCAATTTCTTATTTTAATTGTCTTTTATTGTTGAAATAAAATTTAATTGGGGAAATTGAGTTTTTGGAAGATTTAATGGTGAAACTTGAATTGATGTTAAAACTTAAGTGTTTGGATTGGGTTATGATGTTTTCTTATGGGTTAGTGATAATTTAATCTTAATTTTTTAGAATTAACCCCGAAATTAATTGAATCTGTTAATTTTAGTTAGGTGTTCTTGAAAAGAAATTGTTGGTTTGTGGTTATTTGGGTTTCTTAAGGTTAGTTGCTATTTTGTAAGGTTAATTGATGATATTTAGAGTTGATTTGGATTTGAATTTGAAGAACTAGGTGTTTTGATATAATAATTGAAAAATGTTTTAGACTAATTTAAAAAGAATTTAAAACATGTCTTTAAGTCCAAACAACTTGAAAATATGTTTGAGGAATTTAAAAAGGTTTTTGGCAAAGTATGGAATGCTTTAAAGTAGTCAAACCTGGCTTTTTAGCACTACCGTACCGATACGGTATACCCTGTATCGATACCTTTTTACTCCAGATTTGATTCTGCCAAAACCCGTACCGATACAGGCTTACCCGTATCGATATAGAGAGGGGTCGTACCGATACGCCTTTAAAGTGTACCAATCCCTGCTTTAACAACCCCCAACGACTATTTCTCAATGGTGTTTTAAAGTGCAGACCGTACCGATACGCTCCCTAGCGTATCAATACGCATATGCTGGCAAGAGCTCAACGGCTAGTTCTGAAGAAGGGCATACTAATATGGGTACCCGCGTATCGATACGGTAGGCACCAGAACTGCAATTAATGTGGGAAATAAAGTCTCCAACGGCTCCAATTCAACTTTAACGGCTAGTAACAGCTACAAACTCAATTAGAAATATAAAAGGGACCTCCAAGCATCAAAAGAAGGCTAATGCTTCAATTGTCAACAACACTATGATCAAGAAATTGTCTTAGAGCTTAAATTGTCCATTTCTTGTATAGACAACACTAGTGAGCTAAATATTGTTAAATTTGCTAAAGTGTTTAGGTTTCGGGTGAGAGCTTTATAGTGAAAACAAATACCTATTAGAGGGATTTCAAGTTTGCTTAGAATTTCTCTTGTAAAGAGGGTTTACTCAAGCTTTGGGTAGAAAGCTTTGAGGGTTGTAAAGGTTGCCTCCTTAGCCTTGAAAAGGGAACGAAATTCTTAGTGAATTTGGTTGAAATCCTTAGTGGGGAGCTAAGGTAGTGGATGTAGGTGCTTGTTAGAAGGCTGAACCACTATAAATCCTTGTGTTCAATTCCAATCTTTTAGCTTCCACTTTATCACCCAAAAATCAAATCTTCTCCGAACTTAGCAAACACATCGGTTGAAAGAAATCGAGCACCATAAAACCCAACAATTGGTATCAGAGCTTGGCTCAATTGAAGAGGATTAATGTCTTATTGAGGCGATCCGGCAAGCTCGATCAACTTTTCAAACAACCGGCTCAATGGCTCAATCCATCGACAAGCCTCCCTTCTTCGACGTGACCAATTATGCTTATTGGAAGACGAGGATGATGTTCTTTGTCAAATCCAAAGACTACAAGCTTTGGGATATCATTGAAGATGGCTCGTTCGTAGCAAAAAAGCAAGGCGGAGTGGAGTGCCGACGATCGTAAGAAGATGGAGCTAAATTGCAAGGCTTTGCACTTCATCTTTTGTGCACTTAGCCTCAACATATATGAGAAGATGTCTTCTTGCGAGAGTGCCAAGGAAGTTTAGGACAAGCTTGAAGTTACATTCGAGGGGACAAACAAAGTAAAGGAGACCAAGATCGGCCTCCTCAACCTAGAGTATGTAAACTTCAAAATGGATCCGGAAGAGGACATTGAAAAAATGTTTCACTGATTCTCCACCATCACCGATGGATTCAAGGGTTATGGAGAAGTCATTCCGGAGGAAAAGCTTGTCTGAAAGCTTATCTATTCTCTTCCCGAGTCACGGGACTCAAAGAGTACCACCATCATCGAAGCTAAGAATTTGAAGATTTTGAAGCTTGATGAACTCATGGGGTCACTTCTCACTCACCAAATTATGAAGAAAGAAAAAGAAGAGGAGAAGAAGAAGTAAGAGATAAGAAATATGGGGAAGAATAAGATCATGGAGCTAGGCATCCATGCAAATGCTATGGCTCTCAAATCCTCCAAGTGCAACCATGTCGATACAAGCGAGGAGGTGGATGAAGAAGAAGAGATAGTTCATCTCTTCAAGAAGTGTGCCCCTTTCATGAAGAAAGCCATGAAAGAACTCGAACGAGAATCCATGAAGAAGAAGAGGGCAAGCACTTCAAGCCATAAAAAGAAGGCATATGTGGCTACATGGAGTGATGAAGACTCCACCGATGATGAACAAGCCAACCTTTGCCTTATGGTCATCGAAGAAGATTCAAGGGTAACTTCTAATTCCTCTACTTCATGTTCATATTCATTTGATGAATTACAAGATGCCTATGATAAGTTGGTTTTGGAATTTAAAAATCACATTTTGAGAAACAAGAAAGTGATTTCAAATTTAAAAATTCAAAATGATTTGATTTCTAAAACCAAAATTGAACTTGAAGCAAAACTCAATGAGTTTGAACAAAAATGTTTTGATTTACAAAATTTTCTTCATAAAGTTCAAGAAGAAAAAGATTTGATTTCCAAAGAGCCTGGAAAGAAAAATAATTTTGGAAAATCAAATTTCTATGTAAGACAATCTAGTGCCCCTAGATTTATAAATGGAAAATGTTTTAAAAGTGTTTGGGTCCCAGAAGGACTAACCACTTCAACTAAAAAGGATGAAATTGAAAAATGGATTCCTAAGGGGACCAAATTTTGTGCAACTAATATTTATGGATACAAAGCAATTTGGATACCAGAATTTGTATGATTGTCTTGATTAGGTGTGATGGAGGTGTTCAACAAGTTCAATCAATGAGGGGGAGCTCCATGCACACAAGGAAGAACACTTGAAGAAAGAAGGCTTCACATCCTCCCTTGGAATTCAAGTGTTGGTAAAATCTAGTTGTTTTTACCTGTTTAATTTCATTTATTTTCTTTTAATTCAACTAGATTATAATGTGTTGGACTAACATTCCTTGATGATGCTTTGAGTAAGGGGGAGCCACTTTTAAAACCAAACATTTTAATAGTTTCAAAATTTACACCTCCATTGTTATTTTAAGCCTAAAAGTATTTTAAAATTCTTTTTGATATAACAAAAGGGAGAGAGATTGGTTTGAAAATTTGTGTTTTTCAAATGAATAAGGGGGAGCTTTAACTACTTTTCAATTTTTAATCTCTTATTCAAAATTTTAAACTTAAAGAGGGAGAATCCCAAACAATTTTTCAAGTTGGTTTATTATATCAAAAAGGGGGAGATTGAAGAACTAGGTGTTTTGATATAATAATTGAAAAATGTTTTGGACTAATTTGAAATGAATTTAAAACATGTCTTTAAGTCCAAACAACTTGAAAATATGTTTGAGGTATTTGAAAAGGTTTTTGGCAAAGTTTGGAATGCTTTAAAGTAGTCAAACCTGGCTTTTTAGCACTACCGTACCGATGCGGTATACCCGGTACTGGTACCTTTTTACTCCATATTTGATTCTGCCAAAACTCGTACCGATACAGGCTTACTCATACCGATACGGAGAGGGGTCGTACTGATACTCGTTTAAAGCGTACCGATCCCTGCTTTAACAACCCCAAACGACTATTTCCCAAAGGTCTTTTAAAGTGCAGACCATACCGATACGCTCCCTAGCGTATCGATACACATAAGCTGTCAAGAGCTCAACGGCTAGTTCTGAAGAAGGGCGTACCGATACGGGTACTCGTGTACCGATACGGTAGGCACCAGAACTGCAATTAATGTGGGAAATAAAGTCTCCAACGGCTCCAATTCAACTCTAATGGCTAGTAATGACTACAAAATCAATTAGGAGTATAAAAGAGACCTTCAAGCATCAACAGAAGGCTAATGATTCAATTGTCAACAACACTATGATCAAGAAATTGTCTTAGAGCTTAAATTGTCCATTTCTTGTATAGACAACACTAGTGAGCTAAATATTGTTAAATTTACTCAAGTGTTTAGGTTTTGGGTGAGAGCTTTATAGTGCAAACAAATATCTATTAGAGGGATTTCAAGTTTGCTTAGAATTTCTCTTGTAAAGAGGGTTTACTCAAGCTTTGAGGGTTGTAAAGGTTGCCTCTTTAGCCTTGAAAAGGGGACAAAATTCTTAGTGAATTTGGTTGAAATCCTTAGTGGGGAGCTAAGGTAGTGGATGTAGGTGCTTGTTAGAAGGTTGAACCACTCTAAATCCTTGTGTCCAATTCCAATCTTTTAGCTTCCACTTTATCACCCAAAAATCCAATCTTCTCCGAACTTGGCAAACACATCGGTTGAAGGAAATCGAGCACCATAAAACCCAACCGAATTGAAGGTAGAAATGTTGGTTTGAAGTTTGGAAGTGATAGATAATTGTTTTTAATGAAATTTTGACATTTAAGAGAAGTTTGGGTGGATGATTAGTTTAGATTGATGTTGCTGGAACTTTTGGGGTAAATTTTTATGTGGAATCATGTGTTTTTTATTTTTATATACATTGGAATTGGTTGTGGAAGATTAGAAATCGTTTGGGTGATATCGGCGATTTGGCGAAGCTTTCATTGTTGAAACGAAAGTGTGTGGGTGAGTGTGAACTTATGTGTTGCTTTATAGCAAGCTTTGAATTGATTTTTGGGGCTTAATGGTGGCCTAATAAGCTACTTTAAGCTCAGAAGTAAGCTATTCTACCTTTCATTTTTTTTCTCTTTGATTTATTTCAAAAGGGATAGGAAAATTTGGTTTTGATATGATGAATCGAGCATGATTACTTATTGCTTTTATGCAATATGTTTTGATAATTCGTGTTTAGTTAAGCTTGGATGTTTCCTATATTTTTTGAAAATTTGCCTAAGAACAATGACGTTTGATTACGAAAACAATAAGTGAATTCGTTTTAAATGGATATATTGGCTTGTAACATTTTGAATTAAAGATCAAATATAGTTGGCATGTCATGGGATGAGTATACTCCATAAGAATATTTGAATTTTGTCTGAAGGACTCGTTAGTCTAATCGGTCGATCATCTATAAATTCCCAAGGACTCGTTAGTCTAGCTATTGTGGATTCCAATGACTCGTTAGTATAGCGATCATTTGTTGGTTTTGAAACGTAAGGACTTATAAGTCTAACAATTGTGAAACTCATTTGTATTTAACGAGGGTGGAGACCTAAGCCCACATCTTTATTAAGTTTGATCAGTGTATCCAGTGATTTTAAAAAAATTGATACGTCACAAGAACTAATACCATTATGTCACTCTTACGATAAGATTTGATATGAGCTTTGTTCAAGCATTAAATTTTAATATTTTATAAGTTTTGAAAAGTGAAATATCTACTTTATTTTGGTTTAAGCATTGATGATCATTTTTGTGCGAATGCACTCACTTACGCTCGTTTTATTTTATCAATGTAGAGGATTAATCTATTTCCTGAGTAGTGGATTGTGGCAAGAAAAAAGTCTCGAAACATCACACCTTTTTGAGTCTGTACTTGATTTTATACAAGTTATAATATGGCAATTTAGGCCACTAAATTAAGGTATTTATATTTGATTTATTTTGTGCTTGTTGATATGTTTTCAATGTGTTTTGGATGTTGATGGTTTGCCATAAATTGATGTTTGATTTTGGTTGAAGGTTTTATGTGCTTGATGTTGTTTAAGCATGCTAATGTGTTGTTGTCTATGAGTAAATATTTGTTGTGATGGTGATTTGATGTTTAGCTCATGTCTTAAGTCTTATATTGGTCATAAATAAATTATCATTATAGGTTTTAATGTAGATTGCAAAAAATTAGAGATATAAATTCTATAATATCAAGCTGTTATTATTTAACAATCTTTTTCCTAATATCTTATAAATAAGGAACTAAATTTTAGTTGTAATTCTTTTTTTCTAGTTTAGGCTTTTTCCTGTAAACTATAAATATGCATCATCTTTATCAATAAAGTATGTAGAAGATTTACAGAGAAATAACATTTTTTCTCTGCGCATACCACTTTTCTACATGGTATCAGCGCTTAGGTTTTAGATCATAAAGCTTGCGAGATGTATGCATCATCTGAAATCATTTCAGAAAATATTTCAGATGATGTATTTTAGCCTTTCAAGTAGCCCACTGTTGTTGGCAATTTTCAGCCTTTCGACAACTTCCAACAGGCCACTGTTGTTGGTAATTTCTAGCCTTTCGACAACTTCCAGCAACCCAATGCTGTTGATAATTTACACCCACATTCAGCCTTTCAGCATACCAATGTGACTACTAAAAACTCATGGAGATATTATAATTTTTGTCAATTTGGATAATAATAATAATTGTACACCATGGGTTGTGGATTCAAGGGCATCACATCACATGACATGAGATGTGACATGTTTTCGAAAATTTTAAAAATTAAATTCATCCTCTCATATAAAGACTGCAGATGGCGCTTTATCGTCCATTAAAGGGAGTGGTTCATTTCGAGTTTCTGAAAATATTGAATTATTGAATGTGTTATATGTGCCTAATTTAGCCTGCAATCTTCTATCTGTCAGTAAACTCTATTAATTTGCACCGCACTATTAAATTTTCTCCACATGTTTGTGAATTTCAAGATATAGACTCAGGGAAGGTTATTGGAAGTGCCGGGTTGTGTGGTGGCCTCTACATTCTTCAAGACATGACATCTTTACATAGACAAGCCAACTCAAGTTGTTCTCTACCAAACTTCCTTCTTGATCATGGTTCTAATTCTTCTCCAAATGTTTTATTACGGCATTACAGATTAGGACGTCCTAATTTTCAGTACCTTGCCAAAATGTTTCCTCGTTTATTTCATAATACAAGTCCAAATTTCTTTACTTGTAAAATATGTCCACTTGCTAAACACACAAAAATTTCATATCCTCCATCCAAATACAAACCCTCTCGTCCCTTTTCCATTTTTCACAGTGACATTTGGGGCCATTCGAGAGTGAAAAAACATAGATGGTTCTAGGTGGTTCATTACGTTTATAGATTATCACTCTAGACTCGCTGGGACTTTCTTAATGAAAGAGAAATCTGAAACTGAGGGAGTGTTTAGAAGATTCCAAAATTTAGTTGAAACCCAATTTAAAACAAAAATTTAGATTCTTCACATTGATAATGGCAGTGAGTATTTCACTAGGACTCTAGGATCCTATCTTCAAGAGAGAAGAATTATTCATATTAGCTCTTTTGTTAATTATCCTCAACAAAATAGGGTAGCCGAGAGAAAAAATATGCACCTTTTAGCGATAGCAAGGTCATTATTATTTTCCACAAATGTTCTTAAATTCTTTTTTTTTTGGGGGGGAGACATTCTTAAAGCCACATACTTTATAAATAGGCTGCCTAGTAAACCCTTGAAGTTTAAGGTACCTCGAGATGCTTTTCTTCATCATTTTTTTAATTTTCAGCCACTTTCTTCTAATATGCCATTAAAAGTCTTCGGGTGTACAGTTTTTGTCCATATTTATCCTCATTCTCGATCTAAACTAGATCCTAGAGCTCTCAAGTGCATTTTCCTGGGATATTATTCCACTAAGAAGGGCTACAAGTGTTACTCACCTGTCACTGAAAAAACCTATACCGCCATGGATTTTACTTTCCTAGAAAGTAATCCTTTTTACACCAAGGCTGAAATTTAGGGGGAGAATGTAAGAAAACTTCAGTTTTTTGATGATTTTCATCCTTCTATAGTTCAACCTATCATACCTATATCTTCTCCTTCAGAACCCATAATTCCTTCGAAACCTACAGTTCAACCTGTCATACCTATATCTTCTCCTTTAGAACCCACACCATCTCCTATTCCTAGCTCACCACAAACTCCTCAAAGGACCCAACCTGAGCAATTTGAGAAGAGGGAACTTAGTGTCCATAAGAGGAGACAAAAGCCTATTAAAGAGACCAATATACAACCTAGAGACTGCCAACAGCTGAAACTCAGCCTTATATCCTCAGAACACTTCGAAGGTATGGAATTTTCTCAGAATACAGATCCTAAACCTTTAGTTGACACTATTGATCTTCCTATAGCCCAGAGAAAAGGTGTGAGGAAGTGTACAACACATCCAATACAACAATTTGTTGCTTATGGGAAGTTGAATCAACCATTCAGAGCTTTTACTGCTACCTTGGATAAAACTCACATTCCAAAATCTGTTGAAGAGGCTCTAAAAGATCCCAATTGGAGGAAGGCATTAGAATAGGAGATTAGTGCACCGGAAAGCAACAAAACTTGGACTCAAATCGATCTTCCTCAAGGTAAAAAACCAGTGAGATGCAAATGTGTGTTCACGGTCAAGTACGAGTCCAATGGTAGTATAGCGAGGTTTAAAGCAAGACTGGTAGTCAAAGGGTTTACACAATCCTATGGAATTGACTACCACGAGACTTTTGCTCAAGTGGCTAAATTAAACCTTGAAAGGGTATTATTATCCTTAGTAGTTAATGAAGATTGGGCACTCCATTAACTAGACATCAAGAATGCCTTTCTAAATGGCAATCCAGAAGATGAAATGTATATGGAGATTCCTTCAGGAATGAAACCAAATTCGGATGAGAAAATGGTATGTAAGTTGGAAAAATCCTTGTATGGTCTAAAACAATCTCATAGGGCCTTGTTTGACAGATTTACCAAGGTCATCATGAAGAATGGTTACAAACAATGCCAAACGGACCACCCATTGTTTGTAAATGTGACTTCAGGTAACAATAAAGCAATTTTAATTATTTATGTTGACGATATTATCATTACAGGGGATGACTGTGATGAAATAAAAAAGAAATTGCTATCAACTAAATTTGAGACCAAGGATCTAGGAAGTCTTAGATACTTCTTGGGTATGAATGTGGCGAGGTCCAAAGCTGGTATTATTATAAATCAGAGGATATACATCTTTGATTTACTTTTAGAAGATAGAATGTTAGCGTGCAAGCCAGTGAAAACACTTATGAAACCAAATTTGAAATTTTGAAAAGATGAGTTAGGAGTTCTTATCAACAAAGAACAATACCAGAGACTTGATGGGAAATTAATCCACTTTTCCCTCACAAGACCAGACGTTGCATTCTTAGTAAGCATCGTTAGTTAACATTTGAGTGACCAAAGGAGGAGCATCTCGAAGTTGTTAACAGAATCTCGAGACATCTAAAAATGACTCATAGTCATGATTTGATATTTAGGAAAAGTGAAGACACATCAGTGAAGATATTTACCAATTCAAGATGGGCTGGAGAGTTGACTGGCAGAAGATCAACCAGCAGATATTGTTCATTTATGTGGGAGAAATTTAGTTACATTCAGGAGGAGAAAGAAATGACCAGTAGTTTCAAAGAGTTGTGCGGAAGCTGAGATATGGCTTTTGCTTTGGGAATTTGTGAAGGAATTTGGCTGCAAAGATTACTTGAAAAATTGGGACTCAAATAGTATAAAGAGTTCTAATTACAAAGTGATAGTTAGTCAGCTATTAGCATTGCAAAAAATTTAGTTCACCATGATAGAAAGAAGAATATATAGATTGATTGACATTTTATTTCAAAAAAGGTTAATGATGGGACAGTTAAATTAAACTTTGTTCCTATAAGAAGCCAGTTAGTTGATGTCCTCACCAAGGCACTACCAAGAGTCCTCTTCGACGAACTCACATTCAAGCTGGGAATCTACACCGTATACTCTCCAGCTTGAAGGGAGTGTAAATTGTAGAAATTTAGGGATATAAATTTCCTAATATTAAGCTACTATTATTTAGCAATCTTTTGCCTAATATATTGTAAATAAGGAAGTAGATTTTTGTTGTAATTCGTTTTTCCTAGTTTAAGCTTTTTCCTGTAAACTATTAATAGACACTATCTTTATCAATAAAGTATGTAAAAGATTTACAGAGAAATAACATTTCTTCTCTGCACATACCATTTTTCTACATCTAAGCCTAAATTCCAAGAAATGACATATTAGGCTTTTTAGTAAGTCAAAATATGCAAGTTTAGGAAATTACTTCTAGATTCACAGATTGAACACCATCGTTGATGAAATTTGTCGTACGGATGTTTGTTCATTTTCCTTTTATGTTTATAAATGTTTACGAGCATGCTTAGGTCACTTGGACATAGTTTAGAATGTTTCAGATTGAATTTTCATATTCGAATTTGTAAATTTAACAGTCAAGTATTGGTACACTATTTTGAGTATTAGTACAATACCATGTATCAGTAAGAAAACTGACTACTAGAATTTTTGAAATGTCCCTGAATACCGGTACAAGACCCTAAATATCAATACCCTCGGTAGTTAAGTTGGTTGGAACCTTTCATAGGTTCTGATTCTTTACCTTTTAGTTCCTAAAAAGCTATTTTTCAATTGGGCGAGATTCTATGGTTCGTTTTAGTTGAAATTTTATGTGTGAATATGTTTATGGTTGATTTTCATTTTTGTAAGGTTAACTTATGTTTTGACCTCAAACTTACTTAATTTATGTTTTAGTCCTTAATAATATTAATCGAACAAATTGAATAAGTTAAAAGAGTCTAATTTGGGTAAGACTTAAGTATTATCTAATATGATCATATAGGATTCAAGTATGTATCTAGTTCATCTTAATCTATAAAACAATTGATGTTGGTATGAGATGACCGTTTTACCCTTATGTGTTTTCAATTGTCTTAGTGATTGTGAATCATGTTAAGACTCAAGACCATTTAGATTTCATTAATTTTGATTCGTTATTTGCTCAAGCATGAAAAGTTTTAAATTTGCACTCATTTTGATTCATTCGATTTAGGATCACTTCGGTGATCAATGTGACATTTTTCATTGAGTTTATTCCGTCTAGGTTGAGTAATGACTGTTACACAAGGACACTATGCAAAGGCTGAAGGACATTGATTCTGCAAAGCAATGGTTGTATTGACTTATTAGTAGGAAAGGGAAGCTGCATTCTGATTGGTTGATGTTGTATCCTCAAATGCCTATATAAAGAGCAAGACCTCTCACGTGAAAAACATCATTGGAAAAAATATTTTCTCTTTGGTTGAGTTTATTCTCCCTTTAACCATTCTTATTTTCCATCACTTTATGGAGAAAGCTCATTTTCTCATCGCTCAAAAGGCCATGGAAGCGTAAAGAGCTTGTAGACCTTGGTATAGAGGAGCAACAAGTAGATCGGGAAGCTGCTTGGATCGACAAGCTGAGCAAGGATCAACATATATTTACTTGTATCTAAGGACTTGTTTTTCCTCCTTGTCATGCGTGATCTAAGAACCATGTGGTGTAATTCTTAGCTATTTTACATTTTGGATGTTATCAGTACTTATATGTCATTTAGTGTAGTTGATATTTTTTTGACATAATATATCTTGTGACTTGTTTTTCATTATAATCACTATAGAGATATAAGGTTTTTGCATTCAACATATTCGAGAGAGTGTTGAATGATTTTATATAGTACCAATAATAGTGAGAGTTACGACTCAGTTAAGAAAAATCTAGCTGACATGTTTATCTCGACACTTGAGAGGTTAGGCTTACTTAGGTCTATAGAGATATAGACTAGATAAGGTTACTAAAAGGGACTTGAGAGAGAATCTCCCTTGATCTTGTCAAGACCATAAGTTAACATGTCGATATATGATAAGTGCATTAGATGAATTCACCTGTTAAGATCACAGTGTGTTGGTTGCTTCCAAAATACCAAGACTCCTCTTCCAACTATCATTGTTATTTCCTTGTTTACTTTTATGTTTTCTTACTCGACCACCAAACTATTAATTTTACTTTCATAGCAGTAATAAATATTAATATTGTTGATACAGTCTCTATACGATACGATAACCCGACATACATCTTGTGTGTCCACTGTATTACTTAGTACGATAGTGTATACTTGCATTTGTTTGCCGATACATAAACTAAAACAAACACCACCAACCTTGGTTTAGCCTTGTTGGATAATGTATAACTAGGGTTTTTTACAATGCATGATAAAAGGGTGAAATGTGCTTACATTCATTAGAGTATAATGGGTTTATATACAATGTGTGCTGATGATAACAACCTTGCCAGCTCAGCAAGGTTTGTTGAAGAAAATAACATCAGCTCTAACAGCCTTACAGGAGGATGACAATTATCATTCTTCTAGATGAGGTATATTTTCTGGAGTCTTTCTTCATCCATTGATGTTGCGTAAATATGTTAACATCTTCCCTACTTTCTGCTCTCCTGAAGAACATCTTTGACTTGAAAAACATTGAGTTTGTGGCGAAACAAGGTGAAGAACGAGGTAGTAAGAGGTTTTGTGAAGCCATCAGCAGTTTGGAAGGGTGCCAGAACATAGTTTACGATGAGGTCTTTAGCTACAACTTTTTCTCTGATAAAGTGGACGTCCAGGTCGACATGTTTGGATTGAGCATGAAAAACAGGGTTTATACTCATAGCCACATCACTCGTACTATCACTCCAAATGACTAGAGGTTTCGATTGTTGTACTCCCATATCAGATAATAATGTGCGTAACCAAACAATTTCAGAGGCAGTGTCGGCAATACTTCTGTATTCTACCTCCATTGTGGACCGAGATACTACCTTTTGTTTCTTAGAGGTCCATGCAACGAGGCTGTTGCCCAGGTAAACACAATTCCGAGTTGTGGAACGCCGACCATCAGGACAGCTTCCCCAGTCAGCATCAGCAAAGGCAACGAGAGAGGAGCTGGGTTCAGAGGATCGAAACACTAGACCAAAGTGTAGGGTAGCAACGAGATATCTCAATATGCGTTTTACAGCAGCAAGGTGACCTTCACAAGGGTGGTGCATATACTGTGCTACATGATTGACACTATAGGTAATGTCCGGGCGCGTGTGGCACAGGTAAAGAAGAGAGCCAACAATGCTTTGATAACCTGAGGCATCTTCAATTGGACTGCCTGCATGTTGTCCCAATTTGTCAGCAGTGAGCATTGGTGTGGAAGCACCTTTGGCCTTGTCCATTTGTGATCGTGCTAGTAACTCCAAGATGTACTTACGTTGGCTTAGAAATGAATTTCCATTAGTGCGATGAGCTTCAATGCCAAGAAAGTAAGTCAATTCACCAAGATCCTTGAGAGAAAAATTGGTAGCAAATAGATCAACCACTTCATTTGTGCATGTATCCGAGCTACTGGTAATGACACTGTCATCAACATAGATGAGGACATAAGTAAAATGGCATGTCATATTGTGGATGAACAAGGAGGAATCTGCTCCGGAGCTGCGAAATCCAAAATCAATTAAGCAATCTCGAAGTTTTGAGTTCCAGATTCGAGGTGCTTGACGCAAGCCATAGAGGGCCTTTTGTAACTTGCAAACAAGTTTTGAACCATCAGGAGCAACTGTTTCAAAGCCTGGAGGTTGAGTCATAAAGACTTCTTCCTTTAGATCACCATAGAGGAAGGCATTATTCACATCTACATATCGCAGGCTCCACTTATTTGTCACAGCAAGAGAAAGTACTACATTAATGGCATGAAATTTTACCACGGGACTGAAGGTATCAACAAAGTCTCTGTCAGGGAGTTGAGAGAAGCCCTTGTGAACAAGACGAGCTTTGTACCTCGATATAGTGCCATCAGCATTTCGTTTTAGTTTAAAGATCCAATTGCAGCTTACTGGAGTACACCCTTCAGGAAGTTTAACAAGGGTTCAAGTGCCATGTTGTTGTAGAGCATTGTACTCAGCCAATGTTTCATCTCTCCAATTAGGTGAAGCAAGAGCTTCATGGATTGTGGCAGGTAAGTTATCAGCAGTGGTTTTAGCAAGATATATCTTGGGTTTAAAAATACCTGCTTTGCTTCGGGTGATCATTGGGTGAGAGGTGGTGGTGGAAATAGGTGGAATGGCAGAATATGGGAAGGCATCAGTATGGTCGGTATTTAGAGGAACATGTGAAGGTGATCGAGCTGAAGTAGCGGGAGAGGGTGTAGTGGGAAGAGGATCAGATGTTTGTCCAAAGAAGCCAAAGACAATACCAGAGTCAGTAGGGTTGGTGGAAATAGGAATAATTGAAGTGAGAGAAGTAGGTTGAGATATATTGGTCTCAGACGGTGATGTAGAGGAAACGTGTGTAGGGGACTCAAGAGGTGAAATAGATTCAACATGAAGGGGAGAAGTAGAGGGAGATGTATGAGTAGGAGATGAACCACGTTCTATAGAAGGTGAAGAGGGTGTAGTGTTAGGTACTGGATCAGTGGGTGAGTGATGTATTTGGTGAAGTAGCTGATCGACACTAGGAACTGGGGAGATAAGAGCAGTAGAAGCTTGCTTTGATTGAGAGATTGAACTTGATGAGCTAGATAAGCCTGCAAACGGGAAGACCAGTTCATCAAAGGTGACATGTCGAGATATATACACCTTCCCATTTGGAGCAAGACATTGATATCCCCAATGGTGTGGACTGTAGCCCAAGAAAGTTGGGGGAGAGGAATGAAAATCAAGCTTATGTGTTTGAAAGGGCCTCAAATGTGGGAAGCATAAGCAACCAAAAACCCGAAGATTGTCATACTTGGGCTTTCTACCAAATAACTTCTCAAATGGTGAAAGATCTTGAAGTACTCTTATGGGTAGGCAATTGATCAAATGCACAGAAGTAGTGACAGCAAACGACCAATATTGAAAAGGAAGTGATGCCTGTGCAAGGAGAGTCAGGGCCAATTCGATGATATGCCTGTGTTTTCTCTCAGCAACACCGTTTCGTTGAGATGTATGGGGGCAAGTGAGACGGTGAATAATGCCAGCCTCGCGCAGGTAAGGAGTGAAGCTTTTAAATTCCCCTCCCCTGTCACTTTGTATAGCTTTGATAGTAGTATTAAACTGAGTTCGAATTAACTTAAAAAAGTCTTGAAAAGCAGGCAATGCTTGAGACTTGCGTTTGAGCAAGTAGAACCATCAATGTCGAGTGTGAGCATCGATAAATGAGATGTAATAATAGTATCCCTGCGAAGCAATGTGAGCATGTCCCCATAGATCAGTATACACTAACTCAAAGGGAGCACCATAAGCAGAATCTGAAGGCACAAAGGGCAGTTTGTGGTGTTTTCCCATTTGGAAAGTAATGAAAAGATAAGAAGTTGAGACATCTTCATTAGACAAAGTGACATTACATGTCTTACAAACTTTGAGTAACGTTTCATGGGCAGGGTGGCCTAAACGACGGTGCCACGGTTGATACAAACTACTAGAGTTACGTACAAGATTAACCTCAGGATTGTTATTACAAAAAGCATGAATTGAAGAACGAAAACGATAAAGCCCAGCATCCTCATCACCAGTCAACAACACGGTTCCAGTTGCTTCATCACGAACCACACAAGAACGAGCATGAAACTCCAAGAAGACATTGTTATCCTTAGCAAGCTTAGACACCGAAACCAAGTTCTTGGTTATACTAGGGACGTGCAAAACATCATTAAGTAACAAGGTACGTGAACATGAAGAAGAAAGCAAAGCGGATTGACCAAGTTTTGAAATACCAAGAGAAACTCCATTACCAACTGTGAGCTTACCAGGACCAGAGTAGTCAGAGCTATGAACAAGGGTAGATGAATCGGGGGAGACATGATGAGACGCGCCAGAGTCAGCAAACCAGGGACCTTAAGATGCGGTGGCTAGATTCGCCTGAGTAGAGGAGGGTAGAGGGGCTTCAGAGGAAAAGGGTGGTGGTACACCAATTCCATGTTGACAATTGTATGGCACATGTCCATCATCAAGAGCACACAGATTGACAGTGCTGAACTCATTAGAGGAAAGAGTCTTCTTTCTGGAAGTAATAGCGGCAAAAGGATTCATCAAAGCGATGCCAATAGCGATCAACCAAGTGACCAAGTTTACCGCATAGATGACACTGTAAGCGAGGACGACCAAATTGACCACGACAACGAGATGAAGAAGAAGCACGATAGGGACGAGCAGCACTGAATGAGTTGTCACGACTGTCTCGAGGAATGGAATGATTCAGTGGAGGAGCCTGTACGAGATTAACACTAGAGGAAAACTCAGGTAAAGGGTTAAAGCTATTGAGCTGTGTTTCAGCATCAAACAAAACAGATATTGTGGCATCAAGGGTGAAGGTTTGTTGTCTGGAGGTAATGAAAGCTACAAAGGGCTGGTAGTCCATGGGTAGTCCATTCAGAATAATGGCAATCTTCTCCAGATCTGAAATGGGACTGCCACACGAGGCAAGGGCATTGGCAATCTCTTTTACTTGTGAAACATATGTGCGCATGTTGCTGTCTCCTTTCTTGAGGGAACGGAGTTTATAATGGAGGCTCATCACAGTGGTGGTAGATCTACTGGAAAAGAAGCGAAGGACAGTGGTCCAAATCTCAGCAGCAGTGTCAGCACCAACAAACTCGGATAGGAGATGGGAGCTGATGGTAGATAAGAGCCAGGAAGCCAGGGCACTGTCCTGAGCCACAAAGATCTCATAGGATTCATTTTCAGACGTAGTGCCATCGGTAGAGGTAATAGTCGCCGGGGGAGGCTTAAGAGCTCTGGTCAGTAGTTTCTCCAATCGTAGACTTCGATTCACCAGAAGAACTTGTTGCTTCCACATGAGGAAGTTGGTCTCGTCAAGGACTATGTTGATTCGTTTGTTGGTGAAGGTTGTGCTGAACTGGTTGAAGCTGGACGATCCCCCAGAGGGAGCGTTATCGGAGGACAGTGAGGGATCGGTGGATGAAGGCATGGTGAGCAAGATAGGATCTACAATGAATGGAAAGGACGTAGCGAATAGAGGATCCCAGAACCTTTGGCGATATATACCATGTTGGATAATGTATAACTAGGGTTTTTTACAATGCATGATAAAAGGATGAAAGGTGCTTACATTCATTAGATTATAACGGGTTTATATACAATGTTTGCTGATGATAACAACCTTGCCAGCTCAGCAAGGTTTGTTGAAGAAAATAACAGCAGCTCTAACAACCTTACAGGAGGATGACAGCTATCATTTTTTTAGATGAGGTATATTTTCTAGAGTCTTTCTTCGACCATTGTTGTTGCGTAAATATGTTATCAAGCCCAAAATCCACTAAAAGGCCTAGATCTAGATCAGAAACTCTAGTATATCTCCGAGTTGTTGCTGATATCACCATTAGGTGATGCCGATTCATTATCTCGATCTACCATAAAAAGCTTTCATCTTCGAAAAGGTGAAAATTTTCTTTTTTCTTGATTTTTTTCTCAAATTTCTCATATTTTCTTTTTGTGTCATTTTATAGGCGATGGAAGGAAGAGAGCTCGACCAAGTGGAGGTCACTCAATAGAGTCCGGGCAATGTACATGTTGCCAAGGAATTTGGTCGGGGACATCAGGGGATGAACGTGATGGCATGGACACAAGAATAAACCTGTTGCAGATTAGATGGGAGGCCAATTGTCCCTAATGTTGACTTGGAAATTGACAGTTAGGTGTGGAGAATGGTGTGGTCCCTCCTTTGGTGGTTCTTGCTGATGTGGAGAACCTTGGTGGTAGAGGTGCACAATTGGGGTGCAATGGAGTTAGTGACGATTGTAAATTAGGGTTTAAGGTTAGGCATAATTTAGGTTGATTTTTGGGCTTGGGTTTACTATAAATGGTACAAGGATGTAATTGGTAATTGAATTTAGGTTGATGAATATTTGGGTATTGTCACATCCCTAGAATTCTGACCCGTCGGACGTGCGGCCTTAGGCACCTTGGTGCGTGCGTGGAGCCTAAGTTAAGCCTGGCGATCTAGGCAAGAGAGCCTGGATCCGCGTGGAAGACGTTGTAACACAATGTGTGACGGCCAAAGAAAAGTGATGTGGGAATAAGCCGGGCGAATGCCCGGCACCTTTTATTTAACGAAAATATGGCTCAAGGCCAGAGAACAACTGAAAGAAAGAGAAAGATGAATAATGAGGTGGGGGTAAGCCTCCTTAAATAGCCCCTCTAGTCCTAATCCTATTCCAACTAGGATAATCTAATGTACTACTCCCTCAAGGAGATGGAATCCTTGTCCCAAAAGGATTCGTGGTCCCTAACCTCTAGGAAGGCCTTGCTTGTGTGGAGACAAGGCCCAAGGCCCCGTGTGCGGACCCTAGGGTGCGTCTGGCCGGCCCTCTCCAGCCCCTCTGTGTGCACTGTCGTCGGGACCCTAGGGTGCGTCGTGATCGGCCCTAGGGTGCGGCGTGATCGGTCCCTAGGGTGCGGCGTGATCGGCCCTAGGGTGCGGCGTGATCGGCCCTAGGGTGCGGCGTGATCGGTCAGCTCGGTCCTTGAGCGTCGGCCGCTGTCGGGACCCTTGTGTGCGTGTGCATCGGCTCTGATGGTGCGGCCCTAGGCCCCCACGCTGTGCCCCTTGTGTGCGGGTGCGTCGGCCCTGATGGTGCGGCCCTAGGCCCCCACGCTGTGCACCTGTGGTGCCGGCCCTTAGGCCCCTTGGTGTGCACCCGTGGTGCCGGCCCGTAGGCCCCTTGGTGTGCACCCGTGGTGCCTGTCCTTAGGCCCCTCGGTGTGCACCCTTGGTGCGGGCCCTTAGGCCCTTTGGTCCGCAAACCCAGCCCCATGGGTTGCGGATGCTTCTCGTCGGTGTGGTGGAATGTACGCACGAGGTGTGGCCCTCTCGGTCTTCCCCGTGCTAAGCCCCTCGGTTGTCGACCCTTGGTGAGCACACACTCGTTCCCTCGATGTGTTGCTCCGTCCCATTGGCGAGCCCAGTGCCTTGGTGTGGTCTGGTGCTTCGGTTTCGGGGAGGTGTTTGTTGGAATCAGTCCCCTTTGCCCCTTGATGCGTAGCTTGATCGGGTCGAAAAAAAATTAGTACGTGACAGTATCTAGTATTTGATTTCGATGAATATGATTATTGTACTCTTAACGCTGTCATGTTACGTCATATGTTGACTACTATTACTTGATTATAAAAAACTTATAAGTTGCCAAAAAAATCTTTTAAGAGCTGAAAATAACAAACGTTCTACTCGTATTTTTTTCATTATATCAAATAATATTTTTTAAATAAGAAAAAGTGGAGAGAAATGATAATTATTTATTTTTGAAGGACCATTGAGGCACTATCAAGGAACGCTACGTGCACGTTTGAAAATTCATGTGGGCCCAAAAACAATCAAAATCCAGAAGGTTGCACCACTGGTCCTGTTCTCGAAAAACGCACGTGCATAAATTTAAATAATGAAAAAAAGGAACTTCCTACTACTTCTACTGGTGGTATCAGTACCATTATCCCTTATTAATTTGTAGTATCTAAGCTGACCATGTCAGTCTAATTTTGCAAACAATCTTTCATCCCACTGCTTTATAAATCTTCTCTTTTCTCCTCTGTTTTATAATTGCCGCCAAACCTAACTACTTATCCGAGGAAAACAACATGGTTAAATTAAATTATGGTTGCGGGTACGATTATATTTTTATTCACGATTGCAAAAGTAATAAATAATGTAGTTATTGAAAATTGTTATTTTTCACTAAAACTTTTGGACGGTGCTACTGCAATTATTTATTAGTAAATTTATTAGACGGTGTCATTACCGTTATATAGCAACTGTTATTACAACAACCGACCACTATTTGAATCTATGCCTTATAGTCGTGTTTGTTTCTTGCCGTGAATGTAAATATTTTCCGAGGAAATTAATCACATTTATTTCCTTCCCTACTTTTTAGCTATTGCAAATTGCAATAAACTAATCAAGTTTATCACGGCGCCGAAAAATGCATCCCTCTCCGGTGTTCCTAATCCTTATATAAACCCCTTTGCCCCCTTTCTTCTTTCCACCAATATCACTCAGCTAATCCTGGTATCTCTTGTTTTTTCTAATTCATTCGGAATTAACGTAAGATGAGTGATCTTAAGAGTTGGCCTGAACCTGTGGTTCGAGTTCAGTCTTTGTCTGAGAGTGGCCTGCGTGCTATTCCAAAGCGGTACGTGAAGCCGCCGAGTGATAGGCCTGCCTTCACTAATAAAACTGAAAACCAGCAGCATGTGGATATTCCGGTTATTGATCTTAAGAACCTCTTCAGCAAAGACCCTACTCTCCATGAGGAGACCCTGGGATTCATATCCACCGCCTGCAAGGAGTGGGGTTTCTTCCAGGCGGTGAACCATGGTGTTAGCCATGAGCTAATGGAGCGTACGCGCGAGGTGTGGCGTCAATTCTTTAACATGCCGCTTGAACTGAAACAAGAGTATGCCAACTCACCAACTACCTACGAAGGCTACGGCAGTCGCTTGGGAGTGCAGAAAGGAGCCAGCCTTGATTGGAGCGATTACTTTTTTCTTCACTACTTGCCGGTTTCTTTGAGGAACCAAAGCAAGTGGCCCTCACACCCTTCATCTTGCAGGTGAATAACCAACCCTAGCTTTGGTCTGAAGTCTGAACATAATCGCATGGCTTCTACAATATTATATTAATATGTTTTTAGGCTTTAAAATTTCCTTATCTTACCAGGGTTAAGGACAAAGTTAGTGTTGGTCGTTTTCAAAGTTCTCTTTAGAACCCAAAATCACCCTATATTCAGTAAAAGATTAGTCTCTGATCAACCCAAAATTAGTGTTGGAAGTGGAACGTGGTAGTTTTATATTCTTTTACATGCGTACGAAGCCTCAAACAGACATAAAAGGGTCTCATTCTTTAAAGGCTTAATCTAAACTATCATGTTTTTTCTTTTAGGTGCCTAAATTATTTTTTGACCCATTTAAATGTTAAATTATTATTATTTAGTCAAAGTAGGTGCCTCAGTTTGACCTTAAAAGAGCAAAAAATGATAGTTTGGGCACCTAAAAAAGATCAAAAATAGTTTAGGCACTTAAAAAGGAAAAACATGATAATTTGAGCACTTATTTTGACATTAAGCCTTTTTAAAATAATATATTTATTATTACTAACAATCATTATGCAGGGAATTGCTTTCAGAATATGGTGCTGAAGTTGTAAAACTGGGTGGAAGGCTGCTTAAGGCGATGTCCACAAATCTAGGACTAAAAGAAGACTATCTACAAAATGCATTTGGTGGGGAAGATATTGGTGCTTGCTTAAGGGTCAATTTCTACCCCAAGTGTCCTCAACCAGACCTTACACTAGGCCTTTCTTCCCACTCAGACCCTGGTGGAATGACCTTTCTCCTGCCCGACCATGATGTCGCTGGTCTCCAAGTTCGTAAGAATGGCAACTGGCTCACTGTCAACCCCATTCCCAATGCTTTCATAGTCAACGTTGGAGATCAAATTCAGGTTTGCAACTTTGCTTAATTATCAAAACACGTTTAGTATTTTAATTAAACATGTGCTATTTTGACATTTCAATACCTTACTATACTTGTTGAACTGACCTTTAATTGTTTAATTATGTTACACGTGATGTTTTGAGAAAAGACTAAATATGTTTTAATGTTTGATGAGACGTGTGTTTAGGTGCTGAGCAATATGATTTACAAAAGTGTTGAACACCGTGTAATCGTGAATTCAGTGAAAGATCGTGTTTCCCTTGCTTTCTTTTACAATCCCAAGAGCGATTTACTGATTGAACCGGCAAAAGAGCTTGTGAGCGAGGACCGGCCAGCACTATACACTCCCATGACGTTTGATGAGTATAGGCTTTATATTAGGACCAAGGGTCCTTCTGGCAAATCACAAGTTGAATCTTTGGGATCTACTTGATACTCATAAATATTAGTATTATGTTAAAAACTGGGTGATTCTGGGGTGTAGCGGGATTACGGTACGGTTAAGGTGCGGCACCAACTGAAATGTTATAAAATACGGAACTTAAATTGTTATCCACAACCTAAAATGTTATCGAAATTTGACTCCGAAGTATCGATACTTGTCACTTCTGATAACATTGTAGGTTAATGTTAAGTATCGAAACTTGTCTCTAAGTATCGATACTTGTCGTGGATCACCAATCTAAAATGTTATCAGAAAGTATAACGTTTTAATTGGTGGGTAAAATTTTAAGTTTCGTATTTTGTAATATTTCAGTTGTACTTCACTGTAATCGTATCGTCACCATATTGTACGTTAGACTCCCTGTAAAACTACATGTGTGGTACTGGTAGTAACCTCTCTTTTATGCATGGATTTGAGGAACTGATTTGTCTTATTACGATAATTCTCAATTCTCAATGCTCTTCTAGTTGCCGGTGACCGGTGTAGGAAACAACTTATTTACTACTGCTGTTGGCATAGCTTTTGAGGTCCGTCGAAAGCTGTTTTTTACCGCAAAAACAATGTTATGTAAAATAGTTCGACTTCTGCTATTAATGGATGAAGTAATTTTATTATTTTCAAACTTTTAATATTATATTATATATATTATGTTCAATATCTTACGATAATATTGGATGCGTACGGTTCATGAAATGTATGATTATGGTTGGTATTAAGATTATAGAATAGGATTAGGGGCACATAAGAAAGTTGAGGGGGTTAATGTAAACCTTTCGAAAGTTTTAGAAGCCTAAACTAAATTTTTCAAAAAAATTGAGACTTAATGAGAAATTTTTTAAAAATGGACTTAATTAAAAATATTTAAAGAAATAAAAATTTAATGAGAATTTTAATATTTCTGAGTGGATCAAATTAAATTTCTTTAAAAACTTGAGAGGCCAAATGTAAATTGTTTAAAATGTTATATTACTTGTTTGGTTAATTTGTCTGGGATGTATGATGTATGGTTTTGCTGGTAATGTGAGATTGCCTAAAAGTACATTTTATTAAAATATAAAAAATATATAAAAAATATAAAATTTAAAACAAATAAAAATATAAAATAGTTTCTTAAAATTATAGAAATGCAAAAAATTTAAAAAAATCATAGAAAACTCTTTCAACTCCAAAACAAAAATAGATACAAATTATCGAAATAAACCCTACGATATCGGAAGAACAAAAAAAAGCAATATATTACCTCTCGATCTTTATTCGTTCTTTTAAAATAATTTAAAATTGGAGTTCAACACTAGGATTGTACTTAACTCTTTCAAGGTAGCTCGATCCCATCCATTTTCTCCTCTACATGACTTAAGTGAAAACCATGACTTTTTTTAGCAATCAAAGTTCAGATTTTTCACCTACTGGAGTGGGTTGATTTATTTATACTTGATTGTTTGACTAAAGGTTTCTTAATGTATTAGACATGGTTAGGTTGCTGGTGTTCTCTCATGTAAGTTGATTTGTGTAGTAGTTATCTTGTAAATACTACTATGTGCACTCTTTTTCCTCCGATTAAGCTTATGGAGATTTTTTAACAAGACATATAGTAGTATTCTTTACCGTCTTTACCCTTATTAAAAAAAATCAGATTTTTCGTTGAGTTTTGGGTTAAGTAATGTGTTATTTTGTTACAATTATATATATATATATATATATATATATATTAACAAATAAATCATTAGAATATGTATAATAAAAAGTTTTTTATTTTTATTTTTAGTAAGACTTAAATTATATTTAATTTAACCATAACATACATGTTATTAATATTGAAGTTATAAAAATATTTATAAAAAGAATTTATATATTTTTATTTATCTATATATTAAATATTATTTTTACATCTTATTTTTTTTTAATAGAAGCCGCTAGTCTTATTAAAAAGAAAAATATTCAAAATTGCGATAAAGTTTACAACTACTATCATAAACTAAATATATGATTTGGACATTTTCCTATAACATTGACACTAGCCACTTTAGATCATATAAGGACCATACATGAAAAAAGTTAAAAAAATCAACCAAAAGACTCGAACGAAAAATAGATACAAACAAATATGATTGCATCGTCAAACAAACAACAAAATAAGATTAAGCTATTGAAAGACGACTGATAACTACAAATCAAAGTCAAGGGTCAGGAGAAACTATCTACGAACGCAAACTGCATATCCTTCAATATGAGGGTCCATAGCAGGGAAGATCAGAAAGATTACAAATAAGCGCCATTTTGATCAGTCGTGGTGTAGTCAAATCCAACCATGAGAAAACATAAACTAAAAATAACAACTAAACGACCGAAAAAGAAACTAAAAAACGTGTCTAAAGGTAAAGATAAACGTGTTACAAAGATAAAATTATTTTTGTAAAAACTAAAAACGAAATAAAGAAAAAATCGACAATCTACGATCAACGTTAAAGTCAATTCTTTCTTCAGTTAAACAAAATTAAAGAAACAAAAGTACGAACAGAGAAATTGGTCGAGGCACTATTAAAATCTAAATTTAAAGAAACAAAATTATGCTATTATTAATTTATTGTGATCCACAATCGACTACGCCCGTAATTCTAAATTGTAGATAGAATGTGATGGGATGAGATTACATCCATCGTATGTCATAATCATATGTCAAAATCTAAAATTACTCTCACGTGTAACTTAACAAGTGGTTCCAGTAAAAAAATAAATGTTGTTTATCTTAAGAGTTTCGAGTTCAATCGCTTTATTTATAAAATGTACGTATTATTAAAAAATTAAAAATACGTATTAATATATACTGCCTTGTAATTCACCTTTAGGCTATTAAAAAAATTACTCCCACTTAATTTTAGATAACGAAAGCCAAACACCTTTTACAAGTTCGCAAAATTACATTTCTTTCTTGACACTTTTAAAACTTCAAACCATTTTTTTTCTCTAATAGTAATTTCAGGCTGTAGAATGTAAATAAATTCAGTTAGGAAGGTTGTTAGTAAATTAGTTAGCAAAGTAGTTATTCTGTTAGCTAGTTTGTTAATTATCTTAGTTACTTCATTGACTTGTATATAAGGATGTAATTTCTTTTAATCAATACAAGTGAGATAACTAATCAATCCAGTTTCTCAACACAGGCTAAACCTAGAATAAGACCCGAGAAAAGCCAAGTGATTAGTTCTGGATGCCTAAAGTATTTATTTAAGCTACTGAAAATTGCCTCACCATTTTCAGTAAATATATGGAAGATAAATAAGAAACAAATTGAATTTAAAATGAAGTATACATTCAGAATAAGTTCAAAATGAGGGACCAGAAAAAAAAAGATCCCCACTAATTGATTGGTGTTGAATTTTGGTGAAACATTGAGTGATAATGATTTTCACGTTTTCCCTTATGGCTTATTCAAATTCTTTATTTAAGATCCATCACATGTCCTATATAATACATTATTGTGACTTTCTTGGGCCAAAACATTTATGTGACTTTATTTAAAACAAAAATGAGTTGATATGTTGAACCTAACGAGTGGTTCTGTGATTTTTTTTGCCAAAATATTTATGTGACTTTAGTTAGAAAAAAATGAGTTGATATGTGAAAAAAGTATGATGTTCATCTTAAAATATTCGGATTTATGCACTTGCGTGTTATCAAAGAATCAAGAAAAAAATATATACTATATAATCACACTAATATATTGAAAAAAAAAAGGCAACATGTCAATTTGAATAGATATGTGATAATGACAATGTTTACGACTTATGAGGCACTATCATGTACTATACAATAGCACACTTGGGATGTCACTTATAAAATAATATATATAAAGATATCCATGTTTATTCCCTTGATATTTTACATGCTATGTTAACGTCGGTGATGTTTCCTCCACATGTACAAATATAGTTTACATATTAATTAGTATAAAATCTCACAAGGAAACTTATACTTGTACTAAGTGGCCTTATAAACATGTCTTTGGTGTAACTCACAAGGAAACTTATTACGCACTACTGAAAATAATAGAAATAAAATATTGAAGAAGAAATAAATAAGTTAAAAGACTGATTAATTTTTAATTTAATTGATATCGTTGTTATTGTAATAACATAAGAGTATGTGCAGATCTTTATATTACAATCTTTGTTAATCAACCACAGTCTATCCATTTCACAAAGTGCACTATTTGTATACACTCACCCTTTCTACAAAAGAACAAACGAGCTCAAACAAAGTGCACCAAAACAGTCTCTGGAGATAGACACGTAAAGCTTCAAAACTCTTTTGGTCGATAATGATTGGGTAGGAACTAACACCCTTTAAATAGGCATGAAAAATGCCAACAAACAATCTCTAAGTGATATTTTACCGGATATGATGATAATTCATATAAAATGAACTCCCTTAATTTTTTAACCTTATAATTTAATTACAAAATAGTATTTTAATATAATTTTAAATTTAAATAAACACGTGTATACCTGCAAACAACACTATTCAAACTCAAATCATCTAATAAGAGTAATATCATCTTTTATTATTGGAGCGACTGAATGGATTCAATAGACTTCCATAATTAAAGCACAATCATCTAAAAATATCCATCTAAGCATCAATTCAACCTCGAAAGATAGTTTTCATAAGGGCTTGTGTTGGAAAATTTTCTCGACCCGATGGGTCTTGACTCGACCCGATTCGATAGGAGTTAGATTTTTTATTTTGGGTAAACTATGTTAGGTACCACCAAACTATTGAGTGTGACCCGTTTTTATCACCAACCTTTCAATTGGTCCAATTTTGCCACCAAACTTTATTTTTCGGCTCGTTTATACCACCGCACCGTTAACTCCTTAACATCGTGATGACTTGGATGCTAGACCAAAACGACGTCGTTTTGGTGCCTCTATTTTGATACTAAATTTCCCAAAACGGCATTGTTTTGTTGGAGGAAAATATGAAAAATCATGCACTTAATGAGATTTAAACCTAGAACCTTTAGAATCAAAGACAACCTCCTAACCACTAAGCCAACTTAACATATTGTTTTGTTTTCGGCACAAATAATATATATTCCAAACTACAGTTTATCATATAAATAATATTACTCTATATAAATAATATAAATATATTAGAAATATATTAATAAATATATATTAATATATAAATAACAAATAAATTAAAAATATATAAATATTTTTATATTATAAATAATATTAAATATATAAATAGATATATATATATTAATATATTTCTAATATATAAACCTTAAACCCTAAAATTTTCAAAATTTTCATATATTTACTAATTTCCAAAATCCCAAAATTTTCAAAAAGCCCAAAATTCAACAAACCTTAAACCCTAAAATTTTATTCATAAATAAATAGTATTAAAATATATAAACAAATAATATATTATTATAAAAACTAAAAAAATTATTTAAAAAACTAAAATTTCTAAAATTTACAAAAAAAACCCCAAAATTCACCAAACCTTAAAGCTTAAACCACAAATCCATCCATTTTGGCTGCTAATGGGTTTAGAGTTTAGTATTTAGGATTTAGGTTTTAGGATTTATAGGTAAGAATTTAATGTTTTGGTGGATTTTGGGGGGGTTTTGTAATTTTTTAAATTTTGGGTTTTTTTGAAAATTAGTTTTTTAGTTTTTATAATAATATATTATTTTTTATATATTTAATATTATTGATAATATAATTTTTTATTTAATATAAATATTTTATTTATTAGTTATATATATTAATATATTATTATATGTATATTAATATTATTTTATAATATTTCTATTATTTATATAGAGTAATATTATTTATATAATAAATTAAATTAAATTAATATGAACTGCAGTTTAGAATATATATTATTTGTGCTAGAAACAAATCAGAGATAAAATTTTCGGTTAATCCTCATACCCAAAAAATAAATATAACTTAATACATTAAAACAAATACCAACATTAAATCTCCAAGATTATAAACATAGAAGATAAATTTAGTTTGACAAAAGGTCAAAAATAGCCCCCAACGTTTCACCTTTTGGTCATTTTAGCTCTATCCTTTTTTTGGTGCAAACAACCACCTAACGTTTCATTTTTCGTTCAAATTTCACCATTGTTGGATGAAAACTGTTAGTCAACTAACAATCAATGCCTGAGGCTGACGTGGCATGTCTGCAAGGCATTGGGAGATGACATGGCACTACCACGTGGCACTTTACTGATGTGGTGATTGGTTAAAAATATTTAAAAATAATTATTTTAAAAAAAAAAATCATGTGACAGTGCCACGTCATCTCCCTATACCATGCAAACATGTCACGTCAGCCTCAAGCGTTGACCATTAGTTGACTAACGGTTTTCATCCAACAATGATGAAATTTAAACAAAAAATGAAACGTTAGATGGTTGTTTGCACACAAAAAAAGGATAGGGCTAGAATGACCAAAATGTGAAACGTTGTGGGGGCTATTTTTGACCTTTTGCCATTTAGTTTAACAAACAACAAACAAATCATTTCAAAACTATAAAACATGACTTAAATATTAACTGTTGAAAGACAACATGCACTACCTTTAAAAGAAAATATGTAACTAATAATTCATAGTTACAAATCATGATCTGTTTGTCATAAAAGGAACTATATTCGATAACATTTCCAACCATATAAATTACCTCTTCTAATTTTATTCGTACGATTTATGGTGAATTTCCGAAGTCATTATTATTGTTGTTTTTAGAAACAGTACGTTGTCATTTCCTCTGACCTTTGCCCACTCAAAAATTAATAGTTCATGATGTATAACTAAAAATCGAGAACCGTTTGTTTTAAACGAATATTGACTTTCATATGATTATATAAATACATGGCCCACTTCCTAATTGTTGAGTTGTGTGGTGCTAAAACCTTTTTTAAGAAATTTGCTGCTATATTTTTTATGACCTTTCAACATTCAAATAGTCATATCATTTAGAATACATATCGAAATCGACCATCGTGTATTTTAAACAAAACTAGACTGAACCACATTTACAACAATGCATAGACCACGTTCTAATTATTTTTATAGAATTTACGAAGAATTTTTAAACTTAGTCCAGCCGTCCATACACATGTGAGATTAGATTTTTGATGAAAAATAGATAAATTAACCTTATGGCCATCAAACTTTGTAAAATATCGAGATCCCTGCGGATATTTTTCAGGGATCCCCACGGTGATTTAAACGGGTATGGTTCGGATATAGCAATCCTCATTCCCATTTGAGCTTCGATGATAAAACTTCCCCGTCCGCGTCCCCTTGAGTGAAGATTTCGGTTATTTCCCATACCCATCAGTTCAGATCCCCACAGTTTTCGGTTATTCCCCACCCGACTGCCACCCCTAATGTTTTTTTTTTCATATTTCCCTCTAGCAAAACGATACTATTTTGGACAATTTAGTATCAAAATAGCGGCTACAAAACGACGTCGTTTTGGTCTAGCATCCAAGTCATTACGACATTAAGGAGTTAACGATACAGTGGTATAAATGAGTTGAAAAATAAAAATTGGTGGCAAAATTGGACCAATTGAAAGGTTGGTTGGAAAAACGGTCACACCCAATTGTTTGGTAGTACTTGGCATAGTTTACCCTTTTATTTTTTAACTGAGGATTGGGGCAAAGTGGGTTTTTGTTGAAATTTTTGGGGTCAGGTTTAGATGATATTCGTCACGTCCCATCTCAAATATTTACTAAAATACTATTTTATTATTTTTAATTATTTTTGTATATTATATTTAATAATATTATTTATTATTATATTTTCAGGTCGAGTCATTTTTTTGTTAAAATTTCAAGGTTCAGCAAGTATTAGATTATGATTCAACTATATCGGGTCGGGGTCAAATCAAATTAAATTATATTAAAATCAAAGTCAAATCGAATAAAGGCCAGGGTATCTAACTTTCGGACAAAAGTTAGAATGGCCGAAAACTCATCCCGCCTTGTTGTCATATCTAGTGAGGAAGGAGCCATGTTATGCGTGGGACTCTCAAATATTTTTGGTATAATTACTTTTAAGGCCCTTTTAGTTTAAATAGTATTAAAATAAGATTTTTTTTCTCTCCCAATTTTTAGATTTAAAGGCTTAATATACCTTTGCCCCTCCCAATGTTTGATCTTAGCTCCGTCCCTGTTTTCGAGATATCTTAAAATTAATATATCATTTCATAATCTTCATCTTTATCCTTCGTCAAAAGTCAAACATTAAACATATAAAGAGGGAAAAAAGCATTATCTCAAATATCAGGATTCCATTTATTAGAGGTGGGCATTAGATCATATCGGGTGGAGTCTAAAATTTTTGAGTTAGTTGAGTTAAAAAGTCATTTTTTATAACACAAATTTTATTTGAGTCAAGTTAAGTCGAGTTGTTCGAGTTTCTGTTCAAATTTAATTGTAAAAATTATAATGTTATGGTACTAATTAGTTCCAATTTAAACCATTTTCTAGAACCATATACAATAAACATATATTTTCTCATATATTTCTTCAGGGAGAATTGAGAGTCTCTACTCGAACTTGAAAACTGATCCACTAATTACTAAAAATTTCAAGTTATTCGATCTTTTTTTACAACTTAAACTTTATTTGAAATTTTTTCAAGTCGAGTATTTTTGCATCGAGTCGAGTCAAATAATTCAAAATTTTAAAATCGAGTAGTTTTACCCATCCTACAATTGATACATGCATATATAATTTCCTCTTATAACAAGGATAAATCTAGGGGATACGATCGTATTTTAATTTGTTGAAGACTGATGAGGTTTAACAGTTGTTAAGTTGCTGTAAATAGTTAATTAGGGCAGTTATTAGGGTTAGTCTTGTATTATAAATAGGTGATATGAATATTGTAAAGATTCATTTTTCTATTAATAAAGATCCTATTCTTTTCTCTTCTATTACTCTTCACAGTGCATCTATCTCTATTACTCTCTTGTTAGTCACCAAGCTCAGTTCACTGTCACCACCTTGCACAACTGTGAACATGGTATCAGAGCCACATGCGATCTCTATTCTGAAAATCTCTATTTCAGCGGTAATAGCTCCGGCAAGTTTTTAATGTGTATTTTTCATAGATCCTTGGACGTGGTGCTTCGCGAATTTTTGGACAAGCAGATTTGTAAGTTCTTTTCCTCAGTTACAAATTACAAGATCATTGTCCTCTACATCTTGAACAAATATGACAACGATAGATGCAAACCATCCATTATTTCTACATCCATCAGATACACATGATACGCTTCTTGTATCACACCAATTGACATGAATTAAGAATTACAATTTGTGGAGTCGTTCAATAATAATTGTTTTACTAGCAAAAAATAAAGTAGGTTTTGTAGATGGATCTTGTTCAAGAGAATCAGTTTCTGAAAACTTACGTGCACAATGGGATAGATGCAATGCTCTTGTACTTTTTTGGATTCTTAACACTGTGAATCAAGATTTATCAGTTGGTATAGTATTTGCTTCCACAACTTCTCTGGTTTGAAAAGATTTAAAAGAAAGATGTGATAAGGTAGATGGTTTGAGAATATATTTCTTGCATAGAGAAATTGTTTCTCACACTCAGAATCTTGCATCAATCTCAGTTTATTTTACACGTTTAAAATTGTTGTGGGATGAGTATGATGCACTAGTTCCTTTTGCTTCTTGTAATTGTGAAGTTTCTCAAGATAATGCTTTACATGTTAAACAACAGAGGTTGTTTCAGTTACTCATGGGGTTGAATGTCACATATTCGATGGCAAGAAGTTAAATTCTTCTCATGAAACCTTTATCATCTGTCAATCAAGCATATAATATGCTTGTTCAAGAAGAAAGTCAAAGGCAACACTTAACATGGTCACAATCACTTGAACCAACTACTTTGTCACACTCAACAAGATCTTTATAGTGGACATATAAGAAAGATTAGTAGGGAATGTAATGGCTTATATGTTCTTCAATATTTTGATAACTCTTTGTCTTCTGACTTCTTGTCACCTACAAGAAATGGTTCATGTTTGTCTGCTACTCAACATATTACTTGTATTGTTCCTATATGGAATTTTAGACTTGGACATAGTTTCATCAGTACTTTGCTTAAGATCTCAAACTTTCAATGTAAAAAGTCTAGTGAAACTGAAATAACAAGTTGTGAAATTTTTCCTCTTGCAAAAAAAAAAAAACTCGTGTGCCTTTTTTTATTAGTAATTCTCGAGCTGATTTGCCTTTTACTTTGATTCACATAGATCTATGGGGATCATATCGTGTTAATTGTTGGGTTTTACGGTGCTAGATTCTTTCAACCGTTTTTGCTTGCCAAGTGGTGGAGAAGTGGAATTTTGGGTGTAAGTGGTGTGAAAGCTAAAAAGATTAACGACACAATGATTTATAGTGGTTCAACCTTCTAACCAAGGTCTACATCCACTACCTTAGCTTCCCACTAAGGATTTCCAATCAATCCACTATTGATTCATCCCCCTTTTAGGCTTAGAAGGAAACCCTTATACACCGATCAAGCTTTCTACCCAAAGCCTTAATCAAACCCTCTTTACAAGAGAAAAGATAAGAAAACTTAAATCCCTCTAATAGGTATTTGTTTGCACAATTAAGCTCTCACCCAAAACCTAAAACACTTGAGCAAATTTAACAATTTTGGCTCACTAGTGTTTGTCTATACAAAGAAATGACAATTTAAGTACAAAGACAATTCTTGATCATTTGTTGATTGACAATTGAAGCATTAACCATTACTTGATGCTTGGAGGTCCCTTTTATACTCCTTAACGAGTTTGTAGTCGTTACTAGCTATTGGGGATGAATTTGAGCCATTGAGGACTTTATTTCCCACCATTAATGTTGTTCTGTAGCCTTCTGTATCGATACGCGTGGACCCATATTGGTACGACCTTTATCAGAAACTAGCCATTGGGCTCTTGCTAGCCTAGGCGTGTCGATACGCTTAAAGGCGTATCGGTACGGTATGACATTTAAAGGACCGTTGGGAAATATGACCGTTGGGGTTGTTAAAACGGGATCGGTACGCTTACTAGGCGTATCGAAATGATCTCTTACCGTATCAAAACGACCAAGCATGTTTCGATACGGGTTTTGGCAGTGACCAAACTAGGCAAAAAGGTATCGATACGGTTTTGACCGTATCGGTACGGGCAACTTGAAAACATAAGTTTGGTTGTTTTAAATCATGAAAAAACTTTGCCAAAAACCTTTTAAGATCCCTCAAACATAAATTCAAGTTGTTTGGACTTAAAGACAAGTTTTGAATTCTTATCAAATTAGTCTAAAACATTTTCAATTATTATATCAAAACATTATTTCTACAATCTCCCCCTTTTTGACATAATAAAACCAACTTGAAAAATTGTTTGGGGTTATCCCCCTTTAAGTTTAAAAATGTGAATAAGAGATGTAAAATTTGAAACCAATTTGAGCTCCCCCTTATTTATTTGAAAATTGAATTTTTCAAACCATTTCTCCCCCTTTTTGTTATATCAAAAAGAATTCAAAAGACATTAAGTTCAAAATAACTTAGGAGGTTTGAAAATGTGACAAAATTTGAATTTTGGTTTTAAAAAAGGCTTCCCTTACTCAAAGCATCATTAAAGTGTTAGTCCAACATATATGATCATCTAGTTGAAATAAATGAAATATAAATCAAATAAAAGCAAAAACAACTAGATTTTACCACACTTGAACTCAAGGGAGGATGTGAAGTCTTCCTTCTTCAAGTGTTCTTCCTTGTGTGCATGGAGCTCCCCCTCAATTTTTGACTTGTTGATCACTCTCCATCACACCTTGCAAAAGACAATCAAGTAATTTTTGGTATCCAAATTGCTTTGGATCCATAGACGTTAGTAGCACAGAACTTAGTCCCCTTAGGAATCCATTTTTCAATTTCATCCTTTTTAGTTGAAGTGGTTAGTCCTTTTGGGACCCAAACACTTCTAAAACATTTACCATTTATAAATCTAGGGGCACTAGATTGTCTTATATAAAAATTTGATTTTCCAAAACTATTTTTCTTTTCAAGCTCTTTGGAAATTAAATCTTTTTCTTCTTGAACTTTTTGAAGCAAATTTTGTAAATCAAAACATTTTTGTTCAAACTCTTCGAGTTATGCTTCAAGTTCAAGTTTGGTTTTAGAAATCAAATCATTTTGAATTTTCAACTTTGAAATCATTTTATTGTTTTTCAAAATGTGATTTTTAAACTCTAAAACCAAATCGTCATAGGTATCTTGTAATTCATCAAAAAAAATAAGAACATGAAGTAGATGAATTAGAAGTTACCCTTGAATCTTATTCGGTGGCCATAAGGCAAATGTTGGCTTGTTCATCATCGGTGGAGTCCTCATCACTCCAAGTAGCCACATATGCCTTCTTCTTTTGGCTTGAAGTGCTTGCCCTCTTCTTCTTCATGGATTCTCGTTCAAGCTCCCTCAAGACTTTCTGTTGGGACACGTCGGCACGCCCTATGATGCAGCGGAAAAATTAATCCGACGTAATCCAACCAGGATCCATGTACAGGAACGAATCCGGGGTGAAAAGATGAAGAGTTACCTTTTTAAAACTCTGGAAACTGGAAAACCGACAGTATGTCGGAATAACCACGTCAAGTAAAACCGGAATCGTCACAGGTTCGCAACGACCTCTACGGAGTCCACCCGAACAAAACGAACAAAGCTTCTGCCTCCCTAACACTTAGGGATAAATTTCGACAGGTTTGAACACCTTCCAGGGAGAAGTCGAAATCCCTCTAGGGATTCCTGAGGGAGTCTGAAATCGACCAGGAGTTCAACCGAGACTTGCAATCGAGCAAGGGAACCTTCAGGGATTTGCCAGGGGGCAAGTAGAACACCAGAAAAATATCGAACAGCTTCTCAGAGAGCTTTCTGGGATATGTCGAATTCCAGTGGGGAATCCCTAGGGGTGTTGTCGAAATCTTCAAGAGGAGGAAGAGGGATAATTTGGTTGCTAGCCCTTGTCCCTTTAAATAGTATTCAGAGACTTAATTCTAGTTGAATTCCTTAAATCCAAGTTCAACCACAATTCATAGAATCTAATTCTACTTGAAATTGGTTTATATTAAATATACATTATATTTAATAATATTAAATGAAATATATATATATATATTTAATTATGTAGAATCTTATTCTACATAAAACATGGATTTAAATATACATTATATTTAATCCAAATATATATATTTTTATTATATAGAATCTCATTCTATCTTTACTTGGATTTAAATATATATTTTTAATTATGTGGAATCTAATTCTATATAAACTTGGAATTAAATATACATTATATAAATTCCAAATATATATTTAAATTTCTAGAATCTTATTCTATAATATTTAAGTCTCTAAATATTTTCCATGCTCTAAATAATATCTGATAAATACAATATTTATCCAATATTATTCCCATTTAAGGGAATTGCCGATTTTCCCTATCCCATAGGGGATTTTCGGCAACTTCCCTAAAATAGGGAGTATGGTTTCCAATTTTTGTTCGTTTCATTCGAAGGGTGTGACCCTTGTAGGTTCATGCAACGTTAGCAGCAAAATTAGAACTATTCTAATTTTACAAACAATGAGTGGCATCTAGCAATACATCATTGCTACCTAAGTTGCATGAAGTCATGGTTTGACTTTCCTAATTCCTGAATAAACTTTCTTTATGTATTTTATCCTTTTGTCCTTTATATCTTAGATGAACACAAGTCATGGGTTAGTCACACTTGCGTTGTCCATCTAGTGTTTCTTGATGTCTTGAGTAGATTATTATAAACGAATCTCTATGATATCTCATATCATAATATTCGAGCATGGCCATGCATTTTCTAATCTCACTCAATCAAGTGGCCGAAGATATTTCTCCCATTATGTAGGAGGGACAAATCCTTTCTTGATCAACCATATTTCACTACATAGGTCATCATGTATCCAATCATCAGTCTTTATAATGTAGTCAGTTACGACACACGTTTGACTATGTCAAAATACGTAAATCTTTATGTTGAAATCATGTTGATCTCAAGTCTGAGGATCATACATATGTTTATCATGAGCAATGTTGTGATTGTCACATAATTACCCAAGAAACATGCTCATAGCGGGTCAATCCAATATGTTGTTCTCTAACAAATACTTATGTGTTGATTTTGACATGTCTATGTCAATTACAACACTTGTTATCAATCAACCACATATTAGTCTTTATATATTATCACTGTTCATACTCGTAATAATATTCGACTAAGGATTCTATTTAACAATAATCGTATTATTGTATGGACATTATTATCCAATGGTTAGTTTGATGCACAGAAACATACCAAATGATAATAACGGCAATGTCATTACTTGATAAATCTAGTAAAATAGTATGTCTATTCAATCATCATATGATTGGTCTTTGGGCATACTCCAACAATCTCCCACTAGCACTAAGACCAATCATTGTCGTATCTAATACGATATTGCTTAGTGTAACTGACATGCTTATGTTGTGTCAAAAGCTTTGTCAGGGAGTTGATAAAGTTATCAACTTTGTGCGTATGTTGCATACTTTCACATCTCCAAGATGTAAGCACTTTAGAATATGTTTGGATTTATTGATGAGATATGGGTTTTATTTGCTTACGCAAAGGTTGCATCATAACAGAGTTATGTAGCATCTAATATGCTGGGAACAACCCTTAGTTCAGAAGTGAACCCTTTAGATCCTAACATCCTTCTTTATTGCTATGTCGACTGTAATACATTCAGCCTATGTTGTAGAGTTAGATATTGTCTCATGTTGCTAACTCGCAGTATCTTTTATTAATGCAAAATAGAATGCACTCTTTAGTTCCTTTTGATGAGTATGTCATCTACATACAATATTTAGGAAAGTAACAATGCTCCCACTAGCTCTTTTGAAAACAAGACTCCCCTTTGTTTCAAGATAAACCAAACCTTTTGATTGTATCTTCTGAAACGAATATCCCAACTTCGAGAAGCTTGCCTTAGTCTACGGATAGACCTTTGTAGCTTACATACCTTCCAAGTGTTTACTAGAGTGACAAAACCTTCTGGATGTGTCATGTACACATATGTTTCAAGTTTTCTCTTAGGAAAGTGGTTTTGACATTCCTTTATTTGATTCCATAATCATCGTATGTAACTACTTGCAAGTGAGATTAAGATGGATTAAACATAGCTACAAGGAAGATGCTTTATCATAGTCTATACTATAAAGTTTGTCGAAAACTTTTAGCGACGAATCATCCTTTGTATGTTTTATCATTCATGTCAGTTTTTCCTTTTTGAAAAACTCATCCATACCTCTTAGGTTTTACCCCTTTAGGTAACCAAAGTCTATACATGGTTTTAGACATGGATTCCATCTCATATCTCATGACTCTTAGCCATTTCTCAAATTTTGGGCTCACCATTGCTTTCTGATATGACCTAGTCTTTATCTTGATCCGAAAAGAAGAGTTTTTCCATGTACGGATAGTGAGAAATCCATATTTCTCAAGTATATGGTATTCTCTTAAGGATCAACACAATGGTTGTGTTTTGTTCCAATGTTCCTTGATCATTTGTGGGACATTCTCAATCTTTGGTTCATAAATTTGTTGTCTAAAATTTCTTCACATTCCAAATTCCATTTTTTCCTTTTGTGAGAGGTAATCTCTTTCGGGAGAAACTCTCGTTTGAGCAACAAACATTTTGTTCTCGTTGAAAAATGAAATCCCTTAGTGATGAGTATTCTCTTTCGAGATAAACTATCGTTTGAGCAACAAATATTTTTTTCTCGTTAAAGTTGGAAGAAATAATATCCCTTTGTGAGAATTAATCTCTTTCAAGATAAACTCTCGTTTGAGAAACAAACGCATTTTTCTCGTTAGGATAACCCACAAATGGAGTTTTTAAGGTTCGAACTTTGTAAACATTTTAACATTTAAGTAACCTTAAAACTTCAAATGTATTCTAGAACAATTCTTAGTCTATATCTTATATGGTGTTTTGAACCAAGTTAAAAAAACGATTAAGTATGAGAGTTGTTTTTCTATTGTGTAAAGAAGTTGAAAATGACTTGTTCTGAATCAAAACATGTCTAACATATTTGATTCTCTTTCAAAGACTTTTTGTTTCACTTGTGGGATTTAATTATGGGACAATCCCATATTCTTTGAAAGTTCATCAAACTTTAAGTATTCTTGAATTTGATCTCATCAAATTACCTTAATATTTTTTTACGAGTTTGAGATTAGTCATTTGTTTTATTTATCTTATAAATATTATTGATTTGATTAATTTAAAGATCATTGATTCGTTGTGCCATAAGAGATTAAAAGAATAACATTTATTTAAATAATCTCAAAATTAAAATATCTTGTCCTTACAAGATAACTAAAACTTAGGCATAAAATAATAATCTTAAAAACTAAAACAAATCTATTTAAGCAAAA